>CP093832.1:16369044-17653500 GCA_033064975.1 Smittia sp. YW1114-2 | reverse complement strand
CGAAATGAATTAATGCTAGCAAAAGCAACGATTAATTGAATCGCAACACACAATTTAAAGTGATTGAATAATGCAGAGCGCCCCAGCGACTAAGCAACCGCTTAACATCGCGCAATTAAGAGCGCCTTGATCTGATATCTTCTGATGTTTATTGCGATAAATGTTGAGCTTCCAGCAAATCAACCGAACAGCGATTTCGCTCGTTTCCAGGTCGATAAGATCACAAGACTTTCCTTCCTTAATTGAATTGTTATTGCAATTTAATTGTAGACTCGACCTGACAGCGTCGACTTGTACTTTGGCGACACTTTCTGGCATAAAATGGAATTGTAAAGTCATCGAGTGCTGTTGATAAAGAGCTCTCGCTCCAAAACCGAGAGACATTCAGACGAGCAATTAAATCATTTTAATTAAACCGCAGTTTCTTTTGCTCGCTCGGTCGATTTCGTGTTTTCAGTAATCAACTTGCTGTTGCTTCGCTTCTGATCGCTTTCGATTCTTCGCTTTTTGTTGCATCGTCGTTTGAAGCCTTTTAGGTAGCGAAATGTGTTGAGCTGATTGACCTTTATTTAATGAAAACCTGGCGAAGTTTATCGAAAAGAGCGAACGACGCGATTCAATTTGGAAGATATCGAAAGGATGAATTGGGCTGCAGGTGAAAATCCCGAATCGTGTTAAGAGGAATTCGCTGCGCCCGAGGCTCGACTAATAAATTAATGGGAATCGAAAGAGGGTCGAGGAGCTGCCCTACCTCGTCCACGATAAATTGTAGAATGAATTGGCTTGAGGTAGCTTCGTCTTCATTCAACAAAAAGTTTCTCGATCGTAATTTAGCAGAAACAACGAACGGGAGGAGAGTGAAGAGTTGCTCTGTCGCCTCACGTTACCGAGCTCCATTATATCATTACACATCTGACCGAGAGATTAATTATGATTCGAGTGAGACTCTTTCCGCTTGTCGCAAAGTTTATTATGCAAATTGCTTTCTGATTCAATAACGCGTCGATGTTGCTTAACTAAACATTAATATTAAATTAGCTCGGGGAAGACTTTTTAATGGGAAAAGTTGATTACACCGTCATTATGACACGAAGTTATCAGAAATTGATTGTTTATCGTGTTTTCTTCATTTCAATTTGTCATTACAGCCGAACGCGACACTTCCCGTGCTCTCGGTCATCTCACGAAGTGAAAATTCTCACCATCGATCGCTTGCAATCGTTTCATCAGCCCGGGATGGGCATTTCTGAAGAAACGAAGATCGAGGAGACGCCGCACGACGGTCGCTCACCCCACGACAGCCGCTCCGGCTCACAGACGCAGCTCGGAGGCCGCAGCCCGATGTCAGACCACAGCGACGTCGACCTGGATAACGAGTACCCCCAGAAGCGGAAGCAGCGACGCTACCGGACAACTTTCACCAGCTTCCAGCTGGAGGAGCTCGAAAAGGCTTTCTCGCGAACGCACTATCCCGACGTCTTCACCAGGTAAGCCATCAGTCTAATTAAGAGGTTTCATGTCCATAACTGTGACATTCCTGCACAGCAGCGAGCCACTTCGCGTCCATATTAAACAAGCAGATAATAATTATTGATGATAATTTTCACCCAAGACCATAAAGCAAATAATTATTGCTCAATTTGCGCTGCGCTTTTTATTCCATTTTAGAAAATCATGTTCGAGATATTGTGCAATACCGTCGAGCTAATTGGGTTTATTGATTGAATTATTAGATATTCAGCTGCCCACAGTTTCCGTAATTAGATTAGATTGACATTATTATTGCGTTTCAAGCGTTGATTGAACGCAAAAAACAGCGAAGCTGCTACTTAGTGGCGTGTTTGTAATTGCAATTACCGCGGCGAGGTCACAAGAGCATTTTCTAATTCAGCTGCGATTGATCGATCGATCGATAAGGAGATTTCGGGAGTTTCAAACTAACCAGCGACGGCCCAAGTCGACTCAATCAACTCAAAACTCGATTACAAATTAAAATTCTCAATTGTTTGTTTCTTTCCTCACTTGTTGACCACCAAAACATTTTTCTCGTGATTCTGCTAACTCATGATTTTAATTAAAAATGTTAACTAGTTAGAGAGGGGAGGGGATCAGACATAAAACGTAATTTACTTCTCTCTCTCGAGTGGCTCGAGTCGAGTAAAAAAATCGTAACTTAATTAAGTTTTTTTTTCTCCTTCTCTTCCTTCATTTAAATGTTTGGTCTTGGGGGCAGTGAGTTGGAAATATCGACAAGTTTCTCTTATCAATTGATTGCTGATCCCCAGAAGCGATCGCTGATTTACGATCACGTCGATGTTTAGCTTCTCGTCTTTGCTTTGCTCCTTTGAGCGCCTCAAGTCATAAGGCAAAAAGTTGATGTACGCCATGGACACGAAGAAGAAGTTGATCGCTCGCACATTAGCCTCGACATTTACTCACTGTCGCAACAACGCTAATGCAATCTAACATTTGTCTTTCTTGCAGAGAGGAACTCGCCATGAAAATCGGTCTAACAGAAGCTCGCATTCAGGTATTTATCACATCATTCGTAATTGCATTTTAATTATAAAACTCGTCTCATAAAAAAATTATGATTTACACGGCTTTTCGCAACTCGATTCGACGACTTTTACCTTAGCGTGATCGTTGTGCACCACGTTCAGCTTGGTAACTTTTTAATGAATTTGCGCATTTTACCGATCTCACGCTACAAAGTATTTTGACTTCTTTTCATCTGTAACTTCCTACACATGTCGGTGACTGATTTGATGACACAGATAAATCTAACACTGACCGATAGAACGAGGCTGGCATGATAAGACCAAACTGCATTAGCGTCTGTCTCAGCCTTCTACAAATCCACAAACATAAATCAGCGATCAGCCAGCTTCACATTCGTTTCAATAAATCATTTGTTGCCTTTTTATCGTGTCGCAAAACAGCTTTCACTCACGACTGTTTCACACATTCCGGTTGAGCCGATGACTAATTATGAGCTTTGCAGATTGGCTGACGCTAATTAGATCAGCTTAAACAGTCGCCATCGCAGGCAGAAAACTCATATATTTTCAAATTCTCCATTCGCAAATCGTCTTTGGTCTCACGTCGATTATCGTAGATTACAGTAAATCCTCACTCTACGATGGCTCGGCATTGTGCAACATTGAAGTGTCGAAAGAGCTCGCGGCTCTGTTCGAATTTATGTAAATTAGATGATTGCTGAGCTACAATGTCTTAACATCGGAATTAATATCATTAAAGGAATATTTATTTAGTCGGTTCGAGCCTTAAGGCGAGCGACCGAGAGAGACGAGCCGAGCCTAATGGTGATCGCGGATATTGACTGTCGACGAAAGAAACTTCCCAGCCAACAGACCGACCAAAGCAGTAATGAAATAAGTTGTTCATGAGTCACGCAATGTGTCTGAAACAAAGTTTCGGCCGGCTCGTAACTCTCTTGCTTCTGAATTTGTCCGAAAATTAATTCCGTTTCGAGCTTGGGGAAGCAAAGGAACGCAAGGCGCGAAGGGAAAGAGAGCGATTATTGAGCACAATAAAACACATGTAAGATGCCATGACTGATCTCGTTCTCGGTTCGTTCTCCCTGGAACTTGAGTTGCGACGATAAATTTGCAGTTTGACGATTTGCGATTGAGTTTTTCTCTCGGCACCGCTCAACGCTGCTCGTAATGACTTCACGTGAATCGCTTATCCAAATTAAATTTTAGGCACTGCGCAGGGCTTCTTGTGCCCGCGTCAATTTCCGCTGATGACTTTAATGAGTTGTGAGTGTATCAAATTAAGGAAATTAGAGGCTCTGAGCGTGTTCGTCTTTCCCTCTCATGCGTTTGAGATGAATAATGAATGAGGAGTTTTGTGATTGCCACTGAATTTAGCAGAAATTATATCGTTCTCCTTTCTCTCTTAATTCCAGGTTTGGTATCAGAACCGACGAGCGAAGTGGAGAAAGCAAGAAAAAGTTGGGCCAACCGGTCATCCCTACAATCCTTACTTGCCGACCGGAGGCGCTCCTGTTCCCTCAGCTGCCGTTGTTGCATCGACGCTTCCACCAAACCCTTTCACGCACTTGGGCTTCAATCTGAGAAAGCAGTTTGACGCTGCGAGCTTGGCCGCTTTCCGGTACCCACAGTTGACTGGCAATCCAATGATTCCCTCGGCTTACTTCAATCAGTTCCATCGAGCTCCACCACCACCGATGCTTCACCAGAGCAGCTTCTACTCCCCACAAGCTAGCGCTTCGTTCCAAACCTTGCTGGCAAATATTTCTGCTGCTCAACGTCCACATTTGCCTCCGATGCCGACCAAATCTCCGAACGAGTATTTGTCCATTCCAGTGAATGCAGCGCTGTCAGTTTCGCCACCAATCTCACCAACTGACTCAAACAAGTCGTCGACTTCTGCTCCGATGACTCCGATCAACGTTTCATCGCCAGCTCCACACCAATCGAGCGGATCTTCACCGCAACCCGAAGACCGACGAAGCTCGTCAATTGCAAACTTGCGACTTAAGGCCCGCGAGCACGAAATGCGATTGGAGATGATGCGTCAGAATGGACACGACGTCATGAGCAATTAGAAATCTTGATAGTGAGCTCAACCGTACAAAAACTATAAACTTTTTAGAAGTTTCATCTTGCTCACTTCAAGACTGTTTTTGTCACAACAAACCTTAGTTAGAATCACATCAAATGTATACGAAACCTTACCGCAATTGCCTTCTGAAAGTTTAATAAGAAATATTTTTCTCTTCAGCTAATCTTAAGTGCACTGTGTGAAATAATCCGTCCTATGATAGCATGAGGATCAAACTATTTACGCAATTTAAAGTTAATTAAAAATAAAATGTTGCAAAAATTCCCAAAAAAAAATTACTTTTTCAACTCCAAAGTCGAGGCTCATGGCCGTAAATTCTTTTTTCAGATTTTTTTGTGTTATTCTCTGTGGCGAACCGTAAAATGTAAATCAATTTTTAGTTTCGTGGACTGCAGAAGAAATCCCACAGAAAAATATTAAAGTCCGCTGGAATTTATTTCTTTCTCGTCTCCCGTAGATTTTCAACTTGTAAAGCTTCGGGGAGCGACACTTTTTAATAAAAATAACTTTTAACTTCTTAAGCAACACTCTTTACACCCTTTTTGTGTTTGCCCAAGAGTTCGAGTCGCAAATTTTGTGGCGAGAAGCCACAGACTGTTTGAATGAACGGCGAGTGAAGAATGAGAAGATGAGAACGTCGTTTCCAGAAGCAAGAAGGTTTCGTGTTCCTGCTTAACTTGCCAGTTGTAATTTCAGAAGACAAGTCAACATGTTCATCATTAAATTCCTGGTGGGTGGCACTGAGGCAATCATAACTCTCTCCAATGCATTGCAGCAGATGGCAAGGCAATTCTTCTTCCAGAGAACCCAACGGAATCTTTCCACGAAACTCATCAACTCTGCCCGAACAACGATCCATAAATTAAGCTTAATTTTTAATTAATATTCATATTCTTACCTTCATCATCTCTCGCGGATCCCAACTTCCTTCCCCAAAATTAAACGAGCCAGATTTATGCACATAATTAAGGCTGATCCCTCTTCTTGATGAACAAGAGCTAATCGAGTTTGAGTTTCAAATTAAATTAAATCTTAATCGCCGCGCTGCTGCAATGGGCGTTGCTAGCAAGCATCCCGGAAAGCTCTTGGCAGCTCCGCATTCTTTAAGCAGCGATCATCATGCGATGGTTTTTTTTGCAAAGCGAAAGGTTCACTTGCGCTATTAATCAACATTAATTAACTGTTGCAATCCATAAACGAGCGGACAGAAAATTGAAATATTCGATTTTAAAAGATTCTTTACATCGGAATTGCTTTTTTTAACACTCATTTATCGGACGAAGTAATTTATAATATTGTTTAACGAATCATAAGTCAAGTCGTCTCTCCCTTTGATGGCTCGGACATTCATGGGATCGAAGGAGAACGAGAACGCTAAGGTAGCTGGCAAGAGGAGAGTTTAACAGGCGGTCGAATGCTGCAGAGAATGTAAAGTAGACGATAATAAATTGTGCGCGATTAATAATAAAAAGGTAATTGAAAAATATTAAAAGAAGGCTCGCTTTTCACTTCGCAGAAACGGTTTGGGTGGGAAACAAACATTTCATGCTGGACAATGGCAGTTTAACGGCGAAGGGAGTCGCGATTGTGCTTCTGAGAAATTTTTATTCGCTTCAGTTTTGTCTTCGTTACAATGTACATGCTGTGATCACTTAATAAATAAAGTCGATTGAAGCTAATGAATTAAATTCGTTAAACTTAAGTTTCAGGTGGAGAAAAAGCAAAGATTGTGCAGATCATTCGCCTTTCGTTTCGTGTCCATTCTGACGCATCATCTCCAATCGCATTTCGTGCTCGCGGGCCTTAAGTCGCAAGTTTGCAATTGACGAGCTTCGTCGGTCTTCGGGTTGCGGTGAAGATCCACTCGGTTGGTGTGGAGCTGGCGATGAAACGTTGATCGGTGTCATCGAAGCTGAAGTTGACGACTTGTTGGAGTCTGTTGGGGAGATTGGTGGCGAAACTGACAGCGCTGCATTCACTGGAATGGACAAATACTCGTTCGGAGATTTTGTCGGCATCGGAGGCAAATGTGGACGTTGAGCAGCAGAAATATTTGCCAGCAAGGTTTGGAACGAAGCGCTAGCTTGTGGGGAGTAGAAGCTGCTCTGGTGAAGCATCGGCGGTGGTGGAGCTCGATGGAACTGATTGAAGTAAGCCGAGGGAATCATTGGATTGCCAGTCAACTGTGGGTACCGGAAAGCGGCCAAGCTCGCCGCGTCGAACTGCTTTCTAAAGTTGAAGCCCATATGCGAAAAGGGATGAGCTGGCAACGAGGTTGCTGATGGTATAGAAATGTTGCCAGACGAGTATGGGTTGTAGGGATGTCCAGCCGGTCCGATCTTCTCGTTCTTCCGCCATTTGGCTCGTCGGTTTTGAAACCAAACCTGCAATTACAGAAACAAACGTCAACTTTATTTCCCTTTGCGTAAGCTGTTTGAGGTTTCTGCGAATGCATTTTTGATTAAATCTTTCTCGACAAATCGCCGAGAGAATGTAACAGAACAATTGAAAATAAAATGTCTGCGACTGTCTCAGAGCATTGTCAACTCTTCCGCTTGTCAACGACATTTTGTTGTCAGTCGCTCAATCTCACTTCGTCTGCGGTCAAAGCAGTTTGCATGTTGCATGAATCTTTCGTCACTACATCTTGCGCGCTTTAATTGTTTTAAATCTAATTATGTTCCATCGACAGCCGTAACTGTTGTCAGCAACAAGCCGAGAAACCAGACACGATGAAGAAGAGAAATTTAATGCAAATTTGATTGCATAAATTTGCGAGAGTGGAAAGACAAAGTCGATCAATAAATTATAAGTTCAATTTATGGAATTAACATAACATGTGAAAACTTAATTGCTGTGAGACGAAGTGAAGCAACAAATTGTCATGTTAGTTGGCGCCTACGCCTTCAACGACAATGTGTCGTGATCGTCGATTCATTTACGATATTGACAGAAGACGTGTGCGTCGAGGGAAATATATTTCACCTCATTACCATAACAACGGAAAGAGTTAAAGTCTATCGAGTCGTGGCGATCGTGGACAGCGAAAGAAAGAATCAAATGAGAGTAGCCGAGCTTAAGTCTGACATCAACGTCTCATTTGTCAGTTTGTTGATACGACTCCTCGACTCGTTAAATCAAAATATTTATTTTTCCACCTCGCTTTGCGTCTGTTTTCATTGTTGGACGCTATTACCGCCCACTGCTTTATTATTCAGCAATTACAAAGCGATAAAATGTTATTAGAGCTAGAGTGGAAGAAGCTGCGCTGTTTGTGGCTTCGGTCAGAGGAAAGACTGCTCATGTTATGGTCCAATTATCACCGTTCACGTCCTCGAATGCAAAAACCCAGAAACGCAGCAAAGGAACAATGAGATAATTGGATTTGCTCATTCGACGACTCACGGTTATCAAAAACTTTTTATTGCACCTTAATTTAATTTCCACTTTTATGTTTTCATCATTTCATTTTATATCTGCATGACTACGACCGACCGTCAAATTGCCGAGCGTAACAAAAACTTGGGCCAGCGCTGGCGAGAGAATCCGCCGAAAGATGTGCCGACAATGAAATTAATTTGATCGAAAATGCAGCGAGTATGAAATTAAATTAAGTTTATGCATTTCGCTCTCTCGCGATGTAAGACTGCGAAGCACGATCGTATCATTGCCTAATAAATGAAATTACATTGCACAGCGCATCCGAAATGCTAATTTTCCAATCAAACTTCTTACTCGCATCGAAATTCATTTCCGTCGGTTTGTTTTCGTCAATTTCTTTTTACACGCAGATTATTTTATCAGAATGTAAATTACATGCCGAACGAGGAAGATTGAGGCTCAGTTGTTGGATGAAACCGAAAGTTTTGTCATGCAAGAAATTAAATTACAGCGCAACTTTCGGTCAACAGACTCCACCATCGACCAGCTTGAAATTTACACTTTTGCACTGCAATTTTCTTGGTCTCTTGCAAGCTCTCACAAACGTTCAGCTTGAATTTCTGTTCTTGTGTCCAAATCTTTGGACAGTCAAACTTCAGACGGTTTGAATCAAAACATCGTGGAACTCGTAAAATTGTTCAATGCTCAGTCATATTTAATTCACGAGCGCTCGATCTGTCCAAGTGATAACATCATCAATCGATAATTTTAATGACAATCGATCGTAAAATGTCTCTCAACTCTTTATAGCGTTCGTGAACTCGAATAGAGACACCAAAGGCGTGTTGAGCTTTCTAGCAATTTCCAGTGGCGCTGGTTCAACGCTCTCTCTGTTACGCGTCGAACTGTACCGATCCGCCGATGGGTCTGCTCCTCATAAAACCATCAAAGACTTGTTTTGATTGTGCATAAATTTGAATGTTTGACGGCAGGCTTTTTCAATTAATATTTTAATGTCCCGCGACCAATAAAATATTCGAAACATTGTAATAAATTTATGATTTCATTAAAAGTTGATTAAAACCTATTAAAGGATTGGAGCTGCGTCGTTAAACGATTATTAATATTCAAATGAGAGCTCTTCGAGATGTTTTGATGTCCAAGTGGAATGGAAAATTAAACATGATCGGAGACGATAAGCCAATTATGACCGATCGCTGTTAAACGGATTAATTTATTATTCAAAGATCATTAGCTAAAGAGATGGCTGCGATCCCCAAGCGTTACCGTTAGGGGCTCTTGATTAAAAGGTCTAAGAACTAGATTACTTAGAGAGCCGACTATTGAATTAATCGATGGCCATAAATAATACGCCAAACGTCATTAGCCATCAAGCGATCTCTCCTTCGTTGATTCATCAATATCTTAAACAAATTTTATTAAATGATAATTATGTCGGGACCTCGAAGTCGTAAACTCCGTGAAAAATTGAGTCTCACTCCGGTCCAACTGAATTTCGTTTTCCGATCGTCATGGGACGTCTTTGGATTCCCAATTTCATCTCCCTGGGACGCCTTTCAGTTTACCCGCTTTAATCGTTTCTAGTTTAATTTGAAATGTTGTTGTGTGTCTGAATATATTTAATCGACACACAACAAAATTACCATTTAGCCAAACAGAGACTTTGTCTTAATTTTATTAAAGCGAGTGGAGCGAGAGAGTCAAGCGCGACGTGCTTCATGTGGCGTCGCGTCTGCCGCGCTTTGATATCTAATCTCAGTTCTATCGAAAATCAATTTCCAAGTGAAACGCAATCGAAATGTGAGGAAATATTTAATTTAATTATGGCCAAGATACATGATCAATTACACAGTTGTCTCGAAGGCATTAACACGCTGTCTCCAAGTTGGACTTAATGGAATAAATTATCAATTGCTACGCGATCGTAAATTTCCTCGTTCGCAAACATGATGTGAGGTTGTCGCTTTCGCAAGCTGATAAGACAGAAACTGTTTAGCGAGCAAACTGCCTCAGCATTGAATTATTACACTTTCTACCCGCTCATGCCCTGCAAGCAATCGAAATTAATTCGTTATCAATTAAAACGACGCCCACACCCGATCGTGTCGAGTGAGCTGAGAGACTGTTGAAACAGTCGCGTGATGACTGCAACTGCTGCCTTCGCATTATTGCATAAATCATAAGATTTGCAATAAATAACTTTTCGAGTCTTCTCTTACCTGAATTCTTGCTTCTGTTAGTCCAATCTTGAGTGCCAGTTCTTCTCTGCAAAGCGAAAGAGGGAGAGAGAAAGTCGACCATTTAATCTTTATTAATTGAATCGCTTGTAAATCGTTGCTTACCTCGTAAAAACATCGGGATAATGAGTCCTCGAGAAAGCTTTTTCCAACTCTTCGAGTTGCAAACTATTGAAAGTTGTTCGATATCGTCGTTGCTTTCGCTTGCGATGAGGATCATGCTCAGCCTCAGCATCACTGTGGTCAGACATTAAGTTTTCTCCTAAATTCGTTAGCGTTTGTTGACGATTATCTCCAGATAAGTCCTCGAGCTTCGTCTCAGCTTCCGATATTCCCATGCTCGTCGTGTGTTGATGGTTGTGGGCTTTCAAACGCTCGATGGTCAATTCATTCAGAATGTGAGGATCTGGAAAGTGAAAGGAGCAATCGTTCAATGCAAAATCCATTAAGTTTAACATTTAAATTAACATTTGGTAAGGCATCTCGCGAGCGATCAGCATAAATTTATTCGAAAACATGCTGCTACGACCGCCACCAAATTAAGTTGATTGAATCGAGTGAGTGAGCGGGAGAGAGAGGGAAAGGCGAGCGCGGGGAAAAAACTCTGAAGCGAAGCGAGGCATAACATAAAATCAATGTAAATCTTTAATTAAATGAAAATCGAATGATCAGAAAATATTTTCGCATTAGCATTTTGAGTTTTCGTTCGAGCTGTGCCTGGACTGGCAAACAGATTGTGTAGCATGAAATTATATGTTTAATTTAAGAGCATGTTGTAGTTCTGTGATTTAACAAATCAATGATATATTGATTTATTGTTTGCATTCCGATCGCGAATTAATAATATCGTTCGGGTCTGTGTGATTGTGGGGCTTCTGCTGCTTCTCCTCATCGATTCTCTCGACTCGCTTGCCGATTACTTAGAGCAGTCGTGTTTAGCTCATAGCTATAAATTTTGATTCTTATGCCATTCAAATGCAGTGAAGGAAGAAAAGCTTGAGATTGTAATCAGAACGAATTAAACTTTACGATCTGATAAAGCGCTGACTTTGTTTTGTTTTTCGTAGATCCAATTTAAATACTTGTTAAATGTAAATGAAGTACAATTGTGACTTCAGTCTGCCGAGCGTTGTAATTCAATTAAATCGAGCGCCTCATGCTTTCAACGGCCGGAATGAAACCGCGCGAACTGGAAAAACCGCGAAAGGAAACGAAGAAACCGTTTGATATCAGCAGAAAAGTTAATTAAGATCTCAACTTGAGTCATCATTCTGTAATTAACAGCTTGCTTGCGATACAATTTATTCGTCTGTGCGAGCTTTCTTCATTAAGAGAACGAGCTGTGCAAACAACAAGAACTTTGAAGCACCGCAAACAACTGCGACCTTCACGACGAGAGGGAAATAATCGCTCAATCCACTCTCGCGTCGTTGTGGCGTGGAAATATTTTCCGTTCTGCGTTTTTCCACTGCCGATGACAATCAGCGCAGCGCGCAAATGCAATTAATTCATAAAAAATCCATTTTTCTCTTTATTTTCATAAATAATTTGCCGTTTCGTGTAATGTCAATCTCGAAATGAAATTTCCATGACAGATTTATAAATAATTGACTTTTGAAATACAATTAATTTCGGTGCTGGGTTTTTCAAATTTAAACTTCAGGGTTGGAGAGCAGTTGGTGCTGCCAGATGCCTAAGTGAGCTTTTCACATAAGGATGAGCCTCTTTCCGAAGCTGCGATCTTGCTAACTCGTCGACAAATCTCATAAACCCAAATTGAACAAACAAACTCTCGCTCGAGTCCCCGAAAAAATATCATCGCGTCAGTTAGAACTCATCGATTTTCCCGACAAATTAAAGCTCTCCGACTGAATCTGTGTCAGTCGCTTCAGGTTTAATTTGATGTTTTCGAACGAAAAATAAATTTACCGAAATGATAAAACATCTAAAGGAAAATCTGGAATTGAAACAAAAAAGATTTTCATAATTAGAAACGTAACAATGTTGCTTGATTAGGTGTGCAATTGTGCGATTGATTGAATAATGAGTCTGCTCTCGAATCTTAATTATTCAATGGGTGTGTTCAAGTAGTTTCAAAAGCCAACAATCGTTTGCACCTTGCCTAAGGTTATTTACAACTTGACGCTTTAAAGCTGCTCGTGTTACGGTTTTGATATCCTTTCACTACTTAAATAATTGGCAATTAACTGCCAAAGCTACTAACAAACTTTCAGCTCCTTTCAGCTTTTAAGAGTTACTGTCGGCACGAATGTGCTACGAGCCGCCTTTCTGTTCTCAATTTCCAGATAAATTACCGAGCAAACAATTGGGGAAAACAAAAACTTGTTCAACGACACTTTGAAATATTTGTTGTTGTTCTCGTCTCCAAAGATCAGAAAATAGTTCAGATCAGGTTTCTAGCAGACTGAACTAAATGATCGGTAGTCTCGGAGCTAACTTTGACGGGGACGAATGGGTTTGATCCGATCAACTAAGTGCCAGGTGTTTGAGAAGACGTCTCAACTAAACGTAAGCAAACATTGCGCTTGATGTGTTTTTTGATCGTCTTCATCCGTAACGAATAATTTAAACACTTTCAGCTGGTAATCGTTACTCATTTGAGCAAATAAAACTCGACGCGGAGGGAACAAAACACGAAATTAATTCGTGAAACAAATTTTTTTTGCTTCTGTTATCACAACATGCACTCGAGAAATTAATTTTCGTTTTAATTTGTCGGTTAATTGTTTCTTTTCAGTCGACACTCGACTCGCTCCTTAAGAGTCTCGGTAAGGGCTTGAAGGGGAACAATTTAATGGCAGCGAGGCACATAAAATGAGGAAATTTGCATTGCAGCGGTCTTGTTGAACTTTCTTAATAGTGAGCAGCGAACAAATGGCCTTGTTAGATAAAGTTTTCCCCTTCAAGAGAGTCTCAAGAGGAATGGAAACAGTTGCAGCACTTATTCACTAAATTGAATGGTAATTCGGCAATAAAGTTTCAAATTAAAAAGAAACTTTCAATGCGAATTATTTTCTGAATTAAGTTGTGAGGGGAGAATTGGTCAATGATATTACGGAAAAGAGAAAAATTCTTCTTGCTTGACTTCATCAAGTTACTCTCTTCTGTTTTCATAACTTCCATTCAGTTTTGTTCTTTGAGTTTACGATCTTAACTTCCTTTCACTACTGCCATAAAGACTTCTTGAGAATTTAATCCGATTAGTTGGATTGCAATTCATAAACATTCTTTTTCTGTTGCTGTGCAGTCCCATAAAACTAATAACAAGATTTTGAGCTCACGAGGATTTCTCAAGCAACGATTGATTAAGATCTTGTTGAGCAACACTGGGAGGATCTTCATGTTCTGATTTTTCCGCATCAGGAAGCAAAAGGTGGAGAGACTTAATGCAGCAAACCGAAAGCGCTTCCTCTGCCAATTATTGAATGATGAATGTATCGAGAATTAAACACGAAAAGAAAGAATCGATAGCTAAATTTAATTTGAGCCATGAGCACATTAGCGAGGCATTCGACTCAGTACATAATGGGGCATTTATTAAAAGTTCAATTCGAAATTGCATTTAATAGCTTCTGCACGCCACGGTGATTTTGCTGTGCTGTGAATAGGCAAATAGAGGAGAGAGAACGCGTCGGTTGAAGAACAAATTGAAACTTAACTGAAGCTTCTCATTGTTGGGTGGCGAAATAAAGCGGAGAGCTGAACACAGCAACAGCAAAATAAACGTTTTGCCATGAGACTGATCGATGGGGGGAGAGAGGGGTAGGCGAATGAAAGCATTTCAAAGCATAATAAATTTAATTGTAAAGTTTAATGTTTTGATGTGAGCGATGAGAAATGAACTTCGCTGTTTCGTGGAAATTGTTTTTGAAATCGCTCGCGCAGCAAAATAACAAAGCGATCATTAAAATAATCTAATTTGAAGTACTTGAAAAGTTTGGGGGTGCACTTCGCGAAAGGCGCCTGCCGACTGCAACTCTGACGAGTCGAAAGGCAGACGAGCGATGGAAAACTAATTTCCATCAATTTGCGATCTAATTGACATTAGAAAAATAAATAACTTTTCGCTGCTCGCCTCTTCAAGCGCGCGAGGAAATGGAAAACTGAAGTGAATCTCCGCGCGAATTCGTTAAAATTTATTTCTAATTTAATTTTACAATTAAATATTGATTTTATTTCGTTACGCATTCGACAGCTCAGAGAATTAAAATTCCGGCCCCGGAGCAGGTGTTGATTGTTCGATTTGCTTTTCCATCGCGCATCGCTTGCCGTTTATTCGACTCGCACACTCGCTCCCTGCGCTTGACGTGAACTGTTGAAGAATCGAACGAACAAAACAAGCATAGAAATTTGAATTTGTTCACTAAAACAAGCAATTACTGTTTCGATCCACATTAAGGTTTTAATTTGAACTGTTTTTATTATGCTAGAGTTTGAATAAGTGAATATCCTCAAGCTCGAAGGGGAACTCGTTGGTTGTATGCAGAGGCTCGAAGAACATGAGTCGCTTGATCACCTCGACCCTCGCTTGCTTCTCCCAACAACTTCCCAACTGGGCTCATGTTTCACTTACCCAAACAACTCAAGTGTAAACATGTTGGATGGGGAGCTGACGGTCTGATGTTAAGTTCTATTGAATCTGTTTCCGCGACGTTTTTTCCGAAAAAGTAAAGAGCAAAGTTTTGTTTGTTGGAAGCGCTCATTTGCGATTCACTCGAATGCGTCCCGGCACCGTCTTTATTATTGAATAAAGCAGTAATTAGTTTGCTTTCAGTGCAGGGTTGAATTGCGATCAGTTCATCGCACATTTCCACTCGCCGCCGTTTGCTCGCTCAACGGTCACAAATGATTTCGCTCATTGGCAAAAAAGAGAATTTTATTCGAACATTTTTATTCCAGAGTCGTAACGATTGAGCAATAAACTGGCAGCAATTGTCACATCAATCGATAAAGCGAATGTGACTATAAAAGCTGCAAATCCAATAAGCGAAATCACCGGAGATCTAAACAGATCCAATTAAGAATGTTCACCACAATTCCATTTGATCGCACGACCGTCGTGGACATTATTGGATTTCGCGTCTTACACAAACCGAGTTTATGCTTCCGCCTTGCCGCTGATTGAATCTAATTATGAGTTCTCTAAAGCTGTGACGTTGCGCCGCGCTAATAAAAAAGCTTTAAAACAAAATTAAGTCGATCCGCGTGGAATGTCGCGATGCCGATAAAACTCTTAATTCGATTGAAACGTATCGGCGATGAAAAGCGATACTTCAAGAGCTGCGCACGGGCACGTGCGGTATTCGAGATGAATGCGACGAGTCCCAAGGGATTAAACTATTCTCTCCCGACCGAGTGATCGCCAGCCAAAATCTCATTCTTAATTTAAGTCGCTTTTATGAGAGTCGACTCTGTCGTCTGTTGTTGTGTCCTGCTCTATCAAAAGACCATTAAGACACTAATGGAACTTATCGCGAGAATTTTCATTAAATAATATTGAATTTATTTAATTTCGCGTTCTTCATTCCTCGCCCGAGCGAACGAATGTTTATCGCCAAACTCTTTTTGTGACTCTTAAATCGGTTTTGCTTTATTGTTGTCTCTTCTCGACTCGAGTGGTTTGAGCATTTTTGTCAATTCTTTGGTAGCCTGCGCCTTGCCAACTTCATCAATGATTTACAGCAAACTTTATCGCGAGAGGTTTTCGCAACAACATTTCAAGGCATGTCCAGTATCCTGCGAGACTGGAATTTGTCTTCGAACCGCAGAAATTCGTTTTCAAATTAAATTTATTATGCGATAATTCGCTTTACTCAACCACATCTCATTAAATATTTTGCTTGTGGCATTAAATCGTTTCTCAGGAAGTTTACTTCAGCCTGCATTTGGTGATCACTGCAACGACGACGCGATAAAAACCTTCAATCCCATGCTGCACGCAAACGCGATCGAGTTCCATCAAGTTCCAATGGCTTCTGTTTGCATCTTGAGTAATGAATACGAGTCGAGGGAGCTTTGCAGCTTCCGAGAAACAATTTAATAAACGACCCTGCATTTTATTGGCGAGGTGGTACCGTCAAGTCATCTTGCCCGCAGCTAAATTATCGCATACTTTCCGATTACTCACGCAAGACGCCACAACGCTTAACGTCCCTAATGTTAATACTTAAAGTTAACTATAGCTTATCGAGAAATTTCTTTATGATCGAAACGTTTTCTATCGGATCAAAATTGGTTCGAAGGTTGACGCCAGTCGAGCGGCTGAGTTGATTAGAAAAGGAAATTGAACTGCATTTCATCTTAGGGCTGAAGGCGCAGGAATTCAATAAAAGTTTCCAATTCCCACGAGACGACTACGAAAAGTTTCCTTGTTCGACATGAGCACAATCAATAAAGCAAATTCACAAGCTTCTCATCGGCAAGCGAAACTCTATCGAACTTTTATTCAATTTCTTATAATAAATTAAGCGATAGCACGCATGTCAACGATCGATGTATGCAAACGACATAAAACAAAAACTTGTGCTAGGGTGGTACACAAAAAAACTCCATTTAAGCTCGAGCGACTGTCGATGTGGGCTTCTGATCTCATTCTTCCTCGGAATTGCATGCATGCAGTTTTTGAATTAGCCGAACATGAAATGATATTCGTTTTCGGTGGAAGAATTCTCGGAAACAAAGCAGAGGAAATGAAACTTAATTTTAATTTATTTTATGGCCCCGGGCTCTCTCATGCTGCTCGGGATTTCAAGGTTGACTTTTGTGACCAAATTTCGATTTGTTTATTGCCGAAAGTTGTCGCATGGCTAAGCAAACTAATCAAGTAGACCCTTAAGCGATTAATTAGGTTGACAATCGTTTTGTTTGCTCGGGTCGCGTTTCGCAATGATTCGCAGGAAAAAGTTTATTTTCGGTGAAAATTTCTTCTTCCCCGATCGATCATATCGCGCTGCGTGATAAAGTTAATTAAAAACTGGTTGAAAGCCGCAGTAATTAAATCAATTAAGCAATATCACCTCTAAACCGCAGTCAGATAAAAATTTAATTCCTGCTTGACTCTAATTGGTTTTGAAAGAGTTTGATTTTTGTTATCAGCGATTTTGATATCGCGAAGCTTCGACGGACTTCGAACTGCCGTCGGATGGGGAAATTCCCTTCTACGCTCCACGCTAGACATCGTGGAGTGGATTTGCATTGTTGATTTTAGTTGTTGAAATTGTAACTAAGGTGATTGATAAGCAATTACGGTGTTAATTTCATTTGATTTTATGTGTCGATGGGCAGCCTTCCGCTCGTTTGTTATTTTATCGATATAATTTGATTAAGTCGACACGCTTTCATTCGATACGAGAGCGTAATTTGCATATCGATGGCATTTCAAACATGCCATTATCAACTAATTCACAATGATAACTTTAACAAGCGGCTGATTGTCGTGTCGAATGTTGCAACAGCGGCGACTTGGATTAATTATTGGAAAGACTGGCAATTAGACATCAAAAGCCTCTCCACTCGAATGAAGAAAGTGCATTAAAATTATAAATTCTTATTTATTGCGGGAAGCTCACCTGATCAACAGCAGCAGCGGCACCTGGATAATAAATTAACGCGCTAATTTATGTCTTGTAGCAGATCTTCGTCTCATTAATTCCTTCGGACGAACAGTCAATTCATGCAATTAATCTAATGATTCCAGGAATCTCACAATTGCATGCACTCTGTTTTCACTAATTACACGATTAATTTGACTAATGAATTCTTAGTATTTCCTCACAGCAACATATTCTATCGACAGTTCTTTCTGACTGTGCAGCATTGACGGACGAAAAAGTGAAAACATCAACATACGTTCATGCGCAACACTCCACACAACCGCTCGGCGGAGAACAAAAACTTGTTAACAAAAAAAACGAACAACTTTTCCGCGAAATATTAACAGCAGATAAATTAGGCTCATGCAACTACACGACATGAATATTAACGTGAAACTGAAACGCCGATATAAATCTCGTTCTTCATTTTTTGATGCGCGTCTCTGATTTTCGAAAATGAATAAGCTCCGCCTTATGGCACAGCAACGCCCAATGAGAGCGACACGCAAACCGGTGAATGAAAAGCATGAATCGATAGCAATGAAAGCTCGACTCTGTTCCACGGGTCGTGAGCACAGTTTCGAGCAATTATTAAATTTTACGGAAAATAAATTATTCAAATCTTCATTCTTTAAATGTTCATTCATTCTTATAGCTAGCAGAGAGAGAAATTAGAAAACAAACGTTAAACCGTAGCTCTGAATCAATGAACCTTGCTCGAGAATAAAGATTCGAGCGAGCTCCGTGGCTAATCAAAATCAAATAAAAATAAAAGAAAACACATAATTAATAAACTTTGGAAATTTATTCACGAAGAAATCCGACGATTGCTTTTCTCACTTCGGCTTCACACAGGCCTCGAAGAATCGATTAGAGCGCAGAAATATTTTCAGTAATTTATAACATTATTTCACTTTGATTTTGAACTGATCGGTTGTTTGTGAATTTATAATTAAAACTCGATTCAGGCGAAGAAGAACGGAAGAAATTCAATGATCGCTTTTTGATGAAGCGTCGGGATCCACTTGTGGAATTGGTTGCGCAATTAAAAATGCTGCCGTTAATATTTTTGGAATTTTATGATGCGAAGTGGGGAAATGATTGTGAATCATGTCATGTAGTTTGAGCTAAGTTTGGTTGCTGAATTTTATGTTTCTTACTTTGTTAAAAGCTCTTGAGGTATTTGGAAAATTCGGGGCTAACTAACAATGATCTGAATACAAAATTAAATATATAAAAGGTCTACAATAACTGCAGCAACTGATAAACACACCGAATTAATTACTCATAACATATGTTGGTCCTTTCCAAGTCTTTCCATAACCGACGCACATGCCCCATTCAATCAATAATCTCCAAAATTCAGCACATTTCCAAGTGAATAATGCAATGTAAACAGAACACATAATTTTTATGCAAACTGATTGCCATAACTTAGAGAGCATAACAAAAGAAGTTGATAAATCAATTCTCAACAAATTTATCCAAATAAGATTTGAGTTTATGCAAAAGCGAATCGAATGATGTTGCGAGAGGGAGAAAAATATTTTTATAAAGTTTAAATTGGATTTCGGACAATAATTTACCTTTGGGTGAACAGTTATAAATTCATAATTCGTTTTATTACGACGAACTGCTTTTTCCATTATCGAATTTTATTTACACAGCTCAACACACGTTGAAGCGGAGAGAGCGAGAAATGATAAATGGATTTCGAGGCGCCATTCAAAATTAATATCGGAATATTGTTCGGGTGGATGGCAAGGCATCCGATAACGATGATGGGAATGTGAAGCCTCGCTGTTTCATTAACGAGAAAGTGGGCGAATAATTAGCCATGACATCGGCAAGTCCACAAGGTGATCGGAGTCAAAATGAATGTGAAGTATTTGAGTGTATCATGCATATCAATCAGAGCTCATCACATGTTGGGCATCGAAGTTCCAAGCGATTGGGAGAAGCAGCAAAATTGCCATTTTATGCTCGATCGGGTGAAGTTCACTTTGTCATCTCGTTTAATCACTCGCCGTGAGACCATTTTTCGATTCTTTTCATTCCTTCACAGGTTTCTCGTTCAATTGTTCAGAATGAGAACGAGAAGGCTTCGAATTAAGCAGCGCATCGTATGCAAATTGAAATATATGCAGAACACGACGAGAAATGTTCTGCGCTGCAAAATTAAATTTATGAAAAATGGCCTTCGTTCCTTTATGATTTTCACCTCGGCTGTAATTATTTTGCATTCGGGCATTGTGGATTTTGCGAACGTAATTGGCTTTTTGTGCGAGCTTTAATAAATAACGATTTAATTTTCTCAATAAAGTGCTCGTCGTTAATCATCCTTCCGAGCAATGCCACCCACAATGATATACGAGAAAGCTTTCTCCTTACCAGAAAAGCTTGATTTTGTTAATTGCGATAATTCATGACCGAGAAGGAACGATTGGATATCTTAATCAAGAACTCATTAATGATTTCGTATAAGCAGCGTGGTGCACGTTTCTGGGAATCTAATAAAATCGGAAACAAATTGCTTCCTCTCGAAGTAAACGAAGCGCTAATGGTCTGATTGCTAAGTCTGACAACTTATTTAGTCGGAAACTTTTCAATAACAATTTCAATTTCATCTAATTCTCTGAGAAAACGTGAACTAAACGATGAACAGGTTTGCGTAATTCAAAAATAAAAATAAGGCTCATAATATGTGAGAACGTGACTGCTATTGCATGAAGTTGCTATCACAATTCGACTGTGATTTGTTGGTCATCAAGAACTTTTGCATCAGACGAACGACGAGAAACATTTCTCGGTCAAACAGGTTTTAATGAATTCAGAACAAATTGAAAGAATTCGGTGAAAAACTTTTTTGCTCCGCGTTATCAAAGTGAATTTGAAAGAAGAATTTGACTTGCTCAGAACCTTGTTGGTTTTTCAATTAAGACCAAATGAAATCCGACAGACGAACTGACAACTATTCACGTTGCGAAGATGCGCCAGGAATCCAAACGTTTTTGCTCTCCACAAAAATTGTTCTTGCATCAAATTCACTGATTTCATCTGCAAAAACATTTTTTCGCGTTCTTGTTTTCGCGAAACCGAATTGATTTGTGGAGTTTAATGGCTTGTTTATGGCGAAATTAATTGCTCAATTTAAAAGCGAATCGACGATCGGACTCGCGAGATAATTGTGTGACAAAGAAGATGTCAAGTGCAGACGCGAGTGTTGCGAACATAATTGAGTTACAGTTTCTTAAAACTTCTCCCGTTGGGAATAAAGTAATCGTGAAAGAGCAAATGTTGCTGCAAACAAGGCTCCGTTGTAGAACACAAATATTTTATTGAAAATATTAAGCTGCCCAATTCAAGCTCAAAAGTCTGTCGAAAGCTTTTTGGATCGTTGGATTTGAAAAAAGAGCTTCGAACTTGAAAAGCTCAAGTGAGCTTTCGAGTGTCGATTAAAGCTTCTTTTGAATTTCAACGTTTGCGTTCCACAGGTTTGCGATATCTATTCGCTGTGTTCGTTATGATTCGTTTGAATTTATTCGCTTATAAGCGAGTTGACTGACGGCAAGACAAATGATGGAAAATACTATCGGCATTCCAATGCTTTTCGAAGACAATTTTCGTGTCCTAATTTCAATCAACTAGACAACTGACCGAGCACGCCACTCGTGTAGATAAGACTTGGAACGACGATGAATTATCTCATCTCTAAAGTGTTCTATCTCGTCGACGCGAGCTACAGTTTCAGTCATAAATCTGACGTTGTAGAGTGAAGACAAAAGTTTTAATATTTCTTCGAGTAGAAGGTTTCAATCATAAGAACTAAGGCCAAAATGGATCCCAAATTGCTTCCACGTAAATTTGCTGTAAGAGAACAAAACTAAGCTTAAATAGAGTGAAAGATTAAGTTTCACCCTCTCCAGATTTCTGATTACAAGCCACTGGAACTAGGGTTGACCAGGAAGCTCATCAACATCATTCACAAAGCTTACCTTTTGTGGTTTGTGTTGATCATTTTCTGCATTCGCACCTACAAGGAATTTTGGTTTTCCGTCATCTCGTTTGTCCTTCCATCCTGGAAAAAGAATTTGACGTCGGAAGTTTCAGTCGTGAGTTGTGCTAGACCGTTTGCTCTCTCAACAGAATAATCAAAGATTTTACTAGGTCGTCGGATCGGCTAGTGGCATTGGCAAGGATCTAGCATTAGGGCTTGCCAAGTGCAAATCCGTCGTGGTCTGCATTGATCTCCTGGCACCAGAGGTAGAGGCAACGAGCAAAAAAATCAATTGCAGTGACGGAAAAGCTTTTTACTATCAATGCGACGTCACTGACAAGAACCAGGTGGATGAAACGATCAAAACGATAACAAAGGATGTTGGAAATATCACAATGTTGTTCCATTGCTGTTCTTTACCTTCGAACTCCGTCGAGACCAGCAAACTATCAATGATCAAGCACACCCTAAATGTCTCGGTCACTTCCTATTTCTATGTAAGTTTAATGTTATCAGCTCCGCGGCGCCCTTTGAAATTTCGTGTCTTATCGAGAAATTACATAGTTTTTACGTTCATCAACCTCTTGAGATGCATGCGGAAGAAAGCTGAGCGATAAGTTAAATTATTTTTCTTCCAGCTTCTCGAGTCGATTCTTCCGCTAATGAAGGTTAAGCGGAACGGTCACATCATCTTCTTGAAATCGGTCGCAGCGCTTAGCGACACCAACCAACTTCCTCTGAGTGTTTCACAATTCGCTGTTCAAGGTTTGTACGAATCCTTGGTGGAGCAGTTGAGAAGCAGTGCACTCACTTCGTACATCAAGACAACGCTGGTTCACATCTATCCGTGCATTGCCGAGAACAACTCCAAAGATCGCAAACTTGTCGAGCCAGGATTCTTCGGGTCAATAAAATCGGAAAAAGCGGCTGCAGCAATCATCGATGGTGTCAGGAAAAACAAAGCTGAAATTAGCATTCCCAAATATTACTGGCTCGGCAGCCAGATTCTGAAGATTTATCCTCGCGGTGCTACCTTACTGCTTCGCGATTTCTGGGAATCTGTCATTAGTTCTCTCAACTAAGAAGCTTCGTATCCTTCTTCATTTTGTTTTCTTTGAACTTGCAAAATACAAATCACGAGCTCGTCCCAACCTGTTCTCGAAGAAATCAGAAGTCACATGATGTTACCAATCTAAAATTATAAATTTTCCATTTTATCATAAATTGCTTCAAACCAGAAAAGTTTATTCGGGCCTCTGCGTCAGCGAGCCGCTGGCTTAGTTTAGCCAAACGCTGAAACAATTGCGGTTATCTCGTTGATTGTGTAACGCACGTGCTATGAGAGAACGACGACCGCGATACGCAAGAGCAGTTCAAGATTAAAGTCAAACTTTTGTTTTCGGGGAAAGTTCATGAATTTGGGCGAGCACACCAAAAGCAGACAAATTACATAAATAAAACAACATTCGACGAGTGGAAAAACTTCTTTTCGCCAACGGCCCTTGAAGTGATAATTCGTGTTAAGTCCGACGAGAATTGCGTTGCCACATCCTTCTTCTCGCTTATTCAATAATCACGAGCACGTTTAGATTACGCAGCGGTTGAGAAAACCCGGCAAAATCTGATCGTGTTGATGGTCCCCACCTCACCTGGCGCGAATCGCGATTGCCTTATTAATCACGAGGTGGTAATGAGCGTCAGTTTCCCTTTTTTACCAGTCGCGATATTTCGTCAAAACATCATGTGACTCGCTCAAGACGCAAGATGGTGTGGCTCTCTCAAAATTATGCACGAAGAGCCATTGTGATGCTGTTTTTATGACTTTCAGTTTCGTTTTATGTTTCTTCTGCGTCATAGACGAGCGCTTAGAATTCGTTCTCTCTCACGACGAGCGAACGAACGAACCCACATTGTTAAGACACCGAGGCTGCAGATGTCGATGCAAAGAAATCCGCCTGGTGTTAGCAACACAAGCGAAGCGATTAATGGTAAATCAACAATACCAGTGCGGCTCTCGCATGCAAATTGATGATACCGGAGAGCAAACACGGCGAACTAACACGGCCAAGCGGCCCGAGCACACTCAGCTACTGCTGCGCGAACAAGAAGAAACGCTCCAACTTTCTCCACATAATAAAAACATTTGTTGGCCGCCTCATACGATCAGTCGTCGAAATCATTTTGCTGTGAGCCTTGGTGCGATACGAACGGCTTTTTCATTCTGCTCTGCGGCACTTGAGTTTCTTCTCAGCTTGGTGTTGTGAATATTAAGAGTTTGCTGCTGCTCCGGCCATTAGCAGAGTTTTCCAATTTTTCAAGCGGGCGATTGAAGGAAAAAGTAAGAAAACTGGCACAAATTTTTCATTGCCGCAGAAAATCTGTTTGATCCGAGTCAATGTTAATGAATGTGTGGTATTAAGTGAAATCTTGTGTTTTTCGTTTTCGGTGAAAAAGAAAGATCGAGAGTTGAAAAGTGAAGATTTATGTTGTTTGGCTTCGATGAGTAATCGCAATTTTCAATTGTTTTAATGTGCAGAATCATCCCGAAGTATTTTTTCGAAACTGTGATGCTAATCGACTCGAACTGAAGAGACAACCGACGAGAAAAGAAAACTGAAGCATATTTTTGATTTTGGTGGAGAAAACTGTTAAGGCTCAAGGATGAATTTACACATCAAGTCGTCCGCGATAATTTTAATTAGGTGAGTTCGAAAAACAAACACAAAAACTGGCACAATTAAAAGCAAGATTGCGTAATCGCGCGCTCTTTAGCCAAACTCATGTGAAAATTATACGAGTTGATCGTTTGTCAAATTACGCAATGGATCGACTGCGCTTTTGAGTATGAACAACGTACTTCAAGCGCAGCCAAAGTGCAGCGAATCCACAGCTTATCTAACGTCTGGGCTCCTCTCACTCTTTTGTTATTCATTCTCCGGAAAATTGCCTTCTTAATTGCAATGCTCGGCCCCTTTCTTGTTGCCTCACTTGCACATTTTAGCTGAGCTCAAATGAAAAGCTCGAAATGCGTTCGGAAGATTTATTTTCGTCGCTCGAGAGTCTCTGTAAACACATAAAAAACACGTTTCTCTCCTCATTTGACAGAGACACAAATATTTTAGTGGAAAAATATCTTCGCAGCCGATGAAAGTTCCTCGACGATGTTTTTTTTTGCGCGACCGATGGGGAAATGGAATTTTTGTGCGAGTCTCCGACTGTCAATGCCAATCGATCGTCAATTGTGTGGGTAGCGATCGAAGCACGAACCTCACCGACGACTGTCAAAGTTCTTTCTAAAGCATCCCATAAAACGACGTCGAGCGAAATATCAAATACCACCCGGATCTCACTCTCGAGACTCACGTTTCGCCTTAACGAGTGTTTAAAATTGCGCGCGATGTATTCACGAAACTTATTTTTCTCTCTCAGCCTCAGTGGAGCTTCCCAACAACAAAAGGAAGAAGTCGAAATCTCATAAAAACCCGACGAGAGTCACATGACTTCGTTAATGTTTCTGCTTTGGCGTGAGCTTTGAAGAAGAGTTTTGTTCCTTTTGTGTTATCTCCGACAAGTGGATCTTGACGTTCTTAAGTCCGCATGGTTCTCCATGAATCTTTTTCTCCAGTAAAGATTAGCATATCTTAAGTGTCTTCCAAAAACAACCGCTGAATTAACATTCTGGTTTTGCGATGTTTTTGTGTTTGGCTCGCTAGCGATGCCCACGCCGATGCTGTACGAATAGCAAGTGGACGACAGCGGAGTTCATGAAACTCTTTGAATTACTCGTGTCTCGATCTATCGACAAAGGGTCGCCGGGGCTTCCTCTTCAAGACTCTTCGTTGTTGTCTCGCTTATTAAAATTCGTCGAGTGATTTTCGCAATAATTGATTCACGTGACGAAACTCGATTCGGCTTTGTGTCTTCGTCCCTGTTGCTGTAAGCGTCGTCGTATACCGTAAACTTTGCCATTTCAAACATCCTATTTGCTCCATTTATACTCGAAACTGGTTTCAGTGCAATGTATTAGTCACGTTACAAACCGCAAATTAGATCGGGGAGCTATTTTTAGCACGTAAGTCTTGCGGGATTGTTTTCCTTCGAGTCAACTTCAAGTCGAAGGCGAAGAAGTCGAACGAATCTTAACGGGCTTGGCTGTATCTTGCTTCCCGCAATGTCATGTTCGCCTAGCTCGATCGATAAGAACTGGTTCAGCAATTGATCTCCAGTCAAGTTCAGTAGCTGGATTGATAAGCAGCCGAGTCCATCGATCACCGCGTCAAAATATTGTTTTCAAACGATATTTCGTCGGGTGAGATTAGCTCGCAGCTTATGGTGATACCGCTCGACAATGTTTCAGCTCGAAACCCGTTTTCCTCAGGACTGTTCGAGTCAACACTCTCTTCGTTCGCATAACGACGACTCCACCTTGACCTAAACTCCACCGAAATATCCGCGATGAGAAATCCTAGATTGGCGCCGCAATAATTTATGCATCGTCATAAATAACTTCACCATAAACCTCGTGATCGCGACGTCATTATGTCTTCGCAAGCTCTTTTCCCTGTCACAATCCGGATCACTCAAGACTCCAACGTGTTTCAACCGACAAGAGCGACTGAATTCACCTTGAATATTTCTGTTTTCCGCTCGGCTTTTTGAGAATTCATGAATCAACGATTTCTCGAGCAGCGATGAGTCTCGAACTGCCTCGACTGCTGATAACGTGGAGGCATCAGAAAGCAATTAAGCTGTTTTGCTGAGGAAACTCTTGAAAAAGCTGGAGAGTGAATCAAATGTCAAGAATTCTCCTACAGCGATCGCAAGTTTCAATGCCAAGTTGAAATAACTCGTCTGTCACCGCGACGATTGATTTCCAGTGTCAATATTGACGAATCATGTTTTTTACGCCTGCAGAATCGCAGCTCAAGCATTGCTCGGTGTGGGAATTTTGAGTTCACCTGCTCGGTGCAACTGCAACTGCAACAAAACAAAGAATTCATTAGACAAAGGTCGAAGCAGTTGAACATGTGTAAAGAAGCGTAGACTCTGGAGCTTGGTTCCCTTATTCGATTTGCTGTCGTGACTGATCGGAGCGTGTTGGCTTGACAGAAGCACAAGCTTAGGCGATGAAATGGAAAAATATTTTCATTGTTAATTGAGCTGAGTCGTCGGCTGCTTTGCGATGAGAAGTGGCTGCATAGAATGGTTCGAGATCTCGCGCATCATATTTTCTTGAAATGCTTCGAGCTTGAAAGTGGCTCAGGGTTCCTCGAGCTTCATTGCAGTTGAAACGGCTATACGACATGCAATGGAAACTCTTCGAGCGTCGTTATAGGTCGTAAGAAGGCGAACTCGCTTCATAAGTTTTCACTTTCAAGGGGAAGCGAGCGGCAAAGCCCAGCAGCTAATAATTAGTGACGTCATGGAGACGACAAATAGGCGAAGACTCGTGAAGAAACAATGAATCGTGCCGCAACATTGCTCGACTAACAACTCGGCCGACCGATTTCCATATCGTCACGTATTGGGTTAAGGTCAATGAACAGATTTCAATTTTTCCTATTCGTCCGTTTAATTAAAGTTTTGCCTTTGTTGACAATCTTTTCATTCCGCTCATCGAGTTTGATGTTTCGAAAGCTCTCGAGGCATTTAATGCTGAATCACATGCTCGTGGTGAAGAAACTCTTTTGAAACAGAGAAGAAATAAATTTGAATTTTGATGTGAATGAACTTGACTTTATTGGCCGATCGCGATCGTCGAATAAATCGCACCTCGTGCAGACGAAATAAATTGTGATCGGTTCTAGGTAGGAAAAGATTTATCGCCATCGGAGACTTAGCGAGAATCGCACGCTGGGAATTATTGATGAGTTGGTGATTCAATAAATCAGCCGGCGACGTGTTCACTAGCCTGACATTAGACGAACAATGATCGATAAATTCGTCTCGGCGAAATGGAAAGTTTCCACAAAGTTGCAACTTAATAAAGCCGTTGAAGCGTTCAACGCAAATTGAGTTGAGATAATTTAAGATCAATGCTGAGTGCATTCAATTGAAGCAATGCGATTGCAGCTTGTTGAATTGCAAATTACGATAAAGCCTTAAGTCGATCTTGACAATTACAACGTTGAACTTCGACTGGAACTATCGCGAGAAACTCGTTTCAAACCGACAACAGAATTGTCTGAAGATTCACAGACTCAACTTTGCATCCGGATTCCAGAACAAACAAACAGGAGCGTCTGCTAAGTAGTTCCAAGAACCATAAAAAACATCATTAAGTGATCTTTAATTGATCCTTGACGTGTGATCTCAGCCACACTTCCTAGCTGCTGACTGTTATAAATGATTCCACATGATCGAAATCAATCATCGAGACTCAAAACAATTTTTTCCTCTGCTCAATTGAACAGAAGAAAAATAAATTTACAATTCATGTTTGCTCGCGAGAATTATGTTTGCCGATAAATTGTTGTTAGCTTACATTGTCAGCACTGCTTACAAGCAGTGACATATCTGAGCAAATGTTTGATGTTTAAATTCAAGAAGCGTGCTCGAATATTTCGTGAATTCTGTCGCAACGCGGTCGCTCCATTGTTGTCTGGGCCAGCTCGTTGATCAATGAAGTTAAAATCAATACTCGTTTCTTTGGAATAGATTAAGAAACTTCTTTGGGATTCACACGGTCGTGTCAGATGGAAAAATATTTTTCTCATCGATGACTCACTCGGATTCTTGAAAATCTCTGAAGCATCTTTGAAGGCAAACGTGTAATTGATCTTCTCTCGACTCTTAATTTAATGACTTAAGCTCGTGATTGCGATTGGAACGCGGCACGACATCATGAAACGCTTTTGTTGTGAGCTAAACGCAAAACATAATGCGATTACCGAATGACACATAATTGAAATTAAGAGTGAAATGTTAACAGTCAGCCAAGCGTGGAAGCAACGCAACCGTTGATTATCGCCTCGTAGTCGCTCCGACTGACACAGTGAGAGTAGTAAAATTATCACGTCGCCAAGCACGTCTTGTGAACCTAACGGATTAAACGACAAACTGGGTTTTCTCACTTTTCCCGGCAAATCCGTGAAATTCATTCACATTGCCGTGTTAATTGGATTGGATCACCCAAAGTGTTTGCATCACTCGACCAAAATATTTATGCATTAAATGTTGCGTGCTTTCTATTAAGCGCTTCCCGGGCTGCTTCCTAATCAACATTGCACAACGAAATTACCACGAAAGTGGAGCGATTCACAATGGATCAGTTGTTTTCAATTAATTCACATCACATGGAATCATCAAGTTTGAGGCTGAGGCCGAGGGTGGCTAGGTGAAAGTTCATAAACCTCAAGATCTTGGCTAAGGTGAACGTTCGCTGCTTTGTTCCTCCATCTGTCTATGTCTTCTATCAGGTTCAAGAGCCTTCCATCACTTCACGCTATTCGCCTAGTCACCCTCAATATAATGGAAGTCAAACCGAGTCAGACCTTTCCTCCGTTTCGACAATTTCAGAGCCAAGGTTTAAGTTATTTTTATTTTTATACAAAGGTGTGCGGCCAACAACAAAACGCCAAGTGAAAGTTCACTTGAACGAGAAGAAGAGGAAACCAGCGAGGAGCATTTACTTAATGCCTTCGAAAACGTAGTTAAAATGTACGAGTTTTCATTCCATGCGATTTGCATACACTTAATCAGCGGTGAACTCTCACTTTGTCTGGCGGGCTGACTTCGAAGGTGCAATGGCGAATTTTGAATATCATTGCCAATGGCATTGCTCATTGTTCTGCTGACTGACTTCTCCTTCTATGTTCGTCTAACAAATATTTCGCAAGAGATAAATAATCGCCAGTCGACACTCAATTGCGCACGCTTTCAAGAACTCGTCAGATCAGTTGGAAATCCGTGAATAGGAAAGGAGGAAGACGAAGACAAGAAAAGCCGCCGTAATTGTTCACGCACGACTGGTGGAGAGCAAACAGGCTCTAAGATTAAGTCAATCGACCGAATAAGGCGTCGGTCTGGCGAATCACGTGGTCTTCGATGACAATTAGATAATCGGGCGCAAATGGCAAAGATGAATGGAAACCTCGTGACGAGCGGCGAGTCTCAAGAGATGGGAAACTTCTCTCAAGCTCTGACTCGACACTCGATTCCGCATTGTGATGTTTACTGCATCAATTATAAGCGAGCGTCTCTCGATTGTGTTCGACGAAAGTGAAATTTCCTGCTTTTTCCTCTCCTCCGATACAATCGAATGTGAGGCAATGAACCAGCTCGTGAAAAGTTTGCGAAACACGAAAAAAACCTGTCGGTGTCGGCGATAGTTTACGGGGGGAAATTAAAAATGATTTGCGAAACTTTAATTTCGTCGATGTCGCGGCGATAAGAATTCGTTAATCGCTCGCTTCATAGTCGATTGAAGCGTTCTGCTAAGTTCAAGAAACCGTTGCGAGTTTCTTCTTCGTGTTGTTGTCGTTGCTGCGATCTGTGGCTTGGATACCAAGCCGCCACTCAGCAGTAAAGCCGAAAATTTCTTCACAATGTTAAGGTGAATGAAGGTCATTGAGGTTTTCGTACCTGGAAGTCACATGACGCTTAATGCTGTCGTCAATTCACGTCCCACTTACATATTTTGTCGAGATTTTACGCCGTTGACTCTCTTAACATTTGCCGTTGATGGCACTTTTTATCTTTCGCGGGCTCGAGCTTACATTCCCATTCACAACTTTCCATTTTTTGCGCGCATGCAAGCAAACGATGCACAGTTGAAATCGCGAGGATCAGGTGAAATGTCGTTAATCGGCGACCTCATGTGATCGACGATCTAAAAGAAACTTTTGGCTTATGCAATGAATTTCTTCTTGACACCTCGTCGTGGTCCACATTCGACGATCCAGCTAGACAAAACAAAGCCGAAAGAAGAAAGAGTAGAGAGACGGCGAGAGAGTGCAAACATGTGATCACAATTTCTATAACGATTGCGCAACTGATTTGATCTCCAGTGACACAAAAAACCCGTCGCAGTACGCCAGAGCCGCAAAGCCTCCATTAGCGAAGGAAATTGAACGTGAATGGATGATGAGCGAAGAACCAACTTTGCATAATCATTTAGCACTGGCTGATTGAGTCAACGACGAGAAATTAAAATTTTAGCGAGTGCGTTGGAATGGGCGACCGCAGTGTTTGCTCAACTCGAAACGCGAAAATGTCCACAAACTGTTTTGACTCAACAAAATTTCGGTCGACCGCCGCTAACTCGGTCGTGGTCAGATCTCATCGACACACATTTTATTTTAATTCCTTTTTTTCTGGTCGCCGATAGTCGGCGAAAGTGTCGCTTCGGATACTTTTCGATGCGCGACTCGTAATGCGAACAATTCCAGCATGCGGAAAGGCCGTTTACGTCCGGAGATCACGGCGCGGAGATTAAAACGACTTCGTGGTGTTCGCGCAAACTTCTGGTTTTCGGGCGAGTCGCCAAGTGCTTTGCACTGGATTGCGAAGCGATTAAACCGCAACGACACTTGAGGGAATTTCGAACGGCTCGTCGTTTTCCTTGCGAGCCGCGGACCAAAGTTCATCGCTGCACTTTCACTCTCGCCGCAAAACAAAAAGATTTAAAGAGAGTTTTAACGAGCGAAGACACAGAAAATCGTCTCCAGACGAATGTGAAAACGCTCGTTAACGTTCATTAAAATGATTTGTGTGTCAATCCAGCGGCGAGGCGGCAGAGTTCTGACGTCACTGATTTATGTTTGGCCGAGGTGTTTGAATCGTTTGAAATGTTGTCGTAGTCAAACGCTTTCGATTTCATTCGTGGATTGTGTGGCAACGTCGCAAGCGTCGTCGACAGACGAAAAGCCCACGAAATGCAGAAAAAATTTGCATTTCACTGACAGAGTCACGGAGTGAACCGACGGGAAGTAAAAGAAAACTCATTCAACAACTTCGAGCGGATTTATTGAATTACAATTCGCTTGAGCAACATTGAGAAACTCATTCAGATCCGGAATGTAGTCGAAAATTCTCAGACGATGAGTCCGGAGCTTTGTCCGAGACTTTGATCTACCAGTTTATTATCTTTCGAGACCATCTCAGTTTATTATGATTATTAAATTTGCATAGACTTTATCACACAAACTCAACTGGAATTCACAAAAGAGTTAAACGTGAGCGCACGCGGCGAACTTGCTAGAATCTCAAACGCTTTGACGTCTGATTAATGTTTTGTTTTCTCATTTCAGTGTGCAACTAGTCATCACCTTAGCTCTGCAAGACACAATCTCTTCAGATCTGAAGGCACGTGCTCGCGCTGCGCTGTTGTTGGAACGATCAAACACAAATGACAACCGACAGTGTGAAGTTGGACGTGACGCAACTCCTTGCCCGCCGAGCAAGTTCCGTTCGCCGACAGCCGAGTGCAATAACGTCAACCATAGAGAATGGGGCGCCCGAGGAGACATTTTCATGCGTATGCTGACACCAGATTATGCTGATGGCAAAAGTGCGCCGAGAACATCCGTCAACGCTGCCGAACTTCCGTCACCCGATTACATCATCGACCATTTACAAAAGTCGATTAAGAAAGACGCTCAACATCCTCACATCACTGCAATGCTGCCAGCGTGGGGTCATCTCTTGGCTTATGATCTTTTCCAAGTCGTTTCGCCACAGACATCTTACAAGTGCTGCGACAATAAATCAAAGAACTCGCCGGATTTGCTCGTCCAATGCTACGTCAAATCGGGAGAGGATTGCAAAGAGTACATGCGATCGGTTCCATCTCGCGAATTCCAGAACTGCAAGTTCGATTATCGCGAACAAATGAACGCTGCCTCGGGCTTCATCGATGGTTCAGGACTTTATGGAGCAACTGAAAAGGAATTCCAAGCGCTGAGAACTTTCTCAATTGGAAAAGTCGACCTTAAGGCTTGCGCCAGATGCAACGAAGCTGGAGCTATCGGAGCTCTGCACGTTATTCTGCTCAAAGAACACAACAGGGTCGCCGAAGAACTCGCGAAGCTAAACGAAGACTGGAGCGATGCCACTTTGTTCTTGGAAGCTCGTCGTATCATCACCGCTCAAATCCAACACATCACTTACAATGAATTCTTGCCAATTGTTCTCGGACAGCAAGTTGTTACCAAGGAAGAGTTGAGGTAAACTATTCAATCAACGTGTTGAAAATTTTCTTACAAATTATCTTTAGATTGTTGTCGGACAAACATTACTCTGGATACTCGAGCACGAACCGTGCTGGAATCTTCAACGAAGCTGCCGTCAGCGCATTCCCTGCATTCTCTAGCATGCTTCCCGCTGACATGATGAACGATTCGATCTCGGCTGAGATTCTTATCAACACACCGGCTTTGCTGCAAAACTTCATCCCAGCCCACGAAACCTTTGATGACGATTGGACTCCAATGACTTTGGCCATTCAAAGAGGTCGCGATCACGGAATCCCCGCTTACCACAAAGCCCTGAACTTGTGCGAGGCTCGTTTGGGATTGTCCAAAGATGCCAAGCTTTCGTTTGATGACATCCAGTTCGTTGGTGTGTCTGAAGAGCGAAGCAACGTTCTAGAGAAAATTTATTCGTGAGTTTGGAATTTCTTGAATGTTTAGCATCGATTTAACTTTTCTCGTTTCTTAGGAGCCCAGCAGACATCGATTTGATCATCGGCGGTCTCTCAGAAACTCCTTCACTCGGAACAGTATTCGGACCGACTCTCACTTGCTTGCTCGCGATCCAATTCGCAAACTTGAGAATCAGCGATCGCTTCTGGTATGAAAATGATCTTCCACCATCATCATTGAACATCGATCAGCTCCAAGCTATTCGCCGAACATCTTTGTCGGGACTTTTGTGCGCTGCCAACGGAGTGACCCGCTCGCAACCGAAAGCTTTCATCCGCGAAGATCCTTACTTGAACGCTCGACTTACCTGCGATCATTTGACCGGTCTGGACTTAAGCGCATGGAAATCACAGGAAATTGAAATTGTCGAGGAAACTGACGAAGCATCGCTTGCACCTCATGTGCCTGAATTAGATGACTTGAGCCCGGAAGTAATTCAGGAAGCGTTGGAACGCGCAAGACAAGAGCTGATGGCCAGGAACAAGATTCAGTACGAAGCGTGGTTGTCTGATGGAGCTATCGACGCTCGTTCACCTGACGGAACAGCTGCATCATTCAGCAAGGCCAACAGAAATGCTTTGAAGATCGCCAACTCTTCGCACTTCTACGAACTCGCTACCAATGAATTATTGAACACTCTTCACGGAATTCGTCGTCGCAAGCGTCAAGTCTTTGACAACAACCTGAACTCTGGCTTCAGCAGCTCAGATGACTTCACCAACAGTCTTCAGACCCTCGACGTCAATTCTTTCGCAACAGGAACAATCTCGCCAATCACGTTGGAACCTCAATGTGAAGACTTGACGGCGCCTTGCGATGCTTCAACTCCATTCAGAACCTTCACAGGTTATTGCAACAACTTAAGAAATCCAACTCTTGGACAATCACTGACAGTCTTCGCCCGTCTGCTGCCTTCGGTTTACGAAGATGGAGTCTCACGACCACGAGCTACAGCATCCAACGGAACTCCTTTGCCAAACCCTCGAGTCGTTTCAACTCTCATCCATCCTGACATCTCGAATCTCCACACTCGCTACTCGTTGATGACTATGCAGTACGCTCAGTTCTTGGACCACGATTTGACCATGACGCCAATCCACAAAGGTTTCCATGAGTCGATCCCCAAATGCCGGCCATGTGACTCTCCGCGAACTGTTCACCCCGAGTGCAATCCATTCCCGATTCCACCACGTGATCATTTCTATCCAGAAGTCAACGTGACCAGCGGCGAGCGTTTGTGTTTCCCATTCATGAGATCTCTGCCCGGTCAACAAAGCCTTGGACCACGTGAGCAGATCAACCAGAACACGGCCTTCCTCGATGGATCGCAAATCTATGGAGAGAACAACTGTATTTGTCAAAAGCTTCGTGGCTTCTCCGGTCGCTTGAACTCAACAATTCACCCAATCAAGGGTAAGGAGCTCCTGCCTCAGTCGCCTTCTCACCCAGAATGCAAAGCTCCATCCGGTCAATGCTTCATCGCTGGTGATGGTCGCGCTTCTGAACAACCTGCGCTCACCGTTATCCACACGATCTTCTTGCGTGAACACAACAGACTCGTCGAAGGACTCCGCGGTGTCAACCCACATTGGACTGGCGAACAGCTTTTCCATCATGCTCGTCGTATTGTGTCGGCTCAGAATCAACACATTTCGTTCAACGAGTTCCTTCCACGTATTCTCAGCTGGAACGCCGTCAACCTCTACGGTTTGAAGCTCTTGCCCCAAGGATACTACAAGGAGTACAACCCAACATGTAACCCAGCGATTGTCACCGAGTTCGCCGCCGCTGCTTTCCGTATTGGCCACTCATTGCTGCGTCCACACATCCCGCGTTTGGGACCAAACCATCAGCCAATCGATCCACCAATTCTTCTCCGTGACGGCTTCTTCAAGGTCGACATGATCCTCCAGCCAGGAATGGTCGATGAGATTTCCCGTGGTTTAGTCGCGACTCCAATGGAAACTTTGGATCAGTTTATAACTGGTGAAGTCACCAACCACTTGTTCGAGGATAGAAAAATTCCCTTCTCTGGAATCGATTTGATCGCTTTGAATGTGCAACGTGCTCGCGATCACGGAATTCCATCTTACAACAATTATCGCGCCCTCTGCAACTTGAAACGTGCTCAGACCTGGGAAGATTTGTCTCGCGAAATCCCACCGGAAGTCATCAACCGTTTGAAGAGAATCTATCCGACTGTTGACGACATCGATTTGTTCCCTGGTGAGTTGATAATTGGTTGTGAATAATTGTGATGCTAATAAATGTTTTTCGTAAAGGTGGCATGTCAGAACGACCACTCCAAGGAGGTTTAGTAGGCCCAACCTTCGCTTGCATCATCGCCATTCAATTCAGACAACTGAGAAAATGTGATCGTTTCTGGTGAGTTTGCATGACTAATATTCGTTGGTTTGCGTTGCTAAAACTTTCCATGATCATTCATAGGTATGAGAATGAAGACCCAGCCATTCGCTTCACTGAAGCTCAACTCACTGAAGTTAGGAAGACAACTTTGGCCAAGATTATCTGCGACAATTTGGACATTCCCGGCGACATGCAACGAGCTGCCTTTGACCTGCCCAGCAACTTCTTGTAAGTTTATTGATCTTAATTCATTGCAAAAGCTACAACGTTGTTTCTAGGAATCCACGCGTCCCATGCCACTCAATGCCACAAATCGACTTGAGCGCCTGGCGTGAGAATGTCGTTCAGGGCTGCACGATTGGAGGAAAACGAACCAACGTTGGCGAATCAGCTTTCCCAAGTCCCTGCACAAGCTGCATCTGTACCAACGATGGAGTAAGTTGTTATTCCTTTTGGTTTAAGACAGTTGAGCTAATGAAATTTCTTTCCAGCCACAATGCGCTTCCCTGAGAATCACCGACTGCGCTCAACTGGCTCGTGAATGGCCGCGCGACGTTATCTTGCGCGACGACGTCTGCAGCGCTCAGTGCGGCTTAGTACTTCAAAGCACGCCCTCGAGAGAGATTGTTGACCTGCGACCGCCGTCAAGAATCCCACGATCGCGACCATCGACGACCTTCAGCTTCCAAGGGTTCAAGTTCCCCGATCTGACGCAGTACATCGTCTAAACACGACGACAACAACTCGAAACACTCAAAATCTCATTCAGTTAATGTAAATATAACGTGGCCATAAATTCTTACATTTCAACACGAAACGAAGCTTTGGGATCCTCAATCTTCGAGCCAGACAAGTCACCTTCGCAAGCGCAAGTCAGCTACTCTGTTAATTGAAACATGGTGATACCTAATAGCAAGCATTTTACGTCCTCGTCGCTTTTGATTATCGAACTTGGCAGCGCCTTTGGGGCTACTCCAATCTTGTTGCTGCAAGAGAAACTTTTTTATTTGGATGATTAGCTTGTAAGATGACAGAGAAAAATAACTTTAAGAGAGAGATCCGTTTATTTATCAATGTCCTAATTTGTTGGGCGAGAAGTTTTATGTTGAAAGCGTCCGACAAGGTTAGAGAGAAGAATGATTAGTTTAGATCAAAGATAACTCTGTGTAACTTTAAAATTTTGATACATTTTGAAATAAAGAAAACCTGAAAACTCAAGAATTGATTAACATCGTTGCCATCTGGAAGCGTTCGAGCTTTGGAGCGAACTTTACGAGCTTCTGCCAAACTCTGTTGGGAAGATCGCTGAGGTCATCGGTCAGTGTTAAGTCGGCAAGAGATAAGTTTTTCACCATCCGAAGCTCTATCTCTGTTGGATGGAACCGAGCGAAACAATTTTTGGCGTCGCTCACTTTGAACTTCTTCAACAAACGCATTCTGTAGATCGTCTCGATGATTTCAAGGCTAATCCATCCGCTGAGCTCAACGTCAGACAAACTGCTGGATTGAGCGACCAGGAAATTGTTTAACATTGGCCTCGATCGATATCGTTCAGACCTTGAGAAACTAATTTTGAATTCCTTCAAAAAGAAGATTCGCCTTGATCCGAAGAAGCTGAAGAAAGAATCCTTGACATCAGCGAGCTCGAGAACTTTCAGGTTGGGGTTGTCGAGCAGTAACTTTTTCTGGTTCTCTTCACACACTCCGGAGTAGACGAGCCTGAGGGTGTCGAGGCTTTTGCAATCGCTCAGCACGAACGAGACCCTCTTGATGAATGTATCTTGCTGGTCGTTACAGTCGAACATCTCGAGGTTGGTCAAAAGCGGCAACGACATCGCAATCTTCTTGTCGCAGTTGAAGATGTCAACCGAGTTCATCGACAGCTGCTCGATCGAGTTCCTTGAAGCGTCGATGAGACCTTGTAACATCGTCGGCCCATTGAAAACAATGTTCGAGATCCTGATGCGTTTCCATGCAAACTTTTGATGCTTCAAAAATGCGAGAATCTTCGACGTTGTCAGATCACCGCCCAAGTAGAAATTCTCGTATTTCCTCCTCGCATTTTTAAGGAAATAAATCAGTTCTTGTTCACTATGCGTTCGGATATTCCACGACAATAATTTGATCCAAGTCAAGCACAGAAACCTTTTAGATCTATCAACGTACTCGCATAGATCAGGCGAAGTCTCCGTCAACTGCACAAAATCTTTGATTGATAAATGTTGAAGAATCAGATCCACGAGTCCCGGACAGAAGAAATTAAGTGGATTCATCGACTGCTGCATTTTAAAAATTATTTCTGTCTACACGATCTGACGAATGTTTAGCAACTGAAATAACTGATGGCTGTACTTGGGCGAGTTGTAAATGAGCAGGTAGAGAGAATAAGGACTCAGAAGGTTCAGATGACGTAGCTAAGATGTCATGTAATAAATGATGATAACATTATCTCGACTCAGTGCTATTTAAGGCAACTCCCGACAAGCTGCACACGTCAGACGTTTGTTTGACTGATAACGGATTGTGCAATCTCAGAGAATGTCTCGTGTTCTCTCATCGCTTATCATCAGATATCTCGTTTCAATGTATTTAAACTATGAGTTCTCTTCGTTTCAAAATTAAAACTCGTTTGAATCAGAAGTTCCCGCAGTCGTCATTCGCTCTTCAGTGCGTGATCTTCGCTAGATTGAAAAATTATTAATTGAAAATGTGAGTGAATCAGAATAAATTGAAGCGTCAAGGTTGACATGAAACTCGTTTAAGGTCGTCAACGCCCACGCTTGACAACTTGAGCGAATGGCTGCACGAGACTTTCTTCCGTAAAGTGCTGAAGAGTCACTTGAAGCTGGAGAGCGATGACTACTCAATCGTCTCGATTGACACAAAGCTAGCTACGAAGGAAGGTGACAACTATATGGCAGTTCTACTGCGTTCGACAGTAGAGTTCGAGACGATCGAAGGAATTAGAAGAACGCAAAATTATATCATCAAAGCTCTACTGACAAACGGATTTAGTCTTGTTAACTTAGCAAACGAGTTCGAGGCTTTTCCGAAAGAACAAAAAATGTATTCAAAGTTTCTTCCCGCGTTCGAGAAACTTTACGCGGATGTCGGAGTTGATGTGAGCTTTGGACCTAAATTCTACTACACGACGAATGAACCGACGCCCATGATCGTCATGGAGGATTTGTCGGACTACGAGATGACGGCCAGAGCAAAGGGATTCGATCAGGCTCAAGCCGAGCATGGCCTCGTTTGGCTGGCGAAGTTCCACGCTGCGTCGATGGTCTATAAAGAAGGCAATGGCCCTTACGGCGATGAATACACCAGTGGCATTTATACGATGAAAGTCGAGCCAACGCTTCAATCGTACTTCGACTTGTACATGCCTCATTTTTACACAGCTTTAAGAAAGCTGCCCGACGGAGAAAAGTATATAGCGAAGGTCGAGAAGTGGCAGAAAGTTCTGTTCAGTATGATGTGCAAGACACTCGAGTACGACGAGAGCTCATTCAATGTTTTGAATCATGGCGACACTTGGGGCAACAACTTCATGTTCCGATACGATGAAGAACGGAACTTCAAGAGCTTGAAGTTGGTCGACTACCAAGTGTGCTACTGGGGCTCCGTCGCCCAAGACATTTACTACTTCATGATGTCGAGCTGGAACAACGACATCAAAGTCAAGAAGTTTGACCAGTTGATCAAATTCTACTTCGACCATTTGATCGACAACTTGACGTTGCTGGGCTACAGTAAGAAGCTCCCGCAGTTTGAGGACCTTGAGAAGGAGCTTACAAGAAAACAGTTCCTTGGTGAGTTCCCGGAGTTTAACTAGATTGAAGCTTGACATTCGTTCTCTTCTCCAGCTGCTGCGTTCACAGTCGAACTTCTCCCTTTCCCACTTTGCGAGAAACTTTTCACCGATCCAGATTTCCTTAACTACTTTTACTCAACGCCGACTATCGAAGCTGCTCTGGCCGAAGTGATTCCGTGGCTCTACGATCGAGGCGCGATGGATTTCGAAGGCTGAAGCTTCAGTCAAAAGGAGTGAAAGGTGTAAGATCGTCAACCCGAAATAGATTGACATGGTAAAGGCTTCTCCTTGCTCTTGCTTTAAACCTCTGAAACCCTTGCCTAGCCCAACACGAAATATTTTAAACGATCACTACTTTTATTAACGGAAAATCACATCTACAATATAAAGAGAATGAATAAAGTTTCTCGTCAGCTTCCTTATCGAAAACACCGAATGTTTCTTGTTAATCGATTCTCACGTCCAATCAGGGACACGTTCGCGTAAGTAAAACGAATTTGCTTCTCCTTTTTTGGCTTATCAGTTATCAGTGTTAAAAAGTCTCGTCTCGTCGTGAAAAACTCCCAGCTTTTGGGTATTGTCCGAAAAAGTGACGTTTAAGGCTGATCTTGTCTGTAAATCCGATTGCACAATGTTTTTCCTCGTTGGATGTTATGAATTATTTTCTTCTTGGCATCAATTTTGATATTTTGAACTGAGTGGAACAAAGCAGCAACAACTCATGAATACTTTTCGAAGCTTCAACCAAGTGAACTTAGTGGATAAGTTTGGACTTTAATCTTTTATCTTCTTGGCTCGACGAACTCGTAGACTCGCGATTTGATTGATTAGCTATGACTTTACTGTACTCTGGAAGCAGTCAGAGCGTTAGCCCTTGACTGCCTCCAGTATTGCTTTCCTAAGAAAATTTGACTTGAAAAAATCTATTGCGCTCTGCTTGAAGTTGAAGTGAAAGTGAAGTTTCGGATAATTGGATGAAAGTCGCTAATTTCCTCTACGTTTTGAAATTGTCTTCAAAAGAATCTAAAATCTTGTGCGAAGTTTGATTGATTATGTTAGCAGTGGCTCGACGACGTTCCGTTTGTGGCTAAAGTGTTGCCGTTGAGGATGATGGAGTTCGCCGGCGGCTGAAGAAGATCACAGTATTGAAGAAGAGCTTCGCGAAGGGATCGCGAGACCTCTGCTGATGAAGTTGTAGTGCAATCGACGAGGTATGGATACAATCGGATGAGTTGTTCCCAAGCAATCTTGCCGACTGCAAGAATATGAATTAGTAACTTGACATGAAACTGTCGCTGGTTTTCTCACCTTTTGCTGGCGGCGCCTTCTTCATCGAAATCACGAGCGTCGCGACAGCTTTCAGCACGAACGAGATTTCACTCAAACGATACCTCGGCAGCGGGCACTTTCCGCTTTGCCTTTCGTCGTCGTTGAACTTCTTCAGAACCTCCTCGAAACGATGAAGCAACGCAGTGATCGCCAGTTGACCGGCAACACCTCCTTCGGTGTTTGTTAGCTGAATGCTCGTCTCTTCTCTGTTCCCGTTGTCATCCAGCAGAGAGAATTGTAGAAGCGTCTCGAAGCAAGTCTTTGCAAACTCTTCTCGAAGCTTCACTTCAGTTTCACAACCAGGACTCGCAGCAGTCGCTGAATGGATCGATCCTTTGTTTAGCAACACAACCACGTTCAATATAAAATGGTGCGGGATTTCACCGGAATACGGTAAAACTTCATCGCGCAGCTGTTCGATCAATTGACAGTCAATGGCTTCGTCAAGCACAAGCTCGTCTAGACCACGGTCTTCGACTTGGCAGACGCTGGAAGATTAAATCGGTTAGCACAACTGAAGTGGACTCTTCTGAGGACTCGCTCACCTTTTTGGGAACAGAAATTTGTCGAGAGTGTCAGACAAATCGTTCCATATGTTAGCGAACTCCTTCAAGTGTTTCCTCGCAACAGGCAAACCCCAGTGAAGCACCGACATCAAGCTCGTTATCGCAAGCTTCCAGGTGCTGGCTGACATGCACTTGTACTTCAGTCCGAGTGGTAACGACAAAGCTTTGATGATCTCATGCAAAATTTGTCCCTCGATGACTCGTTCATCGTTCGCTGTCTGCTGATACAGCTTGACTGCAACGCTTAATGCCTTTTCGCCGAATGGAATGTAGTTCATGCTGACCCATTCGATTGAATTCTGCTGTCCGTTCCTTTTCCTGCTTTCGTAATACGGCGGCGAACACGCAAACTTGCTGAAGTTCAGCAGCTGCTTGAATACTGCACAGACAATTGTCTTGAGCGGCGTCGAGCCCGAAATCGCTTCCTTCTGTAAGAGCTCCATGCAATCTAGGACGCCGTCGTGAAGCGGAGTCAACAGTGAGTCTGACATCGTGCTCATGATGTACGGCGTTGAGTCGCTGTGGACAGGAACCATCACCGCATTCAGGAGAACGTCGCAGAGCTTTGACAGATCTTCGTTCGTGAACTGCGTGTGAATGTGCTGGAACAACGCTGGGAAGATTTGAACGAGAGCTGTGAGGAACGCTTGACTTGGAATGTAGAGCTCGTCGCCCGACTTCTCGGAATCCCCGTAAGGAACTTTTGTGCTTTCAATTCCAATGTTGAGCCAAACTCTCCATGCTCCCTAAAATCAAACAAAACTAGATAAGTTGGTCGGGATTACATCGAAGGCTTCAACTTACATTCCAGAGTTCGTCATCTTCGCCATTTAATTTCAAAGAATTGATCGGTTTGTTGTAGAGAATCTCTTGGAACGATTTGAGAGCTGCCAACGAGACTTCGTTGGACTTGCTAAGTGCCGAGCATTCGATGAACTCCAACAGCAGTGAACAAGCGCGGGAAAAGTCGCCGATCGATTGCAGAAGTTTGAACTTTGTTATGAAAACCTGCGAGGAAATTTATTAATGTTTAATCCACTTGGAAGAATTCATTGAGCTTACCCTTGCGACTCCAGATAAAGTTAAAACCTGTGTCTCCGCCCATTGCTTCTGTGCTGTGTTCCTCGTATGATGGATCAAGATGTTGCCACTTGTGTCGACCTTTTCGTTGCTTGCTGCATTTGATGCTGTGCGGACTTTGTCCAGTAGAGGGAATAGAACTTGCCACATGACCGCTTGCCATGTCGGAGGATTCAAGAGACTGCCGTGTGCTGTTATGGTCGAGAAAAGTGTCTGGCCTGCTGACTTCCTCACTGCCGGTCGTGGATCTACGCACAGATCGCCGAGTCGAGCGTACAAACACATCCACAGCTTGTCAAAGTGCGGCATGTTCAAAGTGTGAGGGAAATCAGGCAGAACTGAGACATCTTCGCCGACGTTTTGACTCAAGCGCTCTTGGTTCTGATTAAAGTAATCTGAGATGTTCCACATCAATCCAATTGCTGTTAGAGAAATGTTGAGTTCTTGCATTTGGCTTCCGAACTTTGCCGCTGTGTTGACGCAAAGCGGGAGACATCGCCAAGGCATTGCAGGCAAGAAATCTGTCACAACCAGCTGAAGACATTGGAAAGCGATCCTGATGAGCGCTTCGCTGTGGTGGTCGTTGAATGTTCCGATGATTCCGAGAATGAGCGGCCAGCCGTGCGTTAGAATCTCGCCAGCTCCGTTTAAGACTTGCAGAACGCATTCGAGTTGCCTCTGACGAACATCCGCGTGTGGAACGCTCGACAACTCCGATAGCGGTCCAAGTAACAAAGTTTGTAGCTTAACGTTATCCTTCAGAGGAATTTCATATTTGTATTGCAGCGCAGACTTCACCAAGTAAGTGATCGCTTCAACTCCCCACTCTCTCATTCGGATGTGCGGATGTTGACAAATCTCTAGCAAATGGTTCGTCAAAGGACGCCAAAGGACTTCGATACGATTGAGGTTGACCAGGCCAGTTTCAAGAAGCTTCGCAACTGCAAAGAGCGACGGCTCACGGTTGTTGTAAGCCAGCTCCATTGCTTCATGCGAGAGCTTGCACAGTGCGTCAATCAAATGGTGCAAAGCGACGTCGTCCAAGTACTGACTGCTTTCAAAAAGCTGACTCAGCATTGTAGACAGAACCGGCAAATCAGCCATAACTTGAGTGATGGAATTCGCATCTGTCTGCGGTTTTTGTGTCGCTTGAAGACTTCCACCTGTTGATGGCTTCAAGCCAAGAATCCAAGCGAGATGCTGAAGTGTTGCGAGCACAAGATGCCAAGACGATCCAAGGATTCCGCCATGACAATGCGCAAGATGAAGAATTGCTCTCATGCATTGCAGATTCTTCGCTGTCAGCATGACCGGTCCCTGATGTGCTCCGACTTGAAGCGAGCTTGTTGGTAGAGGCGTGCCAACGGCAACGATTGGAAATCTTTGCTGATTGTCATCGTGAAGCTGTGGGTGAATGTATTGATTGCCCATGTCTTGACTTCCTGCTCTTAAGTGTCCGCCTTTGATGTTCATTCCTTGATATCCCATACTGAGAACGGATAGCGCGTAATGCGGTGGCAGTGACGCTTTGCAGATCGATGTGATGAATGCATCGCGTGGCGTACTCAAGTCCAACATCCCACAAAGCGACGCATAGTTTTGCATCGACTTCAGAACACATTCAGCCATCGCTTCGTCAGTGCTGGCGTCAATCAATGGCGTCAAAGCTGCTAGTAATCCGCACCAGCTCGAATTGATGAGCTGACAGTGAAGCAGTTTCTCATCTTCTGTCACTCGATTCTTGTACGGCACTGGCTTCTCTTCTCCAAGAACTGACGGGCCGTTAATCGCCAGCGAAATCGAGCGCACAATGTCCAGCAAGCAAGCATACGCGATCGAGATTCCATATCCATCTGGAATGGTTGGTGGCTCAAGCTTATCGAGCATCTCCAAATAAATTGACTTCGACTGTCCGGTCGGGAATGTCATGACGAGAGGCAGCCAAACACCTCTGAAGTAAAACCCTGACTGTGGCGACATGCCGGGACCAACTGGCAATCCTGCAATCATTGCTGGTGGCGTCGTTGTCAGATTTGCGCCTCCTCCAATTAATTGCGACGATGCAAACAAGCTTTGAACGTAAGCACCGAGGGAGTTGATGATGTCTTGGAAGATTTTCGTTGAGTGGTCCTTGAGGTCGTAGCATCGGCAGAATGAAACTAATAACTCTGGTTGCACCGTCATTTTGTGGAGCACTTCAAGCGCTAGTGAGCGTTGCCAGGTCGGTTTATCGGGATCCAAAAACTTCACGATTAATGATAAGAAAATTTCGCATTCTGTAACAAGCAGCTGGTGGTATCTCTGAATCAGAATTGACACAACGCGGAGCAGTCTCATGCTGATGGGGAAGTATGGTTTATCGTGTGGCGCCGGTGGCTGAGTTGTGGGAACGACGACGGTCCGGTATTTGATATTGGGCGAGAAGAGTTTGATGACGAGCGCACAAACTCGCTCTTTCAGCAGGAAAGAAAACTCTGGATTCTTGTAAAAAACTGACGTGAAGTTAGTCAGAACTGATTCAAGAAGTTCTAGCCCAAAAGTTCTCGTCATCTCGGTCATCCCAAGAAGCCAGAACGGTTGATCTGCGTTCACAAGCTGCACAAGATCTTGAAACAGGAGAAACGCATCAGCAGCGCAAGGTCTCAGACCCTTTGGAGCGATGCCATGTGACGCTTTGAGCTCTTCCAAGTTTACTTCACGAGCTGGCTCATCTTTGAACTCTTCCTGCTCAACCATCGCTCGTTCGAACACTAACGACACGAGTTGTCGCACTGTAGCACCAGCTGTATTGATTGTTGTCGAGTCCTTTGTAAAGTGAAGGCGGAAGCAGAGAACTAATGTCTTTGCTAAAGTTTCGCCATGGACTACCGAGTTTGTTGTGAGAAGAAGCGTCACGCTCTGTAAAACCTTCACTTCCTCGATCCCATTCTCCATCAACATCCACAGCGTGTCGGTGATGTATCGAGCGCCTTTCTGATCTACGACCTGTTGTGTGATTAATCGTTGCATCATCCCCAGACAGAACTTGATGATTTTAAGATCCTTCGACTCGCAGCCTTGCACGAGGGGGTAGAGGATTTGATTGACAACATAATAGACGGGAGTTTGAGGGTTGGCGGCGGCTGACTTCAGCTTCTGAATCGCCTCTTCACATGACTAAAAGAAAGAAGGATTAGGTTGCACATTATTAACGGATCGACAAGGTTGACAGAATGGCAAACGATGCCAAGCCTACAATGGCTCGCGTTTATTTATTCTAAGCATCGACCCAATTGTTCCACACCGAGCAGGCGAGTGATTCATTTCTTATCTTCGACGGCGATAATAGAGCATAGCATGGCCACTTATTGATTTTCCTCGCTGTGGCTTTCGACTTCCGATTATCGCCTCACGGTAAACGTTACGCAACAGACAAACAAAACGAGATGATGGAATTCATGACGTATCACTCTTTTTGTTCGGCTCCATCAGAGCGGAGATGGAAATTTCACATGTCGCTCGGTGCGACGATGACATTCGTCAACAATAGGCGACACTTGAAAACGTTGACGAGCGAGCTCGGTGGAAGCCGCAAGGGACTCATAAATGCATAATTGATTGGGACTCGAGATAACCGAACGGGATTCTAATTAAAGTGGAAAAATCGATATGCAAACGAGCTGAGACTGGGGAATTTCGTGCTGACGTTTGCGGTAACAGCTTACGGCCCATGAACCGATGACATTTGCGGAATATTAATTGAAAGCAATCGGGCGTAAATCTTCTTCCAGCGACACTCACTTCTTTGATTTGTGGATTTTTCTTCTTCGTGTCGCTGCTCAAACTGCGAAAATCGTTTTGCAGCGACTCGAGGAACTTCTGTGCCTGCTCCGTTCCGGTGGTGCCGCTCCCCACAAACGACATGTCTGTTGATTATTACTTCTGACGATGATTTACGACTCAGAGAAGACTTTTTTCTTGACACGGTGTCATCAATTTTTCGTTTCGCGTTGTCTTCAATGTCTTAAGACTCCAACAACTTTCTCCACTTTCCACGCACTCGCCAGTCGCTTGTTCACACTTTTCACGGCTTTTCGGGCTTGTTCTCTAAGCGCTCTGCTTGTTTTCACGAATTAATAAACTTTGGGGAAAGGAAAACAGACGAATGAAAACCCCGCGCGCATTCGCAGCCCCAAATCGCATGGTTCGCATTGTTGTTCGCATCCATGCGAATCGCCGCAGTGTTTTTCGTATGCTTTTGGCGCGCAACAATTCATCTTAGTTATAGAGCAAAAATCACAATAAAACAAGGCTTCAGGACGATTAAAAGTTGCCAACTAGTTCTCAAAGCGTCTGGCTAAACACTCAGCATGGATGCAACGACAGAGAAAATCTGCTTGGATGATATTTCAACTTTGATTTTGGACGCAAACGAAAAGGTTTGTCACAGGAATTAGCGAGCCTCTATCTTCCTCTAACGATTAAATCACTTTCAGGTCACACTCAAGTACATTTCGAACAACTTCCAGGTCACTAACAAAGTTGCAAATGAAGTTTTGTTGAAATGGCTCGAAAAGAATGAGAAGAAATCGAAGGATTTAGTGAAAGAGTTCATTGTGCAGGGAAAGAACAGCCAAGGAGTTTACCGCATCAGTGTCGTGCCAGAAGAGAAGCTGATCAACCTCAAGAAGAAGTGGGAGAAGTTCAGCTCGATGCTGTACAGTGTTGATGTAAAGTCGACTCACAACTCGAGAAAACTTATTGTTCCGGATCACGAACCGATCAAAGTGTAAGTTGCATTCATTCGTGAAATTCATGTTATTCTAAAGACCAACTTCCATTCTAGGATCAACATCCTGCTCATCCCGAGAGAACCCAGAGACTTGCATGTCCCAGAAATCGTAACAGTAAAAGAAGAGCCGACGGTGACCAAGAAAGCTGATCCTGTCAAGCCGAAAACTCCTTTTGACGTGACCAATAAGAAGTCTGAAGCCAAACCTAAGGTGACAGCATCAGAGATCAAGTCCCCACCAGCAGTGAAGACAATTGAGCCCGCTGTCGAAGTGAAGACGGAGAAACCGTCGCCGAAGGAATCGAAGGTGCAATCACCTGATGAGCCAAAAACGGTCGCAGCTTCGAAGGCTCAACCGAATAAGAAAGGCCAGCTCAAGAATCAAAAGCCAGTGCAGAAAGGTTCGATCTCCTCCTTCTTCAACAAACCAAGTACTTCTGCAATAGCAGCGAAGCCACGAGAGAAAACTCCAGAGAAGCAAAAGACTCCGGTTAAGCTTGAAGTATCGAGCGACGATGAACCGCTCGTTGTTGAGACTAAAAAGTCAGCACCAGAGAAAGCCGTGGCTCCCAAACAAGAGACCAAGAAGAAACAAGCTGGCAAGAAGATCAAGTTGAAGGAGCAGCCGAGCAAGAAACGATCCCGAATCCGTGAGGTGATAGATTCGAGTGAAGAGGAGGAAACGAAGAGCGATTCAGACGAACCCGAGCAAAAGCTGATTAAGTTTGATCGTGAGTTCACTCCGGAAAGAGAAACAGCTGCAGTTGCCTCGCCCAGCGCCTCGCCAGAGAAGAAAGCCGAAGTCGGGAAGTCTAAGCTTAAGGCCAAACGTTGGGTTACGAAGCGCTATGAGGCCGAAGGCGGTTTCTTCCGAACCGAGCGAGTTCTTGAAGAATACTCAGCATCGGAGGATGAGAACGACGAGAATCGAAAGAAGAATTCGCCGCCTAGCAAGACGAAAGCAGTCGAAAAGAAGAAGACGCCTGTTAAGGCTAAGCCAGCCCAGGGCGGTAAAACGAAGAACGCAGACATTTCCAGCTTCTTCAACAAGAAGTGAACTCATTTGTCAGAATCGAACTGTCTGAATCCGAAGGCTCAATAAAGCTTCATTGTTCTCACACTAAATTTTTTGACCTTGAACCTAAAATTTGAAGAAGAAAGCAGTGAGTGATTTGCGTTTGTCACTTTCTTGTTATTTTATTTAAAGAGCTTTCAAGCTCGGTTATTTCAATGAACTTTCGTTCCTTTCCAGTCTCCATTGAGATTTTCCTTGCTTCAGAAATTGAAGCAGCTTTCATCCTTCGATTAGCTTAAGGATTTTCGAAACTAGTTGAATGTCTTCTCTCCTAATTGTTTCGCGCTTCCCGTTGGTCGCGATGAGTTGAGTAATGCTGAGGACTTCGACCATGTACGCCTCAGCCGCTGTTTGTAGTGCTTCGAGGGCTTCTGCCTCGAACCGCGGTCCAGCTATGCCCGCAATCTCTCGGATCAAGCGTCGAAATGGCGTTCCTGGCACAAGATTACGAGTAGTTGTTTGATAGAATTGAATTTCCTCGGCTAGCCTTGACTTCCGATCCTCCTCTCGTAACGAGTCGTTCATCTTCCTCAACTCTTGTGGTGACAGCTTTCCAGGTCTTTTATGAGCGACATGCTTAATTCGTACCATTTTATTTCCTTGCACGATGTCGACAGTTTGGGTCCTCAGATAAAACTGAAGTGATTCGCTCACCGCAAATCGAGTCACAACATTTATCGTCTTTCCATATTTTAAATTGATTAGAGTTTAACGACTTTCTAGATTTTGAATTACGCCACCTTGCGAGCGTTTTCGAAAGTTTTTCAAAGATCTGCGCAATTAAAAGATCAGAAAACGAGAATTAAACGAAAGAAAGCAACTTGAAGTCACCAGAAATGAGCGCTCTCGGCAACTTTTCAACCGAGGAAATGGATTTGTTTAATCCAACGTCCGAATTAGAGCTGGGTAAGTGATTAAACTCACTTGGCGCGCCTTAGCCTCACTCAGCGATTTTCTCAGATTACTCTTTGCCTGAGGATTACGTGATGGTTGGATCTGACCCCTTACTCGAACTGGATGCAGACGAGCTTGAACAACTGCTTAACTCAGAGAACTGGCCGGTCGAACGACTTGAAGATTCACAGGAAACCGAAGTGAAAGAAAACTTCCAGGTTCAAGAAAACGCAGTCGCTCGATCCTTCAAACAAGAGACGGAAAGCATCCTGCTCATCACTGTCCCTGAACCATTACAAGAAGCTCCGATTTTCAACAAGTTCCCGACAGTTCCAATTGACAACAACGTTTTCGAGAAGATGCAGTCGAGCACGGATGGCTTTGATGGCGCCTGCCTTCGTTTGGGCAAACAAGTATCGAAAAGATCGCTCTCTCCAACTCGTCGAACACCTCTGCAAGTCATTCAGTACGTTGTGAACCAGCCGAGCCCGAAAGAAAGCAGTCCAAATGAGGTTACGAAACCAACCAAACGCAAGCAAAAGTTTGATCTGACTCGTGAGGATGGCGTGAGCTTTGACGATGGTATCGCTTCCGAAATCTGTCCCGAGCCTAAGATGAAGCGTTCACGTCGCTATACTAAGGATCAGGCGTTTGTTTGGGCTGAGACAAGTGATGAGGAAACCGAACGAGCTCCCGAGTCCATCGATGAGAACCAACGCTGTCCAGGCTGCAAGAAGATCTTCAAGAAGCTTGCTAGTCACAAGTGCAAGAAGCTCCAGCAGCAAACCGTTGAAGTGGAGAGCCAGAGCACATTAGTTAGCTCGATCATAGTAACTGTCGAAGAGAAACCACAGACTGAAGTCAAACCAGCTGCTGAGGAGAAGCATCAGGCCGAGTTCGTCTGTTTGGGTTGCAAACATGAGTTCAAGTCGAAGCGAGCTCTCACAATTCACATCAAGAAGTGCTGCCACCGCGCTTTCACGCTCGAAGACTCATTGTCGACCGAGGAACCTGTCAAGGAAGTCAACGAGCCTGGGACCAAGCGCCAGACGCGTTCCAGTTGCCACAAGTAAGATCGTTCTCTCTGTTAATCTCGGTCAAGTCGAGGTTAATAAGTCAAATGACGATCTTCTCAGTTTAAACTTCTATGAACTCTTTCAATATGAATTGATATTTTCTATTGCTAACTTTCCTCAAGCTCCTCTAGCTTCTTTGTGAAACTCCCAATCTTTCTTAGCTGAAACTTTCTGCTGGAGACAACTGAAATAAAAAACTTCTAATTAAAACAAAATCAACTGAGTTTCTTCAACTTGAGTTTTTATTCAAATCCTTTCCTAAGCTTATCGCTAGAGGGGGGACGACTTAAAGAGATAACATGGAGCGGTGATTGGACGAATAAATAACAAAATGAATGAAGAATCGAACGAGGATAATTTACAACTAAACGATGAACTTAAGCGAGAATGGACACAGCAATTGATGTTGATGATCTCAATGTTGCTCGAGCTTATCCAAAGTTCTCGAAGTGGTGGATAAAGTAAGGCAATTTGCGGCCCTTGTTGACCTCATCACACGCCGACATCACGCTCTTAGTTAGCGGACGTGGACCGCACGAGAAAACGCCGATCTTCGACACCTGAGAACGATTGGTAGATTAGTTCGAGCTCGACATGCTGCCAGCCTAACTTACATAAGAATGTTTCTTCTGAACGAATTTCAAGAAGCTCGACATGTCTGGCCGTCCGAAGTGGTTGATCGCCTTCAGCCCCGTGAACATGGATGTCTTGGACAGTCTCTGGAAGTGATTCTCACAAATATACTGCAAAGGAAGAATTAGAACTGAAGACAATTGAGTTAGGGTGAACTCACCAGCATTGTCGTTCGAAGATCGAACTTATGGAAGAACTGAGTGATGAAAATGTGGATCTCGAGCACGTTCGTGACATCCTTCTTCTCAACGTCACGCAGCACGTCAATGAACCATTCAAAGTGCTTGTGCGATGGACAAATCCAAAGGAAGTAAACCTTCTTACAGGCAACGCCTGAGTAACGGTTCGTGCTGGTTCCGAACACGAGATCGTTGAGGATTGAGGCGTACGGTGTGACGCCAATGCCTCCGCCGACCATGACAGCAACCTCGAACTTGTACCAGTCTTGATTGCCGCCACCGTACGGTCCCTCGATTCGGATCCTCGGCTGACTGTCGGGGTTGTAATTGCACGGATCAAAGTGGTTTCTAAGCTTCCACGTCCACGGCCCCTGAGCTTTAATGTGGCAACTGAGAAAGTTTTCATGTGGCGCTGACGTGAGTGTGAAGCTGTGCATCTCTTCAGGCTTGATCGCTGTACAGGAGAACCGCACCCATTGACCCGAGAGATATTTGAGATTGGGCGGTCGGTAGAACTTGATCTTGATGACATCCGACGGTAAAAGCTCAGCTTCCATTACATCGAGGGCCATGTACTTTGTTCTTAACGCTACGACCTTGTCGAGCGTGTAAATCACTGCTGGGCCGATGAAGAACATCCAGAAGCGCGGAGCGCCTGTGAGTCTTGCGAGGCCATGAAGCAAACATAAAATGTACAGAACGATGTAGAGCGAGTGAGCGTTCCAGAAGAACTTGTAGGCTCGCTTTCTAATCGTTGGATGAGCGAATGCAAAAATGATACATGTGATGACAAAGAGCGAGACGCCAGTGATGCCCGTCAGGGTCTGGAACAGCCAGTAAGTTATATCTGGCTTGTAATCCGATGCGAAATGAACTTCCTTCGTTAGACATCGCAGATTCTCATGAGACTGGGTCGACACGTGATAGAAGTTCACGATATGTCCGACGGTATGAAGCATTGTGAAGAACAACGCGGTGCACGCTGCGATCTTATGGAACTGAATGTGCGAGTCGAGTGGAATGTATTGCTGAATTGGAAACTCTTTGAGCTTCGTTAGGAAATTCCTCGACATCGTGAGTAGCAACAGCGAGTAGCAGAACGATAAGGAAGCCGCCGAGCCTCGAGTGATGGCGATTCCGACGCCCATGATGTGTCGCAGGTCCGTGTGCTCTGCCATGAATGAGTAATCTGCAAAGAAAGATCGTTAGCTGTAGGTATCGCGATTGGGATGATCCAAGCTTTTAGGCGATAGGTCATTGACCCTTTGATTCCATGATTCTTACGAATGAACCGCTCGACGAAGAGAGCGATGGTGATGACATAGAACAGGAAGAGATAGAAAATGTTCTGTCGGTTTTCTTCAAGAAACGTTGTGTAGTAATCCCATTTCTTGGACAGCCAATGCCGCTCAGAGTCGTTGATCGGCTCGATAGCAAAGCTCGTCATTCGAGCGACGTTTGTTGATGTGTCGAGGAAGTTTTGCTTTGCTCCCTTGCAATCCAAACCGATGGCAACGAACTCGCCCTTGTATTCCTTCATCATCTGCTTGAAGTCTTGGTATGTGAGATGATTCTTATGCTCAAGTCCGACGTCTGAGAACATTCCATCGATCAGCTCTGTCACTTGATCATCAGTCAAGCTTGTGGTCCTCGCAATCTCAACGAGCGATCGCATCATCTCGCCGAACTCTGCTTTATCGATCACACCGTTGCGATCGTTGTCGCACATGTCGAAGATAATTCTCAGCTTATCTTCGGTTTTGCCTCGCGAGAAAAGCACGACGGTCTCCAGGAACTCTTGGAACGAAATTCTTCCGTCCTGGTCTTTGTCTACGATGTTGAACATTTTTCTAACGAACATCGCATCTGGTTTCATGCCCAAGGCAGCAGCGAACTCAGACTTGGACAAGCTGGTCCGCATGACGGTCATCACTTCCCCGTCGTTCGATGCATCTGACCGCCGACGTCTCTCGCCTGGTCTCAGGCCGAACGTGAGCGAGTAGGCCTCGCGGAAGAAATGCTCCAACCGCTTCTGTCGACGTTCCCTCGTCTCAGCCTTGGCGAGCATCAACTCGCGATTCTGATCGTGAATCGTCATTTCTTTCTTGTGAATGATTAGGAAGTCTTCGAGCTTCTTCACAAACTTGCGACGAGCTCCAATCGTTTCAAGCTCGAGCACCAAGTCGTGATCATTGTAGATTCTGAGGAGCACAAGAGGTCGCTTCTTTGTGTAGCTTTCCTGACTCAACTCAACTTGAATCATCTCAGTGTTTTTCAAGCTGAAAGTTCGAAGCTTCTCGCCCTTCCTATCGACAGTGTAAATTGCACTCTCCGGGCCAAACTTGACTGTAACGAGTCGCTTGTGATTAGCGTGAAGCCACTCGCGGGCAATCATCTTGTCAACGGTTTGCTTCGTGCCCTTCGACTTCATCGTCTCTTGCTTAACTTTCAGCTGACGTCTCCGTCTATTCTGAAGCTTCACGACGCAGTAGCCAGCAGTTGCACAAAGAATCGGAACGAACCCGAGAAAGACGCACGAGTAGATGAACGCAAGCTCAGAGCCTGAGAAGTAGTCGTAGCCCTCGAGGTGGCTGCACGGCTCAAGAAGTGAAGCATTGATCTGAAGAAGCTGCGGACATGGATCGCCGTCGGCAAACTTGAAGACGTTCTTCTGAATGTGGCCAGCCTCGATGTCTGTGCTGTTGACGATGACGTCCCATAGCGTGATCTTGCGCAATTCTTCAATCTCTTCCTTTGTGAATATCCCGTTGTCTTCGTTCTCAAACCAGAATCGATCAGCGTCGCGAATTCTTCGGAACTGATCGAGGATAACTTGTGTGAAAAGCTCCCCGGGTTTGCCGTCAGACTCGAGCATCCCACCGATGTACGCATCGACGTTGTCCAAGCGGTTTTGATAAGCAGAAATGAGAATCTGCAGTAGCTCGGGTTTCGACTCGAACAGCGTTGGATTAATTTCCTTCCAGTCGTTTCTGCGCGGGAGTTTGTAAGCGGCACGTGCTGTGTTGTAATCAGCAAGTCCATTATCGCGCCCTCGCATGATGTTCAACGCTCCGAGATCGCGACGACTGAACTCCATCGGACCGAAAAGTTTATCACGCACATCCGAGCACAGAAATGGATCTTCGCGCTCGGCGAGCTGCGATGACATTCCCATCAAGAACTCTTCAATGCTCGAGTCTTCGAAGACGTCCTGAAAGAGAGACAAGATTGAATATTCGTGTGGTGTCGAACAAAGTTTGTTGACTTACACTTGAGTCCCACCAAGTGGAACACAAACGTAGAGCGGGAAAGCCCATCGCTGTCTTTCGGTACTCGCACTTGCCGTCTCGTCGCATCAAACCAGGTGGAATCAGTGAGTGACCGAAGCGAAAGGCAGCGGCTTGGAACATGTGCGAGATGCCTGGGTGGATGTCTTGCTGATAGCCCTTATAAGGGTCGAGATGTGCGCCGCCCAAGAACGCTGGCAGATACTCGTAGACGAAAATGTTTTGCAGCGAAGCAATGACAAGACGTCGGGCCCTTTGGAAAATGTCTTCGTCGCTCCATGTTGGGTTCATTTGCTTGACGCGATAAGCCAACTTGTTGTGCCAGCGGAGAAAGAGAATTGCGAAAGACAGAAGCGCGGGATTTTGATTTGTTCGAGGATCTCCGAGAACTGGAAATGAAATAAATAATCTCGTTACTCGATTGAAAGGGCGTAAATTAATTAATATTTGCACTCACGATACAGTCGCTCGGGGCTTAGCGCTCTCATTACGTGCGGCACGGGATTGTTGAAGAGTGGAACTCGCATGGTGTTCTTCACTGGCATCCTTCCGCTTTTATCAGTCAACAGCGTGCCGTTCTGAAAGGATCGCATGGCATTGAGCCAGGCTTCTGACGTGCTGTAAATCAAGCTGCCGTCGATCCAGGCTGTCATCTGGTTTATCTGCGCGTAGGATTCCATTGAGTGGAGCAGTCGGGCGAGAGAATTAGCGTCTTACCTGTTCTCGTGGAGCGTTCGGGCTCTGCCCAGTGCTTCGGTCGTACATCGCCCGATGGAATGGGATGTAACGGTCGCCTCGGCACTCCTTGTCGTACATCTCGTCACATTTCTCGATCTCGATCCGATGCATCTCGATCGGACAGCCCGACTCTGAAGCCATCACGATTTCATTCGTGACGACCTGTCCGAAGAACGCCAGCAGCGCCGTCCGATTCTCCGCTGAGCTGAGACCATCCTGACCTCGCATAAACAGCCGGCTTAGCTTTCGTGGCGACGGGCGATTCGGCCCGGCCATGCCGTAAACGCCATCCGAATAAGCCGACGGTGCTTTTCTCGTTAAATGCGTGTCTGTCGGAGTAACAAAGAATATCAATCAGTCATGCTAATGAGAAGGAACCGGAAAAATTCAAAGTGGCGTCACTCAGCTGCTGAGCACGCATCAAGCCGCCCCGAATTACTCGCTCGAGTGACGAGAAACGAATAAAAACTTCCGTAAAGTTTGCCAATTTTACACATCAGCTTGGATCAGTGATTTCGCAAAATATTTGCAATTAATTAAAGTGGTTTCAACTCTTTCCCCTTAGCGTTTATAAAATTGCCTCGCCGTTGGCTTCACGGTGCCGGCGTTGAAACAGATATCATGCCTAGCCAGCCACTCAGACTCCACGTTGAGCGCGAAATATTGTTCGACCTTCACGCGCCCAGAAACGAAAGAATTTTGCTTCGTTCTCTCTCACTAAAAGCGAGAGATTTGCCGGGGGAAAAGCCACTTGGACTGTGATTGCTTTCGACTTAAGCGGACTTTAATTGCTTCATCCTCAAGCCGAGTCCATCAATCTAAATTAATTTTTCTTTCATCGGCTCCCTGAAGATTGCAGGCCAGAATTAATTTGGTTTTTCAGCCTGATATCTCCATCAAGAGATCGCGCGATCGTCAACCGCTTAATTCATTTTTTTTCCTCCACAATTAAGACATTTTTATTGGCTTCCTTTCGAAGCCATCAAGATCGGAAAATTAAATCTTTCGGCTCTCGCAAGACTCGTCGGTCGTTCGCAAATTGAGTCGTTCGCTAATAATGGAAGTCGCTTAAGAGCCGTTTTATGTAAAGTTGCTTAATTTACTTTAGAGCGAGTCGATCATAATTAATTTGTTTTCCTTCAGCGAGCCTTGATTTATGTTTTATCGCAGGCATCGCCCCTGATGATAATAATTCAATTTCGCGGTTGCAGCTAATAGCCAGTCCGTCCTTTGATGCCCTGAGAATCGACAGTTGATCCTCCTCTTAATAGCCTTCAATTAATTCCTTTCCGCTTGTCAGATTTCTCGGAAGATAACGCGAGAACGTTTCTTGTTCTAGGGGAATATTTAATGAGGAAACTCAACCGCGATAGCTTCTGATTACCTCATTGAAACCTCACGAAACCTACGAAGAGGCTGATCAAAATTTTAAGTGTTGCGTACGTCACAACTTGTTACAGTTCTGTGCCGAAATTATTCGATCAGACACCCCAAACCTCCCTCAAAATTCCATGAAAATTTCCGAAACCTTCTTGCTAGTCGAGGCTACTTTGACTCCTTTCGAATCAAATAATCAACCGCCTATTTCTTGTGGATGGAGAACTCTGCCAACATCTCTGATAAAGAACTCAGTTTCAATTGAATTACATGTTTTCCGATCGTGTAATTACGAAATAAAAGCTGGCATTGAATTTAAAACCCGACGATAAAGTCCTGCAACATAAATATATTGAGTTTCCGTCTCGACCACAAGCGAGACACAATCGCGACGGTGAATTTACTGCTCGCTATCTCCGCGTTGAAACATTGTCGAACAAACTTGTGATAAACATCGAGCACGAAGAGTCATCGAGAGCCTGATGAGGCAATTAAAGTCAGCAGAGAGTCGGAAGGCTTGTCGCAATAAATCATGGTGATAGTCAGTCGAAGAGCAGCTCGGGATCAGACCACAGAGTTTGTCAACCTTTGACCAGTCGTGCGAGCCTTTCTCTTTCATAGTAACACGAGAGGCATTGAAGTCAATCAAGAAAGTCAGGAAGTTGTCAAGGTCGAGCAGCTCTGGCCGATATTTGAGTGAATGCTTTACACGATAAGGCGGTCGAAGCGCTCACAAAAACGCATCAAAGTCATCCATCAACGTTTAAGTGATTACAATAAATAATTAATGACCTGTTTAAAGATCAAGTTTGAGAGCTAATTTCAAATCGCTCGTTCGCCAATTAGCCGACGAAAAAATGTTGGCGCTTCTACATTCGTTGCTGAACTTTCCATAATCGGACGCGTCTTTGATCGAGCTGAATCGATTTGCATTAAATTGATCAGCCTTCATCGAACAGTAAACCACTCGCGAATAAGAGTAGGTCTGTCCAAAAGCCAACAATGCTAACGAGAGCTGCTTCGTTATTATGCGCGGCACGCTGACGATGGAGCGAAAGTGACAACGTAAAATTTCTGAGACGTTAATTGAAATTGTTTCGAGAAATTGAAAAATTAATTGCGATCGAAAATGTTGTCTGTGTTTGGTATCAAGCGAGCAAGCCGTTTTGACAGCCCATGCAGGTTGCGGTCGCATAAATAGTTAATTAGCTGTGCCCGGCGAAGGACGACGTCGGAAACGTCCTCTCTCTCCGTTTAATCATGTTTTGCTCGGCAGATTTAAATTCGAGCGGACAGAGATTGCGGGCCTGCGGTCGCATATCATTCGAAGTCCATTTATAAAACTTGATACGACACTGAAGGAAGATAAATGAAGCCACACAAGCGAATAAGAGTGAGAGCTCAACGCGCTCAAATTGGCAGTTCAACTTCAATGTCTTTAAGTCGTTAGATTAAGTACGACCACTTAATCGCTGTTTACACTTAGCCGGACGAATACAAACTCAAAAATCAAAGCCGATAATTACACTTGCGCAAAAAAGTCGGTTTGGAAGAAGTGGCTCAAGACGAACAGACGAATCTGCAGAGTTTACAGAAAAATATTTACTTTGCGCACGAAAACGATTCGAATCTTCTCAGCTCGTGCTCATGTTTGCGGCAGCGAGCGATTGCACAACAATTCACTTCGTCAGGAAACGTTGCAGTATTCGTCGAGGGAGCTTAACAAGTTTTGCGGAGCATCGATATGGGCGATGATGAAGCGAGCAGAACGGCGAACAATGAGCGCTTATTTAAACAGAGTCAGCAAAGATTTACATCGCGAACAACAAGACTGTTGCTTGTGCTGTCTCGCTCGCTACCGAGAAATCATTTATAATTTATGCTTCATCGGAACAGATCGATTCGCCATGGAAGATACAAATATGTGGATTTAAGGCAACATCATCATTCCCTCCATTCAACCGCTCGAGTACTCGCGAGCTGCTCAAATATTTATCGAGCAAAGAGACTGCTCGGCTTCCATGTAAACCTGGCGAAAACTTAAAGCGAGGCAACGCTGCCGGCTGATTGCACATTTCAGTGTTTTTGCGAACGTTTAACGCCTTAATTGTAGTGTCAGTGGAGCCGCCGATCTAATCAACGGCAATTAGAAGTCTCGCAAACATGAGATGCGACGGTTCCGCAATTACTCTCCTCTCGCTGTCGAGCTCGAAAATAATTTATTGCACCTGACGATGGAGTTATGAGTTCACTTTGCTGTTTCTCACTCGCCTGTCGTAATTTATTCCGATTTGCAACTTTCAATTTCAGTAAATGGCGGCGATGAGTTGTGTGAGATATGCGGGACTGAATTAAGATCGCGAAGCGTTCAGCATAGCGTGGCTGATCGAGCCAGTTGCAAAAGCTGTAAGCGAGGCTCATCACGCTGCATTAATTAATGACTTTCTGGCGCAGAGCGAGACACAAAACCACGGCAAGGGAAAATGTTTCTGAGACATTATAACATTGCATCGTCGCTATTTCGCAACATGAATCGCACCGCCGGGAATAATTGTTGACTGCGAGAAGCCACGGCGGATTTATAAATTGGTGGCTTTGAATTTAATAGGGAAACCTGATTGTGAAGGGAATGTTTGCCCGGGGAAGGTAATAACTGGTTCGGCTGCGAGAACAAGGGAGCAGAGTGTCGTTAATGTCGAGCAAGGCGCTTCGCATGAAGCAGAGCAAATAAAACTACAATGATTGCGCATTCCGGGCGAGCTTTATGTTCGCCGACTCTACTAACGACGATGAACTGAGCTGCTGAGACCCAGTTAAGCATCAGAGAGCTTGCATCTTCAAGGCTCTTGCTGACTCATTAAATTAACCGAAGGAATCGTTTTTCTGCTTGCAGGTGTCGTCGATTGCAACTATGTACGTGTAAGCCAATTTGGCTTTTCATGGCGACGAGCTCTTCGCTTCTGTTTACTTACCAACGGCGCCCCAATCGGAATGTGCTAAATTATTGTAATAGCCATCGTAGCGTTGCTTTTCAATTTGACTAAGAATTTTTTCTGGAAAGATAAAGAAAACAAGATTAATGAGAGAAGGCCAAACCGAAATTCCGCATGGCATTTAAGCAATAAAAAATTCTTCTCGCTTCCTAGAACTGCAGACAGTGAAGCGCGATAGGCAAACAATGTGTCGCCAATTTATCGAAGCACACTCAGCGGAGTAAAAAGTGTCAGCAAGGTAAAAGTCAATTTGCATCGAGCATATCGCGAGCATCGGGCACCATAAATTCCAGTCGTGTCTTTTCATCGCACAGGTATTTTCGGATATTTCTCGCGAATCGATTAAATCGACATGAAATGCGAATCGGAGCAGCAACATGTCGGAGCCGCGTGTCCTCCGGAATGCTTGCTAGCTTTTCAGACTTCATTGCATGATTGCGCAAAAAATCGTTTAATCAATTCGGTGCTTTTTCCACGTCGGTTTGGCGCGATTCCGAAGGTTCGCAAAGTTTTCTTGCAAACTCACTCTCGTGCCGATGGCAGCTGATAAGATTTGTTGATTATCGAAACATGAAACGAATTGGTACGAAGTCAGAGACCCCGAAAATTTCTTTCTTGCGAACAATTACATTGCGACGAACAAGGCGGTGGGCGCACGCGAGTCGCCTTCAATGCTTTGGATGTCGACTATAATATAAAAGTAAAGCAAACACCATCGAACATTTCTTTTCAACTACTGTTTTAAAATTGCTTTATGATTTATAATTGAGCGATTTTTGGGCGAGACGTTAATAAGGGAGCGTTCCACGGTTGCGTTACCACGCGTCAGCCTCGAGCTGAACTTGAAAGCAGTCGAAGATCAACACCATGACAAACCAGGTTCGAAGTCTGTGCCCTAATCCACCGACTCACCCTGTCACAACAGCCTCTGACCAATCGAGTTCGCTCATTGATGAGATCAGAATCGATTGTGTTTCGCTCATTGTTGCGCGTAAAACAAAACGATTTCACCAAATCGAAATTAAAATCAAACACGATTGATTATTAGATTAAGCAGGAGGGATAAAAGCCCGTGTGATGAAGCGAAGATTCATTTGACTGTGACTGATTTTGTAATGATTTCCATTTGTGTAATGCAATCAATTCAGATGCCAAGTGACAGCAGAGATGATCAATCCATGTGCCGAAACGCGCCATCGAATTGATGTAAAAGCCCGAAGACATGAAGCTGAACTTCAATAAAAAAGTTTTGATTGTTTATCAACATCCTACGGCGGCACTTCCATCGGATTAAACATTTTCCATCGGCCGTCTGATGGGCTGACCAAACCTGGCATCACCATAGACAGCAATTTATTTCCTCTTGCCGATGGCATGCGTGAATCGACATGGCGGATTATGAAATGACACTGAGCTCAGCGATAAAGTAAACGAAAAACAAATTGATTGCGAAAATCAACTTGATGCTGCAATCGGCGGTGGGATTGACTGATTGGCTTATTTGCTAACGCCGAATCAATACAGGATCCGCTCTTTGTTGTGGCTCGCGTCGTCACAACCACGCGTCAATTTAATTCGATTCCCCCCACGATATTCGTTAGCGAATAATCAGAGCAGCGCTCCAAACAAAGAGAACCACAGAGCGATCCGAATGCTTAAAATTAATTATCCAGTATCATTAGAGCGACCATTAAAGCTTAGGCAACAGAGCGGTTGCGATGAGGTCATCGCTTAGAGGAACATCAAGCTAGAAAAGATGAAGCTCAAGAAGCGAGCGACTTGAATTGAAATGATTTATGGAAGGCAAGTAAATCGCTCGATGTTTAATCGATTTGAGCTTAAAACTTTTACAAATCAAGTTCGACTTAATCTCATTGAAAGCTCGTCGCGAGCAAAAAATATCCTCGAGCTTTCTCCCTTTGATACGTGAACTGATTTGGCCAGAAGATTAATTGGTTTTCTCGCGCTTGCAATGCGCGATCCAAACGCTCGCATGTTGGTTTCTGCCACAGTTTTTTGTTCGGCGAAAACATTTTCTGTGTTAAATCGTTTTTAATCCGCGGTGTGCCGAAGGAGCAACTGACGGTGATTTATTCGAGTTTCATTGGGAAGTCCGCGGTTGTCTAAGTGCGCGAATTTGGGGCAGCGGATTAGCTGCGACTAATTAATAACTCGCAACGCTCTCCGTGAACTCATCGACACTTAATTGCATCCGCTACCACAAACACTCAATTAACAATAATTGCGCGAATGATAAAAGTGCTAATGAGCGCCACGTTAAGAACACTCGACGCTCGTGAAAAAATTGTTTTATCGACGATCTCATTAAAATCTACTTGACACTGCTCGCGACTGATTTCGCACTCATTGCGACAATCGAAAATATTTTAACGCCGCCAATTAAGTTTCAAGTTGTCGGGTGGAAATTAAGCGCTTCGCTTTGGTTGTTCAGCACGTAATCGCGGCTTAGACACCAATCAGCATCTCACTTCAGCGTTCTCAATGCTCAAACGGCGAATCAAAGCGGATACAATTTGCCAAACGTCATAAAAACATTTTGCCGTCAAGTGCAGACGGAATATCAACTAGCATGCACGACACTCTTCCCTTCTAATACGGCTCCTCTCTCCTTGCTCGAAGATGCGACACGTGAATCAATTAAAATTCACAAAACTCAAGCTGAATCATCTGTCGATTCCCGAGCGATGATTGAGTCACGAACTGGCGTTTCCATGTTCTAATCAACGTGCTACCCGAAAAAAAATGTCTTTAACAATATTTAATTAATTTATTTGTTTAAAAAGTGTCGAGGAAACGTCGCACGGGAATGAACAGCGAGGCAGAGATCGAAGCGAAAATAATTGAAATTCCAATCTTTTGAACGATAACGAGCCTTCGAGTGGAAAACAAACTCTATGCACGCAAGCGTTCTACGCTCGGGGAAGGAAATAAATCGTCTGATTGAGTTCAAGAGTTACAGAAGAGCCGGCTGGTATCTCTCGAGTCGCATCGCCTGCCATGTCAGAGCGTAACTGGTTCAGTCGACGCTTTCGAAGTGAAATTTATTGCCTTGGCTGCGAAAAGCATTTGCACTTAGTCGTCGTTGAAAGAGACTTCTCATGTCAGGAATGAAAACGGTATCAGTTGAGAGATGTCGACCAGAGGCTTAAACAAGCTGATCAAAGTATCGATTGGGGAAGTGAGTCACTTCGTTGCGAGAGCTTTAGGGAAGTTGTTGTATTAAAGTTCTTATTAACAACAAAGTCCTTAGTCAAGACAGAGCTACGCTAGCTATCAGAGGCAACAAACTGGTTTCAGCCAAGCCCACCGAGAAACGGAACCCTCGTCGAGTCTCAAGAAGCAGCACCGTTAGAAAGCGTTTCAGTTTAATTCTGTTTTAATTAACAAAACCTTAATCGAGAGACGCTCAACATTCGCCATCTGGAATAGCGATAATTACCAAAAGACTTGGAAGAGAGAATCCACGAGATTTTAATTATCGACAGATTTCTGAGAAGTCCGCTAAGCGATAGACACGCAGGAAATGGGTTGACGTTCGGTGGTGATCCAAGCTGCGAGTGTTTGCGTTTCTCGTTCGCAATCTCGCGGCAAAATTATCAACGACTTGACACGACTTAATCGGCAATTTGCGACAAGTTTTTTGTCGGTTAATTGCCTGTAGGCTTAAACAAATAATAGTCAATTAATGAGTGGCCGAGTGGCCAACGAGTCCATTGTGCGACTTAAACGAGCTCATGGATTGATATTTTAAGGGCTGAAAGGCCGAGGCCTCAACGCTCAAACTGTCTTGCGTGGGCCTCATTGAAAGTTCATGAAATTAAAGTATCCAACGGCGTCGATAACAATTTCGTTATTACCATCAACTTAATCGCGGCGTTTTAAAATATCGGCCGGTCTCACGATTTTTATCGCAGGCAATTAAACGTGATATAAAATTAAAAGTCGTTCGCGTCGACGCTTCTGCTCGGGCAAGTTCCTTCTTGACTTTCAAAACAGTTTTCTCATTCCGATCATGTATCCGGGAGGAACGAGAAGCAGAGGAACGAGCGAGAACGCTGTTTGTTTGTTTATTTATACATCGACCGCGAGATGATTTGATATCCTCTGGAGAACCATCTAGCTCATACAATGTATGTTACCGAGTGAGCTAATCACTGTATCGAAGCCTCAATTATTCAGCAGTTCAATGATTGACAGATCACCCATTGAGCTGATGTCTGCGCACTTCTCATTCGTCTCGAATTGGATTAACCTACTGGGCTGATTGGCTTTTCAATAATAATCGAGAGTGAAGCTTCTGCTTCTATGTACGTAATATTGCTTGAAGCATTTTGATCGAAGGCAAAAAATGAGACGAAGATTAACCTTTGGTCAGTTAATCAGAAGAGCTCCGGTTGAGGACGACATGCCCTTGCCTTTCTGCAGTTCGCGCGACTCGACCCCCACGCCAATCACCGATTTCTCATCTTTTATAGCTGCAAAAAGTCCATGCGACATCTCATAAAAAAATCGTCGGGAGATTAATGGTTCGCATTAACAGGCCAGCAAAGTGCAAATTTTTATTGTCGTCGCATTCGACAGCGATTTGGTTTTGCCATGTGGAAATTGGAATTTAAACTCAGCCAATAAATTGTTGATTGATGATGGATTTGATCGTTTACGTAATCACTGTGGGCTTCAATCGCACTCAACGCCGCGGCTAAGCTTTTCGCGTAATTACAAAGATTTTCGAGAGCGTCTCGCTCGAGGATATCCGGCTTAGGTTCGCTTGAGTGACTCACGCCAAAGCCAGAAGCTCTAGCCGCCAAGGTTCTCGTTTGTGACGTGAAACACTGAAGCGCACTCTAAGCTTCTCGCTAAAGCGATTACTCCATAAGCCTCTGGGCGACATGGAAAAGCGTCGAACAATAATTAATTGAGACCGTTGCATGCACGCACTTCAGTTCATATTCGCGCTAATTCAATTTAATTCCATTCGATTTTTCAACGCGAGCCGCCTTCATGCAAGTCTCACATTTGTTTAAAGCAAATAAGTGAACGCAAGTCGAGGATGTAAGATCAGAACTCGCTCATGGCTCGCCGAGAATGTTGCACTATGACTCAACACGATAATGAGCTCGCATTTATTCTGATTCTCCTCGCTTTGTTCGAGACATACTCTTAATTGTTTTCCATTAACAAATGTTGCGCCAACGACATTCGCCATGCGATCACAACATCGTTGGGACGGAGGGAAAACTTAATTAGCTTTACTCGCTGGCGATTTTCTCACGAAATCGTTTTGCTGGAAAGAGTTTGATTAAGCGTGGCGCAGCAAAGGCGCGAGAGATATTAAATCAAATGTTTGACTTTTCAGACAGATTCGACTCGCTACATTGACGAAGGACGAGTGACGCACAGGCAGGCAAGTGGAGCGGGCAACATTTATTTTCGGAATCGATTCATTATTCATTCAGCTTTTTCGTGTTGCGAGTCTCGTTTGTGTGTGACAAGTGAGCAGTAAAAAAGTTTCAATCGCCGGAATGGTCATCCCAGTTTGGATGTAGCAGCGCCAAAGTGTCGAATGTCCACCGCACTTGAATTGATTGGCAACTTTCTCGATGCTTTTAGATTTCTGATATTAAATAACAACTCGCGTAATGGACTTTACGATCCATTTGAAATCGGAGATTGATACACGGCACCGGATTTCTCGGAACGTTGCCAAACGTGGCTCGAGTCTATTTGACCAACTCATTACCGCGCTCTAACGATGCGATGAAATGGGGCAACTGGATTGCTATCTAAAGGCATGGATTGCTCTTGAAAAGATTGAGCTCTGCAATTTGAATTTAATTAATTTTTTGGAGCTTCGCCGGGAAAGTGAATTAATGGTTTCGTATGTTCGACGTCTCCATAAAGAGACGGCGAGCGCGAGAAATCAATCATTTCGTCAGCTTGATTGTTTTTCATGTTCGGCTTCATTTATGAACCTTCGTCGCAGACTTTACAACATGTTACTCTTCGGCTGACGAAATGTTTTTACGTTAAACCTGTAAAGTGTTCATTGAGAAGCTCTTTGATCAACTCCGAGGCTGGGGCTCGCGAGATAATTCAGTGGAATCAATTAAGTCGAACTGCAATTGTAGCAGAGAGATTATGAAACTCGCCGCTTGATACGAGCTTGACTTCTTCTTCAACTCGGCCATCCGTTTTGGATTGAGCACTTGGACTGATTGAGACACAATTTCAGGTTCAATTAGACGTTTGCAAAGACAAACAAAACTCTTCGAAGTGCGTTTCATTGAAGCAAGTCCAGCTGCGTTGGCTGTAACTCGAAAGCTTCGCTAGCTTTTTAATTGGGTCAGTCGAGCTGCGAACCGCAAGAGATCTCTCGGCACCTCGTTGAGTTCATTTCAAAACGACGATCGCTCGATAATTCAGAATAAATGGAAATTTCTTCAACGCACGGCTCCCGTTGCGCGAGTTTCTTTCCAGGCCAAATCGATCGATGAAGACGACGTGGCTCCCGACCTACCTCACGATCAACACGAAGCCCCAGCTGAAAGCATAAATAATTTATGCTCTCCGCTTCCTCAATTCTTCTTCGCTTGAAGCGACGCTTGAGTCATTCGCATGGAATTTTCGGACGTTTGTCCATTCACCTTTATTTCGGAAGAAGGCGGGCGAGGTCTCGACAACAGTTTCTGTTGAATAATAAAAATCCCATCAATTGCTCCTCGACGTTCGAACCCATGCGAAGTCGTTAACATTTGCCAATGCCAAACTAAGAACTTTACGACCGAAATTGCTGCCGCTTTTGCAGTTTAAGATGTGAGAAGAAGAATGGGATAATACTTACGATTCACGGATAAGTCTATGAATTGTATCACAATTATTGCTAGAATCCATTTCATCCCGAGCCGTTGCCATATCGAGCGATCCATAATTGAATTCTTGGTTTTCTCTTCACTTTTGTGTTCACGTTTGCTATTAGCACAACATTTCTCTTCACGAGTCTTGATTGGTGTACCTGCAACGACGAAGACAGAGAGGGAAACGTAGTGCTAGTTGGAACATTCCGGGCAGCGGAGAATTCTGGTTTCCTCTCGCTCAGGTCGCGCACGAAAACGATTCGAGGGAATCGTGATGTCAAGTTTAATTTGATGCTTCGAATCGAATCTGTACGCTCGGAAGAGACGTGGAACGACTGCTTGTCTTGCCTCCTGAATGCTTCACATTTAGTCAAAGTTGTGTAACAATGGAGGTGCCGAGCATGAGGAAGTTTCGTTGAGCTGGCGCGTCACTCAAATGTTCATCAGTTCACACACTCATTAATTCTCTGATCCGCTTGCGCATTGTGCCAGCGCTGACCTCAAGGTAAGTTATGAGCTCGAAACAAAGCGAACTGAAGTGTCTCGATGCGAATTCAATAACACAGAGCGATTAAGTGGCTTACATAACTCAGCATAAAAGTAAAATCTCGAAAATTATTTTATTAAACTTTTCCACTTCGACGTCGCTCTCTTTCTTGCGGGCATTTTGCGGCCGAGAAGTTTGAGAATTCAGGTCAAAGCATGTTTTCGTTCGGCTGGCTTGTTGGCTGTCCGCGTCGAGACAATGGCAGTGGAAGTGTGAGATAATGCGAGAAGTGCGAGTGACAGGTTCGCGGAAATTTCTTTCTAATGAAGTCGATCCATAATTGAGTGACTTGCGGGCAAATGTTCAGTGCCTTGGCGCGACGACAAACAATCGTAGCATTATGAATTATGTCCCGCGATTCTTTCTCACCGTTTGTTCATGGTTAACCGCGAGAAAATTAAAAGACACTCAAGTGCTTGCCGCTGGCTTTCGAACGAGTCGACACATCAATCAGAAGGGCCGCGAGTCTCGTCGAGTTGTCAAGTTCTCATAATCTGCATTTCATTTAACCGCTTATTGATGGCCTGTAATCCACGCAACTTGTTAAAGCCGAAATAGCGTTGCTATTCTTCAATAGATCAGCAATGACGACAGGCGAAGATTGAGGAGGCCGCACACATTCTTTCACACTCGCGAAATCTGTAAAGCCGAGCGAAGCACCGTTAGGATTTCGCGAAACGACGTGGACGAGACTTTCAGTCCATTGCTTTTCGATTGAGTGGCCTTGACTCGAGCAAGAAGCTTTTTTTCTCGTTCGAATTTTGATAAACATCGAGCGACTGGAACGGCGAGCAAATGGAAAAGTTTCTTAAAACATTTTCGTTGTCGTTTGCTGAATTTTTTTTGTCGCCGATCGGAGGCAAAACCAGACTAGAGGCAGTGAATCACAAAGCAACTACGTGAGCGCACGGACATTAGGCTCGCTTTATATTTCACATCATATAATTGATCCGAAAATTGAGTGTATTAACCGCGGGCCCGAGCCACGACAATAAGATTTTACACAATCCGAGAAACGGCAAAGAGAAAGAAAGAAAAACTTTCATTTTTTATGAAAATTGCTCGTCGTCGCTCGTGCAATTACACGGGACGAGAGTGAGAGAAGAAGAGAAATCCGCATGAGCGAGCGAGGGAAATATTATGTTGTAAATAACGATGTTGGTACTCGACGAACGGTGCTTTACAGCTCGAACACACGTCGCTTTTCCGCGTTCATGGATTCACTGTTGGAATGTCTTCAAACTTTTGTTTTCACTTGAGAGACGTCGATGGGCTTCCGGGACTCGCGCCGATGATATTCCGCGGTCTTGGATCGCGGAATGTGGTAAGGATTGCGCAAGAAACAATTTCTATGCCTTTCACTGAGCCGAAGCAATTTCGCTATCAATTGCAAACCGCAAAAGCGACTAATTCAAAGTTAATGAGGCATAAATTCGGTTTATTAATAGCAATCGGCGACCAGCGCTATTTTTAATCTCTCAGCTGTGGAATTTTGTTTTTTCACAATCGCCCCTCAATCCGACGACAACGAAAACGAAGACGAAACGAGTTCTTTGAAGTCTTTTTGTGTCACCTTCGTTTGTTGTGAACAGCTCGTTCAATGAATTCACGGCTGATAACAAAAGAACGGTCCGCACAAAAGGATTCTCTGGGATATTGATGGCCTGAACGGATCGTGAGAACACTAAGCAATTTGAGACAAATCATCGCGTGATTGATAAACAGACTCGTCACATTTATTATTGCAGGAGTTTTTGATTGAAGCCTCGAAAGCTCACGAGAAGGTTTCGATAGGTTCAGTGTGACGATATCGCACTCACTAGCCATGAGTCGATGAACCGTTAGTTGTAGCACACTTGCTGAATTCGATTTTCCAACGTTTGACAGGAGGTAAAGCGATAGCCAACCCTCTAAACAGACTCGAGACTGTCTTCGCCATCGAACAAAAAGGCAAACTTCTTCCACTTCAAATCACGTCGAGAGACAACAGAGAAATTTTCTATTGTGCGATGGACGTGTGTGAGGCGAGAGAGGCGACTGCTTAACGGCATTCTGAAGACTGAGGCGACTGCAAACCCTTCCACGCTCAAGACGATTCGATTCAAAGCGCTCATTTGACATTAACTCAGTCGCGACGCGATCACTTTATTCATCTGCTCGATTTCGTCATATTTTTTCTCGTCTCAGCCTTTGCTGAAACTCACGACTGTCAATGCTTTATTTTTTTCCAAACTACTTTTTCAGCCGAGCTCTGCTGCTTCTTCTTCATCGGCTAGCGCGAGAGAGAAACACAATCCAGCGGATTTCATAAATGCATTTAAATGCAGCGAGAAGCAGAGCGTTTAAGGCGATTGAACTTGGCACAATTAAAATTTCTTACAGATTTTTCTCCTTCGAGTCGCGAAATCTTTTGCTACACAAGCTGTTAACAGCCTTTTACTTCTTTCCTCATCCAACAAGGAATTTCACTTTATTTTCGCCACAATTTTTTCCCTCTTCTTGCGCTTAACATGAGCTCCAATCGGCGCACTGTGCGGGGAAGAAGAAAAATCAAATCTCAATCAACAGATCGACGATCAAGACGCGGGACGAACTTCGTTTCACGACCGGATTCACTGAACGACTCGACAAGACTGAGGCGAGCATGATGTGGTTCATTTGGCTTACTTCTCTTTTTCTTCACGTCGCGCATGTAGTTGAGCTCTGGGTTGAGCGAAAGAACCAGCAGGTTTCGTTGAGAAGGCAACAACACAGTGGAAAGAAACACGGAACCGAGAGCGGGTTCGGCGTGAAATGCATAAAGCTTTGGCGTTTTCTCTCTGTCGTTGAAGTCTTCTGTTCGCCAACAGAGCGGTAACGATCGTCTTTACGAGAGCCGAATCAAAGTTTGCGTTGGTGTGGTGGAGAAAGTTTTCTTTTCAGGGATTTCGCAATGTGAAAATTTAAATTTTCCATGATTTTCCAGAGCCAGTAAAATCTTTTGTTTAACGAAAAAATTGAAAGTTTTCCAAAGATTTTCATGGCGATCTTTGCATTGTAAGCCCAACGATAAAGCTCGTTCGCTGAGCTTTTTCAAGAAAGCTTTTCAAAGCTCTTGTGAGCTTTCAAGTATCAAGCGGAACTTTCAAAGCTTTTCCTCTATGATCGTGTGTCGATCGAACTTTTTGTCGTCGATCATCAGAGATATTCGCAATGATAGATTTGCCTTTCATCTCAACGCGTGATTATTAATGTTCGCAGCTATGATTCGACATTTTTATGATGTAGGTTATTAGAAGTGGAATCTCGTTTAACGCGTCTTATTGTCTGTCGCTTTTGAAATGTTGATTCATTAATCGTTGCTGGAATTGTATCAAAGGTCACGAAGGTATTCGAAGCATTTATCACCGCCCAGTGCTTCCACTAAGCTGATTAAGAATGATCATTGATTGATCTGCGCCGTTAAGAATTGACTTGATGTGTGGGTTCAGCAAAAAATGACTTAAATCCAACGCGTTCGATGCGAATTATTTACGTCTTAATCCTCATGCTGAGCATTAATTATCTAACTGGGACAAGATAATGGTTGTTTTCGAAATCTCAGCGATTAACAACTGAAAGGAGTTGCGGCGGCTATCAAGTGAACATCGGCAATGATGGACGTACGGGCGTTGTCCCGCTCCAACATCAATCAGTGAAACTTCAATCTTAATCTTTACACGACGCAGAGGTTGAAATCTGGTCGAGAATCTTTGCCCGTCGGCAAGAACACCCTTCGATGAATTATGCTGGTTTGAAGGCTTCAATCTGCTCAAGTAAAAAAAAATCGCTCATCAGACGCGAAGCGAGTCGAAACAACTTTTTACACCGCATCAATGTTCTCAGGACTTATCCAATAATTTTGTCGACCATCTTCTTACAAGTCCCTCGATGGAAAACAAATGATTCATCGCGATTACATTGCTACACCATCGCTGTCAACTATTCTCTGGTGTCGTTACTGACAAACGAAAACTTTTGATACGAGCCGTCAATTATTGCGATTCTCCCCAGTACTTGGATCCGGCACTTCAAAACCATGATGACGACCGTTTTGCACAGCGAATCAAAGCCAATCGCTGTCATTCTCACCTGCCACATAAGTATTACCGATCCGACAAATTCAAACGAGAATTAATTTTCTTTGTACTTCCCGCGGCTTCTTTCAAGCGAAGCGAGAACTTGATTTCAATAAAGACTTTTCTGCTCCACAATTGTCGGGAAATTAATTGTTGTCCATTAATTGCCTTGTCGAGAGATTAACAAACAAATTGTGGGCAGAGACACGGGCCTAGTCTGAAGGTTATCGTCCCGAATCGTGTGATTATTGTTGAATGTCAAAACAGCAAGCAAACACCGTGGAATGTCTTCGTTTGGCTTCGTCTCGAGAGGATGAATTTGGGAATTTTAATGATTTATTTTCGTCGAAAGAACGAAGCGGAAAGGTTTCAGCCTCCTTGCTCGTGACGAGCTGGGCTTAATGAAGCACGAGAGCCTCCAATTATCTTCCCGTCCCCAATCGCATTAAAGCGCGAGCATTATCAACCTGCTCTTATAAAACATGCGGAGAGCTCTCGATTCGATGCGGACGGGCCCATTGTGCTATTATGCAATCAGCTTTTATGACCGCTTTTATCAGAAAGCTTTTTTTTTGGGTGAATTGCATAATTTTTTCATGGAACAAAGTCTCTCTGCCCTCAGGCGATGAAATGTATTCCAACAAAAAAAGAAAACTCCATTAATATTTATTCAATTCGCATTGATGTTTTCGAGAGATGCGGTTACGTGTCTTTATGTGTTTTCAAAGGCGACGCGCTGATAGCTCGGCGTTTCGAATTCTGTACGGCCAAGCACACGTTGTGCGCTTGTTGATTCACCTGCGACTCGCGCACGGCTACGAAGCTTTGTTTGAAAACTAAATTACTTTTTTCATCTTCCAGCACCGTTTCCAATCTAACCGTCTCGTAACTCGAAATCATTTTCCGACGAGTCATTCAAGCAATCTCGTGGTGCGAGGAAAATTTGCTGGCACTTTTATCGGGCGAAGATCTCGCGAGGTAAAAGTGAGAGGAAGAATCCCGTTTGACCTTCTACGAGTGCCAGCCGCGCACGACAATCCACTGTTTGCCTTTGTCTCTGGAGAGTCTTATCATTTGAAAACAAAATTTACAAAAATTTCCCATCCGAATTTAAACTTTTTATGTTGGAACAGCTGCGGCGATTTTCATCTCAGACTTTCGATTTTCTTCGAGATCGTTCAGCGGCGCTGGCTTGAGCAAACAGCGCTAGCATTCGAATGACAGGTTTTGCTATCGGAATGAGAACATTACGCAATCAAAGAATGCACACGAGATGATCGAGGAATGAGGAGAATTCAACGTTAGTCATCACACCTGTGGAACGACGAACATCAAAAAGGCGTCAGCGCTCGGTTTAATTAACTTTTATTTCGTTTCGATGCCGTTTGCATATCTACAGAGTTTCAAGTTTTGCGGTTTTGTTTGGGGGTATAAAAGAGCATTAAGCATAAATCCTTGTCGGTTTTCGGTAAACATAATTAAAAGTTAAGTACAAAAAGTGTTTAAGTTGTTAAAATCGACTTTTCGATGATGAATGGAATCACACGATGAATAATAAAAGAGAAAAGCAAAGCGCTGATTCACACCGAGATTAAGATTACAACTCTCACAAACACTCTTAAGACTATGATCGGTTCACGCAGACTTATCGGGCCTGCACGTGAATTTAGTAAGTGGATAACTCTGCTGCGGTTTTGCAATTAACGCTAAGAGAGAAATTTTCGATGTGTGCAAGAAATTCAGTTCCAAGGTTAAATGACTAATCGATGGACGTGGTTGTTGTCCGAGCGATATTCCGTAGACTGAGTGGCACTCCTCGTTTTGCGAGCTGGCTGCCGCTTGTTCTGTTTTAGAGGAAAGTGAGTTATTAAGATGCAGCTTGGATGACAAACGACAAGCTTACGTTTCCATTTTTGCTGAATTTCTTGGCTTCATCAATCAAGCGCTGTGGGACCATCCAAAGGTTGTCAGATTGCGCGATAAGTACGTTGGTTAAATGGCAGCACTGCGCTGCCATTCGCACCTGAGCTGAGATGTCATTCTTGTCCGTGGGATGGACGAACCGAGGCGGAAAGAACGATGGAGCGGTGATTGTCGCGACGTTATGAATTGACATCTTGTTGAAGCTCTGCAGGTCGACGACGAGTTTGAAGAAGTTGAGGAGTTCACGCATCGTGTTTCGATTCTCGTGAGGCAACAGCAAGCAAAGTAATGAGATTGCACGCGCTTGGTCTTGTCCCGGGAGAGCTGTTGAAGAGATTAAACGGTCAAATGTCGGGCACTCGAGTCAATAACGCTTGAGATTTACCGTTTGTCTGGTAGAACATGTGCACCAAGTCATTGGCCAGAAGAGGCTGTGGAAGTTCACGAAGCCATCGCTTCAAGAGAGCACTCAAGTCATGAACACCAGCTCGCTTTAACAGCGGGTCAATCTTCTCGGGCTTAGAGTAGAATTGCTGTTCGATTTCTTGGTAGAGAGTTTCCGTCTGAAAGCGACTTTTTAATTGGAAAACTTTTCATGAGGTTGCAAGACGAGTTTTACCTTTTGCTTGTGCCCGGCGACGCGCAAGATTCCTTCCTCCTTGGCTCCGCGACTGACGAGTTCCCGCAATATGCTTTGAAGAATGAGTGGAACGAGCGATGTATCTTCCCCGGTAACTTGTTGGTCGCGGCGAACCAACGCATTGAGAGATACGCCAAACACATTTCCCTCTTCTTTGCGCTTTCTTTTGAAAGGCTTTCGCTTGTCCAACGCGATGTGGTGTTTGTCAAAGATTGTCGCGAGCTCCAGCCATAAAACTGGTTGGAGCTTCTTGATGTCGCCTTCTGGGATGCTGTTGATGTCATTGCACACCTCATCGATCGTTTCACATTCTGATCCATCGGAGGATTTTTCAGTCTCACGAATCATGCTCTCGAAGCTGATTGGCGCATCGTGCGTCATTCTGTACGGCGTGCTCGTGTTGGCCTTGTGGAAGTTTATCATGTCGCTGTTCCGAGGCGGTGAATTTCCTGGACTGGGCGACGACGATGTAGATGAGTTTGACGATGTCTCGTAGAGATTGTTGTGACTTCGTGTTTGCGATGATATTTGGTTGCCTTTGCGAATGCTGCAACCGAAAACATGAGCTTTACTTTCGAGGAATTTTAATTAAGTTTGAAGTCAATTAAGAGGTTTAACGCACGAGCAATCATGCAACCTCAATCGCAATTCGAAACTTTAATTGTAATTGCTCACGTCAAGATGTATTATTGTCAACTTACCCAATTGTGCACGATGGATCAGAGCCTGATCGGACACGCGGAATGTGAATAGTTCCTAATCTTTGGAAGTTGAGCAGCTCAATGCCGTCAGCAGTGAAGCAGGGAATGTCGCAACGGATGTGTGATCCTCGAAACAGTTCGGCTGAGCCACGCAACGGTGCACTTGGCGTTCGTCGAAGGTTTTGCTTTGCTCGAACGCCAACAGCCGGAGCGTTATCGAAGATCGAGACGAAGCTGGGAATCTGATTGGCATTGTTCCACTGATCCTGATCGGGCATAGAATCGAGCGAATCGGGCGTGGCACTTCTCGATCTAGAACCTGTGCTGCACGTCTGTAGAGAAGCGACGATAAATTGTCAGTCGAATGACGTCAATCGTTGCAATATTTTTTATCTCTCACCTCAACATCTCGAAACACGTCCCGAATATCAGGTTTCTTCCTCGTGTGCCTAGATCTCGTCCTTCCGCGAACCGTTCTGTTTAAGGCCTTGACTCTCAATTTCACTGCCTCAGCATGATGCTTCGACAACCGCGCCAACATGGGAGCGAGCTCCGAAGTCGGCTGTTCTCGGCCCTTCAATAGAGATCGGAAAGTCAATAAGCGATTGATTCAAGTGCCGAGCAAACAGTTCGATCTTTACACGACAGAGCTGCCAAGACATGCTTCGTGCTGCTGATATTGGAATCAACTACCGACTGACTCGACTTCAGAGTAGCGACTTCGTACGATTTTTTTTTGTTGGTTTTGTGGTTCGCACTACTAGAGATCGCGCGAGCGGCAAGTGAAAACAATTGAATTTTTTAATTTCATTTTTTTTTTCAAGTATAATTTTAACGTAATTTTTTTGGAAACCATCGTTAAAGGCACACAAAGTCAGCGAGTGCGAACATTTATGAGTGCGGCGTGAACCATGAAAGTCAAATTCTTGTTATGGAAGCCTGCACGATAATAAAGTGAGAAGCGGCGAGTGAAGCGATCGAGCGAGCATTCGTGTCAGGTCGAAGTCGTTTGCATCGAGATTTCTCTTGATTTCTCGGATCATCCTTACCTGTTCGAATGCCCTGGTTAATTGAGGAAATCCGGCGGCCACCAGCCATTGCGCTTCCCATTCGCCATCTAGAATCGAAGATAAAGCGACGAGCGTCTTTATTAATTTCAGCTTCATGGTGAAAAACGATTTAATGAGACGCGCTCGCTGCAGAAAACACACAAATCATTGACGTGCGGCAAGGTCGGAGACTCATCATTACACTGCGCTGTGAGAACGAAGGAAAACTCCGACAGCGAAAATTCAAGATCGCCACGATCCGCGAGGCCTTGATCGCTATTCACGCTATGGCTGTCACTGATGGATCGTTCCATGTTAATTGAACCGGTCATCGCGTTTGGAGTTTGCTCGCAAAAGAAGGAGAGAATCTGCGGCAATGACAGCGCTGAACAAGAAAACGTGCAGATAAAAATCGCCGGCAGCAATAATTACTGCAAGATTTCCAAGCGTCTTCCCATGTCACGATCAAGTCAGTGCCTACTAAACGCCTAGCACGGTGGCATTTGAGCTTGACAGTATGAGGAAAACGTCAACGTTTAAGTTCCTGAATGAAACTTTCAGCAGCTGGTCGGGCTTTATAATTAGACGGCTCTGATTTTTCCTAAGAACTTCGGGGAGCGGCTAGAATTAGCACCCAATAAATTATCTACATCCGTCCCTCCACAATTACAGCTTTTGTTTGCGATCGTGCAAACAAGGAATTCGCCTAGAGATCAACAGAGGAGCAGTTGCGCTGCGAGAGGTTGTGAATGAAGGCACAAACATTTGCATTTCCAATCATGTAAGAGGAATGTGCAGCGTTTGTTCTCGACGAAACGACACTTGTCGGCGGCGGTTTTGATTGGAAGGCACGTTCACACATGTGCTGCGTGATTGTTTTCTGGGAAGATGATAATGATTGCAACACTTAGGCTCACCTGCATAATGATCGGACTCCAACGGCGTTGAGTTCTTATACTCGCTCAGGTACTCGTCCAAGTCGGGGTCCATTCCTTTGTAGTGATACTGCGAGTGATTCATAGCGAAACGTCGAAACTTCCGCTGAACTGAATGCTGATGATGAATAACCGACGAGTTGCGTGAAGAGCTTCAGCGTCCGGAATTTCAATGAGAAGACGCCTTATTTGTTTTCAGACGCCGTCGAGTTATGGCGATGATGAAGGCTCTTTTTTCTTCTTGGTAATTTAAGTTTTACGGCTGAAACATCACATGGCGGTGTTCAATTTCATTTTCATCGTCAACTCGGTTATGTTTTTTATCGTTGAACCTTAGCTTTTCACGAAACAACTTTAAGCGCAAATGTCGCAATCATCGAATTAATGTGCAGTTTATGTTTTTGTGCTTGTTTCCTTTATCGCAGTAACAGCAAGTTATCGATTAACTCGCTGGGGTTCCGAGCGAGCAAAAAGCCTTTTAAACAATTAACCAATAAAGTTTCGTTGAGCTCGATGGTTTTTGTGTGCGATTCCTTTAGTTTCGGGTCGGACAGTTCAAGTTTCAACGAACTCGATGTCCCAAGTGCGCTTCAGCTCTCGACTTTTTCCTCGTTGTAGCGAAAACTTTTCCGCCGTTGCTTTTTCACTTTCAATCACAAAACGCAGTTAATGCACCGTTTTGTTGGCTTCTTGATAATTCTCGCTGTGAGTTTTCTTGCGAAACTCGCTCCACACGGTGGCAACAGCAGCTCGATGTGTTAATAAACCTGAAACAGAGAACGAAACTGTGATAAAAGAAACTGTTGCGATTATGCGAACAATGAAACAGGTTGAGATCGTGTAATTTCGGTTGGATGTCCATCGGGCATGAGCGCGAAATTAATATTTATGCTGTTCGAGTGACCTCGGGGTAAGGAGCGATAATGTGGCATAACGACTCGTGCGAACTGCTTCGCAATGCAGCAGATAATTACTTCGATAAAGATATTGTTGCTATCGATACAATGAAGGTTTATTGACGGCAGGATGATGAGGTCGAGAGATGTCGATGTTGCATCATCATTATCGATTATGCCCATTAGCCGTTTTGCAATGTTCGTTAATTAATTTGCTATCCGAATTTCGCGCTTCGTCGATAATCTTCAACATTTTTTCTTCCTTCGGCCTTTACCGAATCGATCGATTCAGTTCGGAGCCTTACGAGCTCGTGTGTGGCCTCATTAATTAAACTCGGCGAAACGATTACTCTCGATTTTACAGCAACACGCTACTAATTGAGTTTCCAAAGCGCACTTTCGGTTTCGGGAAGACTAAGCCAGCAATTTGAGTAGTTTTGCGGCAATTTGAAGAGTGCCAAGACATTAAACTCGACGAGCGAACGTAGCAATTTGAATGAGCGAAACTTGTGTTTATTTACGGCACAGCCGATGAATTCAACAAAATATTTTCGTGTGTAAAGTTTAATTGGGCATTAAGCGTCAACTTCCTGGCTCGGATTATAACTCAATAAACCGCCGCTGAAGCTTCACAGTTCGTTCAATGATATTTAAACTTCCAACGAGTGGTTCGCTCAACTCTTTCGGTTTCATTTCAACTCGATAATTGAATAATTGCTGCTGAGCGGCTCATCGCTCGATTGATAAAATATTTCGTATCGGTTCACATTTATTTGCTTTGGCCGCTGGCTTTCGAGGTAATTGGGCGATTCAGCTTGGCAAAGCTACATGTTTGCATTTGTTAATTACTCAATAACGCAAGAACAATAAAAACTTTGGGCCGATTACTCACTAGCATACATTTTTATGATACCAGAAGCAAACAGCTGAAACAATGAGCAGAAACAAAATAGGAAAAAGTTCAATTAAACGAACCGCGAGCGTTGTTTTGGCCGCTCGTTTGCTTTAAACTCCGTTAAGCTAAACCAATGAGAATGAAAAGCTCCAGCTAACAGCAATCGGGGCCCGTTCGGAAGTTAGCAAACGCTGGCGATTAATTAGCATGGAAGCGCCGGTCGACCAGCAACAATCTACGATCGCCCCCTTAGTCATTAATGCGTTTCTTCGGCATTGCAACTCTTAAACGGAATTTGAACACAAATTGAAAACAAACGTTGTGAGCCAATTGGTTTTAAGGTCGATTTACGGTAGCAAGTTGGGTGAGCTCGAGCGGAAATCGCCCTCAGGTCCGGCTAGTCTTTCGCCACCGATGCATCGATTAGAAATCGATCGTTGGGCAAGCGACATCGTTGCGCAAGGGAGATCAGCGGGCATTGACTTAGACAGATGCCCATAACAATCCACTGCGTGCTTTCGATCTAAACGAGATGCTTGTGCGGTAATTTCACTCAACTCCGCTCGCCATAAATAAACTTCTCGAAGCGCTTAACGCAATTTCAAAGAGATTTTCTTGTAAACATCGCTGCTTTCATTCATCTGCGTGCTTCGCCAGAAGTTGATGACTTCGCATCTGTTTTGAGTCGCCAATCGCTTTGCACATTTCGTCAGAGTCATTTCAAGTTTTCGCTCTTTCGATTTCAATTGAAAACATTTTCTTCTTCTCGGCTGCGTGCGTCGCATAGGCAAAATCTCTCGCTATCGAACTGGTTTCGTTCGTTGCTTCAGCGAGACTTCTCTTCAAGTTGATATCAAGTTTAATCAATAAAAGTTTTTGTTGAAAAACGTGTTTCAATTTCACTATCGCGCAGCCATCTATCGAGTAGCTTTGCTTCATCGAACGGGAGAGTGTAATGAGATATTCGAAGTGGAAAAATGACCGCGGCAGACATCGTGGAGAACACTTGACGCTTTTCTCTTCGACAGGCGGGAAAAGAAAATTGAGTCTCGTGACCTTTCCAACTCTTGCCACACGAGTCGTTGAGTCGCTGCAGCTTTCGATTGACAGTGAAAATGTTCCTGAGAGGAAAAACTCGCTTGCATGAAATGCAAATTTTCTTCCCCCCGAAAAACGACTCAATCAATTTGTCGCACGAGAAAGTTTTCGCGCTCGCCAGAGTAGAAATTCTGAAGAAAGTGAAGGTGATCAACTCAACTGAGTGTCGCCGAAAAGAAAAATCCGCTTTACGCTAATACGGCGACATTAAATTTCGCGCAAGTAGAAAGAAACATAAATTAAGTGACGAGGCGCGCGTGAACGTTCGAAATTGAGTTCCACCCTTTCTCTCGCTCGGCGGCTAAGCGCCAAAAGCTGAATTAAGTGTACGCAGAGTCGAAGCGAGGCGGGCGAGAGAAAGAGAAACATCATGCAAATAATAATTGCCAAAAGTGATGTCCCAGAAACATAGTTCGGCTGTGACGACGACGAAGCGGATGCGAATCGAAGAATTTCAATATTTTATGCGATGGAATTTCTCGGAGTCACTCTCTGCTTTCGATCGTTTTCGATGCTGTTTCATTTCTCCGTTCAATTTATCATTGAACGTCGAGTGTCGAAAAAGTTGAAAGACAAAAAAGTTGTTTGCTCGCTAATGGCGGTCGGGGACCTCACAGGTTTTACTTTTGTTGGGCTGATAAGAAGACGGGCGAGTCTCAGCAGCGGCCACTTAAGCATGTCGGAGAAGTGGCATTGCTCGAATTATTTAATAACGATACGCAATTTGCCGCTTGCTCCACAACTAGAAATCTTTCTCCTTTGTCAAACCTGAACCCAAGCCTGAACCAATTTCAAGCCGATGCAGAGCGCGGAGATGAAAATGACGCAGGCCCGACGTTGATAGCGAGCTAGACACGAAAGCCTCGGCTGCTTCTTGATTGAGACATGCGATGAAGTCTGTGCGCAAGCACTGCCGCAGTAATTGAAGAAAAGTAAAATTTAGAAAGTGAAATTGTGAATACAACAATAATCATTCACAATTTCATCATTATTTGCTCAAGGCACACAATTTTACACCGAAAACTTTTATGTTTCAGGTGCTTTTTGTGGCTGCGATTTACTCCACATGTTCTCGTCTTTATGAGCATTGCGTGTCGTCTTCCGTTCGCTCATCAATTTCCCGAATTGACTGACGTTATCATCTCTAGTTGTGACGGAGACAAAAATATCAATCGATCAGAAATCTTGCGGGCTTCGTTGAGCAATAAACTGAAGCGATGTTAACATAGATTGGCTCATGTCACTATCAATGAACTACAACAAGTTTCCTTGTCTCCGCTTCTCAATCAAATATTTGCGTTTCCTACGATAACAATCACATTTCTCCTCGGAAATGGCAGCAACTCTTATCGGAAGGGCTGCGTCAAACAAAGAAATGCTTGAGAATTTTACGATAGAGATAACATTTTCCATGAAAACTAAGATTGGTTCAAGGGACGGAGGCGTTGACTGGATGTGTTTAAGTACAAGAAGGACTTTTGGGTTCAAGAAACTTAGAAGAACCAATGCAAAGTTTATTCGGAAACCAATTCAAGTCTTAGATTGCATGTATGTAAGCCGTCAGCTCTGACAAACTCGATTTGATATCTCAGCGTGTACTTCGCAATCAATTTCAATCAGACAATCAGCGCTCAATGACTTAACGAATTGGCGAATGCTCTACAAGCCACTTTATCTAGAGCTCGATCTTGAGCTCAATTCTTATCGATCGAGTTCCTTGTTCGCTATCTAACGTTTCCCAATGAATTCAAACAAATTCCAACTCGGCTTCTAGGCTAACAAACACGGCAACGCATCAACAAGTGTAGAAACCTCGATGATGCAATTCTAAAGAGCTTAGAAGGAATTCCAACCCTCGGTCTTAAAATTCCTCCGACGCAGGTAGAAATTCTCACGTCTGTTGACCTAGAGCCGTAAAGGAAAGGAAGCGCATCAGGTTTATTATTTCTTTGACTTGCAGTTGAACAATAATTAAGCCTTTCAAAAGATCTCAGTGCGGAGATACGCTAGCAATTTCAACTTCCTTCCTAAGACAATCCGCCTCCCTAAACAGCAGTTTGTGCGTCTTGCGACAACAGACCTATACGACTGCAAGCACACCTGATATGCGTCGCTGAACAAACCTGTGGTCACAACCCGTCAAGGACGGCGATTGACGACTCGACCGATAGTCGACTCGGCTGTTTATCGAGAACTACAAATGATCGTCAGAGTAATTTTCCACTGAAACGATGATGAGGGAGCGTCGAGCGATCAAGTGTAACGTCGCACGTACTAATCCTCGTTGATTATTTATCAATTGTGTTGAAACTGTCGTGAAATTTATTGTAATTTATGCGAAATTCTTGCATGACTTTTCGGTCAACCTTGAAGGCCTTGCTCGCTTGTTTGCTCAATTGAGCGCCTCGCGAGACCAGTTTCTCATTTCTCATCGACGTCGCTCGCTCGTTTCTTTATTTACAACAGTCGACGATTATTTACATTTAATTTATTTTGACGACTTCGAATCAATAATTCAGTTAAGTTGAATTTAAATAAATCTCAAACGACGTAGTTCCATGTTTTTGGGAGAAACGACTTCTCTCGACAGCCGATACATCAGAGATGAATGGAATACTTGTTGCGCGGCGATTGAAGGGATGGAAGGCGTGAGTTGATAGCCTCCGAGGATCATTAATAAGAAAGCAAGAACCTTTCTCGGCTGTACGAAGGTGAAAGATGATTGATTAGGAAAATTCTCATTCGTGCTGGGCGAGAGACGGCGAAAGAGAAAATTAATTAAATTCCCAACGAGATCTTCTTCAACTTCAATTGTTGTGTCTCCTTTTGAAGTTTTTTCTTCTCGCTTGCTCGTCACTCGATGCCGCAGGACATGACAGAAGAAAACAGAACTTCTTTCGCTTCAAAGGCGATCCCTCGTGATTAAGTCGAGGCGATTAAATATTTACCGAGCCTCCCCGGTAGAGCGGAGCATCGCGCTAGATCCGAAATCATTGTTTAATTGCAGAGCTGCATCGGCTCGGGTCGGGGGAATTTATCATCATTAAGTGCCATAAAATTTGTTCCGAGGCTAAAGCCCTAATTCCAGAAAAGTTCTGACGGATCGCCGAGATATTTTTATGGTCGAGCAAAGGAACCGGAATGGCTACGACGCATAATTACGTAGAAACTCGAATGGAAACAGCTCTCATTCTAAATCATTTTGGACGAAAACTTGTTTTCCTTAGAGAATTTGAAAAGCTTTCAAGAATTCTAATGAGTTTGCATTCAGATTTCGTAGGTTTCGCTGTCCAAACAGAATTCGTCGCGCTTTGTTGTCGACAGTTCTGACGTCGTGAGTCCAATTCACCTCGGCTTGGACCGCGTCGCTATGAATTGACTCACACAGAAGTTGGAATTTTTAATTAAGTTTTTTCCTCGTCTTCTTTTTCTTTCGTTGCTTGTTTTTGACTGTTAACAGTTCTAGATCGAATCTTGAAGATTAGAAAATAAAAACTCTTTTTCTCACATTGTCGTGAGATGGAGAATGAGCCCAATGGCTGTGACTCGAGGTGATGACCGAAAAATGAGAATGCTAAGAGACTCCAGCGGCTTTAAATGGAGATTTCGGCTTAGCGAGATGAATATTGAGTAGACCGAAGTGAAGTGAACGAAGCGTTGATTGAAGAGATTTTAATGAACATTTGCGTGGGCTAAAATATAGAACCGTTTCCATCATCTCGTCGTGTCGTGAAGTGCCACAAACAAATTGCGGATAATTTATTTAAAACGGCGAAGCCTCATTACGCTCTATAGCAATCCCAAGTACTTAATTAAATCACATGACAAGCGATACTTGATAATCTCCGAGATCTGAAGACGATTCGCTATCGTTAACGAACGGTACAGCTTCTCAACGAGCGTTGGGCATCACGCAACGATTAATTCGCGAATGGTTCCGTTCGATGTTTCGCTCTGCTTTCATCAACGGTGCGGCTGCATCGAACTACAAAGCGCCGTGTGTGCATATCGAACGTGAACTGGAGCACTTAATCAGTTAGTCCGCTCCTCCACGAAACACAAAACCACTTTTGGCACAGAAAACATTTCGAGCTATCGGGTTTCGACGAGCCGAGGGCTCATGCTCGGAATGCTTAATAAACTCGACAGACATCGTGAAGCATTCAAAGAGGAGAAATGCCAACGATCATGACAATTTAATAAACCATTTCGTATCGCGCGCTTCAAACATTCTTGGGTTGTGGAACTGGGCGCTCTCGGATTTGTGGCTGATTTCAAGTGGGTCGAATGTGAATTAAAATGACTATCTAATGAACTGACGAGTGTGTAGGACTCGGAGAATGCACAAAGTCGAATGGGTGCCACCTGAGCCTATGAGACGCATCCAGGTCCGAGACACATTTGCATTTATGTTGAAGAAAGGCGAAGAGAGAGAGAATGAAGTTTGATTGGAGGGCTTGGTACTTACCAGCGTTGCCAGGTGACAGCTAGTCGATTTGTTGCAATTAACAGAATTCTTCCTCTGCAGTCTCGTGCGAAATCACTTCGCCTCTTTGTTCGCTCGAATGGCAACAAATTCCTCAAGAATTTTAACACCGTTGGCTCATTTTTCGCATGTCGTTGACAAACAAATATCTCTGTTCCTCCTCTGCCTGCGCGAAACAATATTTGCACGAACGGCTCCGGCTTTCGATCAGATGTTGCGAACGCGAAAATATCTCCAGAGATGTTCCCAAAAGCCGACTCAGCTCCGTATGAATAAATATTTTTTATTACTCAGCGCGACCCGCAACTTTCACAAAAAAGTTTATTGTGCTTGTTGGAAGTGTTTTCTTGATTTTTTGTTGAATGAATTCACTACTCTACAACAATGAGCGCGCCTCACACTACACACTGACTCTGGCCGATGCTCAACCTCAGTTCAGGCTTCTGCTGATTTGCCTTCGTTAGCCGAGAGTTTCGTTCTATCTTCGAGACAGTCTTGTTGATTAAAAACACTTCATAGCCGCCTTGGCTTTTTGTTTCACTGCTCACAATACGCTTCGAGTCTCGCCACGAACACAGTCAAAGGCATTAAGAAATCTCTCATCGAACAGCGCGTTCCAAAATGCCAGAAATATATGAAATGATTTTTTTCCAAGAAACTTAAAATCGCTCGGCGTATTTTCCCTGCTTTCGTCTGTGTCTGCAGTGTATGTTGGTTCTATTAGTCATAAGCACTTAAGGCTGAGAAATGTGCTGATGCTGATGTAGGGAAAAGTGCTTTTCACTCTTTCACAACGTCGCTCCACTGTTGGAAATCACTTTACGTTGCTCGAGTCTTGACAGACTCATTTAGGTTGAGAGTAAAATATTTTTATCTTTTTAATTAAAGTGCGATTCATAAGTCGTTAAATATTAGTTAAAGTTTGCGAAGCTTCTGCTCTCAAGTTATATGACACGAGTTGTTCTCAGTTTTCACGACAAAAACTTGGTTTCTCTAAGAGTTTCTGCCTCGGTTAATGAAAATATTGCACAAGCGTCCAGCCTGAAACACTGTCTTACTAAAACTAAACTCTGCCTCGCAAGTGTATGACTTTAATTTCTTTAAACTGGAAAAGAAAAACATCTTAATGGCACACAGCTGAACTTGACGGCTGTGTGTTGGCTCCGAGCATAGCAGCGACGTATGAGATGCGCTCTGGTGTGTGTACGGATTGAATAATGTCTTGTAAGACGTTTGGAAAGAAATGAGTTTGTTGTGTAGAAGGTTCGACAAGTGCAGGTGTAGAGCCGATACATGCACGACGGCGATCGACTTCAAGTGTATTCCGCTCTGACAGGGGACGGTCGAGGGCTTTGCTTTCGATGCGATCGAGTCGCCTTGGCCTGCGCTGGCAAGCATTGATGCGATTGTGATGGATCTCAATCACTGCAATATCATTTGTCAGCGACTTTTCTCCGCTTTAAAAGGATTTTGGAAATTTCATTTCGAGGCAATTCTCGTCATCCTCAAATCCAATTCTGGCTCGCGGTCCACGTTTGCAGGCGGATTTACGCGTTTGTGTTCACCGTTTGAATGGAAAACGTATCAGCGAATTTATTCTTGTCTCAAAATAAACTTTGAAAAAGTCACTTCGATTCCGAATGTCTGTCGAAGTCAAGGCGGGCAGGTTTTTGTCGTTTTCTCTCGCTCGCTCTCTAGGTGAAGCTTAGGCGAAGCAGCGAGCAATAAAATAAAGTCTTTTCTCATTTTCGCAAACACTCCATTCCCGAAAATAGCGTCATGAACTGTTTGCTGTAACTCATATCCATTCGCGGATCGCCGTATCGCGATGTATTGAATGTAATGTTGGCAGAAGCGATATGGCAAATGAATAAAACTCGCTGGCGATTTATTGAAATGCGATTGAACAATTGACGGAATAATAAACCGCGAGGCTCGATATCGAATTTGAATGATTTTATAACTGACATGGCTCTCTCTTCCTCGCTCGCTCACTCCCGCAAGCATGCATTGAATCTGAAAATAATAATTCCGATTCATAAGCAATTGCGAGGCAGCGGCAAACATCATGCCCGGTCGCACAAATCGGATAAGAACATAAAAAGTCGCTTTGGAATTTTTCGATTTCGATTTTCCCCCGACGACCTGACAGTAATTTAAATGACAAAACAACATTTTTATGCTCCTCGATAAACCTCCGATCCCATTAAATGGAATCTAAAGTCCTCGAAACAAAGAATGCTCGTCGGTGAAAAGAAGAAAAACACCCGAAGCCTTCGACAAGAGCATTTTACGACAGATTTTCTAATGCTCTTTCGCTTTAATCTTGATTAAACGCCACGTATTTGATCATAAAGTTGACTCTTTCTCCTGGAGTTTATTATTTATAACTCAAACGAATTAAGTTGATACTCGACTCCGTCAGTTGATTTGCTTCTTAACTACACACGCTCATCCACAAGCTTTGATTCTCATAGCTTTGTGTCTCCTTTGCTCGAGAATTTTCCAGCCATAAGTTGACGACACAACATTCCTCAAATGATATTAATGAGACGGGTTGGGGACGTTGAGTGAGTTTTGTCACGTTGGTAATTGAAAGCTTCAGGTTACAATAAGCCCATTAAAATTTCAGAGTTGTTCCTTTCAACGAATTTAATCCCAGGCATATTGTTACGGATTTTCCGATCGCGTCCCCATGAAAACTTCTAATTCAACAAAGAATTTCTGTAATGAAAATACCCAATTTATTAGAAGCGTCGCTGCGAGCGCGGAGGACGATAAGATAAGGTCTGTTTGCTTTTTGAAAGAATTTAATACTTTTATGGGCTTTGTAAGTCGACATTTGTCTTGATTTGCTTTCAAAACTCAAATTTTTTATGCTCGGTCTAACAAACCCAACGTGAATTCTCGGTGAAATTAAGTGCATTTCAGCGTTCAACTGATTGAAAGCGACTCGAAATATTTCTCTGTTGTCTTCTTTTGTGGAATGTTTTCGGGTTCGAGGGCGCTTCCACTTACGGATTAAGATATTGTTGCCTCCATTCTCGTCGCCGCATGAGCTCAAACCTAATCTACAAATGCTCTCCATTCGATCGCTTTCATGATGAGATCTCGTTTTGCCATCGAGCGATTTTTACAAATTCGATCCGGCCAATTTGTCTCTCACTTCAATTCAGCTCGTTGTCTCTGCTTTTTTTCGTTCGACAAACGATGTCTCTTGTAATTATCATGCATCTAGGGCAATAATACCATCGTTCTCCACCATCGGTGCTTTCATAAGGCAAGCGATTTTATAAACGGCGGATTTTATTCATTAATAGGCACTTTGTACTTTATTATTATTTAGAGAGTTCGCTTTTATGGCCAACTGTCGTCGCCGTTGCTGCTAGCTCACAAGTCTATGAAGAAGAATTAGTTGTTGTCGTCGTCGGCGCGATTTGAAAGTTTCCACGAACTAGTGACTTGATCAATCGTCGATTCTAAATTTGATAACGAAAAAAGAGTTCGCTAGCTCGCCTTGCTTGCGTGCTATATAAATTGAAAAGCAATAAAGTTCCATCAGGTGTTTCTCGAACGATGTAATTAGGTTCCTAATAATCCCTGAAATCACGACTCGTTGTTCTTGGCTTTCATAAAAGCAGCGAGTGCTGCGAGTGAGCCTACACGCTTTTTTGCCATTTTCTCGTCTCGCTCGTTCCGATCAAAAGAAAAAGCGAAAAATAGAATAATTTCATTTGTTTGCAGACATCTCTGAAGGACGACCAAGTTCTTTCGTGTCGTGTAAAGAAACTCGTTGTGCGAGCGGCTCGGCAAGGTCAATTTCCGCAATGTAATAGCGAATGGAACAAAGAAAATGCTCGATAACTGATTAGAACTGCCGTAAACGACGAGGCTGAGCTCGTTGTAGGTAAAATGGTTAATGGAAGTTGGCTTATTGCACATGATAAATCACATATGAATCTCTATCCCGGTTATGAGCAAGTGTTCTGAAGCGTTTTTGCTATCGCAACATGATTAATATTATCATTCGAACCGTTGCTTGGAAAACAATGTTTCTCTTCTAATTGCGCAAAGCGCTTTTAAACTCGAGTCAAACAGCGCAGCACGCTCATCTTGCTTCGCTCAGTTTTCAACCGCGAACAAGTTCCCGAGCTTCAGACAAAGGCTGGAACCCCCGCGTGCAAAACATTCGCGATTTATTACGCGGTCTGCTTAGTTAAATCAATCTTTATGTTTTCTTCAAACTCAACTGGCCAGCGCTTCGACGTAATTGTAAATTATGCTTCGCCTTTGCGACATCCACGATGTTGCACATAATTCAACGCTTCGCAACTCGCAGATCAATTAAACGCTCACATGGCTGACGAAATCTAAAGAAACTCAATTAGCGCGCGCAACGATATTCACACTTTTCCCCAAAAATAATAAAACCACGCGCGTTGTAACAGCAAGACTGAGTATGGTGAACCCAATAGGTTTGAGCCCGTAGCGAAACGGCCGTTTAACATATTTACATAAATGTGAATTTTAATGTAATAAATCTTCACAAAGAACGCTCGATAGCGACAGGCACAAGACTGATGGTGTTGGTTGATAGTTCAACGAAATGTGATTACGTCGATGGTTTTTTCTCTTCTTACTTCACATCAGTCATTGTAGTTCGTCGCTCATAACATGCGATTTTGTTTGGCGATTGTAACTTAATTCTGCAAACCAGTGACAGTTCGGACCTGGGCCGATGGATGCGATGGTTTGATAGGTTTGAGATGCATAGCAGATTCTCAGCTTATGACAGCTCGTTCTGACTTCTTCAAGAAATTAAATCGAAACAATTCCACTTGAATAACCAAAGCATTGAGTTGAACGACGCGGGACTGCCTTGCCGTCAGCCTAACGTTGAAGCCACCCCGAAAGATTCTCATTTCAATGTTGACTTGAGAAATACTTTTCGCTTCGCATTAGCTTTGCTGTGCAGCTCTCGTTCTGTTTGTCTCCTCGAGTAAATTGCGTTTGCAATAACAACGGCAAAGAATGCTTTACGTCTTTCGCAAGCATACGTGAGCGAGGATTAAGAAATAAAAAACCCGTTTGCCGAAAAAACACAACTCGACAACAAAAGGAGAGAACGAATAAAATAAATGGCAAAATAAATTATGTTTCATGCTCTTATGCTTTGCATCTCCCTCAAAAAAACTGTTTCTCGTTATCTGGAGCCGTTCTGCTCCCGCTTCACTTCCATTTCACGAGTTGCGATCCACGATGCGGATCAAATGAAAAATGACAAAGTACAAAATCGATTAGGAAACATTCTCGGGTTGGTGTTTTTTTTTCGAGAGTGTCGAGCTTTGTTTGATTACGACGGCGGAATTTTATCGAGCATAACTTTGAATCGCGCTTTCAACACTAATGCAATTACCAACTAATTCATTTTGCTGACAGCTTCAAGAAGTTGTAAAATTGTAAAATTGCTCTTTCATGTCGCGAGAGGTGACACAACGCTAAGTTCGTTTATGTTCTTTCCCTGCCCTGGTTGACGGAAAATTATAAAAGAAAGCCAAACCTAATTGATCCACATGTCAAAATTGAGGGCTAATTGCGAGTTTCGAAGGAAACTTTCGTTGGGAAACGTCGCTAGACTTCGAGTCACTTGACTACAGCATTTATTGTTGGTAATCTAACGATGATAAAAACCCAATTTGTTTTGTTTGACGATTAATGTCACGAGGCGCAGTTCGAGTGCAGGAAAAGAAAAGAGAGAAAAAAGCAAAAGTGTCATTAGGTGCGAGACGACGAATCGTATACTCTTCAAGTGGATTAGATAAAGCGTCTGTAATTTAAAACTCACGGGATAAACAGAGAGCTCACAACGAGCGCTCGCTTGTTACCTCATCAAGCTTCGCTCACTTTGTCGGCCGGCTCGCTTTGGTTATGACGCCTCTTTACCCAAGAGGTGATCGTCGGCTGTCCACCTAATCATTGATTAAAGGCTAAAACATCGAGCCAACTGATGAGCTCGCATAGAAAATTCATTATTCCTCGCATAATCAATGCGCGTTGATTATGCAAATCGTCCCATCCAAATAATATTTTCTCTCACGTTTCCCGATTGAATCGCTAGCAGCTTTAAGCACGAAGCTTTATGCGTCTTGGCTAAAGAGCTTATTGAAAAAGTTTCTCCTTATGAAGTCTTGTTTGTGAAGTTGCATAATATATTGGAGCGAAGTAAATTGAAAAGTATGGAAAAAGTTTATCGTTGCCTCTCGCTCTGTTTGAATGCCGAGGAGCGAAGATTCATCGCGCCTCTTCGGGCGACGCTTGAAGATCAAAGAATCTGAATGGGAATTTCGCTCGAAGCGAAAAACTTCGCGAAAACACACAATGAGTTTCCAATTTGTTGTTCGCTTAGCCTATTTTCGAAAGTACTAAGAAAGACTCTGACGACAATCGACGGTGGATTTGGGGGAGGGAAACACAATACGTTTTCCGGAAATGAAAGGGAATGAAAAATGTCAAATCTTCTCGCCTTTGTCATAATATTTGTTTTTCAAAGAGTTCCTCGGCTTTCATGTCAGCGGAGGAGTTTTCTTATTTCTGGCGAAAAGTAGAGACGAACCCAAAGGAAACAAGAAAAGCAAACTTTCGTTTCCCTCTTCGCTTTTGAGTCGGCAAAGTGTTGAGGAGAGTGGAAGAAATATCGGTGACAACTCGGCACATATTTTTACAAGAGCTCAGCGACGAAGCGCAACATAAACATAATCAAATTTCAAAGCAATCTTCGACGCTTTTGAGTCTAAGTCTTGCGACGAGATGGAAAAACGATTTTGATTTAATAACAAAAATTTATTGTTTGAAAAAATATTCTTCCTAAAGTTCGAGCGAAGATTTCTTCTTTATGCGTCTCCGATGGATTTGAGAGCTCTTAGGATGAAAACAAACCATAATATTTTACGCCATATCAGTTTGGAAAGTGGAATGTGATGTTTTCCTATATGCAAAGTGTTATTTTTTATGATGCATTAGTCTTTGGGAATAGATTTTACGTTCGAAGATTCTCAGCCTTTAAAGAGCTTTTGCTATCGCATAACCGTTATCTAAACGAGAGATTCGATGCGTGAATGTTAACATGGAAGCGTACTTAGCTGCAGGAATTTCCTTGCTCGTCGTCTCGCATGATGAGCTACGCCTTACGAAAGCAATTCATGGAATTTAAAGGCTCCAATGCGAAGGCTACGAAACTTTTATTTTCTTGGAATCTCCCCCAAGCTCGAAAAGTCAAATGTCAAGTGTCGTCCTCGAGATTTCTTGTTCAGTAGCTAATACAGCTTGAGGCCAGCGACGACAGGAACGAACATGCCTGTTGATTGATTGACGTTGCGGAGCGCTTTAACGAACGTTGTGTATAATAATTGAAAAATGTAGTTGAAAAACGATTTTCATCACAAATTTGTTTCGGGTTTCCGTTGCCTGCAATCGACGGGCGGATCATTTGTCGAACATATTGAGTTATGGAGTCTGATATGCTCTTGATTTCCCTCATCTTTCATTCCATGTAAATCTCGTATACATCGATACATGAGATATCAATTCATATGAATTAATACTTGACAAAGAGCGTCGTGTTTCAGCATTGTCAGCGTTGTTTGCTAGTCCCGAGGCAATTGAGGATTAAATGAGTTCAAAGGACTGGAGCGGAATCAAAAATCGGAGAAGTTTACATCTGCTTAATGGGCAATCAACTCATTTATCATTCTGCCGGAAAGCCCTGAGAACAAGCAAATCAAAAAAGAAGAGGAGGAAGGGGCCAGTTGAAAAGTTTTGTTGGCAGACGAGAAAACACTTTTTTCCGTTGAACAAACATTGATGTAATTACAGCGGTGAAACTCACGTAAAACCGGCCCAAGGGAAGGAAAGAAACTTTCATTTTTCTCGTTTTTCATCCGTGAAGGGGACCGGGAAGAGAAAGTTTTAATTTTCGGTCAGGAAATTCCGATGCGAGCTGGGAGAGGGAGAAATAAAAATGAATGACGATTCATTACGTGAGCGAACAAATCGATTTGTGCAGAGAAATCCGAACAAATATAATAATTAATGAAATTAATGGTAAAGTTTAAATCGTTTCCGGAACCGATGTTGGGGAAGGCAAATCCGGCCGTGGCACACTTTTTAAGAATTCTCGGCTGGTAAACAGAAAGCATTTACGTGGGCGGATGAAAAACAAAGCCAGCGAGAAGAGAAATGCTTGAAAGCAATAACATCCAACTGCTCTAAATCAAAAAAGTTTCATTTCGTCTCAAGACCGACGAGAAAACTTTCCAGTCGTTCCAGCAAACTTCCCCTGAATATTTAAAATCAATCACAATCTGTCAGCTGGGAGAAGGCGAGCAAGGAAAAATATTTTCCTCAGCAGTCACTCGGCTTTTCTTAATTTAAATTCAAGGAAATGAGTCCATAAATCATCATCGCACGATATGCTGCAAACAACTGAACTCCAAGTTGTTAAGAACTCTGAATCAGGCGAGGCTTGGCGGGGTGGAAGCGAAAGCGTACACGCCGAGCTTAAATGTTGCGTGAATTATTTTAAAAATGATTTCTCTGTTCTCGATATTTTAGTTGCGGAGCACTCTGGAGCGGAGAGATTTTTTAATCTTCATCGGAAAGGAAAATTCGATTCTCGCTGCAGATGATAACGATTCTGGATTTGAGGGAAAATGTTTGAGCTACAAAAACATCCTAAGGTTCATAAAACATTGAAATATTGCAAAGCGGATATGAAAAATATTGAGAGATTCTTCCTGATAGATGCCGAGAGAAATTTTCTCGTTAAATATTCTCTGCCTTTGAAATCGCTTTCGGGGTGGAAGTGCTTTTTGCAATTTACCAGATGGAGGGAAGGAAAATATTTTCATTTTGAAAAATTGATAGTGAAGCTTTAATCAAAAGGAGAAATATTCTCTTCCCTCTGGTTGCTGTCAGTGACCAGACTCTCAAGCCATCGATTTCCGTCCGATATCAATTTACCTCGCCGTCGGAAAAGTTTGCTGCTGTCTTCATGCCGACGATGGAGCCACAGCGGATGAGGCAAAGCATATCAATTTTTAACGCATGAACTCAAAGATCGATAAAATCGTTTTGCCTCCTCCAACTGCTTCCAAACCTATCGACATCGTCAACCCTCTCATTAAAGCTCAACAACAATGACATCGTTGAGGAATAAATTCTTATGGTTTCGTCAATACCATTGAGAGCTTTTCGAGTGGAAATCGTGATGAGTCGTTCACTTGACTGAGTTGTGACATTGTCATCTCGAGGGCAACCGATATGGTTAGGCTTCCAAAGTCGTGCCGTCATGTCAGAAAAATAGAACAAGCCGAGGGAAAGTTTTTCGATACAAATATTTGCTGGAGACAGTAGAAAGCCAAGAGCTCTAGACCGAGTGGGATGATGCGTCTCCAAATTAAGTCACGAGTCTGCAGAGGCTTCTGATAAGTTTGTCAATCAAAATGTTTTCTGATGAGCAAACTTTGATTTGTTCTACACAAAATTTGAGTCCCTGAAAAATAGAATCAATGATTCACATGGCAAAGTTTTCAATGAAATTTCTATCTTAAACTTTACCCTTTAAAATCGCATCATGGAATGAGTGAGCCTGAAGCATCAGCAGCCAAGAGCTTTTGCTGAAAAAATTAATTAAAACTTTTCATCAATCCCATTGTGGTAACTGTTCGGAAAGCTGGAAAAATAATTATGTTTCAAATGGTATATAAGAAGATTATTTCCAAATGCGATTTGCTGTTGGCAGTGCGTCAATGATCGCTCCCTCTCTATGTGCAATTCTGTTGAGTAGCGGCTTTTATTCATGATGGATTTTCATCAATTAAGTTTTCAGAGTTGCAATTGGATTTAATGAATAGCAAATAACTGAAGTACATCTTGACAAAGTTCACTTTGAAATGAAGCAATTGAGCCAAAATTAATATGACTGTAGCATATAACGTTTGTGAAACTCATCGAAATACTCAGCAACTTCCGGAGTTGAGCAAACAAATTTAATCTCAAAATTTTACTCCGGAAGTCAACCGGCAAAAATTTTGCTCGTAAAAGCTTAAAAAGTTCACAAACTCCATGAAAAGTTCGACAAGCACACTCCGAACTCATTACGACGACTCATTTCAATTATTGATTTCGCAAACCGCGTCACGCTGTGGCGACAGCAATGTGCTGTGAAAGTTTCAATCAGAATCGCGAATAATTGGGAAGAGAAATTATTTGAAATCATTAAAAATGTTTATGGCAACAAATTTCATTGATAAAGCAAACACTGTGATTGAATGATAAAAATAAACAAATTTAATGAGAAGCTTTAGGGGAACGTTGGGAGAATTGCTGAGCTATAAATTCAATTTAACGATTAATTAGAGTTTATTTCTCGTTAGAAATTAGGACTCCGTCTCGCTTTATAAACATCAGCAAAGTTGTTTAACTTTGATTCATTTTCGTCCTCTGATGAAGCTCCGGGCTTACGGAAAAGCTTCGATTTAATGGAAGTCAACATTGATACCGACAGCGAGCAACAGTTGTTCGCTGGTGAATCGCAATGTTCGTTCGAATTTTTCACCCTGAATTGGAGCTAGCCCAGCAATTTACTGGAATTTGAGTCTATCGTTAGTTCATGAAACTTAGTATTCGTTCGTTTGCATTACTTGTTTGACGAATTAAGAAAACATTTGCTAATCCCTTCGGTATGATTGCGCTCGTCGATAATAAATCGAAGCGCTGTGAAGCCGTTCGCAAACAAAACACAACCAACACTCAGTGATTAATTGGCGAATTACTACAAATTATTCGAACATAAAACTTTGTTTTGAAAAATGACGAAGGTGTATCGGATAAGCTGCCTGAATTTCATCGGAGTTGGCGTGAGCTGAATATGAATAATTCCGCCGTTTCCCCCCGTCCAATACCTTCGCATAATTATGACATTACTTACTTTTCCGCCATCAATTAGTCCCTCGAAGTTATGAATTATTCCATTACGAGAATTTGATTTATTTCGTTCATTGAAATTTGCGGTTCGTTCTGCTTGATAAAGTGGGGGAGGATTACTCGGAAAACTTCTCAGACGCAAATCGTTGAATTTATCAGCCGACAGGGCTTTCCTTAAAGCTTTCAAGGGTTCGATATTTTTTGATAAATTGACTTTTCTCCTTTCAGAAGTTCGAGCAAACTATTCGACGTCGAGTTGTAAAATTGGGCATTTATGAGACTGAATCGTTCACATTTATCTCCCAATTGTCCCTTTGGTCAATGGCAATGCTTACATGAGTTTCCCAGCAAGCTTCCAGGACGAGGAAAATGTCATAAAAATCAGAGATCAATTTAAAGGAAATTGTATTGTGTTTTTATGACATTCGTAGAAGGAAAACGAGACGCTCCGTCAGCTTCAGGTGGAAAAAATCTTTTGAGAGCGAAGGAGAAAAGCCAATTTCAATAATGGACGTATTGACCACACTTCTCCTTTATGAATCTCAATGAATCGATGTTCATTTCCCGATGCTCTAAAATTGGGAAGGCAGCAAACAGAGGAGATTTCCTCTCTACATCTATTCCACAAAAGAATCTCGAGAAGACGAGATAGAGAACGAGCGGACAAAACATACAACAGGACCATCAAACCCGAAGCCAGACAAAAGATACCGAGTCAATTTTCTGTCGAATTACATCAATTTATAGGATTCCTTTCTTTCCTCATTTTCCATTCTCGTGTGTCTGCTTCACAAGTCCGAGAGTTGTTGTCGGACTGCTTTTCTCTTCTCGAGATTGAAAATGTTTTTTCTCCATCGCATTGAAGAGCAGACAAGCTGGAAACAAGCAAACTATGCGGACGAGCATCGGACATAATTAGTCGACCAAGAACAACACGATGAACATTTTAATTTTTCATGTTACTAAAGTATCCGCAGAGAAGTTTCCGAACTTTATCTCTCGTGTTTGCTATCGAATCTCATGAACATCTTGAAGGGATGGAACTGCAATCCCTCTCACCGCATAACCGGAATTGTCGTTTAATTCCAAAGTTTTATTTGCTTTGCGCTGCTTGCTCTTTAATCCGATATGAAGGAAGTCTTTGACGTGAATATTTTATAACATCAGTTTAACCTAGATCCAACTGGATTCGGTCCGAGGCTCTCTTCATCGATTCTACAAATATTTGCAAAGGCGATCAACCTAGACTTTCGAAGTGGAACGTGTCTGACTGATAAAATGCTTGGCTGGAGGGTGGAAAATTGAAAATGGCAACTTCAAGAATTAAGGAAATCATGAGCAAAATTAAGTTCGAACCTCTTTCGTCGATATCCTTCGAGCAAATCCTTGGCAGATGAAGAAAATTACGTTCCAGCAGATTGTTCTTGATGCATACAAATGTTCTTATGATTCCAAATTGGAGAATGGTACGATAGACAGAGTAAGGAGAAGAAAAGTTTTGTTTAAAGCTTATGTCGTCTGGCTGTCAGAACTTTTCACTTTACGATTAGGGGAATCGTTCAGCTGCTTTACCCGTCTGCCTCGTGCGACAACGCCTGTAATGTATTCAAAATTAAATGAATTCTTCACGCTAGTGGGCTCTTCTAGCAGGGAGCAAGGAATTCTATTATTAAAGAAGAGACGAGCTCCGTGATGGTGAAGCATAAAGCTTGAAAGCTCCCACAGGCGGATAGAAGCAAAGATGTAAGGCGGCAGCATCAAATTTCCCCATCGCAACAGTTCCTTTGTTCGATGTAGATTGCCTTTGATGTTAAGTAGAGTCTTGACACAATTTTCACAAGACGATTTAATTCCTTAACACTTTCATGCGACAAGAAGGAAAACACAAAAGTTCCTGAAGGAGTTTAAATATTTCATCGTCTTAAAAGTAAGCAGCATCGTTGATAATTCTCCTTTGAATGTTCGCCTACTCGCTTGCGATGCTTTTTTATCCGAGCAAATTTATGCAGCAGTATTATTGAGCCAAGATCTTTATTCAGCTGTTTGCATTAATCGAATGAATTTTTCATTTCCTCGCTTTTCATTCCACTTCTCGAAAGTCTCAGCGTTTCACTTCAGAGCCTGAGATTTTTCTCAAGTGGCGCTTATCACAACTCACGAGACGAAGCGATTAAAGCTTGGATTTCATTTGAGCCGCTTGGGATTTCAACGTAAAGCAATTCAGTAGCTTGGCAACTCAGACTTTGCGTTTGAGTTCTGAGAAAGCTTGTACTTCAAATCATTTAAAAATTTCATAGTTTTGACTTTGGTTGAAAAACATTTTTTTACACCACAACTGCATATTTCCAAATAGCTTTTACGATGTAACTTCCAAAGCACGATGAAGCTTGGTTGGTGGCAGGAAACAAGTTTGCTTTTATGAATTAAAGAGCTGACGTGAATGCGAAATCAAACATGTGGAAACACGCTTTGAGCTCTTCCTACATGTTTCCGATGAGTAGAGATTGATGTCGAATCAACCGAGGCTAGAGTTAGATGTGAATGTACCGAGAAAAAGTTCCACAGATACTTTTTCAATGATGAAAACTAAAGCTTGCCTGGACGGATCGATGCTCGCAATGGAAGTGAAACTTTTTATATCAGGAATGGTTAAACTTTCATTCTGGCTTTTCAGAGCTTTACGGCTTTTATAGTTTTCAAAGCTCGCATTTGAAACACATTTAAATCCGAGAGAGTTATTCTTTTTATGCAAATACCGACGTCGGGTCGGAAAAATCTGGTTTACCTGGGCAGAAATATTCGCAATCCCGATGAGGTCTTCATTCGAGAAGCCAAGCATTTATTTACGAGATTTTTATTCCATCTAAAAACATGCATTGCCGTTCCATTTGATTACGAGGGAAATTTAACGTTGGAGTAACTTTAATCGCAAATCAGACGAAGTAATTCTTTACATTGAATGTTCAGCTATCTCTTGCACTGAAAATAATTACAGAAATAGACGCTACCCAGCCACGTTAGCCAGCTATGATAACGAGCAGGTTCGCCCTTCAATCCTTTCGAAACAGTCCGCTCGTTGAACATTGAAAGCTCAAAAACAAGAAACGAATGCATGGAATTACGTTTGAAACATGAAACACTTGAAAGGAGAATTTTAACGAGTTTCTTAATGGAAATGTTACGTTCTTGTTATGATTTTGTTGCGCTAGCTGCTCTTTTGCGAAGCGTAAGCATAGTTTTATCTTACGACAATCAGGTCATATTGCATGAGGAAGCTACGCTTGATGAGTTCTCAGATAACGCGTGTCGTTATGCTATGCAGAAATCTTCTCATCCTTGCTGTATAATATGCAACGCAAGCATGCATAGAAGATCATTAAAACGAGAAACCACTTCAGATGCTATCTCGAGCAATCTCGCGATACTTGAAAGCTGAGTAGGCTCTTAAAGCACTTTGAAATGAAAGTCAAATTAAAAGTCACTCCACCCGCTTGTAGAGCCAAGAGTTTGCCATTTATTTTTGCGACAGTCGCTGTGCCGACTAGAAAGCATCGCTTAATCCTCTTCGTCTGAAAGAAGACCAGTAAAGTATGAAAGCATGAATGCTCTCGAGGTAAACATTAATGGAAATTTGTATGCTTTTCTTGCCTTTTTGAGGATGCTTCACTAAGGCTCTGACTCCACTGACTTTTGAGGGGTTCGCTTCAACCACAAGCATGACACTGACAACGACTGCATGCACTCAACAGAGAAAAAATCATCATTTCCATTAAAGAAAGACGACGGGCTTCATCCCAAAATCACATTTACCCTAAAAGAATCACATTTCATTTTCAAAAAAATACCGAGAAGGCGAATCATATTTCAACTTTAATATTGTTTGAAATTTCATGCTCCACATCCATTCAAGATTTCATTCATTTTTCCACTTCGGCGGACAGAGACAGAGCTGTGTGTGTGTTTCTGAGCCAAGACAAGAAGGCAAAGGATGACGACGCTTTTTCCTCTGCTGCTGGCGAAAGTTCATTTCAGAACGAGAAAGAGAGTTTCTTTTGTGTCTCAGCTACCTTCTCGTCTTATGAATTTATTTCCAGCACATTCATCCATTATATGCTGGCAAAAAGTAGTTTATGAAGATGTGAAGAAGGAGTGAGAGCGGCTTCCTTCTCCAGAATGCATAGACTAACATTAGATTAATGCGAGCAGAGCTTGAAGGATTTATAATCCTATTTTAACCTCCTACGCTCGAGAGTGATGTGCACAAAGATTTTTAATTCAGGATCAGGGAAATCTCTGTGTGTGAGAGGACGGGAAGCGAGACGGGATGTGAAGTAAATCGCATTTGAGTAGTCATTTGCTGTGGAGATACGTCGTGTGATTATAATCTCGAGATAGAAATTTAACGCAACAGCAACGAGGAGCTCCTTTCATGCTTTCACGCTTTCACCCCCCTGAGCACTGAATGAATAAGAGTTTAATTAATTCTTCTTGAATGATGTGAGGTTACCAGGAAATGCTCAGAACAGACGACGAGCGAAGTTTCCTCCGAGAGAATAACACCAAGAGTTGATTCATAACTCCGTGGTGCTGCGAGCTATTGTTCCTCAGTCACTTAAGACGTTGATAATCACAGTCGGCGCTCAACAGCTAATTGTGCTATTGAACAAACGCGCTTCACGCTGTCGAACAAAGCACATTCATTTAGAAATATTTCGCCGATTTGAATCAAACCTCAAACAATCCTAATTCCACTCTCCCTTTCAACCCTCTTGCAGAAAAGTTTCACTGCCTTTGGCTGTTTCCATCGCAACTTTTCTTACTGGTCGTTGATGCAAGAGGAAGAAAAAGTTTGTTCATTTGAAGAGTAAAGTTGAGCCTAAGGGCGCTTGTAGATTTCCCGGGAATTTCGTTCGGCGAGGTGAAAAAGTTTATCAAATCAACGGCAAGGTGAATTTATGATGGCTACACGATCTGATAAAAGCTCTATTAAGTGCCAATTTCACTCGCTTTTGAAGCGCTATGAATAGAAAATCTTTCCTTTGACGACGAAAACGAGCATACGACATTATCAAGAAGGTCTCGATTGCCTATCAACATTCAATTCGCCTTCGTAGGAGTTCACCGCGAGCGAATCGCGCCCTCAGTAGAAGAAGAAAAGGAAATTGTCGGTGCTGCACGTGTAACGAACACATCTTAAATGCTAATTTGCTTCCGTCAATAACTGACGATAACGAGCGTCGGTGAATGGAGCGAGTGGAAAGAAACAGTGAAAGACGAGGCAGTTGATGATGATACAGCTGATTTATGTGTTCGCATTTACTCTCTGCAATCGGCTGTGGGAAAGCAGCAAATCATCATTTCTCTCCATCTCTGCTCGAGTGAATGACATGAGAACAAACATCACACGCTCGAACAGCAAGGAAAGTCTCAACGAGAGTTGTCAAGTTCGATAGCTCCAACACAACTTTTCTTCTTATTTATTCATGCTGCAATATTTATTTCAACGTTTCGCACTGAATTTTCCATTTTGTCGCACATAAAAGAGCTCTTATCGTTTATGATGTGCATCAGCCTCAGGTTGAAATGGAAAATCAATTTTAGATGTGTTCGTAAACATCATACGGCATAAGTTTGAAGTGAGGCACATCTGAAGCTTCAATTTAGAACGAGTGAAAGCTTCGGTGCGTGGGTGATGATGACATGTGTAATAAGAAATGACCCTTTAGCATTAAATGTCAATCTTCATGTTGTTGATGAAAGGAATCTCGCTCTACCTTCATCAACTAACTCAGTTTACGACTAAACAGACCAAAGCTTTAAGTTTCACAGGCATTTGATATGATGAGCGCTTCATTGTGGAGCTTAATTTGCGTTTAGCCAAGCTCAAAGAGTTTGATTAGTTACGCGACTTATTACGGCTTCCAAGCCTTGGCGTTAGCAGAATTCGATATAGGGAAATTGAGTTATCGTCGCGCGTCAGACACACAATTTTCCAATTTGGCTTCGTTCGATAATTCGCTGGCAAAAAGAGAAGTGCGAGGGAGTGCAGAGCCGATAAATAAAAGCACTCGCTTCAGCAGCAATTCCAGTGCATGGATTTAATGTCGAACGCTTTTCATCAATCATAATTTGTAATTTTCTCTCGTCACACATCGACGAGTTATTTGTGTTGTGTGTTATGCGATATCCGAGTCCAAGTAAGCGAACGCTTGAAGGATTCGTAACTTGAAAAACACAGCCAATGCGAGCGAGAAAAAGCTTCAAATTTATTGATTTGGCAAACATTTATTTTTCATTTCAAACTGGAATTGGATTAAATACACTTACACACACACAACTCGAAACCGTGACGGAATCAGACGGCTGTGTAAAGAGTGTAAGTATTTCTCGCAAATCCATTATTAAGCCATTGTCGAGCGTGTCAAGCCTGGGAGACGGAGATATACGCAGAGGAATCATCGTCTCATCCAAGCGATCTATCTACACTTGGAAACTCTTTCATATTTGGAATGAATCGCTCGCTTTTTAAAGTCCTGTCAAAACGTCACTGATATTTAGCGAGCACAATGGGGAGAAATGAAAAGCAGAAAGCTTTCGGAATTCATGAGAAAGCGGGAGAATGAAGGAAGACGAGTGTAATCAGATAAGGAGATTGCTTGAAAGTCTTCTGCTGTAGAGAATCAGTGAGTGAAGCACCGAAACTATTTAGCATAAATTCCTCGAGGCTTTCACATCAGGGATTTTGATTCACTGACGCACTATTCATTCTCATTTGCCGCCTCACACAAGTTTATAGCGAAAACATCAACACGGAGCCCTCTCTCTTGCTCTGCTGTCAGTTAGGAAGTGACAATTTTCCTCCTCTAAGATTATTTCACACTCGAAAGTTTCCACACCCCGAGCAACGTCGCCGCCGAGGGAGCGATGAGAAAAGTTCAACTCCTCGCAAGGAGCAGGAGGCGACAAACTTATAACTATTTGTCACTTTTATAGGAAATTATTATTATTTCTTGAAATCCTCGAGACAGAAAGCATTGCTCGCTCCCGCCGTTGGCGGAGCATCTTCGACTCACTTCTTCAACTCAATTGAAAAGGATTGTTTTCCGATGGAAATTTTTCGGATGCCGGGAACCTTAAGAGATTTTCAATCACATAAATTTTCCTTTATTATTATAGTCACAGGAAAAAGGGTTGGATGCGAAAGCCAATATTTTATTTTCACGATGCCTTTCGCCTCTCGCTCTTCCTTTTCTGGGCGATGTCTGAAGAAATATTTGCACAGCCAATCGTAAATTCCGATTTATGGAATATCATTAACGAGAATTCATCTTTGATCAAAGCTTTCACGTTTCTCTCGTTCTCACCGAGCTTCGATCTACTAAAACTCATTAAAAATGCTAATAAAGTTTGTTCAAACACATTCCGGATAGAGGAAAAATCAATTAATTTAAATTAAACATTTCCAATAAGCAAACAGTTCGAACTTTTTAATTGAATTTTCAAAAAAAGATGATAAAATCAATATCAATATGAACTTTCTAGGTTCCAAAGCAAACGAGCTATCGGATGAGTTAGTTGACTTCCGGGATTCCCTCACACCACAGCCGGCAAACGTTCAAAGAAAAGCAGGAAACTGATACGATTGGACTTCGAGGTTTGCCATTGATGGCTGCAGTGATCGGCTGGCCATTGAGCGAGAACCATCAGACTTTCAAACTTCCTTTGCCCAAGCATGGTCAGCTGACAAATTCTGTTGCAACCTCTTGAGACGGCTTCATCAAATTTTCCTGAAAATGTTTTGGAAAGAAAAGTATTTTCAATTCAAAAGATTGTTGATCAAATCCGTATACTAGTCAGCCCCTTATCCAGTTGGATTCACCGAGATTGTTTATGGATGCTTAAAATGTTATGGAAATTACTTTATAAAGGAAAAGTTTTTATGACTTTGCAAAGGGAAGACCGAGGGGCTATGGATATTGACTTTGGGTATCTTGATAAACCAACTGAGGTAAGCAAGAAGACTCTCATCGCATTCGAACGATTTGCATTTTCCATTCGACAGATAAGCAATCGGAAAATGCCTTCGTTGTCATCATCTTTTTGGAGAAAATTCCTTCGAAAGCAAAACAAACTGCAAAGAATACCGAAGATTACATTTGAAAGTCTAAAGATTGCGAAGATATTAAATTTATTAAGCAATTGAACGATCCTGCGAGTGGCTCGAAGGAATTTTTATTTTCATTTTTGTCAGGTGAATGGAACGCCGAAGACTTGGAGGAGAAACTGGGTTGCGAGAGAAAGCGTCGAGGAAATTGTTGATTCAAGAGAAAATCGCTAGCATTTGCGTTGTTTTTCGTTCTCTTCTCGGCTGGTACCGTTGGCTTTGCTTGAACCCTCTCGATTTGGTAGAGCGAAGGGGAAATGTCGCAATTTTATTGCGAGGGGAATCTTTTCGCTCTCTCGCTGGAAAGCATTTCCTCGCCTGGCAGTTGCAGACCATTTCCAATAGTTCAGTTTGCTGTCAGCTGTATAGGAACGACGACGTTCGTCTGGAACTTGAATTGGAAAATTGTCTCGCGACGATTTTCTCACGAGGCGATCAAAAGCGCAGATCTGCTTTTTCACTTTTGTCCCTTTGATGATTTTTTCCTCTGAATATATTGTGATGCTTTTTTGTCAGCCGTTTTGCCATTCAAGTGCTGAACAAGCTACTTGAAAAGGCACAACAAAGGCGGTTGATCCTGGCGGCAGGGCTTTGCGGGGATTAATTAGAGAGGGAGGAACAATCGAAGAGACATAAAAACATCACGTAATAAATAAAACAAACTTTAGCATTTATGATTCTTCCAAGGCTCACGTCCGGAATAATAAATTGAAAAGGCGAGTTGCCGGTTTCCTTTGTTTCGTTATCTCAACCTGTGTTGGGTTTCCGGATCGTAACATGACAGGCGAGCAAGTCGTAGAGCTTCATTCGATTCAATTGCTCCTTGACCGATTTCTGCACAACGTCGATAGGCTCCGACAGCTTTCATGACAAATTTATTTATAATTGTTCGAAGCTTTCATCGTAAATGGCTTGTTTGCTGACTCGGAAAACTTCTCGCTCGTCGCTGTGTAAATATGTTGTTGTAGTCGGCCTCAAACTGCAACTGAAATTGCTGGGCTCCCGCAAACCTCAATTTTAGATTCCCCAGCCGTCGACCGACGAGAGGGAGCGTCCACCACACACACACACATGATTCATTTGCAGAGCTTTGCCTTCACATTTTCATCAGAAATTTTACAATTAAATACGGATTTGCGTGAATAATTACGGTGTGTGTGGCACGTTCGGGCTCATGATGGCTAGCTGATCGAAGCCCTTCCCGCGAAAGCGTTGAAAAGTATTATTAGCATAATTAAAAATGCTTTTAATTGAACGGTGCCGCGGTCGCGGTATGCAATTAAAGACGAAATCTCTCGTGATTTGGAATTCATTGCGGCCGCGGACATAAAATGGAACTGATCGTCGCCTTTCAGCTGCGTTTCTGTCTCGAAAGCGACTTGACCTCGATCAGGTTAATAAGCACTTTGGCTGGCTTCGCCACGGTGGCAGAAGAAAAACTTTTCTCCTTCCTTTGAACAGCCTTTTCACAGCTCACTCGTGGAATGTCATGGAACAATGAAAGCCACTCGCTTAATATTCATTGCCAAAAAGCCCGGAGCGAGTAAAAACCTGATCAAACATCAAAGATAGCTGAGCAACTTTCGCCCCGAAGCCATAAATCATAAAACTATCCGACAGAGTTTTTGCGAACTCACTACATGCATAAGCCCAGCATGTCCGAGGCGAAAGTTTGTTGTCGATTCGACGATTAAAATATCCGACGTCTGTTGACTCTGTAATTATTATGCATTTAACGACGTCAAACTACAATCCTCCATCACAATAATTAAGAGCGATTTGCTGTAGAGGAGAAACTTTTACGATATAACTCGAGCGACTATAGCAATGAGTTCCGAACGTGGCGCAAAGTGAAAAGTGTTTGCGATACTTTCCTGACGGAATTTTGACGTTAACGAGAAGCCCGGTCATGAAACGCTGGGAAAATGCGGTTGCATTTGAGGTCACGAGAATTAGTTCCATAGTAAAGTTTTGTCATATTAACTGAAAACTCGAAAATTGAATTTCAGTGTCGTCGTCATTGCAATAATTATAATTTTTCGGTTGCGGATCGAGTGCATTTACTGCATACAGAAGGAGCAACTTTCACGCTCTGCGTTCAGAGAATGGGAAATCGCGCTGTCGACAGCTACTTACGCTGAGCGGCAGAAGTTTTGGTAGAGAGCGGAATATGCTAATGGTGACGAAACCAACTGCGAGCTCACTAAGAAGTGGAGCTTTACGGCGAACGATACCTCACGTCGCTTCTCCACTTCATCTACTACAACCTGAAGCAGCACGAACTGAACTTCCAAAGTGTAAACTATTCCTTGTGAACATCTTATGAACTCCTTTCACGTGAAAGATCTGCACGATGAATTACATTTTAATTATTAATCTTAGGAGCATGACAGCAGCTGATAAAATATTCAGATGGCACAAAATTAAGTTTCTGTCTCACTTTTCGGGGCGACGTAGTTCTCTTCTCCATCTCATGCCTTCATAACTTTCGAGATAGGCAAGGCGGATGAGAAAACACAGTTTAGTTGATCGTTGCCGGAGGGAGCCAGTCGGGGCCTCGTCTCGTTTAAACGCCTAATCTGCAAACATTTTAAATTCAAATTCTCGGAAGTTGGTTCCGTATTATGTAGGTGGGAGCTTTGATATTTTCTGCCCGAAAACAAGGGAAATAGTTTAAGACGCTAAGCCCTGAAAGTTTTCTCCGTTGTTTGATGTATGAGCTTTTCCGCATTGCTTGGGTTGAAGCTAATTCTCGAATTCAGATGAGGTTTTCTTAAAAATGTTTTCTTAACAGTGAAATGCTTAAATAAATAATTTTCTGCCTCTCTCGCAGAATTCTTCGCTGGCTTCTTTAGAGAAGAAGCAGAAAAATAAACAGACGGCTCGAGAAATCCTCGCGCAAGAGATTTTCGGATTGTTTTTCGGTTCATTCTTAAGTCTTCTTTCTCTCATTCATGAAACAAATTTGCGTAATTTCTGAACCGCCTCTCGTGCAAGCAATAGCCACTAAGCAAATTATGTCATTTAAATATTTGAACTGAGAGAGAATTCTTGGCGAAAGCTTTTCGAGAGCTTAAATTTAAAGAGTTTCCAAAGCTTCGTCGTGGGCGAACGCCCGACGTCAACGGAGAAAAAAATTCAAATTTAATTCCTCCAACTTTTACCCGACAAGATTGTTTTCAAAAGAAATTTCTCTGCTTACCTTTGGTGAGCGAGCAGAATGAGTTTATTCATTGCGAAAGTTCATGTAACTAGCGACGTTTCAACGTCCGACCGCAATTAAGTTCTCGTTGGAATTTGCCGTAAAAATTCTATTCAATTGGCGCTTCCATAAGACTCTTTATCGTTGATGCAAAAGCATTAAAAGTTTCTCTTGGGCCTTGCCAACTACACTTCGTCGCACTCACCGATTTGCGAGAATTTTATGAATTCGCGGCATGCACTAGCTCTATAAGAAAAGGGGGGATTTTTTAAGTAATTAAAAAGTTTTGTTGTTCCCTCTTGCTTCTCCGGGAACTGCTTACGTTCATTAAGCAAAATTATGTGTATTAGCATATTTCTATGTGCAAGCATTCCATAGTGTGGTTTAAAAAGCACCACGAAGCCACATTTAAATTTAAATTGGACGCGAAAGGCATAAAAGACGACGACAGAAACAGGAATCGGGCTGTGATTTTCCTCTCCTTAATTCCTTGAACGTGAGCGACTGAAATATGACTTTGCTTAACTGAATGTGACGTTAATTACGAGGAGAAATGTTGTTCCTTTCCCACTGCACGCACGCCTCGTGTATGCATTAAACCAACGCTCGCCTTTATGTGGTGTACACGATGTTCGTTAGATGCGGAACTATAAGATTTCGCCGCAACATTTTACGAGGTGTTTCGCGATACTTTTTGTTAGCTGCCTTTTCTGCCTATCGTGACCGCCGAGTGAAAGGACGGAACTTTAAACAAACTAGAGATTTATTAGGCAAAGCTCGCAAGTTATGAACAGGGTTTCTCTGTTTCCTCTTTTACACAGAATTGTGGGTTCAGTTTAAAGCGTTGTGATTTCTCGACGACATTGAGAGCATCGCGATTGTTCTAGATCACTCAATAAAACACTTCACGCACCCGGTAAATCCCCGAAACATCCCTAAGCTCACGAAAAGCTCGACAAAGTCGTAATTGAATTGAAAGGAAAGACGCGAAGGCAAACACGGCTGGCTATAAATAACATAGAACTCATGTTTTAGCCTTAAATAAACTGCAGAATAAACAGATAATATTTTTGCCTCGCTTGAGTATCGTGATAACAGGTAAAATTTGTGCGTGATAATTCAGCATAAATTAATAATTTTCACTTCCTACGATGCCGTTCTCACCCGCCGCGGCTGTGTCGTGTTTCTCAACGTTTCGATGAGCTTTCGCTGCTTTGGCGGGCTGGGTGAGGAGTGAAAAAACTAACATTCCGCAATTGTTTTGTAACTCGTGCTATCGTGTGTCTGAGCCAAAGTGAAATTCTTAATTGAAACATAATATTCTCGAAATATCTTCAGCGTGTCTTGGTGAATAATAGAACTGTTGATGTTGATATGATGTTACCGGGTGAAATTGGAGCGAGCAAGCACAGCATGGGAAAGAAGAATTTCCATTCTTTTCCGATTTATTTTCCTTTCGTTACATTCCGGCATGCAACTTGCTGGCCCTTTCACAGTCGCCTACAGTGAGCGTAATAAATTGTATTAGCTTGGATGATGTCGACGCTTGACGTTTATGATTTCTTTTTGTGGATGTAACTGTTTAATTAATGTTTTTCTCTCTCCTCGCTTTATGGTTATTAATTGACTGATTATTCACTCTTTACCTTCGTTCCGTTTTTTTTCGACCGCCCACGCTTTTCCTTCCTCCGGATTAAAGCTACTTTAACTTTACAGAGAGGAATTACACAAAGGATTAAGACAGCTCCGCGAGTTTCAATTGTTACGTTCATCTTGATGGTGGAAGGGAAACAATGGCAAACACAAAAGCCAAACGCAGAGCTAACGCTATAAAGAAGTGTTTACTGGCAACAGCAAAAGAAATCACAATAACTTTCCGAGTTTACGGCGTCAGATTCATCTGAGATGAGATCGAGTTTTCTCGACATCATAACTTTGTCGCTTACTCTCCATCTCGCTCCCTTTCGTATTATCAAAACCATGAACTCATAAAATCCATAATCGCCGATTCATTCAGAGAGGAAATTTGTTGGTAACTGAAAGTACAATTTATGAGTCGAGCTTTGACTATTTTCGCCTCCGTCTCGGCTCTCCTCGCCTCCTCCATACGGACATAAACATCGTAAACGCTCGAGCCAAACAAACAAGCTTCCACTCTATCACATTTCTTTTGCGCCATAAAAACCGAAGAAACAAAAGCAAGAAGCTCTAAAAACTTTCTGGACATTCGTTTATTTTGTGGTTGTCGAGGCTTTAAATTTTTATTGCTTATCTTCTCTTTTAAACAATGTTTTATGTTGTGTTTAGAAAATGAATTTATGTGTTGTGTTGCTATCGTGCCTGTCCATTGATGTGCGGAATTTAGCACAAGAAAATTTTTCCTTCCGAAGAAAACTTCTTCTCCTCTCTCACCCGCTTCCAACTTTTGCCAAGGTCCCATCTGTCATCTCGAGTTTTCCTGAGATTATCGCATCAGCAAATCGTCCTCTTCGAATTCTCTGTTCGTTCGACGTAGCTCCTAGCAGAAAATCCCTGACGCTCATCGGAGGAGGAATGACTCGCCGAAAGAAATGTTGATCCTTGAGCGAATTGAAAATTATAAATTTAAATAAACAAAGCCGATTGCCGGGGATGGATGTTTCAAGTGCCGACTTGAATTGTAATTTTGCCTCATCACTGCTCAACGATATAGAGAGAGGAAAATGTTTGCCTTATCTGCGTTTTGTTGTTTAAATTAATTTCACGATGTTCCTCCAATGGCGATTCGTCGAATGAATTTCGAGTTTCCCTGTCGGTCGTTCGAGGAAAATTAGGGAGATTCTCGCATACTTAATATTTCATTAAAGATAAAGACTCGTTGATGTTTTTCTTTGAGGTTTCTGTTTCATCGGGACCCTTGGGGCAGTCAGTCGTCGCCGATAGATTACAGCGAGATGTTTGTTGATTCTCATCATGAAGCCGGCGAGCGCGCACCCCTCAAACATTTTCTATTTGCTAATCAAATTTCCATTCAAAAGCAGATCGCCGCCGGACAAATATTTTCACATGCCTAGGAAAGCGAGTGTTTGCCCAATCGTTACCCAATGAAATGGGAAAAAAAAGAGCGATGGGAGGGTAAACCGCACGAAGAAAAACTGCGAGATTGCAGTTCAGTGCAGAGAGCGTGCGAGGGTGATCGGAATAATATCGAGCGTCATATTCATAGTGATATCGCCTAAATGCCAATAAAGTTCATTCAAGAGTGAAACATCAGAAAGATAACAAACAGAAAAACACATTATGAACCCTCAGAAATGAGCCGAAGCGTTTGTCGAAGCCTGTCGCCGTTCTCATTCACAATTGGCACAACTGGAAACAATTTTTTCCATTCACAGAAGTGAAAACTATGAAAAAATGTCTGTAATATCGAGAGCGGATTCATCTCCGGCTCGTGTTTTTCTTTTGACGATGCCTCGAGGCACTTGATTCCCTCGTCATTTTTGAAGCGATGAATGAAAGTAAAAAATGTGAACTCTCAAAAGTCTACCCTCGAAGATAAAAATTATCAATAACGAAGATGCCGAGGGAGCGGAATCGGCAAGAACGAGGATAATAGGAAAACGCATCATTGACTTTGGAAATTATTATTGAAATAATTTTGATTGTTATTGGTCTCATTAATATCTCCCCTCCTTCCAGGAAGCTCCTCAACCCCACGTCCTTCATCGCCATGAATAAAGCATTGACGAGTGGGAATCCCAAGTGGGCGATCCTCATTTCGTACGATGACAGCGGAGATGATGAACCGACAGATAAAGTGCAAAGTAATGGATACAACAGCGAGGTGTTTCTAATTAGATTTCATTAGTTAGCGAGGTTTGTTTATCTGTTGGAATGATTAATTAATGACGACGATGAAGTGTCTGCGATGGATTTTGATGAGGTATGATGTGCAGTATTCGTATAGAGGATGAGGTAATGTATTATTGACTCCCGACCGAAGGCGAACAAATTGTTTAAAATTGCAATTAAACACTGCATGGTTAACTTTGTACTTGATAAATTTTGAATGGACCAATGAAATTGTTTTCAGAAGATTAGAATGGGAAACAGTTCAATTCATTGCCCCTAGGAATTCTTCTATGGACTTCAAGATTATTTAATAACAAACTCATTCCCCTTTTCTGTTTATCTTGAGTAAATAAACAGAAGGAACAAAACGCTTCTGATGACCAACCCAATGAGTTTTATTATGCCTCAAGAAAATCCTCAATTATGTGTTTAGATTGTGGATCAATTTTTAATGTCGCCTCTCCGTCCATTATTCTCTTGATTATTCGGGACACTCATTTGTGCTTTAACAACAGACGCTCACAAGTGTTCTTCCTTTTGTTGCTTTCATGAAATATTGATGATGACTTGTCATAATCAAGGAGCATTCATTTATTCAGCATGTGAGTTTGAGAACGACACTGCTTGCTCATTCCGGAGCAAGTTACAGATAAGGAAAAGGCGACGACGGAAGCGTGTGAGCAAGAGAAATTGCTGACGGTCACCGTATTAATTATAATTTTTGTAATTAATCGTATATCACTTCGTAATCGAGGTAGGTGATGGCCATCGCTGAGAAGATTTATATCGCTATCACTAATGCGATACTTAAGTGTAAATGATAGCGTCGAGGGAGAGCAGATAATGGATTGTCGATGGGTGGAAATTATTTCTCCAATAACCGCTCGCATCACTGGAATCGAGAGCATTTAGCACCTGCTGCATCGCTGAATTGTCACCTACGGTGAACCGTTGTGTTGTTGCTTCCTACTGTTCACAGCGTTGAAAGCGCAGCGACACGAATAAGATCAGAAGCCACGGGCGAGGCATTGTTGAAAGCTCCGCAAGCGGATGTAATTTCATAAATTAGGAAATGAGAGTATCGTTACAACCATCCGAAGCTTGAAAGTCCCTTCGAGTGGAAGTGGCGAGAAAGTCAATTTCGATTTTTCCTCAAGCGACGGCAAGAACAATCTAATGTGTCACTAAGGCATGTTCCTACATACATGGCGATGCTTTTTACGTGGAAATGCGAGAGGATAAAGTTGATGAAAACTTTTTCTTCTTCGTCTTCTTTGCCATCGAGAGCGGAAATTATCTGCGGAAGGGGCACAGTTGAGGAATAAACAATAACGACGGCAATGAAATACATGAAACATTCTCCGTTGCCGATGCGAGAGTTTACTTGATTACAATGCAATGAACCTCATGGGGAGGGTTCTCTAAAACGTTATCGACAAATTATCGATTCCTAATCTGCCAACACACATTCGAGAAGTCAAATTCGATCTCGGGCAAATTTATTTATTGTTCAATTAGATTCTCATATTTTATCGGCAGGGAAAGGTTCACCGTAGTCCGGAATCACTTCGTGAGAACGAAAGTTCTATTGCTCTGCTCAAAGGATCATAATGAAAGCGCAAACACAGCAAACGAGCCAGAAATGGGATGCTTGAAATCAGCAAAGCAGAACAGCAGTCGTGCCAGTGTATTAATTCATTTGCAGAACGGTGCAGAACTTTCGTCAAACAAATTCTGTAACACAATGAACTCACTTTAGGTTAGCGGATCGCTAATCCACAAAGAATTCTCAACGCTAATGAATTGTCTAGAAAGCTCACAAGATTTCTGGATCGTCAAATTGAAAAAGACTAGTTGACATTTCATTCTACACCCTTTAACGCACTGATCAAAGGAAATGTCAGAGTGAACCTCAGGTTTTTGCTTGGACTGTAATTCACAAAAGCCACAAGAAAGCTCTCAATGGAATCGACGTCTGAAGTCACTCGCAACCACGGAAGTCTGAGCGCAACCAAAGACGTCAAAGCCAGCCAGCTAATCTTTATGATTGAGCATGAAATAAGCATGCTCAAGATTTCGGGGAAGTTTAATCGATTGAAAGAATGAAAAAGAGACGCAAAATATAAATCGAGTTATCATGGAATGGCATAGATATCCTCGAGGAAGAAGCATTCCGTGTCGTTCACTCGTAAATCTTCCTCCTACTCCCTCTCAATCCGAATCATTTCGCCATTAAATCATACGTCTACGTCCCATGAACAGGAAAATGATATTTCTAAGGCTGTGGAAAACCAATTTAATTTTTCCTTCGCAAAATTGAATCAATCACTCGTCAGTCGCTCGGTGCAACTTAATTTCGAGGTATGAGTACTGAATGCGAAATTTCAGTCGTCGTCCCACGGCTTCAGAACATCTCTGAGAGGAGAAATATTATCTGACAGAAGAAAAAGTTTTCCACTTCACGTTCCGTGCCTCAGTTAGTTTTAGTCTGATGACAATGTAAACGCACTGCAGAAGAGAAAGTTTCCCGTTCAATCATCCTCCAGTGACATTTGCGATTAATATTGACTAAGGTAATTTGAAGACAAAATTCACTGGTGCATGTTTCACTTGAAGTTCTGCATTTCGTTCACTCGAATCTGAAATTACTCCAATCACGTGCTCGACTTTTACGACAATTTAAGGAATCAAGTGCCAGAGTTTTGGCTTTTAAATCGAGGGTTGACAATTGAGAATAAATTAAGGAACCGCTTTTGTTTGCCGAAAGACAGAGAAGCACACAGCCTGCCACGTGGCGTGTAGCGAGTGTGAAATGACAAGCATTTATTTGTCATTGAAAAATCTCAGTGAATCATCGCTCCCTCCGTCACTCGCAGAGTCAGTGAATGCAGAATAAATGACACACGTCAATTGAGAGAGGGATGGCAATAACTCATGTTTACTGCGCGAAACAATGGACAGCGATAATTGATACACTTTTGTTTTCGACTTCGCTTCTGTTGACGAGCAAAAAATGATCCTTGCTGGCCCTTGAAAGCAGCGAAGAAACTTTTTCATTACAGACTCGTCCCACCTTCCAAGTAAACAATAAACTTTTTGTTTTTAGCTAAGTGGAATTTGATATTGTCGTCCTGGGCAATTTATAACGTGGAGCTTTCGACTCACTCTCTTATTCGAGAATTTCTCAGTAATTTCAAGCCGAATAAAGGCGACTCAAAAATATCGTCGACTCGAGGCTGAAATTTAGAAAGTTTTCTATTGAAGTTGTCGGGCGTGAATCGACGAATCAAAGAAAACGATTTTCATTGTCTAACCCTGATCACATCCCCGTCTGCTCTCGAAAGCACCCAGAATTCCAATAAATATCTCTAGCAATATTCAGCAGGAAGACAAAGCTACTCGACAAAGCAAACAAACAATAGAGAGGCATTTGGATTCTTAGCGAGGGAGAGATCGAGAATCGAAGAATTTTAAAATTTATTTAGTTTTAATTAAACTTTTATTCACGAGAAGGATATTCGAAGTATTTCTTCTGTTCTTCCATCGACCCAACGACCTTTGCCTTTGCTCTGGAAGGCTCTGAGGATTATTTTTGCGATGATGAATGTCTAGGAGAAGAGCTAGGAAAAGTTCCCTCAGCGTTACGTCATTTGGCTTGTTATCCTTTCTCTGCTCAACCCTGTTCGGCAACGACAAAAGAAGAAATGTTAATATGAGTTTGAATTAAAATTTCCGCAAAAGTTTAGGCAGGGACGAGTCGGGGGACCTGTAGCACTTGTCGCTTCGCTCGCTCGCTAAACGCCACTGGTTGAATCACGGTATGGAACCCCTTTTCTTTTTTGTTGCTCTCTCTTAATGGAAACATCCTCATCAATCTTTCAGACTTTAGACACACAACGACGACTGCCTGTAACGAAAATCAAACACATTTTTAATTTAAATTCAAATTTTATCTCCTCGTCGCTCTTCTTTTGTGCAATTTTTCTCTTGCCACTTGTGATCCCCTTTCTGTGTTGGAGATGTCGCTCGTCGAATGCTTTAAATCAAATTTATTCCTCTTGCGATGGAACATTACGAAGCTCCGATCTTGCTCCAGATCCTTGATGTTTTCATATCATTCGCAAGATGCGATATTTAATAAAATAAAATTATAAAGTTTAATGTTTCTCCCCTACTTATTCTCTTTTTCCAGTTCCTAACCATTCCCTGAAGACTTTTTATCCAAACTCGGGTGACCATCCTACAGTTCCGTTTTTCGATTGAGAGCACGAGAAGAACATTCGTACTAGTACCGAATGGGCTAGAGTTCCCACTTCTGCTGATCTATTTCTGATTAAGGTATCGCCCAATCTAGGCATTGCTAAATCGAATTTACTTCCCCGTACACTTAATACTTCAATGAGTTGATAATATTAGTGTGATCACTGGTCACCCTTTCTGATATTCGTGCCTCGCTAAGTTCCATCAAACTTGTTGCTAGACTGTTGACTGGTTAACTTCACTGGAGCTTATGACAAAGTTTAAAACTTTCAGAAAACTTTACCAAATCTTTTCAAACATCTGGTCACCCGTCATAGCTAAGAGCTCAACATGCAACTCACATATTATGGTTGTGAAGAAAACTATGCATGCTCCGCTCTCTATCAAATCGCATATTCCAGAGATTCAATGTTCGTGTTTTTATTTCAAGCGGCGCTTTTCCCCCCTCGTGTCTCGTATCGAGTGAAAGAAGAAAGCGAGTTGTATCATATTTAATTCCTTTCTTGTCGGGATCGAAGAACGTCATTCATTCTTTCAGTGCATTTTATTCCACCTCCAGTCGAGTCTGTTTCCCTCGCGCTCGACGAGATGTTGAGAAAGCCATAGATTACCCTCATTTCATGCGAAACGATGAGAGCAGAAATAAAATTATATTCGATTCGAGGGTTGATGGCAATTGTGCGAAATAAATGATGGAATAATTCGTTTATTGCAACAATGAGACAATATAAGCGATACGGAGACAGTGAAGAGATGAAATGAGTATTTGTTGGTTTTCCACTTGGATTGAGGGAAAGATGAAAAATAAAATCGCAATATTTCACTCCCTTAGCGGGGTGTTTTATTCTCTCGTTGTTGTTTTGTGAGAAAGAGCTGGTGGCGAAGAAGAATGCGAAAGGGGGAATGTCGACAAGTAACGTTGAATGATCGACCCGGCTGCAGCTTCTGTCTGAATGCTATCGTAACTAGCTCGAAGGGACCAAGGCAGCGTAAAGTGAAGGCGCAGTTTGTAAAAAGAAGAGATGGAAATAAATGACCGAAATGATAAGTTTTCCATCCAGCAGACTGTGAAAAGTTGTTTATTTCAGGGGATTACTCGGCTGACGTTATTTAACACTTTTTGGATTAGCGAAATTGATGGATAATGCAATTACCGATAACAGAGTCAGCATCGAAGACGTGAAAGCAACGGAGAAACTTTCCTATTCTGGACGCACGTCGAAGGAGGCAAAATGAGTTATTTCTCACCCGAGAAAGTGGAGCGCAAGAACTTGTTTGGGGTAATGTTTCTCGTGCGGCAGAAATTAATGGAGAAACTTCAGGAATTATTAAACTGTGCTCATGTTTTTTTATTATTTATTTATTGATACATTTATAAAGAAGATTAATTGCTCCAGCGAGTAGAGTGAGTCGAAGGCTGGCGAGGCTATGAATCTGATTTGAATTGCCTTCGACGCAGAGCTTTTTGCGACTTAACAATGCTGCTCGGTGTCGCTTTTATCCCCGATGAATTGAGCGACTTTTTATTTATGGCAAGTGATAATGGACGGCCGAGAACAAAAGACGAGAGCGAGCGTAGCAGAAGAAAAAACTTTTCCTAATAATTCATCGACATCGAAGTGTTGTAAAACGATATTTCTTGAATGATTAAAATGCTTACACCATCAACTATAAAGGCGAAGAAAGGAGAAATGTTTGATGGAGCTCCATTAAAAAAACATCCACTCGGAATCGAAATTGAATCATGTCGTCGACAACGACGGAAAAATAGCTAAAGTTGAGATCGAAGAAAGAAAATCGATTCGATAAAAAAGAATAAAACGAAAAACTTTACTTTCGTCGACGAGTCGAAGGAGCGAAGAAAAGGAAAAGTGAGTCTCGTGCATTTCTTCGAAAAGTTTTCGCTTCGTTTTATTATCGACACCCTTGCCTTTCTGTCTGTTCTTCGAGCAGCGCAACATAACAAAGGTATCGATAAAGGGGAAAAGTTCCACGAGCAGATTGAACTCCTTACACGCTCAGTTGAACCGGGAAGTGCTCGCAATGCTTTATCGAGATAGAGCGTCGTCCTAATGGAAATTTATGGCAGCGTGGATCATTCCATACGAAAAGTAATAAGTGAAAATTGAGTCGGAGAATGAAAAGTTTTTTATTCGTTGCGGAGTGAGGGAAAACAAATGAACTTCATCGGTGGAAAATTCATTTGGCAGTAAAAGTTTCGCTTTCTCCCTGCAGCCAGTCGCTTCTTTTATTTGCCGACACGAAGCAGATATGACAACGGTGACTTATATTCATGTTCTGCGTTTTGAGGTGTAGCGAAAGTTCTCTGTCGCTCGGTAAGTGAATAAGTCATTTCGTGTATCGAGAAAGTTCCTCGTTCTGTTTCTGCTTCCGACGCTATTCCGCGAACAATAACTCACTTGATGTTTGAGTTTTTAATCAAGCAAAATTACTTTAAACTTTCAAGCAGTTTTCAAAGTTTTAATCCCGTGATTTCTGTTCTGTTCGTCGTCGTCGTCGTTGAAGTCGTGCGGAATTCTGCTGAACATTCGCTTCGACTTATTTATGGTTGAGAGAGTCATTCTAAAGAACAAAAAGTGGAAAACGGAGAAGGAGGAAACTTTTTGCATGAGTGCATGATACGTTTCCAGCTCGAAACTTTGGCTTGAGCTTCTTACAAAGATGAGAAACTACGTGAAAGGAAAAACTTGCTGTATGATAAGCTCGTTCTTTCGCCCCGCTCGAAGTCCTGAGCGAAACTTTTACGAAACAGCACGTCAAATAAATCTGCCACATTAAATCGTCTAATAATCGTTCTCTCTGAATTCTTTTTCGTCTTCTTGTGGCCGCAAGAGAGTCTCCTCGTTCTACATGACACTAAACAAGTCTTAAGAGGATCTTTACGGACGATGTGTCAGGCGCACGTCTTCCAACTCGTAAATCTTCAGCGAAATTCAGATGAATCAAGACAATGAAGCACACTCCATCGGCCCCCGGTGTAAACGTTAACTCAACGCTTATTTAATCGGCTGACAGAAACAACGCAGACCTGCATAGAGGAAATCAGGCAATCTCGCATTTGGTTTCACCTGAGAAAATCCTTTTGAGTTATAGCGATTCATTATTGCCGCTGGAAAGACTCAAGACTTCCCGCCATCCACCGACGGCATAATTTCACAACGGGTAATTCAGTTAAAGTAAGTTATGTGCTGCATGATAAAATCTTGCAGGAAAGCGCGCGACACGCAGAACGAGCGGGCTCCGTCAAGAAGGCAGAGAGCGAGCACTTCGCAACGGTAAAATTTATCGCCCGAAGTATCAGGAAACCCTTTTCGGGAATCGTCTGAATAGTTAATGCCTCAGCTCCAGTTGACGCAATTTAGATGTGTTTAATCAAGAACATTTCATTTACCTCGCCGTATCCGATGTGGAGGCAGGCGCCGCTTTTATTTCCGCCGTTATCGGTGAAAAAGGCAACAACGGGAATTGTCAAGCGTTCGAGTGAACTTTTCAGTCATTAATCGTGAGGAATTTTCGGGTGAATTTGCACCTTTAAAGATTTATTTGTTTCTTCCAATCGGCCAGCAAGAAAACAAACACGAAACGGAACAGTGAAAACATTCGAGGCAGTCGATTTGAAGGAGACCTGCGTAAATATTATAAATATTTCTGTTATCGCGCTCGTAGAATCTTGACAAACGAAATTATGCCCTGATTGAATAATGCTTTCGCATTCGTAAACGAATTTATGCTGAAGCATTTTTTCGTCGGCTCATCGCTGTTCCATTCATGAATAGAAAACTCCGCGCCACGGGAGAAAGGCAGATCGTCGTCCCAGCTCCGTCAGTGAATCACGAAAAATTATAAATTTAAATTCGTAACGATTATTAACGTTTGCTCGCTTGCTTGCTCGCTGCATAATGTTTTCCATCCTTCGCCGTGTCTTTTAGGCTGAAGAGAGGAAAACACATTGAATTAGCACATTGGATTGCGGAGCGCGATGTAATGAGATTCAGGAAACCGCCAACCTAACGACGAGTTATGAAACGTCTATGATTGAAATATCATCAAACGCTTTGATTCTCGACTCTTCAAACCTTCAGCGTAAGTGGAATTCCCGAGCTTCTCAGGTAATTTGACACGGTCTGCGCTCCGGGAAGTTTATATTGGAGCCATATCAAATTGAAAGGAATCCACCCAAGGTTGCTGAAGAATGTGGCGGCTTCCATTAATTACAAGATTCCTAAGGTGTGGCAAATTCCATTGCTTCGCTTTCAACACGTGGCTGCAGAGACTTTCAAGCTCCCTGTGAGCTAAATGAAGAAAAGCTAAGGACTAACTTTTGTCAAACCTTCAATGTCATTCGAGGCGACAAACTTCAAAAATTTAATTCCCGAGTAACCGAAACAACCTCCACTTATCGGTCACATATGTTTCAATTATCCATTCCAAAGTATCGGATCATACACCATCAGACCGTCTGGTCCCCAAAACCGAGTCATTTATTTACTCGTTCTGACTTATCGACATACAAAGCCTCGCTTAATGTTATTTCAAACCAATTAAAATGTTTTGTCCGCCGTATTAAATGTCCTAGATATAATGATAACGACATCAATTATAAAACAACGAACATGATTCGAGCGTTGCGAGTGAGCAGGACTCATTCAACGAGCAAATGCCATTAGATTTTATGTGCTTTGGAATGTAATAAAAAATTGAAACGATAAACAACATTAAATGAGAGTTTAATTTAGCTGGGAAAACATTTGCGCCATTAATTAAAAAGCGAAAATTGATTTCCCGTTCGTCTCTCGTTTTCTTGACGTTTCACCGCTCATGCCATCGACCTTGTTTCTTTTCTCAGTCGATACCGAAGAAAACAAAAAAAGAAATCGTCGAGAGGAGCTTCAAGTACAGCAGGTAGCCTGCTTGGCATGACGAGAAATGAATAATTGCAGTTTCAGAAAATCTTAAAAAAAGGAATTATGGGGCTTCAATACACGGAGCTGCGGCTGAAGCGTTAAGAATGGAATTCAATTGCGATTCAAATAAAATCTTTAAAAAAAGAAATCTCTTTTGTTTAGCTTCAGCATCATGAGCGCTTGTCTTGTGCATACGTTGATAATTAATTGCGATTTCGCATTTTACGAAACATTTTGTTTATCTTCACCGTATCGTAGGCTCACCTGTTCGTTCAGACGATCTGGAAATAAGATTTTATAATCAAAAATTCAAGAAATGAGATGTCCGTCCCGTTCGTCAGCTATTTTCGTTATGGGCTTCAAGAACGAGAACAATTCATCGAACGAAAATTTTAAAAATAGACTTATTTGTTTTGGAAGCACAGCTCGTCGCTCGAGCTTTTCAGAGCAGAGGGAATATCAATTCACCTGCTTCTGAACTGAAAATTTCTCAAGACTCGAGGGTCTAATACCATTTCGACGGCTAGTTTCCATTATTTCAGGGGGAGTAAAAGTATTATTTCGAAGTGATCTGAATTTAATATTATTTTGTTTGAAGAAGACAGTCGAGGTGAGCTTTGAGATTTAAAAGAGAAGTTAGCATTTTAACTAAAATTTAATTCAAGAAATTATTTTTTTATGCTTAACAACTTGACTTGAGGTAGGTGAAATGTGTGTGATGCAAATACGTTTGTTAATACTCTTAATTACCATAAATTTTCACGACAAACGTAAAATTTTTTTGATTATTCTTCCTGTGTTAATTTGTAAGGAGGATAAGAGTCATTTCGAAGCGTTAAACTTTATGGCAATTCTTAAAATGTTTTAATTTCCTTCGTTTCGTGCAGAAAAACAACGAGAAAATGATGAGTTTATTGAGATTGAAACGATAAACAACATTAAATGAGAGTTTAATTTAGCTGGGAAAACATTTGCGCCATTAATTAAAAAGCGAAAATTGATTTCCCGTTCGTCTCTCGTTTTCTTGACGTTTCACTTCTTCCCATGCCACTGCCGCGTCTCCCTCGTCGCTTTCTTTCCTCTGAAAGCAAACAAATATAAGAAATCGTCGGAGGAGACTTACAGTGGAAAAGTTCCGCTCATATGCGATGGTAGAGTCGACCTTGTACTTGACGCCAAGCGAAGAAAGAAAAGCGAGAAAGAACCTTTAATACGGTTATCGGGATTCAAAGCGTCTTACACATGTTTGCTATGTTGAAACACGATGAAAGAGGCAGAGAAATGTAATTAAGTCAAATCAAATACGCGAAGGCTCAGCTGGTAGAATGGGAATAAGAAGGAAGCAATGCTAATAATTTGGGGAACATTCAGCAGTGTGGACACAGAGCTACTTTAAACATAAGCAAATTTACCTGAGAGCATTCAACTAAGCTTGCTCATGTGTGACGCAATTCTCGATCCGCCCATTTCATCCGATGGAGAATGTCTGTGCGTGTTTACCGTCACACAATCCTGCAAATGCCCTTGAAACAGAAATTTCTCTTTATGTCCTAACATGATGTCGCTTTTATTTCGCATCGCGTGCCAGTGACGGGATGATGTTTATTCTGCTTGTCCACAAACATTGCCTCGCTCCCACTAGGACTTGCCTGTTCCGTTCACCGACGTTTTATCTGGAAATAATTTTGATTTTTATATAAATAATTATGTCAAAAGCAACATTCTGACCTCGCTCATGAAACGATTCCGAATTTTCCCGTTCGTCGCAGCTATTTAAATGTTATGGGCTTCATAGTAAACGAGAAGGCAACAAAGCTCGGGCTCAGAAAGGTGAAACGAATAAAGTTTTATTTTAGACTTTCATGTTTTGGAAGCACAGAATTCTCGCATTACTGCTCAAGATTCACTAGAGAATTGTTCTCAAAGCAGCAGAGGGAAAATATCAAATTACTTCACCCTGCTTTGAGCGTTAACTGAGACCGTCTCGGAGAGAGACGTAGAGGGACTGACTAATACCATTTCGACGGCTAGTAATTCCATCATATTTCAGAGACTTAGCGGCAGATTTAAAGTAAAAGTATTTTATTTTCTCAAGTGATCGAGGGTGTTTATGAATTTAATATTTATTTTGCATTGAAGCAGACAGAGAGTTTTATCCGCGAGGGGTTCGAGCATTGAAAGGGCTGATCAATCATCGAGGACGAGAGGAAAAAGTTATTTAACTGCATGAAAGGATTTCGGGATCTATTTAATTCGAAAGGATGGCAATCTCCTCAAACAACTTAAAAGACTTGAGGAGACTTAGGGGTGAAATGTGTTGTGGGGATTTTCTCGTGCAACATACGTTTGTACTTAATACTCTTAATTACCATAAATTTTCACGACACTCGTAAAACTTTGTCTGATTTGAAACGAGAGTTCTTCAAACTAACGCTACGAGTGTTAATTTGTATGAGGAGTGATAAGAGTCATGCTCGAAGCAGTCAAAGCGCATAAACAAGACTTTATGGCGTTTTTAATTCTTTATGGAAATGTTTTAATTTCCTTTTTGTTTCGTGGGCTGCTGATAGAAAGGCGGAGACATTTCCTCGAAAAATATGCGTGCACGACATGAGTTTTATTGAGTTTCATTTGAATCTAACGATAATGAATCTAAGAAGCTCATAAAAGTTATGGAGAGCATAAACACACACGCGTTATACTTGCCGCAATGTCCTCGTCAGAGTTTCTTTGTCATGCAAATCTCAATAAAACAGAAAGGCTTGACAGAAAATCGCTTTTATCGTCTGGAATAAAAGCACACACTGCGAAATAAATCAAATTCGGAGAAGTGACTTTAAGGGCTGATAAAGCTCTCTGAGTTATGTCACCGGAATTTGATCATTTTGTCTCGCAGAAGTTGGGAAATTCATCACGAGAGCTTTTCATGAAACAAGAAACTAACTAATCGTCTCTTGTTCTCGGTGAACATCTTGCGTTATTATGTTCCAATAAAGTTATCGCTCGAAGGAGGTCATCGAAGGATAACCGAACATCACACGGCAGAGCATCTGAGATGTCTAATTAATTGAATTGCCAATCGCCTCAGACTCAGCAAGAAATTTGAGCAGAAAGACATAAATTATGGTAACGAAATTCAATATTTGGCAACATTTATTATGAAAACATATCTGATTATTGAAATTTGATTAGATAGCATCAGAGTGAGTGCAGTGCTTTATCTGGTCAATTAGAAATTACTTGAGGACATCATGGAAACTCTTGTCGAGATCGTATCGGCAATAATGGAACTGCGACTTGTCTCTTTTGTCCTTCCATTACGATATTCGACACTTTAATTCATTACGACCATCGATCTATCCAAGCATCACATTTTGCATGAAGCATTGCTTATCGCATCAACGGATCGGAGTCCATTTGTCAGCTTGAGCAGCGAACCGACAGGGATTCACGTCGTTCAGGAAGCACATCAATGTTTTTTTCCCCCGGAAACAAGATAACAGATCGGGATGGAAGCAAACAACAATCAAATCACTACGATTATATTAATCCTTCGAGACGGCAAGTTGACAATGTACCGAGAGCTCGCCGGCCGTAAACGTCCCATAATGCGAGGCGCGCTAGGAGTGAAGGAAATCTGTGTTCGTTGCTTAATTTATGATGCTGCTAAGTTCTTCCTCCGTTCGATTCACGGCCTTGTTGTTGCCAAGCGCACTGAGTCTTCCTTCGCCGCCGTCGATGAGCAAATCTCTAATAAAAATGAAGAACTTTTATCGGATCTCATAATGCGAGGGAATTGATATGAGAATCAAATTATCCTCGATTACTAAATCGATCGTTATGCTCGATTCATCGATGAAACTTCCGGATTCTCCGTGATTTCCTTCATCGATATTCGATTCTAATTGTTTGCCTTCATATCTGTCTGGTCTTGAAAAACTTTTTCATGGCTCGATGATTCATAATCATTGCTCCTTTATCTTTTGACATGCTCAGTGTTTCTAATTAAAATTCACTTCCTTGAACTTTCATCAAGCAATCCCGAGAGAAATTTCAATTTCAGGCTCTCGTTAAACTTGCATAGCTCACACGCTTCATCATCCGGAATGGCGTAAAGAGAATGGCATGTAAATCAACCCTGAAGAGCGAGTGAGAGAATTGCAACAACATGAGTTTGGGATTATGGAAAGTCGCAATATGTGTGATGGAAGATTTGTCTCCCCAAATCTCGTAATTATGCGATTTGATATGCAAAGTGAAGTCGCACGTGACTCGACGTGTGCTCGACGAAATAATTTTAAAGTTTAATGGCGCCAGTGAACGCTCCAGCTTAAGATTAATAAGTGAAAAGTCGCTCGGAGTGCCTCATGGCATTTAATTTCCTTAATGGGCGAGGAGATGAGTGTGGGCGTCGGCTCGGGTCTGCTCATTTCCTCAGGGCCCGTGTCGGCGTCTCTCGTGTAACTTTCACACTTTCCGATTTAGCTCGAGGATTGCGTAGTGCGTAGTGCAATAAAACAAATTGAAAGTAAATGGCTCGTAACGCACGGAAAGGTATTTTGCTGTCCTTTCATTTCAAGGGTTTCACATTAACCCGGAGAGATCGAGACTCGAACCATTTTTCCATTAAAGCAATTCGCTCATTAATGATTAAATGTAATGCAACTCTTGAATGATTGATAAACTCCCAACGAGGAACGTTAGTGCATGTGCAGAGTTCCCCTCTCAACCATCAATCCATTCATTAGTTACGCAAGATCACTCCATGATTCACTTCAACGTGAAACAATCCAGGAGCTAGGCATCTGCTTCGATCAATATTCAGCACAAAAATGATTCCCATTAGCACTTGCAGACTTGAATTAATCAAAACGAATGTCTTCGTGAATAGTTAATGCATCGGCATGAGCGCGTCGATGTTTGGGTAAGAGATTTATTAATGATGTTGTCGGCAGCTCATGCGTTAATAAATTTCAAATTGTCTGTGACTTCGTAGAGTGAGCGAGTTTACCCTCGAGGTGATCGGGACGTAAGGTAAACACGAAAAACTTTGCAAAATATTTTGGTTAATGGAAGTTGGGGGGTCGATTTTAGTTCAATGCTTTGGGCATGTAAGCGTTTTCGAAAGTTTAAACAGCTTCGATCCTGCTTCGAACCTTTCTTTCATGACGCACTGGAGTGTTCAGTTATGTTCAATTTTAAGTGGAAACTCAATTGATCCATCTAAGGATTTCCGATGTTCTTGAACTTTAATTCAATCATCGAGGACTGTTGAGTAGATTTTAAAAGAACCGCAAATGTTTGAAGTTTTATTCTATGAACGCCATAACATTTCCTTTCCTTAGGCAGCTCATTCAAACGCCAATTCAATAGAGTGAAGAGCCATTTGACTGAGAACTAGAATTTGAATTCACCCTGCGAAGTGGCATATCGCCTCGTCTCATGCTTATTAAAGCTGAAAGCTCTGTGACGTCCTTTCATTCCGCTTTCCTTTAATTTTTATCGTCGTCAATTTTATGCCAGAGTTGACCCGGTTGTCTCTCGCTTAAAGCGTTCGCTCACAAATAATTAAATCGAGGACTTTTCACGCTTTCCACTTGATTCGAAATCGAATATTTTTCATTCCGATATTAAATTTCCATGTGATTGAGTTGAAAGTTGAGTTTGCCTTGTGTGAACGTGACTCTCCTCGCTACATGAAGTCGTTAAACTGATTATCACATAATCTCACAACGCACGGGCAAAACTCTTTGCCTTTAATTTAATGATTGCGTCCTCTCGCTTTTAATATTTTCGATTTTTATTACACAGAGGAAAAATGCTGTCCAATTAATTTGAGACGCGCAACTGTTTTAATTCATTGTGATTACTCATTCGGAGAGCAATCGATGAATTAATTCTGTTATTGAAATTCATTTGTTTTCATGATACATACGTCATAATTAATTATTTAACTCAGTTCGGCCGGGAGGCGCTTGTAAAATTATTTTCAGACTTTTCGCATAATTTAACTCATTCACTTGTTACTCGACAACGCGACTAATGAAACGATGAAAGCAACAAACCGCTAATCGCTAGATTTGTCCGCGCCTGAAAATCGCTTCTGTCTTGATTCCCAAGCGGCTGAGTTGTGGTCGAAATTAAGCAAATGAATTCATTCGATTCCCTTACATTTCGTGGTACAAGTCGATCGTGTTCTCCGCTCGTATTTTAATTCTCACGCTTCGATTGAACGTGCGTGCTCAACAGCTATAAAGTGACCAAAGCCACAGCAATGTTGACGAAGAAGAAAGTTCAGCGCGGTAGCAAAGCTCACATCAATAAATTCAGCCCAACCCTATTAGCGTAGCTCGAATTTGATGTTAGAAGTGTAATCAAACATTTAATTTGAACGAAATTATTAAGCAAAAATCTGTGTAGTCGAGTGAGAACGATAAAAGAAAAGGATTTACATAATGAATTATATTATGTCGCTCCGTTTGCGCGCCAGCTTTCCACGAAAACTTCCACCAAGCGTCGTTGTTTGCGCTAAACTTCAACCGACATGAATTGTAATTTTTCTTCTTCTCTGCTTGTTACTTCGTCTCCCTCGCATTTGAAAATTACAAGTTGTTTTTCTGCCTCATAACGAAGCTTATCAAGCAACACGAGCACCTCTGAATCCAATCACTTAATTAACTTAATTCTCCGATTCTCCACAAGTAGGAGCTTAGCAGGTTTTGTGCGGTAAGATCGCAATCACGTCGCTTCTCATAAATCATCCACGCACAGCTCCCAGCAACAAGCAAAAATTAGTAAAGGCAAAACTTTTTTGTCTCGCTCGTCATTCTTGAAAGTCAAAACTCAAACACAATTCTAAACTCTGCTAAAGTTGAGTACACTAATTTGAAAGACTTCGGGAGAAGCTGTAAACAAAAAGTAAAAACATAATCAACAGAAGCTGAAAAACACCGAAGTTGCTTGTTCTTGTGCTAAACAACGAAATGATTATTTACATTCGTTCGTTTGATTTGAAGACGAGAGGAGCGGAGATCAGGTGCTCACTTTTTGCTGTTTGCGTGGAATGGGAAAAGCTCTCTTGATTAAAAATATTTATTCTCCTCGGAGTGTTTCATACTTCACTTGAGTTTCTTAATTTTTTATCGTGAACTCCGACACAACAAAAGGATCTCGCCGCTGAAACAAATTAGGAGTTCATGAATTTTTAAACTGCTGCTGGCTTCGGCGCCTTTACCGACAGAAAAATCCACTCGACGCTCGTGTAACTTTAAAGCAGCCCGCTGAAATAATTGGAACTAATTATGAGATAATTTAGGTCCCGCTTTAAAAAGCACTCAACGACTTAAACTCATTCGTCTGGTTGCTGCTTCTGCAACTTCAACTTGCGGTAATGGGTTCGCAATTAAAGTTTCATCGCTGACGAAACTTGAACTGTAATTGAGAATTTCGGGTTTCTTTGAAATAGCAGCTGCGCGGGGAATCGGAGGCTTTTGCGGGGAGCGCTGAAGGTATCAACGTCTAACTAGCAAGCGTTGTACAGGTTCGAATTTATGTCCCGAGAAGCTTTTCATTCCAACAAGCCCCTATGCATTAAATTCGACTCACCTGCTGCGTCATGGAGCTCAAACAAGTTCTGATTGCTTTTTCAACATTTTTCATAGCAAAAATATTCATTAATGCTGTGATTGAGCCTTTGAAACCGTTAGCGAAAATTTATTCATTTTGTGATTCATTTGCATTAGATATCAAACAGAAACATTCACTCCATTGGAATCAGCAGTTTTTGTTTCGAATGACAACTCATGACAAGTCGAGTCAAATTCACTGCTAAGGCGCAGGAAGCTTCGAATTTACGATGCTGTTTACAATTCATGCATCAATAAATTGTCAGCTCAAGCTCGGAATCTCAAAAGTTCTCCGCCACACTCGAATGTATTGCTACGATAAGTTCTCTGAGATGAGATGAAGAGTACGAGTCATTAAAAGGAGAACATGTCTTTGTTATAGAAGCAATCAACCGTTCAAGCTAAGCAAGCGAAGTGCGATTGTTGCGTCAGTCAAAAGAATTGCTTTTAAATTCATGTATCACTTTCATTAATAGTTTTTCCAGCTTAACAATCTTCAAATGATGCAAATGTATCAAATCAAAGAGTGATGCTACGCTTGAGCTGGTAAATCATAAGGAGCGAGTCGAAATTTCCATTATCGCGACGCTGAGTTTGTTTTCACATTTTCCATTAAAAAAATGATGTCAAACCTGAAGCATCGACTCTGTGAACGTCGCGCAACGTCTCGTATAATATGGCGTGATAAATCAGATGCAATTTTTCATAAATGAAACTTGTGACAGTTTTATCGCAGTCGCGGAACGATTCATTTTAGCAAAATAACCCAAATTGAGATATCAAGCTAAACTGGCAAGCCATAAGTTAAATAGACGTTTCCTTTCAAACTTATCACTGCTGCTCGTCAATGCAAGCAATCATTGCGCTACCGCATCGATTCCCGATTTTAAAATTGCGCCATCAAATATTTATATTGAATTTAAATTGATTGTCTGGGGTGATCAATAAATATCGCACAGATATGAGCACTGCGTGGCTTTTGTGTCGGCTCGCCGTTGCATCACCAGTTGCAATAATTTTCATTTCGTTTCACAATTGCAAACGCAACATTGAAGCAGCGAATGGCTTTAAGTTTTAACAACTTGAAATGAGTAAAGCGATCTCAGGGTTTGATTGAAATTTTATTTCTAGGATATCGATGGATTTTGTTGGAAGAAGGTTATACTTCTGCTAATTTAAATGTGGCCATCTCAAAAGCCAAACATTGATTCTCGCGAGCTTTAGGTTTTCTTCAGTCAAACTTTTCTTGAAATTTGAGGTTCGAAGTTTCTGAACTTCTTTCAAGCCAAAGAAATGCTTAGTTTGCAGTTTGAATCATCTGAGACATCAAAATTCATCGCAACTTCTTGTATGCCAGCATGATTAATTATCGGAGATTCAGCAGATAAGAATTGGGAAGAGGGCGATTCGTAATTAAAACTTTGTCCTCACCAGAAGCTCCGTCGATAGCCCAAAACGTAAAACTTTAATAACTTAAGAAATTGAGTTTGAACTTTACCCGATAATCTTCACATGTGACAACACGTGTGGCTTCGATGCTCTGTGGTCACTAATGAATAAATTAAGAGCCAACTGATAGGAAATTATCACGACAAGAGCAATTTTCGAATCGTTTAGTTCATGCATAAAATTTCGAGTGACGTTCTGTCTTAAAAACTAATTTCGTCTCGAAGAGGAAAACGAATTTTCCGGAAACAAATTAAAACTCTATCATTGTTTGAATATCTAGATAAACTTTATGAGAAACTTCAGTCAAGCTGGGGAGGATTGGAGGCGGCAGAAAGTTTTTGTTGTTCTTGAAATTAAATTATAATCTTCAAAGTTCTTGTCTCTCCCCGACGACTCTGGAAATTGACAAAAGCTGATTTATATTTTGATGGTGGAAGAACGAAGCTTCGTTCTGAGGCAGAAAATCATTGGAGCTGGATTGGAAAAACGTTTGAAAATGGGATTAAAACTTTGACTTTCATGTCGGAGCAAACCGAGTGAGGGGAAGAAGGCTTGAACGCATTACTCGCCTCATTGAAATGTTTCATTTTAGCAATTTTGCAATGAAATAGAAAATCAAATTTCGATCGCACGCTCCAAGGAAGAGACTCGAGAGCAGCGTGAATCTGAATTCAGTTCAATTTAAAAGCGAATGCGTTGCAAGCAGATTGCTTCTCAATTTAAAATTTATGAACAATCGTTGCTCGAGATTAATAAATGTTTCCACTCGTTTTATTTCCAATCAGAAGCATCCGCGCGACTACTTTGTTTAAACTATCAACAACTCTTTTAATCGTAATTTATGCCCAACATAAATTCAATTCTCCGTGCTCTCGAAAATGTATTAAGCAGCGAATTATTTCCGAGTAAACGTGGCGATATTTATGGCCCTGCGACAGAGCTTCCCGACCTGGTCAGGACGAAATGAACGGCCTGAAAGTTTTCTGAGTTGATGACATCCTTCCTGGTCGGCCAGAGAGCTGAACTTAATAAGTCTTTAATGCGCTTTTTGGTTGGCTGCGTTGCTAGCAGCTCTTTGAATCAGCTTATGTGAAGCTTTAAAATCAATTACTGATATTAAATTGAGCACCAACTTTTTGCAACTGTAGGCGATGCCGTTTACCAGATTTTTATCGGGACACAAAAAGTAATTGTGGTATATTAAAGCGTTTCCTGTTGCTGTAGAAAGTTTGTGCTTCGATTTAGTGGAGCAATAAATAAAAAAGTTTCGATGTGACGACGCATCATTCAGCTGGGTCGGCTGCCTCGCACACATTCAGGCTGTGAACAACTGCTAACTTTTAGACGACTCGAGGAGAAAAACTTTGTAAACACTGAAACTTTTGTGGTGCTCAATTGACTGGATGATTCATAAACCACTTCAAGTACAGTGTCCAGACAACCTTAAGTATTCAGGTTTTGAAATAGTGCAGTTGACTAGGTGCGTCTTAAGACTTGTTGACTCTAGTTCAGTATGCAAGGTTTTGGTATGCAAATTTTAGCTCAGAGTGAAAAGGGTCAGGGGCTTTGACGAGGAGATGTAAAAGCGTGTTTCTTCGTTTCGTATCTATAAATAGATGGAAAGCAAATCGACAGCAGTCTTACACGCGATTATGCAAAATCTATCGAACTTATTTACACGATAACAGGTTTTCAGCTCCATCGCATCGATGTCGATTTTGTTATTTCTTCGAGCTTGTCAAGGTAGTCGTTGAGTTTACTTTGGAGTGGCAACAAGGTTCAAATGCGGTGGAGTTTATTTACATTTCTGCTCGTCGCTTGCGTCTTCCGATTGACTCGCAGCGCATCGCCAAGAGGTGAAAGTTGTCATCGTGCAAGTGTTTTCCAGAATTTCTAAAAAAATCTTTCTCGAAATTACTTCCGCAGTCGGTCAATGTGAAAAGAGCGACGGAAAGTGCAGTGAAGCGAGCGCGTGCAGGTATATCTGGACGGATTCAATTGATTGCACAGTGCAACGTAAAGTCTGCTGCTACAACGACCATGATTACATCGATCTGGGTTGACACAAGAAGATCACCAAGAGTAATACAAATAAATCAAACCTGAGATATGTAGACTTAAGTTTGGAATTTGGGAGCAACTAGCTCCAAGTTAGCAATCAAGCTGTGCCAACAAAACTTTAATTAAATCAATTTTAACTCGATTACCTTGCTGTCGGTTGCATCGGAAGGCGACTCATAATTGATGGAGATTCTCTTTATGAATTTCCAATCAAACGCAAGGAAATGACTGGACTGTCGATTCAATTTAAAATCATCTTGTGCAATCAACTTTACTTGTGTACCCAGCACGATAAATTTTAAATCAATTGAATTAATTTCCTGAGATGATTTTCTTGCTCTCGATTCAATGCGAGGCGACTTTTGATGTGGTCAAACTGATGTTGGATAGCTCGAGTCGAGTTTTGATATGATTTTCGACGTATGTAAGATTTGCTAGGAATTTTTTCTCGTATTTTGAGTGAGAAAAGTTTCAGCCTTACTCAAACATGATGCAACTTGGCTAATTGATTTAGTGGAGTTTGCTTGAAACAGACAACAATTGCACAAAAGTCTGAATCTCCATAAAATTATGAGAACAGCAAACAAACGAAGATAAACTCGCAAACAATTTTCTAGTTTTACTGCTGACGAAAAACTCTCAAAACCGTTTATGTTCTGTCTTCATTTGAATATTTTATACTGCTTCCCTATCTTGATGATACGGAACCCTTTTCCGAGATGGAAGAAGTCAACTACGACATAAAAGGATGAAATTGTGAAGATGCACATGAGAAACATAAAATGTTATTATCAAAATTTGTTTTTCAATTTGTACAATTTGCAACTTCGAAGAATATTATGCGACAACGTTTGCGAACGTTCTGCTTACACAAAGAGTGTCTGTTTTAATGAAGAGCTCGTCGTAGGTGAGTGAGGCTTGATTGTGAATGAAAGGTTTGCTGTATACCGTTTGCACATAGTGAGTAAAATGATGTGACGTTGTAGTCAATTATTTGGTTTCAGGTAAAAAAGTGTGAGCTCATCAAGCAATCAATTTGAAATATGAAGTTTGATTTATTTTTAACTACCGGTCGTTTCCAGAAGTAACTTTTTCACTTTGAATATCACCTGAATTAAACGATACCTAAAGTGAAAAAAGGTATTTTTGGTTGTCAACGCTTATCGTTCTGTCGTTGAAAATCGCAAACAACTTGAAAGAGAAAGCAAACAGTTAAGCTCTACTAACGATACGGTGAGTAATTTATCACAAAACAATTTAAATGGAAGATGCGCTGCTTATTGCTTTCTTCTGAGGAAAAAGTCATAAATCCTCAAGCTTTAAGTCACTTCGAGATGAGTTTTAAAGCTAGCGAAACGAAACGGAATGCTCGGCAAAAATATTGCAAAAGTTTCGAGAACAAAATGATGTTTCTGCTTCGCAACAATCGTTTTGCTAAGTGATGCTGTTAACTAAAGCACTCGAGCTGGTGGTCGTTGGAAGGAAGAACGAGTTTCTGTTGAAACAACTTTGTTCTCCCATGTTTCCAATTCCGAAACATTTAACTTTGGGCTGCGGGGAGAAGGGGGAAGAAAATTGAACTTTATTTAATTTAGACAATCACACCTAAGACGCGCTCCGATGCACGATGCACACTCGATTGTTTAATTTCTATTAAAACCTTTCTCGGAACAACATACTGACTCTTGATGCATTCGCCAGCTAGGATAGAGATGGTGGTGATAGCAACTGCACTGCAAATTCATCTCACGTTTAGCTTTACACTTTCTACCAGTTTTATTGCTGGGAGTGAGAGCAGAAAAAAATCCTTAATGTACTAAGTTATTGCTTTTCAGCAAAAACTTCAGCGCCAGCATTGAAGAAAAATTATGCTTGCTTTTATTAAATTAGAAATTACACGAGTTCAAGAATTTCTCCGACGAGAATATTTTAAGTGTCGACGCTGCTGAATGCGTTGCGCTCTTCTTGCTCTATAAATTACAATCTTAGCGATGCACACGTTAGCTGCCTCAGAGTGTTCGCTTGTTTATGCTCAACCTAATTACCAAAGCTGATCGAAAGAGTTTTCTTTCATCAGCAAACTTCGAACGTTGCACAAGATGTTTCAAGCTTTTGATTATGTTTGTGAGCATTCAAATTGCATCCGGAATATCAAAGATTTATAACTATGTACTACATTGTAAAGTCTCACCACTCTCATATTTCCTTTATAAAGTTGTCAACAGTCGTATCAACCGTTTGTTGTTATCATTTGAACCACTAAAGTGACAGCAACATATTGAAGTCAAAGCGATTTGCCGTTTTCACCTGTTTTTCCATCCTCTTGTTGGTAAAAAGAAATTGAATCAGGTCCAATTGAAAATTGGTCTGCAAGATTGCAGCGCTGATTGGACTCGTGTAAGCGAGCGACGCAGTCATATTGGTTTGAAATAAGCGTTTGTTTGCCTTCATCAGGCTTTTGGCTGTAAGCATCAGCCTGCTCACATGATTCCACATCAGCGTTGGATGCGATTATCGTTTCTCGCTGTGATCTGACGAGTTGATTGATGAGGAAAGACAAACAGAAGCTCATTTTACGGAAAAGTTTCCAATCAAAGTTTGTTGGAGCTTTCGGCATCGTCGCGCCATATCATTAATTACGTCCGACAATGACAAACATCGAAAGACCTCGCTGATGGAGTTCGAGTTCATTGAAATTTATGCATCAACGTCTGTGGCGCGGCATTTTTCGTCGGACGAACGGCAGCATCCGCCACATTGATTAACCAACGAAATAATCAAAATTTATTTCAACCGAACCCGCTCACAGAATAAAACGTAATTGATGTTCGAGTAATGCCTGTAATTAAAATTAATTGAGTTTTGTTCGCCAATTACCCGCTGCAATCGCAAACAAAACAAACTTGGATTTGATTTTTCGCATTCATTTGTCTCGCTGCAATTGATACTGGATTAAAATTTGATAACGAAGCCATAAAATTCATAACGCCACACAATCAACTTGAATCACTCTTTCATTATGAAATGAATGGACTGCAGTCGAATTGAGCCGCAAAGTTTCAACATGCAAGTTTAACTGAGGAAGCCTCGCCAGATACAAAATTAATTCATTGCTTCTCATTCATGAAGAACTGAAGTTTTGACGCTGCTGTGGCGACGCGCTTACTTCGGCGCTCAGCGACAGTGACAGCAATTTGTTGTAAATTAGTCTTTTGACGACTGACTAAACTCTCGCTAACGCTTCTGCTGCGACAAGTGACAAAAGCAGAACGTGAAATATGCGAATTGTCCGATTGGGCTTCCCTCGACATAATTGGCGATATGAAGAATCCAACCGCTCTTCACTGACGAATAGGAATCATGAGCAATGCTAACATTCAACTATCAAAATACAACTCAATTACAAACTGTTTGAAGACTCAAACTCATGATGTGCGAGATGAATGCATTTGATTACAGAATTTTAATTAGAACTTGTTCTATCCTCGATTACAAGTGGAAAGCAACAATGTGTTTGGCGGTTTTCGAGTGAGGTAACAGGCATTCTGCAACAGAGTAGCGACAGTCTGTGTAATCATGGCTACAACAATTCGCATGCAATTCTTCTGGTCGAGTTCGGCTGTCGCTCACACGAATTTACTTCGTTCGACAGATAGAAAACGTCTGTTTGCAGATCAACCTCTGTTTTGATTTCGTAGCTCCCGTGAGAGCTTTCCGATTACCACAGAGTCGAGAGCGCATTCCAATTTCCTGGAGAGAATAATCTTCATCGTACATAAAACCAGTCGTAAGAATAATATTTATGACCGATATTGATATAGAGGAGGAAAGCTCACTAGACGTTCCAGTATAATTTATTTTTGCATGCTGTGGAATGGAGTGGAGTGGACGTGAATAAATCACTCAAGGCAAAGTCAGTTCATCCGATTGAATGTTTTCGAATGGAAATCATGTTTACATTCGCTTAATCTCCTCTCATACCTTGCAACGAACTTATGCTGCAATTAAGTTCAAACAAAACTGTTTCATGTATGCATTGAGAGTTTGATGGATTCCCGGTATTATTTTAATCAGATTTGAAAGTTTTTCTCTACTTAAAAATCTTCTGAAAGCTTTATTAAATGGTTTCGATTTATTGTAATTGTTTTCAATTGGTATAAATAATGTACCAAAAAGAACACGATAGTAGAAAAGCTTTGTTCAGCTCTGAAGTTGCGTGTATTAAACAGAGGCTCGATGCTGAGCGAAGGCTTTTGCATAGAATCGAACAAAGTGACGGCAATTCAAATAACTGCAAGCTTCACATCACTTTAAGGCTGTCAATAGACTCTTTGATAGTGTCCAATTTTCTAGGAACTCACAAGCTGATTGCAGGATCTTATTCAAGCTCACAAAACATCAGATGAAAGTTTTATTTCTTTGAGGTTTCACAGCTGAATTATTCATTGGTTTTATTGAATTATTCTACTTGAGTAGGGAGAGATTTATCAAATTAAGAAGCTTCGTCGTTTGGCTACAGCTAGTCTTGCTTTCTTTATTGCATTTAAATAGAGTGAAGAAGGAAAATGGAACGACGATTATTTCAATGCGATGAAAGAGTCGAGAAATAACCGTGAGAAGAGTTCATCGATGTAACAAGATAGTCAAAAGCTCGGGACTTCTTTCAGTGTTATCGTTAATCTAGCAACCGTCAAACCTTAAAGCTTTTTATGAAGGATTGGAATCAACGAGTCATCAGTTTGTTGGCTGCAAAGCCCAGTGATGCACTGAACTGTAATCCAATAAAATCAAGGAAGACTTCAAACTCAAGATCTTCAACAAGGGCGAACAAGCTTTCCTGGACGTCTTTCAGTTGACCAGCCATTGAACGTTTTCCTAAGAAATCATTGGACGTTCTACAACGTCAATGGTTCGTGTTCTATCGAAATCTTAAGTTCAATAATTGGCAATCAATTGGAATTCAATGTGTCTCAAAAGCATGCCAGCAAGAACAAATTTTCCGTTGATTGAATCGAATTTAGTTCCTGGGGACGTTGTGGACCTGAAGCGGAAAAACTTCTTTGTATTATTAAAGCGATTCTCCCTCGTCAGCCGAAAATTCCAGAAAAAATATTCCAAACAAGCTTAATAATTAATGAGAGCCTCGAGACGACAGAGCGAACGAGTTTTTGCTATCGATGGAAGCAGCAGGAAATGGCTGCTAATATTCAATATCGTCTGAACTGTGAGTTATGAGCTGCGACCACCCACAGCCGCGCATTTCACGCGGTGCCAAATCATCAGCAGCTCTCACAAGCAGAGAGCTCTGTCAAGCTCAAGTTCCCCCGCAAAGGAAACATCTGCTAGCTAACTGAACGATTTTCGTCAATTTCCGAATCGCTCAGTCGTTGAGAAATTGTTGCACCAAACGGATGGAGCAGTTGATGCAAAAAACTAGCGCGAGTTCGTTTTTCTATTCGGTGGCACGCTCGGGAGCTGCTCGCACGTTCTGCGGACATCCGAAGCTTTAATTTGAGATGAAACGTCAACGAGAGCTTTGCCAGCTTTTGGGATGAAGGGAAAATCTTTTTAAGTTTCCTAAATGAATTTTCCGATGAACAGCTCAAGCTTGTCGGATTTCAAACGGAACTAACGAAATGTCAACGACTCTAAATTAATTGATGCTGCTCACTTAAATAATCAGCGTCGTTGTCACGACTTCTCTGCTTCCCGTGACTTTCTTGTTAAAACTTTGCTCCGCAAAATTTCCTCACGGTTCGCTCTAATCGTTCAATCTCTCCACCTATCGCAAGGCTTGTTCGCTGCTGCAGTGTCGATGGGAAGGGAGCGAATCACTGCACAAAAAGGTTAAAAGTTGGAGAGCGAGATAAATTGATGGCCAAGATAAATGTTCGCTTCGAAGAGTTCGAGCGGCGTCTAGCAGCGTTGGGAGAACTCGACAAACATCAAAAAATTATAAATCGTTTCGTAGCAACAATACGTTGATGGACTCCGGATGAAGTTCTTCAATCTCGCTCTCGTCCCCTCCCCATTGGCTCTCGTCAACCTCCGCACACATCGAGAACTTTCCTTCCCTTATGGGAAATCAAAATGTCAACAGTTGAAAATGGGAAACAAATTGAACCATCATCGTTCTGAGATTTGCACAGCAGGAAGCAACAAAACGAGTTAACGTTGTGAGCTGAGAAAAAGTTGAAACTTTGTTGGTTTTTCAAGCTAGAAGCAAATGGATTGAAACGACGGTGCCGGGCGAGGATGACGCTGGCAAGATCACGGAGGATGGGAAAGGTTGAATTGTTTAAAAGTCAAAGTCAATAAACAGCCATCGAGTTGCAGGTCGTGCTGGTATGGCTTCGACATGCGAGGGTTGTGAAGATGTTCCACAGTTCAGTTGGAAACAGTAATGACAGAACATTAGCTGGAAATTGTTGGCCGATGTCTAGCATGAAGATTTGAGAGGTCGTAGAATTTTACCCGTGACTGACACACGTGGACAACCGAAAGTTATAAATTTGTTTTGAGTGCTCTCTCTGGAGGTTTTAAAGATATAACAACGAGACAGAGAAGCGTAGTTGGCAACATATGGAGCAGACCAATTCAGATATTCCATGTGATTTAGACACGGTTTGCAATTGATAGAATTGTCAATCAAACCGATTTTGCCTTGAAGTTTGAATCAAGTTAAGACAGGAAACTTTATTGATGAAATATGATAGTTCAACTATCATTTTTCCATCTTCTTATCAACGAGACAATTCACCGTTTATGCAACTGAACCTTTCCACTCAAACCAAATCAAAATCGTCTATAACAAATGTTCAACTCTTTCTTGGAAAGGCAGCAAATCGAACTACGAGACGTTGGACAGTCATTGATGAAGGAAAGCTCGCGCTTGATAACTCGAGAGCAAACTTCGAGCGTTGCAAGCTTCCAATCCATTCCGATTACGAAAGAATTTCTGATGAAATATTCATTCGAGAACTCCGAGCTTCGAAGGAGGGAAACTTTTGCACGTCAAATTTCAAGTCGTTAGCGAGAACTTCCCTCGCTTAATGGACTTCTGGTCGAGAGAATGACATCATCATCATTCATAATATTTATTTTATGTCGTCGGTGAGTTGAAAGGCGAGGGTTGGAACACACAAAATGGTAATTGCTTCCTTCCTTCGCCGCCAACATCCTTCCGGTTGCTGTGTGATGCAGAAAGCTCTGCTCGGCCATTGCGACGAAGCTTTAGCAGCACATGTTGGCCGTAAATTTGTGTAAAATAGAAAACCGCCGACGATCGTATAAAATCATAAACAGGCGAGTCGTGTTCGCATGGGCAGCGGCCGCAAAAAGGATTCTCTAGTCGCACCATGTGTCGTCGTCTCTACTCTGCATCCATAATCGTGTGAAATAAATTCAGAGGCTTCGGGACGAGTTGGAAATTATCCTCGACTGTGCTTTAGTTCAGAGTGAAACTTACTCGTTTCCCTCGACCTAATTGAGATCTCTCGCTTGATGAAATCGCAAACGCGTTTGATCTTGTGGAAAATTTATTCATTTTCGCTTGTTTAAGAGAAGAGGAATTTATAATGCAGCAAAACCAAAGAAATTGCTCAGTAAAATAAGTTGTTGAAATATTTCAGCTCCGGCGTCGTCCGCCTGCATTCTTTACAATCTAAGTAGAAGCTTGGTCCTTAGTAGCGACCTCGGCGATTGTCTCGTTCTTGTCCTCCACCACGGTTGTCTCTATCTCTGCCGCCGCCGCCTCCTCCACCGCCTCCGCGGTTCTTCTGTGGCGATCTATAATGAGATAGTCGTATAAGCCTCAATAACAGCTCGTTCAGACTTTAACTAGGAACGGCTAGACGAATGTTTCATCTATAATGAGCACTCTAGTTCGTTCCTCTAGCTAGAAGCGTTAGCCAAGCGACTGTAGACGTCTGCAATTGATTCTAAGCTCACCTCGAACGACCTCCGCCACCGCCGCCTCCACCGCGTCCTCGCGATTTGGATCGGGACCGTGATCTGCCACGACGTCGCGAGTACAAGTAGCGACGAAGCTCACGTGAAATCGGCTTCAAGTGCATGAAGTTGCAGAATCCAGAGCGAGTACATTCGCCCATTTCGTATTGACGGCAGCAAGCCTCACGGAAGTCAGTGACGGGCGAAAGTTCAGCGTAGACTGGACGTCCACCAAACCAACGGTTGTTGAGCTCTTTTGCGGCGCGTTCCGCGTCTTCCTCTCGACGGAACTTTATATAAACATTGCCTACCAAATGATCTCCGAGATTGTCGCAAACGTTCATTTCCTCGATCTCGCCGTATTTGTCTTCGAGTTCCACGAACACGTCCTCGAAGAAGTTGTCGTAATGCTCTTGCATCTCTTCATCGGAGACGTTCGCAACCACTAAAACGAGAGTTGGGCGTCAGAATGAGGCGAGAAAAGTATTCAAAGCACTTACAATGAGATCCATCGGCAGACTTCGCCGAGTTCTGTGGATTGACGTAAAGATTCTGCAGTAAACAGGTCTGCGAGAAGGTTGGCTTGTTGTGTATTCGCGAGCATCGGTCTCCGTGCCGGCAAGCTCCGATTTTGAAGTAGAACGAGCAATTGACCCTAGAAAAAACAATCAACAATTTTTAGTTTCGCCGCGTTCGAAATCGCGTGCTTTCCACTCGACTTACTTGTCTTTCTCAGTTCCGAAGATCGAGGCGAGGTATTCAGCCATCGTGTGGTTGTGGCTTCGATTGGTTTAGATGCTCGGGATAGCTTGAAAAGTTAGAAAAATGCTCGGCGACAATGAATTGAAAACTACCAAATTTTCGCGTAGTTTTGGCCCTGCGGTTGAATCGGTTGAGCTTTCGTTAAGTTAGTGAATCGGTTGAGCTTAACGAAACAAACTGCGCGATTGTTCTAGAAACAAATACGCAAAATTTCTGCTGTTTATCAACTACAATTCACACGGTTTAAGCCTAAAATCAAGCGAATCATTCAAATAACAAGTCGACAAATCGTACAATAGAGACCAAATGGCTGATGTAAGTGATGATTCACTTTGAAAACAATTACAAAGCTAATTTCATATTTCCATTCGAAATCAGCAGATCAACCAATTAAAGGAGCAAGGAAATGCAGCTCTGACTGCCGGGAACTTTGCGGAAGCCATCCAAGCATATTCCGATGCTATCAAGCTCGACGAATCGAATCACGTTCTTTATTCCAATCGCTCGGCTGCCTATCTCAAAGCCGGACGGTTCCAAGATGCTCTGAAAGACGCTGAGAAGACAATTCAAATCAACGAGAAGTGGCCAAAAGGATATTCACGTAGAGGCGCAGCCTTGTTCGCTCTTGAGAAGTACGACGAAGCCTTCACTTGCTATAACAAAGGTAAATAACCTGAAAAGCTGCCAAACTTTTCGGCCGAACTTTCTAGAACTATTGCGTTTTAGGATTGGAACATGATCCAACGAATCAGGCGCTGATGCAAGGCCAACAGGAAGTGAAGAACGCTCTCATTAGTCAGCTACTAGGCCAACAATCGCCGATGGACATCGATCCCAGTTCTCCTGAGCCTCCACGACCAAAAGCTCGCGATCCAACGCCGCCGCCTCAGCCGAAGAAAGATCCAGAAGATGAGAACCTTCCTGAGAACAAGAAGCTCGCTAGAAAAGAGAAGGAAGCTGGAAATGAAGCCTACAAGAAGAAGGATTTCGATACTGCTCTCGTTCACTATAACAAAGCCATCGAACACGATCCGACCGACATCACCTTCCACAACAACATCGCGGCCGTTTACTTCGAGAAGAAAGATTACCGCCAGTGCATCAGCGAGTGCGAGAAAGCCATCGAGATTGGCCGCGAGAACCGAACCGACTACAAACTTATCGCAAAAGCTTTCACGCGAGCCGGAAACGCTTCCAGAAAGCTCAGCGAAAACAAACAGGCGCGAACGTACTACGAGAAGTCTTTGTCGGAACATCGAACGCCTGAAGTGAAAACGTTGCTGTCGAAGGTGGAAGCTGTAATCAAAGAGGAAGAGCGTCGAGCTTTCATTGACCCTGAGAAGGCTGAAGAGGAGAAGGAGAAAGGCAACGAGTTCTTCAAGAAAGGCGACTTTGTGACAGCTGTCAAACACTACACAGAAGCCATCAATCGCAATCCCGATGACCCCAAACTGTACTCGAATCGCGCCGCTTGCTACACTAAACTTGCTGCCTTCGACTTGGGCTTGAAGGACTGCGACATGTGCACAAAGTTGGACGACAAGTTCATCAAAGGCTACGTTCGCAAGGGAAAGATTTTGCAAGGAATGCAGCAGCAGTCGAAAGCTTTGCACGCGTACCAAAAGGCACTCGAGATCGATCCAACCAACGGCGAAGCTATGGAAGGATATCGCGCTTGCACTGTGGCTGTTCATTCCAATCCGGAGGAAGTGAGAAAGAAGGCGATGAACGATCCCGAAGTTCAACAGATTCTTAAAGATCCGGCAATGCGAATGATCTTGGAGCAGATGCAGTCGGACCCGAAAGCCGTTCAAGAGTGAGTGACGCTGCAAACTTGTTGTTGACACGATCTCTAATTCATTTGTTTTCTATCGCAGGCACTTGAGAAACCCCGAAGTCGCCAACAAGATTCAGAAGCTCATGGAGTCCGGGATCATTCAGATTCACTAAGCAAACCGTCAGCGAGTGGTGGAGCGGATGTGGGAAGCGGCTTTGACCGCAACTTTTTGCTTTCACGGTTTTCTGCTTATTTACTGCAAACATTTTAATAAGAAACTAGTAATAACTCAACTGGATACAACTCTAGCCCTCGAACTGATGCTTACGTTCCCCAGCCTTTCCTTGAAATCTAACTTGTCACTCCTTAAGTTCCTGAACTGTCCGAGCTATCGCTTCAGTCATGTGGATCAAACTAATGTCGCTCGACCGAATTGAATTCAAAATCGCAGAAAACTCATTCAATAAAAAGAAGATTCAATAGTAGGAATATGAAATTACAACATAAGCATAAACCGTCGAGTGTTTTCGTTCGTTTTCGGGTTTCAGGAGAAGACGCTGCGATCGTCGAAGAAGAAAAGTTTTTTCTATTTATGGAAAAACATTTCAAGCGAATTTTCTTGCGCTTCAGTTTAGTTGCAGCGCGTGAAGCGATAGCATTAAGAAGTGGAACTCATTCCTTTAAATTAATTCGATATGCAGACAGTTTTGCGAATGCCTTCAAGTTCTGTGCAACGAAGACAGAAGAATGGACTGAAGATTGGTTTCTGCCGCGTCTGCACGTGTAAGGATAAATTATTTAGATTGAATTGCCTAGTTGATATCAAAGGCCACGCGACATTTATGTTCTCAGCATCGGCTTCCTGTTCAGTGTTTAAATTGCGAAATTGTTTCTCTTAGGCTTCAACGTTGACCTCTTAACGTCCCGATGTGGATTGTTGAAACTAACAGAAGTCGTGCTGGGAAGTTGCTGCGAAACTCTTTTGATAAGATTTGGATTGCCGGCAGCTCAGGATATCGGTAGCTTACCACTTTGACTGTGATCGACGAGTTCTCATGAATTGATTTCAGGCGAAGCGTTTTACAGTTTTCACTCAACGGTCACGGCGGCCTTGACGACATCATTGATCTTGCTGATCTCTTACTTCTTTAGCGCAAAGACCTTCAGCTTGGTACGACAATCAGTTTTCGTGAGTATTCCATTGAACTGTTCCAACAATTTTATATGAACTTTACTTCAATTAACAAGGAAATGTTCTTCAACGCATTCGCCTGCTTCTTGTACATCAGCACGAGGTATTTAAACCTTCACACGTTCCATAATCACGTGTCAAAAACACTTTCTCCCTTGCAGTTGCTACATGGCTTTCTCGACGAACGTCTTCCTACACCCCCAATTCTTCGCTTCCTCTTCGAGCCAGGCGTTTCCTGCAATGGTTTGCGTTTATGTGAGTGTTACTGCGCGGTGTAAATCAGAATGTTTGTCTGACTTCTATTTTTAGTACGTGGGCGGTATCTTAGGAGTTGTTTATGGAATGGATGCAGTCGTCGCATACAAAGATTTCAAAGGATTTGGTTGACGGCGGGACGAGGGTAATGACCTGTAATTGAAGTCGATGAACCTGAGAGAGCAGACATTTGTATCGAAGATTTGATCGTGCAATGATCTGATCTCAACAGCCTAAATGCTCAAGGATCAGAGAACGAATAAATCATTGAATAATTCCTCAAGATAAAATCAAATTTTCCATATAAATTTCGAGTCCATGTTCCAATAAAATTATTTGTCAAATTTAGAATTTTCATTTTATTTCCTTCGCACTGAAACACAACTGGTTGTGAGATTATGGCAGCTAAGTAGAAGAGAGTCTTCTGGAAGTATTTTTAAGAACACATTTTTCTTGCTTTAATAGTTGTCTTACATCAACGAGTACAATTAGCGGGGAAGAGGCAGTAAAATGGCATAATTTCTTATCGTAACTAGTCTGCGTGCCATCGTCGAGTTTTAATTCCATCAGAATCTTTCGGTAAAAAATCTTCTTAACAATATTTAGGTCGTAATTTTGGTAACATTCAAAGTAAGACATGAACTTTCTTTCTTTTTGGTTTACTACTTTGTCACTTTAGAAGAGAGCATCGATAAGGAAACTGATTGGAAGAGTGAGAAAATTATTGGCACATTGAACAAAAACAGAATTTCCGGCAAACAGTTAAAGTTAAAAAGAATGAGAAAAGTATTTCGATTGCTCCTAATTTCGTATGCAGACTTGACATCTTGACACTTTCGTGTGAAGGTTTCCTGCTTTAAGTGTTTGCTGTTCTGGTGTTCTGAACTGTTGCGCTTGCTCGACTGTGACCATCCAGAAGCTGGTCATCGTCTCGTAGTAGTGGCATTGACCTTTGCCGCCGTTACACTCGATGAATGGAGTGGCGCGGAAATCTTGCAGACATGATCCTGGGCCAGAAAGTGCTTGACCACCTCCGCCATGACCAACAGCAGTGTGCTATTGAATTGAATAAATATAAATGACGTCTTAAGCTTCGTGTATTTTGTAACTTACCATAAGGAAGGTGTAACCAATCCAAAGTCCCTCCCATCCATAAGGACATTCTGGAATTTGTAGCGACTGGCTATGAACTGCAATGACGTTCGAAGGAACTTCACAGACAACGCAGCGCGAAATGTAGCCGCGCATTTCGTATTCAGAGACGGGCATCATTGGAATTTCCTTCGATGTGGACAGCCAGAACGTGCGATCGTTGCGAGAAGCATAGTTGCAAACATTGTTTTGACCGCAAGCCATAACTGGCATCGTTGAGAATTTGCGGACGCATGAACCTGGTGATCCCAAATCCTGATTAGCTGGATAATCATTTCCATCGACGTACAACAGTGAGTAACCGTCCCAGATCTTCACATGTCCGGCTTCACACTGCGGAATTTCTTCCGACTGACTGTGTTTTACTAACAAGATTCCAGTGAGATAATCTGGAGCTGAAGTGCAAGCTGCTCCTGGGTTTCCTTTAGGACCTTGCAATCCGGAAACTCCGTCTCTTCCTGGTGGGCCAGCCAATCCAATTTCGCCTCGAAGTCCGGGTGGGCCACGTGGGCCTTCCAATCCTTGCAAACCGATCTCTCCCTGTTCTCCACGCTCGCCTTGAAGACCAATAAGACCTGCTTCTCCAGCAAGTCCACGGTCTCCCTTCTCACCTGGTCGACCAACTTGACCTGGTGGGCCTCTAAGCGCTGCTGGTGCTGACAGTCCTTGTTCACCCTGAGCTCCGCGTTCGCCTTGAAGTCCAGGAAGTCCATCTTGACCTGGAAGACCTCTGAGTCCCTTTTCGCCAGCAAAGCCTGGTGGACCTTCAAATCCTGGTGGGCCTTGTTGACCCTTGTCTCCTTTAACTCCAGGAATTCCATTCAATCCACTTGGGCCAGGGAAACCTTTTCGGTAAAGAATGTGATAAGTTTTGCATGTTATATTCCCTTTTCAACTCACCTTGATCTCCTTTTTCTCCTTGGAATCCGACCGGGCCTGGTAGACCTTGGTCACCCTTTTGACCGATGAAGCCACGTTCTCCTTTACGGCCTTCAATTCCAGGTAATCCATCTCGTCCAGGAGTTCCAGGTAATCCTGAAAATAATTAAAATATTCTTCAGTTTTATCGCATGTGTGATGTTGCAGCAAAATTACCTTGCAAGCCGCGATCTCCCTTTTCTCCGATTCGTCCAAGCGGTCCAGGCATTCCTCGAGCACCAGGGGCACCGTCCAAACCTGGAAGACCACGATCGCCCTTCTCTCCAGGTGCGCCGATCAATCCATCGCGTCCGTTCTTTCCAGGTCGTCCAGGCAATCCTGCAAAACAGAAATATTTGAGTTTTTGAATTCTTAATTTTAGAGATGCTCAGATGAAAGCTCAAAAAGCTTATCGGGCTGATAACGTTATATAACGCTGAGAGGTTATTAAATACTTCTAACCCTGATAAAGCAGACAAATAAATTAGCGATAAGACAATTGAAGACGCTCAGTCGTTCAGAATCTTTCAAGCAAGCAACAAGCTTCCGTTATAATGAGCAATTTGGTTTCCCTCAGTGATTACGAAAAGCGAGCTCACGAATTACTGCCAAGAAATGCTTTGGATTATTTTCGAAGCGGTGCTGGGGACGAGCAAACTTTAGCACGGAATCGCAGCGACTTCAACAAATTTCGTATCCGGCCGCGTTTCTTGAGAGACGTGACCGTTCGCAATACGAGCACTGAAATTTTTGGATCGAAAGTTTCTTTGCCTTGCGGCATTTCGCCAACTGCAATGCAGCGGATGGCAGATCAGCACGGAGAAATCGCTAACGCCAAAGGCAAGTTTTGACTTATCAGTGAGAATTATTTGAAAATATTTCGTCTCGTATCAGCTGCGGCGAGTGAGAACATTGTGTTTATCATGTCAACTATCTCGACGACGACAATTGAAGACGTTGCTGAAGCAACGCCAGGGTCAACTAAGTGGTTCCAATTGTACATATACAAGGACCGAAAGCTCACTGAAAGCATCATAAGAAGAGCTGAGAACTCAGGCTTCAAGGCCTTAGTTCTCACGGTCGATGCGCCACTGTTCGGATTGAGACGTGCAGATTTGCGAAACAAATTCTCGCTTCCGTCTCACTTGACGATGGCAAACTTTTCTGATGCCGTCAAAAGTGAGGGCGGATCCGGAATCAATGAGTACGTCGCTAAGCAGTTCGATCCTTCAATCACTTGGAAAGATGTGAAGTGGTTAATGAAGTGAGTCACATAGAAACTTGCGAAAGGTTCAAAGTTCAAACTTCGAATTTCCAGCTTCACAAAATTGCCGGTCATTCTCAAAGGAATTTTGACAAAAGAAGACGCTCGGCTGGCTTGCGACATTGGAGTTGCTGGCATCATTGTTTCGAACCACGGCGCCAGACAGGTTGATAATGTGCCTTCTTCTATTGAAGCTTTATCGGAAATAGTGAAAGAAGTCGATGGCGCACTTCCGGTGATGTTCGACGGAGGCATTCGTCAAGGCACTGACATCTTCATAGCTTTGGCTTTGGGAGCAAAAATGGTTTTTATCGGACGGCCAGCAGTTTATGGTTTAGCTTGCCAAGGACAAGAAGGCGTTGAAAATATCATAAAGATTCTGAAGCACGAGTTCGACTTGACAATGTGTAACACTGGAGTGACTGCCATTGGCGAAATTTCTCGTGAAATGGTCGTTCATAAGAGTCACTATGCAAAATTGTAAGGAATGCTTTGAGGTGGATTGAAAATGTAATAAAGAGGGATAAAAAATATTTCAAACCTTTTTCGCCTTTCACGACTGGGCCGATATCTCCACGTTCTCCTTGTAGACCTTGTTCTCCCTTTTGTCCTTGAATTCCGTCCATGCCAGGTAAACCAACTGGACCTGGTGCTCCAGCATCTCCTTTAAGTCCTGGTAAGCCTGGCTCTCCCTGCAAGCCTATTGAAATGAAGTTTAGAATTATTCTTTGCGAAGAATATGGATTGATTTTATGTACCTGGTAATCCAGCAGGACCTGGAAGTCCAACCAAACCTGGCAAGCCAGCGTCTCCCTTTTCTCCACGAATTTCATTCAAAGGTCCTGGTGCGCCTCTGTCTCCTGGCAAGCCGCGATCTCCTTTCAGTCCTGGATAACCAACTGGTCCTGTTAATCCAGGTTCTCCTTGGTTGCCCTTTTCGCCATTAAATCCGGCAGGTCCCGTCAATCCTCTCTCTCCTTTAAGTCCGTCGAATCCTCTCGGTCCTGGAGCGCCCTCATTTCCTTTCAAGCCATCAAGACCTGGTGAGCCAGGAATACCGTTTGGTCCCATGTTGCCTTTCTCTCCTAATCAAATTATTTGAATTAGTTAAATTATCCTTTGTTTACTTCTTTGAATTAATCTTCCAGTCAACTTTCGAAAACTTCAATATTTCTTCACGCCACCCAACATTTTAACAGCCAATCAACTGGAAGTTGTCGTGTTCTTCAGCTTACCCTTAACGCCAGGGAAACCAGTAAGACCTTGATCGCCTTTTGGACCATCTAAGCCAGGAAGTCCGTCGAGACCATCTCGTCCTGCATCACCTTTCATTCCTTGTAAACCTGGTTGTCCAAATCTAAAATATTGTTAGATGAGGATATCTGATGTTTCTTCAGGAAATATATTACCCTGGCAATCCAGCGTCACCCTTTGGTCCTGGGAATCCATCAGTGCCAGGTCTTCCGTCAACGCCTCTTAAGCCTGGAGGACCGACTTCTCCTTTTTGACCTTTCTCACTGAAATTAGATAATTGATTGAGTATTTTCTAGATTAAGTTCAAAAAGACTTACGAAACGTCGCCAGCATCTCCTTTAGGTCCAAGTTGACCAGGATAGCCTCTATCTCCTTTTTCTCCATCCAATCCAGGAAGGCCGTCAAGTCCAGGAGGACCAAGAGGACCAACATCACCTGATTTAAAAATTGTTAGATTTAAATAATAACCAAAATTTACAATCTACCTTTAGGTCCAGGAGGTCCAGCAATTCCAGGCAAACCATCGAAACCAAGATCTCCTTTGTCACCTTTTTCGCCGCGTTCACCCTTAAGACCTTTTAAATTATAATGTTAAATTTTTTTAATGCAATAGTTTCAATTTATAACGCATTTACCTGCAAAACCCTGTGGACCTGGAAGTCCTCTAAGTCCAGGAGCTCCTTTCAGTCCTTGGTAACCTTTAGGTCCGTCGTTTCCTGGGAATCCTCTATCACCCTTCAAACCAGGCATTCCAACAATACCAGCGCTTCCTTTATTGAAAATGATATTTAGCTAGTGAAATTTTACCATTTAGTTTCATACCTGGTTCTCCCTTCATTCCATCATTTCCAGGGATTCCGTCCATTCCAGGTCGGCCCATGGGCCCTGGAAGACCTTGTGGTCCTTGAGGTCCAGTGTCTCCTTTGAAGCCCTAGAAGTTTCAAATAAATTTCCGTTCAACAGATTCAAACGATCGCTTACTGTCAAACCGGGTGGGCCAGGTGCACTAGAATATTTTGAGATTACTGTAATTTCAATTACCTAAAGCTGGATTTACAGTACTTACCCAGCCTCTCCAAAATCACCCTTTTCTCCAGGATATCCAGGAAGACCTTGCAGTCCGTCAAGTCCTCTATCTCCTTGTTCACCACGTTCTCCTTTTCTTCCAGCGAAGCCAATGTTACCTTTGGGTCCTGGAGGACCAGCAACTGAGAGACCTTGTTCTCCTTTTTGACCTTTTTCGCCACTCAGACCAGGCAAACCACGTTGTCCATCTTTTCCAGGATTTCCTGACAATAGAAAAAGAAAAATTGAAACGAAATTGCAAAAATGAAGTGTTTAGTCTCTTTACCTGGGAAACCAACAGCTCCAGCAAATCCTTTCTCGCCGCGAGGGCCGGGCAGACCACGAGGGCCAACTGGTCCTGGCAAACCTTGCAAACCGGGTTGTCCTAGAAATTTCTCAATAAATAAATTTTGAAACCTTAAAAAAATCTGAAGTTCTCACCTGACAGTCCCTGCAAACCTCTAAGTCCGAGATCTCCCTTTTCTCCAGGAGCTCCAGGTGCGCCTAAAGTATATATCAAAGTATTTTCCTCCGGAGAAAATGGACTAAATGCAAACCTGTCAAGCCGGGTTCTCCACGATCTCCTCTCTCTCCTCGAAGTTCAGCCGGTACGTTGATTGGAGGACAATTTGGCGTGTCACCACGTTCACCTCTTAAACCTCCATCACCCTTGTCTCCTTTTTGTCCATCTAGACCAGGATATCCAGGTTCTCCTTTAATACTGGCTCCCTTAAGCCCTAGAATTATTTTTAAGGTATAAAAATGCTCCCTAATAAAAAATCATTTGCTTATTAATTACCTGGCAAACCATCACGTCCCGGACGTCCAGAAACGCCGTCAAGTCCAGGTAATCCAGGTCTTCCTACATCACCAGGAAGTCCTTGCTCGCCTTTCAAACCAGGTGTTCCAGGATAACCTCTTAAGCCTTGATTTCCCTTAGGTCCATCTCTTCCAGGAAGTCCTCTCAAGCCCTTGTCTCCTTTTTCAGGTACAAGTAAATTCCATGAAATAGTGGCAGGTTCTCCACGCTCTCCTTCAGGTCCAGGAGGACCATCTTTGCCGTCGAGACCTTTGGGACCAGCAGATCCAGGTGGGCCTAAAATGACTTGTGTTAGCATGTCTGTTTATGTTAAGAAAAACATTCACAAACCAGGATTGCCGTCTTCACCACGAAGTCCTGGGAAGCCTTTTTCGCCAGCAATGCCAATTGGACCGGGAGTTCCTACGTGATGAAAAGAAAAGTGATGAAGCTTTATTTAAATATTTATTTCATTCAAATTTTACCAGGAAGTCCATCGAACCCGCGCTCTCCTTTGTCTCCTTTGAATCCAGGTCTGCAGTCAGAGCATCTTCCACCGATGTCACCTTTTTCACCACGATCTCCTTTCAAACCATGGAGCCCATGCTGACCCGTTTCTCCTTTCTGGCCTATTCACAAAATGAAGTCTGCTTTAAAACTCTCATCATTGTTCAAAAATTCTCACCTATTATTCCAGGACGACCAGGCAAGCCAGGTCTTCCATCACGAGAGTCACCAGGTGCACCAGTTTGACCTTTAAATCCTCGCTCTCCCTTTTTGCCAGGAATTCCAGGGAATCTTGAAAATTTATTTATTTTTAAATTGCAAAGTTGAGTGGTGATAATTGAATCTTACCCAGGAATACCTTGATCTCCTTTTTCGCCATTTTGTCCAATGCCAGCTTCTCCAACCTCACCTCGAGGTCCATCAGGACCAGCGGGACCCGGGAATCCTCTTGGGCCCTATTATCAATTTAAAATTTTGACTGACAATTCGAGGGAAAATGGTTCAACTTACTTGTCCTCCAGGTAAGCCAACCCTGCCGCCTTCACCTTTCTGTCCTTTTTCGCCAGGAAAACCTTCAGCTCCTGCACGACCGGGTAAGCCAGAACCTCCTTTGATTCCCAGTGAACCTTTTTCGCCTCTCTCTCCGGGCAGTCCGTCTAAGCCTTTTGGTCCTGGGACTCCTCTGAACCCTTCAAGTTAAAATATTAATTACATCGATATTCTTCAATATTATCACTTCAATTTTACCTCTTGGGCCTGCTGGTCCAGGTGGGCCAGGAGTTCCTTCAAATAAAAAACAAGTTGGTGTAAAAGTTTCAGAGAAGTTTCAATCCTTTGTTTACCTTTGCCGCCGCCAGGAGGACCAGGTGGGCCAATCAAACCAACTTGTCCAGGGATTCCATCTCTTCCAGCTTCTCCTTTTTGACCTTGAGGTCCGTCTAAGCAATGTAGTCCTTCAGGTCCGCGATCACCTTTTTGTCCTGGTGGACCAGGAGGTCCAAATGGTCCATCACGACCCTGTTTATCAAATAAAGTCATAAATAAATCGGAAATCTTCAACATTTATTTTTGGTTTTCATACTCTTAGACCTGGCTGACCAGGAAGACCTTTCTCTCCATTGTCACCTCGGATTCCAGCCAAACCTAGAAAATCCAATGAATGAGAATGCGGAAACAGAAAAATATACACTTTGCACTTTACCTGGCTCTCCTGGGCTTCCGTCTCTTCCATCGAAACCTCTGTCTCCTTTATCACCAATATCACCTTGAATTCCATAGGGACCAACAATTGTTTCCGGACCACGATCGAACGTTTCTAATTTCGGTGTATCTCCCTTCTCACCAGGTGGACCACTAAAATAAAATTCATTGTAACATTTTGCTAAAAGCGAAGATCGGAATCATTACCGCAAGCACTCGCCCTTTTCACCTTGATCTCCCTTATCACCACGAGCTCCGTCAACTCCATTGTAACCAGGCTGTCCCGATGGACCACGCTCTCCATTCAATCCAGGAGATCCTGGGTTGCCAATACGGCCATCAAAGCCAGGTTCACCTTTCTGTCCCTTCGAATAGTTCGTGTCGACGATCTGCGCAGGTTCACCCTTTTCACCTTTAATACCCATTGCACCAGGATAACTAAAAAAAATTGATTGGTTATAAGATCTTAATTGCGTATTCGTGATATCCTACCCTCTGGGACCTGGATTTCCGACTAAACCTGGCAATCCCGAAAGACCGTCAGTTCCGTTGCAACCATCAACTCCGGGAATGCCGGGCACACCAGCAGGTCCAACTTGTCCGGGAATTCCTAAAACAATTCAAATCAGCAACGGTGCTAGTTAAAATAAATTCAAACTTACCTGGCGTTCCAGGGAATCCGGGCACTCCAGTTTTTCCTCTGTCACCTTACAAAAATAAAGGTCAAGGTTATCACATATCATCAGAAATGAGGCAACGTTTGCTCATGTTACCTTTAGGGCCCCATGGACCCGGTGGACCGCTTTCTCCTTTCATTCCTTTTGTTCCTGGCAGACCTTCGCTTCCAGCAAAGCCTTGCATACCTGTAATCAGTTATGAATAAAGATGTTAATCGTAAGAAAATTCAACAGTTAGCAAAATCAAATCGTTCAAATTTCTAGTCAAGTCGATTATTGTGGATTCATTAATCTTATTATTTATCAAGAGAAATCTCGAATCTTATTGACAGATTTTCTCTACAACTTTCTGACGATTTGGTTGAAAATAATCATTACAAAACCAAAATGGTTAAATGGTTTTCAAGAATCTTTCGTTACGTTAGACAGCCAAAGAAAGCTTTAAAAGTTGGAACTTTCATAAGCATCGGCTTGTCTGCATCAGAATATTTCAAGGACGCAGACAACGTTGAAGATCCACCAAATAAGAAATCAAAGTATTGCAAACGGTGAAAGCTCTGAGATCGAGCCAAAGCTCATGGAGTGTTGTCCAGGGGGTATATTAAGACTCAACTCATCTTATCGAGCACAAAAGAAATAAAATACTTTGAATTTAAAAGTTTCAATAAAGTTATTTTGTGACCAAAAACTCTTATAAGATTTTCATGGCCTACAGCGGCCTATGAACGATTTTGTTTTTCAGCGAATTCTCCACGAGCATTGCCCACTCTTCTTGTCACACTCGCAAACCGCGATAAGAAACCGAATGACATAATTCATGTCCGGTGTGAATAGTTAAATCTGGAGATTTCTGAAGCAATCGCGTCATAAATTGGTCAAATATTGAGCGGATTTCGACACAATCGGTTCTGTAAAGAGGAAACGAGACGAAAAGTCAACAGAATTTGAGTCAATAAGCTATTGAATAAGTTTCGCTTTCAGCGACGGAAAATGCTTCAGTTTAATTTTTGCTGCTCAAGCGTTAGCAGCTTGTGGACGATGTTGATTGCAAGTTTTATTTCATTCGTCGCCTTTGCGAGCAGTGTATCGAGTGGTGAAAGTGAACCTGCCAAAGTGAAGGAAGTCGAGAAGAACTCAACAGTTACGTTTATCAAGCACACGGGCAATGGAATGTTCGTCACGCCCAACGCGACAGTTTTGACGACAAATCGAGTCGGCGCATCCCCCCAGAGCTTAGACATACCCAATCAGTGTGGCGGGATTTTCAGAAATCTTCAGAACTTAATCGAGTCACCCAGAATCATCAGCCCTCGTCCGATTTGTAACCTCAGATGTGAATACCAAATCGTGTCGCCTTACATTTGTGAGAATGAGTTTCACGTGCAGTTTCTCAATTTCGAGATTGACTCGTCTCGCGACTGTGAAAACGACCGAGTCATCATAAACTACAATGACATTTTGTGTGGAAAGATCATCGGAGTGAAGAAGTTCAGAACAAACGGCGGAGTACTCAACATTACTTTTACTTCCAAGCTCTGGGATTTACGAGAGAGCAAAAACTTTCGGTTGTTGGTTACACGACTGCCTTGCGTGGAAGATTCTAATGAAGAGCAAACCGAGGTTGATTCTTTGGAGCCAAAACCGCCACAAGTAACGGATGAAGAGCATCGTTGCTATAAAGTCAATTCATCTTATTCAGTGTCGGATCCTGTACTCGGTCAAGGCCATCCAATCTACGGAGTTCCAGTTAGCTACAATCGCTCAACTGTCAGTGGAAGGCAAGATATTCCCGTGTTGCCTCTACCACCTGTCAATCCAGTCAACCCGATCAACCCAGTTCAACCACCCTTTTATCCGCCACCATATCCGATCAATCCTCCAATAAATCCAATTCTACCGCCACAATTTCTCCCTCAATGCTGCAGAAATATCTACAATCAACACAGATTCCTGATGATTAGCCAAGGATTTCCGGCTCACTTGGTGCAAAACAACGATTGTATCTTCGTGATTCACCGAAGTTCCCCAGCCGTTTGCAAGCTTCGAATTGTGTTTAAATATTTTCTTCTCGATGATCCTCAATCCAACCAGTTTGGCTGTGTCAACAATTTTATTGAAATTGACGGTCAACGGATTTGTGGATGTAAGACAAACTTTGTTTACGAGACGTTATGGGGCTTCGAACCGAAGGTTATCAGACTTAGAACACTACCGGGATCATTTATTAATGCACAAGGCTTCATCTTCGATGTAATTCAAGATCCTTGTCCGTTTAAAATTCAAGAAAGCACAAAACAGAAGATTGCAATTGATCCGAGGCAAAAGCGGCACTTCATGACGGAGAAGTTCTTGATGCAACCTCACTGGAATCAACGACAAAGCAACTCAGCCACCGACATTATTCCAGTGTTAAGGCAATTCAAAGCAGACATCGATGAATCTTTCAAAGCAAAATTCTTTCAGCCTGATGAAGGCTTTGTAGCGAACGATTGCTTCATGAATCACTTGAAACTGTTTCACTTGAAACTGGAATATTTTTCAGTGGTTAAGCAATATTGTTCACCTAACTAATTTCCGAATTTTTCGTACTTAACTTTGATTTTTAATCAGAGAACTTCGATTTGATTTTGCCGAAATAAAAAGGTTGCAAATGAATTGAACTTACCCTTTGGTCCAGGATAGCCGTTAACTCCCGGCAATCCACGGTTTCCTTTTTCAGCAAAACATTTCGGAATACAGCAGCCCGATCCTGTGCAGTTCTTGGCCGGAGCGCCTCGTTGCAAAGCACTGGCAGTGTCAATAATGTCGTATGACTCTGGAACTCTTTGTACATTTACGCGCTCTCTGATGTTTTTGTTTCGGCCGAGTAATCCTACGCCGCCGCTATCGATATCGTTCCACATTTGTGCATTCGTATTTACAATCAAACATGTGTACACTAGTGAGGCTAGAAGCCACCTGTGAATGATCGGAAACATTTATGAATGAAATGCTTCGCTCACGTTTCGCACTTATGAATGGAAAATAATGTAAACACGACTTCGGTTTACGCGCGAGAGAAGAAAAAAATTTCGTGGCGAATCGGCTGAGAACTCTCGCAGGATCATCGCACTAATACCAAGCACGAAGCTTCGGCTGTCTCAAGATTTTCTTCGGAGTTTTTTCTTCTCAGCGAATGCATTTTCTTTTTTTCAAAAACTATTCAAGCAGATCATTCTCGCTTATGCTGCCTGGCAGTCAACATCAAACGAATTTTATGAGTTTTTTTATGAATATTTTCCACTTTCGGACGTTTATCACTTCTTAAATAATTTATTATGTTAGCATCCAGAAATGAAAAATCAACGCGTTTTCTCTCAAAAATACTTCGTTTTAATTTGCAATGGAACTTCAAACTAATTTGGAAAATACTTCAAAGTTTTCTATGTTTAATCGAATAGATTTTGTCGAACAAATCATTCGCGAAAATGTTAATAGATAAATTTGGGAAATGATTGACTGCCGGTAAATAAAAACAGGAAGTGAGGATTGAAAAATTGAATTTGAAACTTCATAGACCACATTGTACATAAACTACAAATTGTATGACATTTTTTATTTGCAAGTCTCGATTAAAATTCCGATAACCAAAGTTTTTAACTTCAGATATTTCCTTGATCATTTTTCATTGAGAAAACTAATGTTGGATTCAAATATTTCGGCTAGTTTTTCTCTGTCGTTTTGCGTTCACTTAAAATTTTAGATCACTAGCTCTTGCCAAGCTGAAATTTCTGTTTTCACAAACAAATTATCTCATTCACATCGCTTTATTAATTGCGAATAATTTCTTATCGTCTGATTAAACTTGACTCTTCAACTTTTAAATTTCATTCCACGCGCTGGATTTTCGTGCAGCGTTGCCACGTTTAATGGTTTTGGTGAAGTTTTCTGGAAAAATCACGGCTCTCCGTCTTAGTCAAATGCAATCTTCGCCCATGATTTTCCAACAACTTCTTTCACAGCTCGTAACTTTCCGCTTTTTCCTTAAACACTTCAACATTTATCTTGAATAACTTTTTTTCGCTTGCAGTTTACAGGCCATAACATGTTCGAGTTTACATAATTTTTCCCGGCTAATCCAGCACCGACTTTCTCACATTTTCACAACCTGCAAGCAATAAATTTAAATTTCCACTTTGTTGATTTTTTCAAGAATTCCATGCACGACGAATGCGACATTAATCCAAGAAATCTGGGGCAGCATCTAATCCTTGTTTGTTTTATTCACATTTCTCATGATCTTCACTTGAATAGCTTTTGATTTATTTTCGCTTGGACCTCAATTCTTTCGCTTAGACTTCGACTCTTTCTCACCATTCTAACTTTTTTTGGAAAGCCATGCTCGAGGCTTCCACTTTAGAGCCCATCAGAGGGCTCCGAATATTTTCTGATCAACAACTAATCTTAATCACTCAATCACAGTCGAACAGGCACAATTACTAAAACTTCATCAGCTAACGCTCTTCGTCTTATCGGAAAGAATTTTCTTTGGCTCAATTTTCTAACACCAGCATTTAATTCTTTTATATTTTTTTGCACAAATCAGCCGTCTGATTTTTTCTTGCAATCTTCTTCTTTCCTAAGAAGAAAAATATTCCACCCAGCCAACGCGAACCAACGGCTTTTCAATCTCGTCAAGTGGACCGCCGAACACGAACTGATCGTCGACTTCGTTCTGAATATTTCAAAGTGTTCAGCCACTTCGTAACGCGTTCGGATCGTTCGGCTTGCAGGAAAGTGTGGGAAACAATTGCAACACATGAAAAGACGGAGCAAGGAGACGGGAAAATGTGAAAGCCGAGAACGCTTCGGCTGTGGTAGAAGCAACAAACATGAATTCTACGCTATCAGCTCGATCATTCCAGCGCAAAAAGAAATTCTTCGACTGAATTGCACTGAAATTCCTTTCAATTCGATGCAATTCTGTTAGTTATGCAATAGCGACGATGTCGATACTCGAAGCCGAAGTCTTTGTGACATCACAATTCCGCTATTGATAACGATTCGGAGGTGCCTTGAACTTTGCTGACCCGAGCCGAAAGTAAGACAGACACAAGACGAAGCTTTGATAAGCGGACCTCACGAATCCAACAAGAGTTATTTCAATTTGGCCAGGCGATAAGCACAGAAATATTTAGCGAATTAGCTTCGAATTCCCTCAACAAGTCACAAACTGCATGATTGAAATTTCTTGATGTAATCAAAGCCGCGCAAAAGAAATCGCATGTGACAGCGAAAAAACGCAGAAAGTCTCTGATGACTTCAGCGAAAAGAAATCAAAGGTTGAATGCAATTTGTTGAATCCATTGGCCTTGGTGCTGTCTGCTGGCTGAAGGATTCGACAACATCTGGAACAGTTTAAAGATCCTCGTCTTTGTCACTTCTCCTTTCATGAATGAATGACAGAAAACCAACACAGAAACGTTTGTCGGGTTTGAAATTGTGTTTTGAAATATTTCTGGCTCTACTTAGTCGTCTTATCAAAACAGAAGCTGTAATTGAGATTGAGGCTTTTTTCATACTAAATCACAAGCTCGAGCTTGAGCCATTAATGAGTTCAACGCATTTTTACGATGAATCGAAACGAGATTCTTCGCAAGAACTCCGTCGATCGACGTAACAATGACTTGATTGAGACAGCGGTTGAGACTATATTCCGTCGACGAAGCGGCGCGCTCTGCTGCAGCATGCTGGAAGGAAGACGGCCGGGAATTGAAGCAAATTAAGATTTCATGAGGAAGAAGCTCTCGCTATCTAACAGCTCATTAAATATTCGTAGAGTTAATCCCACATTTTTGCACATTTCGCTGCGTCCGAGTTTCTATGGAAACTCTAAAATAAAGTTTTCATCGCGGAGGAAGTCGAGTCTGTTTATGACTTAATGACCGACCGCACATTACGATCTCAAATGAAGCGTTTAGATAATACGTCGAGAGGAATTTCCATTAACTGCACTTTACAATGCACGTCGCAAACGATTTCTTTGTTTTCACGAGTCCAAAGCGAAACATATAAAAATCAATTCGCGATCGCGTGCACAAGCTTTGCAACATTTTCAGAGTTTTAATTCTGTTTAGAGAGAGACCCAATTACGAAGAAACGCTTATCACTAACAGCAGCTTCAATGACCTTTTACGAACACATCGGCAAGCCGCACTAAGCCAAAATGATTTGATAACTAAACGAAAACAGTGATCTGATTCGCCTTGTAAAACGTTTGCTATAAGTTCAGTCGTCACGTTTGTAACCGGCGTGAGCTATTTACGAGCTCGAACGTCACTTCAATACGGCGCCCGACGCCTTCTCTACACATCAGTTCCCGGATGAGAGAAAAAACATTATTTTGATAAGAGTTTTCTTCACTCCATTCATGTGTTTTCAGCATCGCTTGCTTACAACGAACACAAAAAACTTGCAAAGCTTTTCGAAAAAATTCTTCGGTCGAAAAGCTGGCGAGAAACTCTTGAACTCCCGGTTCTTAATGTTTGACGAATGCCATCGCTTTGATCATCTGGCGGAGCAAACTGAGAATTATTTTACTTAATCAGCAGCGAGATCAAAGATGCGAAGCATCAATGTATGAATTATGAAAGCGGTTCGCGGATCGAGTGAAGTAGATTCGCGCAGTGCTCTCTCGACTCGACAAAGAAGCAACTTAAAGTGCGAATTGCTCGGGCATCAATCAGCAAGTCTGCTCGTTAATCAGCGAAATTTGCTATAAAATCAATGGAGTGATGAAAATTCCGGGAAATTGTGAAAAGCTAAACATGATGTCGATGATGTAAAGTCGAGGCGAGCCGCAAGGGACACGTGTTCTATTACGCCAAACATAAAGCTAACGAGAGCCGCGACCGACGAAATTGTATACATTTTGATATTTTAAACATAAAATCAAATTAAAACTTTTTCTCATAAGATTTTCTTCTTCCTCCTCCTCCTCGTCTTTGACTTTCAACGCGATGTTTGTTATGATCACACAGACACCAACTGAGACGATGCACAGTTTTCAATTTCATGGAAATGAGTTTCTGACTGAACACATGTTCGCGCTCATTTGCTGATTGAGTTTAATTACCAAGCGAGTTGTGTTCCCGCTGCACTCAAAATTCATTCGAGTCTGTGCGCTTTCCAGGGGCCGAATGAACCTTGCGATGTACCTGCAGCCACAACATGCAGCTTGTGTAACTTCATGACTCAAACATGATGAAAGATCGTCGATGAATTTTGTTTGTGGAAGAAGCACGAAAATAGAGTTTATTTCTGTAACATGAATCTCATGAATGAACTTTGTGTAGCATAATCACAAGAACTTTCTGTTGGATCGAGGCGACGCGATTGTACATCGAAGCGAAGATGAAAAACTTCTGGCGAATGTTAATGAATTATGCTCTGAGCTCATCATTTCTTTTCGGAAAGGGTTTTTTGCTGCAACAAATGCAGTTGGAAGAGAGAGAATAAGCAGCATTTGTTACTTCGCCTGTTGGAAGAAGAACTCGGCGGTCGTAAACGTCTCGAGCATAAGAAATTTAATGGGAAGGAATTTCTTTCTGCTGAAAGTGATTTACAGATGCTCGCAAAAATCAGAAATAAAGTTGCTGACTTTTTGCACATCTCATAAATACTCATTGATCTCTGGAGTGTCATGAACGAGTTCTACGCCGATCTCGTGAGACCAACTAGCTCGTAACAGCTTCTGAGAAGTCATTGGCGACACTTTAAAACTTGCCGAAAAACAGATAAAACTGTGATAAACCAGCTCCGCTAAGAGGAATGCTCGACTATCCGTCTAGAGCGCATTCTTAATTTTAAAGAATTCTGTTCATCCGAATCGTTTATCTTTCCGAATCCAGATATTTAAATGCAGATGCTTGATGTGGCGCGGGAAGATCGCTGTTAGACGAAACGTGCCCTCGCTTGCACTGCCCTATAATTATTCTGATTTTTTATCGCGCCACAGAACTCAAAACGTTCTTATTTTCGGAACGGATCTGCGAGGCAACGTTTCCTTTCATCGCAGTGGAAGACGGCGGGAGAGCAAATGAAATTAAAAGTCGCTCAGATAAGGCAATGACAAGTTTTCGTTTTGTGCGGAGCTTCTGTTTACGAGAAGTTGGCGAATCTCTCTATGAATGGAATTGCAACTGGCCGAGATTTGGATTAAAATAATTCGAGAAACGACTGCGAGCGACATTGAAAGTTTTAAGGAAATTGCATGTGCAATTATTCATCATTTGTCGTAACGACACGAATTGTCAAGCTTTGTCTCGGTTTCATTTCGCTCGGCACTCGTTATCAGAGGCTGGCGATGACATCAGAGGCATGATGATGAAAAGGCTTTTTCACCAACGGATTCAGAAGCTGAAGATCGCTTTGCAATCCGTTACGAAACAGAAGCGAGAAGCGAGATTTTTCGGGAGGAAATATTCCAAACTGTTTCACCTTATCAGCAGAATGATAGTGATAATGACACTTCGTCGATGACCCGCATTAATATTTCTTCTTCACTTTAATTTTAGCTCAATTCGTTGCTGATAGCTGGAGCAGCGTTGCCACATTTTTCGAGCGGAAATGTAAAACTTAATTTTAACTTCTTTTACGGCTTTCTAAGTTGATTGAAGTGGCTTCTAACAGTCGGCTGGAACTTGACGCGATTCTCGGATCTAAATCCGTCGCATCACATTTCAAAGTGAGAACCTAGGAAGAAGTGTAGGCCTCGGCTAGCAGATAATTACGGATTGACATGATGGCACAATTTGAAATTTTAATCTCGTATAAACACATTTTTTCGCTTATCAATCAAGCTGTTGCTATCAAGCACTTGAATTTATTCAGCTGAATAAGCCTCAAATGGAATTGGTGTACACATTTCGCTCTTAATGGATTGTGGGAGGTCTAGCAAGACAAAAGCATCTGGAAATTATATGTTAGTGGGATGCAACAGTATACTGAGCGTAAGCTTCAGTAAGTTGAAGTTTTTGATGAACTCGAATTATTACCGCCTCCAACATTCGCTGTGGAAGTTTCCTTGTAATCCTTAAGCTTTTAATCTTTTTTTGAAGGCAAACTTCAACTGAAAGTATACCTCAGCTCATAAACTTTATTAAAGTTGTCACACAATTTTGTTCCAATGCTACATGTAAATCACATAACATCTTTTAAAAACAATACGTAATGTTCTAAGATGAAATATTTTTGTTCTTCATTGGGTTACTCCTGGAACTCCTAGTCAAAGACAACCCCTTTGATAATATTGCCTCAAAATTTAATGTGAAGGATTCTGCTCGGTAGCTTATGTTGAGATCTATGAATTGTCCGATTCGCTGGCTTGAAATCGTTTAAAATATTCAGAAACAACTCAACAGTCATAGCGATCTCAGAAATATATTTCGATACAGCGCAACAAACATGAAAGCGAAATGTGTTGAAAAAAACTGTCTTTCAGACAGTTTTACTTTTGTGGAGCACAATAATTGAACTATAAATGAAAGCAGACGTCGAGTTTTAAGCCTTCAAGCTCAACAGGCTACCAACTCGAACGAAGGCGAATCATCTCTTGCAAGTCCCAACAATTGCTTTCGATAATTTTTTGTGGGTTCGCTCGAAATGAATTTTTTGAGGCTCTGACGTTCATTATTATGTGCTCAGATGTTCTGACTAGATCACAAGTGGCAGTTTGAATTTTTGGGGTGGATTGTGTACACAGCTTTTGTAAGTAGAACCATTGCGATGATTAGATTTTCTGAGAAATTTATATTCAGTCAAGAATAAACGACAATATCTCAAAATGTTGATGGAGAGATATCTGAGTACTGAAACTCGAATCGTGTCTCAGTAAACTTTGAGACTTTTTGCTTTCTAGATGCTAAAGTCTGGAATAAATTATCTGGACTGCTATCGATAATTTGATAATGACTACAATTTAATCACTGCTCGTTAGAAGTAAAACAATTCACATGATCAAGAATCAATTGTGATGTAATTTATCAGATCCAACAGACCTTAAATGCAAATAAAATTCCGGTAATCATTCCTTTGATAATGTTTTGTTAAATGATCTAAGCACACTGCTGTTTTCCAGACGATAAGTAAAGAGAGTAAAATAAATAAAATGCGGAACCGACGAAACGTCAAATATTCTCAAACAACAAAGTCTTTGTATGATCGCACGTGAACTGATAAAATTCATTCGCTCAAAGATCGCAGTTAAGAAACGTTGCAATCAGCTCAGCTGCTTTTTGTCGTAGATTGAGCATTGTGCCAGTGAAACAGAAATTTATTTAAACGTTTGTGTCTCGTGTGGCGAGCGAAGGTCGTTCATCTCATTCAGCTTGCGAAGAATGCAGACGTCACACAATATTTTTGAATTAATTTGATAAGTGAGTTCCGCCATGAAGATTATTCGAAACCACGCGTCGCTCGATGCGTCAGCGATGAGATAAGTTGAATTATATAATGGAAATGTCATCGAGATTCGCAAGCTCGTTGCTCGTACCGGTTGAGCTTTGAGAAGTTCTTGTTTCTATTCTTGACGAGGAAGCTTCTAGCTCCGGTCTCTTGTTGATCAGTTCCTTGTATCAGTTCGCTAGCACATTCAATGGCTTTCGTCATGATCTGACAGACTCGATTTGTTCCTTCGCTTATGGGTCAACAACTCACTATCGACTCGTACATTCGTTAATCTTTGTTGTGCAAGTCTTTCCGTTTTATTCATTGCAGTAGTCACAACGTATTTCTTGAAAAATCGACATGAAGCGCGATGGAGATAAACGCGATTACGAAATTTAATTGAGGTCTAACACAATAAATTGCTAATGCTGCGGTTGCGCAACCGCTGCATCTGCAACATGCATTGGAGAAAATGTTAAGCAATCGCGAAGCTGTTGACTTTCGCCGATCGTTCTAATGACTCGCTGATCACGCATGAAACTTAAGGGAAGTGGAACGCGAGAATGTCTCGATCATCTGGCTTTCAATGTGTTCAATTGTAGCGCTGTGTAGCTCCGCCGCTCGTGTATTCTCATGCAGCAACGAAATATATTTCCACAACACAAATCAGTTGAATTTCTATCGCGGAGCCGTTTAGTCGATAAAAATCGCCGCTCGAGAAAAATTCTTCACTGTGACTTGAGCAGAAGTGCATAGGATACTGAATTCTATATTTAGACTTTTACTCGGAATCATCTGCAATCTGAGTAAGTCTCATATTCAAGGGCGAACTAGCTCAAATCAGCGAGAGTTTGATGATTTCGTGGAGTGCCCGAAATTGTCGCTAACTGAAAGTGTCTGGCTTTTAAATCACTTGGATTATTTGACGGTGAAGTGAAGATTTGAATTACAAAGTCCGCGATTACGTTTCACGAGTGCAAAGGAAAGAAGCGTAAGGGTCGCCGAAAAGTTGAATTAATCGACACAACTCGACACAATTGGTGTTAATTTGATGCAACAGACAACATTGAAGTTTTTCGATCAGGTTTTGATTATACAAAAATCGACTGTGGTTGTCATAAAAATTTATTCGTCGGTTCTAAATGCGAGCAAAACCTGAAATGAAATTCGTTCGGAAGTTTACGATTCAATGAAAGTGAACAAAGATGTTAATGGGAATCTCTGAGTTGAAATAATTCTCGCGCTAAGTGAATATTCTCGAGAATGTTTAAATTTATTGCAGTGCTCAGAGCAATAAGATTAAAAATTATTTCACCTTCGCAGATCGTTTGCTGCCTTTAACTTGTTTCGAACTCGTTCGAGCTCAGATTAAAATACACCGATGGATGGTTAGGCTCCTTCGTTTGAACTAAAATTAAATTAAATTATTAAACTTTACGATGGAGGGAAACACCGATGAAGTGCAACAGATCGATGTGACATTCGAGAACATCTTTTACAACGTGCCAGTGCCGAAACAAAAAGGTGAGTCGATCAATCCTTTGTCAATGTTGCAGATTTCCATAATCTCAGCGTAATAGAACAGTCACTAACGACGTTCTAATTGAATCAAATTGATAGTTCGAAGCGAAACGTTTCGTTTTAGCTTTTCCCGCTCGCAACTGTTGAGTAATTTTCTCAAGTGTAACTTAGCTAACCTGCTCCAACATTGACCTTGTAGGTGCTGCTAAAGCAACTTCAAGTTTTACGGCCTGTTAGCATCGATGAGGGTTTACATTCATGCTGCAAATCAGCATCCATGACATTGCTCTTGGAAGCGTGTCTAACTCACGAGCAATTAAAAGACTCGCGCCGAGTTTCTACTAATAAGCTTCGATGCTATAAAGTTGATTGGAGCTTGTTTAAAAAGACACGCAACCTCTAGAATATTTGCATGTCGAGCTCATCAAACTTTTAAAATTCTTCGCTAATGAACCGATTTTCTCGATGAGGGAAATTTGAAGTTTAAAAATTCACACATGCAACTGATTGCATTCTAAATCACGTAAACGAGGTCAAAGCTACTTGTTTTCATTGCACCTAAACATTTAGCGCAGGGAACTTTGCGTCAGACTCAGCTGTTCTAATTGGGGTCTCAGTGATAATAAGCACTTTCCTTCAATCACTGCTATTAGGAAGCCGGCAACCAATACACGCGGCTTTAGGTTAAATCAGTTCACGACGCCAACGACTTAGCCAGATCACGTTCAGCAAGTTCTCGGGAAACAAATCGCTGCTTCACTTAAGTGTGTATAAAAGTTTCTTCAACCTAGCTCGGGTGATTTCAAATATCTTGAGCAATTTCAAAGCCAGCTGCTCGTAAACGTAACTCAGTAGGATCATTTGCGTTAGGTTTCCATTTCTCGTAACGCAACTGTCAAGGTGAATGAATCGGTGGATTCGCGTAGCTTCTCATCTAATTGATGCTTTAACATTGGTTCCGACAAGCAATAGTTCAAACTTCACGGATGATGATCGTCGACGAATTAATTGAATTGCTTAATAAATTTTTGTAACATCACCGATTACATTTCCGCTTGCTACGTGAGATTTGCTAAACGATAACTCATGCGCTTTACGACAGTGCAATTATTCGCATGCAATTCTCATCTCCCAATAATTACTCAGACTTCATGAATCATCCGAGAATGAATAAACAGCTCATCAAGAATTTGGATCGCGTGTGCGCGATTAGAATTGGAAATCAGCGGCTACTGCAGCATGCATGGCGTTGCGACACTGAACTCTGTTCTGACGTTTGATTGCCTCAATTGAGGGAAAAGAAATTTCGGCTTTAATGGAACCAGAGCAATGACGAGTCAATGTTTGTAGTTCAGTAGTTGATCTTCTCGGAATCCGGTCGACGATTACATCAGATCTGTGCGCCTCTTATCAGAGACGTTCTCACGGCTCGACCAGCATTCATATCTCGTCAAAGTCATTCATGTGAAGTTAGAGAACCTACGTCATCCGTTCGGATTCTATCATGCGAGCGATCGACTGCCGAGTACGTAACACTTAGCACTCTAGAGAATCTTGAACGAATGTCTTCAGGCGACGTGAAGTCCTCGATGATATTGATGAGGTCGAAATATCTAGCGCTTTTTTGTCGAGCTGGAATTTAACTTTTAATTTCGATCTACGCGTTTTACATATGACTGATGATTAATTTGGCAATTACTGTACCTGCTAATCGAGATTCTACGCATTCGCTTTCGATGGAATTACTGTAGCTGTTTCTTCTCTCGGTCATTGACATCTTCCGTTCGCGATATTTTTTGCCCGTTCCTTTGTTGGTGTGCTTGCTCCACCGGGCCAACAAGTTGAAGTCACGAAGACTGGCGGTAAGTCTGTTTGTCCTTAGCAACGAATTGTCGGTGAAGCCATAAGCACGAAAAGCATTCTCATTACTTAACTGTGTCAAAGCCACATGCAAAGCGAGATGAATTCAAATCGTGATTTAATTTGAGCTCGACGGTGGAGTCATTAGCTTCGCCAAACCACTGACGACTTTGCTTTGTCTCCAAATATTTGAAGCTGACACGACGCTTCGATGTTTGCTGATAACATTCTAAGGCAATATTTGAGTCGAGACCACAAGCCGCGTTTGCTTGTCATGTTCTCATAGCGCAAAGAAGAAGTGCTGCGCACCTCTTGTCGATGTCTCAGGAAATTTTTGCGTTGTTTGCAGAATGATTCAGGCAAAAACAAAAGTTATTGGTCAAAGGCAAATAGAAACACAAGAAGTCTATGTGAGCACAGATTGCTGCTTCTTCAATTTTCCTTAGTACACGACGGTTATAATGAGCCAAACGGGTTATTGATTCAACATTAGCAAGACAACAAGAAAAACACGTCGGCCTAAGTCAGCGAAGCTGATGAGTTTGAGAATGATTCTCGAGTTTGACTTAACAAAGATCGACCTAATTGTCGCAATAAAATTTATGGCCGCTCTTTAGAACTCTTTTGCGCAGCTCAAACCAACTCGATCGTAAACAGCGAAAGTGACACGATGACAACAACGTCATTGGCTTTAAAATTCCCTCAGGTTTTCAAATAAATTCTGGAGATAAGACTCTTTGGGAACGTGAGAATTTCAAAAGCAAAGCGGTTGACGTCATTGCACGGGAAATATTCCGTCGACGAGAATATTTTCATCGTTCAGTTAACATTGATTTCAAGTTTGTTTTCCCTCGATTCGCTTCAATGCGCACTAGCTCGTTGAAGAAATAATTTTTGCGGCTTTGAAATTCGCAAGTAGAGAAACTTCTGTGTTTCTCGAATGACTTTGATTGGATGGTCTGGCTTTCATTTTCATTTTCCTCTCTCGCAGAAAAGAAAACCGTTCTGAAGGGCGTTTCCGGGAAGTTCAAGACTGGCGAGCTGACAGCAATCATGGGCCCTAGCGGCGCTGGCAAGTCTTCGCTTCTGAACATCTTGACCGGTTTCACGTAAGTATCAAGTCTCATTTGCTATTCAAATCAACAACAGTCCTGACCTATCCTAACACGAAAAACTTGTTTGAAGAATTCCGCGCGTTCACCGAAAGAAAATCGATTCGCGAACGTCGAGTGCGAAGCGTTTTTTCCAATAGAACTTTACGCGGAATCGTAGAGCAAACATTGTATTGTTAGGCGAGCCTAGGCTGGCCAGGAGAAATTTCTAGGATAAAATTGTCACTCTGTTCACCTGGAAATTCTTCAACTAGACTGAGAACTTCAGTCTTGCTTGATCCAATCAAGTCTGGTCAGCTATGCCGCTAGGCTATTGACAGCGCGTCAACACCTAAGAATGCTGTTAACCACTCCATAAACACTACACTTGACATCACAACCATGTAACTCGAACGGTGTTGACTGTAAAGAGTCGCTAATAGGAACACGTGTTGAACGACGTGCTAAACACAAAGTTGTGAACACTGACCGGCAACTAACTAACTCGCTAATTCAAATGATTATTTAGTTGATTAATGAGCGGAAAACGAATTGTTTTCCGTAAGATTATAATTAGAAACGGTTTCGCCTGCACAATTCAAAAGCTCATGGAAATTTCAATATTCTGACAATAGCTAAGAGAGATAAACTGCTTAGTGTCAGTCCAACCATCAATTGCTACCCAAGCTTAGCTGGATGGCTTTCGGCGATTTTTTAATTATTCACACAAGTTGTCGAAACGATTTGAATTGGAAATTTCATTTTGTTTCTCATGATTTCAGAACACAAGGCGTCAAAGGAGTCTTGGAGATGAATAACAAGGAGTCAGGTCGAAGCGCTCAGAAATTGTGTTCGTACATTCTCCAGGACGACAACCTTTATCCTTTCTTCACCGTCAACGAGACGATGTCGATCGCCACTAATCTGAAGATCTCAAATCGGTGCATGAGCTACGACGATAAACAAATTCTTATCGACCAGATCTTGGACACGCTTCACTTAACGTTCGCTAAAGAAACTCGCTGCGCCGACTTGAGCGGTGGGCAGAAGAAACGTTTATCGATTGCCCTTGAGCTCATTGATAACCCACCGATCTTATTTCTCGACGAACCAACCACGTAAGTTTGCAACTGCTCGACAATTAAGCAAAGCATAACGAATCTCCTTGGCAGTGGTCTAGATAGCTCGTCCTCGACATACACAATTCGTCTATTGCACGACTTGGCGAGGCAAGGTAGAACCATCGTTTGCACTATACATCAGCCTTCAGCCACAATATATGAGATGTTTGACCATGTTTACGTCCTCGCCGAGGGTCACTGCGTCTATCAAGGATCGCACGCCAATACTGTGCCTTATCTCGCATCACTTGGGCTACAATGTCCTCAGTATCACAGCGCCGCCGATTATCTGCTCGAAGTGGCAAACGGCGAGTATGGGAACTTCAATTATCAGTTAGCAAAAGCAGCAATCAGCGAACAGTGGAGAACATCGACCACGACTGTTTACATTCGAGACGACTACGATAACAGCTCAGATCGGAATGTCGATGGCATCTCCAATGACACAGACGAGAAGCGCATTAGCGTTTACACGAAGACCAGCGATAACAACTCGTGCAAGCTCAGTCTCAAATCAGGCATTCGCATCACGCCCTCGGAATGGACTCGACTGTGGGTGCTGATCTCGAGGTGCAACGTCCTTCTCTTTCGTGATTGGACTGTAACGCACCTCAAGCTCTTTCTGCATGTCGTCGTCGCAATCTTAATCGGCTTCTACTTTGGCGACGCGGGAGTTAATGCACACAAGAGCATATCAAACATCGGCTTCCTTCTCATCAATGTCGTTTACCTCTGGTAAGAGTCGACAAATATTTTCGCTCGGCTCCAGCTAATTAAACGTTTCGGGGTCTTAGGTACACAACGATGATGCCGGGAGTTTTAAGGTTTCCCGCTGAAATTTCGATATTGAGAAAGGAAATCTTCAACAACTGGTACAGGCTGAGGACGTATTACTTGGCTACGATCATTACATCAACGCCTATTCATGTAAGGCGACGCTGATCTTGAAGTTAACATTGAATGATGATTGAGTTATATTCTCATTAGATGATTTTTGCGAGCGTTTATGCGACGATCGTGTACTTCATCACGGAGCAGCCGCCCGAGCCGGGTCGATATTTCAAAGTTATCTCGATCTACATCCTCGTGGCTATTGCTGCTGATGGCTTTGGAATTTTGTTGGGAACTTTAGTCAATCCAATCGTAAGTTTGAATGTGAACAGTTCAAGGAAAACATGATTAAGCATCAAACTTTTTTTGTAGAACGGAACTTTCTTTGCCGCCGTCGCGTCGTGCTTTATGATTGTGTTCTCAGGCTTTCTCGTGCTCTTTAAACACATGCCGACGTTCATGAGGTATGTCAGCGACATCAGCTTGCACAAGTATTGCCTGGAAGGCCTCGTAGTTGCGATCTACGACAATGGACGGCCGGATCTCTTCTGTCCCGAAAGCAAAGTCTACTGTCACTACATCAAATCGGAAATCATTCTCAAAGAACTTGGCATGGACTCTGAAAGCTTTTACTGGAACATCGCAAAGATTACCGGACAACTTTTACTCTTCAAGTGTCTCAGTTATTTCACTCTTCGCAATCGACTTCTGAAAGGTTGAAACTGGAAAAGTCAATTGAAGTTGGAAAGCGACAGCGCACATCACGACACTAGAAAGCTCACTCGAAATTCTACACAAAAAACTCTCGTGGCATATCTGAGCAATAGTGAAGCAATTTATTTAAAATTGTTCATAAGACAAACTGCAAGGGTTTTATTTTTAAAGTTTAAATTTTAAACGAAAACTTTTTTTAACAAATGGAAATAAATGTGATTTTTACTCTAGGAAAATTCAAAGGTTTCATTGCCAAAGCTCAGCCAGCTGATCGTTGAGCTTGTGTGAATGTTTTTAGTGAGAGCATCGAATGAGTGATTCATGAATGAACTAGCAACACATCCGCAGAGTTAACGCACCGATTTCACAATATTTTGCTTCGCTCCGCATTCAGTCTTGAAAGAATTATCTAAGAGAAAAGTTCAGTGCCATGGAATTTGCTGACGATGTTTGGGTTTTAATATTGAACCAGTGCGAGCTTTCGGAACTGAAAACTTTTCTGTCTGTGTCAAAGAAACTTCGTGAGATAATTATTTCGTCGCCTCAGCTTATGCGAAAGATTCCAGTGGTTTTCTATGGCGACACATGGAGAGAAGAAACTGTTCCTTTCGTTGAACAGAGAGGCGATCACGTGAGATCAGTGAAGTTTCAAAATTGTTCGCAATGCCAAGTTAGCGACATATCAAGAATCCTACAACTGACACCGAGTCTCGAGTACTTAGAAGTCGAAGCTTTTTACGCCGACGGGAGCTCTGAACCTGAAACAGCCGAACTTGAATTGGAAACATTGAAGTGCATCAAAATTGACTCTGGTGAAGAGCTTGCGAAAGCTCTGATGACTCTGCTGAAGAACTGCAGAAACATCGAAAGCTTTTCCCTTGAAACTTCGCTTTATGAGCCAACTTCAGTGTTTGGAGATTTGCTCAGCATGCAAGACAAGTTAACAGATCTTAGCATTTCGCTTTACGGTGACAGCGCCATGGGATGCCCAGCCGTGTTCAACCAGAAGTTCAAAGAGAGGAAAGACTTGAAATTAAAAAGCTTAAAAATATTCTGTGATCTCAGCAACGATGAAAGCTTCTCGGCATTTCTTCTTAACCAAGCAGAGAGCCTTGAGGTTCTTTCGATCAGAGGCCGACACTGCGATTTTCATTATTACAGACTAATTTTTGAGCATTTGAAAAATCTCAAAAAATTTGGTTTCGGAACTGATGACATCATCAACGAGACTAGAGCAGCGGAAATCGAAGGATACACTTTGCCAAATGTCGTTGAGTTTGAGGCCGATGCAAACGTCGACGACGCTTCGGTGCTTGCCTCGGTTTTAAAAATGTTCCCGAATCTGGAAGTCTTATCGATTGCTGAGCTCAACTTTCCGCTTCATGGAATCCTGGAAAAGCTGCCAAAGTTGAGAAAAATAATATCTGAAGACTTCAAGATTGAAATGATGCTGTTTGCTAAAAGTTCATCGCTTCGTGAGCTGGAGATTGGTGATGGAGATCCTGTAACGATGAGCTTTCTGTGGGAGAGACTTGCTGAAGACTGTCCGAACATCGAGAGGCTCGTTGTGAAAAACATAGGAAATGACAAATTGCCTCCAACGGTAGACAGAGAAATCGAAATAATTTTGAACAATTTGAGTAACTTCAAGCAGCTGAAATACAGCGAGATTTTCCACAACTTTATCCCTCCGAGCTGCAGTGCGGACCACGACAATCCCATCGTTGCACCCATAGCAGATCGCAACGACAAATTTTGGCTGGAAAAGAATTTTGACGGGACGTTCACGATGTCGATGTCAAATTATTTCACAAATAGCCAAAGCTCCGCAATTAATAAACTAAGACAAATTTATAGTATTCGAGAAGAGTTTGCAATAAATTAATGGTTCTTTGTCTCATCACTTAAGGCTCATTAAGTAATTCGGGAAAGTTGAGCAGAGAAAAATGTGAATTTTAGAAAATCGAGAAGACAAATAAGATTTTCAAAAATGACTCGATAAATCTAGTTCATAATTGGAGGTGATATTTTAATTGAAAAGGAATAAGCTACTCAAATAATATTTTACCAGAGCTTTAAAGCTTTTTGCTTGAGCTTTTCGTTTGTACTCGAGCGCCCTTTTTAGGGCTTTTTCGGCTAAGTCAAAAATCTCTTTTGCATTTAACTCTGTCCGTCCGTGTGACTTCGTAATTCCAATGAACTCAAGAATGGAGTGAGCTTCAGACTTCTTGTTTCCATCATTCGATAGAGAACTTCACTGATTTCCAAGAAGTTTGGAGATGGGCCCGATCCGAAATATGAAAGCCCTTCATTCGAACGCGGAACACTGAGGCTAATCTATCTCTGGTTTCAAACAGACAACTAAAATGTAAACAAACAAATCAGCCACGTCCAGATTTATTAGTTTCCACTGAGAAAACATGTCGAGTTTTCATGTTCAAACGCTCGCGAACTCAATCATTGGCACGGCTATTCTGGCGATGCCGTTTTGCTTCGCTAAGGTGAGTTTTAGTGAACCAAAATGGTTTTATTCTAACTCTGTTTTGCAATGTTTTTAGTGCGGCGTAATCTTGTCAATTCTCCTGCTCATCACAAGTACAATCATCACGCGGTCATGTTGTCACTATCTTATCAAAGCCAGTATCGTCACGAGAAGGAGAAACATGGAGCAACTCGGATTTCACATGTTCGGGATTCCCGGAAAAACTATGGTCGAACTTTCGGTCATTGGCTTTTTAATGGGAACTTGTGTTGCCTTCTTCGTCGTGATCGGTGACCTCAGTCCACTCATCATTTCAAAAATCTTCAATGTCCAAAGATTCAGCCACGACTCAGTTCGAAGATTCCTTATCATCGTCATCACTTTGACTTGTGTCATTCCGCTGTGTTTTCAAAAGAGCATCGAGTCGCTTTCGTTCGTTTGTCGAGCTTCGATTGGCTTCTACGTTTGCCTCACAATCAAAACAGTCTTCGAGTCGTTCGAGCGCTTTGAGAACGATTCGAACTGGGCTTCAAGCATCGATCTTTGGAAGCCGTCAGGCGTTCTGCAGTGCATTCCGATCTTCTCAATGGCGATGTCATGCCAAATGCAGCTGTTTGAGGTTTACGAGACGATGGGCTTTCCAGCCTCGTTCGACCGGATCAAGAGAACCGTTCAACAAGCGACGTCTATATGCTGTCTCGTTTACTGTATCGTCGGCTTCTTCGGTTACTTGGCGTTCTACAATCATACGCTTTCTGGAAACATCCTGATGAACTTTCGACCTTCGCTAGCCAACGATGCTATCACGATAGGCTTCATTCTCTCGATCGCCTGCAGTTTCCCTCTCGTGATTTTCCCGTGTCGTGCAGCACTCGCTTCGTTCCTCCATCGTAAAAGTTTCCATTCGGAAATCGCTGCTTACGTGCCGGAATCGAAGTACCAACCGCTGACGCTTTTCATCATTTTCTCGACAATGACGTTGGGAATTTTAGTGCCATCAGTCGAAGTGATTATCTCACTTGTTGGATCGACGATTGGCGTTCTCGTTTGCATTTTGTTTCCTGCAACTTGCTTCGTGAAAATCATGCAACGAAACACTGCGGAGAAAACCTTCGCGCAACTGATAATTGTCGTTGGCTTCATCATTATGATTCTTGGTACTTACGCTAATCTCGCCGCGATAGACACGGCGCAATCTGGAAGTCATCTGGAAGAGAAACCTTCGATTGTTTTGACGGTTGCCGACCATCCCAAAGACACTCATAGCGCTCACGTGGTCGTCGAGGAACCGAAGCCAGTGGCTGAGAAACAGATTGTTGAAGATACTGCTAAGAAGAAAGAGAAGCCTGCAATGAAAATATCTGAAGATGCTATCAAGAAAGAAGAACAGGAGATGGCAGCCGATAAGGGAATTCCAGAGAAAGATCCTCAAATAGAAATTCAAGAAAAGATCGAGGAGATTCAGGAGCTAAAAGAAAGCAAAGATAAACTTGAGAAGGAAGTGCTGGAGATGAAGGTTGAGCTGGAGAAGCAAAACAGGGTGAACAAGGACACACAGCAGCTCGTCATGCAAAAGTTCGAAGAAATCGCTGAGAAAGTTGAGAAAATCGAACGAAAATCTTCTGATTCAGTTCCGAGTGGCAAAGAGAAGATTGCAGAGCCATTAAAGCTTGACAAGTCGCCAGTTGAGAACGACCTCGTCCCCTTAGTAGCAGCTCAACACAACGCAACCAAAGACGAAAAGTTAGTGAAGGAAAACGAAGGTGAAGCCGGAAATGAGGCGAAAGAATCCAACAAGATAATTGAATCAGTTGTCCGAGAGCCAATCGATGAGCCTCTCGAGAAATCCGTAATTGAATCAAACCACAAAATTGAGCAGCCGGCAGTGGAAAAGCCGGCAAATCCTGAGACGCGCGGGGATCCAATCGTTAAGCTGATAAAATCCCAAGAGCCGCTTTCGTATCAAGTCGGCGAGAAGATGATGGAATCGAAGAATGCGAATGGCTCGATCGAGCTGCCTAAAGTTGTCGACCTTCCTAAACTTGGATCGGCTGAGAACGAACTGAAGAATGAAATGAGGCGGAAGCGTGAGACGTTCGAAGACGCGCTGGATTCTCTGGGCAAGACGTTGCAGAACTTCGAGCTGAACTCGATGATCAGTCGCGACCTGAAGGCAGTTGACGAAGAAGAATGAATATTTATTTTGAGAAAACTGAATTTTATTAAATTGTGATAGGAAAAGATTCTGCAATTAAATTGATTTGCCTTTATCTCCACTTTAATAGCGTCTGCGATCTCTCTCGTGGCTCCTTTCTCGTCGGTAGGGCCGGTCATCGTAACGGCCTGGCGATCGTCGACGCTCAGGAGATCTGCGTTTGTCACGACGGTCGTCACGGTATCGTTTGTCTCTGGATAACGAGCGTTCGCGTCGATGTTTCTCTTTTGTAGATGAAGACTTTTTGTATTTCTCGCGAGAGTTTGACCTGCTTCGGTGACGATGGTGATCAGATTTACTGAGATACTTGGATTTGTCTTCTTTCGGTTCCACTTTCTTCTTTGGGATTTCTTCCTCCTCCGAGCTCATGTCAACGTCTTGATCCAAGTCATCGTCTAAGAGCGAAACTTTTGGTTCCAGGTCGCCATTCTCTTCTAACACGGCTCGCTTCTGAATGCGAGGCAGAATCACGTCGCAAACTCGCTCCTCGCGCAGCAAATCGTCAATGAACTCGTCCATGTAAACAACTTCAAACTGTCCGGCTCTGTTTTGTCGTCGAATCTTTCGGTAGTCATTGTAGAGCGGTTCAAGGTATTTGTAACAGTCAACTGCAGTAGCTGTTAGTCGTAGATAGAAAGCGCCAAGAGCTCGGACGTATTTGAACTCTTCGTTCTTGATGAACTCCACCACGATATCTTTCTCCGGCTGGATCTGCAGGAACTTCAACACCAAGCAGATGAAAGGTGTCGGCTTGATGTTTCCTCCATAAACACCGCCAATGAACCGTAACTCCATCGCTTTGTCCACCATCAACTCAGCGGTGAGGGCGAAACAGCTTTCCTTCCAAAACTGACTGTCGTAGATTCGCGATCTGATAATCTTCTCGATCAGATACTGCGGGTTCGTGCCGTGAATGTTCTTGGCATCCTTGAGAGTTCGGTTTGCCATTACTTCCACTCAGATAACTTATTTTATTTCTGCTTAATTCTCCCGATTTCAATCGTAAACAAACTTTTTAGTTTCGCGCCCATCAAAACATAAAATTTGTTTCGCGCCGGAATCGCACGAATTGATAAATGCAGAACGAGATTAGTGGATCAGAGATAATTATACTGTCATCTGAAGATGAATGCGAGAAGAAAGATGTCAAACTTGAGCTAGCAAAGCAGAAGAAAGTGAAGATCAAAGTGCTGCGCAAGGATGAAAAGTAAGATTTTGATAATTTGTGAATTTGATTTGTAAGTTTTCCTGATTTTAGGCAGCCAAAGCTCATTAATTACTTCAAGAAGCTCAGCGAGGATTACTTTACGGTTCACAAGCAGTCGAGTTTGCCAGCACAACCGGTTGAAGATCTGTCAATGAGTCAATTTCTTGAAGTGAATCTTGAAGAAGGCGACAAAACGTTGAACGAGTCTGATCTGAAGCTTCGAGATGGAGTGGAGCTAGATTGTGTAACGAACCATCTCGCCACTGCTTCGTCAGCTACGAAAATCCTCGAAGAGCTTATGAACAAAGTTTACGCCTCTGGCGACTATGAAGCTCAACAAGTAAATTTGGACAAACAACTCGTCGCTGTCGTTTCAGAAAGCGAAGATGACGAGACCAAGTCGGCCGTTCAATCAAACGAGAAAACGAAGAAGAAAGTCATCTGCCCAAAGTACAAAGTCGTCGAGAATTCCTTGTTTGCTGTCGACGCATTCCGCTACGGAGACATTTCATTTGTCGAGCACTACTTCCTGACTCACTTCCACGCGGATCACTACATCGGACTACGCAAGAAGTTCAAGCACAAAATTTACCTCTCACAAATCACGGCAGTGCTCGTTACACAATTCATCGGGGTAGCAGAAAGCCTGCTTAACGTTGTCCACGTGAATGTTCCGTTTTACCTAGAAGGAGTCAAGATTACTCCGATGGACGCCAATCATTGCCCTGGAGCTTTGCTGTTCCTATTTCAATTCCCTGACGGACGCAACGTGTTGCACACTGGCGACTTCAGAGCGAACCAGTCGATGGTTGAACTTCTGAATCGTTGGAACTGTAAACTAGACTTGGTGTATCTCGACACAACTTATCTCAGCAGTAAACGAAGAATGCCACAGCAAAATGAATCGATCCAGTTTGCCATTGAACACGTTCAAAAGTATTTGGAGCAAAATATCGGAGAAAAATTTCTGATTGTAGTTGGAGCTTATCTCATAGGAAAGGAAAAAGTTTGGATGTCAATTGTGCAACATTTCAACTTTAAAGTTTACCTTGAGAAAGAGAGACTCAAAGCGTTCAAGGCGATCTGCTCTTGCTCTTTGGAACATCTAGAGATTTACAAGAAATACGTCACGGAGAACATCGAGGAAGCCGACGTTCGAGTCGTCAACATGATTCAGCTGAGCTATCCCAATCTACGAGATTTCTTGAGAGACAATCAAGATTCCTTCAACACAATTCTTGGCGTGGTTGCCACGGGATGGGAGAACCAGAAGTACACGTCAGGCAGAATATCTCTGCTAAGAATTCAATATTCCGAGCACAGCAGCTACGACGAGCTCGAAACTTTCATTGCCAACACCCAACCGAAGTCTGTCATTTCTACAGTTCCCGTCAGAATGAATTCGGCGATAACTTCTGACATTCCAAAAGACTGGATGGCTGAAAACGTCAAGCCAAGGAAGAAATTTAGTCAAAAGAAAATCAAGCGATCGTGACAATAAAAGTTTACAGTTTGTAACGGATTTTGAAACTTTGAACTGCAAGTTGCAAATTATTAGAAATTTTTGTGAAAAACGTTTCAGTCAAATCAAAACAGAAAATCGGGAATTGCAAAAATTCATTATGGCTAAAAATACAAACAGTTCGGCTTTCCGTAAGATCGATGTCGATCAGTACAATGAGGACAACTTCAAAGACGACGAGCAGGAGAACCAACAGCTCAGCGGCATCGACGAAGGCGAAATTAATCAGCTTCTGCTGAAACAGAAGAACATTGAGGCTCTGAAGATTTGCCTGGAAAACGCCCCGCTGCTCAGCAAGAACCAGCAGCTCAAGGATCAAGCGCAGCAGATCACTCTGCGAGTCATGCTCTCCATCAAGCCATCGCAAATCGACAGCGCTCTCGAGACGTTGGATCCCGACACGACCGACACGCTGATGAAATACATTTACCGAGGCTTCGAGTTTCCGTCTGATGGCTCCAGCGGTCATTTGCTGCAGTGGCACGAAAAGGTGTTTGCAAAGTCAGGCGTTGGATCGATTGTGCGAGTTCTTACAGACACTGCCAGGGCGTGAACGCCAAAGTGAAATCGATGATTCATTGCATTTCTTTTTATCTTCCGGTTGAGAATGAAGCGAGCAAAGCTTTTCTTTCAATAAAATGTATTAAATGAGAATTGCGTTTATTCATTTGATCCGCAGTATCTTAAACTCTGGAATTCTTTCGCTGTCTCTCATCCAAAGCGGGCTAGTGAGCAGTTGGGTCTTGATGTAGTTAGAGGATCGCAGGCAACTGCCACTGCAGAAGTTCTTCCGCTCAGTGAGGTCGTAGACAGTTGACGTTGCCTTTGAGATGTGGAATTGCTGTTTAGGAATCCTGAAACAAACACATTTTCAAGCTAGAACCGTGGAGATAAATTGCAGAAACTTACTCGCTGATCTCTTCTTTACACAAAGGAAATCCGCAAAGTTTCATGATGGCTCGTTCTTCTACAATGTCCTGGAAGTGGCTTTGGTTGATGTCTCGTAGCTAAAACGATATTTAATTATTGCAACTTTTTGAAATTGTGAATGTGATTTCTACCATCAAAAGGAACTGTGACTCGTCATCGAAGGGATCCAGCAGCTTTTCAACTATCTTTTGCGCCTTGTCATCGCACTCCTTCTTCTTCGCCATGGCTTTTCTTAGCTGTTCTTTGCTGTGAAATGTGTAAACAGAAATTAGAGATCTTCCCAAACTTCAGATTGTCTGTTATTACTTCATCCTTTGGAGCCTCTTCATTGCAGGTGAACTGCTAGGCGATTTGCGTTTAGGCGACGGCGATCGGCTTGATCCTTCCATCGATATTTTCAAAAATATTCGCGATTTTAAACAATAAACAAAAGTTGAGCGATGCGTTTTGAGAAAGATTTGAATAATACTCAGCCGTTAAAAGTTTCAAAATTTGAAATCAATCAAACCGTTAAAGACAAATCGAAAGCTTTCGAATTCTGTGGAATTTGGGTAAAAGCTTTCGAGGTAATTATTGGAATTTTCTCGGAAGGAAGAAAGGAGATAAAGAATGTCTTACAGAAAAAGCCCTAAAATTTGTTTATATTTTGCCGGTGGACACGCAGCCTTCAATCTATATTTGTTAGCCGATCAGTTCAGAAGTGGAAAAATAATTTAATTATGGAGAATTACTCGAGAGAAATCGTGAACAACATTAAGCAGGAACCGGAGGTGCATTACGTGTTGAAGTTTTCGAATGAAACAGAGTCAACTACTGAGGATCAGGATCAAAACATATCCCAACAGCTTCGAATAATCTTGAAGAAATTCAATGAAAAGTGGACAGAGAAATTGAAGGCTTTTGACTCGCTTTTCGTTTGTAGCGAATGCGAATTCGTGACTCATTGCCCTTTTAAATTGAGTCGTCATTTATCAGGATATAAAGGAGGAGAGTGGCCATGCCTTTGCTGTGATCAAACCTTCGCTACTTCATGTGGTAGAAAGAAGCACGTTTCAAATCATTTCATAGGCTCAAAGTGGCATTGCAGCAAATGTTCCTTCAAGTCGTCGAACCATGAGGGCATGAGGCATCATTACAAGAGACACTTAAAGAAATTCGCATGTCAGAAATGCGATTACAAATTCGATTCGGCAGCTCAGTTAAAGATTCATCAGAAGAAACGTCGTCATGATGCCTACGCTGCACAATCAGCGATTCGCTTCGAATGTTACGAGTGCCAAAAGTTTTATCAGAGTAAAAAAAAATTGAACACGCATAGAACGAATTACCATGGACAAAGCTGTTTCCAGTGCGACATTTGCGGAAGAATTTGCACAAACAAGGGAATCATTCGTGATCACATGGACATTCATTTAAAGCTTCCTTGCGAACTGTGCAAAGTTTTGATAGCCAGATCAAACATAAGCCATCACTTAAGAACAGTTCATCCGTCCGACGAATCCAAATTGCAGAAAAAATTGTCAAAATGTAAAAGCGACAAAAGTAAAACAACTGGTGACGATTCCTATCAGTGCGTTTGCTGCGATCAAACATTCACTTGTCTATGCTGCAGACGGAAGCACGAGTCTGAAAATCATATCGATGACTCGAGATTTCAATGCAGCAAATGCTCATACAGCTCGCAAAAACGTAGTCGTTTGAAAGAACATTATCAGCAACACTTGAAGAAGTTGTCGTGTGAAAGTTGCGATTACAAAAGCGCTCGGATGGGTCTTCTCAAAATTCATCAACAGCGACATCGCCACGGAGTCTTTGCCACGCAACCACAGCTAAAGTTCGATTGCGACAAGTGCGAGAAAACTTATAAAACTGAAAAGGGACTGAAAATTCACATCAAGGACCTCCACGAGCAAAGAAGCTTCGAGTGCGGCATTTGCGGGAAAGTGTTCGGCACAAAGCAAAAGACCAAGCATCACATGGAAATTCATAGTAAAATTCCTTGTCCCCAGTGTCATCACATGCTGGCAAAAATAAAATTGAAGAAACACTTGAACTCTCGATTTTGTCGACTACCGCGAGGGACTGGGGAAGTCCAGTGCGACATTTGTGCTAAAACTTTTGAAGGAAAACACCCATTGAGGGTTCACATGCGAAACCATATCATGATTCCCTGCAAGTTTTGCTACAAAACTATTTCTAAACATGCTATGAGAAAACATTTGGTAACGCTTCACTCCTCCGGCGAATTCATTCTAATCTGCAAGATCACATTGTGTAAGCAAAAGTTCTCGAACGTCCAAGAGCTCAACAAGCACCAACGCATTCACATCGGACCAAAGCGCTATAGATGCCCGAAGTGCAAGGTTGAAAGGAAAACTTTGAGACATCTGATGCAGCACATGCAAAGCCAGTCACATTAATGAGAAATAAAACAATATATTCTGAACAAACATTGTGAACTTTAAGGAGAAAAACATTTTATTTTCAGGACTTTTTCGACGAAGTCAAAAATTCCTTATGTGTTCACTTTGTCCGTCCATACGTAACTCAAGAAAGGAGTGAACTACAGACTTTGCTATTCGATAGAGAACTTCACTGACTAACGAGCTCAAAGTTTAACAAAGACTAAATATACTTTACCTATCAATCTTCCGCTGGTCGATTGACGCAACACGATGGATACAAGAGGTGCACTCACCTCCAATTGCCTGGTTAGATCCGGTATGTTAAAGGGTTTTCTCGATGCCGCCTTCAATCACTCTCATCTTTCAAACATGTAGGTGCAAACCAGAAGTTGCTAGCTCGACCGACAAACCGCCCGCGTTCAAGTTCGTCGAAAAAGCCCTAAAAATTATGTAAAACAAACATTCGACTGACACGCGATCGAAAAACTTCATATGAAAGTTGCAATTGAGCTTTCAGTTTGACTCGAGCGGTATTTCAGTATGGCCAAATCGCCGGCATTGTCCAATTTTTTGCGTTCGTCGACGATTCATGGCTTCAAATATCTGGGGAAGCGATCTTCGATCATCGAGAAGTATTTTACAAAACAATTTCAATCGAGAAGTGAACGGAAATTCATTTTTGCAGACTTTTCTGGGTGATTTTGATTTTCGTTGCGGCTCTCGTGTTCTTTTTGCTGATCTCCGAGACAACGAGCAAGTTCATGACGGAGCAAATCGTGTCGAAGCTTTCGAAGCGACAATACTCAATCAGGGAGGTTCCGTTTCCATCGGTGACGATTTGTCCTGAGCTAAATTTATCGAGAGATTTTCCCGGCGATTTGAATCGTTCGCGTTACAGCGAACACGAGTGAGTTAGCTATTCGCACGAACGTTGAACTTGAAGCTTTCAAATCATTCTAGACTCGATCTTTTGCAAGTTGTCAATCTCGTCTACGATCAAAACTATTTCACGGAAAATGTTTCTCGGTCAACGGAAAATTTCATGTCAAGTCTGTTCAACCACTCGCAAATTGATCGCCTTGTTAACGATATCAGGGCTGAGTGGCGCTATCGATACATCGTGCCATGGAATCTAATTCTCACTAAATGGGGATTCTGCTTGAACTTTAATCTCATCGCTTCGGAGGCGCTCTTCAATTTGACTGAGTAAATCAGATTTACTAAATCTCTAATTGAATAAGTGAGCTTACTAACTTCTGCAATAATTTATTCCCAGAGTGTCTCCAGACTTCCATTACAAACATTTCACCTACTCTTCGGAATTGAAGTTCCAATATACAAAGTTAATTGCTGATCATCCTTGGCGCTGTAAGAACAATCGAGATGGACTTCGAGTCAAACTTTTCAAAAACCGACGCTTAAACTATATCGACTCAAACCCACTGCAACCTTTTAACGGCTATCGGATAATTGTCCACAAACACGATGAACTACCATCAAGCTCGGACACTCAGCTGTTCAACGAAAACTTTCAATCGTTGTATGTTGAAGTGACGCCAGAGTTGACCTTGATCGACGACGAAATAAGAAAACTTTCGATTGAGAAGCGAAACTGTTTGCTTTCTAATGAGAAGAAACTAAAATATTTCAACCAGTACACGCAGCGAAACTGTGAACAGGAATGTCTCAGCCTAGCGATCGGCCGTGAATGTGGATGTGTCCCTTTCTTCTTGATAAGTAAGGGCATCAATCAAGTGATCCGATTTTGCTTCACGTTGAGACTTTTCTGCTATCTTTTTTCAGGAGGTCCACGAGATAAAATCTGTGACGGGTTCGACAAGCATTGCGCTATGAGTTTGGTCAATTCTTTCGATGCGACCGGAAAGTGCAACTGCCTTGATCTGTGTGAATCAATTCGCTTCAGCAGCATCGTTAAAACTTTCACGTAGTAAGACGAATTAGCAGAGTAGATTTACAGATGATCTAACGTGTTTTGTTACAGTCGCAGCAGCACTCTTCTCGTGAACTTCGAGAAAAACTTCTTCTACTCAATGGTCAGATATCGGTCGTTTGGTCTCCCGGAATATGTAGCTGCGTTCGGCGGGTTGATGGGACTAATAGGCGGGTTGTCCGTTATGAGCGTGATCGAGCTTTTCTTCTTTCTGAGTGCAACGTTTTCTGCCTTTCTCCTCAAAAGGAGATCGACAGTTAATCCTGACATCGAGAACATCGAACCGAGACCGACGAAAAGAAAATTTCTGACTAATGAAAACAGTTCATGGATCAAATACAAATCGTTCTTCAAAGAGTTCATAAACCGAAACGGCATACATGGTCTGAGCTTTGTCATGAGCAAGAGAAGCTTTTATGAGAGAGCTTTTTGGGGTTTTGCTGTTTTCTTGTCGTTGGTTTCCTGCATGTTTCTCGTCAAAAACAAGGTGAAGAACGCGGAACATAATCCAATCTCGTTTGATGTTGATGTGAAGTTCTGGGATGTGGAAGAAGTGAGAAATTTATTTGAAAACGATTAAAGCTTAATTTGTGCTTTCAGATTCCATTTCCAGCAATCACGTACTGTCCCGATTTTGACATAGAAAAACTTTACAGTTATCTCGATTGTTTCGAAGACAATTTCTGTGAGAACGAAGAAGAGAAAAAGTTTGTTATCAAGTCGCTGGAATAAATGAATTGAAAGTAATTTTTATTTTCTAGGTGGGAAGAGATGAAAGCTGTGAGCTTTTTTTGTACTAAGCGGCTCCATTTGGATCTTGTTGATCGCTCGCCGGATTTTGATTTTCCCAATGACACTTACATAACACAACTGGAAAGGTTCACTCGCTATGATTGGATAAAAAATCAAAGCTTCTGTGCTGATAATAGATTTGGTGTGAAGGTTACAAAAATTATAACTCGTTCAGGTCTTTGCTTCACCTTCAACGCACACAAAAGCGTCTACCGTCGTGATACGTAAGCTTAGAGACTACAGAGTATAAAAATTCAGCACTAACAATTTTTTTCAAAGAGTTTCAGATGGTTACAGCTCCGACGAAACTCTTACCACGTCTTGTCGACATCCACCGGAAGCAGCGCCGAGTAGAAATTTCCACATGGAACTCTCGGATCATCGACGATACCGATGTCAAAGTGCTCTTGGAAACATTTTTGTTCATAATGGCAAGGAGCCGCCGCTTACAAGTTTCGGGAAGTTGATTCCCTCACAAGCTACGAGACTGGTCATCAAACCACAAATCGTTACAACCGATGAAAGTTTGAGGAGATTCGATCCAAAAATGTGAGCTTATAATGAAAGTTTTATTATTATTAACTGGTTAATTTCAGTCGCAACTGCTATTTTGAGGATGAACGTCCACTGATGCTTTACAAAATTTACACTCTGAATAACTGTATCAATGAGTGTCAGTTCAACTGGTCTAAGGCAATTTGTGGTTGTTCGACATTCGATGGAATACGTAAGTTAGAATGACGCTCGATCAACACACAAAACTATAAAAATTAAATGCTTCAGGAGATAAAAACTTGACCATTTGCAACTATAAAATGTACAATTGTGCATTGAAAATACAACTAGGAGTCAGGCTCAATGAGGACAGAGCAGAAGTCAAGAGCTGTGGCTGTCTACCAGACTGCAACGTGATTTCGTACTCTGTCGATACGATAACCAATTGGTTTGACCCTGGAAACTCATCGAAGTACTTCTTCGCAACGTCCGCAACAATCTTTTTTAGCGATAGTGAGTACATCGCTTACAGACGCTTTGCTAGCTTTGAGTTTGTAGATTTGCTCTCGAACATCGGTGGATTGCTCGGACTTTTCCTCGGGATGTCTTTCCTCTCTGTCATCGAGACGATTTACTTCTTCACGTTTCGGCTCTTCGTCGATCTTTGGTTGAAACGTTGAAGCGTTTTGCGTTGTTCAACGATAAACGAGAAGTTTGAAAGCATCGCCAGCTGTTTTGTTTTTCAACTGAGCTAATAAACTGTGACAATTACTTTCTGGTAAAGTTTTAAGCTTAGTCGAATTCTCCAGTTTCTCGCGAGATGAAGTTTTTGTGGTGCTTTATTTTTACGTTCCTCGGTAGCTCGCAATGCGCTCGCATCTTTGGAATTTTCTCAACGCCATCAATCAGTCATCAGATTGTGTTCCATGCGCTTGTCAAAGATTTAGCTGCTCGCGGCCATCACTTGACGATATTGACAACGGATTTGATGAAAACGCAGAACCCGAACATTACGCAAATTGATCTTCATGGGTCTTACGACACAAGCTGGAAAGATGTCAATCAAGTAGAAATCAAGCTCAACGGCTCGAAAGGAGATTTTTTTAAGAAGATCCTGCATGTTCATTCGGATGTTATGAATTGGCAGTTATCTCATCCTGAGGTCCACAAAATTATACACAACGCTGTCGACGAGAAGTTTGATGTTGTGCTAGCTGAGCTGAATTTCCAATATGTTACACTTGCTTTCGGAGAAATCTTCGACTGCCCAGTCATCGATCTTTATTCAATGGATTCCTTGAACTCGAACTATGGAACGTTGGGGAATGAAGTCAATCCAGTGATTCATCCCGAACCTCTCATCGCTTATTCTCACGGAAAACTGAAATTTGCGGAAAGGTTTCATATGGTGATGTTACAAATCATGCTGAACCTCTACTACGAGCCGTTGAACAACGAACTAAACATGATACTTTTGAAAAGGCATTTTCCGAGTGTTAAAACTTCCATCAGCGACCTGAGGGATCGCGTTAAGCTTCTTATGGTAAACACAAATCCTGCATTGGGTTTCATTCGACCACTTTTACCCAACACAATACAGCTTGGGTTCATGCATATCGAGAAACCGAATCCACTGCCCGATGGTGAACTGAAAGATTTTCTGGAGAAGTCAAAGAATGGTGTCATCTATATGAGCTTAGGGAGCAACGCAAAGTCAAAAGATTTGAAATCGGAATTGATTCAGATATTTTTAAACGCATTTTCAAAACTAGATGTGAATGTTCTATGGAAGTTTGAGGATGAAAACTTTCCGCGTAAACCAAAAAATGTAATGATAAGCAAGTGGTTGCCACAACAGAATTTGCTGGCACATCCCAAAGTTAAACTTTTTATCACTCACGGTGGACAACAGAGCATGGAAGAAGCAATAGACCGAACGGTTCCAATGATTGTCATTCCAATTTTTGGCGATCAACATGTGAATGCGATGAGAATGGAGGAAAAGGAAATTGGCGCAACGCTCGACATTACAAGTTTGACAGAACAAAAACTTTTGTCTGCAATCGACGAGATGATGAAGCCCAAGTACAAGAAAAATATTCAGCAACTTCGCGAGCTTGTCTACGATCAGCCGATGACGAGCAGAGAACGCGCAGTGTGGTGGACCGAATTCATAATTCGGCACAAGGGCGCGAAACATCTGGAGTACCCAGGCAGACTCGTTCCTTTCTATCAGAAATATTTCTTGGATTTCGTTGCAATCGCAATCTTTCTCATAGCTTTTGTTGTGACGATCTTGCACCTTTTGGTGAAGAAAATTATGAGGAGAACTTTGGGGAAAGCTAAGAAGGAATAAATTAACGAAAACAGTTAAGAATTTAGTTAAGAAATTAAATAAGAAATTTAACATTACAATTAATTATTTCAAGAAAAGTTTAATCAACAGATGTTTGACTCTCCACACAGCTTCACGCGCGTGAAGGTTTTTCCTAAAATTATTTTCAATTATATGTGAGACATTATTATCGTTTGTGTAAATAAAGTGTCGCGACTTCTTTTCTCGCGCAATTGTTTCTCAATTCACTTATTTTAAAACATGACAGAAAAAGAAATTTCACCCTCGAGCCGTTCAACAGTTTCTTGCAACCCTCGTGATTCTGCTGAGAGTCAAAGCTGGTACCGACGACGTCGAGAGAGCTCGCGCACATGCGGTGGAGGGGATGAAAAACTGGAACGTGGAAGGGATCGTGGAAAATTCTCTCGCAAGGATTTCCGTGCGATTCGAAAGGAAACTGCTCGCTCGTGTTCAGATCTGATAGTACATCTATTGTTTCCCATAAGCGAAGGACTAAATGCTGCCCCGGCAATCGTAAATAAGATATCTTGAAAGGAAATAAAAGAGAGTTTAATATCAATTTTCATTCGATGGCAAGTTGAAGTTCAATAAGGAGAAAATCGTAATAAAATATAATCGAAGATTGAAAATGTAAATCAAGGTTGACGAAGTTTACGCTCCGACATAATCAGATAAGGATTAAACGTTGATTCAGTTCGATTGAAAATTAAATAAGAACGGATCAAGTGAACTCGCTGAATTCAGCTGACGCAGGAAAGGAACTGGAGAAGCCGAAGAAAGGCAAATGTAAAAATAGCACGAAGAGTTTTCCGCTCAAGTAATTGCATAACAAGTTCTAGGGAAAGTCGAGGAATAGGTCTTAAAGTTTTATTTACGGCCGCCAGTGAAAGAACGAGAAAACTTCGAAGGCCGAACGAGAAAAGCAGTGGAAAGGAAAATACCCGAAAAACAAAATAAAAGCAGCCGCGGATTAAAGTTAAATCACTGAGCTTCGTGCTTGAATGCGAACATGTTGTGATTAAAAATCATAATTTTCCCGCGCTTTGACGAAAAAGGAAAGGAGAAAATGTGGAGTGAAATAATCAAATGAAAAACGAGAATAAATTGCTGGCCTAAAAGTGTCATAAGGCTGGCGAGGAGAGAACGAAATAAAAATCTCCTGATAATTGCTAATTAAAACGGAAAATATAAACAGACGAGCTTGCTGCTTAACTCACGGATTACATAAATTAAGTTGTGACAGTGTAGGCACACGAACCGAAAAAGGTAGCAAATAGCTTTCGAAGTAAAATCGGTGGAACATTCCTGCTTCCCTTATCCGCCCTTCTCCCACTTGTGCACTCGAGAAAGTAATCCAATTCATAATCCTAATTAGCAAATCTTGAAAACGTAAGCAAATTGCCGTGTTGAATTTCATTCGTTGCCATAAAAGTTCGAGTGTGTGTGAAGCGAGTGATTTAATTGATACGAATTAATTTAATTAATCCGCTCGATGGCAGAAATTACGTCATAAACGAGAGAGGAAGAACCTGAACTGTGCGATAAAAATCCTGCTGATTAATTCCTTGGAAGTATCGAAGGATTAGAAGAGACATAGACATTTAATTCTATCAGAGTGTCGACGAGTGCTGAAAGCGATTTCTTTCCCATGGCAAGAAAATAAGGCGATGGCTCAAGAGAAAAACTCTGCACGGGTCAGTGATTAAGGCAAATTATTTTTCTCCTTTTCACTCGAATCCCTTCGAGAAGGCCGGAGAACTGTTTTCCTTGGTATCGCGTTCCGGTTTTCTCACGAAATTCAAAGCGGCGAAAACAAACCCAACAGGAAAAAGAATTTTCAGCAATCGGGCCACCGGAAAAGTCATTTTCCTATTATTCCTACCGCATTACCGCCACCCGTTCTTCGAGTCCCTTTTTGTGCGGGGCAAACTGCCCAGTCGGACCTTTCGTCGCGAGCAAAAATTAATAAAACTCGAGTGCTTCTAATTGTGTCATTGAGTGCGAAAGTTATTGAAAAGGAAGGAAAGGAAAATATTTGTGGAAACGCGTGTAAGATTAACAGAACATTTCGTGTCGAAGTGAGGCAGGCATAAAATAAATCAACAGAGCCGATATATGCATGGAATAATAAAAGAGAAATCATCATTTAATAATTTTCACGGCTCAACCGAATGATTTATGGTGAAAGGAGAGTGAGCGAGCGAAGGAGAGCGAAACCCATAAATATGGAAATAAACAATTTGAATAATCGCTGGATCACAATGATTTCGTATTGGATTATCATTTCAGGTATGTAAATTTCTTTCACATCCCTCCGCCCCGCTTATCGGCTCCCGAACACAGAAAAACATATTATTGTGTGCTTATGGAGCGAGCGAAAGGAAAACACCTGTCAAATTCAATTTTTATTACTGTTTCTTTCGTCGAGCTTTCGTGCTACTCCGTGAGGGACGACGGAGTGCGCTCCGCTCTGTCACACAGGTTTTAATTCTCCCACAATGTTTCACATGCTCTGTAACCGAATCGTTGCTGTTTCCAAAGAGAAAGCTTATATGGAAATGTCTATGTGGGTGCGATGTAACGTGTAGTTAAAGTTAATTTATCATGAACAGATTTATTCGGTGAATGTCACAAAAAATTGCCAACCTGAACCGTTACATGTGTCTTCCGACGCCGCAGCATTATCATCACACGATTATGGTTGAAGGCATGAGAGTCTCTCGCTCGCTAGCTACTCTTGTGGCATGACGTTTCCGTTGATTGCTCGAGAATCCCCCGAATTAGCTTCTTGAAAAGTCGTGCGGAGCCTCGAATTTGCTACTTAAATTACTGACAATCTATCATAACAAATCTTATCGTTCCATCACGGAATGTTAATGCTGAATGAACTGCCAACGACGAACTGAGAGAGAAAAAAAATATTGCGAGCCATAAATTCTCATCAGGATTATCGAAGAAGCTTCGTATGAAGCCACAAGGCGCGTTGTGTGTGTGTCACCAATGTTAAGTCAGATTCCTTCCCAATCGAATTAGGAAACTCGGTAAATGCAGCACGCAGCGTCGAGGAATAATCGGAGACGACATTAATATGAACGAAGGGAATTTTCCTTTCTTGTCGAATAGACTTTCGCTCGAGCATGTTTTGAGCGAGTTTCCGGTGTGCTGGGCACAATTTATGGGTTCTTTTCTGCGTCTATGACATCTTTCCTCTCCCAGCAACGTTTTATTAAAAGCATTTCTTGCGAACCTCAGTTCCGTTCGTGATGAAATCGTCGTCTTGAGTCGCTGCAGTTTATGAGCATAAAGGCTTTTTTCCCTAATGAAAAAGGGAAATTTGATTGCGGTCCGTTCCATTATGATATGGTTACGTTCACATTGATCTGGGACGCTTGCATAAAAATGAGATTCATCGAACGGAATTTATGTCTCTGCATACGACGTCGCTCAGTATTTGTGCATGGACCGAGCGTAAGAAATAATATTAGACTCGTGTCACTTAGTTCCATTTGCGTTGACATTCGCTTCTGATAAAAATGTTTCATTTATCGAAACGAGCGGCGAACACACGACGAGGAGGAAAACAATTTCGATACACGAGGAGGCAGTTGAAGAGACAGACAGAGTGAGAGGGCAGAAAGCACGAGCTGATGCATATTTAAAAGTTTCGAATTTATGTTTACGATTTGTTTTTCGTAACATTCGAAGCGAGAGTAGAAAGAAGACGAGAGCGAGCTTGTGAAGCGAGGAAGAAAGCTATCGAGCCGACTCGTATGCAACACACACAGCACATCTCATGCCAAGGAAAAATAAAAATATATTTTGGTGGAAGAGGCGAACGAGAGAGAATATTTCTGTGTCGAGAAAATAACAATAAATTATTCATATCACACAATTCAATAACTGATTTGATAAGCCAAATAGCAGCCAAGCAGCACCATCAGGAACAAATAAAACTGAACAGTCAAGTACAATGGCGAAGACAGGAAGGATGGAAGGAGGTTTTTTGGAAAGCTTAGGCGTAAGCGAACGACATGTGATGTGGAAATTGTTATGAGAGCAAAGAGTAAATAAATTTGTTGTTTGCACAAACTCTCGAGGACAGGACACAATTTTTCATTCTCACGTTCGGAAAACTTTCCACGGAAGATTTTCAACTCAGCTGCTTAATATTCAAATCGACATTGGGGAAGCGAAAATCGTCGACAATTTTCGCCTCGATCTCCGCCTTCCGCAGCCAGTTGTCTCCCATGAAATGCATGCGATGATGTCACGATTAATTGACTTCTCGATTGGACTCGATGTGTTTCTGCTTCGTCTTCCAGGCGAATCATTTCCCTCCTCTCTCGTTTCGAAGCTTTTATTTTCCTGCTCATTTTCACCATCCGACACAGAGCGATTTTCTAGTGCTGTTTGAAAAGAACGAAACTGTTCATTCATGCTAACGAGCAGTATTCAGAAACAGAGAATCGCAAAGAAATCACTCGGAAGCTTTAAAGCTTTTCTTTCACTATTGTACGTTTTCGCCGCCGAAAACAAGAACAAGTGCTTTAATAGCGCGACTGCTTTTGAATGATGTACAGCGGGAGCGATACGCGAGGGAGAGAACTGTGCGCTTGGCACTCGAAGTCGCACTTGGCCCAGCACAACACAAAAGGAATTGCGGGGGCTTCACCATTCGAATTGAGATTAAAAATTCTTCTCGCTTTGGTTTGGGGCAGTCGGCGGGTGAGGAAGAGGATTGTTCTCTCGAGAGCACTCGCAACGTTTGATAATGGAAAGCTAAACTCCGAGAGTTACAAGAAATTTTCCCAGAACGACTGGGAAATTATTTTGTCATAAAGCAGGACCTGACTTTCTTCTTCTTATCGAAGCAGTTGACACAAATCTCAGAGCGGAGGGAGTCGGTGGGGGACGGGAAAGAAAAATGTTTTCAAAAACTTCATTAAGAATTAAACTGAGCGAGAAGCAAAACAGTGTTAAGAAGGGAGAGATTTGAATTAAAAAACAAAACTTTCTTCACTCTATTGGCATTCGTCTCTATTGGATTCAGCTTTCTATTAAAAAGATTTAATGGGAAAATTATGCTGCGGAAACTCAACAGAAAATTAAAACTTTTAGCTTTCCCCACGACTGTTTCAGGATTATGTCAATTATTTCAATTAGTTGAGAGCACGAGAAGCAAATGGAATCCTGTTTCAGTCACTGCTTTCGCCGACTCGCCACTCGTCTCATTCTGATTCATTAAAACCATCTCGTTCAATTAAGAGCAAACTTTGCGTTCACTTGAAAGTTGTTCGCTATCTTTTGCTGAGACCACTTAATTGATTTCATTTGGCAGTTGATTAGGTTAAGAGAGTTTTGAGCTCTGAACCGCGCTTGACTTCATAATTTTAAAGTGCTTTTGACGTTCATTAGCTTTCCAGAACTCGAATTAGAACGAGAGAAGCTAACAAGTCTCCTTTTTTCTTTGCCTTTCTTTTCCATCATCTGCGGTTGACACGAGGCTCAGTTTCCTCCGAAATACGCAGAAGATTCTTTTGATCTTTGCTTGACTGTGCAGGGAGAAGAGCAAACAATTTTCAGAAGACTTTGTACAAAGAATTCACCAAGTTTCAATGAGCTTTGCTCTCATGGAAACATATTGAGCTCGTTCGGAAGCGAAGTTCATAATAAAAAATTTATAATGAAGTCGCGGTTCGAAGTTACCAGAGAAAATAAATCTTCGAAGGTTGCAAAAAAGTTTTGCGGTTCGTGGGGGTGGCCGGGGTGGTCGTGAAATTGAAATAGTTCGGACCAACTTTGTTTCATTTCCTCTCCGATAAAGCATCGTGAATTTATCAAAGAGGGGACAAAGTTTTCTGTCAAGAAGTTCGAGGAACTTGAAAACTTAAACTGGAGCTGCGACTTATTTTTCATTAGTCAAATCGCAAGAGAAACGTTAAGTCGTCTATATGAAATGAACGAACTTGAATTAAACTTGATAATTAGTGAATATCATTAATTCATTAATCAAATCTGTCTTCCTCCGTTGCTGTTTTCAGCTCGAGATTTCCTTCTGCGAATTATGCGGAAAATGTGCCGCTGCAAAGCGGATGGCGATAGAAAGATGCGGCGCCGATTTGTCCACCTCCCACAGTCCTGAGTCGACATTGTGTCAAGGATGAGGAGGAAACGAAATTCAATTTCTCTTCATTAATATTCATTTAAATTTATTATTATTTTCATCTCTAGTTTAGACGCTTTTCGGATTATTTCGAGAATTTTCGACTCGAAATTCAATAAACTAGAATCGCATGAAATATTAAAACTGGCAATAATCAAAAATATTTTTTGCTGAGGATCAAAATTGTTTGTTTTGATATCAAATAGTTGCTTCGGTCGAGTACAGAACTTACCCTGCGACCGAGAGCTATCGACCGATGGATGAGCCAGCAATATGAAGTGAGAGCTTTGATCAAATACCATCCAACTCTCCTGCTCTTGACGTCACTTACAAACTCGATCGAGTGCCCAACATACTTTTTATTATTGAAAAATTTATTTTCATGCATAGCGAAAATATTTTCGGGAAGTTTTTCTAGCTCGTCTCGTTCCGAAGTATCATGAAATATTATCGGATTCTGCTTGTTTATTTGCCAGAGCTTTCGGGGCACAACAAAACATTCCAAGCTTCATCGTGGATCTCGCTTTCGCTAGTTTGTTGAACAAACAATGCCATGCGATACGGAATTTCGCTCAAAAATTATTAATAACAATAATTAAGCATTTTGTATATTTGCTCATGCAATTTTGTAGTGTTTGAGATGCGAGACGGGCGGAGTTTTTCGTATATTTGCGAGAATGTTTGCGAAAGCACACATAACTTGCATAACAAACTTGCAAATTTAAATATGTTCGTGTGACGAGACGGCAGAGAGACGAGAAAATTGTTTTTATGTGCTCGGATAATGAAAACTATGAGGAGGGCAAACGAGGAAAGACTCTCGGCTCGACATTTAAAATAATCGCTTACGCTTTGGATGTCAGCCTCATGTGAAACATTCCGCATCGAGACGAAGCTCGACGTTGCGGATGATGATAAGAAGATTCCCCAAGCCTCATACTTTCCTCTTTAAGCTTTCCGTCATGACTCTCAGCCACGAATTCTCAGCTCGCGTAAATTATTTAATGAGGTAATAGACTTGACGGAGTTATTCTCTCTGTGTCGGCCGCCGAGCTCCGCCGAGTATTTCGCCGACATAATTTTGAAACTGTTGGAAGACAATTACGGCCTTATTAGAGAGATAAATTTATTAATTCTTGTTACCCGCTCACTAAATCTTTCTTCTTCTCCCGCGCTGCCGTAGAGCGGGAGCTTTGTTCGGTTCACATCATTACATAAATCGCAGCGGACTTCTTACGTTAAACATTTTCGCATCAAATTATTGTCCTCACAACTTTTCTTCTGCTAACTTTTCTCGTTGTCTTCGGGGTTCTCGCACATTAAATTCTCCGCCGAGAATGACAGTAGCAAACTTAAAGAGTCGGAGAATAAGACAACAAACATAATTCGAGATGATCGGTAGATGAAATTGCGTATGACGCGAAGAAACAAGACAAAACAATTAAGAAATATTTCTTTAAGTTTTACACAATAATTTTCCTCCGGCCCCATCGTCACATGATAGCTCTCCATAAAGCTTGAGCTGAGATCCGCTTTACGAGATTGCAGGCCGAGTTTTGTCTCACCGTCTCTTGTGACTCGGGAAATGACGAAAATAAGACATCGGATAATGTTTGAGCGCTGCTAAGCGGCTCAATCTCTATTGTTGGCTCGCAGCAATCTCACTGCTTCCCCCCCTCTGACTCCCATTCCTTTTCGGACATCTGGAGCGAGTGATGTGAATTTTATTCTTTCGAGCGGAAAACAGTCTGACGAAGTTATGAGCAACATCATCTGCGATGATAGATTGAGTAATCGCGAGTGTTGTGACGCATCTCATCCGCAAAATAAATCTTTTGTCGAAAGTTTTCTAAAGAAATCATTTCTCCGGTCGAGTGTCTGATATTTAATAGAATCATCGTCACATTTTACACCAAATTACACTCGTGAACGGAGCCCGGGAACAAAGTTTATAGCGAAACAGCAAAAAGAGAGCTAAGCAGAATTGATGAGCTGATGATGGTGGCAATTATTATTAGATCATTGTAACGAGAGCGTTGAAAAAGCGGAAATGAAAGTTTAGAATCGAGAACGCTTCTCAGCGCTTCTCTTCCCGTTCACCTTTTTTTACGACACGGAACCTTTTATTCTCCGCGCACCCAATTGCCACTTTATGTTTCGTTACCCCCGAGACGAAATTGCGTTCCTATCCGGCTTTGTCTCAAGCAGCTCGTCCTTGCTCTCACTCCGTCACCGTGGCGGTTATAAAATCATTAAAAAACATAAAAAATGATCTGAAAAGTTGCGGAGGTTTTGCCTTTTACAACGGCATGGTTCGCTTCACAGTTGTAGGCAATGAGAAAGCACACAACAGCAGCCGAGATTGAGAGGGATGAATGCGATAATTTAAGTTTAATGTCAAACACCTTTCGCCGTCTTGAAGCCTACGACTTGCTCACACACATGCGAAAGCACAACAAGAAGACATTAGATGCGAAAATAAAAAGGAAAAATGGTTTTTGGCTTGAACGAGAGGGAAATTCTCGCATAAGGAATGAATGACACATCATGAGAAGGCAGCAACGAGGAGCTTAAGCGAGAAAAATCATCTGAGGCGTTCCGTCATCAGCATTATAATGAGTTTTTATGTGCCTTTCTCCTCCATTGCTACGTCGTGTGTACGCCGAAGTCGCTCAGCCTCAGATCGAGAGTTAATGGGAACTTCGTATGCAAATTAATGCTGGTGACGCGGCTCCTTGAATTTGCCTAACTGCCTGCCAAAACACTCATAAATACGAGCATAAACGACACGTAATTTGCAAGCCTAAACTGACAATTGAAGATGTATGCAAATGTTGCGAGCGCTCATGCGAACGCAAACGAGAATAATCGTAAAAGTTATGGAAGTCTTCCATGCGTTATTGCTCAAAGCTAGCGTACCTCGTATCTGAGAGGAATTCTTAAGTAAAGTCGCTGCCTACGCGATGGCTTCCGTGTCGACGAGTCAAACCTATTTGCGGGGAAAGTTTGACAAACTTCTAAGAAAGGAGCTCAAGCGAGAGATAAGATATTATCCGATGTTGACACAAGATCCCTGGTTCTTCAAGCAGAAGCTGGAAGACGAGGGTTCGCTGACGAGAATATCAAAATTATACCATAAGTTTTCCGATCGAGTCGAAAGTTGAACAAGAATTATCTTCACAGTAGAAAACTTTGTCATCAGCCTCGTTGCATCGCTGGTTCATTCACATCGACAAGTTTTATTTATGACGAAGTTGCAGCGTCGAATAACCGACATCGCATCATTATTAAAGGAATTAAAATAATTTCATGTGAATGCATAGAAGCTTCTGACGATACTCAAGCCTCACTGTCGTTATGGTAGCTGACTTTGTCGCTATTTTCACTTCCTCTGTCTTTTGACGTCTTTTCTTCGACATGAGTCATGTGGAAATAATAAATGATGAGAACTCCCTCTTCGCTCGCTGCCTCGACTTGTAAACTTCTTGTTTATCATTAACAATTGAGTCTAAGTATAATCAGAAGGGGCTTACGATGAATAAACACAACCGACCATCAAAATAAAGCGAACGAACGAAACAATTGAAAAATTCCCATCCAACAAATTATTTTAACACAAAAAACCAGCCGGCTTTAGTAACAATGAACAGGTTCTCGGTCTCATGGGTCGTTCCCGAAGAAGCAACCGCACTATGACACTTGCTTCCTTTAAGGCTGCCCCAGCACTCTCATTAGCATTTCTCACATTCTTATGACGTTCGAGAGTTTCTTAAACCCATGTTTTCCATTTCATATCTTTTACAACTTTGCCTTCTTTTGAATGGCCAAGAACACAAAGGGGAGAGGACGAGAAATGGTAATTAATGTCGCCTAATTAATGAATACATTCGCCAAGTGGGAACAACGGGTGTGCTAGCTTGAGGAGCGAACGAGAGGAAGAATAATTAAAGTATAAAGTGTTATGATTGCCTTTGTCGAGAGTATTTTGACGGAGGTAAATTAATCATAATTTCTCCGTCATTTGTACTTGAGACGTGTAATTTCACTTCACCCGGCAGTTGCTCGAGTTTCGGTTCAGCTGCGCTCGAGAACAAAGTCAAGAGTGGCCTCTCGAAGTGTTCTTTGGAAACAATAAAGCGGCATTAAAAGCTAATCTTGGAAAATAATGCAGAATGAAATGTTGAAGAGCCATAAACAGTGAAGCTTGCGAGGTAATTTTCTTGTAATTTTCACATACACACGATATGAAGGTGTAAGTCGCTGTTTTATGGCTCTTTGAAACGAATTTAGAGGAATCGGAATAAAGCTTGAGATGGAAAGACATAAAGAATGCCTCGCGGCGTCTACGTTCAGGTTCTTTCGTTAAGGATTTACTACGCACACAATCTTTATCGACAGATGAGAGACGACGACAATGCTGCCTTTGAAAGGAGTCCCGTTTGATCCGCTCGAAAGAAGATTTTTATTATTCCCCATTGTGCTGTGATAATCGAGTTAGACTCTTTTGTTCGCGCCCTGTGAAACTTCAATTTCAAGCTCACGAGCTAAGCTTGGTCGAGGAAATTAGAACTAATTAGGCTTTTGATGATAAACGAGATAGGAAATTGTCCGAGATGGCTTTTTTGATAAGGGCTAGCTTTACAAAAGAATCTTGGGCCTCGTTTTGTCACAAACGGCACGAGAACATTGTTGTTCAAGCCATTTCCTCCGTTCTCAGCTATTTTACAGGCACAATCAGTGTCGAAACTTCGAAGAAAATTTTAAGGGCAACTTGAATGGGTTGACAGCTTTAAACGTGCTTGTAAAAATATTTAATGAGCAGCTGACAGCTCCAGAGAGAAAGCCGTTTTACTTTCAAGAAGTTGAAATTCATAAATTGAAAACTTAGCTAAGAAGTCGTGTGAATCCACCGTGGGCGAGTATAAACCATTCGTGGTAAACAGAATTATGTTTCTGAAGTGTAACGTCGCAACTTGATCGAGGTTGATCCTGTTATCACTTTGCCTTTTGACTTTTTCATGTAGGCGGAATGCTCTTGAATTTGTTTCAATAAAAAATGTCAAACCATCAAACCAACTTGATTCAGATTCTCGAGAATTCACTTGAATAAATTATGTCATAACTTTGATGAGTTACCTGATATTATTTTGATGACATGACAGCATCAGTTTCCGTCAAGTTGTCAAAGTCGTTGAATCAGTTTCACGCAAACCAAAGCTTGTCAAGTTTCCGAGTGAATGGCTTTCGCATCGAATTCTAATCCTTCCACTCCGAGAAAATGGTTCGAGCATTCATCGGAAACCTCCAAGGCTAACATTAATCAGCGTTAATTACTCCCGATGAAGTCTTCCGTCCTTATAATTTTTGGTCCTTGATCCAACAGTTGTCCCAGCTGAGCCATTTCAGCCCTTTATTGCTTTCTGGGTGTCTTCAGAAAAATGAGCGTCGATAAAGAACATGTTGAGGAACATAAATATCTTGGCCGGTAATAAAAACTCGATCTTGTGCTACATTGAGTTCAGGATGGAGAATGAACGAGAAAAGTATTTTTTGGAGCAGCGCAGAGGCAAAAATAAAATAAATCAAGGAAAAGCATAATTTGGGAATTCGAATCGATACGAGAAAAAATTCAATTGAAGGCCATAAAGCATCTTCATAACTCATTTATAACTAAATCATCCATAAAAATCTTTTATTATTCATCGCTTTTATAGCGCCTCAAGTGTAAGCATCGATGCTAGACGCGTCGATAAAAGCCTTTTCAGCAACAAGATCTCTCCACGATGAATTGAATTTTTATTGCGCGCGGGAAGGTCTCGTGAATTTTTCAATAATTTGAATGCAACGTCGGAGCCGTTTGAATGCTTCACTTACTGTGAAGAATTTTATTTCAATCCTTTCTGAGGATTCAGGCGGGAGCTTTAGAAAGTTCTCCGCTTGCTCCGCAAATCAAAGCAAAAGTAAATCCTTTGATGTGAACTTGCTACAGCCGATGGAAGTGGAAATTCCACGAATTCATTGTCTTGCAGTCTTTTCCTTATTGCTTGAGTTTATTTATGCTTGAGACTCAATTTCAGGCTGAGCACACTCGCACACATATTCGCTTGATGTTCCCAATCCTTGCGAGAATGGAAAAACATCTTGTAAATAAATTTTAATGTACGTCTCGCATGTGTACATTACTACTCTGTTCAGGGCTTTAACTCTCGGATGAGGAGAACAAGAAGAAATGGGAATGAAAGCAAGCGGATTTATCGGAGATTTTCCAAAAGGCGCGTAAACTTTTCTTCCTGCTGCACAGGGCGTGGGCGGTTGAAATCGGAAAATATTGTTTTCATTCCTCATGAAATCCGATTCAGCGGGAACCTTGAAAAGCGTTGAAACTCTCAGCACTCGAGACTCGCATCGTTGCTTCGTCAGTCAAACAAACTCAACGCCGTCAAAGATACTTTGAAGACGAATTCGGCGAATCAACTCGACTGGATCTCGAGCGGAATAAAAAATGTGAGAAATCTCCTTCTTCAAACCCAAATCCCTTCAAATTGCCGTTTGCCGGAGTGGATCTTATCCCTTAACTCCGACAAAGCCTCCCGTACCATCTTCGCACAGATGTAGATTTGCTTATCCTCTCCTCCGCTCTTCATATGTTGAGATCTATAGCGAGTCTATCTTCTCGGCAGCGGGAAAGGAATTGAATATTGAGCGTGAAAAAATCGGCGACATAAGAAGAACGCTGGAAATAAATTATTATTACGGTTACATAAACATTCATACACAGATCTGGAGGAGATAAAAAGACGAAATAATATTTCTTCCTTCACTCCCCCAACGTTACATACGAAGATCATAAGCGCGGCGTCGTCAGCAAGAGAAGGAAATCACTCGAAACTTTTTCCCACACTCGGTGGAAAAAATCTCCGCCGTTCCCGGGCTGAGGAAAATTTATCTTTCCCATAAATTTACATTTGAAGACGAGCAACTTTTTTCCACGCAGTATACAAACAACTCTCTTTCCTGACAGCATTCACGAAAAGGATGGAAAGTGAAAAGCGCTTTCGGGAGCATACATAGTTTGCCATCAGCATGAATGAATATTCAAGGCAAACACGTAAGGGAAGAACACGAAAAAAGCAGAAAATTAAATTCAAACTCACAAGCATTCCCGGAATGAAGTTATAATTAGTTTAATGCAATAACAATTGCACAAACCTAATTAGCGGCAAATTGAATTTGCGAAGGCAACCCAAGTTGTGTAAGCTCAGGCGACAGACAAAAGGCAACGAACAAACAAGTGGTTGTAATTTGTGTGGCGTTGCTTTGTTTTTTTTTGTTTGCCCCCTTTGCTAATTCCACCCCTTGACGTATCGCGACCGAACGTTGGGAAATGAGGTTTGTAGCCGATTTAAATGCGAGCTACCTGTTTGTCCATCGATGTCATTAACTGATTAGGTGGAGCAGCAGCCGTTTAGCAAGGTAATTAGACGATGGCAATCTGCTGGTCGGCTAATGGAAGAAGGAGCGAGACAGATGAATCATAAAACGTTGTCACGTCTCCTCGCAGGACTCGCTTCCGCTTCTGTTTGCGGGCCATTATTAAAATTAAATATGTTGTGTTGTGAAAATTGAAGTTGTGTCGAGTCCATTTCATGAATAATGAGCGACTATAATTATTAGATGCCTCATTTTGGTCTCTCGTTCTCTTCATGCCTTCTGCGCCATTAAACACAACATAAAATAAATTGAGAAAAACTTTTTCTCTGTCGGTTGTCACAGCAAAACGATGCGATAAATGTAAAATGTAGGACGAAGGATGAAAGTTTTGTGTGCTGTGTAATAAAAATATTTTATGTGTCATGCCTTGGCTCTGAAGACATTAAAGCGATTCCCGAGATTAAAACACATTGAACGTGGTGAAATATATTTCAGCCTCTGACAAATTCACTTCTCCGCTAGCGTCATTAAAATGATGGATTTGTGGGACAAATTGCCATGGCAGAAGCTATTCGAAACTACTAATCTGAGCAACCTCGCCTCGGCAAAGTCCATTGAGCTTCCCTCTTTAATATTCATGTGCTAATTTCCTTTCTGCCCGCCAAAATCGCAGCCAAAGCGGTCGAGTCGATGAAGAAGTGACCGAAGAAGAGAGAACAGGTTGCGCATTTCGTTGCTGGAATGATTGATGATGAAAGAAGAAAGACGAGCATAATAAATTTTTCTTGCTTCTACCCCATTTATGATTCTCCTCGCCTCGCCTCGGCCCGGTTTTAAGTTTATTATTTTATTTTTGTAATCAAGTTTTGCATAATCAGTTAATTCAAAGCAAAACGTTTTCTCGTCTCTCTTTCTCTCGGTTGTTTCGTCTTCTGTTTATGAAACCCGCAGCAAGACACATGCAGCACAATTCCTTTCTTACGGTCAGAAGCAAAAGCTGCGTCTCGAGATAGAATTGGGGGCATTTAAAGATGAACATTATGTCAGTGCACAATTGGCTGCTTTGTTGATGATAACGAGAAGTCCGTTGCGAGTGCTTGAATGGGCTTGAGGAAGCTTTGATCCATTAATATAACTGCAATTTCCTTATTTAATCTCCTAGTCGTTCGAGTGGTCATTTCCACAGACAGCTTCGAACTGATTTCAGGAAGGCCACTCGGAGAAATTAAATCCGATGCAATTATCTTAAGTATCTCTACTGTTCCTCGTCCAATCTTAATTTGATCTTCAATCGATAGCTGCTTTCAATCTGGCTTTGAGAAATGGTCGAATGGATTTCTAACTTCTCCCGTCTTCCTAAAACTTTTGGGTTTCATGAAACTCGATCCTCCGCCCCGTGTGATGTAACCCAAAGCACCACAACAAAGCGAGCAAGCGAGAACATAAAAATTAATTAAAGACCGAACAGAAAAAAGGTGAAATCTGCGTTGATGTTCTCTGATGCCTCCGTTGAATACGCCATGAGAGTGAAGGGATGGGCATCACAGAATTCAAAAGTTGATTTTTTTAGTTCTTCTTAATTATTGTTTTCCATCATCGCACATTCTTCGAGTGTTGTCTTGCTGCTTTGCCAGAGACGCTGCTGTCTCGCCGCTCCGATCGGATTTCATACAGGCAGCCGATTAATTCTGGATGATAAATTCGTGCCTGTACTCTTTGATACCCTTAAAGCGAGGAGAGAAAAGGAACGAGATCTATTTATGAAGAAATGAGCAATCAAGCAAGAAATAAAAGAAGAACGAGACGGAGCAGAAATCAAGAAGAATTCTGGAGATACACTCTCGGCTTGTGCAAGATAAACAAAATATAAAACCATCTGCAGTTCGATGCCGAAGGAGAGCGAGGAATATTTACGTAAAAATACTTTATTTTTTATAAACTCTCGCTCCGTCTTTAAACATACCTTTTGTGAATACACAAAGCGTCGCTGGCTGTCGAGGCGAGGAACGAAAAAATAAATCGTTGATGAGGTTAGCAGAGCACATTCGAGACGGAGGAAAATAAGGAATCGATTTAGGAGGCGAGCAAAGAACAACAATCACGAGAAAATAAACATCATTCTTCACGAAAGAAAGATCCTTGAAAGTGGCTTTGTAAGCTAAAGAAACTAAAATGAAACGAGCGGAGCATTCGGAGCTTGAGATTTCTATCGTTCAACGGGGAAGGAACGGGAATTATAGATTTCCTTCTCTCGTGATTTTTTTGTGTCTTGCAATTGAAATTAATTGGATTTTCAAAGAAGGAAGCTGAGAGAAGTCAAAATAAAACTTAATGAAGCTTTTCATCGGCGCTTTGATTCCGCCTTTCCTGAAACTAGCAACAAACAGCCGAGAGAGTCTCAAGCGCGCTGCTCAATCAAACTAATATTATTCAAATAACAACAAATCGAATTCCTATCTCGCTCGACATCGCAATGGAAACTCTCGGCAACGGAAGCTTGTCGTTAACACAAACTCTTATAAAAACAATACCTCCATGAAAACTACCAACGCGAAATTGAAAACATCTTGAGTTTAAATCTTTGTTCGCATGAATATCTTGCTTGAGGGTCTCACGCATTACTCTGATACCATTTTGCTTCATCATTCGACACCTCTCGATCAGCCAAAACCGTCAGGAACTTCTACGAAAACTCCTTTTCTGACCTGCGCCACTTTCTCTCGGCGGAATAAATAAAATAAGAAGTTGACGACGATAATGACGACAATCGTATTCTGATAAGTTTGTTCTCTTTTCTCGCTGTGGCACTCGCTTTTTCCGGGCTCAGGTCTCGCGATGAACAATTTGTAATTTTGTCACGGAACGGCTTTTGAGGCGCACATAAGAAGAAAATGGCATAAACGAAAGAATTTTCTCGCTTGCCAGTCGAAAATTGCGTTTGTTATTAAACTTTATGTTGTGCCTTTGATTACCTGCGAAGCGGAGACATTCTTCGTGTGATGGTCGAATTGCCTGCGATACTAGCTCGATGCCCAGCTCCTGCTCAAAAATTCAAATTAAGTCACAGAGTGGCCGTAAAGAATTTCGGGCTAAAGCTGATTAAAATTTGAAAACGCTTTTAATGCTTTTTCGAGGAGGATTTATTGGCCTAGGTAGGATTTAGGAGAGCCCGAAAACAGAGTATCTCAGTAAACAGAGTAAAGCGAATAAATATTAATGAGCCACTCATTAAAACTGGGTTTCCGACTTTCCATTTTGACTAATTAAGTTTAGCGCAAAACGCAAAAGACGAGAAAAATTTACTTTAATGGTTATTGTGGCAGTTCTCGAAGGGAGCGATTTGGATGTCTCAGGCGGGAGGCCCCGATGGTAATAATGTATTTTCATTACGACGAAGGCGAAAACGTTGATTTGGATTATGAGTAACGAGCGGGCCGAGAAAAGTTTCCTTCGCTCACTGTTCTCGCTTGCTTTGAAAGAAAACCACCAGCGGAAGGAAATGTTGGGTTGGAAAAGTTTTCATGCGTTTTCTCGGCGCAAACGACTCGGTGAAAGTCATAACTTCTAACACATTAATAGGAAAATTAATTAAACACTGAAAAACAATCAACTTGTCGACGCAAACTTGTTGAAAGCAGAAGCGGCTCGCTCATCCGAGTCAAAAGTCGTTGGAGTTTTCCAAACTCACTCGTAATAATTTTAATGTAAACATGCATTGTGAATTAAACGAATGAGGAAGGGAGAGAGATGAGTAACGGAAAAGTGAATCCGAGACTGAAACTCAAAGAAACCGAAATTCAACAAACCGTAAAACGCAATCAACTTCCTTTAAGACTATTCACTTCAATGTGTTGAAGTTTCATCAATTTTTATTTGTCTAGAAGCTCCGTATCGAATCAATTCCAACTCACTGTCTCATCATTGAGTCGAAGTATTTAATTGTGAAACCAATCCAACTTGGAGCGAGTGATGAAATGTAAATGTTCAAGTTTATCTTACGCCGCGACTTGATTGCTGCTTACATTGTAATCCGAGAATGTTTAATTATTAGCAAAGCAGAGAAATGTTTATTGACACGGCGAGCTCCTCGAATTTGAAATGATTCGCAACATTGTCGAGATGTTTTCAACTTCCCGTCGAGCAATCAAGTTATGTATCCCCCGAATCAGCTTCGGTACCCTAATCAATCAGAGAATCACGATGTTTGATTTTGTTTTCAAGTTCCTGATGTTCAGATTTAAAGTTTGATTGCATCACGACGCTCCTCGCCTCCGCACACACAATCACAGCAGCATTAAGCGTATGTGAGGCAAAGAGTTCATCAAGAGAACAAATAGAAGACAGACAAGATGATAGCGTAGAGTAAACAGGTAGAGATATAATTTTGTCTTAATAAGACGTCTTGATTCCCGAACAATTGACATGGTTCTGTGAGTTGATGTGTGAAGAAGGAGAGATGCCTTCGAGTGCCTTCCGTTTAATAACACACTCGAGTTTGACTTGAACCCTTCTTAAGGCTTCTGCACCTTTCGTGCCCTCCCTCTTCCCTCGCTTCGTCTTTTCGTTCAACCCTCTCAGCTCAAATTGTGAAATGTAAATTTCCTGAAAGTGTTCAATCTGAACCCTCTAACTGACCCGGTCTGGGCTCAATGAGAATATCTTCCCCCAGAAGACCAATTGTCCAATAAAGGAGAAATCTACGAAAATTTATTCTTGCGCCGGAGTGAGAATAGAGAGCCAGACCTTTGAAATAAAAAGTTTCTTCTTTCGCCCCCGAAAAGGGATTCAATAATTTGCATATCATCTGAGATTTAAGATGTGGCGAGTTTAGAGGGAAGATTGGTCCCAATTTACGAACGAATGGAGAACGGAGCGGAGGAAAAAAAGTTATTTATTAAAATCTGGGCAATCGTAAAATAATTGAAATGGAATTCTTGATACCCTCTCGGGAACGGTCTTCGTTCGCTGCCGCAAGGATCGTCGACGAGCAAAGTGTGCGCAAGATATTTTAATGATACAGCTTGGGGCGAACGTTAGGCTCCACTTCACAGCATCAACAAGCAAGATGGCTGAATATTTAATAGTTTTGTTGTCTTCTTAATTCCTTCCTTCCATCTCTCTCCTTCTCGTTGGCTCGTTTGCTCGAATAAAGGCAGACGTTTAAAACTCTATTTTTGGCAGGTAAAGCTTCGTTTATAGTTTGCTCTGCTTTTTTCCCCGGCTTTAGTCTAAATCTTCTCTTCTCCTTATTTGAATTTCGACGGATCGGGGGCCTGAGTGGCGATTACGTTTGGTTCGAGCGTAGGCAGAACAAAACGTGAAGCAGACGCTCGTCCCAAACTCACCTAAATAAATTCTTTTTCGGCATGTTAGTGGCATCAGCTTTCGATTGTATGCGAAGGTAACAGAAAGCGAGGAAAGAACCTCACGACCGCAAGTTGTGAAGAAAAGCAAACAGGTAGAAAGACGAAGAAGAAGCTCGGAAAGATTTTGAAAGAAAATTATGCTCAATAATTTCATATCTGGCTGCAATCTCGCTCGCTACTCGTTTAAAAATTCATCTTGCAGCAGCGAAAGGAAAAATAGTTTTCGACTCGTTGCAACAAAAGGAAGATCCTAAGTTTATTCTTTTAATAAATCGCACAAAATGGCAAACAAACTTTCAAGTTTGCATAAACTTTCCTCTTCTTGCTCTCAAGTTTCAGGTTTCTTTTCTGGTTCTCGGTTTCTCCTTCGCCAAAAACAGAAGAAAGACGTTGAAGTAATAAAACGGGCTCTTTCTCTCTACCTTTAGCGTCATGCAACGACCACCTGCTCAACTGTTCTCGAAAAGCGAGCGCAGAAAAAATTGAAATGTTAGACCCGCAAAAAAACATAATTCCAAGCTTCTCGTTCTCGCTCTTACAAGATCGCTTTAATGAGGAATTTGTTGTTGAGCCCTGTGCCTCGCCACATGACGATGTCGATTCTCTTGATTGTAGTAAATTATACATTCGCTCGCTCCTCCATATCAATACAAATTTATGCAAAGCACTGTTGAAAAACAACGAATTTGTGGAAGAGAGCGCGACGCTGTCCAAAGAAGAAAAAGATGTTGAAGGAAAATAAATTGAAATAATAAGGGAACCTGGTCGTTTCATGAAGTGTAATTAGGTGGAAGCGAAGAGAGAAGATATTATTTAATTTTCGTATGTTTCGGGTCTTCGTCTTCTTCCTCCTTCTTCGCTATGCTGTCGTCCCAAGTGGTCGACTCTCGAGTGGAATTGGAATGGAATCAAATTGGACTCATACATGGACTCATATGGTCGAATAAAGTGCTGAAAACAGTCGCTTCAGATTACAGATGAGTTTTCTTTTTCGTTTCTTTTCTGGAAATTCGACAAAACGAGTTTCTGGCTTCGTTGTCGTGCCGTTAATTTGATGTAGCATCGGTAAAAGCCTTTCTCATGCCTCCACGATAAAAATCTCATTTGTTCACTCTCTTCCACTCGACCATCGGCTGAAGAATGTCTTTTAATCTGACAGAGAGGCTACCAGTCTTCATGGGCCGTCATGTTGGCAGCTGACGAAACTCTTTCAAATGTGGGCCATTCGTCAACAAGTTGCTACGTTCCCTTTACGACCAGTTCACGTTCTCATGATTAAAAGAACGGACACATTTCATACAAAAACTAAACAACCTATAAATTGATATTCCGATCTGAAATGTTTTCCGCTTCACTGAGACGAAATGAGGGTTCGGACTCGCTGACTCGACAGAAAGGCGTTCGCTCACTACGGCAGGCAAGGCAAGTGCAATCGACTCTACACTGCTCCAATTTCACCTTTGTAACTTCGCTCTCTTCCACAAACATTAAATCGCTTCGCCGGAGTCTAACAACCTGAAATGTGAAAATTGTAATTTAAATAGCTTTCTGAACTGTCTGGCAAATTATTCATTTCATTGCTTGGCTTTTGCTTGGCTCTCGGCCTCTTCGAAAGCATTTTCGGATTCGTTACAGGCCTTGGTGAAGCGACGAGCGTCTCTTGTTCTTTCCGAAGCAGCGCTAACGCTTGGAGATTAATCATGATAATGGATTGGTCTTCTATTCAAGGCACTCTGTCTGCCGATGATGAACCTATTGTTTAAATTAATTATTTCGTAACGAATTTTCACTTCTACAATAATTTTCTTCTCCGCTTCTTGATACGATTCTTCTCAGACGATTTACTTAATGGCTTCATAATGGTTTTTGACTAAAGTTTTTTGTCTTCATGACTCGAGAACCCTCCGAGATAGATAATTAGACGCGATGCTAGAGAAGAGAAGTTCGCAAGTTTATCCACTCGAGACTGCAGTTTCAATCTTCTTTTGTTTTTCTTTGGAACCTTCAACCTGATAAGAAAATTTTCTTTCGGAAGGAAAAAGTTTAATTATTTCATTCTCCCGCTCTCTAAAGTGTTGTCAATTATTTACGGCTGATTTCTTTGGATGGAGCTGGAGTTGCTGCCAGCGGAGAGTTGAATGAATTAAGATAAATACCTCTTACCATTATTCACCATCCGTTGAGATCAGGTCGAACAATGGCAAGCGCAAGAAGAAAAGCAGCTCAGAAATTATCGTGGAAAATTATTTCGCAATACAAAATGAAATGGAAAACTTATCCGAAACAATGGATGGAGAAATAAATTTCTTTTGTGCAATCGCTGTTTGAAAATTGCAAATTACTCTTATCGTTCGCTGTTCGACGAAAAACATGCAACGAAAAACGGGCAACACAAGCTCAAGCGAGCGGTGTAAGTTTGCCGAGAGAGAGCGAGACTCTTAATAGCTTTTGCCCGGTTCAGTGTAGCTAATAATGCACAAAAACAAAAGCGGCAACAACGAGACTAATAAAATTGAAAGTCCAATTACGAATTAATAATCATAATCATAAAAGCAAGAAAACTTTGTGTTTCGCAATGTTCGCTTTGTTTTCAGCTTTTTCGGAACGAACCTAATCGACTTCATGGCAACTGTTTCGTGGCTTTGAAACTTAACTAGTGCACGTGCTTGCTATGATGTATCGCTTTGTATTTGCTTTCAAGTTTCCTCTGGGCCTGAACCGTTTGCTTCTTGTGAAAAGGCGAAGTATTCTCTCTGATCTCAGATTCTTAGAAATCCATTGTTCCACGTTTCCCTGACATTTTGCTCTTTTTGTCTTCCTTTTTGTGTCATGTTGATTATTCAAGCCCATTAATTTCCATCCCACCCGAAAAATCGCTCGAGCTTTCCTCTGATTCTGCTCGCTGGGCCCGGAAAAAAGGTTACGCTCGCTCTCTCGCTCCTGCCCGTTTCCGAATTGAAATGAAAAATTTAAACGAGGATCATCCTAGAGCACAATCTTCAGAGTGGAAAAGGGTCAAATCTGTGAATTTAATAATCTGTTTCGAGAAGAACGAACCCACTCGAACTGGATAATCTCTGAAACATAAACTCTCCGGCTGGAGGCAGCTCGGCTTCCTTAATCCTAATGTGTGTCTGCTGCTTTTTTCATTCACATGTTCGCCTTAATTAAAACTCATTACGAAGGTATAAGAAATTTATTCGAAAATGTTTCAATTAGAAACGGAAACATGCAAAAGGGTTGCGACTCCATCAAGCCTTTGCTCTTGAGACTGGGGAAAACTCGAGGAAATTTTAAGCTTTTTGAATCCGTGTGGAAAATCTGTGTAGGAGCTGAAGCAATTAAATTCATCTGTTACTTGGTAATTGCCATCAATTTATTATGCATGTAGCATCTAGGCTGACAACGGCTCAATGCGATATCTGCTACTTAACGATGTAAGAGAATTGTGTAGATGCGTGTATACGGAGGCTGAAGAATCATTGGCAAACATAATTTCCATACGAGTATGTTGTTTACAGTTTCATCACTCTCTCATCCTCCTCACTCGATGGGGTGCACGATGAGCAAAGAGCTCAAGCAACGGGGTGGCGAAATTCCAATGAAACAAGATTAAACGATCAACTCTAGAAGCGTCCCGGAGCCAAGAAGCGTCTCGAGAAAATGTTGTTTGTTTATTCCTCGCCTTGTACGACGATGAATTAAAATTAAAGAGAAAGGATGGCAATCGTGATGGGGGAAGAAATGTGAAAAAGCCATGGAAGGCTTGCATGAGTGTTTAAATAATGATAAGAGCTGATACAACTTTAAGACGCAACGACGTCTGACGGGTAATTACTTGGAAGATCAGGAATCTGTGTCGACACCGAAGCGGAATAAACTCTCACTTAATCCTGGATCATCGATATCAACAGCTAGATGTGAGCTTGACGTTTATGTCGTCGTTATCAGTACAATGTCGAGATGTTTTGCAACTCTGTCGATCCAGTGAACTTTCTTGACCTTCATTTGATAACTGAACACAATAAAATTTATAGCTCTTGCCAGCCTTGTTAATAGATTTAAAGGTCAGCACTTAATCGAGAAGTAGACAATCCAACTGTGTACATTTATATGTAGATGATCGAGGCTATTCTGTGTGACACAAAACCTAATTTCTCTGGCCAAACGCTGTTAAGTTTCTGTAACTGTCCATTTAATTCAATTTTCCCCATCATCAAACACATTTAGGCATTATCATGATTGTGCTGGGATGATCCTTTTTCCATCCTTAAAGCAGCCACTGTGCAGCAACATCCCCGCTCTTCTTTTATTCTCCGCACAACTATTTTTCCTTGACAGGATTCAATTAACATTAATTTTAGATGAAGACGAGCTCGAGGGTTCTCTGGTTATTGGGAGAGCGCTCGAACACAAAACCCTCAATTATGATATAAAAATTAATCTGCGAAGCCTTTGGTAACTTCGGTCCCTATTAAAACGTAATAGTGTTAAGGACTAAATTGCCATCATTACGACTCCGTTTGATTTCGTCTTCAGTTTATTTTAATGCGACATCCGAAGCGACCTTCCGCAACCCCTTGCTCAATGCATACCCATTTTACACCTCTGAATTATGGCTTTCAACAGGACTCTGAACGATAATGTTGCAACAACCAGCAGAATAGAAAGCAGAAAAACCCGTGCAACAAAGGAATTATAATAGTGATGTTCACCAGAGGAAGAGATGCATAATGTATGCGCATATCAAGGCAAAGCGGAGAAGTGCAAGCGTACGAGTGATAAAAGAGAAGAAAATGAACATTTGTTGAGCACAGATTGCAGATGCATTTAAATATCTCTACCGTTTAGGGCACCTCACGAGAGGAGGCTACGTTCCACTTCCATTATGTTGTGCATGTTTCGAACTGATTGAAGATCCTTTAATGGAATTTTCTGCCTCAAAGGATACCTTAGAAAACGCACCGTTGCATAGATGGATGCATAAGCTCAAACGAAGTTACTCTCATGTCAACTCACATTCTCTCTCTGTGGATATTTATGCTAAAATGAAACACGTTTTTCTTGTTTATCAAGAGGAAATACAAACGCGAATTTACATAAACGTTAAGTCAAGTCTCTCCAGCTCTCGAAGCTGTGATCTTCTCTCGGACGAAAGATCAATATTCATATGTATGCGAGCGTAAACTTCAAACTGCATCGTGCCACTTCTCCACAAGACGGCAAAGGCGTGCGGCTTGAACAGAGATCGCTCGATAAGTTATAAAACTCGATGTGTAGAAGACGTTAAAACTTTCTTAGAGCCACACAAACACATGAGTGAAATACTTTAATGGTTTTTCGGTGGTGGGGCGATGGAAGGTAAGAAAGAGAATGAGAGCATGAGAAGCGGGAAAACCATCGAACGAAGCGGACGTGAACGTTAAAAGTTTTTATTTCGGTTGAATTTTTGGTTGAGCGAATCTTTTGCTGCAAATTAAAATTGCGCTCACTGATCTCGCGATCTCGAGTTAAAGTGAAACAAGGAAGTAGAAAAACGAAAGAAGAAATCGCCCGATAAGTGTTGCGAAAGATTGCATTGGGTGGCGAGGGAGAAAAAGTGTCTCACCTTGTGGTGCCCGAGTTGAAAAGCAGCCGCAAAGGCAGAAAAGAAAGAAATATTTGAAAATGTGCTGACATCAAGCAAAAAAAGAAATAACAACGGTTAATGCAATTACGTCTTTGGCGACACCAAAAAGGAAAAAGTTTTATGTGACATCGTAAAAAATCATTTTAATTAAGTTTCGCGCCCGTTCTCACACACATACCTTAAGTCTCTAAGTGAAATGATTTGTAAAATGTGAAACTGCATCGACAGCAGAAAAGTTTCAAGAAAGAAAAATTTTACGAGGGAGCAGAAAAAGTTGAAAGCTTGCGCTGTTTAGCATGTAAAAATTTTCTTCCGTTTGATAAGCGCTGAAAAGTGGAGAGAAAAATTGTGGAAGTTTTATGTGATGAATATTTTTGATCGTCTCAATGGTGCCTCCGAGTCAAAAGTGCTGTGTTAACCGGAGAGCGCAATAAAGCAAGACTTTATTATTTGATCGCATTATTTCCCTCGCGGTTTGGAGGAAAATTGAATTTCGAGCGAGTGTAATCAGCCGAAAAGAAAACAAATAACTGCAGGAAGAATAAACAGAAGCATAGTGCGGAGACTCTGTTCTGGGATTAGCAATGTGGATTCTCGACATGGATTTACTCAGACGGATTAAAAAGTTCTCGTTAATATTTTACGGTAAGCATAGCAAGACGAAGCCAACACATGTAGCGCAGCGACGTTGATTCCCCACAAGCAGCGCTGATTAAAAATCACATCACCGAGTCGCAATTGACGCGGAGACGAGGAAAAAATCCGCCACACAGAGTTCATGTTTCTTCATCCGCAAGAATTTGATTTGAGTTTTTATCGGTGGAAAAGTTGCTCCTTTCGACCTAGCCCAACCAACCTTCTGCTGTTGTTGTTTGCCAACTGAAATTCCCCAGGACTCGCTCTGTGTTATTTTCTCAAAAAGAATACAAAATTCCTTGCGCTCACTCCAATCATTAATCATCGAGGGAAAAATTGTTTACAAATTTATTTAGCATAACTAGGGTGTGGGTTGTGCTCAAGGTTTTGATTTCTCTTTCATCAGCGGACCGTGCAACAATGCCATTTCCTGCCCTAAAACAACAAACTTCTTAAACACAGCAATCGTTCTATACAAGCGGTATGAAATAAATATCAGATGGCTATGCTCTAAAAACATAAACAGACAAAGTTTTTTCTACGTTGCCTTCTTTCATATGGCTTCCTTCTCCTTTTACCCGTTCAGGCGCGGCGGCGTTCGATTCTAGTGCGAGTGGGAGCAGAGAAAAAGTTCTACCATAAAAAATGCCTTCGATTCGATGAATACTTCATAAACTTTATCGCGAGCGAACACCTTGTTGATTCAGAGTACATCCAGGTGCGCGTTGTCTGCTGTTAAGATCGGCGGAGTGAAGGCTTTCGCTCTGTATCGATACATTTAGTTGATATTGATGATTGTCAGAACGGCTTTGTGGCGCGCAACAGAGCTGCAGGGATCATAAAATTGTTATACATCGTGAAAATGTAGTTTAACGGCTCTCCCTTGGAGGCGAACCGAGCAATGTCGAGCCCAGCGCGTTTGATTGATTCGTTAAAGTAGCGATAAACGTTTTCAAATCATTTTCGACCCTCTCCATCCATCTGCTGCTCGCACTGTGGGGCAACAATAATTGGATTTTGCCGAACACCTTTCCGAGGGTTGAAGCGTGAAAACACGACTCGAAAGGTCACCGGCAGTCTGCGACGAACTGATTGCAGAAAATATTTAAATATTCATTCTCACAGTCATCGTGAATTCCACTGTCTGACTTCGGTTGCAAAGCGGAAGAATGAAAATCCAGCTTCGAGCTCGAACGGCTTCCCTCAATTGTTTTGCTTCGAGAAAGGTCGCTAATTAAATTAAGCTCAATTAGACCGCTGTGAAAATCGATTTTCTGTGATTATTTAAACACACTCGACCCGACTAGACTTCGTCTGCTGCATGCCTGGAAATGTCACAGATTGCCTCATTGTCATACATCGAGTTGCAATGTTGACTCACGCTTCAAGAGAGCGTACGATTGGAATTCGACATTTCTGTGCCTTTGCTAATTTTGGTAATGAAAAAAACAAACATTTACATTTGCTTTACTCTTTGAACTGTCGGGAAATTCGGAAAATTCGCAGGAAGAAAGGGCAAACAGTTTTGATGCGAATTTACCAACAGCAAAGCCCACTCAACGAAAATATTTCATTTGAGCTGCTTGCAAAAATTCACGGAATGTTTGCGAAATGTTTCTCTTTGATTTCACGGTGAAATTTAAATTCAATCCGCATAGTTATGACGTTCGCCATCGAAGAATTGTTTGAAGCGCAAAAGAGCAAATGATGGCATTCGGCAAACAGAAACTGGAGCGTTACAAAAATGCGAGCAGCGACGAAAACCAGACTTTCATGTGTTCCAAGCGCCGGATTTATTTGAAATTCGAAATCATCATGATTTTTCGATGAGCTTGGAAATGTTAATGAGGATCAGGCCTGATGAAAACGGCATCGTTCTCAGCGAGGAGAGAGATGAGGGTTATGCCGACAATAATGGAATTTTATAACAGCTTTTATTGCTGTGTCGAGTGGGCTCACTTCACATATCACCAGAACGCATCCTTTGAACGAAAACGTTCGGTAAAGAGTTCTTGAAAACGACGTTAACGAGTGAAACAGATTTCTCTTGCATGAAGGGAAACGGAGAAGACAACGTTTCGCCTACGCTCGAAAATGACTTTCCAACAAAGGAATCCCTCGAAGGCACACAACGATGCTCTCGACTCGAAATCAGATATTTTTCTAGTTTCCAAGCCGAGAGGAATCAACATGTTTTTCTGTATTTCCATCGGAGCAAAGAAAGCAATCTCGTGTATTTATAATTTCGTTGTCCCAGCGTTTCGTTGCGAGGCATCGGGTTCTATTTTTTATTGAGGCTTCTACAGCCGAGATCGATTTCTTGTCGAGCCGAGAGATCTCAAAACAACTGATAGCATTAATACACATTAAAGCACAATAAAACGATATTCAAAACATTTTATGTTAATAAAAAACCTTTCCTCTCGAAACTCTATGACACAACATAAGTCGAAACTTCTTTTCGGGTAACAGCAGGCACCGAGAAAAAAGTCAGAGAATTAATCAAACTGAATAAAAGGTTTCCCTTCCTCTAGCATTGTTCTATTCCTAGTGGGAAATTTATGAGCTACTCCAACACATGAGACGAGATGCCTTTCGGTTGCGATGCGTTCGAGAAGCGTCCCGCAGGAAATACCTGATAAAAAACGATTCACTAATTTTGTTTTATGTTTATTGCCCCTGTCGAATGGATCTTTTGTTGCAGGGCGATTAAAAGAGAAACAAAAGCGAACTCAGAACGAATTCCTCTTCGCTCTGATCTCTGACAATTAAACTTTGTGTGTTTGTCTCCATTTTAAAAAGGAATTTTATTTGAAAGAAATCAACAATGTATCGTCATCGTCGTTGAATTATTGTGTGTTGAAACATTTTTGAACGAGAACCTTTATGGTCTTCGGTCTTTGTTGACTTTTTCTGTTGTGGGGTGTTTCGGATTTGTCGTCGAGAATCTTCGATCTACCTTGATTGCGCAACGTTGATCTGTCACAGTCTGAAATTCCCGACCAAATCGCTCGCAGCCAAAACAATTCTCAATCAACGTCTCGACTAACTCACAACACAGTCTTAATCTCAAACCACGAACAAAATCTGGGGAATGTTAGTTGAGCTACTTTCCTCTCAGTCACTCAGCTAATGCCACATCATTAAGGAATTAATCCCAAGACAAATTTTAAGATTTCCGAATCTATTCAGAGAAGAATTTTACGAGATTCGATGGCTTTTGTGTTGAAATTAGGTGCTCGTTCCAATCGGTCCCTCTCTTCCCATTTCGAATAGAAGAAATATTGCAACAACCAACAAAGGGCAGAGCGAATGTTTCTTCTAATGAAAAGAAGGTACAAGCTAGGAGCCTTTCTCGCCCCCGATTGTTCTTCCCTCGATCCACAAATTCTACCTGCAGCGGTTGAGGAAAAAGTTCTCACAACCGCCCCGAAGAGAAACAGTTTCATTATTTCGCTATGAAGAATGAAATAGAAATTCTTCGCCATTTCAGAGAAAAAAGCATCATTTATTATGTTCATGGTCGTTGTTGCTAGACGCTTCTACATACTTGAAGCAGCTCTCGCAAGGATCAGCACAAAAACTCTTCCTTGTTTTCCTCCCGAAAGCCGAAGAGATTTCTTATTTATTTGTACTGAACAGAGTTCTTCACCTGCGGAATATGAAAACACTTTGCGAGCAACATGACTGCGAGCTGCTCGGAGGCAAAATCCTTAGCTTGATGAACGATTGAGCTCACAAAATTGCAATTTTTCCAATGGCAAATACCTGCTCAATAAAAGCTTGCAGAACACGTCGCGTAGTAAAAATAGATTTATAGTATTCGAGGTGCTGGAGTGGAAGCAGTTTGCATATAGCGACGACGTCGAATGCATTCAACTTGGAAGTTTCGAAACAAAGTTTGCTCGTTGCTCCCTCGAACAGTTCACAGCTTTTTTCTTGCTTCAAGTCCATTGAGACTACTTTAATAGAGTGACACTTGCTGAAACTTTCTCCAAGTCTTTAACATCGTTGCACTTCAAACTGCAGGCGACCGGGTGGGGAAAGAGAAAAATTTACTGCTTTCATAAGCAAACAGCACATGGATTTGAATGGGAAGACAACATATTACATTAGAGCATGTTAAGCGATGTAAGAGCGAAAGGAAGAGCTGGATGATAATGCTGGAAACAAGCATCCTCTCATCGTTGATGTTTGCAAATTGTTCGCTTTATTGCACTTGCTAAGGCCTTATTGAAACGAGAGAACCGCTGCTGCTGCACTCGCTGTGATGTGTTATGCACAAACATATGTGCAGCGCTTTTGAAATCTACAGACTTTGTGTTGATACGAACAAAGCGCTGCGAGCCCTACGCGAAATGGAGTTTTGCTTTCGCATAACAAAATCCCTCGAAGCCATTTAACACATTGGCAGCTTATCCTGTTATTGTGCCTTGTTACTTTATTCTACGGGAAGTTTCTCAATCGCTCTTTTCATCGTTTTTTGTGTTGCACATCACACCTTCAGGGCACGATAAGAATGGCAGAGAGTAGGGCTATTTTCAGTCCGGAGTTCTCGGAATAACAATAGTCGGTTGAAGGTTAGTCGATAATGGAGGATAACATGTTCATCAGAAAGCTGGCAAATTGCGAAATGGAAAAATCTGCGAGCGGAAAAGATTTTGCGCTAGACAATTCCGTTTGCCTTAATCAATTCGCCAGATGAAGTTTTTAAGCTTGAACCGAATCTCTGACAATCTCGCTAGCATTTCCAATAAGTTCACGACCAGAAAGTGAGAATTAAAATTCGAAAAACATCCATTTAGATTTATTCTGCGTTTACGAGGCTTCCGGCTTCTGTGATGATAAAACTTTCGCAAAACGTTTCGCTGAGTGACGGCGCGCCATGTGTTCGCTGCGAGTTATTTCCATTCCTCGTTTACTCTCGTCTGCAGCTTAGCTTCAGCGGATTTGGGAGTTTTAATCTCTAGTAATTATAACGAAACAAAAGTTCTAAATTTATCCATGTGAGAACGTTCTCTGATAAGTTTCACATGTTCGCGGCGTTGGATTGTGTCATGAGTTGGTGACGACTGGAGCGCTTGAATTTGGCCCACTAAGTATTATCAGAATCGTATTTAAATGTTGTTTCTCGATGCCCATTTATTAATTGATTGAACTTAAATAGACTTCTCAAGTTATCTTGATCGATTATTGATACCAATTTTATAAAATTATTAGAAATCATCCCTTGAGTGTCGAGATATTATCTCGGAGAATTTTCAATTACGAAAGCGCCCCAAAATGGTTTATCAAGTACCTTAGATTGACGACCGCAATCGAGAGCAAAGCCCATTGATAGATTGTTTTAGTTCTTGGGCTATCGGCTAAGCAAACAAATTCTAAATCCTTTTTTCTCGCCCAATCTCTCGGCTCTTTAGCATTTTGCGGAGCAAATTGAAACACAAACAGAGCAGTTCTTTGTTTTTGTTTCAAAGGTTCGCCAGCGTTTGGGATGGAAGTCCATTAAACGGTCACCGATTCCGGAAGGATTGAAAGTATAAAGAACTGACTTTAGTGAGCAAACATGTCGCCTAATGCGTCCTCTCCTTTCCCCAGACGTGACGCACACAAGTGAAAACAAACTGGTTTCCTATTAATGCCCATTTGGAGGGAAAACAAATGAATATTTTGATGACATGTGACAATCTCTTTCGATTCACTTTTCGATTGTTGATTTTAGACATTTTTTGTGTCTTCGCTTTCGTCGCTCCGTCGATACATAAATGCCCATAACATAAAACATCATGTGTGCTCAGTCAACGGACGACGACAAAAACCGTCTCGACATTAAACATTGTGACAAGTTCTTTTCCTCCGCTGCTGCTCTATCTCGTTTCGCCTCCTGTCACGATGAAAATTGACGACTTCGAATAAGAAAAGCAAGAGAAAATAAATAAGTTGAGGGAGGAAGAGGGAATTTGTTGATGTTGTTAATGTTGCCATAATGCGATGTATGTTTTAGCATCATCCGGTTTCTCCGGCTCTAAATCGACGTGATGTTTCGATTTTTATTCCTTCCTCCTCGATCAACACGTAAACAAACCGCCCACGCATCTCATGACTGCCAATGGAATTTGCTTGCTTTTCTTATTAAAAGGCTCGACAAAAGCGTTCGCAGCCTTGCGGAAAGAAAGACTCTCATGCCATCATTGTGTAGACATATTGCGTCATTCTAAGGTTTCCCAGGAGAAGTCATGCGATCGAAAGCGTAGCGAAGGTTGTTATCCAGGTCGCCTAAGGTAGCTGGTGAAATTGTCAGCTCCATTCATCGACATTTTTGATGGAAATGAATGAAATCTAGATAAAATTTCGAGCGCTTCTAAAATATCGAATTCCGAGTTATCTGAAGAGTTGCCGTAGCTTCGATTACGGAGGCGGCTCATTGTTTGAGACGATGTTTTCAGCTCGAAAGACATCGTTGAGGATGTTGTGCTTCTGAGCTACACGCATTGTCTTACAGTCACCTGAATCCGTCTCAAATCGACGAGACGAAAAGTGTTTTCCTGATTGCAAAGGTTCAACTCATCCATGAAAACTGTTGTGCTCAGCTTAAAGATTTTCCCGCAACAAGCTGCGGTAGATTTTCGACAAGAGCAAGTCAAACGAATGTTTATTGCAATTGGGATCTTACAGCTTTCCAAACACTTGGAGATTAAGTCGCAAATACGAACGAAACAAAAGTTGTCTCGTTTCTATTTCTGCAAGACTCGTTTGATTCTATCAGTGGGAGCAATGTAGAGATTTCTTCAAGAGTTGCACAATCCCCCGACTGGATTTAGAATCACAAGAACAAGTTTATTGTCGTCTGCATTGGGCTCCATCGTTGTCGTTGCAAGTAAATCTTAGACGTTGAATACATAAACTTAAGAAAATATCGCGTTGTTTGCTTTTCTGATCTCCAACAAGAGAACGAGAGGGAAAAAACTTTATTTATTTTCAATGTGGCTTGGGTGTAGGAAACCGGTTCTCTGAATCACGTTGCTGTGTTAAGATTCTTTAACGTTCGTTTCGTTTTTTTTTTTTTGTTTTAAACATCGAACGAGCACACAGCTTCATTCCAATCTATTAAAAGCAGTTCTGGCTTTTGAGAAGTCGAGGAGATCGATTGCTTTGAACAATTGACTTCGAGAGGGATGCTAAAGGGTTTCGAAGAAGAGCGAGACTGGCAATCAATTTCCTGACTCGGAAACCAATGGCAAACATGGCTACAAAGTCGATTTCTCATGATGCATGCTCGAAAATGCTCGAGAAAGATATCAAATTGCTTCGGTTTTCTAGAGTCGTAAGCAGAAACTTTCAATCCATTTACTTTGTGCCATGTGCAAAGAACTCTTTCAAGGCTAATGAAATGCTCTGTGTGTGCATAGCCTCCTCTGGTAATTGAGAGCATATTCGGTTTCATAACTTGAACCCAAGACAGCACCGAACACATTTCGAGGCGACTCCATCGTGACATCAACTCACAACATTTTCAAAAACTTAATCTAGAAATTCCATTCTCAATGAATTGTCGAAAAATGCAAAGTTGGAATTCTGCTTCCTTCTTCGCTCATTAGCCCGTGGGAATTCCAAGCGGCAGCTGAACAATCTGAAACTCTCGACCAGCAAAAACTCATTTCATAAATTTACTCACAACCGTGAAAACCTCAGAGAAAAAAGTTCAATTGTGATCCATCCTGTTGCGAGCGCGGTGCGGCGGTCTTCATTTAAAAATCACATTAAATTTGAATATTTTAATGCTTTCTGGCTTTGCGAAATGTCAGCGCGAGAATCCGTTTGCTCAAAAAGCCAAACAGTATTTGCACATTTAATGCGAGGCGCGCGAATGGAATTCTCGATTGTTTTTCCCTTGCGACGCAAAAGTTTCGAGCCCAGTGGGAAATTGTCTATAGACTTTGACACAACGGCGCTTCTCCTGAACGCACGAGCTATTGTCTGGGGCGAATGGTTCATATTTGAGCTGTGAGGAAAATATGAAATTCGAAAAATTTCATTCGCTCGATGCATTTCGCTCGGCGTCAGCATAAATGATTTTTCTTCAGCAATTTTATTTTCTCTTTCATCTCGAGCCGTTTTTGTTCGCCATCACTCTCTGTATAAGTTAATGCACGTTTTGCCTTCCGAACGCCAAAAAGCTGCAAGCTGTGCTGATGGCGAAAAGGCGGCGAGTGCGGTGGCCTTTAATTTCCAGCTCAATCATGAGTTTCGCCTTTTGTTTATATTTTCAGCTCGACTTGAATATAAAAAATTTTCGCTGCCGCTGCTGCTGCGAGCACAAGCAATTTTCATATTCAACTCGCTCGGTTGCATTGCCAATTGAATTAAATAAAGCCAGTTGGAATTGCACGAAAATAAAAGCTCCATTCACTTCTCTCAAAGTACGCGAAAATGAAAAATATCTCGTTAACAAAAAGGGATTGCCGCCCCCCTCACTCACTTTTTCATTATTTACATTTTTCCTTGGGATTCGCTCTGCTTTAAAATGATAAATTACAATCCACAGCCAACAGCTTCATCCCTTTTTCTGCTCCTTTCATTTCTCGACTTTCCGAATTTTACCGAATTAAAATAATCTCAAGCTTGCTGAAGAGGGGAACGAGTTGAAGTCAGACTAAAGGAAATTAAAATCATGTTAGGAGCAGCAAAAAATCGGCTCGGCGAGGAAGATCCTCATCAACGGAAAGATTCGCTACGGATTTGTAATCGTGCAATGTTGCGCCGCTTCCAAGCCATTAATTAAAATAAGCAACACCGTTTTAACATTTGCCTTCTGCACAAAGACCTTCGAGGTATTCCGTCTTCATCGCTCACTTCGGTTGCTGAACCGTTTTTCGGGGCTTTATGAATGAGAAATCATTTCACACCGGCACGTCTCTAGCGGCAGATCCCTCCCCGTCATCAGAGTCAACTCACGAAAGGATATGAAAAGCATCGTGAACGGCTCCTTCATGCAAAATGAAATTTTAACTGCTTCAAAGTCCTGTGTGCTGTCAGTGGATTTGAAATTTATTACACCGAGGGTGTTTGGCTGAGTTTGCCTCACGACCCTCCTCAAAGTGTCGCGCAAGAGCTGGTTGATTTCAACTGCCAGCATTCACGCTGCTTCCCATATTTTATTTAATTTCGTCTCGGTGCACCGTGCAAATCATCCGAGCCTTGCACCGACTAATGCCTCTAATAACACTTGATGTCTAAATAATTCCACCCTTGGCTGTCGTGCGGCGACGGCTACGACGACAACGTAAAAAATGATAATTCGCCATGCTGAGAGCGGCTTTTGATTGTCGCGCGGCATGAGATACGATTGCGGGGATGGAACAGTTTGAAAGTGTAATAAAAATAAATATTACAATTAAGAGCGAGCACTCGGGCCGTGTCTTGCGTCATAGAAGCAGAGACTGTCTTTGGTAATTGTCAAAATCCCAGTAGAGTAATTTAATAATTTTTTCCGCTCTCGCTTTCCACCCAGCGTCTGCTGCAAAGATCAATTAAAGCAAATGCGAAGACACTCCAGACTTCTCGTCGATGATTAAATTTCAGTTTTTAATGTGCTCGCAATAACCCTCGACACTTTGCCATAAATCATAAGAGCGAATGCTCGCGAGCGATGGGAAAGCAAACATGCTCCGAAGGGCCATCTCCTCTGCCCTCGTTGGTCGGGAAAAGCTATTAAAGCAGGATGAGCATTTCAAGTGATTTAACATGGAAATGTAATTATCGAAATTCGAAGGCCCCGCATGTAACTCAAGTGCCAACAGAGTGAGAGTGAATGACAGAGGAAATCCAAAGACTTCAATGCTCTTTCTCCGATCGAGTTCCTATGCACGAGATTACGAGGTTAATTTCGCTTTTAATTCGTTGAAATCACGCACATATCGAATCGAAATGTAATGTATTCTCTCACTCGCTCGCTCGATTTTATTTCTTCGGCGCGGCTGAGATTGGAAACCTTGATTGCACTGCGGCGGCAGCAAACAATGGGCTGGGTTTGTTTCAAATTACGACACGAAAATTGACTCCGTTTCAACCCAGAATTCAAATGGATTTTGACTCTCGAACAAATGGTGTCAAATTAACCTTACTCCATGTCACCATGTGTTTCACGAAGGTCTCGCGTCTCTCCCTTTCGCTCTCCATCTCAACTCGACACGAAACCAAAGAATTGGGAACATGACAAATTTCCGACCTTGAATGGAAACTCGAGACAGTTTAGAAAAGTTTCGCTCGCTGCAGTCGTAGGATTTTCCACTTAACGACACTCGGTCGTTTGTTGCGACGCCTAATTATAAGATTTATATTTTCACAACATGACCCGACTCAGACCGAACCGCCGCACACGTAATTCTCCGAAATATATTTAAATGTTCTCGGGAATGCTTGAGTTAACCGAAAGGCACGATAAACAAATCTGTAATTGGAAGTAATTATTGAGATCTCCTTTGCACTTTGCCCGTGATGCGCATCAAGGCTCTCGATTTAAGAGTCGAGAACCTTGAGAGGAAAATTTGCTCAAATTAAATCTTGTGTGAGTTATTTAATTTTGCGTTTGGAGCTCTTCTCGTTCTCGCAATCTGAACTCTTGTGGTGCATGCATGTTGATCTTGCCTACGATAATTGCGCTTATTTTGAGAAGAACGATACGAGCGCATAGCGTGAGCCTTGCAACTCTTCCGTCTAGATTGAATGTGTAATTTAATTTTTCGGGATGGAAATTGCGGTTCTCTCCACCGCAGCGCAGCTCTAACATGTGATGCGCATTGTTCGGGGGGAAATTCAGCATCGCATTGTCGGTTTAATAACTACCTGCTTTTCACCTTTCGAGCGAATTTCTGCGAAACTTTCATGCTTTGTGAAGTGTTCTTGAGCATCTCAAGATGAGCAGTGAGGCAAATATATTATTTCCACTCAAACATTGCAATATTTTCTGCACTTCTGATTGCTGAAGTATTGTTGAACGACAGTTGAAAAGCGCTCGAATCATTACGAGACAAATTATGAAATCCTCGCTAATTAGTAAAACTTTTTTGGAACCTTACGCATCGTTAGTTTATTACTTTAAATCAACTCGGGTTCAACATTAACTTAGTTATAAAATTTATATAATAAGTTCATCTCTAACTAAGCTGAGATTCCATGAAGTTTTCTATTGATACAAGAATTCTCTCTTCAGAACTTAATGTTTCCGAAGCAATTAAAATGATCGTCACAACGCAAAGAATAACTTTCTGAGAACTACTCAAATTATCAGTTGAAAATGACAAGCAATGATGAGTTCGGCTGAGAAGCTTTATAAGAGTAGCGACAAGAACGAGAAATGAAAAGGGAAAAAGTTCCTAATGACAGAAGTTTTGATATTTTTTCTTTTCTTCTGCCATCAATTGCCATAATTTACAACTACAAAAGCCTCAAACAGAAAGTCATCGTAGTCATTTCGCTTCTCGACTCATTCACCAGAAGCCCAAGCATAATGAAAGTTTCATCGCTTCGTGTAAAGGCTTTTGATTCTTTAGAACGCTGTGTTGACATTTCCATTCGACTCTTAACTTAAAATGACGCTTTCAAATCGTTCCCAGAACCATTGTCGATGTGCGAAAAGCATGAATAGTAACGAGAAGAAGCACTTGACGCGCTCCCAATCATTTAAATAGGCGTACGCTTACACAGAAAAGTTTAATGAATGGCTATGTGACATAACGGGTTGCTTAAAAGGAGAGAGAGTCCTCTAATTACACACGTTCAATTTGAACGCCGTTCACGAGCGTCCTAGAAGCAGAACATCGAATTATTTTGCTCCACCGCTGGTGGTGAAACGCTGGAAATAATTGACGGAAATGATTATGCTGGTTCGGTGTACGTTAAAGGATGAAATTACAGCGCCATTATCTGAGACACTTGCTTCGATCGAATGGGGCCGCAGCGAGCTCATTTGTTATGAGCGGGCCGACGAGTGAAAATTTCTCATCAGCGCTTAACATTATTTGATCACTAAGCCGGAGCTCGGAGCGCGTTTGATGTTCCCGTCTATAATCACAAGGACATAATCAGGATTATGAGAGCATCAGAAGCTTAGCGTTTGTTCTCGCTCCCTTTAATTACGACCGTCGCAGAGACACACAACTCATCACCGAAATTGAAACGAAACGAGTTAATCTGTTGATGAGAGGAAATTATATTCCGGTAACCTTTTCTCATCGCGCCACTTCCTTTTGTTCAAATGTAAAACTGCTCCATTCCTTGTCAATTAGACGAGTGTAAGCGGCCGTCAAAGGCTCGAGAGCAGACTAATGAGCGGATATGAGTCGTTAGCCATCAAAACAGAATCAAAATCGGTACACAAGAAGCGCCGAATGTCTATCGAGAGCTGTAATTTAAAAATCGAGCGAGTATAGATTTCCATTTACACTCGAACATATCGCAGACATAAATCGATGGCATGAACAAAAATCGTTTTTTTGTTTGCTCGAAATTGAAATTTTATTTGTTTCTCCCGCCATCGATTTTCCATCGAGAGTATTAAACGCTTGCGGGCATTGATTGGATGTGTTTGCATAGCGCGCAGAGGATAAGCGGAGTGAAGTAAACATTAACTATGCAAGTAAATAAATTACGCAAACAAAACAGTTTTTTACTTCGTGAGCTTAGCGCCAACCGAAGCGCTGTTTACAGTTCATTGCGAAAGTGAATATTGTGTATCTCCTCCGACCGCCGGCAAGGATCTACTACATCAGCCTGGCCGTATCAGGCATATTTCAATTTATTTTTTAAATAATTTAACGCGATATAGTTGGAGTGGAAAAAGCAATTTTCCGTCTGACAAACGGTTATTGGTCGTGTGGAGGGATTATAGGTTCGATAGGAGGTTGGAAAGTCAATAGTCGTCGATTATTTTCCTGTTTAGAAGCTTCACGACGTGGGCGAAAGCCTTCGGAAATGAATAATGGCCAGGCTTCTGGATGTATGGATGATATTTCGTCGGTGCCTGCCTATTACGCCGATTGAAGGCTTTATTCGGACTTTGGGGGATAAAAATATATAATTTTTATGTTGCTGCCAGTGCAAGCAACAGAATGGTCTCCGATTTCACGTACGAGCCATAAATATATGAGGTCCCCTCCCCCCCTTCGGGCCCCTCTTTTCAATACAAATCTCGCCCATCCATCAACCGATATTGATTAGGCTTAGGCAGCTTCTCGCCCTCATTCATCCGAACGTGGAGATTTTTCTGCCCCAATCGAAATGGAATATTTTCGCTCAATGTACATAAACATGACTCCAAGGCGAATAATTCACGACATATTCCGCATAAAAACGGCGAGGTAAAACGAGCTTTTACATAATCATGATATTGTTGGACATTTTCGGGTCGACAGTGAAGTTTTACTGTTTGATTTGCTGCAAAATTCATGAGCCTACTGGTACTAATACATTACCGTCGACTTCCAGCAAGTTTTGCAATTTAATTTCCATAGCACTCAGAGCTCGTGCCTTGTTCTTACAAATTCAGATTAACATTGCGAATGTAATCGAAAAGAACTCTCCGTGTTTATGAAACTCAAAGCCAGACATGGAAATTTCATTTCAATCATCATGCTTCTATTTAACGACAGAGTCTGAAGAGCCAAAGCGAGATGGATGAAAGCGAAAAGCGTAATTCAACGTGAAATGAGGAAAGCGAGCGGGCACAAAAGATGGATGGAAAATCACTGTGCAACAATTTAATTTAATAAACCACCAGCATTATTGCGCCCATAACATAATATCTCGTTTCATACGAAAAATTATAGTCGGCTGGCTATGTATGTGCAACGACTCTCTTTGTCGAACATCTCGAGTTTCAGTCGAACAAATCTTCAGCAAATCCCGACAAAGGTAATTTCGTCAGAGTAGAACGAAGGCCGGAAAATAATTTGGAATGGAATGCTAGCTCTCAGTAATGGCAGTAAACGAGCACTACAATTTGAGCTAAGCGAATTCTTTTCAGCTTTCTTCTCGAGTGAGCTTCCAAAGGCGAAATGAAAGAATGCAAAATAAAAGACGAGAAATTAAATTAAACGAGGGAAAAATCACGGCGAAGTGGAGAAAGAAATGAAATGGGTTCGGCGCGGGTGGAACGGCAGTGATTCTTGGCGAGAGGCGGCAGCAAAGGAGCGCGATAATTTAGTTTTATTAAAACAGATTATCCAATTGCTATAAGTAAAAGCTTCTTCCTTCTTCGTCTCCTGCGCTTGTTTTCGTGGTAAACTTCTTTGAGATGGCGAATTTCTTTCGCTCCTAACGACGAAACAAGTGTCGTTCTTGATTTATGGTAAAATTGTGCATAAATTTGTTCGCTTAATTTCTTTAATGGATGTCAGGTAGAGCGGCGAATGTCATGAGAGGGGGAAAAAGCTTTCTGATGAATGGGAAATTTCCTTATTATTCTCAATTTTCCCCGCTTCCTGCTTCAATTCCATCCGTCGTCCCAGATTGTTGCTTGCCGGAGGTTGCAGGTCGGGGTCGCTCGGCTATGAAGCAATTAGCGAAATTGAAAAATGAAAAAGTTTCTTCGCTCTCTTCAAACTTTTTATTTCGCTGCATAATTTGCAACAGTTGCAGTCGCGACTTGGCTTGAATGCGCTAGCAACAAAAAAGCTCATTCCAGAGTTCAGCTAAACTCATGCGAGTTGACAGGGAAACTAAATGATTATGTCGCTAGTTGAATCTCAAGAGAGCAGCAAACCTTATACATTCATAGCAATGAAAAATTATTTGCCCCAAGCTCTCGAGCCGCAGCCAAAGTTCGCTTGACAAACGAGTAATTACTGTAATGAGTCGAAATTACAAGCATTCGGCGGATTAAATTTGGAAACTTTGTCGAGATTTGCGCGGTTGAAAATCATCACAAGCGAGGGAAAAGTTGTTTGGTGGAATAATTCATTTCAATCAACTTAAGAGCTTAATTAAAAGTTCACCTTCTCCGTTTCTGCAACGATTGCGAAAAGTCTTGGGAACTGAATCGTTTACGATTTCGTTTCATCTCCATTATGACTCACATTTGCGTTATCGTGTAGCTCATAATTCGGTATTAATTAGTCGTTTGCATTGTTGCGGCGCGGGCTCGTTGTTGTTTTCTTTGCATTCGCTCTCGTCGAGCTCACTTAAAGTGATTTCCTAAGACATAAAACCGAAACCTGATTCAATTGTTACACTCGACAAAAGGCGAAGCAAACATTTCGTGTGAGAAAGACGCTGATATTTTATGCAAGACGTGTTGTCTCGGCTCCGCTGTGGATTTTTCTGTTGACTTTAACGACGAATCGAACCCGAAACTGATTTCTGTTTTTTCTCTTTCCAGTTCTAGTAATTGTGACGACTGCTAATGGCGACGATACGTCGATCGACACAAGAGATGGCGAGGATCTGATGCTGCAGTGCCGCTTCAGTCCCGACTACTCGGACCGGGGATTCATCTACTACTGGGCGCGAAGTTCGCCCCGATTCGAAAACGTTGCCGTCGATGAGAAATCACTCAGCTCCACTTACAAGTGAGTAATGATGCATAATTGTAAACCATTATACAAGAGAAAAGACTTTCAGCGATGTCAATTATAGCAATGTCAATTATTCTAACGACCCTAGCCACCACTTTTAATTCAATAATTCCACTCCGTGGCTGCAGCTCATTTCCCACTGTCTCTCAGCAGTTTTCCCAACAACTGTATTTAGCATTTCATAATCCAATAGAGATTTTATCTTGCTTCGGATGCCGGAAAATTTGAAGCTTGAGTGGGGAATGTCAGCAGAGAAATTTTGTAATTACACGAACCAGTTTGTAATTTTAATTTCGCCCAACCCGAAATTCCGTAAAACCATGATTAGCGTTGACTAATTACGTATTATTGTTTCGCAGAGTGGACTACCGACCCGACAAAGGAATATACGATTTGCGAATCACCAACGCATCGTATGGTCGGGATAATGGCCGGTTTGAGTGCCGAATTAAAGCGCAGGGAACTGGCGATGACGTTCATCAGCAATATTACAATCTAACTGTTCTGACACCGCCCCAACCGCCGCTCGTAGCACCTGGAAGCATCGTCGTTGCGACCGAAGAGAAGAAACAAGAGTTGACATGCAGCAGCGTCGGCGGATCACCGGATCCAACAATCACGTAAGTGACTTTTCCAATCTATCTAAAACCTTCTGAGATTCCCAAGCGATTGAACCTGGAAATTAACGTCAATCTCATTCCTCTATCATCCGCGTTTAGTTGGTATCGTGATGGAGTCCCAACGCCACTTCAAGCAACAGTGAATCGAGGCGGTTCTAAGGATCATCAGACAACGAGCGTTCTCACTGTTACACCAACGAAAGACGACGATGGTGCTCGTTATCGATGCGTTGTGTTCAATCGCGCGATGAAGGAAGGAGAAAAGTACGAGACGACAGTTACACTCAGCGTTAACTGTAAGTACCAGAACAATTACTATCTCCGATCGAACAGAACGGTTCTTGAGCACAATCCGACGCGTAGCTCGTACGTTTAATTAAACTTCCTTCTCCGGTCGACCCCGACAGCGAAAGAACGAGTTCCATTCACGCCACAACTTGATAAATATTTACTTAAATGGTAACAATGCTCTGCTCTTTGCCATTCAGACGTTTAATCAGAGTCTGAAGCCGATCGCTCGAAAGAATTTACTATCGTCCATTAATAATGTAATTATTTATGTTGCTTCGCTCTTCGCCCGCTTTGTAGCTGCATAACGGTTCGCTCCTTTATGTACTCCAACAAACTATTTTAACGTTCAGCTTAGCTCGCCGAGAAGTGAAAATAAATAAGCGAAAATGTGAAGTTACACAATTGAATTGTAAAAGCGATAACAAGAAGAAGCCGAATGAGAAATTGTGATTTAAAAGGCAAAAGGCGATTAGGAAAGCGGTCTTGGTTGATCTGGAGTTGTCTCGGCTCGCCCAGCGGACAAAACGAAAGCGAGAAACATACGAGGGCAGCGCAGAGTTGCGGAATAAATTCTTGTTTTAGCGAGCTCTGCAGCAGATTGAGCTCGCAGCTTAGAATCGAGAAGAAACGAGTTTTAATTACAGGCGCAATTTGCCATTCGCTGTTGACGTACAATTTGCGAGAAGCACTTTGTTGTCTGTGAACGTGTTTAACGAACGAAGCTCGCGGGGCTCAGGCAACGGCAGAGAAAAAACGAACGCTTAATGAAATTATAATTATAATTAACTTTTCAGCGAGAGCAATAAAAGAGCAAGAACGAGCTTCAATCTTTGATTTCATAAGCAGCGCAGATTGTTTAGAAGCGAAATTATCATTAGACGCGTTTATCATCCAGGTCGCCTTTCAGGCTGCTTCGCGGCTCTTGGCGTGAATTAACGTTTTCAGCGCTTAGAAACGTTCTCGTTCTGTCGCGGCAGTGCGGGGAGAATGGAAATTAAAATGTTATTGCCGTGTCGCATTCAATGGACACTAATGCTGTGTGGAGCTTCGTTTAGTCGAACGAAATTATCGTTCTCTGTCTCTCCACCAACAAATTGCTTCATTTGAACGATGATTTTCATAAAAGTCAGAGTCGAGAGTGGTGGAAGACACAGCAGAAATGCGAGACAGATCATTAGAAGTGACCATTGTAAAGCAAATGCCTCGCAACGAGTGAAATTGTCCGAATGCCATGAATCGAATTGAACTGTCCGCAGATAAAGCGAGTACATGAATATAAACATCAAAATATATTTTTCATGAATCGAACCCGTGATTAAGTCGTTTATGTGTTCGCAGCCTCAGAGAGAGGGAAAAAATGATTCAATCCAATTTGGGAAGCGAGGTCAGGGCAGCGGGACTCAGGAAATTATAAAAAATATCCGTTCAAAGGCATTCAATAACCGCGAAGCATAATGCTCGGAATGAATGATTAAACGAGCTTTATTTACGGACCGAAATGAATGGTGAAGCATTATTGGGTAATGAGACGCGAAGAATTTCGAGTTTCTCCCGCGAGCCCCTCAAAGGAATCTCTGGTGTGAAAATGAATCAATCAAGTGAATAGACATCAATTTTCAATAAACACGCGAAAAAAGCTTGAAAGGAAGACGCGAGAGAGCAACTCAAAATAGCAATCTTTTCACTCGCGCTGGAATTGATCGCGGCAAGTTGTGGAATCGAAACGGCTAACGTTGTAAAACCAACTCCAAGGCTAACCGCATTTCAACGTATCGCGTCGAGAAAATATTTGCTTACCATTGTTGAGGAGCGGAGTGATGGAAAACGAAGTTTCAGCTCACCGAGACGCTGGTTAAAAAACGTGAGTCGCAAGCTTCGTCGGCTGCCGCTTGCGGGTTTTTGGAAGCATGACTCGGAAATTGGAGTTTAACCCGAGGAAATTAGAATGAAGTGCGATGCAGTTCGAATTCATCGAAGTAGAATCGGCAAAAACTTTGGCACTGAATCTATCGCTGCGATCTCTTCGCCTCTCAGCAACTTCCATTACGAAATTCACAGGCAACCGCACACCGCGAGTACTCGCTTTTTTCCTCTCGATAGTTTTGCCATTTCAACATTGTTTCCATAACAACATTTTTGCCGCGCTCCTCTCTCGCAAGTGCACATATCGCAATCGAATCCGAATGAATCTATGAGCTTTTTCGTAATTGCGCGCTCGATTCGAATAAAAAAGCTACAGCAAAAAAATTTGTTTAATGAAACTTTTTCCGGTTTCAATTTCATTACGCTCCACTTGTTAGCAAGCGAGTTCACTCCACGAAAATTGGCAATTGGCTGATAAAATGTTGTTACATCGAAAGTTAAAAAAAGCCGCAAACCCAAGTTGGAAAATTCTTGGCTGGGCTGAAAGTGCAGGCATTGCGAAACCTTTACGGAATGCAAATCCACACAAACTCACCGTGCACACGTTGGAAAGATAGACCACAAAATCCACTTTGCTAAAGACCAGAAACAGTTTCCAATATTGCCGCTCGCAGTGCGATGACTTTGACGATGATGGGTTTCGTTGGAGCAAAGCTCTAAATTCCTTTTAACTACCTAAAGCGGGGCTGAAGAGGAATGCCGAGAGTAAATACCAAAAAACTTCGAATACGGGCGACCGTTTACGCTGGAAAAATATGGCGAGTTTGGTGATTGACTCGGCAAACGACACACGTGAAAATTCCGCTAGCAGAGTTGAGAGGATGAGATCGAAAAAGTGATGAACATAGTTTCGAGATCCACCAACTCGTAGCATGACAACGAGAAAAAAAGGAAATTTGAGGAAAGCCGAGGCGTTGTGTGTTAGGAAAGGCCTTTCGCAGTAAAAAAGGATGACAGAACGTTTGATAACACAACGCAATATCCTTTCTAGCGATAAACGCAGAACGTGGATTCGATGATTGTCACGAAGCCGAGCTGCCGCTTCCAGGGCTGTTAACCTTCAAAAGTGCATCAAAGAGTGGGAGAAGCAATCACCGTCGCTGCTTTTTTTCAGCGGCGATAAAAGTGGATGATGTTCATTAAAATAAATTATGCCAATATTGTGCAATTGCGCCATTCGTGGAACATCATCAACACCAAGCTCTCTGGAAAGCTCGCGGCGCATACAAAAAGAAATTCTACGCGTCATAAAAGTGAAGCGAGAAATCTGAGCGCCATCACACTCCGCCAATGGATGTTTATGCGATGTGTATTTAAGGCCCAACTGGGAGAACGAGGATGAATGATGCGTTTTTATGTTTAACGATGATGATGCCGGTTTGGAGTGGCGCAAAAAACACAGAGCGAGGCGTTAAAACACCAGAAAAAAAGTAGACAAAAATCCATTTGATAGAAGCATAAATCACGAAGCATCATAAAAACACACACGCAGTACATAGACACCAGAGTTTTTCTCCGTGAATTGGATCGCCATATGATGCACGAGACATCCGCTGTAGCGACACGGCGGATTCGGGGACAAAAACAATCGGTAAAACCTCTCTTGCGGGTTGAGGCAGAAAAAGTTTGCCTAGGAACAGAAATCCGATCGCACCTAACAAATTTCTTGTTCTCTCTCATGCTAGGGAAGAAACTATCACGAGTTATGAGCATCGAGCGGAGGAGGTTGAAACATATTTCTCGCTCACTTCATCTGCCGCTCGTCTTCACTTGTCGCCGAATGAAATTCAAATTTATTTTATGCTTCGCGACGAGTGAAATAGCGATTTTCCCATAAAATTCTTCGGCATGCGTGCGTATGTGCACAGGTTGAGCTCGTCGAGCGCCAGACTATTGAGCGGAGAAATCATTTGAAATGGAAAATCCTCTTTTCATCATCATCTACCTTGAATCAATTTCAATCAATTCGAATGAGTGCATCCGAATGCGAAAGCAAATATTGGAACGTTCCCTCCGAAATGGCGATGATTTGAGCGCGCCAAAACGCGCCAACAATATGGTACGAACATACCGATGCCTCCGGAGAGAGGGAGGAAATCAGCTTCGAGCCACTCGGCAAACAATCCCGTGTGGGATTTTTGATTTTGTTTTTTCTGCTGCGACGTTTCCAAACGCTTTTCATCTTCTTTTGTTTATTCATCGCATGGATTGCAGCGATAAGCGCGGGCGACTGAAGAGATTTTAATTGCAAACTGCGCTCGTAAAACTTCATCGCTTTTCATTTTATGTAAACGCATGAACATGGCCACGCGGGTTGACTGTGAAGACCGAGCTAACCGTTGTCCATGTTAAAATAGCAAGAGTGCGAGCGCCAACGAATCCAGTGCGGTTAGTATCACTCGAAATTAAAAAGGATTATTGCTAACGCAAACACAAACGAATGTTAATGCATTTCCATTCGTAGCATTGGGAAAACATAAAACTCGGTCATAATGCACTTTTTCAATTCCACAGAAATCACTCACAACCCCGAATCCATCAAGCGTTGTTTTTAATGTTTATTCATTCATCGTGCTGACGACGGATCGCTGATGAATGAGAATTTAATGTTATTTCGAGGGCGATTCGACAGGAAAATTTTATTTGCCCGCTGCACATTTCCACGAATCAACAGAGTAGAATGAAAGCTCGAATTGTTTTCAAAAGCTGAGCTAACATGAGATATTGAAAGCAAAGTTCAGCAAGCAAAACTTCATCTCTAACCTTTTTTAAAAGCTTAAGGTTAAAAGTTTTAACAAATCATCAGGCAAACCTCTTGAATAAGCTCACAAGTATGAGAGTCCTAAACTCTCGTCCAAAACGAGCTTACATCTTTTTTTTGACTTCGATGGAAGCTCTGATGAGTAGCATCAATGAAACAACAAATCTAACGAGTCATCACTTGCCTCGCTACGATGCAGTACCAACATTAGAAAAGAGCTAAAACCTCCTTCTTACCGCTTGAAAATGCAAAGTTAAAATTTCTCGGAAAAATATTAAACTCAAGTTTCAGAGACTGAAACTCTCTCAATCTGAAAACCCATCAATTGGGTTGTGGATTGCATGTAAAATATTTTGAAGAACAAGAAAACTCTGAACGAATTAGAGCTAGAAGCAAAAGCCTCAGAAGTAAAATTATGCTGGTTCTCGTGGTTGCTGCGAGCGAAAACAAATCCGCAATGCTTCGTTCTTCCGTTGCTTGCCTGGGCACAAGGAAAACACTTCAAAACAATTTCTTCCTACTCCTCTCATCCATCACAATCACTTATCCGAGTGGCATCCAGGATATCGTTACAAGGAGCGCGCGGTCATTTGACAGTCTTTAGATGAAAGCATTTCTTTTGTTGTCTCTGGCCGAGCTTGCCAAAGAATCCTCATTTTTTGTTTGCTCATTCACGGTCGTTGGAGCTGTCGTCGTCTCCCGCAAAACCGGCCCATCATCATCCGGTGGAAACTTTGCCGTTCCTTCTTCTCTTTGCAATGATAAATTGTGTTTGCCTTATGCAGAGCAGAATTTTCCTTTGGAAAATTGATGATTTACATAAACAGGACTCGAGGGGAGCCAGAGAATCTGGGAAAGTCCTGGCAAGCGATCAGAACTTTTCATAAATCTGCTGCTTTAAACTACCCAGTTCTCGTTCTTGTTAATATTTGCGGTCACACTCTAATGGTTTTTTGCTGCTGCCCGAGCCCGGAGGAAAATCAATTTATTGAACCTGAAAGACCGAAAATTTGCTTTCTCTGTCGTCTCGTGTCTGTTGGGTTGGCTGAGCTGTTCCGGCGGAGAACGCAGAGCATAACCAGCGAAAATGATAAAGTGAAGATCATCAATCATTGCTAAAGCAGTGCGAGAGAGAGTGAGAAAGACTGAAGAAGCCTTTTAATAAGGAAAAGTTTATGGATCGAAACGAGGTCTCTTCAGACAGCTGACTAGATGAACAAGAGAGATGAAAATTATGTGTGTGGAGAGTTGGAGGCATTCAGGAACGCACAATGGGAAGATGATGGACCATCAAACCATTATACGTTGAGTAATGATCCCGCTTAAAATAATCGAAAAATGCGAAGTGAACGCAAGAGAAAAGTTATTGGGTTAATAAGCTCTCTCAGCTGGATCCTCCATAATACACTGCGAGGCACTTCGGACAATAAAAGTTAAATTACTCGAAATAATGAAGGCCTAGGGCACGATGTACATTGTTTCAAATCGACGACGCTTCGATCGTGAGCCAGACGAGCTTGGATTTGTTTTAGAGTCAAGGATGGCGAGCTGGTGAATTCCAAAGCTCGGAAACGTCTTCAACTATCGTTCCATCTACACGATCAGCCCAATCGACCTTAATCTTTATTGCACAAAAGTTTAATAAAAAATCAAAGCCAATCGGCAGTCAAACTTCACGCCACTTAAAAACTTTCTCAATTTAATAAATCTGAACAAAACAACCATTTGATTAGCTACAATGGCGAGCATAAATAATCACAATAATCACCTTCTCCGTTCGCCTGTCTTGCCGGTCTCGCGTAGCCGAGAAGAAAGAGAACAACTTAATGCCAAAAACATCAAAATCATTACCCGAAGTATTGCTCAATCCATTCGGAAGAATTCGAGAAAGCACTTTGTAAGCTCTCTCGCCGAGATCGTAGCCGGGCGATTCAATTATTTTCACTTTAACATCGACAGAATTTACATCACACTTGACTCGATGAAACTTTTCCTTTCTCACACCGATGTCGAAGTGAAAACTTTCCGGGTTTTGCAGTCTGCAGCGAGAGGAAGCGACGAAAGCAACGAAGCGTGATTTCGCCAAAAGCTTGAATCGAATCATCGTCGTTTATGTGATTCAAGCAACAATTATCTCCGCTGGAACTCCATACGCTAGAAAATTATTTTCTGATGATGTAGTTTTTTTTTCGCCTGAATCGAGTGATGATGAATCATAATGTGCTTGGGGATTGCGAAGTGTTGCCGCTTCAGACGAGCGAGAGAGATTTAACGACTCTCGATTAATGGATTTTTGTTCCGTGTACGATGCCGCCTCGCTGCAATTTCGAAATCCTGCTTCGAAAGGATTTGCAGCTCGAACCCTCAGAGGATTATTGTCTTTCGAATCACTTAGAGCTGCCTTTGCGCCTAATGAAAAGTCCGAGAGTTTTTGATTTTTCACGCTTCATCATCAGTCCAAATCTGATTCTCTCTCGTGCTGTGCTTCTCATCAAACTTTTCCCCTGACTCATGGCCTTTCATGAAGCCAAAAGATTACCGACGAAAGGGATTAGAGTCTCACAGCCAGGGCGACTGTCAAAACACGAATGAAGAGCGCCACGGAAGCCGTAGCGTCAACACGTGGGCAGATCTTCTTGAAGTTCTAATAATAAATCGACAGTCCAGTGACTTTAATTTAGAAAATGTCATTCGTGTTATCGAGCGACTTTATGAGCCGCATGATGTCCACGTAGGAAGGAAGTCATTGCCAGCCCTCGTCTTCAACTTCTTTGGTCCATTAAAATCTGCACGGCAGAAGGAGGCGTCGTTACGTCCTGAGCCGTTTTGTTTTCATTAAAAAGTTGAGCGACTTTCTCTAGGAAAATAAAAATCCGAGCGCCTCGTGTTAATAAAAGGAAATAAAACAGATTCGCTTCCTTCCTGGGCTTTGGGCGTCATATTGCGGAAAAGCTTTGTGTCGTTGAATCGAACTCAACGATCCGTCGAGCGTCGCTTGCCCTGATCTCGCTGCTTTCAAATGCGAGTCGGAACAATAGAAACCTGAATCGATGTAATGAATGTTTATTCCCTCTGTTTTGGCTTTGCTGCCACAACGAACGATGGAGGCGAAGCGAGCGTCGAGAAAAAAGAAAAACTTCTTATGTTGTTTGTCATCGAGCACACAGTTCCATTATGCTGCTGCCCGAGCAGAGGAATAAATGGTGTTCTCGCTTTCGTTTTACTTCATCGTTTGTTGATTCTCAGATTGTTTCTACTTTATTGTATTCGTTTTATTAAAGCACGGTTCTTTATAGAATGGGTGAATTAAATTTGAGGTTTTTATTATCTGCTCGCTTTTTTCTTCCGCCGAGCACAGCTTTCTTTCATGTCTCATCTCATCTGCAATAATAGCTCGACATAAAAATGTTCTTATTTCACGTTGGTCTCTCTCCCAACGCTGTCGTCTTGTTTCTTCTGTTTTGCTGAAGACGTTTTGATTCGAGAGGTTTTTATTGAGCCACGGTGAGATGGATGAAGGCGATCTGAGGAAGCAAACAAATATATAAAAAGTGACAGAGCGAATGTAATGAAGAATCTCCCGAGTGAAAATTGCCGGGGTGGGTGTTTTGCGTCAATCTAACATTGCTTTGTTACCGCGCTGGTCGAGCGATTGTAAATCACTGGTAGTTGCCACTCACCGTCACGTTTCCACATTAAAAGCCGAGGAGAATGTGGAGCATGAAAAATGATTCGACACAAAAGGAAAGAAACTGAAATGAGCGACGAAACGATGAGACCCTCAATCAAAGTTAATGTTGTGAAAATAAAACGGGAAGAAGAAGCCAAAGAAAATTTAGAATCGTCTGTCGATGTCTTCGACGCGGCCTCGAGCGTGAAATTCGAAACACAAACATCATGCTTCTGCCGTTTGGGGGATTTTAATCAAATCTTTTCGTTTATTAATTATTAATTGAATAGAAAACTGATTTCTTCTTCACATTGCTCCAAGCTCGAATTGAAAAATTGAATTATTGAATCGAATCAGATAGCAAAAGGATTGAAGGAGCTTCAATTTTCTGATCAGTTGAGCTTTCTTCAAAGCTCCAGACTTCTGCTCTCGAAAAGGCAAACACTACGCGTTTGATAAATCAAGAAATTCCCAAAGTACACAGCTCGTTCGGCTCCAGCGAGCTTCTCACTCGAAGACTCATTAAAACGGGAAATTAAATTAGAAGAAAAAAGTTTTTCCTCTCCGATTCGATTTTCTTTTCAAATTAGAAGTTTGTCTACATTTTTCATTTCACTCCTTCTCCTTGTCGCGCTCCAGTTGATTCTTTGGGGAAATCGTGATCCAAATACAGTTGAATTTTTCCTTGACGATCCGTCCTTGCAATGCTAACACTTGAGAAAGCTCAAGTTTAACAAGATTTGCTGTCCAGAAATAAGTAAGTTCAATTTACTAAGTTGTATTGAAATTTACTCGCTGGAAAATTTTAATTGAGGAAATGTGAAAATATCCAAAAAGTTGAGCTCTTGCTGGGCGAGTGTTTGATTATTGCTAAAGAACATTTGTGTTTGGTGTACACGCTGCTGAAGTTTTTATTCGATGGAATGATTTCTTAAGGACAAAACCCTTGAAATTCGAAGCTAGGAATCTTTTTACCACTTCAGTAAAATTCCGCTTCAGTAAAAATTATTATTTTTCGCGTCTGCTCTTCGATTACAAGTTGCATGGTTGCATTACCTCTTAAGTGGAAAAAGCGCAGAGCCAACGTGAACTCGGTAATAATTGGATCAAGATTGTGTTTTCTTCGGAGTTGAGTGCCTTGTCGCCAAGCGTTAATCAAATCAACTCAAGCATTTTTGCAATCAGTGAGGTGCAATGTCATGAGCTCATGAAGCGATCCAAACAGTTACGAGCACATCTGATGTTTTCAATTTTCCTCAATAAATTTAGTTTGCTCTGCGGTTGAAACCTTAAATGAAAAATGTAGAAAATGTGCCACAAGAACTTTTTCCAGCGAAGAAGAGGAGAAATAAAAATATTAATGGATATCCGTTTTAGTGCAGAATGCAACACATTCTGCTCGACCCACCACATTTCTGCCGTTGCATTTCTCGAGTTGAGAAAATATGCGAAAGAAATTCCCCGGAACTATAAGTGGAGCTGCTGTTGTCCACGGCCATCGGAAGTTTATTGCTCGCCGCTTGCAGAGTGCGAGGGCAGTTTGCGGACAACAAATTCGCTGGCGAAGGGCGAAGCTAATGATTTATTTTGAGGAGTCGAGACAACTCTTTCGTAAACGAGTCAGGCGAGTCTGGGGGTGGGCGGGAATGCTAGAAAAAATCCTTTTAATTCCCCGTGATTTAGTTTCATTTTTATGCGGCTTGTGTGCTCATTTTTCTATTAAACGGGAACATAAAAGCTTTATTTTTAAAAGAGGAATGCGCGGCTGGAGAGATTATTGCTATTTGATAAAGAACAAATAGAATATTCAGCCCCGCATTCGCTCTGATTCGATGCCTCCTCCCCGCCAGACGATAAAACTATTGCCGAAGAATTATTGCTTGCTCGCGATTGTGGCCGTAAAAAAGTTCCGCAAAACAAGTCGCAGTGATGGAAACCGCTGAACAAAAAGCGGACTTGTGACTGTAAATCTCTGATAGCGAGGACTTGGGGGAGGCGACTTAGCGGTATAACTCTTCAGGATCGGACAAATGGACTCTCCTTTGCATGAGTTAATTAGCATAATGCTTGAGGAAGCGGCGATAGTTTGATAGAGCGCTATTTGCAGTTCGCGGCTTCCCTTTACATTCAATCAAAGCCGCTTAGCATTCCAACGAGTTCATTCAGCATTGTTGTTCGCCATTAACCCCGCCGCCACGAGAACCTGTAAACAAGCCAAGGTGGTCGGGCGGATGACAGAGAAGGGAAAGCAAGCTTGAATTAAAAACTCGTTCATTTTCTTCAGCAACTTTGTTGTGGGGCGAGAGCTTGGTGAAGGAAAAAAGTCGACTGAAAGGCCATAAATTTGTTTTCTTTAGACATTTTCTTCGGGACAAAAAAGTCATCAGTGAAATGGCAGGCAAGCGGAATTGGATTCAAAAGGGAAAAGCAAAGTTTTGCTATTTGGCAAATATTAATTACACTTTATTCTTAATGGTTTTCTTTTTTGAGAGCGACGAAGTTGTCGGAGACCTCTGCAATCTGCTTCGATGAAATACTGTCTCGAACCTTAACTAGGTTTTGGCAATAGCCTAAGTCATTTTGGTCATCTCTTTACGAGCCTGTGGACATTTAACCCGTTAATGAATCATTGGTCGGCGTCCCGCTAGCATCCATACATCTCATTGAGCCATTAAAACAACATTTTGGTGACTAACGATCAATTAAAGCTCTAACAACTCTTGGCCGATGACCTGAAACTGTTCTCTAAGCCAACGCTTAATTTTGACGCTGATTAACTGATTAGCATGCGTCTTTGTCTCAGCCTCGCAGCAATTCACACTAGGCAGTAAAACCGTCGCAAAGACCATCGGCGGGAAGAGTGGGAATAAATAAAACGAAAGAAACGGAAAATCTCTTGGCGCGAAGCTCAATAAAAGCGATTTGTTGAATTCATTTTCAATTTGCTTTATTGCTCGAATATCACTTTTATCACTCGCTCGAGTCGCTGGCGTTTTATTGAAATATAAAACAACATTTTAGGGGGCGATCCGATGCAAGCAGACTGAGAAAAACTGAGCTGTCCGAGGGAAGGAGTCAACCGACACGGGAAATTTCTCTTGTTTATTTATTCGAATTGAAAGGAAAACCAATGAAATTTTCATCTGGCTCGCTTCCATTGTCTTTGTTATGAGACATGAAAGAGACTGTAAAGTCTTCTTCCTCTCGATGGAGCTAATAAAGCGTTTGTTTATAAATAGAAATCGAGGAAAAACTCCAGAGCGAGAGATGAAACGAGTGGAAAACTAATTAAACTGGTAGCTGCAGCTTCATTTCTACAGCCAGATATTCATGAAATTCTTTCGCAACCACACAGCTTCGCTGTTTTCACAAATCTGTAAATATTATTGTCTGCTTCCTATATGAAGAATCCAATTTTATCCGCGGCGTAATTCGAGCTCAAAACCTCCGCTTAGCGTCGGAGCAAAGATTACTCAACACGCGACCCAACTTTTCAACACTCGATTCATTTCTCACTGTCGGTGAATCCGCAGATGAAATTAAAAAGTTTAATTAACCTAATTCCTTCGTGATACATCCGAAGCGGTTGTCGCTGCCGGCGAGCTTCTCCTCTCGAGCCAGAACATTTTGCAGAAAAAATTTAACTGACAGATGAGTTTAATTGCCATTTCTAAATGGCTCGCGCTTGTCTGCAGCTTCGTTTGCTCCTTTCCAGGCCCCACTCGCAATCCCGCTTGTGGACGGCAGTTGCGTTCGAACAAACAGCAAGCAACGAAGAATTATGACAGTCGTAACCGTTCGAGACAACAAGAGACTTCGCTTTAATATTCGCTCTCCTTGCTGCTTCCCCGTTATTCATTAATTCAACTTAGCTATCAAAGCGTCCCAGAAATTGCAAAGCTCCACTCACTCGTGAGTTCATTTGTAACCAGGGAAATACTGCATGCAATGGTTGGCATTTATGTTTTCTTTGATTGGCAGAAAAGTCATAGAAGTTTTCAATTCAAACACAAAGGAACCCCATTTGCAGTGATTCAAACTCAAAAATTGCTTGTATCATAAACGATTAATTGCATGAGCGAGTGAACGAGACTTGTGTAATTTTCTTAATCTCCATATTTTTTAATTAAACGTTTGCCTTTGAGAAACTTTTCGTTCGCTTCTCGAGTCTCGTTAGATCTAACTTTGCCTTCAACTTTGACTTGTGCTTTGATGTCGGTAGATTGGTTACTCAGGCTTGCGTTGCGAACTTTGATATGTTGACTTATGTGAAGAGGATCATCGATTCACTCCAAGTGAAGCTGTCTAACTGAGGCAATATATATCGGAGATGATGCGAGCGCACAGTGCTCGTAATAATTGAAAGTATCAAGCCAACATCAAAAGTGGTTTAAATTTCCAAACAGTTTTCCTCCCGCCCGCACATGTTGTGAAACGAGAAAATGTTTTGGCTCCTAAGGAGAGATTCCGACGGAGTGGAAGAAGCGGAGCACTTAAGGGGGCCATGTGGTTAACTCAACGATGAGTTCATAAACTCAGATTATTTTGAAGAATCGCACGAGCTCGCATGCCATTCGGCCAATGTTTCTGGGCTGCGTTGGAGAGGAAACAAAACGAAATCTAATAAATAATCATTCTTCACTTTATCGCTTGCATACGAAATAACATCTAAATTAAGATCAGTTGCCCCTTCTTCAATCATTTGGGTGAGAATGAAACACTCCTCTTTCCCCCAATTTTGAATGGAAATGAAACGCTGCTGTGTTTGCTTGCGTCTTAAAAAAATAATCTCCAGAAATATGACGAATGATGATTAAAACTCTAAACATTCGATGTGGATGAGATTGAAAGTTGGACTGGGATGGGGAAGGAAAATAAAACAGAGAAAACTCCATGAATAACGAAATCAAAAACAACATTCGAGATTGTAATTTATTTCGGTTGGTAGCGATAAACAGCATCGGCGAGGAAGGCCACGTAACAGCAACAACAGAGTGAGATTGTTATTTTCTCGTTCTCGGCAGCGAGAAATGAAATGCCCGGACAAGCTCGAACTGCCTCAAATCGAGTGAGTTGGAAGAAATGTTCTTTAAAGTGGAGCGAGAAAATAAAAATGATTTTTCATAAACCAAAGAAGAAGAGAAGTTTCTGTTTGATAAATGACGAAGCTATTGCTATTGAAGGTTTATCAATTCATTTCCACCCATCGAACGGCTTAATAACGCAGCCTTCGAGCCTCCATCTAATCTCGCGACTGAAGTTCTCTGTCCCGTATAATGAGAAATGGTCGCAGCAAGCCCAAGTTAATATTTATTTTCATCTCGGGCCTCGATTATTATTGTAATTCCTTTCAGTCACGCACCCGATTCTTCTTCCTTCTCTCCCGCAACTCTTTAGAATCTCGAGTGGAAATTAGTGACGACGACGGATTTTCTTCTCACCGTCTTTAAATCACCAAACTAATTAATTAATTCTCATCTTCATTTCGTTCCCGTTCGTGGTGCTGTGTAAACAGATTACTCTTACAGCGTGTATCAGTCGTTCCTTTCTCGATTCGCCTTCATTAAAGGATTAATCAGTGGGGAAATGAGCCGAGTCGACGGAAAAAGAACGCAACGAGCGCAGATTAATAAATCTCCCATCCAGAACGAAAATATTTAAGCTAGCGAAGGGGAATTTGGTTTTGAGGCAAAAAAGTTAGAAATTAAAAACAAATAATAATTCCAATCGTAGTGTCTGGTGGCGCGGAAGAAGCTGGAGCAGCTCGAAAGTTTTAAGACGACATCGGCGATGACAGAAGTGTGCCAGATCTATTTGTTTTCCGCCCCGAGCTCAGCGCAAAAACTTTGTCTTCCGTCTTGTCTTGCACAATTTATGAGCGCGCAGAGCCGTTGCAAGCGCTCGTTCCATCGAGTTGCAACAGAAAATGTGAAATTTATTGCTCTCATGACAATGCACAACGACAAAGGCATGAATGATTTTCGATCGAAGCTAGCAACAACAACCAGCGCCACATGCGAGCGGTCAGAGAGAAAGTAGGACTTTCCAACGATTTCTCGCTTCGCTATCGTTTCTCAAGAAATTCGTTCCAGCTTCTCGATGACTGTGTGATAAAAATAAAATGTATGACGCGAGCGAGCGAGCCTCGGTCTGTGTGCTGTTTACATGTGGTCGGCTTGGTCCATTGGAACTGGTTTTACAACATCACAACGTCTTTCGCACTCGATCGGCCTTTCAAGTCGTAAGACTGAAATTTGTACGGGCTCTTAACGACTTCGGGGCTCTCGATATGTTTTCACATTTCGCATTTTTCTCGAGTCTTTCCTCTGGGCCGATTGTAAGAAAGCGGTGAATAGAAGACGAGAGAAAGATTGCTTCGGAGTCAAAGGAAAAGGTCTTCGATGTATGCTGGCCGAAAATTGAGATTTGAGCCGTCATGATAAGTAGCGTAATTTAAATTCCCTCGGTCGTCTAATGATGTGAGCTAGCGTTAGCGTTAGCTAGCATTATCTCCAGGCCATGGAAATCGACCATTGTGAGTGGCTGTCAAAATATTTCTCGGTCCAATTTTCCAGCGCCTAACCCCCTACAGCCGAAAATTATGGAAATTATACAGTCGAGTCATCTACGCGGCCTTTTCCTCCGCCGCAATCAAATGGAAAATAAAGAATGTATGTCGAGATTGACGATAAGCAGCAGGCAATGGCCGCAGCAATTTTCGACGAGTCGACAAATGAATTATCGATAGAGACTCGACTATCTCTCGTGTGTGCTTTAAGTGTGAATTTAATAGAATATCTAGTACCTACTTAAACCAGATTAAGATAAATAGACTTTCTCGACTTTGCTGTTAGCACGTTTCTTTCCTTCTTCCCTTTACTCAAGGGTTCAAATGCTGTTGCTGCTGTTTGCGATTTGGTTGGAACGCTGAAAGGGAATCTATAACAAGACAGATAGTTTCGAATGCGAGAACAGGCGAAGATAAAAAGTATAAAATAAACTGCTAATGGCGAAGCGATAATCTGCTGCCGTGGCTTTTACCTCATTAGAAGAACGAGATTCCAAATCGAGCGATTGACTTCGCTCATGCATATTCATGGCTTGCCCACAGTATTTATCAGAAAGTAAACTAAATTGAAATTCCAAAACTGTTGATTGATTGAGAGAAGTGATGGAGAGCAAGTCCGAGGCGATTTTTGATTTTGTGTACATCGCGACAGTCGAGAGCGGGTAGAGAATGAATAAAACATGCTCGGCTAATGAACGGTGATTGAAATTTTTCCACGGAAGGAGAAATTCCCGCTTCTGCATGCATAATAAACCCGACCGCGTCGTGAATGTTTAATTGATCGAGCATTGCGCAAACGGGCGAGGTGCAATCGTCGGACGTAACAGAGATAAGCGCAAGGTGAAGTTGCTCGTTTTCTCATTTGTAGTTTGACGGCAACTGTTGGAAGAAACGAAATTGGACTTGACAACTTTAAATAAATCATGTTTGGAGTAGAGAGAAATTTCAACTTGCTCTGCTGAGCCCGGAATGAGCAAAACAATGGAGCGACCTGTCAAAGCGAAGTTTCTTGCTTCTTTCTTCCCATCTCACCTGTCACCCTCAAAAAATCTTTGCGAATAGTTTGTGCTCCCCGACGAATGCAAAATTCAATTAAAATCTCCTTCACCCAACTCCCTCGCGCTCCGTCGTGGGCACAGAAGAAAACATGTTTTGAAATTAATTATAATTTTCCTGTTGATGAAGCAAAGCATTTTCCCTCGACGCCCTTCGCACTCGAGCGTCTTTCATTGTTTCTCTTCACAACTATCGTCTTCTCTTGTCGTCGCCTATTCACTTCGTCGTCATCTATTATTAGAGAAGTATTAAATTCTTTTGTGCTCTTTCTTCAATAAAACCATCATCTTCGTTTCTATGGCTCTGCAATTATTGTGTTCCACTCCGTCTCCACACTGAGCCTTCTCTACTTTGTCAAATCCCCTATTAGAAAATTTTCAATTAAGCGTTGGAGCGGAAAATTTCGCCGGGAAAAATTAAATCTCTAATTAAAGCTGCATATGACGTCAAGTGCTGCTTGCTTGACAATAATTCTCCCATTCAGACTCATTGTTCTTTCAAGTGTTCGGGATTCAAGACTGGAGGATTGGACAAGACGATAAACGCAACTAAATTGAAATTCCAAAACTGTTGATTGATTGAGAGAAGTGATGGAGAGCAAGTCCGAGGCGATTTTTGATTTTGTGTACATCGCGACAGTCGAGAGCGGGTAGAGAATGAATAAAACATGCTCGGCTAATGAACGGTGATTGAAATTTTTCCACGGAAGGAGAAATTCCCGCTTCTGCATGCATAATAAACCCGACCGCGTCGTGAATGTTTAATTGATCGAGCATTGCGCAAACGGGCGAGGTGCAATCGTCGGACGTAACAGAGATAAGCGCAAGGTGAAGTTGCTCGTTTTCTCATTTGTAGTTTGACGGCAACTGTTGGAAGAAACGAAATTGGACTTGACAACTTTAAATAAATCATGTTTGGAGTAGAGAGAAATTTCAACTTGCTCTGCTGAGCCCGGAATGAGCAAAACAATGGAGCGACCTGTCAAAGCGAAGTTTCTTGCTTCTTTCTTCCCATCTCACCTGTCACCCTCAAAAAATCTTTGCGAATAGTTTGTGCTCCCCGACGAATGCAAAATTCAATTAAAATCTCCTTCACCCAACTCCCTCGCGCTCCGTCGTGGGCACAGAAGAAAACATGTTTTGAAATTAATTATAATTTTCCTGTTGATGAAGCAAAGCATTTTCCCTCGACGCCCTTCGCACTCGAGCGTCTTTCATTGTTTCTCTTCACAACTATCGTCTTCTCTTGTCGTCGCCTATTCACTTCGTCGTCATCTATTATTAGAGAAGTATTAAATTCTTTTGTGCTCTTTCTTCAATAAAACCATCATCTTCGTTTCTATGGCTCTGCAATTATTGTGTTCCACTCCGTCTCCACACTGAGCCTTCTCTACTTTGTCAAATCCCCTATTAGAAAATTTTCAATTAAGCGTTGGAGCGGAAAATTTCGCCGGGAAAAATTAAATCTCTAATTAAAGCTGCATATGACGTCAAGTGCTGCTTGCTTGACAATAATTCTCCCATTCAGACTCATTGTTCTTTCAAGTGTTCGGGATTCAAGACTGGAGGATTGGACAAGACGATAAACGCAACTTAACTCTTGGTTGAATGGTGTCTAACCATGAGAGTTTGCTGAACGTGATAGCTTGTCCTAGAAAGTCCTCGACTCGCGGCGGCTCGAGACTTTCCTTCCGATGCAATGAGCACACGTAATATTTAGTTCATTAAATAAACTTATTTTAATTGAGAAAACACCGGAAATATTAAGATCAGGTGTCGCTCGAGAGCGATGAGATTTCTCAGACAAAGAAGCGGACGTAAATCTGTAAATTTGATGGCGCGAATCGTGTGGGTCGCGAGAAGTTTTCGTTATTAAATTCCTTTGTTGCAAGGTCTCAATTTACGTTCGCTGATCTGATAGTTGGCTTCAACGCTTAGCAAGCGAGCGAGAGTTACAACAATGGGATTCTGTCTGATTACAATTTAATGCTATAGCTGGTAGCATGAAGATCAAAGATGAAACGATTGCATGAGGCAACACTGAGAACTGTTCTCGAGCTTGAGCCAGCTGTTTTGAATCTCTTGAGAAGTTGAGGCCCATTGTGAGCACGCCTCAAAACTGAAATGATCTGATTAATAATTCTTCATTTTTCACTCCGTTGTTTCTTAATTTATGCTGAGTCGCTCCAGATCCACACAATGCTCTCTGTCTTACTCGCTTGTGTATTCGGGAACGATATTTACATAAAAAAGCGACTCGATACGTGGCATCTCCACATTCTCCTCGTCCGATAACGCTACGCGTCCATTTTGAAGATCTCGCGGTCGCTTCTAATTAAGGTCCAGCTTTCGATTATTGTGCCCAACGACCGGTGAACATTCCAGAGTCGCGATAAAAACTAAAACATCTTCCAAGCCAATCTCGAATTAACAACATCGGCGTTGATAAAAAATGAAAGATAAGACATTAAAAGTTTTCATCACGCTCAGAATCTCATCTGACAGAACATGAAATCCAAATGAGAATGGAAAGAAAAGGGGGAGACGAGTGGAGACTCCGCAGCATTATAATTATTACCTTGTCATTTTGAATCACTATTGAGCATCATTAAACTTCTTCATAATGATATTCCAACAGCATCGGCGAGGTGAGAGTCGGGCCGTTGCGTGTATCTGTGTACGTTTGTCGCTTGCGGTGTAACAAGTTGTGATGATGATCGAAGAAAGGCAATGAGCTTTGAGTTCGTCGAACTTTAACACGAGGTTTCTTTTTCTCGTCTTCGGCGCGAGTAGGAAGAAGAAACATGAAAGACCAGAAGAGTTTCGTTTGCCTTCGCTCCGCCGCGATAAACGAACAGAAAAAGTCGTTTTTCGATCAGAAACGAGAACAAGAAACCATCATGTAACAACAATGATACTCGAGAATGGCCGAAATTAAAATACGAGTAGCCCACAAAGCTCGGGGTTCTTAGGCAGCACGAAGACGGTGAAACGACAGAAAAGGCGCACATTGAATTCGTCGAAAGAATTAAAAATGTTTCCTCCTGACGTTTCTACCGTATCATCATTGTAATTAAACGTCCGTCCGATCGTCTTGCGCCTCCGTTAACAGGAAAGAATGAAGACAACAGGCTTCGGTTCCGGGTGACCAGCTGAGCGTTGACTTCGCCCTCGGCTTTAATTACTTCAATCAAAGTTTTAATCCAACTGGGAATATGGTGCGAAGTAGTTGAAAAGCTCCAACTGGTCGTCATCGATGCGAGCGATGGATCAGGGAAAATGTTAAACAAACAGAAGAATGAAAAACAAATAATTACAAACGAATCGAGCGAAACAAATAACATGTATAATGGGTATGAATAATTCTAATGTTCTCTTAAAAGCAACATCATGAAGAAATGAAGAGTAATGGGAATAAAATAGAATAAAGCGGAGAATTGCTTCACCACTTCATTGCACCTTTCGGACGGAGCCAAACGGCGTAAGACGAAACAGAATTGAAGAAACACAAAAAAATATTAAAGATTCTCTCGTTTTTTTCTGCCTTCCACGTCTTGTCATCGCTTTAATGCGATGTGTGTTTTTTGCTTCGGTCACAGAGATCCGATTCGAAATGATCATTAAACCATTGTTCCAAATGGCCGGGGACGGAGAGTGAATATGTTTGTATTGTGCTGCCTCTCCTCATCGTCATAATGTGGCGGAACTGAAAGCACGTTTTGGATGGAGACGGGAACAATCTTGTGCGAATGAACGCAGAAATTGATTATCATCGATGGAGATGGATTTATCTGTGTAATTACTGGGCTGATGCGGTGAAGAGTGTCTAGTTGGGGTCACTTCAAGCTTCAAGTGAATATGGTAACGACTCTTTAATTCAATGCCAATGACTAGTCACGATTTGACCATAAAATTAATGGTCTTCACTTCACTCTTCGGCTTTCTCCTCTCATCCCATCAGCAGCAGCCGAGGATGATGCTCGCTAAGAATTCCTAATGAAATTTTTATTGATTTTCGAGCGGATGACAAGGAAGGGTTAAAGGAAAGCTTCCCATCAATATCGCTCCCCTCGAGTGCTTGACAGTCTTTTATTTATGACAGCAGTTGCCACATCGGTGGGGAAAGAAAAGTTTTCAAATCATCTTCTTCGAAGGAGGAAGAAAATGTCTGCCGAGTTTGAAGAATCTTTTGTACAATAAAATTAAAAGCAAACAGAGCTTTGATGCTGTTCTCTGGCCTTAAAGGGCCAAAGTTTTTCTTGGAATTCGAGCGACAAAAGAAACCAAATAGCTGACAGAGCTTCCGAGAGTTGTGTTCGTAAATCCCTTCGAAGAATGGAAGAGAGCGGGTCGTTAGGCTGAAAAGAAGTCAATCCAGTTTCGGATTTCTGTTGATCCGACGCATAACTGCGTCCGTTAACCATGCTGCTGCCCGATGGACCAGAATTGTAGGTTTCTCGATGTCTTTTACGAGACGATCATATAAGCTAATAAACATAACGGCACATCCGGCACATCGAACGTTTATTTTTCCTTGGCTCGCTCTCGTCGTATTGCTTAAAGCTCAAATATTTTCTTTCGGAATTTATCTCGACAAGAGAGCAGCGCGAACGATGATGAAGATGTTGTTGTCTTAACACAAATTTCAACCGAAAACGCGAAGCGACATGGCAATTATTTACTTAACCAAAAGAGGTTTTTTGTGCCTTGCAATCGAGTGTGATTGACTCGATTTTTTCCTGGGAATTGAATCACTGCGGATTGCGAAATTGGCAGTGGAAGTCATCTCGTTATGACTCAAACGAAGTCGCTGTCTTCGCAGTTGAAAGTTCGCTTGTCGAAGTCACTAAACAAGCTGAGCAATATTTGATAAAAAAAAGTAGTTTGCTTCGCTCTCGGAATGTTCATCTGAACGTGAAGCAGATTGCAGCGAACGAGAACCGTGCAGGGAAACAAAGATTGTGTTGTATAAATAAATAGAAAGCAATCAAAAAATTTAGAGAAGTCGAAACATCGCTCGGGCGAGGATGAAGCTGATCTAAGATGAGCTGGTGGAAAATGGAAGAGTTTCCGTTTGCGATAAAGCTAACGCTCAAACGAGGGCGAAAGAAGAGGAATTTATTTGATGAACATGACTGGAGTAGAATTTTCAATCTTTCATGCGCTGTTTAAATAAAACGCTCTCGAGTGCTGCTCGTGTTTTGACAGCGAGCTGGTGGTGGTCTTGATGCCAATTTATTATTTTTTTCTCAATCCAATTCGAGCGGATTTGACGCGGAACACCCAGCCAAAGCTGCTGGAAAACCAGATGCGATTGCAAGCGAAACTGGTTTTCGCATTGCAAGCGAAACACTTAGCGAATCGAACGGTCGAAAAGCGAAAAGAACTGAACGAGAAGCGATGAATTTGAAGCGGGGATTAATCAGTCAAGAATGTCGGGAATTCTATTGCCGCAACATACGTGACTCTCTCTGACTCTGCAAGGCACACAGCGAAAATAAAAATTGAGTTCACTAAACGGTTAAAACCAGATCACAAGTCCCCAGCGAGCAACCGAAACACTTATCGTCGTCGAAGTGAAAAGCGGCGAAGGAAGTTCGCTGTCGTTAGCGCGCAAAGCGCTCCAGCAAATAAATAACTCGCTCGAATTTCTTTGTAACTCGAACGGGGGAAAGAAATCATAAAGGAGCAAAACGAGTGCAGAAAATCACTTCATTTCATTATTGGAAGAAAACATGAAACAGCGAGCGAGAAGAGCTTCGAGGCGAAAGAAAATTATTATGTACGAAACATAAAACAAGAAAAATTAATAACGTTGAAGGGCGGCGAGCGCGCGCGGGAGGATGGAGGAGAAGCTTGTTTGGTATCTCGATGCTTCGGGCGACAAAAGTGACCTTCACCTCAAAGAAGCGAGACGAACTGAGCCCGTAATCTCCTTCTAACGAATTCAGGTCGCGTCGCCAGAGATTCTGAGTTATTTCTGTAGTTCAAGCTTAATTCGGAAGCCGCTAAGCTCACACAAACCCCAGATAACGTCTAAGTGGTGCTAATCGAACGGACGAACTCGTTCCAAAGTTCATCATGGCGTCAACTACAAATTCGATTGTTTGTGAAGTTAAAGCGTGAACTCGAGAGGCAAAGACCTTCGTCATGGCTCCCCGAGCATCCCTTTCGTCCGACCTTTGCCTATCTTGCCGTACGAAATGACTAATGATTTAATATGATGTCGGGTCGGCCTCTCGGGGTCGTTGTCGGAGACGAGTTAATCTAAACAACTGCGGACATCGTGTTGAACAGGACTCGGACACATGTTGATAATCTCCAACCAAAAAAGTCACTCGAGCTCGTGGAGATTTTCCGCTGAATATGATTTACCGATGGTGCATCCGACGAATTGTCGGCACGTTGCGCCAAGAAACTGCAATCCAGAACGAGCATTAAATCGACATTAAAAAATTATCATCCGCTCGACTCGAACCGACAGATGCATCAAGGGAAAATTGTGCAATTTCTCAAGCTACAAACGTTCTCGAATCTAATAATTTTCCCTCGCTCTCGCCTCACAACTAATTGCTTTCGTCTCTATCCTTTCGTTGCAGATTATCCACGTGTTGACATCGGTCCAGAAAATCCATTACGTGTTGAACGTGACGGCACCGCTAAATTGGAATGTAATGTCGACGCCAAGCCGAAAGTTAGCAACGTCAGATGGACGAGAAATGGACGCTTCATCAGTTCATCATTCACTCACACGATCCATCGCGTCTCGGTTCAGGATGCCGGCGAATACGAGTGTGCAGCTGATAACGGCCTGGGCAAAACAGGTTCGCAGAAAATCGTTCTCGATGTGCTTTATGCGCCGGTCGTGGTGATCGAGACGAAGACGCGTGAAGCTGAAGAACGTGAGAGCATCAACATCAAATGTAACGTGACCTCAAACCCGCCACCTGTTGAAATCGAATGGCTGAAGGAGGGAAACCCCGAATTCCGACACTCTGGAGATGTCCTCGCGATTAGTGACATCAAAGCTGAACATGCTGGCACTTATGTCTGCAGAGGCATCAACAACATGCGACCGTATGGAGGAAAAGCTGCCGAGAGAGTCGGCAACACAACTGTCGCTGTCCTTGTTCGCCATCGTCCAGGAAAAGCTGTCATTACCCCCAACAAACCGGTCGTTCACGTCGGAAGCGGTGTCACGCTCACATGCTCTGCTAACCCTCCCGGTTGGCCTGTACCGCAGTTCCGGTGGTTCCGCGACGTCGAGGGAGAAATCTCAACGCAGACGATTCTTGCCCAAGGCTCACAATTTGTTATTCCACGCGCTCATCTGGGAAGCGAAGGGCGATATCATTGCCACGCAGCCAACGAACTGGGTCATGGGGAGATGGCGACAATAACTTTAGAGGTTCATCAACCACCGCAGTTCCTGGCAAAGCTCCAACAGCATCTGACAAGGCGCGTCGGCGATAGCGATTTCAGTGTATCGTGCAGTGCCAAAGGCAAACCAAAGCCCTCGGTCAAGTGGTACAAAGACGGACGTGAATTGGCTGGTGAGACAAACTTCTATGAGATCACGACATCACCAAATGAAGGCCCAAATGGCATGGTCACCGTTCAAAGCAACCTGAAGTTCTTCGGTAAAATGCGACCGAATCTTAATCAAATGCTGCCAAATGACCGAGGCGTCTACTCGTGTGTCTATCAAAACGAAGTCAATACCAACAACTCGACGATGCACTTGAAGATTGAACACGAGCCAATCATTCTCCACCAGTACAATAAAGTCGCCGCTGAACTTCGCGAGACTGCTGAGGTTGTGTGCAAGGTTCAAGCTTATCCCAAACCAGACTTCCAGTGGACATTCGGAACCAACACCGCACCAATCTCAATGAGCTCGGATGCCCATTATGAGATCAACACATCATCTGACAACAACGATATTTATACGAGTGTCTTGAAGATTCACAACGTGCGACATAACGACTACGGTGAATATAATTGCCGCGCATCGAATTCCCTCGAGACAATTCGCGCTCCCATCCGACTTCAACCAAAAGGAAACCCAGAGAAACCAAACAACCTCGACGCTGCCGAAATCGGATCAAATTTCATTTCACTCAATTGGACGCCTGGCTTTGACGGCGGGCTAAGCAACACAAAGTTCTTCGTTCTTTACCGCAAAGTCTCAATTCCAAGCAACGAGATCAACGGAGATTGTGGAGAGAAATACACGAGCTCGGGCGACTGGTCGGAGTTCGATTGCCATCGCGATTACCCTTGCAACATCAATCCATTAGATCAGCACTCGAGCTACGTTTTCAAGGTGAAAGCTCTCAACACGAAAGGCAGCAGCGAGTACTCAAATGAGATCACAAAGACAACAAAAGTCAGCAAAATCCCATCGGCCCTCCACGTATCTTACGACCCGTCAACTAAAATGCTGGGCGTTAACGTGGGACAAACCTGCTTAGCTCTGGTCGCTGTCGTCGAGACGGTCATTCATGGAGACTCTCACGCTTACGAGTGGCACATTGTTGACTCAATCCCACTTCATGCTTCAGGATCCGCTTCGACCTATAAGGAATCTGTCGTCGAGAACATTGTCTTGCCAAGACGAAGCAGCAGCGTTGCCCGATCGCTGGAGGACGAAGAAGACTTCACGATGGCTTTGGAGGATGACTCGACGCCACGCGTCCGCGTCAAACTTTGTCTGCGAGGCAATCCAGAACATTGTGGCGATTACACCGTAGCGGAAAGTGAGTTTTTTGATGAGTAATTAACTGCGGATGACTGCGACGATGATGAGACAGCTTTAGTCTCTGTCGTGACGTTGGCGGAAACCGCTTGTCGCCATCATCATCGCATCCTCTCTCCCCTTCCGAACTAATTAATTATTTATTTAAAAATAATGAATTAATTAATTTCTCATTATTTTTATTTCCAGTCGGCCCATCATATATCCAGGACGTGCCCGCAATCGCCATGCCAACCCTAATTGCCATCGTTGTGTCATGCATTGTTTTTGCACTCTTCATTGGTCTTTTGCTGATGTTCTGCCGTTGCAAGAAGAAGCAAACAAAGAAAAGTGTGCAAGCCAAGGACTATGAAATGGACTCTGTTCGCCCTTCGATCGTAGCTCAACAGAACCAGGCACCTCCACCTTATTATCCTGCGAGTGGGTTAGAGAACAAGGGCCTCGAGCATTCAATGGATCTCGCCCTCGCAATGGAAGACCAAAAGACTGCAATTTACGCTACACAAAACGGCTATGGCTACGGCAGTGGGATTCAAGTCCCGTCACACAACATCCCGGCCGAATGTAAGTTGACCAATTAATCAGCTTTTTGTCAAGAGCCGAGATTTATCGCTTGAAGGTTGTTGCCAACAAGTAACTTAAAATCCCTTCTACCATCTAATCCCTCATGCTAACCACTAACAAAAGGACTAGAAAAACCTATTAAATCATCATCAGGTAATGGATTGACTGAGAGGGAAATATTTTTATCGCCTGGCTCTGCTCGAGACGAGAAAGTGTCAAGGGGGGAAATTAAAAAGTCTCTTGGCGGTATTTTTACAACTTAGGCTGGTCGAGTGTTTAACTCGTTCGCTCAAGCCTCGTCGTCTGGTGAAAACTTTACTTAGCAATTGCTCGTCGAGTGACTATAAAAGCTTTTGATGGAAAAGTAAATTGACGTTAATCTGCGAAACGTGCGGCAATTTGCGGCATTCCCAGACTCCTTACGTTAGCTGCTTTTAACTTTCCAGCCACCCACTCGGCTCCATCTTTAATCCTTTCCCTCTAGTTTTTATTTTAACTTTTTCACCGCTCGTATGGATTTAATTTCATTATGTTTTATGTGCCTCGCAGATGTGTCTTTAATGTCCCTGAAAACGTTGGCAGTCTCGGGAGTCGTTTGTTCTCCCGGGGAAACGAGAGTCGAGAAATATGAGTTTCGGAATTAGTTTCCCCTTTTCCACTTTGGTCACTGCAGATTGTTTAGAAATTCGGTTCTTGTCGGCGTAACCGCAACAAAGGAATATTAAATTTTAACAAACGAGAAGAGAGCAAAGTTTTGCAATTGATTTGTGTACCCTCATTGAAATCTGAAGCTCAAATTCGTTTTGCGATGAATGAAGCTCGTAAGCGTAAGCAGATCTTTCACTTCGTCTCCCGCTTCTCGTCGAAAGTTTGCCCGATGATAAATTTACATTCCCACACTGCATGAATAGCAAGAGCTTCGTCAGCGAGCGAGCGAGCGAGCTCAGATCCGAAGAGAAAGTTTATTTAATTAGAATAAAATATGATTTTCAATTCATTTCTAGAAAACTAATGAAAACTTCTCCCTTCGCACATCTTTTAGGGGTTAACATGGGCTACATGGAGAACAGCTACTCGAACTCGAATAACGGCGGCAGCGTCAACTCCCAGGACTCACTTTATCAAATGAAAATGTCAGCAGCTGCTGGCAATTCGGGAAATCTTATCTCTCAACACCACCAGTACGTCGAGCGACAGCCTTCATACGGCTATGACCCCTTGACCCATGGCGGTTACGGATCAGTCGACGATTACGCAACCTATCCACATTTGGCTACGACTCCCTCCCAACAAATGATTGCGGAAGAATATCACAATCAGATGATGATGGGCCAGCAGACGCCGTCGAGACAAGACTATTGTACTGATCCCTATGCGGCTGTACACAAACCAAATAAGAAGAGACTCGATCCACACATGGGTAAGTTCCCGGAAATTAATTCGATTTGTCAATAGGAAAAGTTTTAATTGGAAAATGTTCGCAGAATCACCTTATCATGACGTTAGTGGCCTCCCAGATCCTTACATGGAACAGATGCAGATGGGCGAAGACCAAATCGACCATCCAAAGCCACCGCAGCAGCAGCACATGTCGCTGGGCTACGATGAGACATTAGAGAGCGGTTATTCGACGCCCAACTCGCGGAATCGTCGCGTCATACGCGAAATAATTGTCTGAGACCAGCCACGGGTACGTTTCGCGGACGGAACGTGCCAATAGCAATCATTATCAAAATTTTAAATTAAATAATCAAATCAAACACACGGAAATCTGAACACATCGCCAGCAGCAGCAACAACAAACAGAAGCCTCGACGTCGCTTGGCGGAAATTCATTCGTTCATCAGCGATTGTAATTTATGGGAGTCGCTGCAGGAAAAAAGCCTGAAAAATTGATTAAATTAGTGAAATATCCTTTGTGTGATGATCGGGGGAGAGAGAACTCAAAGCATGGCGCGACTCGTGATACTACAATCTAGAGGATTGTGTGTGCAATATAAAATGAGAAGTTCATCCCCCTTCGACATCATCAGGCCCGGTCTAATTATGATTGGCAGCTCTCCGTAGCATAATCATCGAATTTATATTGTCGCCTCGCTAACGTGGCAAAGGATTCGCAGGCACAAAGAGCGCGCGAATGTCATTACGCTTAAATCTAATCAATTAGGCGATGAGCCCAAATTGACATCATCGAATGAATTTCCACAAAGCAGCGCGAGACGACAGGGTAGCTAAGCGACCCCACAGACTCACGCCGTTCGACACATTGTTAGGAGAACACTTCACACTGAGAAATGTGATAAATTTTTAATTATATTTTTATTGCAAATGTGCAAACGAAGCGAAATTAGGATTGGAGCTGTTGAGTTTGTCACCCTGCGAGGGAAAAGGGCAAACGAAACAGTTGACAGGAGAAGAAAAGAGATTGTGATGGGAGAAAAGTTTATTAAATTTCCATAAATTGATTGGATTTCGTTTCGTCACGAGGAAGACGCAAGGTTTGTGGTGAACTATTCACCGCTTTCACGAGACGATGTAAATTGATATAATGAAACGTGAAACTCCACCAATCGTTCTTAGCGAACGATGGAGAATGTTCAGCTTTAGGAAGATTCGCAACGTGTAAATAGACATTTTGTACACCTAAACACAGAAGAATTCAATTTGGTAGGAAGGAAGGTTGGCAAGAAGACGAAGAAGAGCTTGAGGGTGATTTGGAAAGGAATGTCCACGTGTCTAAAAGATATTTGGTGACACGAAGTTTCTGAAAGCTTTCTTTTTGCTTAGGTAAAGCTTATGAGATTGCTGCCAAGTTGGAAGGACATTCAATGGAAGCTTGTAAAGTAAAACAGAATCCTCGGAAGCTTCGATAACAGCCACTTGAAAAGTAAAGCAGGAAAGCTTCGACAGCAAAAGCTTTGAAGATAAATGATCGAGCTATTTCATCTGAAGTTTGATATCTTGAAAAATTTGTATTTACAGATTCAAAGTTCGTTTGAGCTTTCAAGCTCTTGAACTTATTCAAAGGCTCAGTTTAAATTGATTAAGCTTTCTCATAAGCGCTCTACAATTCACGTCAAAAGCTTTATTCGAACGAAAGTGCAACAAAGCATTCCCGTCAGCCTTCGCAATTCGTCGGAACTTCTGATCCAACTCACGTCAAGCCGCTCCATCTTCCCCATCCTACTTCGCGAAAGCCCCAGATTCGAGAGACAAAATTGGATACTGATTCGAAAACATGAAAAATGAATTAAACGTGCCCTTAATAATGAGAGAAGAGAAGAAAATATTTCTAACAAGATAAACGCTGCTGATGTTCATTAAGCACTAAAACGAGTCTCGCTAGCTGTAAAGGTGTAAAAATAACATTTTCTCACTTCGTAAAGGACATAAACCAATCTGCACAAAAACATTTTTGTAAAGTTAATCTTTGCTGTTAGGGCGAAGGAAATCTGTGTTTGGATGTTCTCCGCGAAGCGAGGAAGCTTCGGGTCGTAGGGCGCGAAGAATTGTAATTAAAATGGGCAAAAACTGTTCACTGAGCTGACCTCGATCATAAACATCGTCAGCAGTTAATTCATAAATTCCCGTTCTAATCTCGGAATCACTTTAATCTCCGAGTTCTTGGCCGGAGCAAAATTCATTTCTGGCTCCACGAGACACTCAAATCCTCCGCCTTCGACCGATGGCATGAGAAATTATTATGATTTTTTTCTGCTGTTACGCCACGCTGGTACAAAGAAAACAAATTATTAAAAGTTTAATTAAAATTAATCTTTGCTCCCGCCGAAACAAGAAGAAACCAAGTTGTGAGAAGAAGCATGCAGAGGAAAATTGTGAAATTACGAGGAAAGTAGATCGAGAGATTGCTTTCTGGTGCTGCGAAGACCCGCTGTGGTGTGAAGTAAATTCTTTAATAATTTATGTTTAAAGGACGGCTCGGACTTTCCTTCTCCCTCGTCCACGCTACGGACGATGCTGAAAATTGAATTTTATTTCCTTCAGATGTCGTTTTGCAGGCATTAATCGCGACAACAAATTTAATCAAACGCCTTGCGAAACAGGACGCGATGGAGGCGAGATCGTAGGATGAAAGCTTCAGTTGACGTTTAAAATGTTGTGCCATTAATTATCCTTTCTTCTCGATTCGATTTATACTTTCGCTAATTAATTTAATTAATAAGCGTTCCGGGCAACGTCCGGAGAGGTTCCAATGCTAAATACTCGATTGACTGAAGCATTTATCCTGGAAGATTCGCTCTCCGTCCGAAGTGAATCGGCCTAAACTTGCATCGGACGTTTTCTTAACGAGGACTGAGAAGCGAAGCCAGCAACGTCCCAGCCATAAATCTCCATCTCTCTCACTCGTTCGCTCTCAAGCTCGAACAAATTAGTTTTTAACGAACAAAAAATTTTACTCACAAAGCTTCTCTGAACAAATTGCCATGTTATAAGTTTCGATGATAAGACAAACGATAATCAAATGTTCGCTTTAGTTAAGGAAGACTGTCGCCACTCATTCTCCCTCCTTCACACATCTCATGGTTGTTGATAGTTCATCGGATCTCGAGCGCTGTGTTTACTCTCGAGATATCAACTCGGTTGAGCGATGCTTCTGTTTGCCTTCACCCCCACGAGCGTATAAATTTTCATCTTTTTCCTCTTCGCAACTATCATTTTCATTATTCGAGCTGAATAATTTGCCACTCGATGAAGAGATGTGACTCCATTACATGAGAAAACTCTCGTTCGCTTTCGTGCTGGCATCTGAGCTTTAATTACACTTTTTGCCAGAACGTTGCTACGCTACGATTACTCGGACTGCTAGCTTGCTTGATTACTGCCAAGTGCATACTCATCAAGCATTTAAATCGAGCTCTTGGCCGAGCTTTCTCCCATCAGACAGTTGCAATGGAAATTGTTTTAAGTTTTTCCATGAAGAAAATAGTTTGCGAAAAAGGAAAACTTCCAACAACAACAAACTTTTCCCACTGCTTTTTCGGGTTGTGTGCTTAGTGGATGTCCGAGTGAGGCAAAAACACGAAAGAAAAGCAGATGGGAAAACTTTGTGCGGTGCTTATCACATTCTCCCCTCATCAGGTCCATCAATTCCGCCCGCAGCTCGAGTCCTTCGGGCGAAATTAAGTTTAATTTCTTTTCGCCCTCCGTCTCTCCTTCGAGACGAACGAATGTAGTTAAAGCTTCGTCTTCCTGCTGACTTCCCTAATTGGGGACGATGCTAACGAGAAAAACACAAAATTAAATCTAATTGTGTTCAGCCGGGTAAACACGACTCGTTCTGGGAATGTTTAAAGAAAACTTTTTGTCGCCCGGAAGAATAATTTATTTTGTTAAATGAAACGTGTGAGAAGATGGACGCACACACGTGAAGTGCTTCGGACCTGAGTTTCCTTTGACACTTTTTCCAATAAGTTTTCCCTTTTTCAATTACGGCCTCGATGGGATTTGCCGACTTAAATAGAGAGCATGAAGCTCTCAACTCCACCTGTACGGAACGTTTTTCCATGGCGCGGTGTGGGGGAGAAACCGGCGAATGACGAGCACTTTCGTGCACAAACTAAAAACTTCCGAAAAAGGTCCTCGCCGAAATCAGAATGCGTGCTTTGAAATTGGAATTTACATTGACAAAAAGTTCGGTTGAAAGGGAAAGAAAAACTTAATTAATTTCCCTAAGCCGCCGTCTCCTCTTTCCCCACAACCACGCCGGGCCTCCCCGTGCTTTTTCTCCCATGCTCTGAGCGTTTAATTGAATCGTGCATAAATTTATTTTTTCAATTAAAATGTAAGGCGACACGCGCGCGAGTGATTTGAGCTTCACGTCCGCCCATTCACCTCGGACAATGCAAAGCGATTTGATGCAATTTTTGAATGAAACAAAAATACTTAACTCGGTTCTACTAGGTTTCCTTCCGCTCGCGCAGTTTTTCTCGTGAGCGGGAGGAGAAAAGAAATATTTTTTGAATGATTTTTCATTTGTAAAATTCGCTTAGTTTTAATTTAGATTTTATCATCCATCGCTCGAGCGAGAGTCGAATTGTTTCGTTAGATAAGAAAGGAAATTATATTTGTGTAGATAGGAAGCGATATCGGAAAGTTTTTAGTTCTGTGGGAAAACGAGCAGCAAATCGAAAACGATTTTGCTTGTCGTGTCGGCGGATCGTTTGTTGGCTGAGTCGAATGATGTAGCTTCAAAGCTTCAAGAGCTTTCGTACATCTGAAGGATCGAAGCTTTTCTCTTGAGCCTTCTTCGGCTCAACCAACAAACTTCGGCCACTCCTCAAAAACCAGAAAGCATGCAAAACTTCTCGTCGAGAAGGCGAGTACTTCAGCAGTTGCTGAGTAAAGCAGAGGCTCCATGAACTGGCCAGAGAAGCGAGCAATTGAAAGACTTTTCCTGAATTATTCAGAGCTGACTTTCAACTGGGCTTTGAGTGGATTCTGTGGAGAGTTTGACGGTTCGGAACCCCTGAAGGAAAGTTTTGCTGCGTTTGCTGGATGAGAAGAAATGTAAAACTTGAAGATTGAATTGTAAATATTATTTTAATATCAAGAATGATAAGTTGCAGAATCTGAGCTGCAGAATTTTTTGAGCTTCTCAAAACTTCCAGAGTTTGGATTAATTGGAGCGAGAGAAAGCTTGAACGAGTTTCCTTCCCTTGCATTTTGAGTTCTCGGCAAACTTCCGAAAAAAAAAACTGATGGAAACTCGCGAGGGATAAGATTATTAATAAATGTGTACAGATGTAGCTGGTATTTAAATGTTAAGGACTTACTTAGGATAACATAATGAGAATTCTATATTAAGACGATGAGAGAAAGAAATTATGAACAAAAACGTGAAAAGAAATTCTGAAATAAAAATTTTAAAAATTAAATCACGAGCGTTTGTTGACACGAAATGATCTCGAGATATCTGTGACTGTTCGCCACGGTATCAATCATTAGGTATATTGCAAATCTCGATGGTTTTGTTTGTGTTGATCCGATCAGTTTATCTTTCCCATTCATTAGTTTTACAATTACTTTAGTTTACTGAATAACGAGATGTCCGCGAGTGGAATTGATCGACTGTCTTAGTGCTCGCCGTTTTGAATCACTTCAGGGCTGGCTTTCAGGTTCTTCTGGAGGACGTAGGCATCGGCTGGCTCGATTCGCTTGTAATAATTCTTTTTAAGATCAACGACCTCGAAGCCAAACTTCTTGTAGAACTCGATAGCGCTATCGTTGTTCACTTGTACGTGTCTAAAAATGAAAATCAGGTATTATGAGACTACTGATGGACGTAGAAGTAATCTCTGCACTTACAAGAATATGTTGTCGAAGTTTCCATACATTTCCACATACTTTAAGATGTGATTGAGCATCACAGAACCGATTCCTAATCGTCTGTATGGATAGAGACAGCCGAGGGTCATGATGTAAAGCCTTCGTTGATTTGCAACAGTATCTACTCGACAGCACACGGCACCGACGACGATATCATTGTAGTAAGCGAGTTTTGCAAGCTCTCCAGATTCCAAAACGTCGAGATAGAAGCGGTCGTTGTACGACACTGGGAACACCACCGAGTTGATCTTCTTAAGCTGCTTCAAGTTATGATGTGTGCAGTCGCCCAGCTCGATTACGTTGGTCCTACGAGAGACAACAGGGTAAAAATAGCTTCATTAGTCTGTCGGCGAGGTGCTAATCAAAAGTTAAATCCATCCGAGAGAAATCCGAATATAACGCCAACTAATTCGCGACCACATGTAAATATTTCGCTTGTTTACTGTTCACGGCACTCACCTCGTCATCTTCGAACTATCCTCACTAAGCTCTCGGCTTCGATTACCAGCCAATTCTAATTTATCTGTTTCCAAAATGCGATTCGTTCAGTGCCAAACTTTTTTCAAAGGAAGCAAAACGAAAAGACGCGAAGACGCGGAAACTTTCGCGTCATTTCATTTCGCATCGACAACCTTTGCATCTTCTCAGCAGTTAATTTCGTTTCCTTTAAATTCGAGCACGCGCTCCGTTCCGTGCAGCTCATTAAATCGAGTCAACAGCCCACAGCTGACAGCATGGCCGCCGCGACTAACGGAGATCACTCAACTGAACAAATATTAACGAGTAAGTCAAGAAATATTTCATCAAACTTCATCGCAACTAATTTTGCAATTTAATTCAAGACGGCAGCTCAGGAAGGCAATGGGAGGAGTACGAAATACCAGTGCCATGGGGCGTAGTGGCAGGTGAGTTGTTATGTCACAAATCGATAAAGTCGTCGCGACCTTGATTTGTTGCTATGATGCACAGCATGATTAGAAGAAAGAAACTCAGACGAGACTTGCTCAACAAACAGCTGACTCCGCATGACGTCACTGCATATTTGAAGAGAAAGACTTTGATCGCGGCTTCACGCGTCGAACGTTATCTAATAATCCAATAGTCACGGTACAAATGACTTCATTCATCAATGAATTTCGCTTGTCAACCACTTCAGCATGAGTCGGACGAAAATTATCGCTGAGCAGTTCAAAGAAAAGCCACAAAGCTAATAGAAATCGTTTGCTTCGTTTTAGGAAAGTGGTGGGGAAACAAAAACAAGCAACCTGTCCTCGCGATTCACGGATGGCAAGACAATTGCGGCACGTTTGATCGACTGATTCCGCTGCTGCCCGAGGAGATTCCAATCTTAGCTATTGATCTGCCTGGCCATGGAAAATCCTCGCACTACCCCAAGGGAATGCAATACTTCCTGTTTTGGGATGGAATCTCATTGATCAGACGCATTGTCAACTATCACAGATGGACAAAGCTGGTGCTACTAGGTCATTCGCTAGGCGGAGCGTTGAGTTTTATGTACGCGAGCTGCTTCAACACGGAGGAAGACACTGCCAAGTTTATTTCGATTGACATCGCTGGTCCGACTGTTCGAAATCATGAAATGCTGGCGAAGCAAACTGCCGACTGCATCGACAAAGCGCTCAAGTATGAGACGCTGCCGGTCTCGAAAATGCCTTGCTACGACTACAACGAAATGATTGATATTGTCCTGCACGCTTACGACGGTTCAGTTGATCTGGAGTCGGTGAAAGTGCTGATGAAACGTGGAATGGCGCCAGCTCCTGAATATCTCAACAAGAACGGTTACCATTTCTCGAGGGATCTCCGGCTCAAGATCAGCATGATGGGAATGTTTAGCGAGGAACAAGTTCTGACGTACGCCAAGCAAGTCCGATGTGAGGTTCTCAACATTCGCGGCAAGCCCGGCATGTGCTTCGGTGATCCCTCAGTCTACCCAAAGGTCATTGAAACCATGCGAGAGAACGCCAAACGACTCGTGTACGAAGAAGTCGAAGGAACGCATCATCTCCACCTTGTGACGCCTGAGCGAATCAGCGCAATTGTCAGCGAATTTCTGCTGTCGTAAATGCAACCACCGCGAATAGCCACTGACTGATCGACAGTGTAATCGTAGCCATTAGAAAAGTCTCAGCTTGCACCATCGACTTTCTAGACAACTCGACTGTGAGAGTCAAAGTTCAGATACAAAATTTTGCACCTTAGAACAAATACGAACGTGATGAACAAGAAGCCTTTTGCTTTTTCTGACTACGCTTTCGAATCGAAAACATTTCGATTCTTTTCCTTTAAACGTAGAGCTATCCCAAGCAATTGACTATCGTTTGGATTGGAATTAGGTTTAATTGGTTGACGGTATGATAATGTATTCAAAAGGTATTTGATTTGCTTTAATTTCTTTAGACTATCGCTGTTGTTTCCGGGCTATGTTAAGGTTTAAGTTGCGTAAGATTCTAATTTATTTTTGTATTATTATGGCAAATGGACACAGGAAGATTATCAATAAAATTGATTCAAGTTTAGAGTGATACATTTGTTTTTTATCGAGAGCGTGTTATTAAGTGCTGCGTTAAGCGGTGACTTCAATTTCAGCTTCTGAAGTGAACCAAACGGTTTCAGCTACAAATATAAACACTCAACGGTTTTAAATAATTTGAATTTAGATTTCCGATTCAAATTATTGTCAGCCGTTATTTTTAGATCGAAGAATCTCAAGTGGAATGAAAAACTCAAATCAGCATATAAAATTGTTTCCAGCTGCCGCAATCACACAAACACCGGTCCATACTTCTTCCTTGTGGGTGTTTCTAAGGCGGCGAAGTAGTTCCTCTGAGCTTTTTCCAGAATTGCCTCGAGCGGCGAGTATATGACACGCGATCGTAAGTGCGCGCGACTCTGTTCGAGATCCTGCGGAGTAATTTCAATTAATCACTTTTGTTCCACTCAATCTTAATCCCAAACCTCGATGATTTTTCGGTTCCTCTTTCTCGCTTCTTCTAAAGACGAAGGAGGCGACTCGAATTCATTCGGCGCGCTTGACGAACAGAAGGTCTCAAACTTTGTCTCTGCTGCCTCACTAGAAATCAATTAAGATAAGAAAAGTCGTTTTAATTGAAAAAAGGGATCTCACATTGTCCTCAGCTTCTTATCCAACTCATACTCCAAACTGCAATACCTCTCGTTGATGTCTTTTATAAAATCAATGTTGGCATTCATGATGATTTTTCACACTCAAACGGGCGCTCGATCCTCGTCGGCTTTTTCTCCTTTAATGATTTTCCAATTTAAAAACTAGGTAGCACTCCAGAATTGTCAAATGTCGGCTTAAGCGACCTTTCAAGAGCGATTCCTTCCTTTAAAACATTTTTTATGCTCTCTCGAGTTGATGTTTCCTTTTGTTTGTTAGTTTTTTTTTTCACCGTTGCCATGTGAACTTTTCGCTTTACTTTTCCAAAACTGTCAAAAGAGTGTGCTGAGACTTCGGGTGGAAGAAAAGGACTCGAACAGAATTTATGTTTACCGGGCGCAGGTGGTGATAACAACAAAAGATTGCTCCGAGTGTAAAAAGGTTCTGTTTGAACAAAGGTCGAAGGAGAGAATTAAATGATTTTTTAATAAAGTGTTTCCATGCTTTATGTCAATGTCTATTAACGTGTCGAGGGGCTGACGGTTAGTGGATAAGCCACCAAAAATTATTAAACGAATTAGACGCGAGTCATCGAATAAAACGAAGATGAAATCCTGAAAAATATTTTCCTTATTTTCAAGTTTCTCCTCCCTCGATCTACTCCATCAAAATCGTTTAGAAAAATGTTGCAGCACTCTCTACGTCCTTTGTTGATTTTGTAATTTATTTTCGATTGGAGTTTAAATTTGCTTTTTGCCATTTGGCACCTTCGAGTGGCTGCGAAAGAGAACAAAAGTTGTCAAAAGTCACACAATAAATCTCTGGGGAATGTGCAACGAATGGACGAAATTCCTGGAATGCGACTTCTGTTCCTAAATGCAGTGGAAATTCCCAGAATATTTTCTCATGTCGATCGTTGTTTGACGTCAAGTCTCGAACGCAAATATCAATTCCAGCGCTGAGCGGAGTGTCATTAATAATTGTCGAAATGTCTCAAGGAAAAAATAAAACTTTATTGGAACAGGTGGAGAGAAGCTGCTCAACTCATCGTGACATGTTTGCTTTCGATTGTCTTGGAAAGAAATATCCACGGAAATTGTTTTTTTGATTAATCGTTGAGACTTGAGCAATCAACAGGCTCAGCGACAAGGCGAGTGGTTTGAGTTCATTAAGTGTCGTAACGACAGAAGATTTTCATGGTAAAAAGGATTGAAGATGTTAAGGGAAACTGATAAGCTTCGAATGAGGCGGAGTTTTGGATTAAATATGAATAAAATCTCGCAGATCATCGAGCTTGTGCTTTGAATAATCTAAGAGAAAAGTTTAAACGCCAGGCTGAAGATCAGAAGCTTTATGTCTACACAGACAAAACTGCAGCTCGTCTATCATCTATCAATATTATTACAAAGCTCAAACATTTCAATTATCAACCGTTTGATTTTCCCTTCATGATAAAACGCCAGCAGCTTCGTGAGTTCTGAAAGCGTGAATTTGATGTTTAGTCGTGATCCGCAACTGACCACGATGCAAAATTGTAAAGACAGGGCAATAAAAGGTTCAACCGCAAAGTCGCTTATCAGTGTGGGGTTGCCGCTTTCTAGCTCAGGCGTTCATTGTCTACGATCTCAAGACGATCGCAAGGCAACTCGCCAATGCAAACATTAGATCACCGACAATTTCCACATCGTCTCTCTTGTTCTTCTCCTTCATTGTGAAAACAGCCACCTCAATAGTGTCGACGATGTGTCGTTAATAAACAAACAAGAAACAGATATCGACTTATTTTTCGGTTGCAACCAAGCAAGTCTCGCGACGCTGTTCTTCCAGTCAGTTCTCGACTGACGTTCAAAGTGTCATCAAGTGCTTCGCGGAGGCAAATCACTTAAGCCTGACGTTCAAACTGTTGCCTCAGGTTTCTCCTCGCGAGGAATTCGGCTCTCGATTTGAGCAAGTTTGTTCGTTTTGGCTCGAGTCATTATTCTCTGTCTAATCATCGACTGATTTCTCCCCTTCAGGACTCGCACACATCGATGAGTGAACAAGCAGTAAGTTGTAATTAAATTAAACCTAATTGATCACTGAACACCTTTTAATTACACGTCATTTAACTGCGATTCCCTCTCGAGTTGATGTAGAGACATTAACGCGACAGATTAATCGCCACGCTTCAACGATCAAGACTTCCATCAATTTCACGCTCCACCGACTCACTTTGTCTTGATTCAGTTTCAAAAATCATCGATTGGCTTTAATTAAACTTCGATTCAATAAGCTTTAACGACATTTTCGGTGATGATCATGGGAACGTGACTGCTGCAACTTGGCATTCTCCATTGGTTTCTAACTCACTGCACTTTACGACTCGAAGTTTCTTTAAACTTTCCTCGTTAGCTCCAACATCTTCCCAGCAAATCTCGACGACATAATGACCGTCATAATGCGTACGAAATTGTCAATTTCTTCCGGAAAGTCCGCAAGAAGCATCGAGACGATGGCATTACCATTTATTGTCAATCTGCCCGCAGCTGGGCGATATGAATTTTTTATTCCGATCCGTGATTGGAATTTCGTGTTGGGAAATCGAAAGGAAAACGAAATTTAATCAGAAGATGGAGAAAAGCGTTTCTTCCTCGTCGCATAATCGCAAAGCGAACAAGTCGAGCTTGCTGCGTCGAAATCGAATAATAAATGAAGACAGAGCAGGGCGATCTTTTAACTGGGTAGAAAGCGAGTCCAATTGGAGTCACCAGCTGCAAAGAATGAAAATCTATTAAGACGACGAGAAAAGGTTTCGTTTGTCGAAGTGAAACGGGTGGGAGGGTCATCTCGAATATTAACGGCTGGTCATTCCAGTGTGCCTGAGATTTGTCACATTCCGCCTCGAGTCCTGCACGAGAGAAACGTCCCATAAATCTAGTGGAGTGTCCGTGATGAAAGGAAGGGCCGAGCTCCCAAAAGTTCCGGGAAAACTACGATTCGATTAATATCGCAACTCGTTGCTGATGATGAATCGCTTTGCCTTCGAAAGCTTCTTCTGTCGACTGAAATGTTTAGGCACTTTATGAATCTATCTCAATAATAATCACGTTTGCGCCAGCTGCCGTCTTGATAAATTTCATCAAATGGAGCACACGAAGCTCGTGGGGAGACGATGAACGATATCGAAAATAATTTATTTCTCTAATATAAAACTAATAGAGAAAATTTATAGTTTTTCAATTGATTCCGGGGGAATGTGAAACGGATATGATTTCGCTCCTTCGCCATCCATGTGATACGTGACTGAAAATTGTTTTTCGACTTCGTGAAGAAGGAAATAAATTACGAGTTGGATCGAAGTATGCAAACAGAGTTTTACAACGTTCGGAGGAAAAGTTTGCAGTTGACACGTTTCAGTTTTTTACGAGCTCACTTTCAGGTGGAATAGATGAAGAGAAATAAAATGTTTCAGAACGTTTATGAGGCTAAAACCTGATTGATTCTTTTTCCAGATGAGAAAAAACCTGTGCGATTACTTGGATCGAACAGCAGATTCTTCAAGTCAATCTGATCATGGCGAGACCAGAAATAAATCGAGAAAATTTTCAAAACTTTCGATCAGTCTAAAGCGAATCTAAAAGTTAACTGCAAATTATTGATGATTTCATTCTTTGATATACCTTTGAGCACGAACATCTGAACAAATACTTTAAGCTGCGTAATACTTTGCATGTGTTGATTAGTTTTCTTTAAATGGTTTTAGATGAGACAATAAATCGATCCCACAACATGAAATTATTTATCCCTGAAGTATCTCATACCTAAAGGAGATCATCTTCCTAAAATTATTCGCCAGGTCTTAAGTTCTTACGTCAAATTTATCTTTCGGGTTTTTCACTGAACAGAAACTGTCCTGAAATCCAAAACTTAACTTTAAAATAAAGAATAGTTTTCGAGGTTCAAATTATTTTATTCATTCAAGATTTGAACTTCGTTGGGTAGTCGGCCACGTTGTGTTACAGCGTCTTAGACAAATATCTAGCGATAGTAATGGATGTTAAAGGTAAGAAAATAAAATAAAATGAGAATCTTATACTCACAAATTACTCTGTGACGTTTCTGCAGGCGACAGTGAGTGCCACGACGATGGCCAAGGCAAGAGCGGTGAACACCTCGGTTGCTGTTTGGATCATTTTGACTTTGTCGAGTTGGATTTAGTTTTCTGAATGAAAAACGTTTAGTGAAGGATCAAGTTAAACTGTTACTATTTTTCGATTTGTCCGCCTTTTTAGGAACTTACCGACAGATCGACAACATGACAAACGCTACTAAACTAACTGGTTACGTAGCTATGTTTAATCAGATGAAACTTGAAGGCCTTTGCCTGCCATTAGGTCGAGTTTTATCACGCAACTAACTCGTGATATGGTTTCAACTGAAGGTTCTACGAACACCATGGCAACCTTCTGTTTAATTCGAACAGTTCCTCCTTGCTCCGTCTCTCTTGCTTCCTTTGCTCTGTTTGTTTTCATTCAGATTAGACGGACATCTAATTTATTTGACGCCTCACAATAAAATCCATTCGATAAAAAGTCAATGAAGAACTTCGATCATCAATTTCAATTCTGTCAAATCTTCTTAAAAGCTATCGAGAAGGTGAATAAAAGAAGAAACTTTAATTTAATTAACTCTCTTGCTGATAATGACGGATCTTAAGTCCAGGTTTCCTTTCTTTATCTTGAGAAACCCTCGCCCTATAATTTCAAGTCGCCCCATAATTTCAAAGATTAAAACTTCCTTCGTGAAGTGAAAGATCCATTGAATTATGTAATCTCATTGAAAAGTAAGAAAAAGTCATTTGACTTAATAGTCGAAAAGAAAAAAGTTTGTCGATGAACAAAATAAATGTGAAATTTCCTTTCAGAGAATCTTGAAAGTGAAAATCCATTATCGGGATTAAAATTCATTAAATTTCTTTTATCTGAAAGGAACTCGAGAGCGTATCAATCGCTGGGTTTTTCTCTTCTTGACACGGGAGCATGAAGCAGCGAAGAAATTCATTAGCGTTAGCACCTGCTTGGCAATTGTCGTCGCTGCGACATTAAAATAGATCGAGACATAAAGATTAAAGTCATAAAAATCTCTCTCGATTTTATTAACATTTAGCACTAGTGATGTACTCGAGGTCTTCCTCCTCCCCCACATGCCGCCATCTCAATCACGAGAATTTATGTTGAGCAACAGAAACATGTGTTGCCATTAAATATATGACGAGAGATGAATGAGGGTGGATTTTTCTCTTGCGCTCACCCAGTTCCTTTTACGCACTCGGCGCTCGACAATAACGAGAATTCTTTCTTTAAAGATCTTCCAACTGACGTCAGATTCTTTTGGTATCATAATCATGCACATTCCTTCTCGTTCGCTCACTCGCTCGAGTCGAGAGATGATTTAAGATGAAGATTTTTCACGATTGAGCCTAACGACGAGGAAAATTATAGTCGAATTTGTCATTTTCCATCCGGAGTTTACTTGGATTACTCTCAAAGAGATAATAAATGAAATCTTTGTCGACTTTAGAAATTGCAATGCAGTTAATGAAATGCTTCGAGTACTGAGAACGACGATCAATCAACGACTTCAGTGAAGGAAAACTCTCTTCAGAACTCGTTTACCGAGACGTACAAAGACGAAACTAGAAGCGAACAATGCGATCTCAACAGCGAGTCTTTTGTGTTGTGCCAATAAAAGTTTCTCCTGGAAACATCTTACGTAATAAACAATCGTGATGAAAGGCATTGTTCCGTTGATATAAAATCATAAATCTTTGAGATGATTTTGAAGCCGTCTCGAGATGCTCGTCGCTCGTTCATTGGAACGAGGGACGGGCTCATTGTCGATGCTCCTTGAAGCGTTTAAAAGGCTAATAGTAAATCCTTGAGGTAACATCACACATCCTAAACTATCACAACAAACATTTTGATTTTCGTTCTCGAGACAAATGCCGTCGATGTAAAGCCACTTAGGTCTTTCAGCTCGAAAGCGATTACAAAAGACGGGACAACAAAACAAAAACTTTTCCCTTTTTCGTCTTACGTTGCCATGAAGCTCGAAGTGGAAAGCTGAAAAAGCGTTCTTGGCCTGCACATCCATATCGAAGCCTCATAAATTAGAGATTTACTCAACAGCCAAGTCTGGAGGATAAACAAACACCAAGAGAAAGGGCAGAGAATTATGTAAATGTGAGAATGCTGGAGCGATGAGACAAAAAAGGATCTCGAATGGATTGTATAATGATGCGGGTCGGCAGAAAAAGAGCAAAGGCGAGCAGCGGCTAATCAGGCAAAGTTCTTCGAGCGTAAACGTCTTCTCTCGTTCGGTGAATGCGTTTGCTGTGTATGGAAATTGAGAACAGATAACGCACTTGGATAAGGATTCAGCTTGGAGAGCGTCTCGATTCGGAAAGCTGGAGATTTATGTCGCAATTAAAGAGATATCCGAAGTGGCTTGAAGTGAATTTTTAATGACAAATGTAATCTTCTTGTTTATCTGTCGAAATTAAAAGGTCTCTTGCATGCGACGCTCATTAAAGCTCGAGATGATCGATGGAGGGAAGCGCACGCGGCAAAACAAACAACCATGAAACTGATCGCTCGATACGGTCCCGAAATAACGTTCAGATTTGACTTGATTGCGTTTTAAAAGCCGCTGTCGTTGCATTTTCCACTTTCCACTCTCCTGCAACGTTTGTCTCGACTTGTGCCGCTTGCGAGCTCGACGATAAAGATCAACACAACACGTGTTTTCGTCTCTTGACGAAATGCTCCGAGATTGTTGTTTTAGATGCTTGCTTTCCCTCCAGATCATCCGACGTTTAGTTCCTCATTTCACAGTCTCGTTGCAGTAAAAACAAAATAAACGCAATGAAAAGTAAATAAACGGAGACGATTGTTTGCTATTTTTGGGATTCTCCTAAGAGATTATTCTCATGTCGGAGATTAAAGGTTCTTTGAACTGAAAATAAACCTTCTCGACTCCATGCCCGATCCTGTTGTGAGAGTCCTGTCGTGATCCCTAAGCCGATAGGCGGGCCAGGAAATTTTTTTTTCATCAGAATTTCTCGGTTTTAAGAATTGGCGAATTGTCCTGAATTTTTGCGAAAACTTTTCTGCGTCGGAATCAAAGGTTTTTCTATTTTGTTACAGTTGAACTCCTCGTCTAGTCAGCTTAACAAACGCAGCTTTCTTATTTCCCGGCAATCGATGAATTTATTTAAATGAAATTTTCATCGTCGAGCGTGTCGTTTGCATGTTGTTGTGTTATCGCAAATAAAGAAGCCAGGAAGGAAAATATTCTCCGATCCAATGGAACAATTTTCATCATACATGGAGAAATTTTCATGGCACATTTATCACAACAAATTGAGTGAAAGAGCTTGAGATAACATTGAAAGGAACGTTGGAGAGACACAACAATGGCACGAAGGAATCTGCTTGTTCATTGAATAAAAAATTTGCATAGGAAAATGAACTCGGAGCATAATTCTTGGAATATTTCATGCAATTATTTTTATTATAAACGACGGCAAACAATCTGCTCAAAAGAATCTCGCAAGAAAACATATTGATTCGGGGTGAGCGTAAGTAAACTTTGTTGGTTGCTCGCCTTTGTGCTTGTGCAACGAGAAGACAAACTTTTGAGCTTAATCTTCTTTTAATAAGTTTTGCCTTTCGTCTTCTCTGCTGCTCGCAGCGAAAATGTTTAGAAACTTCTCGACCGAGACTGAAGTCATTAGGAGAGAGTGCATGTGAGAAGTTTTTAATGTTTGTTTGGCCAACTTTGGACTTTAAATTGTGCAGTCAGATTAGATTTTCACTCGAAAGTTTTCCTCGAATTGGGATCAATAGGGAAACGTGTTGGAACTGCAATCGCAATTTATCTGCGGAAGTTTTCGTATTTTTCTCTCCCTGTCGCTCTGCTTAATTAACCTTTCATTCCACGAGATTTACAATTCCCGTAATGGAGTCGAGAATCGAGTCCCCAAATGTTTATCGTCAAATGAAATCAAAGAGATTTTCCAAATGAAATTTATGGCGCTTTGAGATAAGTTTATTCACTCGAAAAGTCATGAAAACTCCCGGAAGGAAAAGGGAAATTCAATTTAAAAGAAGAAAATTTCCTTTCGGAACAAGAGAAGAAAGCTGGAGACGAAGTCGAGGCGAGATTCTTATCAAATCTATCTTGATACATTAAGGAAATTCAATTCGCAACTGTGTGCAAATGCGGGTGAAACGAGGGATTCGATCTCTAAAACAACTTTTGCTTTTCTTTCGGGGTTCATTGTGGATCTTGTCAGCTTCGTTCAACTTAGAATTAAATTTTTATTCTCAGATATTTCTTCAAATCATTGTCGTTAACTTCAGATCCGCCCAACTCGAGAATGAAATTAAAATTCCAGCTGCAAGATGTTTCGATCTTCTGGGGCGACTTGAAAGTCTTCTTGACTTTAGCTCGGTCGACGATAAACATTTAACCCGAGCGAAGAGTTTTCATCGACCTCGCTTCATAAATTCTTTGAAGAGTTGAAAAATTGTCGAAAGCCACAGCAAATTAATGTCGTTTTGCGTTCCATCTGAATCGTCACGAACTCGAAAACCCCAATCGTTTGACAATGACAAAACGCAATTGAGAGTCGAGGGAAAGTTTTCCCTCTAAATTCAAAGATTAAGACATGGTCGTTGGATATTAATTGCTCTGATGTGAACATTCCACTCAGCTCCGTCACGGAAATATGAGGCAGAAGCCGAACGGGAACTGTTGATGTTTGTTTGCGGTGATGAGTCTTTTGAGATTTTATACAAATTGTGCTAATTGCTCTGGAGTTTCACAAATTAAATGGGACGTGATTGTGAAACTTTGTGCGCAATTGTTGGTGAAAAACGTTTCGCCTTTGGGACTCGTTTCATGCTTATTAAACTTTACTTGTGTGAAATGAATCTTTTATCATCTCGTCCCACATTGTGTGCACATTAATCTCCCACTTGTCCATCAACGGCCTGGTCTGAACAATCCACTCTGATTCCATTAAATTGATGATATTTTCCGGTTTTTCGATCGAACAGAGAGTGAGACGAAGCGACAGAAAGCATTAAAACATTTTCCTTTGTCGTTGCATCAATCGCATTAAAACTTATTAGTATGATGAATTGTAATTTGAGGAATCAATTCTCATCCAACCAACTACCGTTCATTAAAATCAGATTTTTCATCCTGGGCTGGCTCAAGTCACGGGGTCGCATCGAGTGTAAGCTGCTTGCAATGATGGATCAGCATGGGATTGCTCAGACAAAGGATGATGGGCTTGTATGAACATGATTGAAGAATTTAATCAAGGATAATTAAAAATCCCGCTTCCTTCCTTTGTCGAACTGAGTCCTCGGATCGGGTTTCACTCTTTTTGCAATGCAGTTGAACGAAGTTGTTTGTTCAAATGTTTGCTTGTTTGATATCAAAGCTTTCAAATTAACCACAACGGTTCGAATTCGTTACAAATCATAAGATGTTCCGTGCTCAGACTTCTAACGTCGCCATCAGCTTAGCAAGAGCTTCACAAGTAAGATCGATGTTTAATTAAATTCAGGTTTAAATCTCCTCTCAGTGACATTTAAATTCGTTAATTCCCTCTCAAAGCAATGCCTTCCTCTCCAGATGATACACAAACAACTGTTGGGTAGCAATCGAACGATGGGGTCGAGCATGATCACATTTCAAAGTCGCTCTTAAGACATTCCTCTTCGAAAATCGGTAATCGGATTCAGTTAATTTAGGATCGTGTGCTCGAAAGTTGCTTGGAAACTTCGACAAGTGTTCCATGTCATGAGACGCGATTAGGATTCTCTCGTTTCGTTTTGCCCCTCGACAAATGACGAGTTGAAATCATGGGCTAGGGCAAGACGATTCGTCGTGACGCTCTGGAAAATTTGTTTCTTATCAATTCTTCTCGCTTCATTTAATTTCTTTATCTAGGAGCACATAAAGATTTCGTCGTTTGCGGTTCGTTTCGCCCCGAATGTAATTTCCTTCGACCCTTTCGCTGCTCACGGCACGTGTTTCCTTTAAATTATTTTTGTTTTATCATCCGCAAAGTCGCACAATTTTCTTCTTTGTCTTCTAAGCCGCCGTCGAGGATTCGTTCTCGCTTCCAATGCCGCTGTCGCTAACATGACTTGCATATCGCGCGTCCGCCGTGCATTTCAAACGAAAGAGTTTCTGTTTGATGGAAGTGCCGCCTCGCGTGAATCGAAATCAACTTGGGGAAGGTTGATGAATGCTCACGAAACCTTGTCATGCTGGAATTGAATTAAAATTATTATCCCCGTGATGGCGTAATTAATAGTCACAAAACTCTCGAGTCATTGTCGTGTTACAGGCCATAATTTCGTCTCGTTGCATGTTGAATGGATTTGCCCCTTTTATCTCACAAATGCACTTTGGAAACGGCCGGGGATTAAAATCCTCTTCCACCCTCGACTTTAAACTCAGTGAATTGCGACACCCGAACATAAACTGTTTCTTTAAAACCTGATACGCTTGCCAAGGGCCCGAGGGCGTGAACATGGCGACATGTGATTGCAAATAATGGCAACGCGTGCTGCTGACGACGATTCGAGTGCCGTTAATGATGAAATATTAAAAATCTTTTCCCGAAATTTGAATTTAAAGGATGTTTCCAGGACGAGGGGATTTCTCTCCATCGAGATCTTCCTTTGATTAAAAAAATATTTATGCTCGTTGCCACAGGAAGCCCAACGACTTGATCATTCTCAAGAAGCGGAAACGCAGGATTTTCATTAAAATAAATTAAGACTCGGCTCATGAATGCTGCGTCTTGAGCACAAGTGTCCCGATCCAACAATTGATTTCGTTTCTTTTGTGATTTCGATTCAACATCAATTTTAATCAGAACGGCGCACATGTGACGACTTCTTTCACGAGTTTGCTCGACATCGACATGAATGAAAGACGAAAAGGAAGAATGTCAAACTGTCACGAAACGTCGAAGAGGGAACCAGAGGGATTTGTTGGTGAGATGTCCTTAATCATAATTGATAATGTGGAAATGCATTAAAATTATTAACACCAAATTGGGCTTCATTGATGTTGAAAAACGAAAATCCCCTCGTCGACATTCTTTCTTTTAGATCTCATCGAACCCTTCAAGACGTTTCGCTCGGCTGGCTACTGGAAAACTTGAGCTCCCTGACAGGAATACTTGTGAGCAGCCAAAAAGGCCTCAACGACATTGCTAGGATGGCCAGCCAAGGATTCGTAAACAGATCATTCATGTCTTGTCGCTGCAGTTATCACATGAACTTCTTCCCGTTGACTTCACTCTTTGTGTCATTGCGAATATTCGTTTAATGGCATCATCGGATTAATCAACGACGCTTTAATGTGTTTGCGAATCAATCGAGTGCAAGAATGCATTAAACATCTAATTATCGTCCGAGAATCAACGATCCATTGTTTGTCGGCAAATACTTTTGTTGAGATGGAAATTAAAATTGCAAATTCTTCATCAACAATTTGTAATCAAAGTTGCCGAGAGTCTTGAATAAAAATTAATAAGCAGAATGTGACGATGAAGGAAGAACTGCATGGTTGAACCCAATTTGAATTCCTCACCCCGTCACTTCTCCTTGTCGTCATCATCGAAGCCCCTCGAGGCAATGAAACAATTTCAATCTTTCATAATTCATAAACTCCACCCCGGGAACCTTTTTAAGGCCGTTTTATTGAAACAACATCAACAAATTTTGTTTCATGGAATGTTAATCTGGAACTAATTGAATTTCAAAAGGAATTTTCGCTTGCTCGCATGAGAAAACTTTCGATGGAAAAGTCTTTGACGATGATTCTTCTCTGTTCTCTCCGATTGAAGTCGAACTGTGAATGGCGACGTTTTGTCTGTCAACGACTCTTAATCACTTAATGTTGTTAATTCTCGGGCCTTTTGTTGGGCTTGAGTAAATTAAATTAAAAGGCATTTTCATGTTTGACTTTGATTTCAAATGAATTCTCCTCACTCGTTGTTAGATTGCGAATTAATTAAATTCACTTTGGCGTTCTCTCGACCCTCGACTCTCTGACTTTTCGATCGGCGACATAACAGATTCATTTAGGAAATTATTTTGCAACAAGATATGTTTTGATGCGCATCAGAAAATATTTTCCTTTCAAGCCGAGTCCGGATGGTCGATGTTTACACGACGACGTCGAGAAGAAACATTTAATTTACTTCAAAACTCATTTTTCTCTCGAAACTAATCTCGATTTCCTTTCCATTCTCGCTTTTCATCGGAAAAGATTCTGCTTAACTTTTCTTTCATCTCACGCCTCAAATAATCTTCTCGTTTACGATGGGAAGTGAATAGAAGAAGAATTGTTTATGATTCACATTTGATGGCGTTACTGCTTTTATGACTAATAAATTGCTTCTGAACATTTGATCGCAGCTCCAGGAACTTTCAAACCTAACTCGACACCGCGTTTGATGCTCTGATACCTCCAGAAGCACATGACAGGCGTCTGCTAATTTACGACAGATCAGTGACCTAGATAAGCGTTGAAAAATTTGACGATTCTTCTCTAATTAACCGAAATTTATGACACATTCTCGTCCCGTCATAAAGTTGAAGCGCCGCAGTCCCTCGCGTCCAGTTGGGAAAGTGATGAACGATGTCAATTATGACCTTTCAATTGGAACTAACTGGACACTAGACATGTTTATCGCTTGGACATTTCATCGTTTGCTGGTTACCGAGCGCGCGCTTCATGATCTGATTCCCAAAACTTCCACGAAGGCCCTTGAAGTCTTTCTCCATTATTTTTCAATTATTTTCATTTTGGAAAACATTTAAACAACACAACGGGTGTCATGCTCACAGAATAATGGATGATGAGGGTTCGTCGAGTTGCATTGTTGTTCGAGCGTCGAACCATCAAGGACATTGAAAAGCATTATTTTCTGTAAAATATTGGCAGCGAGAGTGAATACGGCCAATAAATGCAACATGAGGCAGCAGTTGTACGTCGTGATGAATCAGGCTTCATTAAAACATAATTACAAGTCTCACAAATGTTTTGCTTTTGTTCGTCGACGAGAGAAAAATCCTTTCATTACTCACAGATGGTTCCTTTGCGATGAAGTCGAGAGTCTCTTGCTAATTTGCATGCATAAATATCGGAATCAATCCAAGCGGGGTGAATAAAATTTCCAATTCCGTCGTCTTATCTCTCCGGCAACTTGTATATTTATAAACAGTTTAGCAGCAACCCCATCAGCCCGCTGACGATGACAAATTTTCCCGATTTCTGATTGCACTTTTATTGAATTTCCTGCTGAAGGATTTTTATTTTTGCACAATCACGGCTGATAAGTTTTTACGGCGTCAGGAAATTCATTTCGTTCGAAAGAGGAGAAAATCATAGACTGAAACGAGAAAGCGATCATCGATGTGCAACAACCCTTCGCATTCGACAGACGTCCCGCTGCTAATAGAAAAATTTATTAAATTCCCTTCAGCTTATCTCTACGCCGTCTCGTGTGTGATCTCAATTGTTGCGCAATAACTTCTTAAGTGCTTGTGTGTAGCCATTCAAGTATTAATAACTTTCTGTAATGTCATCTGGTTCCAAACCGAAGAACACAATCGACAACACGACGCTGACGAGAAAGAGAAATTCATTGAAATTAATTTTTTTCTGGGTGTTTTGTGTCGTACCAGCAGAAAAGTCCAAGAGACGACGCGTCCTAATTGAATGTTGGCAACAATTTACGATTATGGTCACTGCACAATGTGGTTCCACAACCAACAGCCATCAAACCCTTCTCGATTCCACAGCCTCGACTTGTGCTCACTCATAAATAATAATTTAGCTCTCTAAAATTTCTCGGAATTGTTTTTTCGTGTAATTTCTAATACTGACGAGCGCCACCACGATCGACAGCGATTTTCTGATTCCGTTCCATTGAGCGTCGCGTGCCGATGAGAGAAGCGAGCGAAAGCAGAAATGTAAACCAATTCGATGGTAATTCAATACATTTAATGATTCATTCGTCGGCTTTTATAAGTTCATGTTGGCAAAAGAGATTTCTCACTGTGATGGGAAAACTGTTAATGCAAGCAGCAGCAAGCCTCATAATCCATTTAATCCACAAGTGACGTGAAATCAGAGAATTTTTTGCGCTCGTTGATGAGGTTTTATTGCATGCACGCGCTGCCTTAATGTCACTTAAAATTTCTTGTTTTCGAGGAGATTTAAAATGCTTTAGAATTGAGATGTGCGTTGTAGGATTCGATGTATTTTGCAATCAATCATGCGACTTCTTAACTTTGATGTAAGGGAGTGAGTCTAAGTTACGTCAAAAGTCTACTCACATTTTGAAGATGAAAATCTTGATGAAATAATTTTGAAGTTCTATTGAAAAATCGATTCAGCTCAAGTTGTCAGTTTCATGATCTTGTGATCAGCATCTTGAATGAGTGGCGAAATGACATGGAAATCCCAATACGCCAAATCCTTGACCACCCCCAATTTTTCCAATCTGAAAATAAATTTTTTAAAAATACTTTATAGCCGTCACTGATCGATCGTTCTCTCATTTTCAAAAAGTCTTTTAAAGTATTAAAACATTAGCACAAGAGCCGATCAATCTCCTCAGAGAAGTTCGCTTGAATCTTGCAAAACAAAAACTTGAGGACAAAAGATCTTGGCGCTTTGGAATGTCACAGACATTCAGGCTCAAGATTTCGTGGATCTCTGGATTACCTGACCGCATTGTTTGTCCAAATCATAATACGAAGCAGGTTTAATTCTCCTTCTTCTCTTTCGCCTTTCTCGAGTGCACTGAAAGCATTTCGAGATTTATTCTCGTATAGTGAAATTGTTGCAAACAATTGTTCCGAATAAAACATTTTAAAAATATTTTTTTCTCCAGAAATTGTCGCTTGGGAAAAATATTGTCCATGAGAAAGAAGATCATTGAGAACGACCGAAGGGAGTTTATTGTCATCGTTTTGCTACATGCGTTTTTAAGTAGAGGAATGTAACATTAAAAGAAATAATCTTTGACCTTCGATACGTTGCAATCGCTTCTCCTTCTTCTTCTCCTCCTCATTTATTTCTTCGACGACAATGGAAGATTTTCTCGCTCTTCTCTGGCCTGTCCGTAACGACATTGAATCGTTCTATGCGAAAAAGGACACAAGCAACATTTATTTCTATAAATGGGAATCTTCGGAGAATCTTTTGTGTGTTTTATTTCTACGGCCCTTTGCATGGAGTGAAAAGTCTTGAGACTGTAACTAATCTAAATGCATCAAAAGGAATGTTCCAGCTCCTTTGTTCAGCGAAAAAGGAGATGATGATCGTTCAGGATTCTTCTACCTTTTCTCGGGGACGATGTCGTTAGCCGAACGTAATAAATTGCCCAAACGGCCGGCCCCGAATTGCATAATGAAAATCCATATTTTATTAATGATAATAATTTTGAATGAGAATGTTCCAACTGCGTCGCCCCTGGATTTGTGAATGAAAGTCGAGCGTGAAGATTCAACAGCACGAGATGCTTCTGAGGCAGATGCAAGGATAAGGAAGTTTGGACCTTTGGCGGATGGCAACGATCCATTTGATCGCCTTATGCAAAGTGTGAAACGTTTTATAAGTTCGCAAACTTCCTTTCTCGCCTACGATGATTGCTTGCACATGTTTGTTTGCTTAAGCACCAACGAGCTGTAAAGGCTTTGGGTGGTCGCCTCTTGACAATATTTTAATTTCTGCGAAACTTGTTTCTACACCCGAAATCCCAGTGGATTGATTTATCTCAGATCTTCATTTAGAAAAGAATTTTTATATTATTAATGTCCGGCAATAAAAATCTTTATGGCTTACACGAAACTACAGCTCAGACGACGGAGAAGTGAATTGTGAAACGTTCCGCTGGAAACATTGAGCATGGAACATTCATTCCTCCTTGGCAAGCAGTTTCTCGTTCTCTGATCAACCATGCGTCGCTCTCAACATTGGTTCGCTTCGACTTCTCTTCGTTTTCAGATTCAATTCAGTTTCATCGGGACTATCGTCGAGGACAGAAGCACGCTGCTCATTCCTCTGCCGTAAATCTGCACGTGAAGAAAATTAGTTTGTAAAAAAGCGGAAGGGATAAAATATTGCGTTTCAATACCGAGATTCCTTTTCGAGCGATTGATAGAAAAGGGGTTGAGACATTCAGAACCATTAGAGTGAATAAAATTGGAGGACAATAAAGAAATTGTGCAGCCAGCGAAAAACAAGAATAGTTTGCAGTTACGAGGAGTGAAAATCTCGCAACCAGACAGAAGTGAAGAGCTGAACAAGTCGCGAGTCGAGGATTAAATTGGTTGAATGTGCATTCGTGTAACAAAAGAGACGAGAAAAAAACGAATTTAATTAGATGAAATATTAGAGTTGAATGTTCATTTGGCAGAACTGACTGACTTTTGCTCGACACGATAAATTAGCGGGACACAGAAACAGCGCACGACAAATTTGCATTGTGAATTCTTATGCAGAACACGACTGCAACGACTTCCTACAGGAAATATTTCTGCTTCACCACTCAAAAGTGATCGAGACAGCGCGATTGAGGTTTAATCAATTGAATTAAAGTGCCGCTGTCTAATGATTTAGTTTGTTGTGAGTCGCTGCCAAGGGTCATCTCATCGTGGCTTGATAAAACGCCAGTGTCAATGATAATAAATTACATTAAAAAATAAATTCAGTTAAGAGACAGTCTTCAAGGAGAGCCTCAGACACATAAAAGTCGTCATATGAATTTAATGAGTGATAAATAAAACGAAGAATTTGTGTTATTGTGACGACGACGCTCGGAGAACTTTGTCGCTTTTATTATCAGACAAATGTAGGAGTAAGAAGGTTGAGACTTAATGTAACGGAAGACTTTATAAGCGAACGAATAATCGTTTCATTAAAAAGGCCAAAAGAAACGACACAGTGCTCGTCGCTAGAAGAGAAGCGTAAGAAGCAACAAGTGAATGGAAAGCATAACAGAGAAGAAAATTCTTTCCTCTCGCTCGCCTCGCATCGTCCGCAAGATACTTCAAAGGGAAACAGAATAAAACCAGTTATCGCCTAGACGTTATCTCCGTGAAGATCACTCGAGGAAACATATGGAGTAAGAACCGAAGTTCTACCCAAACAACGATTTGAATTTTAACAAAAAATATTCTCGAAAGGGTTTTCATCAAAGCCGCGCGTCGATTTCAAGTGTGAAGAGAGAAATAATTTAATTAATTCAAGGAAACGCTAAGCGCATAGACGGAGGAGAAGAAGTTAATTAATTAGACGACGTGAATGCCAATGAAGTTGAGTCGTCAATGGAGAGAAAGTTAAGAGCGGACCGTGTGACTGCAATAAAGCAATAAAATAAAAAAGTTCTTCTGACTCGTGTAAAGGCAATAACAGCAAATTAAAGTCAATGATCACAGGGACTTTGTGGAAAAAAGGGACGTTGAGCAAGGACAACTGTTTCGGAAGAAGCCTTGGGCGTTAATGTGTTTGACTCGAGACTGAAGTAAGACTTTTTCTGTGAAGGAGAAAACGATTTTCTGCATAGTCGAGGCTACGAAATGCCTGCAAGTGAATGCAATCGGAAGATTTAGTTGGAAGCAGATAACACGAAAGAGGAGACGGCGATTCATTAAGGAGATAATTGCGTCAGAAATTAACATTCGAGAGGAAACATGGATTTGAAATTGGATATTTTGCTGATAGCTGTGGCCATATGCAGCGCTTTAGGTAGGTGGAAATCTCTTCATGAATAACAGAAAGAAAATAAAATTTAATTTATTTTTAATCCTCCCCGTTTGGCTCTCGCTAGTTATTATGTGAAACATTTTAATTAGAAAAATTTCTTTGAGCATAAAATTCGAAAAGATTAAAACATAGTTGGAGAGAAATGCTGGAAGAAAAACATAAAAAGTTTGATTTATCTACGGAACTTTCTAAGTTATGGGCGGTGCGCGGTCATGTGTGGAAAACGATGTCAAACATATTGACTACAACGACTTCTGAGAACTCGTCAAACTTTCTTACAAATTAACCGATTGGCAGCCGCTCTGGCTCGGGTGTCGCCGTACATTTCACGGCCCTTTGAACATTGTCCGTAGCAGTTGTTGCAGGAGAGTTTAGCAAGGGGTGCAACCGATCGATGCAAAACTATTGCGAATCATTAAATTTAATAAGCAGCGCCTCGTCTCGCTGACTATTCATTCGACTCTCGTCGTCCCAAATGTATCATTAAAGCTATTTTTTACTGCTCTCCGCTGCTACGATCGACTGCATTAGTGGAACGCCCGTCTATCATGCGAGGATGTCAATTAAGTTTCCTCTCGTGATGAATCGTGGTGCTTTATGTTGCAATATTTATTCAGACGAGGAAGCTCTTAGAGAGAAGAACGGAGCTCGGGGTGGTTTTACCAAACTAAACGGAAACATTTTGATAGATTAAAATCACACAAAAAGTGTTGGCTCATTGTTATGCTAATGTATCGTTCCTTCAAAGAAAGAATGCGATGGCAAAGTCGTCGAGTGACTGCGTTGCCCCCACGAGTTCGATGAATGAGTATATGAAATATGACAAGTTAACAAATGGTTAATATGTCTCTATTGAAGCACGCAGCGTATTTTTCACTAATTACGAAGTATTATTCATATTTCACGTTCGCCTAATCTTGATGTAATTTCTGTTAAATGTCAATAGTAATTTTATTAAGTCCGATTAGGGCTCGCACACAACAACCAAGAGCAGAGAGGAATTTTCATTCAGGAAACACGGAACGCAATGAATGGCTTGTAATAATTGTAATTACGAGTGAATTATGGCTACGAACACTGAAGGAGAACAAGACGTTTCTGAATTCAGACACAATCTTGTCCATCATCTTGGAGATGTATCGATTTTATTATTTGTTGTATCACTTCGACTTCGTTTTGAATTTTTGTGGAATTGGAAGATTGTCGAACGATGACGAGGTCAAACGATTGAAAGCGAGTAAATGCCTCGTAATTGCTTTCCTGGAACTGTGGAATCGATTGAAGGAGCTTTGGATTATATTGCCATCAATAAAACTTGGGAATCATTCATCTAATCAAAGTCACTTGTTGAGGAATCACTCGCAAGCCTTTTTCCTCCAGCCGATCAATGGTGAAGAGCAAGAAGGAGAGCCGGAGAATCATAAATCAGAAAAGATAATTTATTGAACGTCTTTTTTTTCTGAGAACTTCTTCCACCACGCCAATCATTCAATTCCGAATCTTGTCTCCTCTTTGGCTTCGTCTTCGACCGGCAAGTTGAAGGCGGAAAAGTAATTTTGTTCACAGCTCGATCAACAAATTTGCTTCTACTTAAGCAAACTCACCGAAAAGCGAGCCAAACAAAACTGTTTATTTTGTTCCACTTAAAGTTGAAAGCGCGCTGTTAATTGAAAAGTCGAGTGAGAAGAAAATTTGTCATTATTCATTCTAACTTAGAGGCGAAGCTCCTACGCGATCAATCATCGAAGGCGCAACAAACAAAAAGCAGAAATCGGCATGAAAGTCGCTCTCGAGTCGCGAAGAGGTCTAATTTTAAAATTATTTGTCAGCACGTCATCTGCCTGTCGTGCTCCGCTGCTGACTCAAACAAGGAATTCGTTTCATGTTTTATTTAGAGGTTCTCATCAGTCTCGATTGAGTCGAAGAGAGATTTCGATCGTAATGAATTGTTGAGTTCGCAAAAATGATGATTCAGGGGAAAAGACAGACCGGAGTTCGCTATAAGACTGAGCTCTATCCGCTTGGCGAAATGGATTACTGCCGTTTCTAACTGTTGACTAGTCGAGCTGATGTGCCATAAAATTACTCTCAGACTCCATTAACGATGAAACTTTCCAAATTATCAAAACATTTTCTCATAAGAACAACAACCCCGCGATCTAATCATGCAAAAGTTCTCCGACGTTGGGGGAATTGGTCGGATGAAGCCCGAACGAATATGATTTGTTTGGAGCCGGTTGCAAGATAAGAATCTGGGAGCGAAGCAAGTTAACCGTATGAGGAATGAAATCTAGCAGAAAATACGCAAATAAATCTTCAGGGCTTTCAGCGGAATAAAATAAATTTCCATGAACGAGCATTGGCTAAAACTATCGAGCATTACTTCAGCCTGAATTTATCTTTAATACAATAAGCAATGCCGTTCCGTATCTAGTTTTATGGTCGCTATCGATTCGGAAGAATCAGATTGAATTGTTGTCGATTCCAATTTAAAAACTATTTTCTGTTTTCTCTTTGTAGGTCTCGAGGCTCCGACAATAATTGAGCATCCACTCGATAGCATTGTGCCAAGAAACTCGCCATTTACATTGAATTGCAAAGCAGAAGGCTCGCCTGAGCCGAAAATAGATTGGTACAAAGACGGAGAGTCGCTGTCGGTCGAACCGGGTCATCAGATGCTGCTGCCGTCGGGCAATCTCTTCTTCTTATCGGTAACTCACTCGCGTCGAGAAAGCGACGCTGGCGTTTACTGGTGCGAAGCGAAGAACGAGTTGGGAGTCGCAAGAAGTCAAAACGCGACGCTAAGAGTCGCAACACTGCGAGATGACTTCCGCCTCGAGCCACAGAACACTCGAGTGGCTTACGGAGAGACAGCAATGTTGGAATGCGGTGCCCCGAAGGGCTCACCCGAGCCAATCATCTCGTGGAGGAAGAACGGCCAGATGATGGACCTAGCAGGTTCAAAAAGGTAAGAGCCAAGTGCTTCCATTATTTCTTCGAGACTTTCCAGTCGACATGGCGTAATTACGCCTGAATAAAATCTCTGCTCCTCGATGAGCATAAATTTCTATGAATGTCAGCATTGAAAGTCGAAGAATGGAGTCGAGAGGGGGAAGAGAGAAAGAAAACTATTCATATCGAGTACGGAATTTAAATTCCTGTTTCCACCATCTCCACTGGGCATTCCGCCTTGTGCACTCTAGCAACCGTCGAGAAGAGAAAATTAATTTCTCTCCAATGTAATGTAATGCCATGTTCTAGTTTCAACTCTATATCGCATTCATTACAGACTTTATGTTCCTATTGATAAGCTTTTAATTATTTCAAAGCTTTCCTCTGCTTCCCTTTTATCCATTCGAGCTCGTTCATGCAGACTGATCGGAGAGAGTTCCACACAAATTCAATTAAACATTCCTTTTCATCATTTTCTGAAAACATTTTCATTCAACAGGATTCGTATTGTTGATGGTGGTAATTTAGTCATACAGAACGCTCAGCAGTCCGACGATGGACGTTATCAGTGCGTTGCCAAGAACGTCGTTGGCGTGAGGGAATCGTCTGTCGCCTATTTAAAAGTTCATGGTATGAAAGCAACTCCATCGCTTCAATGTGTCTCAATTAACGAAATCTTCTTTACACAGTTAAGCCATTCTTGATTCGCGGCCCGCAGAATCAAACTGCAGTCACGGGCAGCTCAGTCATTTTCCAATGTCGAGTAGGTGGCGAACCGTTGCCGGACGTGCTCTGGCGTAGGACGGCATCAGGTGGAAATATGCCATTGGGTGAGTTACACTAAATCCATAATTCAGAAGCCGATGTCGATCTAATTAATTTCGAAACAACAACGACGGCGAGGACATGAAATCCGTCGATTGTATGCAAATTGCACAAGCGTTTCATGCTCCGATTTACGAGCATAACGAGCATGCATGCGAGAGCCTCGTAATGAATTTGTAATTGTGAATACAATCGGGCACGCTCGTGAATGTTTCAAAACGGATGAGACTTATCGTCGCTTGACATCGCTTCAATTATCAAATGATTAAATTTGCAAACAGCAAGTGACGTGAACAAAATCCCTAATGAACTTATCCTTTGTCTGTACAGGTCGAGTGCACATATTGGAAGACAGAAGTTTGAAGATTGATAACATTACGATGGACGACATTGGCGAGTACAGTTGCGAGGCTGACAATGCTGTTGGGACTATCGTCGCTTCCGGAATGCTTCTAGTTCATTGTGAGTTTGTGGAACAAATTTTCGCGATTCATTTGTTAATTGGATTCTCTCAACAGCTCCACCAACGTTCGTCATTCGACCGAAATCCCAAATAGGCGAGCTTGGCTCTGAAGTGATTTTCGAATGCCAAGCGACCGGCTATCCCGAACCGACTTTGTTCTGGACTATTGAGGGCAATCGATCATTGATTCTGCCGGGAATGCGAATGAAGAACACTGAAGCGTCGTCGACAGCTGACGGCGGAAGCATTCTATCGATTGACGAGATTGACAGAGTGGACAACGGGAAGGTCGTCGTGTGCAGTGCTGTGAATAGCGTTGGAAGTGTCAGCACTCGAGTTGTACTGTCTGTGAACCTTCAAGACGATTCGCCACCGCCTCTCATAATTCATGGACCGATGAACCAAACATTGCCAATCAAGTCAGTCGCCTCGTTGCCCTGCAAGGTCTCAGGCAACCCACATCCAGTCGTCAGCTGGTACAAAGACGGAATTCCCGTCACAGCTTCTGAGAAAATCTCCATCGAACAAAACGGACTGTTGACAATCACAGACTTGAACAAGAATGATGATAGTGGATTATACACATGCGTTGCAAGCAGCAAAAGCGGGAAATCAACGTGGAGCGGATATTTGAGAATTGAAAACCCGACGAACCCAAACATCAAGTTCTATCGTTCGCCAGAAGCTTCAACGTTCCCAGGACAACCAGGCAAACCAATCATCATTGACAAAACGGAGAACAGCGTTACACTGCAGTGGATTCAAAGCAACGCGATGGGATCATCGAGCATGCTCGGCTACACAATCGAAATGTTCGGCAGAAATTCGACAGAGGGCTGGATTCAGATTGTGAACCGCGTCCAAGATACAACCTACGAAGTCATCGGACTGTCAACTGGTATTCCTTACTACTTCTCCATTAGAGCTGAAAACTCCCACGGCTTATCTGGACCTAGTCAACTGTCCGAGCCAGTCACAATTGGCGTGGTGAGTAATTTCTGTCAACTTTAATGTCACAGATTATCTGAACTTTATCGTTTCGCCAGGACGAGTCGGGCTCGAGCTTGGATATGAGTGAAGCACGAGCAAGTCTGCTCTCGGGCGACGTTGTCGAGCTGACAAATGCCACGTCAGTTGAGTCAACAAGTACGAAGCTGTCTTGGGATGTAAGTTGAAATATTAAATTTGCTCAAAAGCTTATGCTCATGTTTTGCTTACCCTCTCTTCGTTCTCAACCCCAAAATAGATCATAAATGGAAGGTACGTGGAGGGCTTTTACATTTACGCTCGTAACATCGACGATAACGAACAGCCGTCGTACAAAATGCTGACGGTTCTCAACGCTGGGAGCGGAGCTTCATCATGCAAAATTAGCGGATTACAGAAATTCACCACGTATGAATTTTTCATTGTACCTTTCTACAAAGCCGTCGAAGGCAAGCCGTCAAATTCGAGAATCGCTCGAACGCTGGAGGATGGTGAGTTTACTTTAATTACGCTTTTGCGTTTTTCGTCAAACATTGCAAAATTTCCTTTCCGCTTTGTTAAACAGTTCCTTCGGAGGCTCCGTTCGGCATGGAAGCCAAGCTGCTCAACACATCAACGGTCTACGTGAAATGGAAGGCGCCCGCCTCCAAGAATCAAAACGGCGTTCTCAAATCGTACAACGTGATTGTGCGTGGCGTGAATATTTATGAGAACGTTTCGAAAGTCTTAACGAACATTACCATTGACTCGTCGAGCTCCTCAATCATGCTTGCCAATCTGACGGAGGGCGTGACATACACAGTCAGCGTCTCATCGATGACAAACGCTGGAAATGGACCCTACGGAGCTCCCATCATCATGCGCCTTGACCCGATGACCAAAAAGCTCGACACCTCGTTCAGCTACCGTTTCCCACTCCACAACGATCACATGAACGACTTCCTAACTCAGCCTTGGTTCATAATCCTTCTCGGAACTATTTTGGTCATCGTCATGCTTTCCTTCGGCATCACTATTTACATAAAGCGCAAACACATCATGATGAAACAGTCCGTGCTCGGTCTTCCATCACTGACAACTGTGAAAGTCCCTCCGGCAAATAATTACTGGATGGACCCAGCTGGAACCATTTGGAAGTCAAATCCGAGAATAAAAGACGGGCACATCCCCGATTATGCTCCAGTTTGCACTGTACTGCCGCCTAGCGCAGCAGCACTCGACGACGACGCTCGCAATCGGTGAGTTTTCAATCTCTCTAACCGTCCACTAGACAAAGTCGCTTAATGGATTTTCAATTACGATTTTTTCTATCATAAATTCGAGATTCATGATACGCTCGTAAGAATTCTCACTGCGAGAGTTTTTACCATCGAATCAAATTTCCGTAATGCACTTTTTCAATCAATTTTATTAACGACTTGAGAGCAAATTCGAATAAATTTTAATTAAATTTTCATCTCCATTTATTTGTCAATAGCTACATGGCTGTTTACTCAGAAGGTCCGGCCGAGTACGCTGAAGTGTCATCGTCGTGTCGAAGCGGACAGCAATCGCCATCGCCTTACGCAACAGCGACGCTGATTGGCAACTCGAAAATAATTAGCAGCGATCCTCATCGCTTCAATATGTTCTACACAACGGACATTTATCCGCCAAGTTCGGGTGCCGTGCAAAGTCAGAACAACAACAACAATTACAACCGAAGCATGCACTCGGAATCATATTGCAATCCCAGTCACAAAGTGAACATCGTGGAGAATCGGATGGCCAACACAATGATGCCAAATATGTTTAATCAACAGCAGCAGCAATACAAGAGTGAAACAAACAAACGCAATCGACTGAAACTCATGAAGCCGCAGAATTTCCGAATTAATTTTGGCGGCAGCGATGGAGAGCAGCTTTATGTGAAAGTCGGTGATGTGAATGAAGGTCAACTTCAACCGCAAATCCAGAGCGGGTCGTATTCGACTTGGAACCCGCAGAACTTTAACATTTACGAGAACCATCTCCATCGACAAGAGCAGCAGCAGCATCAACCAAGCAACGTCCATCAGGCGTCGACGCCCGAGACTGAAACGAAAATGCTCAACTGTGATTAATTGGTCGAAAGTTTAGGTTTTATGTTTTGCTTATGAAATAAGTTTCTGTACAGTTTGACTCGTGAAATAAATTTTAAGGATTTTAACTTCTCGTCTTTTCAACTTTCGTCGTTAAATGGAAATTTCCTGAATAAAACCGCAATTATTTCCTTTCGCTTCCACGTCCGTTCACTCAATTGCTCCCTGGCGCAATTCATCTCACTCTCTCCATCTCTTCGTTTGAAAAGCTAATTAAGTAATCTCGCCACCGCTCAATTAAAACAAGCAATGGAGAAAAACTTCAATCAATTCCACCTCATTAACTTTCGCCATAAAAAACCTAAGATGAGAATCTTTTCTTTCCTTTTCGTTGTTAGAATGCAAACGGCGGTTGCCATAAATTATTTCATGCGAAAGGTTTCGCAGAGCTCTTGACAGTTCGATTGCCCCACGCCACACCTCGCCCACCTCCACCTCACGGAAACTTTTCACTCCGAAGCCATCAATCTTGCGGTTGAGAGTGAAACTTTCCTTCTGGCCCAGATTTGGCACCGCACCGAAACGAAAATTTAAATTAATAGCGTCATAATTTTTGTTTTCTGTGGTTTATGCGAACAAAACTTTGCTTTACAGCTTCCGCCCAAGTTGAATCTGTCAAAGTCGTGATGATGATGTTTTCAGCAGGTAATAAAGATGTTTAGAAGGCGGAGCAGTCAAATCGACTCTACGTGACTCATAAATTATCTTACACGAGTCACCAGCAGATTTCTTGAAACCTTCCTTCATGCAAATCCGTTCTTATCTCAGAGGAATTAAACGTCGACTTGTGTACAACATCAATTTGGGCTTTATGGAATCACCAAGCAGAGAATTGCTCTCAACATGCATCGAGCAACTTCACTTCATCCCCTGCAACGCGTGTTGGTTCGATAACGATCGTCAACACGTGCTTGCAACTCGAAGATCTCAGCAATTGGGGTTCGAAACACAGAAATAAATATTTTATTCCTTTCCAAAATTAGTTTATGGCCAAGAGCACTTCTTCTTCACTCGTTTCCACTCTTAGTCGAGACCATGATGAACCATTTCCGTGCTCACCCAATTAATTTTCAATTTGTTGTTGTTGTTAATTGAAACGTCGCATTTTTCATCGTTCAGCTTTCGTCTCATGACTCGTTGTTGGCACCAAATTAACCGCAAACGTTCCATTAATCCTAATTGAGCGCCGAGGAATCTATTTCTGGGCTCCAGCAGAGAACAAAAGCCTTCTAATTTATGTCGACAACATGCAAGCGATTAACAACGATTCTTCACGTTACCTAATTCCACGATTCTTTCCGCAGTCGAGACAAATCTTAATGCGTTTGCCTTTGATTTTATGGCAGTCGAGGCGACTCCTTCGAGACTCTCAATTTGTAACAATCTATCGACGATCTCTGGAGAGCGAAAGTCCCGTACCCTTGAAATCTCATGCAGAATGTCTGCACGGGCCATAAAATGTTCTACTTTATCAAACGACGCATCGAATTGAATTATCAACATGAGGAAACGTGGCTTTAATGACCGAATCTCTGTTCATCATAAAACGGCTGCCGATGAATTGGATCGTTAGTCGCTTTGAGTGGTGGAAACTTCCTACTGCAATTTCCTGAATAATAAAATTTACTATTTATTTGTTGCTATGAAATTAAAGATAAAAACTCAGCAACAAAATGAAATTCTTTTGGTTTTCCTTTGACAACTTTGGAGAAACTTTGATGCGCGTATTTTTCTCTTAAGTAACGAGAGTTTGTCCTAATTATTTCGAAGAAGTTGCTGCTACGAAAAATGCCATTTGTTCAAATATTAGCAATGAACGTCTACACTTTAAACTGTACCTTTATGATACGGAAACTTTTGTTCTTAGTTTCAATTTAAATTTTGTATGGATAAGTTCGGAAAAATATTCGTCGCCTTTTTTCTGGCGTTTATTCAGCTGGCTTTGGCCTCGAAAGTAAACGATGAGGCATGCGAAAACCAATTAACTGGTTTCGATGAAGCAATGGAAGCGAAAGAGTTTTGGGCCTTCAAACGTAAGTAGTTCAATTGAGGTTTTCTGTAATAAGTGACGTTTGATATTTTCCTAGTCAAGGACTCTTGGGGAAAGATCAACTCAGGTTATCTGGTGGGGAATTTTTTCAGCCTCGGAAGTTACTCAGAATGTTTGAACTTCGCACAACCTACAAATACCAGTGGAATAATCGAAGGTCAATACTGCAAAGTAACCTTTGGCCAGTCGCAAAAGACTTTGGATGCAGAAGTTAAAGCTGGGGAACCCAAAATGGGTTTTGGAGCGGTGCAAGGAGTTTGCCTTCCAGCCACATGCTCGACAGAAAAAGTTCTGGAGTATTTAAGCTCAAAGTTACCAGATGGGATTGCAGCTTTGAAAGCGTTGTGTGAAACTAATGAACCGTTTCCATTGGACAACATTGATATCGCCGCAATGTGCGTGAATTCATTTTTTTTTATTTATTTGTTTAACTGTTTTGTTTTGCAGCGCGATGTTGTCTGTGGCTGTTTTTCTGGTGATTCTCAGCACAATCTACGACGTCATAGCAAGACAAAATCCAAGTAAATCTCCGAACAAGCTACTAGTTGCGTTCTCGGCCTACACGAACGGAGAGTCGATTTTCAAAGTCAATCGAGCTGAGTCAACCAGATCAGTCGCTTGTTTAGAAGGATTGCGATCAATATCGATGCTGTTTGTGATGCTGTCCCATCGCATCAATAACCAGTACTATAGGCCTTCGACGAACATCCTGGGTTATTTGGACACATTTAAACACTACAAAATTGTTTTCTTTCTTTGGGTACCTATCACTGTCGATACGTTCTTGGTTCTCGGCGGCTTCCTGAGCGCTTCGTCGTTGCTCAACGCATTTACCAGAAAGAACTACAACGCCTTCCAGTCAATCGTGAAACGGTATTTGAGATATACCCCGATTCTCGTTTCCACATTACTGTGCGCTCTCGCATTGTTTCGCCATTCTAACGATAACAGGCTGATCAAAGAACGAGAAAAGTGCGAAAAGTATTGGTGGTCGCTTCTTCTGCACGCTCAAAATTACGTAAACTTCAAAGAATTATGCTCAATATCTTCATGGTGAGTACTTTAGTTTTATAAGAAACATCTTCCTTCAACTATTATCTTCTATCAGGTATCTTTCAGTTGACTTCCAACTGTTCCTTATTTCGCCACTTCTCATTTATCCTGCATTGAAGCATGGCTGGAAGTACTTGTGGGTTCTGCCGGTTTCAGTGATTGCAAGTTGTCTCTACACTATGCAGCACTCGTTGGAGAAAGAGTACCGAGTGAAAACTAACTCGGTTGAATTCTATGCAGACACTTGTTGGTTTACGCATGTAAGACTCCCAGCTTGGTTCATAGGAATGGTGCTTGGATACATAGTGTTCAAAATTAGAGACAGAGAGGTCGTGATAAACAAGAAGTTTGTTTCGCTTATTTGGACATTAGTCATTGGCATGATGGCGGTTGTCATTGCTCTCTTCTTCCCATTCTATCAATATGTGGATAACCAAACCACGTTGATGGAAAACGCGCTCTTCCTCGGATTTCACAGGACGGTGTGGTCAATTGGAGTCGCCTGGATAATTTTCGCTTGCTATAAACTCAAAAGCGGTGGCTTCATCCGCTGGTTTCTGTCTTGGCCAGAGTGGCAGCCGATCGCTAGGCTTTCCCTCTGCATGTATCTGACTCATGACTTCTATCAGATGATAACACTCTCGTACATTAAAGAACCAATAACCCTCGGAATGTGGTCAACGGTGAGACTAAAAAGTAATGTTTAAAAACTTGCCTTTACTTATTTTCCTTGATTTTATAGATCACATCTTGGATAAGCGATATAGCGGTCGTTTTGTTTATAGCAACGTTCTTCTGTCTAACTTTTGAGATGCCGATAGTAGCAATTACAAACTTAATATTTGCCAACAAACCACAGAAAAAATCAATCGTTAGCGAATCGCCGAAACTTGAAGGAGAAACTGAAATTTCAACTGGCATCGAAAATCCAGCGTTTGTGATGGTTAAGCTGGACTAGTCACGTATCTAAGCTAGATTATTAGATTATCTAAGCTAGATGCATAACTTACGTTTTAACTTTAGTTCTCAAGTTTATAAATCTTCGTTGTGATAGTGAAAACATTTAATTTCAGTTTGAATAAAATCGTGTCCTTTATTCACAATGAAATCTTCCAAGATACATCGAATGTAACATACGATTCGCCATAAAGCGGCTGCTAATGATTTCTACAGGCTGATGAACTTTAAAACTTCGTCGTGCATATTCCTGAAGATTAAAATTCAATATTTATTTGTTGGTAGTAAACAGAAGATTAGGGGAAGCAACGAAAGAAAGTTTTGTGTTAATCCTACGTGTAATATCACGCTGCTTAAAACGAAGTCGCACCTCTAAGAACTTGGAGCTTGACCTACTTACTTCAAGGAAGCTGCATTTGCCTTCAACCCTAAGGCGATTAAAACGACTTTGCCCTGTCTGTTTCTAAGAGTTTCGACTGAAATAAATTTCATTGCCCGTTGTTGAATCATTTGGGAAGCTCATTGCGCTCTTTGGTGGATTCATCAATTACGTGCAACTAAATTTTTTCTCCCAATTTTCTCATTTAATAGTCCAACGAAACGTGAAATTTTGCTGTAAAAACTTCTTAACCCTTCGTCCCGAACTTGTTGTTTTAGTTGCTTGTAGAACAACAAGATGAGAAGGTAAGAAACGATCTAATTTCTCAAGCTACGAGTTCGTTAATAGCATGGTGCATAAAACGAAAACGGATGTTTATGCTCTTGCACTGCAATTATCAAATTCACATCTATGTGTGAATCGATCCTTAGAAAGAAAGAAGAAAGACGCCGCGCATTGGCTCGTTGGTCGATAACGTTTGTTGGTTCTTCACACAATTGCTCCGTTGTTGTAAAATTTGTTAAAGCGTTAAGTTTGTTCATTAATATTTTTCTTCTGTGAGAAGCGAACGGAGAAATTCAATTTTCTCCGGATTAATAACTCATAAAGAATATAATTTCAATAATTTAATAACTATTCATAGTTGAACGTAGCGATGTCGTGGCAGAGACTTGCAGGAAGTTAGGGGTGAGCCGACTCGAATTGGGTGCAACCATGCAAGCGGTTGTCGTCTTCTCGAGCATTCCTTGAACTCATCATTCTTGCTCTAAACACGATCCAAACGGGGCAATCATTTCAATGTTTCTCATATGAATAACAAAGAAATATTTTGTGAGGCCGGCTAGATCAAGAGGTTATAACAGTAACTAGTTGTCTAGCTAACTCTCTTTAATCTCTTCTCGAATTATTTATCGACTTTCTTAACTTCCCAGACTAGCTAGCTTCATTCTGGGCCTCCTAGACATCGGAACTCCTAGCCAGCCCACCAGAAGTTGAATCGTATCTCGCTACTGTTATTTATGGAACAAAGCGTCGAGGGGTGATTCTCCAACGAAATAATTCAACGTCGTTGTTCAACGCACGGCTGAGAGGAAACTTTTTTCAATTACATTGTCGCAATCAACATTTTTGTCCTCGAAAGCATAAATTGTGGAAGACACAAAAGAGACATTGAAACTGTGATGCGCGCATCGTGATGTATTCAAATGGTAATGGGATCATCTGATAGGGTAAACTTGATTGTGATTTATTGGCTGAGTCGAGAGATTTCTTTTTTCCGGGGCAGAATGATTGCGCAATTGAATTTTGAATGAATTTCCCTCGAAACTATTAAAGTTTAATTGCTTGCAAGCTCCGTCGGATTTGAACTCGACGGTTTCGTTCAAAATGTTTCATTTACCTTCTTCCATTTGTTTGAGATCGTTTTCGTGTTGTTTAGACAGATCACTTGAACGCAAAGTGACATCAAAGCCGATCCGAGATGCATTCAAAATACGAAAGCGAGCGAGAGAAAGAAATCGTCTTGTAAGTTTTGGCATGTGTCTTGACACTTTTGGAATTCGTTTTAAGTGAATTTGAACGATCGCGCGTCGCTTTTGCATTTCAGTTGTCGACGCTTACAAAAGCCGGGACGAAGAAGTAGAGAGCGCGAGCAAGCAAAAGTGTCGAGCACAACAAGATGGATCACATGAAATTGCTTTTGATCGGGCCGGGGGAATGGAAAATAAACATTCATGGGACATGTGCGTGAAGTCGTTTCGCGTCGACTGCTGATGATATCATTAAGGCGAGCTTGTAATTCCCGCATCACATTCTATTGAACACGATGATGAAGATAATCTGAAGCAATGGCCCGTTACAGCTTCGACAAGCCAAGCGACATCCATCTGCAGAGGCTGGATTGGGAGTCTCGTCACACAAATCATAAATAAATAAAATGAAATCAGATCAAAATTGGATTTAATGTCGATGGCGTGCTCCTAACGCGCTCACATCCTGCCTGGAAGTCCTTTCGCCTCCAAACTTTCCGTAAAAGGAAAGGGAAAGCCGGAGAAACTGCGGAAAAAGGGGATCGAAAACATATTTTTTTGAATCGTTGGCTTTATCGCTTGGAGTTTGCAAACATGTCTTGAATTCTAATGGAGCTATTGCTGAGTCGGGAAGAATGCGCCGCTCCAAAAATCTCATTGTGTTATTGAAAACCAATAAGACAAATCCGGAGCATTCGAAAGTCTATAACGCGATTTACGTGACTTTTGTTCTCGCATTCGCTGATACCTTTCAGCCATCGATGCCGGCAACATGATTTCCACCTCGAGGGTGAGTCGAGTGAAACACCTTTGATCGTTAAGCTTTAAAGTCATAAAAGTCTTTAAGATTTCCTTCGGCAAAGTTTGCGTCTCCCCCGTCGGGACTCACTTCTCGCAGATGGATGAGACTCGTCTACCAGATTACTCCCTGTCCGCAAATAACATGAATGGATAATAAAATCACCTTAACTTGACAGCTCCCATCGACCCACGTTAGACGAGGAGATTCATGCCCCCAGAATTTGTCTGACATTTCCCCAGTTAATTGATTGATAAGTTTGGCATGCAAGAATTTGCCTTTTTCAATTTTTTCACTCCTCGTGTTTGACATTTTATTTAGTGATTTATTGTGTTTGCTGTTGTCTCCACTGAAAGACTCGGAGCATTCCAATCATTTCCATCCACTTAAGCGAGGAGCGAGAAAAGGAAATCGAATGTGATTTTCGTGGTTTATTTTTAGAATTTCTTTTGAACAAAGCGATCGGGAAAATTGTGGAAGTGTTAATCGGATGCAAACACATGTTTGTCGCATCTCGCTCATAACTCAGGCTGACATTGAGAAGTCTTTAAAGACGATCCCGGCTAATGCTGGTAATTCGACTCGACGTTTATCTAACATTCGTCTTGTTACTTAATCTCTAGATTAAGTGACTTCACGTGCAAGCGAAAAAATAAACTTTCAAGTTACGTCGCCCGGTGTCGTTTCAGATTTTATTTGCCATTCAAACCGGCAATAAGAAGTAAAGAGGAAATCATTGAGTTTGACACAAAGGCACCCCGGCTTGTTGACGCACTAAACCTCTAACCTAATGACCCATTTAAACAAGCTCTAACGCTCTTCTCGGCGACTCAAATGGAGCAAACGAAAAGGAAATCGAAAATCCTGTCACATTTTAGCCATAAATAAATGAAATGGATTCCCGATGAAATTGGATTTAATGCGATGTCGTTGGAAAACGAAGAGGCGATGGCTTCTTAAAGAAAGCGAAAGTCATTTCATTTGAATACGCGATGGAGAATAAAAAGAATCAGAAATCGCTTCGGCTGAAAGGAGTCGCAATCCACTAAACATGTTTTGAATTCATTTCTTTGAGAGCTTTCGAAGCATTTGCGAGATAAACATCGCCTAGAAGCCAAAGTACTTTGCTGCCAAAAAGTCTCGAGCACTCTCGTGGCTGATCTTTTGCCTGATAAAACTAAATTAAAACTCCACATAAAAAATCTCTCGCAAATGATTTATGGCACCCTCATTCGGGCCAGGCCAGCCAGCCAGCTTTCCTTTTTCTCATCTCCATGCATGTACGATATAAATTCTAATGAAATATCCAATTAATTCTCCGTCGACACACAAAAAACTCAAACATTTTTTCTGTCTCGATAAACATTTCTCGATGCGGAGATAAAAAATTCTGATTTGAATTTCCATATTTCTTCTCATGTCACGTGATTACGCATTGTTCACTGCATCGATCGAGGGTTGATTATCGATTCATTCCGAGCTTTCAATTACGAGGAAGTGAATCAACTGTCAGAGGTTCTGAAAAGGAAAATATCCCTCTGACCACAACAGACGATCGAACCCCTGAACCTTCGATGCCTAATCAATGAAGGGTCACGGAAGAATTTCGAAGGAAACTATAACTGTACTACTAACACACATTTTGCTATCCCCTGCTCTTTGCGAGCGCAAAAAATAATTACAGTTGCAGCATTCACAAGAGCTAAACCATCGAGCACAGTAAATATTGATCGAATGCATCATCAGGTCGGAAAACGAAACCGAGAGGGTGCGGGAGGGTGTAAGTCTGCTCAATAATCTCATGTTGCATCGTTCCCATGAGGTTTACGCAAGAATTCAATTCCCGCGTGAACCAAAAACTATTAAAGACCGTGAACTTGAAAAATATTGACAGACTTGCGACGAAATGATTAAAAAACTCAATCAACGAAATCGCAATGGAAAATATTTGCTTTCCTTTGATTAATGTTTTGATTGGGCTGATTGAAATATTTGGGAAACTGTTCAATTGGAAAGCTGAAGTTTGTTTATCAGCTGATCAGATTTGTGATTTAATGAGGAAAGTTTTCACAGCAATTCCTGATTCCTTCGTGTTAATAATTGAAGGCAAATTGGTAGCTGCACTTAGTTGGAAACACGTTCAATAATACGTGTCAAGGTCGGCTATCAAGTTCTAATTTAGGCGCTATTGAGTACGTAGTTCGTATTTTGTTCTTTTAGTTCTAAATTGAACTGAAAAAAAGCAGCCATGAACTTGCACTATCAATCGTTTTAAAAACACGACGAATATTTATGCAGCAAGCCGACCACTGTCTACTGAAATCGTTTGAGCTTCCGTGTCGGCAGACAAGCAGCATCAAAATTATAAACCCAAAGACTTCCGAAAGTTTGCACAAAATATTTCGCCGTCTACTCAAGTTTAATCCCCAACTTTTCCTCCCAATTTGCCGGCAACTAATGCGCTGTGTTTCCACACCAGCTTTTACTGACTTCGCTGCTTTCCAACAATATGTTCCGTTGTGTCACACGAGATAATAATTCTCCCGTGCGAAGTGTAGCGAATCAGTTGTAAAAAAAATTTATGTTTGTGTAAACGGTCGGAAAATTTATGGCAAAAAGTTGTACTCATGTCGCTCTCGAGTGGGGAGATGGACTGCGGTGGAGCGAAAAAACATTGTGGGGACTGACAGCGGGCTTGGACTTCTCCCTATTTGTGTATCATTAATTTAATTTGACATTGCAATGTTTTTTGACAGTGCCCGTCTCGCAATTAGATTTCAGGACATAAAAACGTTAACGGTTGAATGGCTTTGATAGCCGCGCGTAGATTTCATTCGATTTTAATGGCTGCTCGAGCGTGTAATTGAAGCTAACTCTACGCTTTTCCCGGTGGAAACTAAACGTCAAATTAAAGTTTAAAGCCGGCTCGTTGTGGCGGCTTGACGGAATGCAATCGATAAACGCTGCACGAAAGAAAAACATTTCGTAACTCTCTTCAACTACATTTTGATCGACGAAAGATTTCTGTTTAGACGTTCTTTCATCTCAGTCTAGGAATCAGTCTAACGATGGGAAATGAATCGAGTGAATGTTTATTTAAATCGAAACATCAAGCGAGAGGTGAAGCTGCAAGCGCTGATTGAATTTTTCCTCACTAAATTGCTTTAATGACGAATCAAGATCATCATTTGTGACCCAAATTCAATTTGTGGCGAGGCGCGAGAGCGAAAGTGATGGCGAATGCAATCAGCGTAAATTAGTGGAAAGAAATACGGCAATTCCCAGGCCGCAGAGTTCGGAGGGAGTTCATGAGATGCGTCGATAGAATTTTTATGTTTTCACTTTTCTAAGTAGTCGAGCTCATGATTGGCGTTGGGCGGAACTCCCAAATTACCCCAAAACCCCGAAAATGCATCGTGGAAATCTCAAATTTGTTTACGACATCTCACGAATTGGGAAACTTTGTTCATCTCGCACGGTAAAATGTTTCCATCGGAAAATTGAAACACCGAAAAATTTGTTTCACGCCGCTCGGTAAGGAAAAATCAGAAATAGAAAGTCAATTAGCCGTTGAGTTTCTCTCTCCAACCTCTGTCAAATTATTTATGTCTTCGTCCCGAAATAAACCTGAAAATTGGTTTCGTGAAAAATGAACTGTGGAAGTGGCTGCGAGTCGATTCGTTCGAGAGAGTTAATTCAAAGTTTTATTCAAAGGCAAAAATGTTCACAATAAGCAAATTTGTAGCGCTTGGCGAGTTTCACACTTAAGGTTCAACATGTGCGAGTTCAAAGAGCGAAATTTCGTGCAAGTTCATAAAGTTTCAAATTGATTCTTATTCAAAATATCTCAATCACTGAAAAAGCTTCAAGTTGCAGGAACAATCGTCAAAAAGAGTAACTGTGTGATGTGAGCAATGTGGGCGTCTGATTGTGTGATGAGGAGAAGTAAATCGGGAAGGAAAAAGCAGTGCCGCTCTGTTCAGGTGAAGTCGTGAGCTCTGAGCAATAGATTGACCCAATTGAGTCGAAGCTCCTTCATCTCAACAGATCCACACTGAAGCAAAGCTCATCTGCGATGGCTTGAACACATGATTTCGTTCGTTATTGATTCTCAGCTCCTTTTGTACTGCTTCGCTTAACAAACGAACAAAACTTCACTACTAGATTGTTTAACGTTTTCTTATCATTCTTTGGCACTTAGTAGTTCACTGGCAAGGTATAAAGCTATTTACAGAGATGCATCGCGAGCCGCGATCATCTTGAGCAACGTTGGAATGAATAAAATTGCATAAATAAAACGATGAATGCTGAGCTTCTGACCGCGTCCGCACTGCGATCGGTCTTTGTTACTGTGATCATACTTTGGTTCCTGTTAAAGTTATCATAAGTGATCTGTAATCTTGTATGTTATCCGCTACTCACCCTCGCATGGTTCGTCATACAGCTCTTCGAACGATTTCGGAAAAGAGGTTTACTCAGCCTGCGGCAGAAATAAGTCGTGTTAAAATATTCTTTCGTCCTAGGTACATCGTTGAAGTCCCATTTGGTCGGCTCCTTAGGGCAATTGAGGTTCGTTATAAGCAAAATCAAGTTACTATGTTCGATTCTCTGTACAGCAAATGGTCGGTCGCATTCTTCATAAGTCTTTTTAAAATTGCTCTCATTCTTGGTTAATGAGTACACTACATTAGATTTATCACATTTGTGTGGCCGGGATCGATTCAAGTGACGCATGAGAATGTACTCATGGCCTTTCTGCTCCGTGCAGTTTTGCCATCTCTTCTTTTTCCTTTCGAAGCATTTTTTGTACGCGGGATCATTTGGATCGTTCGCCGTAACATCTGCGTCGGCGAGACATTCAGCGAAAGCTTTCTCCTTAATCGTAGGACAGTAATATTCACTGTTCTGAAGCTCATCATAGTAATGCTCCCGGTCTGGATACAACACTGCGAACGGAACAGATTGTAGGCTAAGAAAAAGTTTAATTCTTATTTTGATGGCGCTTACAGTTGGCCATGTGCGATGGCAACGCGTACACCGCTGACGAAAGCGTCACAAATAGAGCAGCGAGATACTTGAAAGGATCCCAAAGGAAAACATTTAAAGCGGAATTGTTGATTCGTTTCAATAAAGCGTCGTAAGCAATGTTTTTGTCTTCGTAACAGACGCCTTGATAGTCGAAGACTGTGACCGGCTCATATATTTTCTCCTCGACGAGAAGTTTCATCAAGTTTCCTTCGACTGATCCGAAGAACTTGCCGGCGTGAAAGGCTTCGGGATCGGACAGAATGTAACCGTTGTCGTCCAAAACGTAGCAGATTTCTGGTTTGTCTCGCGGACACTGTGAAAATAATTAAAATATGATCTCAGCTCGTGATCGAAGTGCTTCACTTACGCTTTTCTCCATGATACTCTCGAACTTGGAATGCGAGAGTTGAAATCCAACGACAGCTATCGGAACTTTGTCGCGAATGAAGATTGTACTCGTCGCTGTGATGATCGGATCTGAAAGCTCGTAAGCGTTGAATGGAACTGAGTACACAAAGCTATCCGGGAAGTTTAGGTTGAAGTCTACGGCGTGTTTGTACCAGACTTCGTCGATTGAGTTCTTCATTTTGTTGCCGAATTTAATTTTGCTAGTTCGCTTGTCGAATATTTTGAAGCGCAGCAAACCGCTGTGGGTCGAAATGAAAGAAGTCTTCACTGACTTCTTATGCATCGGACCTTCGAATCTCTCTATCTGATCTCTTAGTGGTTTTGGGAGGTCTTCGTTGAAATCCTTCGTGATTTTGGCATCGTGCAGCAAAGCCCACATGAGCTTTCTGTCGCAACGAGTGTCGTTTGAGTCCAACTTGTGATCGGGCCTCCATCTCCAGCCCGACTCTTCAAACTGTTCGAGATAAAAGATGAGTTCTTCTTCCGGTGTCATCTCGCAGTTGTCGGGATCAATGTGGCCAAGTTTCATGTCTTCAAATCCCTTTCTTATGCCTCGACAGTAAATCCAATCAGGATGGAGCCTGAACTCAGCTTCGAATAGTTTGACGAGATTGTTGCCCTTCACCATCATCGAGTCAGATTCTTTGTCGTCGACGTAAACTCGACCACTCAGATTTTCGGGAAAGGTAACGACGACGGTGAAAGGAGTGTAAGCAATTTTCCTCCAAAAGTAATTTCGTCTCTGTCGAAGTGCTCGTCGCTGTGTTGAAGAGAAAATGATTCACGTGAAACTAATCAAATTAAAAGCCAAATTCTTACCATATCGTCGAAAGGCTGAAGAGCTTGCATGAACTTTTTTCCGTCTGGCTTAATCATCATTGCTTCGCGAAGCTGAGAACAAAGTTAAAAGCGTGAAAGATAATTCGTCTCTGTGGCAAGCAGCTTAAGCTTACACCCAACAAGTGCTTGTTGAATTCCCTAGCATCGTATTCGTCATCCATCAGCTCAACCTCCACTAAATCCACAGAGTCGTACGACGGCTTGAGAATCTTTCCTTGAAACTGTCGGAAGAAATTTGTTTACCAAACAATTGAACTTCGCTTGCGGGCGTCTTACCAATGGCCTGAAGTCGGGATGCGATAAAATATTTCCGTTTTGATCGATTATGAACGCGTAGCCGCCCACGCCCAAGCGATAGTTTTGGAACAGTCTTTCAAATTCATATAAAGGCACATCGATAGCGGCAACTCCCATGAGCGACTGCGAACACAGAAGCAAATTCAAAATTGCGCTTCTCAGAAGCCTTAAGTCGTTCTTACCGCGTTTGCTCCGTGGTCGTAGGCTGCCATCGAAACTGTCGTCATAAAGACGTATTTGCGAAATTCTGGGTCTGGTTTCTCCGGATCGTTCGACGTTATGCACGGATACCAGTCATGCTCGCTTAGATATTTGACGACTCTCACTCGCTGCATTTCGCGCTGCCTGCAGTCCCAATCTGCAAAAGGTAAAACGATTTTGCTTTGCAATTCAGTTGGCAATATTTAAGCTTTTATCACACCGACAACTAATCAAAATCTTACTCACCGTTGTTAGTCGTTCGAATGGGATCGAGGATGTCAACGTAGAGATTTGACCAGAAGACTGGATGGTGATTTGAGAACACAAGCGGCCGAGAGATGACGGGAATATATTTCAAAGCATTCTCCCTCGTCTCGCTGGTGATATCAACCTGAACGTAATAGCCTCGGTTCTCGCAGGCCATGAGTTTTATTTGCTCGAAGTCATTCTCGGGAATTTGCGAGCCAATCATGTAAGTGAAGATTCGTGTGTTGTTTCCCCTCTCCCAGTTGTACTTCCGGAATTTATCTTGGATGGTCTGGTTGTATTCCATGCCGTCAGTTATGAGCATTATCATCTGGTTACAGTTAGCGCTCACGTTCCTGTGCTGCTGGAGCGTTGGAAAGGCTTTATCCAGAGCCAAGCCTAAGTCACTTTGACCCCATGGATCGATATTGTTCAGTGCAAGCTTGAACTCGTGAATGTTTGGACTTGTCGCCTGAACCAAACCTTCAGCGCAGTCGATTAAATAATCGGCCGTTCCGTTTCCGAACTGAATTATGTTCACGAAGTCATTTTGCGTGAGAGTGTCTAAGAGGTTCCGAATGACGTCAATCGCGATCAAGATTCTCTGGCCCTTCATTGAACCGGCCCTCTCGACGAGAATAATCATGTCTTTGGTGGAAGCGGCCGCGCCGGTGTACCAGTTTCGCATTCTGCAATCGAACGTGTTGATCGGGTGAAACGACCATTCAGTCGCTGGGAAATGTCTAAAGAGTCCCGTTGAGTTGCAGAAATACTGCCAGCCAATTTGCGGGTCCTTCTCGTAATTACTGCGGAACACTTCGTCGAGTCCTTTAGTGCGATACATAATTCTGGCCATCGTTTCATCTATATCAAAATAAAAGGAAAAGTCCAATGAGGCTTAAGTCAAAGGTCGCCGATCCAACTAACTTTTATCGAAGACGTCGAGTGGAAAAAACACTGACGCTTCCTTTGATTTAATGTTGAGCGTTTCGTTAAACTTTGCGATGCATCCCAGATCTGGTCCGTCCTCGCCATCACCATCATCATCAGGCTGGTCCGACTTGATGCAGTAATGCGATTCGTCGACGGGCTTACGTTTCTTTGTATAATTTGCGTCTTGCGACGCCTTTTCCAGCCTCTCGCTTTCGATTTCTCTTTCCCTAAGTATTTCTGTCCGGAACTGGTCTCGCTTTCTTGTGTTGATGAAAGTGAAGTTCTTGAAAAATCCCGACTCCTCAAGTTCCTTAAGGTTATCTGGAGTTTTCGGCAAGTTTTCCGATCTGTTCGCGATTTCCTATGAGACCGCGAAAGTTTTCTAGTTAAATATGCAATGAGCAGTTACAACTTTTATTTACCTTCACGGCGGTTATTCTAACATCAAGCATGGCTTTCAGGTCTCTCGCGATTTCATCGACCAACTTCGATCCACTTTTGTTTTCAGCCTTTACTTGCGAGAAGCTCTACGAGCATGAAAAGAGAAAAGGAAAAACTCTTTGTGATGTCACGAGACATATGATTGTACAAACAACGTGCAACAACTTCGCCAGCCCGTACACATTCATTCACGAACACTGACTCACTCATTCATTGCTGCCCAGATACATGAGTGACGTCATCGAATCCTTTTTCGCATTGGCGCGAGAGCAGAGCAAAGCATGTTCGAGGAAAAAACTTTTCTTCTTTTCTCACCTCCTGAACTTTTTTCCTTTTTGTTATAACTTCGCCGATGTCCCACAGATCGTCGCCGATTTGTTTTGCGAGACGTTGACACCTGAAATGGAATGCAATGATGAAAGCTTAGCTCGGACCAGGAACGCAGCCCAACTAACATAAAATCGATTGTGTCGGCGCCAGAAGTCTCAGCGTAGAGATTCACCAAGAAAACGGTGAGAATGAGCCGTGTCTTCAACATTATTCACTTCTATAATGCTTTGCCTCGAACGTTTGACATAAAAATTCTAGAAACTTCACGTTTAGCTACAATAAAACTTAAATATTCGCGACCACCAACTCTTTTAGGAACTTAAACTGGCTCTGCTTCTGAGAAAACTACAAGGACGAACCAACAGTTCACAAATTTTTCATCGCACACCCGAATTTGGCTGGGAACGATTGAGACTTGTTACGCGCAAGCTCACAAGTCCGCAGTCCTCGGAGGCAGCGGGGGGAACATTTATGGCTCTTGTGTTCCACCGTCAGCATCCCGAGCGCGTTTTCATCTTACGAGCTTCACGCAATAAGCGGTTTTCCTCGTCGTGAAGCCTTTTATTTTACGCAGAGTTTATGCAGCCAATAATAAGTATTTACGGCTCGGTAGTCATTTGCGCTACACGCGCAATTTACGACACTTCGAAGGACCCGCTGTTCGGTATGTAAGAAGTTCGGGACGTAAAATTGTGTTGATTATGTTTGAGCAAAAAAACTTTTGATGTTCCAAGTGAAATACGATGCGATGAAAGGGTTGACAAAGGATTGCGATTGAAGTGCGGGTAAAGATAGGATCGCAAGAAGATAACTGAGAGGCTTTCGGATTGAGTGTGTATTAAGTCGCTGCTCAGTCCAACGACTTCCCATGAATATTTCCTGGTACTCGCTATTCAATCAAACAAATGTTCCGCTATCAAGAAGACAAATGACATCGATCAGCGGAACAATAAGCTCCAACATCGCTCAAATGCTTATGACAAATTTTACATAATTCACCTCGTTTGCCTCAGACAGCGGCGACGGAAAAAGCGAAGGAAAAACTTTATGCACGCACGCAATCAGAACAAATGTTCCTGATTACAACTTTCGGCTTTTTCCAACGCAAATCCACAATAAATATTTCATCCACGCACACATGAAACTTCGCTTCTTCTTCCTGGGACTTTCCTCGCTGTCAGGATTAAGGACGGAGAGTTCTTTCTCTCGAGAACCGACTAATCCATGGACATTAATTTTATTGTCGTTCTCCAGATTGCAGTGACACTCGAACGACACATGTTTTTATAGCCGTAGCATAAATTTCTCTCTTCCTTCTTGGCTGACTTCTTCGGGAGGGAAGCCAAGAGATCAGTTTCAAGTGAGATGAATTTGATGAACGAAACATCAACTAAACGTTCATAATCGCTTTGAGCTTTACTGCTGGCTTTATCTACTCAGAGAGAAGCTGTCTTCCTACATATGCGGCAGGTGCAGAGACGTCGCTAGCGAGTTGTTTGAAATTCCGTTCATCACTTCAAGCTAATGTAATTAATGGCAGAAGTTAATTAGCTCGCAGCAGTGACTTTTATCGGTGGCCTATTCACTCAACGATCTCTACAAGCCACGAGTGTGTAAATTTGCTAATTAGGGACTTTTTTTTAAAAAAAAGCATGCGAGAGCACAAAAAATATTTCATGACAGATCGCCGACGATTGATAAGCAAACATCCATTTCGGCAAATTAATCAACTGAAATATTTCCGCTCTCTCGGTTTGAAGTTTGCACTTCAATCCGATGGAAAATGATAAAATCATACAGTTTTTAATTAAACGGAGTGAAGATGGAAACATCAAAGAGGTTTCGGATGGTCTTTGGTGTCTGCTGCAACCGCGAAAGGAGAAGCGGGGAATCGGGCTTAATTAGCAGGTAAAATTCTTCGAAGAGAGAGAAGGCGGCGTTGAGTTGGCACATCTCTGATTGACTGCGAGTTCAGCTTTGAAATATTTAAAATTTATTATTCTGGATTAAGTTTACAAAAAGGAAGTTTAGTTAATTTGGGACGTCGAGTCTTCAACCTTCTGATTTAAGGACGGGAAGAAGTTCATGATCTTCCGTATCGCTGTCAAAAATCTACACAACATTTTCACACTCAGGTTCATCTGTCTTTGGCTCCAGACTTTTCTTATTCCGCGGACGTGGCGGCGGCCGGCTCAGTCGTAGTCGGAAGACCTTTTTCTTTTTGTTTTCCTTGGGCTCTTGTTTGACGAGTGAGCCGCTGCCCGTAGCTGATTTTTTGAAGCTTCTCTTACACTTGTTGATGATCATTCTATGGATTCCAAGCTTTGTCGGAGTTGCATTCGGAATGAACGGCTCTGGTTTGATGAAGATTGGCTCGTCTGGAATGCCATCGACTGGTTGATCATCGCACAATTCAATTTTGCGCTTCTTGGGAATTCGGTTCTCATTGGGTGTCTTCTCCTGCTCAACTTCGATTCGTTCCAACATTATAACTGGTGTCAGATCAAGCGAATTCTTTGCTTTTAATTTTTTAATGACTGGCGTTTTCACGGCTGGAATTTTTTCTACTTTAACCTGGGCAGGTTCGAGTTGGATCTCTGTTAATCTGTTGTATTCTTTCTTAAGAAGTTTCATCTCTGTCTCACGAGTCATTCTAGCGTAATATTCATCAGCGTCGAGGAACCGCAGTCTTAACTTCTCAACGTCTTCCACATCCGCGATGCATTTCTTGCAGACAAGCGAAGGAACTTTTTTAGCGACATCGAGCATGGTAATCCCGGAAATCCTATTTATTTTTAATGCCAACTGTGTATCCTTAAACAGCGGTGCCAACGGTTCACTCTCGCCTGGTACTAAACACAATCGGCAGAACTTGAAAATATTCATTTTGATCAACTGAACTGTTCCAAATCTGAGGCTGTACTGATTTGTTATCGTCCACTCAGTTTAATAAATAGAGAACATCTGAGAGCCGTGCGAGGTCAGGTAAAGAAATTCGCTAATGACGGTCAGAAGAGAAACTGAAGTACAGCTGAGGTCTAACTGCGAATCTCGCTGCTGCTAGCAAGAGAAAACCAGCCGAGCGATGAGCTGCTTTTCTATGTTTTCTCACACCAATTCAGCCTTTGCTCTGAGGAATTTTCATTTCAAAATTCACCTCGAACATTCTCGAAATGCTTTTCCGTCCAATTTCGTCCAAATCGCTTTGAACTTTCACCGAAGGCTTTCATTTGATCTAGCCATCGAAGAAGAGAAATCAATGACGCGACTCTCAATTAAAACTTCTCGGGTGTTCCAGCCGAAATGAAGAAATAACTTTCTTAATTCATTATTACGTTGCTGTTCCTTCGAATGGCTAATTAAGATGACTTTCGTTCACACTCGGCACCGACAGAGGACCGTGGAGCCTTTGAAATGGTAATTCCCGACTAATAAAAGCCTCGAATTACAAGGCATGAAAGTTGTTCTCTGAATTTATGATTGTTATTCAATCCGATGCGTTTCCTTTCCGTAGCAGCAACGATCTGTTGGCAACGTGTTCTTCGTTCCCCGTTCCTCCAAACTCATTTCTTTTTATTTGATTCTCCTTTGTTCTTAAGATTCTTAACGCCTTTTAATGAACTGATTGCTTTCCACAACGAGAAGTCGCAAAGAGCAAACGCGAGACTCTGTAATTTCAGAGTTTCCATTTAACGCCCACGCTCGACAGTGACAGTGCAATGCTTGGAAGGCGCAAAGTTTCAAGGTGAATTTTAGGGCCGCATCTCAAGTTAAACTTGATAGGGAACCTCGAATCGTGCCTTGAATTCGAGGCACTTGACCCATGAAATTGAAATTTAGTTTTGCCTCATTAGATATTTAAAAGGAGGCTCGAAAAGAACGAAATTCTCTGGCCCGATAATGCTCAGCTGACCTCTTATCCCAGTTGTAACATTATTCCCTAGGCGTCCAAGTTGTAAGCCAATGCTTCTCAAATCTTGCTAAGCCCTCAAATGCAACTATTTTGCATCTTTCCCTGATACCATCGCAAAGTGAAAACAATAAATTAAGCTTGAGATTATACATTCTGCAAATTGAAATCGACATTTGTTCTTATGCGACGTGTGTAGGCAAAAAATCTTCTCTTGTTTTGTCTTTTGCGAACTCTAAATTCGTTTTGTCGCTAATTTACTGTAACGCAGAGTTTGCCTTCTCGTCGAGCATAATTTACAGCTCTTAGTCGAGTCGGAGCTGCCAAATGTGCATTCAACTCTAATATTTCAGCTAATTAAATTCATTTTTCATCTCTTTTGTTTAACGCGGCGATTGTTCGTTTCATCTTAGCTTGTCTGACTAGCTGAGAGTTTTCACTCGCTGTCTTTCATCGTTGGTCAATCTTTTTCGCCTCGTGATTGACTTGATTTAATGAGACATACTCGTAGACTGAAGTTTTAGCTAGAAGAGACCTTGGAAGCTTATTAAGAATGCAACAAATTTCGACTTTCATGATATGAAAATTTCATTTGATCGCATGAAGGCAAGGAAATCTCGACTGCTCACTCGCATGTTTTTGTCTGAAGCATTCTGAGCGATTAAGCATCTGATTCGTCTCCCCCTCGACGCTCGAGTTTTTTATGACTCGACAAGATTTACTGTCCTATTGCATTGAAAGAAGTCATCAAACTTTTCCGAGCGACTTGCCGCGTTGTTCTCGTTGTAATTCACACATAAATCCACGTTTGTTTAAGTTTAGGCGTTGACCTGATGAAGCAAAGGGGAGACGAATTAGAAAACTCTATGGAAAATGATGGGAACGAATGCTTTGGATCTGCAGTAGACGTAAAAGTATTTACGAGACGAGATGACACGACGACCACCCGCCGACTTTGCAGGTCGTCAACTCATCTGTGAAGCGACATGTGAGAAAGAAGTCTCGAGACATTTAGCACTTCCAACAGTTGCGAACGATGAGCATCTTGACTCGAACGCCACAAAGTTGAAATTACTTTTTTAGTTTTGTTTGTTTATTTAAATAAGCCAACTCGACTGGATCGACTCAACCCTTCGCTCACTATTGCTCTTGATCCCTTCATGTCGTAATTTGAATAATTTCCATCTTAAAAAAATATTCATAAATTGATTTCGGCAAAGGGGCGAGAAAAATCCTGTTTCTTGTGTCAACATAAAGTTGACAATTATTGAGAGACCGAGGGAAAATCATTCACCGTCACTGCAACACTGAAAGATTGACTTAACTCCAGGAAGATTTCGATTTTAGTGAAGTCAACTCAATCTCAACGGCCTATTTAGGAACAAGCACTCAGTACCACTAAAGATGAAGTACGCTGTTTCATGTTCAAAGTTTGTTGATCGTAAGTTTTGCAAAATGTTTATTTCGCATCCCTCGAGCCACTGAACTGATCGACAATCTTTCCATGAGCTGAACTGCAACTGGACAAATTTTGTAGTTATAAAAATAAGATTCACGAAACAAGCTTCTCATGTTGATTATTTTCTCACTGCGAAGCCATCAGTTAAACCTCAGATGAATCCAAAAGCAAAAGTCAATCTCAACTCGAACATGTGTTAACTTGCTTTTGTCATTCTGAGACTCAAATTATTTCACGTTGTCTCAGGACATTTTCAGCTCAGGTAGACGAGACAGCCGATGTAACTTCCGTTGGGCTTCTTTGTCCGCAATGCTCGAACAGCGATTTCTCATGTCGACAAAGAGGAGATAATTTTAACACATTTTCGTTCTCGAGAACTTCTGGTGAAGAAGTTAATAACAGATTTTAGAGAAATCAATTTAGTAACATGTTGCGATCGAGGATGAGTTAATAATCATGGGGCCTGACGTCGAAGTTTCAAGATAATTGATTCAATTTACTCTTTCTCGAGCCGTTGCAGACAATCGCCGACTTATCACGTTGCGTTGCGTTAATTGTGCGAAAGCGTCTCCGTCGTTTGTCATTACTGAAACCCTCGCGCTTCATGAACTGCGATGATGACATGTCTTCGCCCTTTCCCTCCGATGATTCATGTACCGAAAGTCATGATCAAACAGCGATAATTAACATGTTTTCCTTCGCCTTTCGGTGTCGAGAGCAATTCCTAAATTAAAATATGCGATAAATCATCATTTTCGCGTCGAGCGACAACGGCACGCGCCAGACTTTCCATTAGTTGTCAAACACATCGAGCGAATATTTGCATTGAGCAACAATCCTCTTCGCCTCCGGTGACAATCACAATGTATCGAGTTGTTCGCAAGTTTAATGATGACGTCGTGTTGCGGGGGAGAAGGATTTTTAAGCCAAGCGTGAATTGCTTGAATTTGCTGCAACTTGTTTCAACAATCAATTTCGTATATTTGTTAATCTCCCAGCCTTTAATTATTGCATCATTTTTCACAATAATCTCGATTATTTATGCAACAGTTTCCATCAACTGGAGCGTTTTATTTTAATTCAGATGCGCGACGCTCGACAACGAGAGATCAAAGAAAATTCTTAAAATGTCATTCGCTGCAAGTCATGGATGGAACTGTCGTCGAGCAAGAAAAAGAAAATTATTCATCGACTGCACGTGTTGGTGGCACAACTTGGTGCAAAAATCCACAACGAAAGGTTGAGTGGAAATTTTAAAATCGTTGGAAAGTTGATCAACACGTGGAAGGAAGTTTGAGAAAGCTTCAACCTCAGGCTGTTACTTCTCTTGTCTCGAGCTCTCAATAAACTTCTGACATTGACTAAGTGTGTACAAAGCCAGAAAAATAACCAATTAATATCACACGTCGCCTAATTGGACGGCAAAGGTTAATTAATGATGACAAATTGGGGAATGAAATTAAAATAATTTCCCCAACTGGATTCATTCATCAACGAGCGATAGTTTGTTGTTGCGGTCAACAAATAAATTCGCTGGACTTTTTAATGAAACTTTTGGTCTCATCATGAGCCATCGAGCGCCAATCTAAACTGCCAACAAATTAATTCTTGGGTTAGACAAACTTGAATTGTCAACTTGCCGATCGATGAACAAATATTTCATGCAATTTTCCACGAATGACTTTTCTGCTATATGACAACGAAAATCGATTTAGAATTTTATTTAAAAAGTTTTCTGGATTGACGCTTAAGCTTTATGAAAATTTAACGTCTTTTCTGCTTCGAATGTCAAATTTCAACGACTTTTCTGCTTCAGTTCTGCAAATTGGCGCCAATTTTTCGCAAACTTCTGATGCTCGCGATTTATCAACGATTCAATTGATTGTAGAGCAATTTAAACTCGGTGTTGATCTCACGAGCAAAGCAGATAATCGATTGACAATGGAAGAAACAACGCAGCATCTTGAATTCAGCATTGAAACCAGCGATTTTAAGATTCAACTTTATGAATGCCAGAAGCAAGGATTATTCACCGATTGTACCATCGCAGCGTCGTGTGGAGAATCTGTGGATGTTCACAAAGTTGTCCTGGCATCTTGCAGCGAATACCTTGCCGTAAGTTCAGAACATTTCAGCAACTGGATCCAAACTCAACTGTTTTGTTTACAGAATCTTCTCACTCGTCGCCACGCCGATCCGAATCCAGTTCTCGTCTTTGCCAATGTGCAGTTCGATGACTTGTTAAGAATAGTCGAGTTAATCTACACTGGCAACGTAACAATCCGTGAAGATCAGCTGAATGGATTTGTGATTGCAATTGTAGCTTTTCAAATTCAAGGAGTTTATCGAACGGAATCGTCTGAACCCGTGAAGCTACCAGACGAGGAAGTAGCGGAGGAATCTGAAGAGGAAGAAGCACAAGATGTGCAAATGATCTCGAAAGAGATCGTTAATGCACCATCGGGCGACGGAGAAATTCCCGTGAAAGCTTCGAAACAAAAGCAGGCGAAAGCTCTTCGGCAGAAGCAAAACGCCGGATTGGCAGTTCTTCCGCCAGACAAATCTTCCACAGTTGTTTGTAACTTCTGTGGAAAAGCAACTCGATCACATAACATATATCGACATAAAAAAGAATGCGCGCTCAACCCGAATCGAGTGATTTACAAATGCAAGTTCTGCTCCAAGACATTTGTACGGAAATGCACCTTAAGCCTACACGAGAAGACTCACGAGCCTCAAGGATCCGAGTCCACCGCTAAGAAAGAAAACGTATCACCATCTTATGATTAACAAGCCATCAAGAGATTTCTACTGAAAGCTTGAAATTTTCATACTCCTAAATTTATATTCGATACAATAATTTGAAAACTTAGAAACAATTTTCCATGCAAACAACAAAATGTTTTGTTGAAACTATCGATTTGAATAAACTTTGGTCTTCCGTCCAGCAGTAAAATCCGATTAATTCTCTAAATCATTCAATGATTTTCCTTTCAGTCTCAAACAAACAATCGAGATGAAAATGTTTTCTCTGTCTCAATCGAGTGGACAGCGATGATTACGTGCCATAAATCAGATCATTTGTTCGTCCTCTCGGCACTTTAACACTTTGCAGTCGTCCGATTGGCACTTGGTGACGCAAACAGCTGAAACGGCAACATTAATTTCACTTCAAATCTCTAAATTTGTTTCGAATTGCAATTCAAAAGTCCATCGAGAATCAATTGTGTCGATTCCACCCCAACGCATGACACTTTCACCTTCTGCTGCTGCCGACGATGCAACAACAGATTAGTCTCGTTCCTTCACTTATCATGTTCATCTCAGGAAATGCGCAATTTTTTTATGGTCGTCAATTGCAGAGAAAACTTCTCGGAATCTGCGAACGCAACTGCAAAAGGTTTAAAGTGCCGTCAGATTTTCCACGCGTCATTTGATCGCAATTGATTATTCTCGATGATGCGTGACACGCTGGGATGATCCAGCAACCGCCAGCTGCTCAAAACAATTATTTTCGTGTTGTTTTTTCATAAATTGGACGAGCGAGAGACACGAGAAGCATCGATGACGATCTTCTCTTATGCAATTCCGAGTTCCCCTGGAAATGCATTGACGAGGTTGCCTGATCCGTTGAGTTCTGTTATTCCTCCGCAAGCGGCAAATCTGCTTCCACACGTGGCAACATCGGCCGAAGTAAAAATCGGAAATGAAATTAGGGTGATTTGCGATTGGAATTTGTTTGTGCGTTTTCGGTTTGTGGCGATGCTCGGGATAATTTTGTTGTGGACGACGAATTTACATTGATGAACAAAAACACGGAACCGTAAATCGATGTTGACTTGCAGATGACGAGAATGCGTCGTTGAGAGGTGATTCGATTAGCCGCGGCCGGCAACAAACAACTTTCTTTGATTTTATTGCCACCGATTTGAATAATTTTCAATTTAAAGTCGATGCCATCGAGTCGCAGGTATATCGATGTCGATGTTCACAGCTCCCACCAAAGGTTCCATTCGTGCTCGATTCCACATCTGGTTAGTGTGAAAGATTAAAGAAGATTACAATCGTTCGTAATCCGACCCAATGAAAATGACAAAAGCAAAAAATGTTGGAAGACACGAAGAGCAAGCAACGAAGATCGAGAGACGAATTTGTTGGTGTCTCGTTTGAAGTGGATTCCCAATCTTCTTATTTCTGCGGTCTCTTACTCTCATCAAGTTCAGAAAGTTTTCTTTTGTTGGAGTTCACGAGCACTCGACATTCACATTTGTGTAGGCAATCGCATCTGATCTCGTTCCGTGAGGCGTGAGGAAGTTTCCTAATTAACCCAAGAACGAAACTTTTGCATTTCAAATTCCTCGACAAAGGAAACTTTATGAAAGATTGCTCTTCATTGCCAGCCAGCATCGTCTTCACTCACTCAATCTGCATCTTCCGCTGTCTTCATCATGTCAGAAACCAACCGCAAAAGTTTTCATTCTCCTCGTAAATCCAGAAAAGAATTAAAAGCGACTGAAGACGATGTGGAGAGCTACGACTCTTCCCGGTGATTTTGTATCGTCTTGACTCGGGGCACTTAACCATAAGTCCGACGAATTTACAAGTCTGAGAAGAAATATCTCTCGGATTAGCAACAAATGTCTGATAATTGGATCGGGAATTTATGAGTTTCTGATTGCCTCGAATCTTTCTTCCACGTCAGTTTCTTAAATCTGAACTGAAAAACATTTTTATGTTGATCATCTCGAAAACATTTGTCGCAGATGTGCGCTGCGACCACCCAATTAATAACTCAACTAATTCACGTCTCGCCTAAGCATATGTGCACAATTTTTCTCTCGCTCAGTAAACGTGAATCGTCGCTTGATGGCATCCACATTTCTGTCCTGCGACTACTAGCGACGAACATCTTTTTGAAATTTTAATGTGTTGCTATGTGATGTTTAAAACGCTATGCGTCTTGCTCTCCGACTTGTTCATTAACACTTCACAAATTATGAACATGACAGTTATTATTGCATCGAAATGCAAATGCATGCAGCGATGCCTGAGAAATGTTTTAGCAAGGAATTCCGAGAATTGAGGGGAAACGAGGTTGGTCGATTGTGATGCTAAGACTTTGTCGGCATTTTAGTATGAGAGTTACCAACAATGATGGAAGCTTATCAAATTATTGGGTAGTGTGTTAGGTCGATGGCTTCAAAAATCTGTTTATCATAAAAATTTTATGATCAAAGGACATCAAATAAGTTTGTAGGAGGCAAAAGGTTTGCTTAGACCTCCTCTACAGTTAAACGACCCAACTGCATCTCTCGTTGAACTAGCATCGTTCTACAATTGAGATCAATACGAAGAGTTTAGGTTGTAGCTACAGGGAAACCCTGATCACTAAATGTCTGCCAAATATTAGTTATGAGGTCAGTGAAGCTAAGCACTTAAATAAGGTGAAGTTGAACTTGTGGCCAACTTGATAATCTTTCTGATTCCTTGAAGGGATCAGACGTCAATCCTAGACGATCGAACCGCAGCTTAAACTGTCAAGTTTTCTTTCAGTTCAACCGAAACTTTTTATAGAGAACCAACCATGAAACCTCTTCAGTTTTCATGCTTCCAACTCAGCAGACAAAGAATTAAAATAAATTCAAAGGATTCTCGAGTTTCATTCATGAACGAAAAACCAAATTCGAAACTGTTGAAATTTTCCTTTGAAGAAGTCAAGATTCGTCATAAAAATAATTCATTCGGACGAAAGGTGCGGAGCTCTCGGCTCATTCATGTTTGTGTCAATATTTCCCAAACACCAAACCTTTGGATTGTCTTCAAACAAAGCGCCCAGAATGTCCCAGAGCCCTGGAGACAAAGAGCCGAACATCTCGAAGGGAGTCGCTTGCATCTGGCCCGATAGATAGAAGGAAAGTCATTAATTACGCTCGCCTGAACTATAATCAACTGCAATAAAACTGGAATCAAAGGGAGGGGACGTGAGGCCATTCGTAGAACTTTTCTGCGAAGCGTCGTGTGTGCCAAGGAAAATGTCGAGCACTTAAGAACTTTACAGCGATTTTATCGCTTTCAAAATAAAATCTCGGAGAAGTCGCGCAGGAAAGCGAAAAAGTCGTAAAACTATTATTTGCGCGTAAAGTTTACTAGCTCAATATGCATTCGTCGTTAAACCCGGGAACTATCTCGTCGCCATAAAAAGAGATCTCCGCGCATTTGTCTTCATTTCTTTTCGTTTGAGAGAAATATGATTTCTGTAGAAGCGATAAAAAATTGTTTCTTTATGTTATTTAGCTTAACATTGTCGCTGCTGCTCGTAGAATTTATCGATGTTGACACTAAACACTTCTCGTAAACAAAACATTCTTCGCCTGACTGCCTACGATGGTCGTAGCATAGAACATCGAAGCATGACAACGTTCTATCAAGCAGCATACATCGTATCGATGCTCGCAACATAGAACGTTCGACTAAACATTGGCAGCATAACGTTCGAGCGCTCGAGCTCTCTCGTCTCTCATCGTGTTCCACTTCATTCCGTTTCTCTCGTCGTCAACATTTCCCTCGCAGTTTCGCTTCGCAGCAGCTTTTCGATTTAGTTTTATCGCGACATGACTTCGATGTAGACTCATGCTGAAAACCCTTCCTCAGTTTACGTTCGAATCTCGTTCAGTGATTTCGCGAAGTTTTATTTTTTCATTGAGAAAGCAGAGAAAAGTGGAAGACTTACGAGACAGAAGTTTTGGTTGGAAAGACGACAGGGAAATTATTCATTCGAGTGCCAACCGTTTTAAAAATAATAAATTGCGCAAACTAAAATCCCCGATAGGATTAAAAAGAAATCTCGTTTCCACAATCCAACCTACGGCAGCTTGCTCGTGAATGAGAATAATCGGTAATGAAATCAAAAATGTTTCAGCTAAACGAGACTAATTTAATCCACTGAAGACAAGAGGGAAAAGTTTCGCCAACAAATAAAATTGTTGATGGCGATAAACTGAGCCGCGCTCTTAATTCAACCGTCTCGTGTGCTCTAAGTAATTTATGTGATACAGAAAATTAGCGAACATTAGATCCCATTTACTCCCATCGCTCCTCTGTGTGAGTCGCGCGAAATTATCTCTTTTCTATTAATAACAATTAAGCGATCTTAATTTCGAGACGGTAATTGTGCTGAGCGCGCTGCACGAGTAGAAAAGAATTCCTCAAGACGAGGAGCGGGACCGAGATGAGATTTCAAGTTTCAAGTGTATAAATAACAATGCACATTTCCTAAGACTTGACAGCGAGAGATTCTCGGTCCGGAGTCGTAAAGTTGGTGGAGTGCAATTGAAAGTGTCTCTTTACGTTCGTCGTCGCTGGTGTTGACTCAGAATGCTCAGCACTTGAAAGCAAACAGCTCGAGATTCATTTGTGTGCTTCTCCTTCTCCTCTTGACAACTTTTTTCGTCTAAAAATTCTAACGCAAAGAAACAGAAGAAAAGCCACAACGAGCGACTTCTCTCGCCTGCTCGAATTGAAATCAGTGTTGTGGATTATTTATGATATCAATTTAAATATTTAACTTGCGCGTCTTTCTGTGGTTTGTTTATTTCGATTTTGTTGTCTCGTGTGGAATGCGAAAATAAAGTAAAAGACGTCAATAAAAATAAATTATGAAACTACCAATCGAGCATTAGTGTCGCAAAGGCAAAGTTCCCTCCACAGCCTCTCGAACTCCGAAGAACGAAAACGAAGAAAATCTTTTTATTATCAAACAGAAGAGCTGTGGGAGTGTAAAAAGGTTCCTGAAGACGAAGCTCTGCGTTGAGGAGAACAAGAAAATATTATTTCGGAGATAAATCCAATAAAGTGCTGCGCGATCGAGCATCAGAAAGTTGAAATTACGGAGGAGCAGCAAGAAGACATGAAAGAAGATTTCTTTTATCTCGAAGTCAAGAGTTTCGATCGCGTAATGAGAAATCGAAACGAAGCCCCGTCCCTGATTTTATCTCGCGCGACAGATCAGATGAGTCGTCGATCGATGCGATGCGAGAGATTGACGTTCGAAGCCTTAGAAATTTGTCAGAAAATTGATCCATCAGAGTCTTTTAATAGGCGAATAAAATTCCAATCGCATCGGTAGAGATCAGTCAAGGAATTTCTATTGATCACTGCACTCAAGACTGTGAAGAATCGAGCGAGAGAAATTAATTAATTATGATGAAATTATCCATCATGGACATGAGAAACAGCCATTAATAAAGGATAGCGCGCGCATTAGTCGAGAAGCGTCTTCGCGGCGAGAACACCAAAGTCGATAGACGTGAATAATCGAATAACTTTTACCGGCCACGGACACGTTTCTCATTCTTCATCGGATTGCCCATAAAAATGCAGATATGGAAGTTAATAGATTTCCAGCTGTCTCGTGTCTGAAACCAATAAAGCTATTAGAGCTGCTAGACGAACGTTTTTCGGATACTTTAGGTCCTCGAGCACTAACGTCAATATTTCCCTTAACTATTTCCAGGATATCTTGCAGGAGGGTGACTGATAAAAAAAGGATCCTTGAGCTTAATCTGATTCATGATCCATGTGGAACATTGAGTGAGACATTTGTTCTGTGTAATAAGCGTGCAAAAAGGAGACTTGCCTCGTTCCTGAAAAGTGAAATGCATCGCTGGAACTACAAATTGAGAGTGAAACAAATTTAAAAGTTGAAAGATTGTCGCCTGGTGCCGGTGGTGTTTATGGACATATGGCGGCGAATGATAAGCAGAAATAACGAATAATTTATTGTCCAAGACGGAGTCGCAGCCGAAAGAATGAAATTGGATATTTTCCTGATCGTCGCGGCACTGAGCTGCGTGCTAGGTAAGTTCGAACAGAAATCACTGCCTTCCGTTCCGCTCCATCTCGTCAGACTTCTGCGTTTAATTAAGAAACATTTTCCGCTTAAAAATGCATAAAATTGGACCGAAAGGAAGGCACACAAGAGACGCTGCCTCAATGTTACGAGAAGAATTCTCGTGAAAGAAGAGATTAAGATCAGCACCGACTGTGAGTGTGTTCTCCTTCTGACAACTAAATTGGACGATCAACAAAATCAAAGTGACTCATCTAGTCCGTTGAGTAGAGAGTTCTTTAAGACGGCTTAGCGCTAAGCGCATTACTCACTGCCAACGGGTAACGAGCAGCCGATAAGACGTGCAATCGAATTTGCATTAGTCACTAAAAGGAACCTTTCGTGTGACTAATTTCAAAGCGAGAAGATTAATTTGCAATTTGCAGGCAATGATCGATCAACTGCTTGGCTCTGCCAAAATACAAACGCCATCAATCTCAATGAACGGTTGGATTTCAATTTTGACTTACGAAACTCTTTTTTCCTGCCGCGGTCGAGAGCAAGAAATAAAGTTGGGGTGGAAATTGAAAATTTAATTGCCGTCGATCCGTTTGAGTTGATTGCGAAGCGAAATCCTTACGTCAATCAAATTGCGAAGTGATTCGGGTTCATTTACGTCGATTTCCATCGAATTTTGTGCAGTTTTGAGTGAGGCAAACAAAGTCATAACTCAATTCATCCTCGAGGAACGAGAAATAAAAAGTGATCTTGATGCAGAATTACGAAATCACGATAAGTAAATTACAGAACAAGCGAATGCTGCACAAGTTTTGGCTTCTCGGCAGTTCCTCCGATTCCTTCCTTCTCTCCCTTCTTGCGCCCAGAATGCTTAACGTGTTGCGGACTGGATGGCCGCCTAGAGCAATTCAATTAAAAACATTAAAAATGTGAAGTGAAGCAGTAGAGCTGCAGCGGGCTCTGGCATTACTCTCGTTGTGCGGAGTATTGATTCATCATAACTCTGGTTCTTCGCAGGGAAATTATTACTTATCATGAAGATTATCCCTCCGAGACAATACCAGGCCAAGAGAGAACCTGCTATTCGCTCTAAAAATTAAGATTAATTGCATTTATTTGCTCCAATGTCCCCTGGAGAAGTTTTCATTCTGCACGATTCTCAGACGCGCCACGTTTCCTCTCTGCCTTGTCAGTGATGCGAGGAGTTGAGAAATGATCAATAAGAAATTCTTCAGAGTCGACAATCGGGGGCATCTGGAGTTGACATGCAAAGAGAGCGAGAGGTTTGTGAAGTGGAATTTCTGCTGATCGACGTCCGCATCTGTCAGCTTCAATTAACGATTTTCTCGGAAGCCATTTCGGAGTTAGAAGCGGTTGCCGGTCGTACCGGTTCTGCCTGGCTCATGAATACATCTTACGGGTGCGACTCTCGTGAAAGTCCAACTCATCGTCGAAAACATCGATTAGATGAATCATTAACGGCACTACGCCGAACTGAATTGACTTGCCGTAATGCGAGATATTTAAATATTCAATTAGTTTTCATCGTCGTTGAGCCTCGTCGACTTGTGTGACGATTCTCTCTTGTGAATTGTAAGGCAAACAACAAACATCGTCAAAGAGTTTCCCGTTCGTCTCGAGCCGCAAACCCGAAAGAGTCGACAAGGAAAATGTCATTTTGCGTGAAACTTCATTAATGAACTTCGAGTTTTTCTCTTCGTAAAATTAAATATTTGCGCCTCGAACGTCTCATATTTGCTCGCGCTCATGGGAGACGCAGCTATTGACACTGTCTTCATCTCCCTTTGATGCTCGACAGAGCAAACGAAGACTTTTTCAATTTATGAAGATGTTAAAAATGGTCAAATATTGAGAATGTAATTTCAACTCTTTGAAGAAATTCTTCCCGGAATTTTTGTTTTCCTTCGAATTTAAAATTAAAATCGCTCGTCGTCCCTTGTCTCATGTTGCAGCCCCGATTTGTTTTCTCAGGACGCAAGTCCTTCAACTAATTTCAAGAAACAATAAGTTTCCATTCGCTCGTCTTAGGGGTTTGTTATTTTGCTACGTAGTAAGAGCTACACGATGAATGTTAACGATCGACAAACTTGGATGCGATACAATGTAGAACATTCGATACGTACGAGAAGAACAAACTCCTACTCGAGCGGCTGCTGCCGATTTCTCAAGAATTCTGTCCAAATGAGTTCGCTTTGATTGTTCTCGACGTCTCAACGCTTCAAACTCTGTATGAAATTCAAATTTTGAATGAGACATTGTTGTTGTTTATTGTCGAGGAATGTTCATAAAATGCAGCGCACAACTTTTTCGAGAATTTCATGTTTCAATGATGCTCATTGTGTAAATATTGTTCCATAAATTCGAGACTAATAAACAATCAGCGGCCGGGCGAGAGAGTTCGGCGTATCGTCAACACATGTTTCCTCACTCGCTCTGTCGACCCAAAAAGCAGTTCACCAAGCTCGTTGTTTGAAAAGTCTTGCGCAATATTAAAAACCTCATAACTCTTTGAAGACGTTTTCTCTGTCATAAATTAATCTCTGGATAAACAACGGAGGCAATTTATTGACTCTGTGAAAAGACCAGAAGCGATAGTCGGATTGACGAAGAAGCCTCAACTGTGACTGTTTACATTGCGGCAATAACGAAGAACAATAGTTGGCATGATAGCGAGGACTTAAGACTTTTGAATTATTGCAGCTGAGCGAAAGTTTCCTCCCAGCAGAGTCGACAGCCCGAAACGAATCGATGCGATAAAATTGAAACGACAGTTGCAGCCTTAAGCCGATGGGTGTTAACTCAACAACTGCCGAGATTTTCCTGCTCGAGTTGCGTGCATTACAACTTTAAATTACGCATCTTATCATTGACATGCACGGCTGCTCGGGGTAGGGGAAGCCGAGTTATTAAAATTAATTTTTTCGTGCTCACCTCGGGTCGAAACTATTAATTAGTTTAAGTCGTTGTTAACATTCATCCATTCTGCTTTAAACCTTACTATAGCCTTTGTCGCTAAAGCACTCGAAAGGGTTCCCGGGGACATTTCAATTCATTAGAAATATTCTGTGACAATCGTCGGAGTTATGAATTCGCTAAGCCCTCGTCTCTCCCTCACACAATTCCGAGGACTTTAACAGATTTCCAGGCAATAAAGCAATTATAATCTCGGATTCACAAGGCGACAGACTATGTAGCTCGAAATATTTTATTAAATTTTGTCAACACGAAGTCCATTAAAGCAGTTTATCCGGATCATTTCGAATTGATGTCTGCAATCAGCTTTAATCAGAGACGACAACACGAAACTTTTCGAGTTGAAACTTCATGCTAATCTCGACATTAACGAAGCATCGAAGGATTAAATTTCGCATTCGCAGCCTCAAATCGGTGTTCGCTTACGCAAACTGTCAAAATTTTCTTTTAAATTCTATCGATTTTGTCGAAAGCGGCGGCGACATGCGGAAATGATTTTAAAATGGAAACGAATGTCAGGACAGTTTGTGCTCGCTAAGTGGAGGAAACTCGTAGGTTCCAGGGGGGAAATTTATGACCGCGGGAAAGTCATAAGAAAATAGTTTTCCGCTAACTTTTCCTGTGCACTTTATGCTCGCTGTCTTGTTTATGAAATTGGCAGCATAGGAAGAAAGCCAGGCAAAAGAGAAACATAAACAATAAAGTTGGAAGAGCGATAAAAAGTCCGAAAAGAGAAAGAAAAAGTTGAAGCATCAGCAAAGTTCTTAAGCATGGATAAATTGCTTTTATAGTTCACTGGGAAACTTCATGTTAAAACGGAATGTATGAGCGCTGAAGCTTTGGGAATGGATAATAGAATAATGCAGACGAACACGAGCAAGCTAAGCGGAAACGAACTTCGACTCTCGATTCTTCATGGAGCGTAAAACGACTTGATGAAGTCATCAGAAATCTCGAAACCTTAAAGTCATCGAAAATATTTCCCATCTATTAGTCATTGACTAATTCGGAGAGTTTCCGCTCCTTCAACAACGACTTATGCCTAATCATGTCTGTCGAATCTACAGCCCCAGAAACCTCGTGTCGTTGAGAAATCTCTGTTGCGGTTGGGAGCAGTTTTGCGTCCGCAGATTGATAATAAAACTTCGTTCAACATAAAAAGGGTTTTTCGCTTCCAACATTAGATAAGAATCAGTCGACGGCGTACTTCATCATTCTCCCTCCGCTCCTTTACGACGGTAGAAGGAAAATATTTGATGACTTCGTATAAAATTTTCGGGACGAAAGACTCGAGCGCCGTGCACGCAAAACGAATGGAAGTGAAACCTCCTTATCGTCGCTCTATCTTACGATCAATTGAACTCTGAATATATCTTATGCACCCTAGCTTTGTGGTTTACCCTCCCTCCCCCTCCGCAGCTACTTCCAAGAACACAGGAAGGAAAATTTTCCATTTCCACCAAACAATAAAGTTTGTGAGCTAGCTCGACTTTGTTATTTTACAACATCAATTTATTTATTTATTTTCCTCTCGTGGCGAAGTTTCCGTTCGTTTCCATCGATTTAAAGAGAAATCATCGATAAATTGTTGGCGTGGCAAGCCACGGAATGGAAAATCTATATCAGAGTCAACCGAAGGCGAGCATTAATCAGAGCCCGGCAGGATAGGGCGAGAAGTTCAAGTGGGAATCTGAATTTGACAATCCGTGAATTACGGAAAACATTTACACATCAAAGCCACAGCCAGCCACTTGACCCGGAACGAAACGTCATTAGTTTGCTTTCAGGCCTCCTCTCATGCTTCGAGAAGAGAAAAATCGATGAAATTCTTTCATCGAAGCAATTAATCAATTAAGAGTCACAGAAAGATAGCAGTCAAAGCTGCCGAGTTCTGATTCCTTATCGTTCAACATTCTCGCGCTGATGTTGAAGTAATTACTTTCGTTTTCGTTCTCCGCTCTCGTCGCTATCAATCACCACGTGCTTTTCCGCCGAGACTCTTTTCCTCGCGTCTGCGTTCATCGAGCGTCTCTCTTATATCGCATTTTCCCAAGCGTTTCACTTTACAACAGTTTCAGTCGTCCGCGAGCTGCTGCCGATGCCGAACGATCTCACTTTTCAGCGCGTCGAGTTTTCCGGGGAGGAAATCTTAGAAACAAAGCGAATACTTGACGGATTGTAAAGTGTTGATTTGTTTTTAAGTGATGTTGATTTTGAGTTCTCGAGGAAAATTTCCCGTCGAGGCTGTTGAACGCTGAGCTGCTAACGAGCGAACAATAAATTCGTCGTCGGCCAGACGAAAAATCCTCGTCGCCCGTTTTGTTTCCATCGTTCTGATGATTAACTAAACTCTGCTTTCAAGCACACATCACAAAGGGTTATTAATACTCCTCAAACTGTTTGGCTTGCTCATCGTTCGCTTGGAAGGGGAGCGCGCTGTTTGGTGCGAAAAACAAATTGTGTGATATTAAATAAACTCTTCATTTGTTATTGTCACAAACGCGGCTTGAGATCGTTTTTGAGAAAATAGCGCGGAACAATTTGCCTCGACCGCTTTGCGTTGTGAGAAAATTGAAAGATTTTCACGTCGTGCGACTTCGACGTTTGGGAAAACAAACATGCTTAATGGGCAGCAAAGCGATCGTCAGTCAAATCAAATTGAGAATTAGTGTAGCGATTCGGAAAATAAACAAACCGCCAAATGATTCAGCTGCGGCGAGTCTTGTGACACGGAAAAACTCTCGAAACGGCTGATGGAAAAGTTCCATAATGAATTGCAAACGTCGTAAATCAAACCCGGTGCGGATTCTTCTGCTGCTGCTGCTTTCACAAGAAGTTTTCGGTGAGTTTGAGATACTTCATTCGTCAGACATTTGCACTGCATCGTCGTCCTAAACCAACAAGCGGGAAATAATTGGGCAGGAGGGAAGAGAGAGAGTCGGAGCTGTTTAAATAAAATTAAAAAATATTTAATTTCAAACCAAACATTTCCCTTTTGTGCGATGCGAGAAGATCCTTGGAAGAGTCAAGAGCCGAGACGAGATTAAAAAGTCAGGGACGGGGTGGCACATCGAGAAATATCCCGTTTCTTGTTTGATCGCATCTCTCGTAATAAGTTTTCGATATTTGTTTACACATTAGGTCTGAATCCTTTGCGGTGTTCGTGACTCTTCTCGGAATAATTATGAGCGTTAACCCGATAGTTTCCCTCCGAGCGCGACCACAAAACGTTCATCAATCAGAAAAGGTTTCTTTCTCGCAGTGTCTTAACGATGTTTAATTATCAAGAATCAACTCAAGCACAAACTGTTTTAAACGAAAGAAAAAAAAGTTTTTTGTTGTTTTATTGACTTGGGGCAAACAAGTTGAAGGAATGAACGTTCGTTTGTCTTTCATTTCTCTCAGCTCGGAGTTTATTGAAGCACCCAAAAATAGAGAAGTCAAATATTTTCATTTCAACTTGTTGAGTCTTAACAGCCATTTGAACTGGAAAACAAAACGAGAATCGAAAGGCCTCTCGAGATGATAATTAAAACGAAGCCTCGCTGCCTGAGCCACTTGAAACTTTTCCTCTGCCTTCGCGATGATGATTTCGACATGTAAACGGTAGCTAAGGTTGTCGACTCGAGAGACGCAAGAATAACTCGCAAGCGCTGTCGATCTGAATTAATGTTAAATTATGAAAAATATTGTTCCACGATGATAAGCGAAGCATGCGAGAGCTTAAAAAAATAGAAACACATCAGCAGAGCATTCAACAAGCTCCCGTCATCACACATAATCAAAAATTATTCATCTGTTAAATAAACATTTCATTTCAAACTTCAGCATTTGCTCTTTGTGCGAGTTTCTCCTCCCGTTGCTCCCCCGGAATCCTTTGAAGCGATCATGAAAATTTAATGAGGTCAATTATGCCTTTTCTCTTTTTTTCACGTTCAATTCAACCACAGGAATTTTCCTCTCCAGTTCCTCGAACTTCTCCTCTTTCATGTGGTGAAACGAGTAAACGAAAGGGATTCGAATGTGCGGTTGGCAACTCGAACAAACAAACATTCCGACGCATGATAATTAATTTCTCATCCCCAGGACTTTACACTCGCTTGCTTGCACCGAGTGGTTGACCAGGGACTACGATCTATTCTGGCAAGCGTCACTAATAATTCAGAGCCTCCCTCGGTCAGCCTCAACGTTCAGCGAGCTGAAAAATTGTAATCAGGAAAACACTTTGTAAGTCAAGAGCGTTTGTGGACCGTTGAAATCATTTTCCATGTTTAAAATTCCAAAGCATGAAGCATCAAGCGTTTCATGTTTGCGGAAGGGCGATGTGACATATTAAACAATTCTAGATGCAGACATTTCTAGATGGTCACAAAGCTCCACTCGACAACGAGTCGCATCGCATACAATAATCTCCTCGAACCGTGTTGACTTTGGAGTTGGAGAGATGCTCGTCAACAGGAATTCTTTCTTGCCATGTTTACATTGCGAGCAATTCTTCGCCTTTTCATTAAAATTCTCTTTTCGAGCTCATTGTCGCCCTATGGTAATTGACTGTCGTCTGGTTCTTCATAACCAACGACATGCCACCGAAGCGTTTTATATGCAAAGATATTTATGAAACATCCATTTACAGATAAAAGTGAGCGATGCAATTCAAATACCGCCGTGTCTGGTTTTCTTTCTGCGCTCGCCCGACGCCTTTCCGAGAGAGTAACGATTTGCTGGCATTTATTGGAATAAATTAAATTTAATGGCTCGAATTTATTGATCAAATATCAAGCAATCGCTTCGCCCAAGCACTCTGCTTTTGTTTTCGACTCCCCCCGAATCGCTCGTCTCTTATTTATTCTATTAAGCTGTTATGAAATGTATCGTGAGCGTTGGATCTACCCAATCGAGGTGTTATTGAAATATCAAGACAATTCATGTTTCTGCTTCGTACAACTTCACCTCTGATTTCAATTAATGCTGAGTGAATTTTCGCAAACAACTCTGTTTCGCCTCCATTCGCCGTCTCGTTGTCCGCAAGGGATTTCAAGTTTCAAGACACGAGAGAAAAGAAATCAAATTAATCAGCAATATCACAAAGCAAGGCCATGTGTAAGAAGAACGAGAAGTTGCGCTTTGTTATGATGCGAGTTGGGTTTGCGGCTAACGCTAATGTTGTAGGGAAAGTTCGTTAGTTCCGTCACGTTACCAAACTGGGATATTTCTTCAACACTAAATTATGATTGGTCTTCAATTCCAAGCTCGAGAAAAAGTTTCTCTTCGTTACATCACTGACGTATGAACTCAGAATTCCCAGTGTCAAAAGAAATATTGCGAAATGATCTTAAGCAAATTGAATTCGGCCAAAACAAAAACTCCGATCTTTTTGGAAGTTTGACGTTAATTAGACTGATGATGAACTGAGTATCATGTTTCACGAGTCGTGTGGGAGAAGAAGCAGCGCAACAAACGGTTCTCTTCTTCCTCTCAAGCATCCTCGACAATTGCAACAACAAAGGAAGGGCCTAGCTCGAGGATTGTCGTAATCTTTTCCGGCCGATGAATGGAGAGTTGAGTTGGCAATAAGAAGAATTATTATTAGCCAGAGCGATGGTCACACAAAGCGACGACGATAAAAACAGGAATCTCGGATCGAATTACTTTGATACGACCGAGAGTGATGTTCGGGACGTTCTCCAACAAGAGCAGAAATCTTTGAAATTGAAATTTGATCCGATGGTGCCGATACGACTCAATTTACTGGCCGCAAAAAGGAAACAGAAATAGAAATATCAGCAAAATCAAATTTCGAATGTTTTGCAAGCATCGGGCAGAGGAGAAAGTCCGGGCCATCGAGATAAGACGACGTCGACTGCTTCATTGAGTCGATTTCTATTTATTCTCGATGCTTTCGCCATGACAATTCCATCGATATCGCGAGGCGAGCATCTTAATTGAATTCCAGCGAAAATAAATTTCGCAATTTCTAATAAATTTCCCAAACTTTCGTCCGGCGCCTTGAAGGAAGTGAAATAACTTTAAACGCCCTGGAAATTAAAATTTCGGGTCGCCAGCGAATTTATCGTTATTGCTTTCTAAGGAAAGGCGAGCGACACTGCACTGGGGTTGTTTGTGTCTCTCGTTCTGCAAACTGCTTCCTTGTAGTAAAGAACACGACGGGCTGCTCAAGACAATGCAAACAGAACCGGAATGCGAGCTGTGTCGTCGAAATAAATTTGGTCTTAGAAAACTTTTCACATTTGCATATTTTTCGCTACGAATGTTGAACATGCAAATATTCGTTGAATTTTCATAAGTTTCGAGCCAGTAGGTTTCCAGTTCTCGTAAATTGCGCGCAATGACTAAATTATCTCCGCTTTTATTTCCCGTCCTATAAAAAAATCTTCATAAATTCGAAGCTCTAAATGAGGAAAATCAATTTCGAGGAAAAATCGAGAGCTCAAGTGTAATTTTACGTTCGCCCCCGAAAGCGATAACCTTACTCGACAGCATTGTGTAATAAAAAGTTATGGATTTTGAGCGCGGCTCAATAATCATCATCGTTGAGATTGAGGGAAGGCGATGAAACATCCGAGGCCTTCAAATGAAATATGAATCGACGACTCTCGATTATTCAATTGAGATTATTTTCGTGGCCAACTTTAAAGAGCGCCGAGATTCAAGATCGACTTATTCTTGTCTCGAAACTTCCTCCTCGTAAAATAAAATTATTTTCGTGTGTTGGAAGAAACACATGTTTGCCTCCGACATTAAACTTTCTTAAGTGCCTCGCAGAGCTACCAACAATTTTTCATAACGCTTAATGCTTAAGCCAGAAGACTTTTCACATTAGGGAGAGAGCTCGAAAGTTCCCAGGCAAAAGTTGTTTTCCATCGTTTCATTTCGAGATCATGAAAGGAGGAAAAACTTTTCAAATGTTTTGAGCTTCTTCCAACTCGTAAACTTTTAAACTAAACAGGGCTTTTCATTCTTATTCGCAGGTTTGGAGCAACCAAAGATCATCGAACACCCGCTCGACGCAGTCGTCCCTAAACACGATCCAGTCACGTTGAACTGCAAGGCAGAAGGTTCGCCAAAGCCTCGAATTGACTGGTACAAAGATGGAGAGCTACTCAAAGTGGAACCGGGCTCGCACCAAATGTTTCTCCCATCCGGCGACTTGTTCTTCCTCAAAGTCGTCCATTCACGGCGTGAGAGCGATGCCGGTGTTTATTGGTGCGAGGCCAAAAACGAGCTCGGAACTGCAAGAAGTCGGAATGCGACACTCCAAGTTGCTGGTAGGTTTAAATCAATTTTATGCTCGCTGTATAAAACTACATCACGTACGAAGTCAAAGCATTTTGCGACCCTTTCTTCCTGCAACCCTCAGACGATTCCGAATTCTAATGATCCCAAATAAATTCTTGTTGCCACTCGATGTCGAATGAAATATGTGACATGAGCGACGTAAAAATTCAATTGAGTTTTTACTTTCGGGCAGGATTGCGTTTCTGTAAGCGATCGAAGGTAAATAGTCTAGTCGTTGCCAGGGCTCTTCGCTCGTCTGGCACTCCAAAGCTACATGAGCAAAGTTCATTTAAATCCAGCAGCCTGAGAGTCGATCCAAACCCTGCTCGTAATAAATCAATCCCAAGAATTTTCCGCTTCTCTCCCTCTCGCCCGACTCGCCAGTGAAATACAATCTTGCGAGCATTTTCCGATCCAATTTCTCTGTGGAATCTCATCGCTATTAAAGCGAAAACTGTTATGATGTGACGGTTATAACAACTTATTTCTTCTCGAACGACGCTCGCGTAATAAAAATGCGATCCACGACGATTATTTTTAGACCGAAAAAGGTAAGAAACGGCGACACATTTGGGGCCGAAACGTGGAAGAATAAAATCAAATCCAATTTATAAATTTTAACGAGATAAAACGAGATCTTTCACGGAAGATTAGCGAAACTCCGTGGGCTCGTTATGAATTTTTACGGCGCGTGATATTTTATTTCACCTCGAGAGACATCAGGTGGACTTTTATTGAAATTGACACACATCTCTCGACCGCCAGCCGAGAAGATTTTCTACGCTGTTTGATGGATCTCGGGGACTCGATGTAACACTTGAGCCGGTAAAACTTTTGTTATCCGATGGGATTTATGATCATTGTGGTTTATAAGACATCAAGAGAAGGGCGAAACATGGAAAAGATTCACAGCAAAAGTTTTTAAGTGGTTTAGGTGTTTCCACAATTTAACGCCGAACATCTTTAAGGTTCGCAAAGTTATTGCTGCTTTGTTGCCGGGAATGATAATGAATGAAACAAAGGCAACGATGCAGGGCTTAAGTAACATTCGCCGTCACGTAGTTGTGGGGAGAGTCGATGATGTTCTATCCTGTAGGATTAGCATTAAACGTTCAAGAATGTTGACGAGTGGGTGGTGGAGGGTTGGAGCATAATCTAATAAGACGGCAGGTACTTGGGGAATTAACTTGAATGATACATCTTAATCTCTCTGCAGTATTAATCTTTCATATTTTGTGATGAAAACAGCAAACAGAGAATGAGAGATAAATCATAAGACTTGAGTCCCATCTTCTGTGTGCCATTACAATTACGACGAGCGGGTCGCTTTCTTATCCCTTGTCGCCCATCTCCATATGTGAGCTCAGTGAGTCATGTAATTTAATTATGATTTTAACCTAAGAAGACCGACATTGTAAGCGAGCGACAATAACTTTTGCCTTGAGGGGAGACGAAACTCTCGACGACGTTCAAGAGACAAAAGACAACCGCAAAAGTTTAACGGGAGAAGGCAAACAAGTGTCTTAAGCGCTGCGGAACTTAATTACTAATTTTAATAAATGTCTGCATTCGTTTAATTTAATTTCATAAATTTATGTGTGGCACAAATAAACAAACATGAGCAAGTTTGAGATTAAAATTTTCGCAACAATATTGCTGTCTATTTGCCTCACATAAACAAGCCCAGAAACTTCTTTTTTGCACTCGGAGCTGTTGGAGAGGAGATGGGGGAACAAAATTAAAACATTTTAATTTAAAACTTGTTCGTTCTAAGCTCGCACGAGAATCTTGCGGATTACTGAGAATGAAACGTTAACAACATCATGAATGCCTCTCGAGACTTACGTCAGTTTTAGGTTTCAATTCTCTCTGGCGAAAATTGTTTTTCCAACTCATGTTGATGTTCGCAATCTGCTCGCTTCTCCTTTCACTCGAAAACTGCTCTAAGATTTGTTTGCACAAAAGCAAAGTTTCTATTCGAAAACTTTTCTAAAGCACTAAATGACTGAGAGGAGACTCAAGTTGCCGAAAGACTTTCATAAATGCGGGCTAAGGTTTGACTGTCAGTTCCGTCAAGTCAAAGATTTCCAAAGATGACTTTTAGTTGCTCAAACTTTGCTGAACTTTCTTCACTAAACTTTTAATATTTTCCATCTCCGAGTCGAAGAATCCGACATAAATTTCCCATTGAGTTTGGAGCTCTATGGAGCCGGAGAACGAACTTTGCGGAATGAATCAAGGCCTTCTTTCAGAACGAGTGAGCGAGTGAATGGAGTGGAGATAATAACGAGAATATCAGTTATGATTCATACACCCTCGACAATTGACGAGCCAGATTCATCATTGATAAGCCTCGATCAATCAAAAGACGTGGAACGTAAGGATTCAATCTGGTTTCCGTTCTGCTCCTCCATCCATCGAATCATCGTTGATTTCCCGCTCGAATGCAGGAGCACAATCGGAAGGCAGTCTCTCGTGTCGAGCCAAGACGAACTTTCTGTAAAAATAAATCTTCGAATGGAAGGCGGAAAAAGGAAAGCGAACTCATTGCCTGTAACAAGGCAGCAACGGATTATTATCAAATTATATCTCAACAAATTTTCCTTCCGACTTTCATTTCTCCCCGCGTACCCCGACGAAAGCTTCCGTGGTAATCGATATTTACCAAACATAATGAAAAATAATCGGAAATTCCCTCCCATAAAATAAAGCGGCTGTCGAGCAAAAGCTCTCGGAAAATTCCTGAACATTGTTCGCCGTGTTCTGGGGCAAATTGAATAAGAACATGATAAGGCTATGCCGTGATTTATAAACATAATTTTATTTTATTGCGATCTCCATTGTTATTCATAACTTGATAAGGAGTTCCATGAACCGAATTACGAGCAAACGGCTCCTCAAGTGCCTTATGAATGATTTTCTCGTTAATTTTCCTCTCTTCTCTTCGTCAAGTTCTTCGAGACGAGTTCCGACTGGATCCGCAGAACACTCGAGTTGCTCAAGGGGAATCGGTGATGCTGGAATGCGGACCGCCGAAAGGATCGCCCGAGCCGATTGTGTCGTGGCGAAAGAATGGACAGACAATGGACTTAACGAATTCCAAAAGGTAGAGAAACATTTACGATACCTTGAATACCTTAAGTGTAGCCATAATGAAATCAATTTAGATAAGACCGATTTCGGTCGAAGGAATCTTCTGAATTTGTATTTTAGAACATAAAGAATAAATTTAAAACAGAGATAAAATAATGAATTCAATCCTTTTCTGTGTTCTCCGCTCCCTCCTTTTATAGAATTCGCATTGTCGACGGCGGTAACTTAGTGATACAAGACGCTCGACAATCGGACGATGGACGTTATCAGTGCATCGCTAAGAACATTGTCGGCGTTCGCGAGTCGGCTGTAGCTTATTTGAAAGTACACGGTAAGATGGAGAAACATTTTATTGTTGAATATTTCATCAGCGTGGCTCTGTTCCAAGTGGAACTTCATGCGAAGTCGAATAGTCTCTTCAACTGACGTTCACCGCACTGTAGTTTTCTCTTTTCTAATCTACAATCTCTAATTCCCTCCACAGTTAAGCCGTTCCTGATTCGCGGTCCCCAGAATCAAACGGTAATCACAGGCAGCTCAGTTATTTTCCAATGCCGAGTGGGAGGCGAGCCGTTGCCCGACGTGCTCTGGCGGAGGACGGCGTCAGGTGGAAACATGCCTTTAGGTGAGTTACACTGAGGCTGTAATTTAAAAACAACATAAAAGCCCACAAGTCCATGCGATCTAATTAAATACAAGAACAACTATGGGGGAAAACAATCTTCGATTGTATGCAAATTGCACAAGCGTTGCTCCGGATTATACGAGAACATGCAGTTATTGTTCCAATGCAAATGTTCACTGTGCTGTGAAAGCCACCGGCGATAAAGTGCAGCTTAACGAGCTGTTCGTCTATGCGGTGAGAGATTGGCCGTTCGCTCTTGCCTGGGATAAAGTTAAAGAGGAAGCGCTCGGTGACTGCAATCTTGGGATAACTGTCAAGCCACTAATTTAATCTTATTCATGACATATTCGAATCACTAAATGATGAGCAAACCTTAATTAGGGGCATGGAAGCGATAAACCTTGGAATTATCATAAATTAATTGTTGCTACATTCTAATTAAGGTCGAGTGCACATATTGGAAGACAGAAGCTTGAAGATTGACGACATTACGATGGACGACATTGGCGAGTATAGTTGCGAGGCTGACAATGCTGTTGGGACTATCGTCGCTTCCGGAATGCTTCTAGTTCATTGTGAGTTTGTGGAACAAATTTTCGCGATTCATTTGTTAATTGGATTCTTTCAACAGCTCCACCAACGTTCGTCATTCGACCGAAATCACAAATAGGCGAGCTTGGCTCTGAAGTGATTTTCGAATGCCAAGCGACCGGCTATCCCGAACCGACTTTATTCTGGACTATTGAGGGCAATCGATCATTGATTCTGCCGGGAATGCGAATGAAGAACACTGAAGCGTCGTCGACAGCTGACGGCGGAAGCATTCTATCGATTGACGAGATTGACAGAGTGGACAACGGGAAGGTCGTCGTGTGCAGTGCTGTGAATAGCGTTGGAAGTGTCAGCACTCGAGTTGTACTGTCTGTGAACCTTCAAGACGATTCGCCACCGCCTCTCATAATTCATGGACCGATGAACCAAACATTGCCAATCAAGTCAGTCGCCTCGTTGCCCTGCAAGGTCTCAGGCAACCCACATCCAGTCGTCAGCTGGTACAAAGACGGAATTCCCGTCACAGCTTCTGAGAGAACCTCCATTGAACAAAATGGACTTTTGACAATCACAGACTTGAACAAGAACGATGATAGTGGATTATACACATGCGTTGCAAGCAGCAAAAGCGGGAAATCAACGTGGAGCGGATATTTGAGACTCGAGAATCCGACAAACCCCAACATCAAGTTCTATCGGGCGCCAGAGTCATCAACGTTCCCAGGACAACCAGGTAAACTGCCAATTCAATCGACAAAACAAACTCGATTTCTTTCTAATGTTCCATTCATTTCCCGTCCGAAGGGAAAACTTTTGCTTTTCTCCACAAAAAAATGTAATTAATTGAAAAAATAGTTTTCTTCCTCCGTTTCTTCTCAACACAAGTTTTTGTGTTTCGGTTGTTGTGTATTTTTTGCCATTAAAAAGAAACTGAGGAGGGAGCGAAGAAGAAATTGTTTGCCCTCAAGAAATGAAAGGAACTTGAATATAACGAAAATAGATCTTGACGGGCTGGCCATCTGCTGCGCTTGGGGATTAGGCTGCGGTTCCTACCGAAAGCTTTGGAGCTTTGGTTGAAAAAGAAAGCTTGATAATGACAGAGCTTTCTTGAAATGACCTTCAAAGGGTGGCCAGCCTGGCCGTTGGTGTAAGATCGAGACAAGAAAAAGAAGAAAAGCTCCCTTCGTTCATTCAAACTCCGAGACAACTGCAAACGAAGAATCAACTGAGAATACACGTGAAACTTTTTTTCCTTTCGTTAATTACACAAGAAAGAGAAAAGTTTCCCTTCGAGCTTGGCTTGCGAGGTTTTTTGTTAGGAAATCAATGTTTCGAAACACGGGTTAGCGCGGCCAAAGTTTCCTCTTCTCATTTTCTTCTTCGTGAGCTTTCATCCATCGACTAGAAAGTTTTCCTTAAAAAAATCTTTAATTTTCTTTTCATGTTCGTCTCGTGGAAACAGGAAAGCCACAAATAATCGAAAAGACTGACAACTTTGTTACATTATCATGGATCAGAAGCAACGCCATCGGTGCTTCCAGCTTGCTCGGCTACACCGTCGAGATGTTTGGCAGGAATTCAACAGAAGGTTGGGTGCAGGTCGCCACCCGAGTACAGAACACGACTTACAAAGTTCTTGGATTATCGAGCGGCGTTTCTTATTACTTCGCTGTACGTGCTGAGAACTCTCATGGCATGTCCGGACCGAGCCAATTGTCGGAACCAATTACGTTGGGTGTGGTAAGCGAGGAACTCTTTCCACATTTAATTACTTTCTGCCGTTCGAATTCTTCTTCGCACTCAGAAGATTTTCTTCATGTTCTTCGATTTGCAACTTTTGAGCTCACGCTCAACTTTGCTTGGCCTTCATTAATCATACGATTCTGGTCTTTGTTCGAGCGACAAGATTGTGTCGCCCCGAAAACAAATTTACGCCGCATCATCTGCTCTTCTTCCCAATGGAGTCCCATGTCATGGTCAATGCTATCGTGTCGGGCGCGCGTTCTCTTGAACGAGAACAATTTGTTATCAAAACAAAAACTTCCCTTTTTCCTTTTACAACCACAAAGGGCGCAAAGAGAAACAAAAGATGTCCAGCTAACAATGGATGGAAATTTTCTGCTCCAGAGGGGAGATTGAAATTTCCGTTTCTCATCACCAAGTGTCCCCCCAGACGTCGTCTTCGAGCTCCCGCTCCCATTGTGTCGTCTTCATTGTCATTTCATTCTGTCTCGAATAACTGTAATTTGATTAAATTATAATATTAATTGAAACAATTTTCCAGCAAAATTGAATGGAATGAAATCTCATTCACACAAAAACAATGAGGGATCATTTCCAGTTAGTCGTTCGAGTAGTCGAACGGGGTTGGGGGGCAAAAATCTTTGTTCAAGAATGAAGAGCGTCTTTCTGAGATTTTTCTTTTTCAATCGATAACGACATGAAAGCTGCTTCTGTCCCCAAAGGGGATCCGAGTCTTTGTTGTTGAATAGTTGGATGAAAGGCTTGCTGATAATGAAAATTGTGAATAAGAAGAGCTCGAGCGGATGGTTGAGAGCTTAAGCGCTCTGAAGCGCACACTTTGGATTTAAATACATTTCAAGCTAAATCAACTTAAATGTCAGTTCACTGATGCATTCTCCCATCGCAAGGAATTATTTATGCAGTTCAAACTCAAATGCTTCGTGCCTTGGTCTCGTCATCGAGTTCAAAGGCCCAACGAAACATCAAAGAGCGTTAGAGATTGAATTAATCATTGGCCTCTCCTCTCCTCGACAGGATGAACTGAACTCGGATCTCGATCTGAGTGAAGCACGAGCGAGTCTGCTGTCGGGTGATGTCGTGGAGCTAATTAATGCCACATCTGTTGACTCAACAAGTATGAAGCTGTTGTGGGAGGTAAGCGAACGGATAATTCTTCACCTCAAGACTTTTTCTCGCTTCCCAGCTCAGTCATGAAATTTAAATATTTGATTCGTTTTTTGCTGCCGCTCGCAGATAATAAACGGAAAGTACGTGGAGGGCTTTTACATCTACGCGAAAAACACTGTGGAAGCAGCGGTTGATAATGAGGAGCAGCCGTCGTACAAAATGCTGACGGTTCTCAACGCTGGGAGCGGAGCTTCATCATGCAAAATTAGCGGATTACAGAAATTCACCACGTATGAATTTTTCATTGTGCCTTTCTACAAAGCCGTCGAAGGCAAGCCGTCAAATTCGAGAATCGCTCGAACGCTCGAGGATGGTGAGTTTACTTTAATTACGCTTTTGCGTTTTTCGTCAAACATTGCAAAATTTCCTTTCCGCTTTGTTAAACAGTTCCTTCGGAGGCTCCGTTCGGCATGGAAGCCAAGCTGCTCAACACATCAACGGTCTACGTGAAATGGAAGGCGCCCGCCTCCAAGCACCAAAACGGCGTTCTCAAATCGTACAACGTGATCGTGCGTGGCGTGAATATTTATGAGAACGTTTCGAAAGTCTTAACGAACATTACCATTGACTCGTCGAGCTCCTCAATCATGCTTGCCAATCTGACGGAGGGCGTGACATACACAGTCAGCGTGGCTGCAATAAACCGAATCGGAACGGGTCCTTATAGTCAACCGGCAATTCTACGCCTTGATCCAGTTACGAAGAAGCTTGACACCTCGTTCACCTACCGTTTCCCGCTCAACAACGACCACATTGACGACTACCTAACGAAGCCTTGGTTCATAATCCTCCTGGGCACAATTTTAGTCATCATGATGTTGTCGTTCGGTGTCATGGTCTTCATTAAGCGCAAACACATCCTCATGAAACAGTCAGCCTTCAATGGTCTCTCAGGTAAATAAAACTTTCCGATTTAATCAACGTAATTTGTGAGAAATAGTTTGGGAAACGAGCGAAAACTTTTCCATTGCACAATCAAATTCTCCTCCGCAATTTCGATTGCTCTTCATGCCAGTGTAAATATTGATTTCCTCCCTCAAACTCGAAGCATATCGTTATGCTGATGGTAGGGGGGTTTGCGGAAGGAAAACATACTCTGACTCATTCCTAGTGCATCTCGAAGCTGAGTTTGCTAGGAGAACTTGTTGATTTTATCATTCTCCACACCGCAGATAGCTTTCCACTTTGAAATGTGACTTGTGATGAGGACGATGATGTTTATTCAATATTTAATAACGATTTACGTAAATTTTCATTTCGTTACGAAAGGACCAACGGCTGGTGGCGCTGTGAAAATCCCGAACCTGCCCGGCAGCGACGGTTATTGGCTCGACCCATCCGGGATCGTTTGGCGCTCAAATCCGCACATAAAAGGCACTCTCATCTCTGATTATGCGCCTGTTTGCACTTCCACTACACAAACGACTCTTCCCGCAGACGACGAGACCCGCAATCGGTAAGTTCTCCGCTAAAAAAGTCAATTAAGCTCGTTTGAGTGATTAATTGAATTTATGAGACGATTTATGGAGCATGTTGGACACGCTGCTTAACACGACGCTTTGCAAAATTTATTACTACCACCCTCACGCTCAGCCGATGAAAAATTGCATTAATTTCCACTCCAACGTTAAACATGTGTCCATTGCATTTTGCAGTTGATGCCCGTGCGAAAATGCTCAGCGAAACGGAGAGAAATTTCATTAAAAAATTGATGCAAAGCTGCTTGCGCAAGCAGACTGAAGGGCGCTCATTAAATTTTCATTATCGAGCTCCGAGTGAAAAGTTGCACTTCCTGTTAACTCATTTCGCATTCTGTTTTCTGCTCAACAGATTTATGGGCGAATACACGGACTATCCGGCTGATTACGCTGAAGTGTCGTCGTTCAGGAGTGGCCAACAGTCGCCCGCGCCATACGCCACGACAACCCTAATTGGCAGCTCTAAGCTGAATCCAAGCGATGCACATCGCTTCAATATGTTTTACACAACGGACATTTATCCGCCAACTTCGGGTGTCGTGCCAAATCAGAGCAGCAACAACAACAATTATAACCGAAGCATCCACTCGGAATCATATTGCAATCCCAGTCACAAAGTGAACATCGTGGAGAATCGGATGGCCAACACAATGATGCCAAATTTGTTTAATCAACAGCAGCAGCAATACAAGAGTGGAACAAACAAACGCAATCGGCTGAAACTCATGAAACCGCAGAACTTCCGAATTAATTTCGGCGGCAGCGATGGAGAGCAGCTTTATGTGAAAGTCGGCGACATGAACCCTCAGACTTCGGGCACGGCCCAGCACACTCCGCAATCACAGAACGGCTCAATCAACTGGAACCACCAGCACAACGTCTACGAGAACAATCCGCAGACTCACGCACCGATGACTAACGAGGCTGATAAGGAATACATTTATGCGGGAAATCGTAGCGTAATGAGCTACATGAGCTCCAAAGATTTCCCGGAGAACGTTTAGAAAAGCCCGCAAAAACAGTCTTGAGTTGTGATTAAGATCTTCTCCTTGATGTAGAAACTTCCTCTCTATTGTGTTCGTAAGCTGCAAGCAAAAAGCAAGACGATGAAGCTGCACTTGGTAATGCTTCCGCCTAACTCAATTAGCGTTATTCGACGCTAATTGTTCCCTAAGTATGCTCAAGAAGCTTGTAAATTGCAATTTGAAGTTATTATCTCGAAGCATTATCAGTGAGCTGGTGAGCGACTTGGAAATCTCCGAGGAAATTCAATTTCCTTCTCGCCAAAAGCAGCAATGTCGCTTCGTCTGCTTTCTTTTCATTTAATTGCCAAATTGACACTCGAACATTTTTTATGGAGTGCAACTGCTCTCCAAAGCAGCAACAGCGATAAAAAATTTTAAACAACGCTTAATGGATTTCTTAACAACGTCGAGCGCTGAACGCCTCTTCATGAAACTGTCGTCGATTTTGTCGTCTTATCAATTTTTTCGGCAAGTGATTTATTCGAGATGTTAGGAGGTCAATGTGTACAGACACTAGAGAGAGAAACTATTTTGATGGCTCGTAAAGTCGAACAGGAAAATGTAAATTTAAATCATCAAACTTGTGAAGAAATTGCTCAACGTCGTCTCTAGTCGAAATAAATATAATTAAGCGTGTGCGATCTTCGGTCGAGCGGGAGATGGAAGTGTCTTGATTAACGAGACATCCAGCGAGGCCGCAATAAATTATTTTGATAATAAAACAAAGCGCAACGGCGATAATTGAATTTTGGACAGAAAAATTTGTTTTGTTTCAAAAATTAATGGAGTTAATGAAAAATTAATTAAACTTTATTCGATGCCACTGAAGAGCTCTGGATTGTCACGACGATTGAGTTTAATTGCTCCATGCGTGCACAATGAATTCTATAATTTATTCAATGCGCTTCGCACTCTCTTGGGATTCGTTCAACAGCGAAGTCATTAAGAGGGCGGCAGTGGAAGTGGGTGGGATAACGTTTGAAGTATTCTGTAGTTGACTGCTAAAGGAATCCTCTCCCTCATAGTTCGCGACGTTGCTGTTGGATGAAACCTTCGGCCGAGTTGAGTATTCAAACGATTGTATCGCTCCCCTTTGTAAATACCAAACCGTCCTTTTGTACATAACGATCATAAAAACAAACAAAGAATTTAATCGACGAAAGGTGTAAAAATAAAATCAATAAAATGTTTGAAACGAAAGTGAAAGGCGATTTTGTTGTTTTCTAATTTTAATCTCGGCGGGATCAGAGGAAATCTCGAGCGACAAGCGAGAAATTGTTTTAGATCGAGAAGAATTTCGGGGCAATTAGGGCAACGGGTTGAGTCGTAAAGTCTTTACGGCCGATTATCTCGTCGGAGAAAAAATGTTCTGCTTACGCTGGGGATAAATTCTTGGGCTAATCATGCCATCATCATCGCTGATCCCAGGCGATTTGTTTTATGAGAAGTGTAAAGTCGTCAGATTTATGTTTGCTGCGCTGCACTTTGGGCTTAAGCGTCGTTAAAGCAGCAACTCGTCGCCCTCTTAAACTCTTCTCCAATCGCTTTTAATTCTTTTCTGGATTTACGAGGAGAATGAAAACTTTTGCGGTTGGTTTCTGACATGATGAAGACAGCGGAAGATGCAGATTGAGTGAGCGAAGACGATGCTGGCTGGCAGTGAAGAGAAATCTTTCATAAAGTTTCCTTTGTCGAGAAATTTGAAATGCAAAAGTTTCGTTCTTGGGTTAATTAGGAAACTTCCTCACGCCTCACGGAACGAGATCAGATGCGATTGCCTACACAAATGTGAATGTCGAGTGCTCGTGAACTCCAACAAAAGAAAACTTTCTGAACTTGATGAGTAAGAGACCGCAGAAATAAGAAGATTGGGAATCCACTTCAAACGAGACACCAACAAATTCGTCTCTCGATCTTCGTTGCTTGCTCTTCGTGTCTTCCAACATTTTTTGCTTTTGTCATTTTCATTGGGTCGGATTACGGACGATTGTAATCTTCTTTAATCTTTCACACTAACCAGATGTCGAATCGAGCACGAATGGAACCTTTGGTGGGAGCTGTGAACATCGACATCGATATACCTGCGACTCGATGGCATCGACTTTAAATTGAAAATTATTCAAATCGGTGGCAATAAAATCAAAGAAAGTTGTTTGTTGCCGGCCGCGGCTAATCGAATCACCTCTCAACGACGCATTCTCGTCATCTGCAAGTCAACATCGATTTACGGTTTCGTGTTTATGTTCATCAATGTAAATTCCTCGTCCACAACAAAATTATCCCGAGCATCGCCACAAACCGAAAACGCACAAACAAATTCCAATCGCAAATCACCCTAATTTCATTTCCGATTTTTACTTCGGCCGATGTTGCCACGTGTGAAAGCAGATTTGCCGCTTGCGGAGGAATAACAGAACGCAACGGATCAGGCAACCTCGTCGATGCATTTCCAGGGGAACTCGGAATTGCATAATAGAAGATCGTCATCGATGCTTCTCGTGTCTCTCGCTCGTCCAATTTATGAAAAAACAACACGAAAATAATTGTTTTGAGCAGCTGGCGGTTGCTGGATCATCCCAGCGTGTCACGCATCATCGAGAATAATCAATTGCGATCAAATGACGCGTGGAAAATCTGACGGCACTCTAAACATTTTGCAGTTGCGTTCGCAGATTCCGAGAAGTTTTCTCTGCAATTGACGACCATAAAAAAACTGCGCATTTTCTGAGATGAACATGATAAGGGAAGGAACGAAACTAATCCGTTGTTGCATCGTCGACAGCAGCAGAAGGTGAAAGTGTCATGCGTTGGGGTGGAATCGACACAATTGATTCTCGATGGACTTTTGAATTGCAATTCGAAACAAATTTAGAGATTTGAAGTGAAATTAATGTTGCCGTTTCAGCTGTTTGCGTCACCAAGTGCCAATCGGATGACTGCAAAGTGTTAAAGTGCCGAGAGGACGAATCAATGATCTGATTTATGGCACGTAATCATCGCTGTCCACTCGATTGAGACAGAGAAAACATTTTCATCTCGATTGTTTGTTTGAGACTGAAAGGAAAATCATTGAATGATTTAGAGAATTAATCGGATTTTACTGCTGGACAGAAGACCAAAGTTTATTCAAATCGATAGTTTCAACAAAACATTTTGTTGTTTGCATGGAATAAATTCGTACGATGTTTCTGTTTGGGCTTTCTCTGCTTGCGCGGTGTGATTATTTCTTTCTGCGGATCGTGAGTCTTCTCGTGTGCTTGAAAGCAAGGTTGCTTTATACATTCTTTGTCTTTGGACGATGCAGGAACGCTCTTTACCAAAAACATATTTACATCTAGTGCTTCTTTTTCAGATTCCTCCGCCACCAGCAATAATCAAATGACCGACATGTCGCCTGAGTCTTGGACTACTTCAATAATCGAATTCAACATAAATCGATCGTAATGTTTGCCATCTTCATTTCCCTTTTTATTTAAGGATCTTTTCTCCATATCAAAAATCGATTTCCTCTCGTAGACTTTTCTTCTTCAATCAAACTGTAATCGATCAGCATTACTCCTGTCAAATATTTGTCTCGAACAAATCAAACTTCCCTCTTGCACATATTTTATTCAATGCGGGCCAGTAGAGCGTCACGTCAACCACAAAAGCCGAACGTGAAAGTAATGGATCGAGGAATTTATTGACATCTTGATATCAGTTGCAGTCATTGTCAGGAATGAATGGCAGCTTATCACGTTAGCGTCATAACATTTCACTCGATTAGCTTCAACGTTATCTTGGTGTCGCTTTAGCTAAGATTTTATATTCGCTCAATCTTATGCGTAAAAATTGCCTTCGAATCTTCCTCCAACACAAATGTTTGTGATTGCAGAAATCAATTGATAGAAATATTCCTTTCATCTGCACAATCACAGCATTCATCTCAGGTGCAAATGTCGATAGCACTTCATAAACGAGAACGTTTGCAATGAGCTCTCATGAATAAAATAGCTCCTCGACACTGCAAGGTATTTCTAATATCTGCCAACAACGAGCCGGGAGGGGAATCTCGCATTCACCTAAGCGGTCTCGTCCCTGCTTCACCGAACCACAAGAAAGGTGATGTAGAGAGAGACTCATTGATGTTGATTACAGATTTTTGCATTTTATGTTGGCAGCAAAGCAGATCGTAAAAGGAACACCTGGGGTGCTTATCTAATGGCCTTCGAACAACATCAGCGCACAAACCCATCGAAAAATCATCATCTCGACTTCTCTCCCCACGACTTGATGCCTGCATGAGTCTCGTTGTAATACTCAATGGTAATTTCATGTTGGCTGCGCGCACATTGAGGTGAACTCGAAACCGCCCGAGTCCAAAGCTGGATCAGCATCACCGATGCGATCGAAAGCCAATAAAAGTTTTCCCCTTCCTGCCCATACCGGCAGACTCCCGTCGAACGTCCATTAAGGTATCATAAATTTAAGATTATCCTTTCAATGGAAAGTGAGCGGGAAGTTCCCGTAAGTTGCTCGTCTTCCAACTCTCCTTGATGAGGGCTTGGGAAAGGAATCAACTCATGCATAAAATTGAAAGGTAAACAGTTTGATTTCTTTAAAAGGAAACTCTGGGTCTTTAAGAAGTTTTAAACTTCGGCTTTCATGCAAATTTTGTTAACTACAGTTAGACCGAACTTTACATGCTCGAAGTCATAAAGCGAGTTGGAGTTTTCCCTTTTTATGTTTTAAATAAATTCATGTTTCATGTGGAACTGCAAGCTTTACGATTCAGAAACTTTTTCTCCCTTCATAATCTCGTCGACGAGCATGTTCATTCAGCCAACTTCCTCCAACTATTGTCGTACACATGAATATTTCACAGCTTTGAAGGAAGTGTGAGGGAGAGAGAGCGGGCAGATTTGTGAAAGGCATCCTTGAAATAATGGCTGCATTATTCACACTGAGCTGTAAGGATGAAAAATCTTGTCAATATTTGCTTGCGATTGCACATTTCTCATCGACTTCAAGTGACGATGCAGAAAGCGGTGCACAGACTTGAAAACTCCACGAGACAGTCTAAGGAAATAAATCACCGCGAGCGGGATGATTTATGGCGCCGCATTCTTTCAGGACGGTGCTGAGCTCGATGTGCTTATAAATTCATAATCTCCTCGAAGCGAAGTTCTCAAACATGACAAACATATTAAAAAAATATTGAGATTTGTTGCAGTTTGCGTCCCGGCTCCCCTCGCAGCTCCCCGAATAATCTTTCTATGCATTCATGAATTTATAATGAGAGTGATGTGTGCTGCTGATCATCATTTTTCATCAAAATGTTTATTAAGCGAACCTTTTCTTGACGCGAAAGTCGAGCGAGGCTTATCGTGAGTCAAACTGATGATTATGATGCACGATAATTGCCGCGTCGCTTGTTCGCGACGTTGTCGAGATAGAAATTCCAATTTTGAAACGAAAATGAAAATTGATGAAGCCGAAATCGTCTTATGTTTATTAGGCGACGCGCTCTGGTTAACTCGAAAACGTCTCACAAGCGATAAATTCTTGAAGATTTTGTTGGTAAACTTGTAAGTTTATCGTTCACCTCAGACTTTTGATGTTTCTTCCAGCGACAATCAAAAGTTTGCTTCGCTATGAAACTTCTCAAACCACTGACATCCGAGAAATCTTAATGAAGTTAACGTTGCCTCGAGCCATGCGAACTCACATAACATTGTTCGAATACGACGAGCAGCGCTAATTAATAACCCAAATAACACTAAACCATCCACTTGACGACCCGAGGCGGCAGATAAACGAAAACAAATTAATTGTAATGCTCCGTGTGTCCATAAAACCTTTTAAGATACAAAAATTAGCGCTGCTCGTTACCAAACATCCTGAATCTCATAAATCCACGAAACCGCTCCAGGCCCGCGCCAATCAAAAATGTTAAGTTTGGAGCAGCCAGAGAGATGAAGGTTCCTCATCTCAATCACTGATAAAGAAGCGTCAGAAGTGTCAAAACTATTCACGAACGTAAGTTGACGTGCTCGACTTATGTTGAGCTCCAAACTCACTGGTTGCATAGCTCGAAGGTTCTCAAGTATTTTCCTCTTTTATTAGCAATGAAGTAAAGCATTAAATTATTGTGGAAATATTATTATACCATTGCCTCTCTCTCCCGCCTCACCCTCGCTCTCAACATAAAATAAATATTTTGCACATCACCGCCATGTGCTCGTTCGCTGAAAGGAAGGGAGAATTCCGTCACAATGCGAAACGTTCATAAAAGGATGATAATGCACAGCAATTTCCCCATTTCCATCCGCTCACTTTATGCTTCTTACCTACATTACTTCGCTGATGCCACTTGAGGCAATGTTGGAAGAGCAGGCAAGCTCCCTTAAATCTTTTATTATTTCTCGAGAACATTTCACATTATTTATGTTTATGTTGGAATCAAAAAGCATAAATTTAATGCTTTACGGGGAAAGCCGACGTGTGAATTTAAGTGTTTTTCCACGAAATTTCCAAGCAAACAAAACACAGTTGAAAAACATTACGTGTCGATAGTGAGAGAGCGTTGATGGAAGTGTTTTCCTTACTCGTTCGCAATCTGCCGCCAATCGTCTTATCTGGGAGACGATCTGGCAATCCGGCAGCGCGTGCAGTCGGAAAATGAATTTATGATAGCATTAAAAGCGAATAAAAAGGTTGACGAGATGCTCAACATCTTCATTTAAAATTCGAACATTAATCAACATAAAAATTGTTTTAATGCTCGCAAACATTTTAATTGAATCGCGAGCTTAAATCGAAAGTTCTCGTTTTATATCTTCGATGCTGGCTTCATTATCGAATTAATTAGAGAATCTTTAAGTCGAAACATTAAGCGAGCGAAATTGCAAGCCATAAATCATAACAATGGCAAAGCGAAAGAATTGTCGGTCTCCCTTTCTCCTCTTCGCAGCTTATCTCCGCTCGAGCCTGCGAATGGATAACTCGCCGAGCAATCTGAACACAAACAGAAATAAATAATTTCCGAGCGATTTTAACGACGCCGAAGACTCGAAATAAATTCACATTAATTGCCTGCTTCATCGATTAACAACAAACGAAATTTTAATTGCAATTCTTGGCGCTCCCGCAACGAGCCTCGTTTGCCCGAATTGTTTCTTGATTTGTGTGCTAACCGCTCGTAATTAATTTGAGAGCAAGAGCATCGTCTTGATCGTCAACATTAATTTTCCGGCCGTTTCCGTCCGCCCGCCACTCGGATTTTCGATTAAATTATCAAAATTATTTTCTCGGAGGCAAAGAGCGAAGAGTTCTGAACGAGCGCCACTTAATGCGACTAATTAGGGAGATTTATGTCACTCACGCGACCGCCGTGATCTCCAAGAGAGCAACGAGACTCGACAAATTATCTCGAACAACGAAGTAAAAAATTCATTGTCCATAAACAGCTTTGGGAGTTTGCAGCCCAACTCGGACGACCGATTTTGTTATTCTGCCGTTTATAAGCAACGTTAAGTAACAGATTTCCTCCTATTCGCCGGACGTTTCTGTTTTATTAATTTTCTGTTTGTCTTCAGAGTCTCCAGTACTCGGAACAGTGAAGCTCATCGTCGCCCAGGGAAGAGTCGACGATAAAGACGAAGGGACGTCGGGAAAGTTTTTGGACTTCGCTGGGATCCGCAGCACATTCCTCTCCGCTTTAATGACACATCTGGGACGAATAAAAATATTTTACGTCTTCTAATCGATTGCTTTCCTTCCTTGTGACAATGCGAAGCGGCAACTTCCCCCCAAATTACTTTTTCTTCCTCACGGAGCCAACGCACTCGAACTAATGTTTTTCAATCAAAGCCAAACGAGAAAGGAATCGCTTCCCTTTCTTCTGATGTCTCGTAATTTATGTCATTTGTAGTGAAATGAATTCATTCGATTGAGAGAACGTGGAGCCATCACGAGATCGTTGAAAAAACTTTTTGCATTTGCTAGTCGTGAGCGGAACGAAGCGTCTAATTCATCGTGAGATGAAACCATTTTAAATGTTAATGAGCTTCGTCGTGGAATTTTAATGTCGAGCTGCAACTTTCTTATCACTTTTCTACCTTTTCCTCGTCCATTTGAAAATTGGAAAAGTTTCAGTCAACTTTGCTTTATTCTTTAAATTGTCTTTCAAAGTTTTCGTATCTTTGCCTTTTCCAAATTTGTCGTTTAGCTACACGAGAATGGCGCAACAGACGGAGCAAGAGTTCTTTGACGAGACGGCTGCGGATCATATCGATTTCCACAAGAGAATCCTGGATCCAACGTTCATGGAGCAATGGGTAATCCCAGCACTTGAATTGATGGGCAGTTTGGAAATCAGAGAAATCATGAAGTTAGTACGAGGAGTGACTACGACTTGCCGGACTTCGTATCCAGTACCACAACGAAGACCAGTCGTCAATCCATCGGCAATGTTGCAAAATGAGGCTGCAAGAAATCAAGAAGTTGCAGACAATCTCGAACGTTCTCAGTACTACGATGCGCAAGGTTCGCCTCAGGCTTCACCAAGAACTCCCACCAATCGTCAACAGCAGCCGCCAAGAACGCCTCGAACTCCGAATAATACGTCGCCGTCTCCACGAACTCCTCCACAAACTAGATGCCCTCCAAACGTTCCGCAAGCTCCTTTGGCTCCAACTGGGCGGAGATATCAACGTGAATCGTTATCGAGACAAAACTTGTTCGAATCGCCACAGTCTTTAGATGGACCAGCTGGATTGCAGAACACTCCAGTTGCGAGACCAGCGGCGTCGAGAAACCGAAATACATTGCCGAGATTCCAAATGGCCTCTGGAATGAGTCCTAGAACACCCGTCGCTCAGCAATCCGCCAACACCCCGCGACAGCCACTTGTCTACACATCAACGCCGAACGTAGTTCCAGTAGTTCAAACATCAACTCCGGTGCAGAGACAAAACATTTTGCCGCAATTCCATCTAGTCATTCCATCGCCAGATGCATCAGCGATAAGAACTATTGAAGCAGACCGAAATCTGACGAACCACGAGATCGAGCAAGTCAATCAAGTCGCTGAAAACGTTGCGGTTGCTGCGGGTGATGATGTCTTTCCCTCTGGAGCCGTCGCAGTCTCAACAAGGAACATTCAACTCATTCCAGGCAAATACAAATTGTACAAAGTCATGCGATTCTAGTTACAATAAAGTCGTCATGAATCGCAGTAAACTTGACACCATTTCACTGCTTGTTCATAAATTATTTATTTTGTTGAGTGTCGCTTTTGAAATGGATGAAATAGCACAGCGTCAGAAGAAATTCGTTAAGAATTTTCTCGAGAACTCGGCTCGATTATTGGAATTCGGGTTCGCTTACTTGTTCGCTCATCCCGAGTGGATTCCGATGATGGATGGAGAGATTGAGAAGATTCGGTCGTTGGAGACGCGTCAGCCAGTCGATCAGTGTCAGTACCAACGATACCTGCGACAAGCTTACATCGATTACATCGTGAAATTATCGAAACTTGGCTTCAAGTACATTAGAGCGCATCCCGACAGCTTCAGCGAAATCGCTGAGTTTAAAAAGGTTTTCGAAGAGTACAAACAGCTCCGGAAAGATTTTCATGTTGCGAAAATTCTGAACCGAAACCAGGACACCGCGAACTGCAAACGAAAGAAGGAAGCTCCGATGAAAGATCTCAACCAACTTGAGGAGATAATTGAAAACGTTCAAGACCGAGCAAAGAACTTGCAATGGTCAAGCCAAAACTTTCTGAAGAAGGTCAACCAGCACTTGGCGAACGAGATCAAAGAGATCCGCAATCATCGCCAAATGCAACCGCAGTCGCAAAGGAAAAGCGTTTCAAAGCCACCGCCTAAACCAACTGTTATTAGCGACTCTGACAACAATTCGTCCGAATATCTAATCGACTTTCAGCACCTCAACAAACCATCGACCGACAAGCCGCGACTCGGCCCGATCCAACGGCATCTCGTGATTCCAATCCACGCAGACAAACCGCCGAAGATCACGCCGCGGTTTCATTTTCGTAAGTCACCCAACGATGGCAACATGCAACTTGATCTCAAGCTGCACTTCGACGAGGGAGTTTTCTTTCACGACAAGTTGGTCAGCAATATTAACATCAAGAATGCGATGCCAGCTCGAAATTTCCATAGTAAAAACGTCAAATGATTTTGGTTGTTGAATAAAATAAATCTCAGCGAACTGGGAAAGGAAAACTTTGAATTTGTTCGAAACACTTTTGGTTTTAGCAGCGACAAATTAAATTGATTGTTATCACAAAAAAATCTAAATTATCAGTGGAATTGTTCAACATCTTTGGAAGCAACAAGCGATGAATTGTCAAGAAAATTTTATGACAAAGGTCGAGTTCATCACGTTAAACAAGTTGATGAAGGAACATCTCGCGTTGCCACCGTCAGCAGAGAGCCCCATCTTTTACCGACAAAACCACGTGAACAGGACGCTGACGCTTCCATTCTATCGACTCAGTCGATGCATAGGCAGTAAGCCAAGCTGCTACCGTAGTCGAAGAGGGAAATGCTTCCCAGCTGCAGCTCCAATCAACTGTTGCCCGCCGATGGTACACCGAACGAAGCAACCAGCTCGCCCTCGATCTCCCAACGACGTTCAACTGCCATCAAGAGAATTTCTCCGCAAAACTTTTACGTTGAAGGTTGACAAACGGTTTCTCCGCAAAGAATAACAAAACTCTTAGCAAACTTCGACGATTCTCGTCACAATCATTTGACCAACGCAAATCGAAACAACTTAAAATTTCTAGTGAAAAATAAAAATCGGAAAATTTAAAATGGACCCAACAGCTGAAGAAATAGAAAGCGGAGTGCGAGACGTCTGCGACCTTTACACACAGCTAACGTCACTTCTCATCCAATACGGCTACGAACATTTAATGGCGAGCCCACAGAATCACTCGCTCGTGGCTTGCATCAATGCAACAATCCAGGGACTCTACAGAATACATCAGCTGACCTATCGAACCCAAACGCGGCAAAAAAAGAATGAAGTTGCTGAACGCGTTCAAGAATTAAAGGTTGACTTGGCTAAATCGATTGCAAACTTAAGCAACGTCTCGATGGGTTTTCAGTCGAGATTTGCAAGCAACATGGAGCTGAGCCCTGAGTCCCCTGGCGTAGCAGGAAACTTCCTGCCGTCACCGGTTCAGTTCAACAACGATATGGCTCGGTTGGCGGCAGGCGCCAAAGAACACAACGTACCCGAAATCAAATTGCATCCAAGCAGTCCGCCACGTAAGAAGTTGCAGCATCTGCAAGTTCCAGGGAGTAAGAGAACTGCTCGGATGTCGGAGGACGTTGAAGCACACCTAGCACGCATCGAGAAACTTATAAGAGCACAGATGGCGAAGGCTTTGGCCCAAAGACTCGATCTTCAGCCGGGCGAAACTCAAGCCCAAGACGCCAACACCTCAGTCAACGTTGAAAACCTCAATCTCCAAATTTAAAACCGAATAAAGAATGCGAGAATCAAAATTCTGCACGTTTGAATGATTTATTGTGCAGCGCCGCAGCCGAGACGGAAATGATTCTTCCTTCGTTCCTCCTCGATACTTCCTAAGCGACGCGAAGAAATCGCAAAGTAAATGGCAATTTATCATTCCCAGGTTGGAAGTTTCCAAACGAGGCAGCAGTGACTGAGCTGCTCCCCCTCTCGTCTTGTATTCAAATTCTCGCTGCATTCTCGCCATTCGAATCGGATTTCTCAACTTATGAAAGGGGATTATCGAAGGCTTTCGGGATTGGTGGCAAGAACGTTGCGGAGCGAGTCTCATAAATCTCGTGAGTTAGAAAAGTTTCTAGACATCTTCGAGAGGATGGAGGAGCTCAAGACATTTGAATTGAGAACGTGATACGTTTGGCCACTGAGATTGGCCACGATGCTCGTTGGCATGCTTAGTTTAAGTCAGCGTGAAGCATCCTTGTGTCTCCACAACATTCAGAGAACGGCAAGTGAATCGTAACATTGGCCAATTTGAGTTAAGAATCCAAATTTTCCGCTCCATAAACTCCTAATCATTGCTCAATATTCCCGTCCAAGTCAAATTGCGGTGACACATGATTGACGGTCTGAGTGATTGCCTCGACCTTGAGCGTCAACCGAACTCGATTCTTTCTTCTACTTCACCCCTCGAACGACATTTGCCAACATCTCAAGCTTTCAATTCCTTTTTCCCTATTCAAACTTCCTAATGCCATGTTGGAAATGATTTACACATTGTAAACACACATTAGAGACTTTTTCTGGCATCGAAAAGTTCCCCGACGAGGGAAACGGCGGAAAAGAAATTTTCTATTCAGTTCCGACCATGCGAGTCGAGCAGGAGCTTTCACTCTCTCGGGGAAATGCGTGCAGGAAATTGAACGATTGATGTGTCGTCGTGCGGCTTTCTAATGTCTCGCTCGCTGACTTGTTTCGACTTCTTCAAGGAGAAACTAAAGTTCGCATCGGGAAGACATTAATTCTCTGTTCATTTCCTCGTTTGCCAATAATTTCTGCGAGTTTTCCTTTCTTCTTTTGTTGGCAAACATCTGCTGCCCATCAGCGGCGAGAAATAATGTCGGAGAAAAGTTTCAGTAGCGAGAGCGATGGCTCCGAGCGTGTTCTTGCCTTGACATCATCGTTTCTTGTTCTCGTGTCGTCGATTTCCTTTTTTCGATCGAGAAAAACGGTTCGAGAAGTGAAGAATAGAGAAATTACACATCGACAGTTCAATGGAGTGAGGGAGAGAACGAGCGAGATTTCCTTAATTTGGCATCACATGTAATCCATGTTGGGGTAACATAATACTCAGTAATTGAAATGCCAGCTGCTGGTTGATGATGTGGGTTCAACGATACAATGAAATATTGATAAGTTTCTCCTGCAGGAAATTTTTTTCAGCTTCGGTCGAATCGAGTCGATTGCGGAAATAAATAATTCAGCGAATTGCAGCGCTGATTCTGGCGCGGTTTCTGAATTACTGTCAATCTGATAAAGGCTGTCTAAATTAAGAAGGGAAAAGCTGCAAGAGTTCGAACTAACTAATTCGTTGTATTTAATCATCAGTTCGAGCCAATTTATTCACTTTCTAAGTAACTTTAACGGTTTTCCAATTATTCAAAATCTTTGCATCTCCCGCGCAAATTTTCGCGTCTTTATTCTAAGAATTCTTAGTTTTGGTTTGCGCAAGTTTTTTTTAATGTGAAAACTCGATTCCTGAGCCAAAAAACAGTGAAAAATCAAACGCAATTGGTAGTTCATCGCCCGCTGCATACAATAAACATGGAGGGAATGAAGACAAGCGACTCGGAGATCCAGTTTGTTAGCGCTAAGAAAAGACAGTAAGTCGCATCGCAATGGCGACCGATGAAAAAATAATTCAATTTCCTCCTACACAGAGCTGCAGAAGATCTCGTTGAGTGTAACTCGACCCGCAGATTGTATGTACTGAAAGAGTTCGATGCCTGTGTTCAGATCTACAACAAAGCGCTTGCTCTAAATCCGTACCACGCTCGAATCTTGAGCTATCGCTCTGAATGCTACAAAAACCTTGGACGTTACGAGGAATCAATTGCTGACGTTGTGAGGAGCCTGGAGCTGAATCCTAAGGTCAACCACTTTGCAAATTTACGGCTGATGAATTTGTATTTGATCCATGGAGAAATTGAACTGACGAAAGGCGCAATCAAGCAATACAACGAAACTTATCCGTTCAAAGGAGAAATCGAGCATATACTGGAAACGCTCAACAAGATGGAAGCTCTAGACATTGAACTGCAGGAAGAGCTCGGGAAAAAGAACTTCGAATCTTGTGTCGCGATCCTGGATCTGCTCCTGGAAATCGCAACTGAAAGTTCTCGCTACAAGAAACTGAAAGACGAATGCTTGCGCGGAATCGAGCAATTCAGCAAAGCCAAAGCAGACAAGATAATTGATCACAACTCAATGGACACTGATGACGAGCTGTTGATGTTTTTGTCTCCGCTTGGTTTGACCAGAAAAGTCCATGAAGATGAGCCGAAGAGAATCGATGCTGAGGATGTCAAATCGAAAGTTCTTACGCGTAAATTTCCGTGGGAAAAGGTTCACGAGTCGTATGCGAAGAAGCCGAAGATCGACGCAGCCACACAAACTACGCCGCGTTGCAAACTCACTTCGAAAATCCCTCAATTCATACGCAAATGTTTCTTAAACGAGGAAAAAGGAACGAAAGTTTCACAATCCAAATCGATTCTGAAGGCTCCGATTGCCTTCAACGCTGACAAAACTTCTCAAGGCGAAATGAATCCGCAGGCTGCACAATCCAAAAGATCGCTCAAACGTACGCGCACGATGGAAATCGACGAAGAGCCAGCTGTGAAGAAACCAAAGAAAGAATCGAAAACTGTGTCGAGAGTTTATCTTCGTTCAAAAATTCCAAGACTTATTGCCGGTAAGGTCAATCCAATCGAGAAAGGAACATTGAAAGCTTCGCAGTCCGAGCCAACTCTCAAACAGTCACATGCAGTTTCTTGCGCTGCAATTCGAAGCGTTACGAGCCACGAAATCAGTCACGCCAGATCGGAACTAAGCTTGCACTCTTGCGAGGCCGAAAAGAAATTCGTTTCGAAGATTCCTGAATTCTATCGCCACAAGAAAATTGTCCGCTTCCAGGAAAACTAAAGGATCGCCAGAACCGGAATGGAAGAAGCAAATGCTAAGTTCGTTTTCAAAACTTTTGTTCATTAGTTGTCATTTTTTAAAGCTTGAATAAAGCAATGTTCAAGACTACATTGAAAGGCTTATGAATTGCAACGAGTTAGGTTTGATTCAACCAACTTATTCAGGTGATAAGTTAATGTTTTCCACCGGGAAATTCTTCAGTTTTCCCTCGATGGAATTTCAACAATTCACATGCATCGAAATTCAACCCACTGAACTTTCCAGTCACGTGAAATTCCCACGCTTTTCCAATGGACTGGTTCCGATGCATCGACATGCGTTTGCCTGACAACCGAAAGTTGCCTAGACACGATCGCTTTGCCGGGTAAACAAGTGAAAAATCGCAGTGAACTTTTTGTCTCTGAAAGAATTTGTAATTTATTTTGTACAAAAATGAGTAATTTGCTAAAGAAGCTGCATAAGCCATGCGACAGGCTCGATAAATACGACAACGAGCCGTACATGAAGAACCCGCTGCTGAAGTTGAAGCTCGCCGACATCCGGAAGTATCGTCGGCAGACTCAGCTCGAGCAGAGCGCCGTGAAGGTGAAAACGTTCGACCCTGAGTCGCTCAATTAACTCAACCACAATCCAATTCATTGCAGAGTAAAATCCAGATTTGCCGGAAGCCACCGGAAGACGACGATGAAGACAACACTCCGAATCCCAACGTCCCAGCTGCCGTGCACATTAAGAAGCTCCGCTTCTACGCTCGCAACACTCCGATCCCGAAGATGCTGAAGACAACCGAGCAGAAGATTATCAACTACTCGGCGAAGAGACTTCGCGACAAATATCCGTCGATTGTCAAGGATTACATGAGCGAAGTTCACGAAGAACACGATCGCTTGATGAAGGCTTACAGCATGAACAAGCTGCTGAAGCCGTTGCCGGATGACTTCGTTCCACCTCGCGACAATTTTCAGTTCAAACGACTTGGAAGAACGGAAAACTATGAAACTTTCCTCAAGAACCGGAAGAAGATCGAGACGAATCTGATGTTGCTGCATCCGTTCGTTCGTTGCATTCATTACTACTCGAGCATCGACTTCCCGCTCATCCTCAACGACTTCAGCAAATATCGAGCGATGGGTGAGATGGGAATCCACGACATTCGCGACTTCACCAAGAAGGATCTCGCTGAAAACTCTGCGTTCATCAACAAAGTTTGGTTCCCGAAGATCATTCAGATCATGAGAAATCATTACGCGAAGCAGACAAAGTATCGATTCACCAAGAAGCAATGGCAAAAGGCTTGGAACTGCGCCACTGGGTTGATCGTCCGACAAATCAACGATCTGAAAATGAGAACCGTTGAGCACTTGAACGACGTCATTCGAAGCAGCTCGAAGATTCCTTTCCTCAAGATCATCGCGATCTGCGAGACGAACGTCATCGATCTGTGCCCAACGATCGAGGAAATTTTTGAAATGTATCACAGCTTCATTGGTAAGAATAATTCCAATTTTCTCAGCTTAATTTTAAACAAGTTTTTATTCAGATGTCATCAATGAGATTGGGAACAATCTCGACCCAATCGAGTATCTCATAGATAAGGAGAAATTCCACAACCCACGGACGAACATCAAGATTGAGTTAGGCGACGTTATTCTGAAGAACGCACACGAGAAGATTCAAGAAACTTTGGAGGTCTCTTATGCGCCTATCGACGTTTATCTCGAGGGCTTCCAAGCTGAATTTTATGGTTTGAGTGCATCGAAAGTCAAGCAAGACCTCGACGATTATCTGGCGGTTAGCCGAGAGTTTGACGAATACTTCGAAGCCGTCGAGCGTTTCCAGTTCTACATCGACAAGCTGAAGCTTCTCGTTCAGAAAGAATATTTCTCTGAGGCCATCATCAGCCAGTCTGACGCTATTGGAAGCTTGAAACGGATCGGAGAGACTTGCATTGAGCTCATAACCGATGAGGTAGTAAAGAAACATAAAGCCGAGATTCGTGGCATTTGCGAAGAGTACGAAGAGATCAAGAAACGAGCGCTGGAAGTTCCCAAGTCAACTGAGCAGCTTTTTGAGACTGGCGAATACCTGCTGAATGTGAAGAAGACAACGGTCGATGAGCTAGGCGAGCGGATTCGTTCCACACTTAAAATCACCGGGCAAATTGTTGAACTAACCGAGATGGACGAGGAGCACACGAATCTTCAGTTTGAGGTCGTCAACTGGTACAATAACACGTCGCAAATCTTCGAGTTGGGCGGATCGAATTTCGAGACGATGAAATATCAGTTCGAAGAGAAACTCTCGGTCGTTTCAAAGCAAATGCAAGAGCGACTTAAAGATCTCGCACCGAACTTGACAGTCATCAACGACATGACAGAGGCGCCAAAGTTTAAAGAATATTCGCGGGTCCTTCAGAAGTTCACAGACCAAATAATTATATTCGATGACCACGTCAAATGGCTTAACAAGGAGGAAGCTTTGTTCAAGTTCCCGAAGACTCAGTCGTCGTTGCTTGAAGACATGAAGTCGTTCGTGATTCCGTTCGGCGCTTTAATGAAGCTCTGCATTCGATGGTATCGCTTTTATGACGTTTGGATGGATGGCTGCTTCGAATACCTCGATCCAAAGTTCGTGCAAGACACAGTTGAAGATTTCCTCAAAGACTTTCAGAAGACGCAAAAGTTCTATCGCAACAAAATCAAATCTGACACTGATAACCCAGAGTGTCGATTCAAAGGACAACTCGAAGATCCCGACATCGAGAAACTTCCCGCGCCTTTGAAGATCTGCGCTCGAATGATACAAACGATCAAGGACTTCAGAATCGGCGTTCATGTTGTCACCATCATGTGCAATCCAGCGTTGCGTGAACGTCATTGGATCGAAATGTCCGAAGTCGCTCAGATGGATCTTCAGCCAGACGCTGGAACGACTCTGCGAAAGATCATCGACTACAACCTTCAGTGCCTCGATGAATGCGAAATCATTTCGATTGGAGCGTGCAAGGAACTTCAACTGCAGCAGAATCTGGAAGTGATGAAGCACGAGTGGGACAATGTGAACTTCTCGCTGGGCGAGTACAAGACGACGGGGATCACGATCCTCAGCAGCATCGATGACGTCCAAGCTCTGCTCGACGATCACATTATAAAATCGTTGGCGATGCGTGGAAGCGCGTTCGTGAAGCCAAGCGAAGAAGAAGTCAAGGACTGGTTCAACAAGCTTATTCGCGTGCAATCGACGATCGAGCAGTGGGGGAAGGTCCAATCGACTTGGCTCTACTTACTGCCGATCTTCTCATCGAAGGACATCGTCGCTCAAATGCCCGAGGAGGGTCGATGGTTTACGCAAGTCGACAACATCTACAAACGGTACATGATGGCAGTAACGAAGGAGCCCAACGTGATGCAGACAGCAGCGCAGCCCGGTCTGTTAGAGTCGATGGTCGAAGCCAACAACATGCTTGACAAGATTCAAACTGGCGTCAACAATTATCTGGAACGGAAACGACTTTTCTTCCCTCGCTTCTTCTTCCTATCGAATGACGAAATGCTCGAGATTCTCTCAGAAACGAAAGACCCGCTGAGGGTTCAGCCGCACTTGAACAAATGCTTTGAGGGAATCAACAAGCTAAAGTTCAACAGCGCTCTCGAAGCTTTGAGCATGATTAGTGTGGAGAAGGAAGAAGTTCAGTTCTTGGAGAAGGTCTCAACTGCCGCGGCTCGTGGAAGTGTCGAGAAATGGCTTTCGCAAGTCGAGGAGCAGATGTTAGGCTCGATTAAGGATCAGACGTCGAACAGTTGTGCGGAATACCATCGAACAGATCGAGCTGAGTGGATAACGCAATGGCCTGGCATGGTCGTACTGGCAGTGTCGCAAGTTTACTGGTCAGCAGACATTGAAGAGAAGTTAAGATCAAGACAGCAAGGCGCGATTAAAGAATATTTTGAGACATTGCAGCAACAACTGAGGGAAACCGTTGCGTTAATTCGCAGCAAAACAATTACGAATCTTGATCGTATCACAGTCAAAGCTTTAATCGTCATTGATGTGCATGCCAAAGACGTCGTTGAGGAGCTTGTGAAGATCGGGATAACATCCGAAAACGACTTCGCTTGGTTAAGACAACTCCGATATTACATGATCGATGACGCTGTTCAAGTCCGAATCATTAACGCGCGCGTCGACTACGCTTACGAATATCTCGGCAATTCAGACAGATTAGTCATCACGCCGTTGACTGACCGTTGCTACATCACGCTGATGTCAGCTTACCAACTTCATTTGAATGGAGCGCCAGAAGGTCCCGCGGGAACCGGAAAGACAGAGACGTGAGTTTGATTATTTTACTTCATCCTTTTCATTAATTTTAGCTTCGTATTTTAAGAACCAAAGATCTGGCGAAAGCTCTCGCAGTTCAATGCAAAGTTTTCAATTGCTCTGAAGGTCTTGACTACAAATCGATGGGGAAATTCTTCAAAGGACTCGCGTCGTCTGGCGCCTGGGCTTGCTTCGACGAATTCAATCGAATCGACTTGGAAGTCTTGTCAGTCATCGCGCAGCAAATCCTGTCGATCGTGCAGGCAGTTCGAGGCGGAGTTGAGAAGTTTTTGTTCGAAGGAACTGAACTGACATTGAATCCAAAGTGTTACGTTTGTATTACGATGAATCCAGGATACGCTGGCCGAAGTGAACTCCCCGACAACTTGAAAGTTCTGTTCAGATCGATTGCGATGATGGTCCCTGACTACGCTTTGATCGGAGAGATCTCGCTGTACAGCTACGGATTCGTTGACGCTCGCGTGCTGTCAGTGAAAATTGTCACGACCTATCGACTCTGTTCGGAACAGCTAAGCTCTCAGAATCATTACGATTACGGAATGCGAGCCGTGAAAACAGTTTTGCAAGCGTGCGGAAATCTCAAGAAACAATTTCCCGACGAGCGTGAAGACATTTTGTTGCTGCGAAGTTTGCTCGACGTCAACCTGCCAAAGTTCTTGTCATTTGACGTTCCATTATTCCATGGAATCATCTCTGATCTCTTCCCTAACGTTGTTCTGCCAGAAGTTGACTACGTTCATCTCACAGAAGCTTTCAACGAGGTCTGCGAGTCGATGAACCTCCAACCGAAAGAAGAATTTTTATTGAAAGTCATTCAAACGTTTGAGATGCTGATCGTCCGTCACGGTTTCATGCTTGTTGGTGAACCGTTCTCGGGCAAGACAAGCACACTTCGAGTTCTCGCGGAGTGTCTAACAAAGCTGAATGAAACTTATCCCGATGAGAATCCTTTTTACCAGAAGGTTCAATGGGATACCGTCAATCCTAAGTCCATCACGATGGGCCAACTTTACGGCGCATTCGACGCGGTTTCCTATGAATGGAGCGACGGCATTGCAGCAACGATGTTCAGAAACTATGCGACGGATCCCTCGCCAGACCGGAAGTGGGTCGTCTTCGATGGTCCCGTCTCAGCAGATTGGATTGAGAACATGAACACGGTCCTTGACGACAACAAAAAGCTTTGTTTGACATCCGGCGAGGTCATCACGATGTCGCCCGAGATGTCGATGGTGTTTGAAGTTATGGATCTCGCTCAAGCATCGCCGGCAACCGTCAGTCGTTGTGGTATGATCTACATGGAGTCGATTTCGTTGGGCTGGGAGTCGTTTGCTCTTTCATGGCTTAATCAATGCAATCCGATGTGGGCTGACGACGAACACAAGCCAATCGTCATGGCAATGCTTCGGTGGATCATCCCTGATGTAAGACACGCTGTTAACTAAAGTCTTTTACTAAAAAAATTCTTCTTCAGTGCCTCGCATTCGTTCGAAGGAATTGCCATCAGTTTTTGATGCCCGGCGAGATCAATATTGTGTTATCAACTCTGACGATTTTCGAGATGCTCTTGAACGACGCAGTGGAAGAGAACCCCGAAGAGTATGTAAAGTTCATCACATCGTGGTTTCAAGCTGCGATCTCCTACGCTGTCGTTTGGGGTTTGAGCGGAATCATGTCCACAGACTCGCGAACCAAGTTCGATGAGTTCTATCGCGAGGTAAATGCGATTTAGATTTTTCATTTCCAACATGCGACATTGAATTTCAACGAATTTCAGATTTGGAACACTCAACTTCCCCCGGAAGTTGGAAAGATTGAAGTTTCTGTGCCACCCGATGGCTTGATCATCGACTACGTTTACATCTTCAAACAGAAAGGCGCCTGGAAGTTCTGGCCTGACCTCGTCCGTAACATGAAAATTGAATACGGCGTCACAATGCAAATCCCAACGATCGACACTGCTCGCTATTCGCATCTGTTCAACTTGCATTTCAAGTACCAGCGACCGTTTCTGATGGTCGGACCAACTGGAACAGGGAAATCTTTTTATATTCAAAACAATCTGATGAAACTATCGGAAGAGAAATTCTGTCCGTCGTTCGTGACGTTCACAACTCAAATCACAGCAAATCAAGTGCAAGAGTTGATAATCTCGAAGCTACTGAAGCGAGGCAAAGGAAGCTTCGGACCTCCGAAAGGTCAGACGTGTGTGCTCTTCATCGACGACATGAACATGCCAGCGAAAGATACTTACGGAGCTCAGCCGCCTATCGAGCTGGTCCGGCAGTATTTCGACAAGAAGCATTGGTACGACACGAGAGACTCGTCGAAGATTCACCTCAGCGACATCATGATCGTCGCTGCTTGCGGACTCGTTGGCGGCTCGCGGCAAGACGTCTACGCTAGATTCTTGTGTCACTTCAACATCTTCGCTATAAATCTGTTCTCGGACGAAACAAACTTCAAGATCTTCCACTCAATCCTCCTCGACGTGTACAAACGCAACGCACATTCAGCCGACGTTATCAACATTTGCAATAATCTGATCAACGCTACGATCGAGATTTACAACTTTTCGATATCCGAAATGCTTCCGACGCCTTCCAAGTCTCACTACGTCTTCAATCTTCGTGACATCTCGAGGGTTGTGAACGGCTGCGCTTTGCTGCGTAAGGAATCGACGGATACCAAGAAAATGTTCACGAAAATTTGGTGCCACGAAGTGATGCGAGTGTTCTTCGATCGTTTGGTGGATAGTGAAGACCGAGCTCAAGCTTACGAGAAGGTTGCCGACTGTGTAAAGGTTCATTTCAAAGACAAAATGGAAGATTTGTTCGACGACATTTCCAAAGGCTCAAAGCTGAACCACGAGAAGATGAATGGATTGTTGTTCGGCAGTTACTTCGACATGGACACAGAGTACGAGGAGCGAAAGTATGAAGTGGTTCAGGACATCAACGCGTTGCGAAATCTTGCGTATCAGTGCGTGGAGGAATACAACTCGACTCACAAGACGAAGATGGACGTTGTGCTATTTGAATACGCTCTGCAGCATCTCAACAAGATCTGTCGCATTTTGAGTTTGCCTGGGGGTTCCGCTTTACTGGTTGGCATGGGAGGATCTGGTCGACAATCTCTGACAAAACTAGCAGCGATGATTCTCAATCAAAGTCTTTATCAACCGGAGATAACGAAGAACTACGGATTGAATGAGTTCCGTGATGATCTTAAAGCGATGCTGAAGGAGGCGGGCGGTCAAGGCAAGGACACAGTTTTCCTTTTCACAGAAGGTCAGATGAAGATGGAAGAGTTTCTACAAGACATCGACTGCCTACTGAATCTAGGCGAAGTCCCAAATATATTTCAAATTGATGAGAAGCAGGAAGTTCTTGAAATGGTTCGCTTAGCAGCTCAAGGTGGCAACAGAAATCTCGATATTCCGCCGCTTCAAGTCTTCCAGTTTTTCGTTAATCGATGCAAGCTGAAGCTTCACTTAATCCTCTGCTTCAGTCCGATCGGTTCTTCATTCAGAAATCGACTTAGACTCTACCCGTCTTTGGTCAACTGCTGCACAATCGACTGGTACGATGATTGGCCAGAAGACGCCCTTGAAATGGTAGCACAGAAATACATCAAAGCCGTTGACATTCCAGACGAAACGAAGGAAAGCGTTGTTAAGGTCTTCAAGCACTTCCACATCACAGCACTTCAACTCTCCGAGGATTTCTATAAGGAAACTGGTCGCGTGACTTACTTCACTTCCGCTAGTTACCTTGAACTAATCAAATTGTTTTGCTCTCTGATCGACCGAAAACAAAAGCATGTAATCGAAAGCAAGATGAGATATCTGATCGGTTTAGAGCGGTTGAAGGAAGCGGCAGAGACGGTGGCCAAAATGCAGATTGATTTGGAAGCGAAGCAGCCACAACTGATTGTCTTAGCAGAAGAGTCAAGGAAGATGATGGAAGTCATCGAGAAGGAATCGCTTGAAGCTGAGGTCGCAGCAGAACAAGTCAAACGAGATGAACTCATAGCCAACAAGCAAGCTGCCGAGTCTCTGGCTCTGAACGACGAATGCGAGAAAGACTTGGCTAGTGCAATTCCAATCCTTGAAGATGCGATTCAGTCCCTCAACACTTTGAAACCCGCTGACATCACATTGTTGAAGTCAATGAAGAATCCACCCGATACTGTTAAGCTTGTCATGGCCGCAGTTTGTGTGATGAAGTCGATTCCACCAGACAAGGTCACAGACCCAACGGGCAAGAAGATCCTTGACTTCTGGGGACCGAGCAAAAAGCTGTTGGGCGATCTCACTTTCCTTCAAACGCTCAAAGAGTACGAAAAAGATAACATCAAGCCCGAAATTATGGTGAAGATCAGGAAAGATTTCATTCCGCACAAAGACTTCCAGCCAAGTATCGTTGTGAAAGCTTCGAGCGCCGCCGAGGGAATGTGCAAGTGGATTATCGCGATGGATCTGTACGATGCTGTGGCGAAAATTGTTGCGCCGAAGAAAGCAAAGCTAGAGGAAGCGAAAAGGAAATACGAGGAGACGATGGCGTTGTTGACCGAGAAACGCGAGCTGGCGATGCAGTTGGAGATGCGCGTCGAACAGTTGAACAACGATCTCGATGAGGCGACGCTACGAAGGCAAGCTGTCGAGGATGAAGTCGAGATGTGCCGTCTAAAACTCGTGCGGGCTCAAACTCTTCTTGGAAGTCTCGGAGGAGAACGCGACCGTTGGATCAGCTCAGCTGGCGAGCTCCAGGAGATCTACGACTGTCTACCCGGCGATATTTTAATTTCATGCGGTCTGATCTCTTATCTGTCGCCGTTGACGACTTCGTACCGAGTAAAATGTGTCACAGAATGGTACAAACTCTGCGCTGATTTAGGAATCCCGCAGTCTCAAGAGTTTAACTTCATCGCGATCTTAGGCTCGGAGATAAAAATTCAGAATTGGAACATCAGCGGTTTGCCTCGCGATGGATTCTCAATCGAAAACGGAATCATCATGGACAACTCCAGTCGCTACTCGCTGCTAATCGATCCGCAGAGCCAGGCGAACAAATGGATCAAGGAGATGGAACGTAACAACGATTTGCACGTCGTCAAATTCTCTCAAAGCGACTACATGAAGAAGATCGAGTACTGCATTGAGAACGGATGTCCGGTTTTGATCGAGAACATTCTCGAGAATCTTGAAGCGCCTCTCGATCCGCTGTTGAAGAAGCAAACGTTCAAACAAAGCGGGCTCGACTACATCAGTTTGGGCGATAACGTTTTGCAGCTGTCGCCCAAGTTCCGTCTCTACATGACCACCGCTTTGCGAAACCCTCACTATCTGCCAGAAGTTTTCAACAACGTCACCGTGATCAACTTCGCCTTGACGCTCCAAGGTCTCGAGGATCAGCTGCTCGGAATCGTCGTTGCAAAAGAGCGACCGGACCTCGAGGAGCTTCGACAAGGTTTGATTAAAACAAAAGCTTCGAACCAGGAAATGCTGAAGAACGTTGAAGACGACATCCTTCGAACGCTCTCAGACTCGGCTGGCGACATTCTTGAGGACGAAAGTGCGATAAAAATGTTGGACGACTCGAAGGCTCTCGCCGTCGACATCAAACTGAAGCAGGAAGAATCCGTAGCGACTGAGCTGAAGCTCGAAACCTTCCGGGAGAGTTACAAGCAAGTTGCGACACACGCGGCGACGATTTATTATTCCATCACTGACCTGCCGAACGTCGACCCGATGTACCAGTTCTCGCTCAGTTGGTACATCAGCCTCTTCATTTTCAGCATCGAGAACGCTAACAAATCGAAGAACATTGTGAAGCGATTGAAGTTCTTGATCGATGCGGTGACCGTCAATCTCTACAGCAACGTTTGTCGGTCGCTGTTTGAGAAGGACAAACTGCTTTTCTCGTTCATTCTGACGACCAAGATCATGATATCGAACAACCAAATGACGTTAGGCGATCTCAAATTCCTGCTGACAGATGAAGTGATCGCTGAGACTCACAACAACCCAGAACCGTCTTGGATTACGAAGAAGATTTGGTCGAGCGTCGTTCGTCTAAATCAGCTGAGAGGATTTCAAGGATTTGTGGAAGAATTCCCTCAACATCTCGAGCATTGGAAGAAAATATACGACGACTTCAAGCCGGAAGAGATTCCGTTGCCTGGCATTTGGGAGACGAAGCTGACGACCTTTGAAAAGCTTCTGCTGTTGCAAGCTCTGCGACCTGATAAGCTCACCGCGGGCACTGAAATCTTCATCGAACGACAGATGGGACAGAAGTTCATAGCACCTCCGCCATTCGACATCGCGAAGTCGTTTGAAGACAGCAACTGCCTGACGCCGCTGATCTTCATTCTCTCTCCTGGCGTTGATCCAATGCAATCGATCCTAACGTTTGCTGAAAAGTTAAAGTTCGACGAGACATTCCAGTCAGTTTCTTTAGGCCAAGGACAAGGCGAAATCGCCCAGAGGCTGATCGAAAGAGCTCAGAAGGAAGGTGGCTGGGTTTGCCTGCAAAATTGCCATCTGGCTGACTCTTGGATGACAACGCTCGAGTTCCTGTGGGAGAAGATGGATGTGTTCAACACCGATCCGACGTTCCGCCTTTGGTTGACGGCTTATCCGTCCCAAAGCTTCCCAACGTCAATCCTGCAGAACGGAGTGAAGATCACAAACGAACCGCCGACGGGTCTTCAAAAGAATCTTCTTCGAACTTATCACTCTGAGCCGATGAACGACATTGTGTTTTACGCTGGCTGCCCAGACAAGGATCGCGCGTTCACTAAACTTCTCTACGGCATTAGCTTCTTCCACGCCGTAGTGCAAGAGCGGCGGAAGTTTGGGCCGCTCGGCTGGAACATTCTTTACGGATTCAACGAGTCAGACTTCCAAATTTCTATTCAGCAGCTGCAGCTTTTCTTGAATGAGTACGAGCAGATTCCCTACGATGCTATCGCGTATCTCACTGGCGAGTGCAACTATGGTGGCAGAGTCACCGACGCTTGGGATCGACGGACGATCGCGACGATTCTAAAAGATTTCGTGAATGAAGCTGTTGTGCTCGATCCAGTTTACAAGTTCACCAAATTCGATAACACTTACATCATTCCAAGACGAACGGAACATCGCGAGGTTGTCAAGCACATAAACGAGACGATCCCGAACGACCCAAGTCCCGAGATCTTTGGGCTTCACCCAAACGCAGGCATCATAAGAGACTTAAACGCCTCGATTCTCTTCGTGGACACGATGAACAGCACGCAAGTGCAGTCGTCTGATTCTTCAGGCGAAGATTCCATCTTGGATGTCGTGCTCGAGATTCAGAACAAGTTGCCAGCTGATTTTGACATCGAAGAAGTTCAACAAAAGTTCCCGATTGATTACAACGAGTCTATGAACACGGTCTTGGTTCAAGAGATGGAAAGGTTCAACATTCTGCTTAGAGAGATTCGAAGCAGCTGCCAGGATTTGCACGACGGGATCCTCGGTAAAATTGTCATGACTCCACAGCTCGAGCAAGTCTCTGTCGCTCTAATGCTACGCAAGATTCCCAACAGCTGGATGAAAAAATCATATCCAAGTCTCAAGAGTGTCGGCTCGTTTATTGAAGACTTTGTGAAGCGCTTGAAGTTCCTGCAGATCTGGTCTGAGGCTGGAAAGCCAAGCAGCTTTTGGCTGTCTGGTTTCTTCTTCACGCAAGCTTTTCTTACTGGCGTCATGCAGAACTACGCGAGAAAATTCAAAATTCCAATTGACACGTTGACCTTTGATTTTAGTATCATGAAAGCGATGGAAGCTGAACAGTAAGTTTATTCTTTTCTCGTTGAATATGAAACCAAAGGTTTAATTTCTAGAATGTCTGAGCCTCCAGCCGATGGAGTTTACATCTACGGTTTGTTCATCGAGGGAGCGCGATGGGATGAAGCTAAGAATTCAATCGCTGAGCAACTGCCGAAAGTTGTCATCAACGATTTTCCTGCGATTCATTTCATAGTAAGTTTGGCTTAGCTTTAATCCGTACCAGATGTTTTATGGGTTTGACCATTGCAGCCGAAGCTTCAATCGGACTTCAAGGAGAACTCGCGATACAAATCTCCACTTTACAAGACAGCAGAGCGCAAAGGAATTCTCTCAACCACCGGACACTCGACGAATTACGTGATTGCCATCATGCTCGACACGACTTCCGAGCCCGAGCATTGGATCAAACGAGGAGTCGCGCTGCTCTGCCAAAACAGCGAATAAGCCAACGGAATTTTACATGGCTTTCTGTAATAAAAGTTCAAATTCAAACGTCTATAGAACACAAATCTTGTTTTATGTTGTCGTATCAGTAATAAATTTACCGCAATAAAATTTCTATAGACTTGGATCCTTCGCTGGGTCGTCAACTACAACCGGGCCAGTTATGCCAATGTCTTTCTCAGCTAAATCTTCAGCCTTAACTGACTCCTCGTGCAAAGCTTTGTTGTTCATTTGGAGGAGAGATTACTTTGTTTATTCGACTTTGTAATCTAAATTTCTTTCTATCTTATCGCGAGTTGTAGCTAAATTATAGCGAAAACACTTTGCTGCTCAAATATTCGTTTGATTCGTTTTGAGCATCGCGTAATGAGTCGATTAGTGAGAATTGTGAAAGGTCAACTGCCACAGCTGAGAGAGTTTTATAAGGTTGACTGGCCGGCGCATGTGATTTCGTATGCTGCGATCGATCATTTCATCGATCGCTACAACAAACATCCTGAGTGGGAGGAGAAAGTGAAGTTCTGGACTTTGAACGATGGCTGGAAGCAAAGTGGAACTTTCGCGATGGTGAACGAGCACGACAACCACATCTTGTTTGAAACCCTTGAGGCTTGGCCGTATCCAACTCTCCAAAGAACTTTGGAGCTGCTCGACTACGAAGAAGAGAAAGCGTTCATTTGTTTCCGTGATATCTTCCGGCCACTCGTGTTGGATGTGATTCGAGTACAAAACCTAGAAGTAACCTTCGATAGCAGCACTCGTTGTGTCCACTTACTGCGGGAGAAATTAAACTTTCCGGATGAGATGACAACGTAAGGAAATATTTCCAACTGAAACATTTTAAAGCCTCGATTTCAGAGCGCCTAAAGGTTTCCACTTCGATCGCGTACAGCAAGAACATGTGGAGAAGATCAACTCGGTCTGGGCTCAGCGATCTTCGACTTCGTTTGCTTTCCTGTCCAACATCGTTGCGATGAACTATTGCACTGGACTTTTCAACAGCACAACAGGAGAACTTGCGGCGTGGACTGTGACACTCGAAACGGGCTCTGATGGAAACCTTCAGGTTGATGAGAAATACCTTCGTCAAGGTTTGGGCGAGATCATTACTTGCAAGCACATGAAGCTCAGACACCAAATGGGAAAAGAATCGTTCGGGCACATCGCCCACCAAAACAAGAAATCGTTCAACCTTTTCACTAAACTCGGGGGTGTTTGGATAGACAACAACAGCTGGATTGGCGTGAGACGCAAGGATCCTTTGAAACTTATTCCTCTGTGGGGTCATCTCTGATCAGTTTTAATAAATGGGTTTGAGTCAAAATATCCCATTAACATTAAATTGTGATAGCTATGGAGGTTTGAAATATTACCTTGAAGGCTTTGAACATTTTCATTTTAGCAGATAAATTCGCTTGGCTGCTATTTGCGGTGTGCCTTGATCGAGACATTTCATTTTTCACGTTAAATTCCATCTAACAGTTTCTTGCCTTTGATCGTCTTGGCTTCTCAAGAGATATTTTAATTCCAGCTAATCAAAACTTCGAAGAGTCAAACTCTCAAGCTTGTGAAGCTCGTGAAACATATTTGAATATTAATGATCACGAAAAACATTACATTATAAAATATCTGATGACTTTGGGGTCAACTTTAAACCGTGATATTTAATTTTTTGTCCGCGTAATCTTCAAACTTTTTCGCGCGTTATCTTATCGTTGGACAAACAAGCGAGAGCGAAAACGCTTCGGCGCTCAAGTTTTTCCATTCTTGACTTCAGTTCTCGTTCAATACCAATCATGAATTGTTTGAAAAGAATCTCAAAAGATGAGCTCCCGCAGCTTAGAGAGCTTTACAAGGTTGACTGGCCAGCACACGTTGTATCACACGCGGCGATTGGTCATTTCATCGATCGCTTCAACAAACACCCAGAATGGGAAGAGAAAGTGAAGTTTTGGACTTTGAACGATGGCTGGAAGCAAAGTGGAACTTTCGCGATGGTAAACGAGCACGACAACCACATCTTGTTTGAAACTCTTGAGGCTTGGCCTTACCGAACTCTTCAAAGAACTTTGGAGCTGCTCGACTACGACGAAGAAAAGGTTTTCGTTTGCTTCAGCGATATCTTCCGACCGATCGTGTTGAACGTTATTCGAGTGCAAAATCTTGCAGTTACTTTTGACAGCAGCACTCGATGTCTTTACACGCCAAAAGAAGCTTTGAAGAGTAAAGCTTACCAGATCACGTAAGTCATAATTAGAAGGCTCACGTGAATAATTCAAAAGCTCCCACAGCGTTCCAGATGGATTTCACTTCGGCCGTTTAAAGCAAGAGCATGTGGAGAAGATCAACTCAGTCTGGGCCCAGCGATCTTCAACTTCACTGGCTTACTTGTCAAACGTCGTTGCAATGAATTATTGCACTGGACTTTTCAACACGGAGACGGGAGAGCTCGCAGCGTGGACTGTCACACTTGAAACAGCGGCAAACGGACATCTGCAGGTCGACGAGAAGTACTATCGCCAAGGTTTGGGCGAGGTTTGTCTTCGAAAGCACCGATTAGTCCGACACGCGCTGGGAATAGAAAACTTTGGCCACATCGCACACCAAAATAAAGTTTCCTTCAACCTTTCATTGAAGGTCGGTGGCATTTGGATCGACAACAACAGCTGGATTGGCGTCAAGCGCAAGGAGCCTTTGAAGCTTATTCCTTTGTGGGGTCATCTTTGAATTTGAAATGGAAGCTTTCACTTTGAAATATTTTTATTTGCTCCAATGTACAAGTTTTAGGATTGATTAGAAGATCTTAGCTTCGTTGGACTCACTGAAGTGTTTTTCAATTGACTGACGTGATCGAAATCTTTTACATTTTCCTTGTCGTGTGACTTCTCGTGTGCTTTCATTGCCAGTTTTCGTGTGAAAGATTTAGAGCAAAATTTGCACGTAAACGTGACTCGATTTGGGTTCTTTAGGCATTCGCGTTGATGTCTCGTTCTGTTTTTCGGGTTGACGATTATTTTATCGCAGAAGACACAGGCTGAGCTAGGAGGCTCATTGATGGTATTTCGTCGTTTATTTAAAGCGATTGATGACGGACGAGAAGCTGAAGCGACTGATGAGCGGCGGAGAAATTTCGGTTGAGTTACTTTCTTAGCTTTTACCTCTTCTGGAGTTTCTTCTTCCATCTCTGAACTTGTGTCCGACTCATTGCCATCATTTACCAAGCTTGGAGCTTGTGGTGCTGGTTCAGATCTTTTCACTAGCTCGTTCGCCGGTACAAGAACTCCGAAATCCAGAAGTTCAACTTGTAAAATCTCAGCAGCCGCCATGAAGCCGTCCAAATGATCTTCCTCTACTGTCACCTCGCCTTTGTAGATGAATTCAATCACCTTCGACAAGTCTTCGAACTTGAGATTGCCAAAGACAAGGATTGGATGCAAATCAGCCGAGCGACGGAGGAAAAGTTTCTGCGGAATGAGAATGAGCTTTCATCTCTCTATATTGTATTACTGCTACTTACGGCCAAGTATGTACTACATGAAGACAAGACAACCTTGTGAACATCTAAAGCTCTTCCGCAAGCCGCTGCGATCGTACAATCAGTGAACAAGTTGATTTTCTGATAGTCGTGAAGAACTCTTTTCAAATCTCTCGTTTCTATGTTGAACTTGAACAGCGGCGATTGTTGCTCCATTGCGCTTTGATAGCTCACGATGTCTCCTACAGTTTCACGATCATACGAATTCTTTCGTTCGTATTTAGACAACTTTGGGGAGATTTTAGAAAATCATAACAAACTTTCCCATCAATTTTAAAAGAGCAAAAACGTTAAATTTGAATAATTTCTGCATAATTTTGAAAATAACCGCGAAAATCCGTTAAATTAGCTAAATTGCTGGATTAAAATAAACTCGTTCATGCAAATGATATCATCCACAAGCCGTCCACAAGCCGACAACACCGAAGGTTCAACGAACAGAATAATTGGAATAAATATTTAGCTTGGTTAATTAAATTTACTGTTTGATGTCCTTTTTATGCGATGTTGGTAATTACGATGATGTCGGGGCTTAAATGGATGTCAATCTGATGCTGCTACACGACAATCTGTTTTGTTATGATCGAAAATATTCATGCGATAGATTGGAAGTCGATAATCGAGTTATCCCTTCATAAAGCTGCAGCTCCGTCATCGTCGATGGGGAGATGAAAAGATGTAACAAGTCCTCGCTCTACACATGGAAATCGCATCAGCGCCAACTCAATTAGTTTTCAATTAAAATCCAAATCGATTTTCGTTGTCATACATGAAAAGTCATTCGTGGAAAATTGCATGAAATATTTGTTCATCGATCGGCAAGCTGACAATTCAAGTTTGTCTAACCCAAGAATTAATTTGTTGGCAGTTTAGATTGGCGCTCGATGGCTCATGATGAGACCAAAAGTTTCATTAAAAAGTCCAGCGAATTTATTTGTTGACCGCAACAACAAACTATCGCTCGTTGATGAATGAATCCAGTTGGGGAAATTATTTTAATTTCATTCCCCAATTTGTCATCATCAATTAATCATTGCCGTCCAATTAGGCGACGTGGAAAATTAATTCAGATAACGTCCCTCAATCCTCTCGTGCGTACTCGGCGTAAACGAGATGGAGAGTCCAACACATTAATCTGCGGTGTTATCAAAACTGAAATTGAAGCAGCGACACCAAAAAATCATGTTCGGATCACAGTTTCATTAAACCTTACATGACGGAAGCCACAAACTCGCTCAGTCCCGACACATAACAATGAGCTCACACAATAATGAAGAGGAATCAGATTTCAGTTGCGAAAATTCCCAAACAACACATGTGGAGGGCCGCAGGGAACATCAGACATTTAATCCCACAAAATATAATTAAAGGCAAATTCCATTCATCGATACTCGCAGCCAAGCAGAATGGACAAGAGAGAAATCGATAAATTCGTTAATAAACGCTTGAAAGCTTTTCAATTAAGGCAATGAACGAACTGCTTTTGTTTTGCCGGCTTCCTCTCGTCCCAACCGAATTCTGGACATTTTTCCAGGCTCTGTTATTTCTGGCGTTCGCGTTTATTCGCCTCTCCCAAAACAAAAGCGAATGTTTTCCCATCTCGTTATGTTCACTCAACGCGAAAAAATGGAAAACTGCGAAATGAAAAATTCAATTAAAACTCGCATTGGGCTCAGGAACGCTGCTCGAAAGTGAGCTGGGAATTTCAGTGATTTAGACCGTTTCCTTATTTTACGCAGCTAATGAAAAGCTTAGCTACCACGTTCCAAGTTGCAGCCTTAAGGCGTTTGAAGAGTCTCCAGTCTATTTAATCTTCATCATTGTTTGGTGCTAATTTGTGAGCTTATTACGCTTTCTTACTATGCAAAGATGACCAATGGATCGTTTAGTTTATCTTGCAAAACTTGAAGTGCGATGGTTCAAGCACAAACTGTATTAATGCTACACCATGACTAAGACTACCATGGTCTTACATAAATATCTTCAATTTCAACTGAAGCACTGAAGTCTTTTATCTTATCAAGTCACTTCAAAATATCACATAGCAACCTCAAGCAGTAAATTGTTCAAGATACTCAATTGCAATCCAACTTGAGTCTCGTTCATTAGATAATTCCGCAAAAATCAACAATGTCTTGACAGTCTGGATTTCCACAAACGTTTGGATGTTATTTCTTAAAATTAATATCCTTCTCGCAAATCTTCTCCTTCCGTCGAGAAATCAGTTAAAATGCTCATAATGATAATGTTGTTTCACATTGCTAGAGACAGAAAGGAAAGAAAAATCGTTTTCGTCTGTTCAAAGCTTGCGAGGAAAATTCATTAGAGCTCTAAGAAGACAATTTTCAATTTTCCTCTTGGGAGAGTTTGCACGGAATGTCACAAAAGCTTGAGTGATCTCTTAATGTATGACAGAAGCAATGAGCTGGAAATCAATTGTAGATAAAGGGTTGCGGAAGGGTCGAGAGTGCTAATGGTCGTTACGAAGTTTCATTCAAGTTCTGCGAACTTTGGCGACCTTTTAACCCCCCAGCGCCTTCGATAAACGCCAAAGCTCCTCAGACGCGTGTCATCACATCAAAAGGCTCCTCATCATTCGTTCCGCTTCCCTTCATTGAATATAAAAAGATATTAAAAAGGTATTCTTCGCTCGTGGAGGTTCGAGGCGAACGATAAAGATTATTAAAGGAAATAAATCTCCACTGGCGTAGACTAAACACAAACATTAAAGCTCCAAGCTCTCAAAGCGTCAGAAACTTCCATCAATGTTTTGCCTCTTAATTCGTAATCCGCTTGAGACTCTCCCGTCGATATTATTTCCCGTGACTTCCGCTCGCCGGATGCTGAGGCCGAGCAAGTTTTCACAAAGAGCTTTTGCTATTAAATTTTTAATTCGAATCGCTCGAAACGAATTTTTCCGCGAAGTGCAAAGTATTCGAATGTAGCGGAGTGGATTTTCGTACTCTTTGCATTCTTATGATCCCGAGCAGGAATTTTAATTATTTTTATGATTTCGCTGTTGTTTCGTTTGTTGTGGGACTGGCAGAATCGCAAAGCTCATGAGAGGGAAAAGGAAATTAAAACTGATTTTATAATTTCGGGGTATTTTAATTCGTCTGATGGAAGCGGCAGAGATAAAAGCGAAGTCGCGACGGTTACTATGAGCGAAACAAAGCGCAATTTGACTCGCAAATGTCTGATTTATAAAGCCATGAGAGACTTCATTGGCAACGAAGCTGCTATAAACCACTCGAGCTCTTTCTTCTCGCATATGAAGCGGCAAGGAGCAAACAACAGCAGGGAAAGGATTGAGTTTCCACTTTGCAGCAGCAGTAGCAGCAACGATTGTAATCATAAATTCTCTCCAGAGAGCGCCCGGGAAGCGTCGGTGCACTTTTGTATTGTAAACCGCATCGCACATTCCTTAACTAAACAAGTTATTTTACTCCGAACACTCGCCGACTTCTCCCAACCGCAATTTGTGCAAAAGAATCGTAAAATGTATTTCTACGTCCCAGGAAGAGAGAACAGCTCTGGGAGTTGGAACGCGTTCATTTAATCAAGACTCCTTCTCCCCCTTCCTCTGAAACTTTTCCCTCAGTCGAATATTTGTCTTCTCCAACTCAAATGATTTTTGAGTTTTTGCATCAGCGAGTAAAGAGCTTTCAAGCTTCCTAGATGAAAAAAGGAATTCGTCGTCAAAGGGAAAAGTTGCTTTAATTAAAATGAATCCAAGTGGGAAAATGCACTCTCAGTTACGTGCTGTCATTAATGCATTTTTTATTCAACGTCGTCCTTCGTCCATGACTCGTCACGAGCTTTGTTGAGAGCTTTTTAAAGCTCAAGTGTTATAAAAATAGAAAGGCAAACACTTTGTCCCACTCACCGACATTGTTAATCGACGCCACGAGCCACTTCATCAGCCGACAACTCGTTTGACGAGAGTGATTCCTCAATATCCGATTACGTTTTCATTAGCGCGTCATCGCCCCAAACGAAGCTTTTAATCGCCAGTTGTCACGCGTTTGTGTTGATGCTGTTTGCTTTATTAAATTTTCACTGTGCTTCGCTCCGTTTCGACTCAAGGCGTTCTGAAAATAGCCATCGCGACTATTAATAATTCACGTGCATATCGAACGAGACTAGAGCGAAAGGATTTCAAACCGTGCCGGACAATGACTCGTAATGCCTTTAATTGAAAGGTTTTCCCGATATAATCGACCTGCTCTCAATCATTTTCCGATTCCCCGCGCTTTTGCATGTGGTCGCCCGCCGCTCTTTTTCTTCCGACGCTTAGAATGATACGTTGTGTGAACGCTAGACGAGTTCGCTCTCATACCGGCTCGAGCTTGACAAATTGTCTTCGTATTGTAATGTACACGACGGGGAAAAAAAGTGAAGTAAAATTAATAGTTTTCGTTCATCGGTCGGTCAGGTTGGACGTTCACGATAGTTTTGAATTCGATTTTTCCTATCACCGAGTGGATGAGAATTGATTGAGGGCAACAGTCGGTGATTTCTTCCTCTAGAATACTCAGTGGTCAGACTCTGCTGTCGACGGCATGGGTTATGGACGATTCGGCCAATGATGATTGCCGTTGATAACTTTGCATATCGGAGTAATTGAACGTGTAAAGCAGTGCAGAAAAAAATCGATTGCAGTTAAAGGAGAGCAAGCATTAAAGTTTGATGAGGAAATTATAGAAGGAGCAAATAATAGTTACGTGGATATAATGGAAACATGAGATCGACAGAGGCGAAGCTCTAAATGGAACAGCGAGCACTTGATTGCTGATTGCAAGAATAAACAAGCAACAGCAGAAGATACTTTCTCGTTCTAGTCTCACACCCACTTGCTTCAATTGTTTGTTGACAATCGCAAGTCGAGAGCAATAAGAAATAATCGATAACTAGCTAAGTGTCGATAAACACACAAACAACAATTGATATTTTCTCATAGCGAACGACGACGCGCTGAGGAGAATCGACGAGTGATTTTTATGAACTTGTTAACTAGTTTCAATTAGAGTGCTCGTACTACAAGTCGCCCTTTGTTCCATCGTCGTCGTCGATGTTGCCAACGAGGAAGTGTGAAAGTTCTCACCGATAAAGAAGCAAACGTGTTTAATTAAAGACGCGACTTCCCTCTCCTTCGGATGAACACTGCAAATTCTATTACTGGTAAGCAAACAGTTTCCCTTCGACTTCAACGAATGATAAATGTTCTCTCATTGTCACTTCGACGATGCCGGGAAAGAAGAAGGAAAATCGAACAGAAATTGATTTATTGCACTTGGACGTTTGGCAGCCGCACAATCTTTGATAAATCACGAAAATCTTTTAAAACGCGACCGAGAGAAGCTGCGATTTGTTCTGATGGGGGAAATACTCGAATTGAAAATCGAGGGAGAAGTTTGTGGGAAGCGTTTGGCGAATAGGTTCAGTGGGTGGGTGAGCTAGGGAGTAACAGTTTGCGACTTGAAATCCAGATGAATAAATTCAAAGCGTCCAACTTCAGTAGTTGCTAAGGTTTCAGTTAGTGAGAGGAGAGATGAGACTGATGAGTATCTAGTCAACTGTTTACAGTCTCATAATTATTTATTAAAAACAATAAATCTAGAAACTATTCGAGCGTGTCACGCCTCCCATTTGTCCCCAATAATCCGAAAACTCTCGCGCCCTAGTCGAGGGACGAGAAATGATTTTAAAACTGTCATAATTTATTATACTTTTCGGAAGTTGGAAAAAAGTAAACGCATTTCCGATTTTTATTGCTAGCGAGAGAATTAATCATTTGCTATGCGTCCGGGGCGCGAATGTTTCGTCTGCTTGCTGCTGTTTTTCATTTCAGAGGAAATCCCCGCGACACGACACAGGAAAATTTAATTTAAACTTTTTTCATCCACCGCGAGACATATTCGAGTTGTTATCTGGCGTATTGAATCAAGCCGCGGGTTTTTCGGTGTTGTAATACAAACAGCTTTCGAGCGTTTATCGCGACAACTTTACAAGCAAAGAGGAAGAGCAAACATTCGTTGGGACGCCCCAGACGGGAAACTCGCGATGGCAAGTCGTTCATGCTAGATATGAGCTGGATGGAGAAGCCTCTAAGATTATGATTTATCTGAGTTTAAATTAAAGTCTCCTAAGCTCTGGTTATTAATTCCAACCTCGGATGTTGCGATAAGAAGAACGTTGCTTCGTGATAAATTAAAGACTTGCCTTCGGTGGGGATGAAGGAAAGCTTCGTTCTCCAATGACATCGTTCATTGCAGCCGCATTATGAAATCTAATTAATTTCAGCCTTTCTCTCTTTTCTCACCTCTTCACCGATCGTCGTTAAACCTAATTAGAAACTATTAATATTGTTCTTTAATTAAACGACGACAGAGTCGCAGCAGGAAAGCGACGGCAGCCAATTTACTCTCAATTTATGCAGAGCGCTTCTTCCTCGCCACCTACAAGCCCCACTCAAAATTCTATTAAACGGGTTAAATTAATTTGGAAGAGTTCAACTCGGTGATGGATCGTCGCTTTGTCATCCGAAGCGAGCTCGAAATTGTTTTCGTCTAATTTAATCTTGTTTGCGCTCTTACGGCATAAGGAAACTGAGATTTCGTCTTCGGGGGAGACGCTTAAGTTTGCTGTGCCGTGAATTGTCTCGCGGGTAATTAATGTGGAGACATTTATCAATACGAGGATGGAAAATGTTCATCGCGCCGGTGAAAATTTGTCGCGAGGAAGTTTGCGAAAATAATTCAAACACATTTCCCGATTAGGCTCGAAGGCAAAACTGTAATAAATCAGATTCAATTTCACTGCCGATCGAAATCAGTTAAGCTCTCGAGTCAACAGAAAATCTGGTCGTAATTGGAAACATCGCGACAAAGTTCGTGGAAATAGAAAAACTTTCTAGCGATTTCTCTCGAGCGATTTTCAAAATTCACATTTTTCATCGCTCGAGTTGCTTAGTTCTTCGCCTCTCGACTCCTTCCATAAGCTTCTGCTGTCGATGGCTCAGGTGATAACGAAATTGTTCTTCCGGGTAATGAGTGTCAATTTAGCTCAGCATCGAACGTTGATATAACGACGACCTTCAGTTAAATAACTTGGAAGCTCTCCCTCGTTCACGCCCTCGCAATCGGACAAAAAAGTGTTTGCGAACACATAGCACAAATCGCAGACTTCATTTCTAGAGCTTCTCATTTTCCACTTCATAGTTTTCCAACTGTGAATGAAACTACTTGGCTGCTTCTCGCATTTCAAGTCTTCAGCGAGCCGCAATTTAATTTCCTCTTCAACGTTGTGCAATGTGGAGCAAGGAACCGTGCGGAAGAATTCAAACTCGAAATATTCTTGACGTTTCACTGCATAGTTTCCAAGGCTGTTGCAAGTCCTTTTCTCGGAAACTCTTGTTGATGCAACTGTTACGATGAAGGCTTTTCACTTGCAGGCGTTTGAAAGCTGCTGGGGTTCTGTTGTTTAAGCTTGGTATAAATAATTTGAAGATTGAAGCTGTTTCCCTGTGAATCGATCGGGTTTCCGTCACTTACAGCTCCGAGCCTCAAATCCTCATTCAAAACTTTACACGCTTTGCACATTTAATGCGGTAATCCGCCTTACTAAGATTCATGTTTCTAAGTTTTCAATTGGAATTGAAATGCTTGAAAACCTGTCGCTTAGAAAGGCTTCCTTTAAACCGCACCGACAACTTCAGACTGCAATGTAAGAGCTTGAAAACGAGTGAGGAGGAGAACTGTAATCTTTAATTTAATTGAGCGGATAAGCACTGAAACTATCAAAGCAAGGACGAGAGTAATTAGCTGCAAGTTGCTCTTGCATAACCTTCAAGTAAGCACGCTTCTGTATGTCAAACGATGAGGTAACAGAGCGACGACACAAGGACGAAAGTTCTAAACTGAAATGATTTCACAAAGAAAATTCCCAACGCGTCTTTTGCTTGGGATGGTTCGTTTGTTTATTTGAAATCGACTCGAGCGAGCCAAAGAGAACTTCAAGACATCCAAACCAAAGCCAATTAAATATTTCTCCTTCCGTTTGTAATTAAAAATTGTTTCGTCGCTTCTCTTGTTTTTCTTTCTTATCGAAGGCGAAAAGAACATCTTCGCTTTTCTTTGTTCAGCGAGACTTATTGTGAGCGCGGGAAAGGGTTGCCACGAGGAATTTCTTATTGAAACATTCTCGCGGTGGCTGCGAACGACAACACGAAATTTTAATTACGCGGTTTCTTTCGTCGTCGACGAAGGGAAAAAGTTTCCCGCTCGTGCCATCTGAATTCTTAAATTGAAGCGAGCTAAGTAAATTTTCTATTAATTATGATGAGAACTCGCCGAGCTGTGAATTATCGCGGAAATTAAATAATTGGATCAGCAGCGAAACGTTTCAGGTTAATAAAATTTTTGGCTTTACACTTGGAGTGGCTCCAATGAAGTCGTCCCGCTTATGGTACAGTAAATCTTAGAGAGAAATTTATGGCCAAGCGACACGAGACGAAAAAACGAATCAACAGTCCCAATTGATAAGAGCAGAACGCAATGCTAGTCCTAGAAAGTCGGATTGCCCTCGGCCCCGCAGATGTCGTTTTACTTTTAATTTCGCGCGTGAGTAATCTCGAGATGGCTGATAAGCTGGAATGTGTCATTGGGGAGAGTCATAAATAGTCTAAACTAGGAGGAAAACATCTCCACTTGAGACTGCGAGTCAGTCGTAGGTTGTCGACGAGTGGTGAAAGAGGAAACACGTGGGAGCATGGAATCAATACCGTTTTTTAGTAAGTGGCTTCGTCGGCAATGTTAATTGATATAAAGTGGGTGACGCTCGAAGCTTGTAAAAGGCTCTCGTGACTGATCAACGTCAGAATTGTTGACAGTAACAAGTGGCGACGCAAAACAATTCTCAGGTCTAAAATAGTTTACAAGCTGATTAAAAATAGTAATTCGCGTGTTAAGTTTATCAGAGTTGCCACAACAGTTTAGCAGCTGTTATCACCTGCCCGCATGAGTTATACTGACATCGGCGAGCTTTTCAAAGCTCGCCAACAGAAGCTTTCGTCAAGGGCGTTGTGCACGTAGCGCATGAAATGATTGAATTCCGGTATCGTGAAGTTCAGAGCTGCTGGACGTTTGAGCGCATGAACTTGTTTTGGATTCAAGTTTGATTGTTCAGCTTGAATGTCACAGCTGCTCAGGCAATTCACAACAACCTGATCTGGTCAGAACGATAGTGCGAGATGCAGAGCTGCTAAACTAGTTACAAATTATCGGGGTCGCTCGATCTAATCAAGATCGAAAAATATTGCACAAGCTTCAAAGCTAATTGGAAACAGTTGAGGAGCCCTGCACGATTCAGTCCATCACATAAACTAGATTCTTTTGTCTTCACTGCAATGAAAAGCGATATCTCTTGCTATTTACATTTATACAGTTTTGTTCTCTGCATCGAGCGCAAAATGTGTCTCATTAATGATTCAAACTCTGCCGAGCGCGAGCGCCTCTGAAAATAGCAAAATAAAAAATAAATAAGCATAAATGAATAATTCAACGCATCAAATGCGATTACTCAGAGTCAAAGCGAAAGAGCGGGCGCGAGAGATGAAATGAAACGGGCGACAGTTGATATTTTTACTTTTTATTAGACTTACAGCTGCCGCTGGCAAGCACAACAATTGCTCGCCTATCTACGTTTGTGTTAAGTTTATGAGTTTGCTGCGAAGCTTTCGGTGTCGCGAGAGCTCGGCAGGTGAACATCGAACGTGATATCAACTGCTGGGAAGACGAAAGAACAAAGCTACGAGCTTAACACAAAGAGAACGAATGATATTACGACTAACAGAAAGCCTATGCGATTAACACAGAAAAGAAGAGAAGGAAAAACTGTAAACGATCGTTGAGAAACCTCTGCGATCAGTCGCCTTTCGGTCGTCGTTCCGAGCGGGATAGTTCAACGCAGTCGCGCGAAAGTAAAGAAGAAATCAAATTTATTTCGTGTGTTAGGCGAGGCGCTTTTAATTAGCTGAAAAGATTATTTTCGGAGCTGCAGATCATATCTGGATTTGAGCGTGAACGCGGAAGACTAAAAGTGAATATTATTTTCGTGCGCTCACCGTTTGGATCTGGCTGGAGTTGCTGACACACTTTCCGCTCGATTTCGGGGAAACTTCAAATCAGAGTTAGCACGAACAGAACATCCTGGTCGCTTCCTGTTTACTCTCGATACGGGTTTGACGGAGCATGAGCTAACCAACTCACGTCGCAACCGCATCTCGCATGTATAGACGATGTTTTATTAAACTGCCATCGATTTGCATGAATTTTTCGGGCGCTCGACAGCGGGTGATAACGTGATAGGCAAACAATGTCTTGTGAGATAAACATCAGCGTGTGCTGTGAGAGATGAAAATATATTTTTTCCTGCAGAGCTACGACGTGAATTTATGATTTGTGCGAGTCGAAGCTCCAGAAGCTCCCGTTCGTCGATTTGCATGTCAACAAAGTCGTGTGAAAGAGAAAAGATTCCGCTTTAAAAAAAGCGAAATCAGTCGTGACTCATAATCGAGAACAAGCATTCATGAGAACACAGTCGTCACGATCGCGGATTGTTAATGACATTTGATTAAGTATTAAACGTTTCAACTCTCGTGGCGCTTTCCTCATTGCCGACGCGACTCAGCAGTGAAGTGAATAGCCGAACGACGCAGTCAGATCTCAAGTCGCCGTAGTGCGATTATGTACATTCTGAGATCGTTGGGAATACATCAACAACAGCAGAACAACATTGGAGGTAATTGTCCCTCTCTCTCTCAATAACTGCGACTTCCTTGTTGCGACTTAATTATTCTGTTTGGTCTAATGCTCGCTACAAATGATACCGGTTCAGATAATCTCGTTTGCGTTCGCGGGCGTTTACTAAAGCTTCGGCTGCCCTTGAGCCTAGCGATAATTAAATTCCCAACAATCGCTTGGAACTGAAACTCAATTCGATTCTTTTTCAATTGTCCACTGGCAATGTTTCTGTCACGAACATGAATTCGTCTCTTGGGCGTGCTGGCTCTCTCGATTGCGGCAAACAATGCATGTAGGTTAATGTTGCGGTATCCACGTCGGATCAAGAAACAAAGCTGAGCAGTCTTTCGGAGGAAAAGTAGAATAAAAAGTAGCTTGATTGAATCGCAAGCAATGAATCTGATGAATGAGTAAACAGTTACAGCGGCTCATCAACGAGTAAGCTTTACCGGTTCGCTGAAGTGTCGAGACAGTTTCATTAAATCATTTGATTTCACAATATTCTCCGAAAAACTTGCACACGCGAATACATCGCGACGAGTTTAATTATTTTGCAAAACAAACGGTTTGCTAATCGGGAAGGTAAACAGTAAAGTGTGCAGAAGGCGAGTCCGGCGAGAACGGCTGGGGAAAACAAGCTGAGCTAATGACTCGACTCATGTGACCCATTTCCGAAGCTTTGGTTTGCTTAGAAAGTTGAAGAACCGAGAGAAGTAATACTCATCATTACGGGGATTTCATCAGAATCGCGCAAAGCATCGTCGGAAAGAAGATGTAACAATAGCAACGAAGCTTCTCGCAAGGCCCCGTCGCCGCAAATCTCACATTCAATATCGAAGCCTGCGAAAAATAAACGGTTTTGCGGCTTTGACTGAGCATTAGTGAATCATTTATCATCGCTGCGGATCTTATGAAAGAAAACATTCCCTGGAACTTGAGATACTTTCGTTTCCGAAGCGACAAGAGATGAATGGGGTAACAAGTTGAGTGTCATTACTCAAAGGTCAACAGATGAGTTCAAAACTGTTAGCGGAAGCGTGCGTAATGCAAATCGTTCTTGTTCAAACCATTGCAAAGTTCTGAGAATTAATCATCTGGTCACCCTCGATGACTCAAATGAAAGATGATTAATAAGCTCATACACACAGCTCTTGTTTTATTTATGATTTTGTTTCACTTTCTTCGACGAAGGTAAAATCGCATTGAGCATCTCTCGCTACAAAGTGTTTCGTTACCTCGCAGCTAACCCGGCCCGGGTTGTCAAGAAGTCGAGTGAAAAGATAATCGCATCTCACAGCATCATTAATGCTTTGCTGACTTGCATCCGTCAATGGCAATGAGAAATCACAAAACAAAGTAAGTCGCAGCTCGTTCTTGGCTTCCGAGGGCCTTCTGCTCTGCCATGAAAGCGAGACGACTTCGCCCTGCTCCACTTTTCTACCGCTCGCTCATTATGATTTCTGCGGGGCTTAAGGTTTATTTGAAGCTAAAATCTTTTCATTTTAATCCAGTAAAAGGTGAACAGGGCGAATGAACTTATCGTAGTCTCGCGAGCAAACATCTCGAGCGACTCGTGACACGATTAAGTCAGCCGGGAATGAATTCGCGCTGTAAGCCACAGCAACGTTACACATTCGCTCGCTCTCGTTCTTCCCCCGCAATAACTCACCCGACTTTCATTTCCCTCATTTGCGCTGCGGTTTCTCTAATCCTCTGCCACGGCTGATGTACCGTAAGAGTCGTGCTAATGCACTCAAAAGATGGAGAAGTTCCGTTGGGAAGAGTTCGAGAGAAGTGTGAGGCTGGGAGATCAGAAGCCGTACGTTCATTTTAGCGGTTAAATGAAACTCTGTTGACTCGTGGGCGCTAACAAGCTTGACATCATCACGATCTGAGATTTGCGACGATTACTTTGTTCTCTCGACCGTTCAGGCTTCTGACTTGTTAGAGTTCTAAGTAAATCGAGCTGGCGATTTCGCCAATTAAAGCAAAACGATGAGTTTTCCCCCACGTCAATCGCGGTTGAGCGCGCACTCAAAGATTTCTTCATGTTTTCAATTATCTGCTTTGCGGTCGTCGTCTGGAGTTCTCCGGTGGTTTTCATATTTATTGCGCGAACGTGACCATCGTGCGGTCTTTGCTTCGTCCGGTGGAATCATCTCACTTGAAACTTTTAATTGCTCCGCCCGCATTAATATTCTGCTCGCTCATAAGCCACGCACAGTTCTTTCTTAGCTCAGAAGCCTCGCTTCCTATTTACTTCATTTACATCCGCAGACTTATTAAAGATAATCGCTTCGATGATTTGCAGGTGCACTGATGCGAGTTTCTTTGAACTTCCATCAATGGCGAACCTAATAAGAACCAACGCGGCCTTCAATCTTTCCGTTCTCGGTTCTGATGAATCACAAAGCGTGCAAACCTTAAGCAAATGACATCGACACTGGCAAGAGTCAATGTTTACTCGCTTGATGTCACGAATCCATAGCTCGGCTCGTTAAACTTCGATTTATAAACATTTTCAATTAGAAGCGATAACAAATGACATAACCGACGAGAGATTAATTAGTCGATGTCGATGTCGCTTGACTTGTGGGCGGAGGTCAACGTAACAGAAACTCGAGTGAACCTGTTACGAGACTCTTGATGTTATCGCGACCCCGAGACGAACTTTTCCCTTGTCGTCAAGCGCTCCGCTCGCAGCAATCCGCTGGCGAACTGAATAATTTATTGTTTGTCTTAAGGTTTTCCGCATCACCACACACGGTTGACTCCTTTGTGTCGTCTCCTCCCGCCGCCTCGCAAAAGCCATTTCCATGTTCCAACTTGTCGCCGTCTTTCAACGAGATCTCTGTAGCTCTCGCCCCCCTTTCATCCATTGACTTTTGACATTTTAGCTCCACAAATTCGATTCTCATGTTCGGCTCGAAATTCGGATTCACCTCGAACGCAAATTTTGTAAATTGTTAATGTGGGAAGAGAGAACAGCCGGGTCGAGTGTGTGGGGTGAACGGATTTGCTATAAAAGCTCTTAAGAAAGTTTCAGCAACAATAAAACCGACAGCAGTAATTTTCGAGAGCTTAAGGAACTCCGAGAACTGAAAAAGGTCGCAAGGAGGCAAATCCGGCTTGGGAATGGCGAATGAGTCATAAAACTTCCTTAATTCATTTATGATGTCTTAATTAGGAAGCAATAAATAACTGCGAAGGCGTGAGCACTCGTCCCACACTCGAGCGCATGGTGAAAGCAATAATCCCGAAAATTTATTGAAGTGCTGAGCTAGACGCCCAGCGTTGTGACTTCGCAATAATTCTGCAACAAACACGAGCATTGTTCCAAAAGTTTGCTTCGCATCTAAATCCAAACTGACCCCGAGCATCATAAAGCTTTCCATTTAATTACTGAGCATCATAACTTAAACGGATCTCGACATTGTTGAGGGAACGTCGCCGTGGCCATAAATTCCAGCGACATGTCAAAAGTTTCGAGGGTGATTGTTATGTTTAGGAGACTTATGTCGCTAATGTGTGAGAGTACCCGCGTTGAGGAAGGCTTTCAGTTGGGTATGACGGAGTTTGTTTGTCTGTTCAGATGGTTTGTGATAAGACTCAAGATAGCGATGGCAAACACAATTTGCAGCTTCAACCGGAGAGAACTAGATCGATAAGTCTGGCTCAAGTCACTTGAGTTCAATCGGGCTACGTACTAGTCGACGATAAACCATCCGAAGAAACGGCGATTTAAGAATGAAGCAGTAAAGTATGACTGTTAATATCGTCGGCCCATTCAACATTGCGATGATCATAAAAACAGTTTCATTGTTCGCCTCAATTCCCTGTCATTGAAATTGCGTAACAAAGCTCGGCTTGTTTATGATCGCTCATTTCGTCGTAGAACGGAGAAGGGGAGCGGAAGAAAGAGTAAAAGTGTTTTAATTGTTGTTTCAGTATCGCAGTTTGCACTGGCAGCATTATCGTCATCGAGCATCTGTGTGTACCAACATGTGCTTCGTTGTTGTTCCATTCATCACCCCGAAACAATGCGAAACTGTTAATTTGTTTGTGCTTTTCCAACCTCCAAAAACGTCTGCGTTCTCCCTTGAAGCTATCGCTCTCGAGTCTTCTCCACAAATTTTCCGGGCGCAAGGTTTTTATTGTGCAATTAACGGCTGACCGGCGGTGCGATCCCAAATGAATTTTCGGTAGGAAAAAGTTTCTCGTCTAATGCGTCGTCGGAGCTGGCAGGAAGCTGAAACATGAGGATAATGGACGTCTGATAACCGGTTGAATTAAATATTCATTGGCACCCTTCTCCTCTCTTAATTAAAAGCCATTGTGAGGGAGGCGCAGGATATGTTTCTGGACAAAAATCCAGGATGCGAGGGACGGGGAAGTGAAGATAACGTCCGGGAACGAGAAAAAAAAGAGCAAAGTTTTACATTTTTAATGTAACACATTTCGCATTAAATGCTTTTCCCCTCCGCCTGCAGCCCTTGAACTAAGGCGCTTACGAAACTATTTTCCCATTTTAACCCTCTCGCATCATTACCATACTCAACACTCGACGCGCTCGGCCTGTGTCCCTCTCCACGGGAAAATGTTTTATGCAAATTTTTCCCGACTCGAAATGTGATAAAATTTGACCAGCCGAAAGTTTAAAATTCGTGGAATGGGTCGGACGGGAATAGGAAGTCGGGACAGTCCATAAACTTTGGAGGCTTTCGTCGTGATGCTAGACAGATTGTCTGGTGTTCTCTCCTTCATTATGTGATGTTGTAAACTTTGAAAGAAATTTCTTTACTCTATCTCTTGTCAGTTTGTAAAGGTGCAGACATGTTAAGGTTCTAACCGAACTTGCTGATTGAGCAACGCTCTGTCGCGGAACTTTTCTTTTTCTTTGTTGCAATTATTAAGCTTTCAACGCTTTAAGCTTCTTAACTTTCCCGTGCAACTCAAGGCCATGCATGCAACGTTCACATGTCTACCTAGCAAAACTCTCAACACCCCACATCGACTAACATATCAAGGCTGAGTTACAAAACCTTCCAGTCTCCCTCACTTCAATCAAAGTAATTTGAATGTGAAATTTGCATCTCTGCAAATGAATTCAACAGAAACATTAGCCCAAAGCTCCGAGCGCTCGTAAACTAGAACAAACATAAATTATCAGCTCATTGAAACTTTCAATTTTAAAGTTTCCATCTCGGTGCTGGGGCAAAATATATTTTTCAATTATTAATCCTTTTATGCTTTCTGCTGATGAGGAAAATTAAATATTCCAAGCGATTTCGTGATGATCCATTCGGGGCTTTGTGGAAGTTTGGGAGAAAAGGACGAGAGTTTTACGATTCATAACTAGTTCTTGACCGTAGGGCGAAGGGAAAAGTTTGTCTTCCAATCAATGTAATGGATTTTAATTAGGAGGCCGGACTCTGTGCTTGCGTCGGAAGCTTCAGCGCAATTTCTGGGATCTCGCATGTCGTGACATATCAACTGACACAATCGCAGTTCGAGTTCAGTTGATCCGCGTTTTGTTTTCCACAAACTCTTGATTGACGATAATTCTTCTTGGATCAATCCAGATAAATCATGACGAATCATCGTTTAATTAGCAAGTTTTCTTTTTTTGGACGCAAAACAATCAACATTGCCGCACGTTTCTGTTAAAAATCCCGTGCGGCAAACTTTTCAACTCATTCCAACTCGAGACGAGTGAAAGAAATCAAGCGGAGCTCTTCTCAACAAAGATTTTTCTTCCGTTTATTCTTGCAGTGATGACAATGGACGACACAAGAACGCAGAGACCTTATCGCTATGGCATGATCTTGCTCTGCCTCGGCGCACTAATCAACTGGCTGGGCATCTCCGAGCCCACGCCAAACGCAGAACCCATCCGATACCTCGGCGTCGCATGCATCCTAGGTAAGTCAAGAGCCTTCCGTCTCCTGATGTTTGCTAACGAGCGTTCCTTGTTCGTCTGCAGGTGGCGCGCTGCTAATCATGACTGCCATGTGCTGCTGGCTGAAAGCGCCGAACCGAACAGGCGATGCCAATGAAGAGGTAATTACAACTAAATCACCCATTATTGTCTCGTTGCAAAGCTTTTATGTCCCAGCAATTATCGAGCTAGGGAAGAAGAAAAAGCTTTTAACGACTCAATAAATTGTAAGAAAGCGAAGAGCAAGAAAAGAAACTGAAAATTAATTCCTTTTAGAACAACGACCCGATTCATGTCATCACAATCGGCGACGAGAGGCGAAGGGAGAAGCCACCAGATTACGATCAAGTCACTTCGCTCCCACCCAGCTATGACGAGGCTCTGAAGCTCGATCCTGCCGCTCTACTAACACAGCAGTCCAATCTGTTTCTACCGCCGAGTCAAGGTGCGACGAACACCGCCTTTAGCATAAGCAGCGAGTCATCGTCGAGACCGAGTTCGTCGTCCTATCCCAGCAGCATCATAATCAACAAGCTACGGTCAGGTGGAAGCAGGAGCGGCGAGGATGAGAAGAACGAGCCGCCGCCTTATTCGATTGCGCCGAGTTGATTCCTCGTGACTTGTGAATAAATCCAAAATAGGATTCCATCCATCGCTAGCTTTAAGAGGACACAACATTTTTAATCGCAGCATGAGCGAGGGAATGTGATAAATGTCAGAGCGATAGTCTCGCTGGCACCGTCGAGCAAACGACGTCGACGAGGAGAAGACGAAAAAGTTCTCTCGCCCAGAAAAAAATCGCCGTCATTAAATTAAATTGTTAATTACACAAGCGCAATAAATTAAGTTCACATTCGGCGCCCGATGCCAGGTAGCGTCGATCGGAATCGGCAAGCTACGAACACGTTGAGCTCACGAGCAGCGTTCCCAGCGAATTTCCAAACGACGGAACTGCCATTTAATGGCATCGTCCCCAGCATAATTGTGTAATTTAGAAAGAGCTCAGCAAGAAAAATAAAAATATTCAAATTGTAATCACGTCCGAGCTGCCAAATAGTTTTCACAGCCGCTCAGTGTGGATCTGTTCAGGGAAGCTTTAAAGTTCATCGGAGCTTTCGATAGCTCGCGAGCTTCAAAGCTCTTCACCGACATTCCTTTTCGCCTTGAGAAATAAACGCCAACACTTCCGAAATCTTTTCGGATCCACACTGAAACTCCAAGCCCAGAAGTTCATGCAAAAATCACGAAAAGCCTTTAAAGCTCATGCGAGTCGGCGGAAAATTACAAATCGATTTCCGACATAATTCCACGCTCGCGGGAAACTCTGCGATAATCATAATGAAAACTAGTTCACTGCTCTGGCGGAAGCCGTAAAATGAATTTGAAAATTTAATTTGAATCCATAGAAAAGCAAAAGCAAACTTTTGTGCAGCGCGAAAGCTTCGACTCTACAGCGAAGTTTATTTATTTTAATTGTTTCATCGCAGAGCGAACGCGCTGGATATTGGCGAACAATAATATTATCGTTAGATCAATGATGATTCACGATTTTGCGGCGCACCGAATGGTTAAAGCTCCATCGGCTCGTTTACTGCTTTTGATTTGTGAAAGCTGCATAATTAAGTGATTAAGCTTCTAATTATTTCTGGAATCGCGACCGCTTTTGTGTTAGAATGGACGTGAACCCGATGAGCTGCTTTGAATAGAAAAATCAATAGGATTAAGTTAACTGTTAACCGATTTTATTGCGCAAGATGCAGCAACTTTGGATTGTAATTCCTGTCTGCCTTTGTGATAAAAAAGATGTTTATGCTTAAAGCTTCATGTGAATAAAGAATGATGAGTTTGATATCAACGGAGGTCGCGCTATCTTTGATTTTAGTTTCAGCTCTGCTTCGAGTCGCGTTAACTTCCGATCGACCACTGAGCATCCGGGGGAGACAATTTTAGTTGGAAAAACAGGCAGTCTATTGTATTTGCAGAGCAGGACCAGGAAGCGATGAGATAATGCGACTCGAGTGACGATGAGGCGTGTGCAATGTTCTCTGTAACAGAAGCTTAAGTTAAGCTAACTTGCCATCGCAAGTTTGTCAATTTCCTTACCGAGAATTCCAGACTTGGTTGCTAGTTCATAGTCGTAGCTCTCGAGAACGCGTTTGATAAATGATTTGACGCCTAGCAGCTTCGATTCGAGTTCGTCGTTTGCCATCGTTGACCGTAGAATTGCGATTGAACCTTCGATTTCCCTCAAGAATTTGTCTGTGTCGTTCCTCACATCTTCCATGACTGTTTTGCAGACTTTCAGCTTGTTGCAGTAAGCTTCCAGCTCATTAGGATAAGCGTTGGCTCCAGAAGCTCGAGCTCGTTCTTTCAGGCTGTGAATACCTTCGACGATCTGCGCTCCATTTGATTTGGCCAACATCCACCGACCGAATCCAGCGATAAGTTTCTCACGAATATCCTCGAGACGTTGAGTGATGCCGTATTCCTTTGCTGGCGATTTTGTGTAGGAGATGCTCTTGTTCACTAGGAAAATCGCAAATTGTTGAACGAAACCGAGAAACCAAAATGTAAACAAACTCACGAGAAATCGGCGAAAAGCCGCTCAAGTTCAAGTTCGGTTGGCTTTTCCTATTCGACATGATGGAGCACTTTCTTATCTGTCACTGCCACTGGTTTGTGAGCGTCAATCGCCCCTAGTTTAGTTGATTTTTTTAGAGAAATAAATTCGCCGGTTTCTCACTCAGAAATTTTATCGAAGTCGCGACGAAATTTTCAAAAATCCGAAAGATGGCGACGCTGAAAAGATTTCAAAAATGTTTTGAACGTTAACTTTAAATTTTGGCCAGATTTGATTTTCATTGCTTTATTTCGATCGCATTCCAAGCATTTTCTTTAGATCTTTCCTGATTCTATTCCGAGCAGATGATCGATCTGACTTGACAGCTTGTCAACTATTCAAGACATCCGATCTTTCAGCCTTTCCAAGTCAGATTCGTGTTTGTATTTCAGCTGTGAGTTACGAAACAAAACTACGATTTGATAGAGAAGTTAAGATTGATACCAGATTACTATTTTCTTAAGATGTATAATTAGCGATTCAATCAAAAGTTTTCATAGTAAAATTCATTTACACTTTCTCCAAGTTCAACCAAGATCCCCCGACCGGCTCATAGAAAAGCGTGTGAATGTCCAATGTTAAAGGCAGATGCGTTTTTGTTGTGTCGATCGTGGCCTTAAAATTCTTCACAATCGTTGCCACGGCATACGCCGTAGTAACTACACCGAATCTCATTCCAATGCAGCCTCGAGGACCAGTGCCAAAAGGAATGTAAGCCATGTTCGGCCGCTTGGCGCTTTCTTCAGATGAAAACCTGTCGGGATTAAAGTCCTGTGGGCTCTTCCAATATCTCTCGTCGAAATGGAACGACAAGGAAGGCACAAGGACTTGAGTGCCCTTCTCGATGACGATATCAGAGTCAGGAATTTTGTAGTCTGCAACGGCTTCACGCCAAATGTACGGCGTCGTGTACCGTCGGAAAGTTTCATTGCAAACTTGATGCAGATAAGTCATCTCGTGCAGGTTGTCGTAGGTGATTTCTCCGTTGCTATCTTTCGTCTTTTCAACGATTTCCTTGCGCAATTTGTCTTGGATTTCTGGACGGCAGCCAATCTCTAGCATTGTGTAAGCAATCGCACTCGACGACGTGTCAGTTCCACCGAGGAAGAACACGAAAGCTTGCGCATAGCATTCGTCCATTGTGAGCTTTCTCAAGTCTGTGGAGATTTCGCCTTCGATTGAGCCTTTGTTTTTCATCTCGATCAACATGTTCAGAAAGTCTTTGCGTATCACATTGTTATCCTCGCGATACTTTATCGATTTGCTAATTATTTTCACAAAGAAGTCGTTGACTTTAGTCCCGAAGAATTTGAGTCCGAAAAACTTGGAGAGATTCGGGAACATTGGAAGGAAAGTCCAACGAAACTGACTGACGCCACCTTCGCCTGTGATGTTCTTTAAAATCTCCAGATAAATTTGATTCTTGTCGCTGACAAGCGTGTCAGCTTCGATTCCAAACGCAGAAGAAGTGAAAATGTCGACAGTGAATCTCGTCGCGATGTTCTTAATGTCAACTGATCCGTCTAACGAAGCTTTCTCCAAGGCCTGAACAAGCTTCTCGCCTTTGTAAGAGATCGTGTGGTACATCATTTTGATCTTACCAGATGTGAAAACAGGGCTGAGCTTGTTACGGAGATATTTCCATCTGTCGCCCTTCGTGAAGAACATGTTGGCTGTGATCGGCTCGCGCTCTTCGTTGTCGTACATTTTTCGATCCATAAAGTAGCTAAAGTCTTTGATTGTCACGAGCTTGGCTAGTTCAAGATCAGCGATGACGATGTTGGGCACAATCGACACAAACAATCCGAAGACGCGGCCTTTGTCCTTCAACTCATTATAAAGTTTCGTCATGTAATCTGCCATGTGAATCGTTTTCCCGACATCACCCAAGTTTCCGAAGATCAGCGAGTTAGGAGCCACGAACGGAATGTTGCGATCAGCAAAGTACGAATATTTCTTTTTTATAAACAAATATCCGACGATCAACGCAGGTAAAACGAAGTAGACGAAAATATTCACGAGAACCATTTTCACACTTTGAAGTTTTATCGCCAACTGTTCATAAATTGAGAAAGTCGCGATGCTTTGTTTGAAGATCGTCAAGCTTCGCAGGAGAGTAAGCGACGTCTAGTACGATTACGAACCTTTTGAAATACAATTTCACTTCTTTTGAACTAACAAGATAACTCGTGGTAACAGTTTATTGAAATCTGCTACACACGCTCAAGCGTTGACAAGCTCAAGCATGACGCTTGCACAGTGAAGATTAAAACAAACGCTTATCAATCGGCAAAACTAAAAATACGATTGGCTTCTAGTTGTGCCTAAAACAAGTTATTCAAGATAACAAATCAAATCTTTTCTAGTTTGACCCATGAACCTCCTTTCGGCTCAAGGTTAAACTTTTTGGGGTCCAACGACAGAGGTAAGCGAGTTTTTTCCAAGTCTAGCGTGGCCTTGAAGTGCTTCACAATCGTGGCGACAGCGAACAAAGTTGTGATCTGCCCAAATTTCAGCCCTATGCAGTTGCGAGGTCCGTTACCAAATGGCAAGAAAGACAAGTTTGGTCGTTTGGCGGTCTCTTCTGGGGAAAATCTTTCAGGATTAAACTCTTCAGGTTTCGTCCAATATTCCTCGTCATAATGAAACGCGATGGTTGGGATCATGACATGAGTACCTTTCTCGATGATAATATTTGTGTTTGGCACTTTGTAGTCTGCGATAGCTTGACGGAAAGCAAATGGAGAAGGCGGAAATTTGCGAAGAGTTTCTGGAAAGGAAAATTTGAACCATTCGATCGGAAAAGCCAAATATTTCTCACCGTTGACAACTTGATTCAGATAAGTCATCTCGTGCAGGTTGTCGTAGGTGATTTCTCCGTTGCTTGCTTCAGTCTTCTCAACGATTTCCTTGCGCAATTTGTCTTGGATGTCAAGATGGAAACCAAGTTCAAGCATTGTGAAAGCGATTGCACTCGATGATGTGTCAGCACCGCCAATGAAGAAAACGAAAGCTTGTCCCACGCATTCTAACTCCGTCATCTTTCTCAAGTTTTCGCCGTCAAATGAGTCTTCGTTCTTCATCTGAATCAACATGTTCAGGAAATCGTTTCTAACCACATTGTTACTCTCACGATACTTCATTGATCCGCCGAGTATTTTGACAAAATAATCATTAACTTTGTTCTCAAAGAATCTTATCTTGAAGAATCTGGCGAACCTCGGGAAGTTCGCCAAGAAGAAAAACTTAAACGGGCTGCATCCGTCTTCGCCAAGAGTTTTCTCAAGAATGTAAATCATCTCAGAATTATCGTTGACGAGAGTGTTCGCATTGAATCCAAAGGCACAGGAGCTGATTACGTCGATAGTGAATCTCGATGTGATATCTCTAATGTCAACTGATTGTCCTGTTGCCGATTTCTCAAGTGCTTCGATAAGCGTGTTGCCTCTGTCAGAGATTGTGTGAAACATCGACTTCGTCCTACCGGAAGTGAATGCGGGGCTAAGTTTGTTCCGGATGTATCTCCATTTATCGCCTCCGATTAGGAACAAATTACCCGTTATCGGCTCGCGCTCTTCGTTTATGTACAATCCTCTGTCAGTGAAATAATTGAAGTCCCGAACCGTCACTAACTTCACCAGCTCAAGATCAGTAATGACAATGCTTGGAACGAACATAGTAAAGTATCCGCAAATTCCGATTTCGTCCTTGCACTTGTTATAAAGATTTCTCATGAAATCAGCTCGGTGATAAGATTTACCGACCTCTCCAAAGTTTCCCATTAGAAGCGACGACGGCTTAATATGCGGAATGTTGCGTTCAGCAAAGTACGCATATTTCTTTTTTAAGAACAAATACAAAGCGATCAATGCGGGAAACACGAAGTAAAATAAAATGTTGGCGAGTGCCATTATCACGCGTCGAGACTACAACTCGAACTACGAATTGAAACTCGTTTCTTGTAAATTTTGTGCAAACCCAACGTTATTGGTTTATCAAAATATTAGTTGATTAATGGAAGTTGATAATTTGTTCGAGATATGTGAACGCGTTTCAAACTCGAGTGGTAGACGCTGGGGAGTTTTTGATAACTCACAAGTTTTATTGTTTCCTAAGCTTCATGTTACGCGTTAGGAAATGACGCCTTGTCTTTTTATCTGAACTGAAACATTTTATATCTTCTCCAACTTCAACCAGGATCCTCCTTTTGGCTCCAACCTCCTTTTGGGGGGTTTTGACACGAACCTTTTGAAATTGATCCTTTGACTAAACGTACTCGTGACATGCAAAGTCTAAGGATCAACATCAACAACTCAACATGGGTCGCGGCGGATCGAGTCTTCGTCCACCTAAAAAGGCTTGCACTACACCAAGAAAACTAACAGTTATACCTGAAAACTCAAGCACTGGGTCGCTTGGGCATTTAATTTGATAAGAAATGAAATCATCAAAGGTAACACGATTTATTTAATCACTTTCAACTTGCGGCCGACTTCGGAAAATGCGGCAATTGCTTGGTCGATTTCTTCTGTCGTGTGAGCTGCTGAAAGCTGGACCCGAATTCTTGCTTTGCCTTTTGGTACAACGGGGAAGCTAAAACCGATTACGTAAATTCCGTGGTTTAGCATCTCGTTCGCAAAGTCTTGCGCCAGTTTCGCGTCGCCTAACATCACCGGCGCTATTGGATGATTCATGCCGGAAATAGTGAAACCTGCTTTCGTCATTCCACTTCGGAACTGCTGCGTGTTGCGCGTAATTTTTTCGATTAAATCGTTTGGCTTCTGCAGCATGTCCATAACTTTGATTGCGCTTCCAACGACAGCAGGAGCGAGAGAGTTGCTGAAGAGATATGGACGGGATTTCTGTCGCAAAAGCTGAATCAGTTCACTCGATCCGCATGTGTAACCGCCCATCGCTCCACCGAGAGCTTTTCCCAATGTAGAGTTTATGATATCGACGGATCCAAGCATGTTGTAGTAGTCTTCAGTTCCTCGGCCTGATGGTCCAAAGAAACCTGTCGCGTGGCAATCGTCGACGAAGGTCAACGCGTTGTATTTCTTTGCCAAGGCGACGATTTCTGGAAGCGGCGCGATATTGCCATCCATCGAAAACACTCCGTCGGTGACAATCAGTTTTATTCGAGAGTCTGATGCTTTCAGTTTGTTCTCCAAGTCGACCATGTCGCGATGTAGATAGCGCTCTTTCTTTGCCTTGCACAGCCTCAACCCATCGATAATACTTGCGTGGTTCAGTTCGTCCGAAAAAACTGCGTCCTCGGGCGTTAAAATCACTTCAAAGATTCCAGCGTTAGCGTCAAAGCAGCTGGCGTATAGAATCGTGTCTTCACGGTCGTGGAACTTTGAGATTTTTTCCTCGAGTTCCTTGTGAATTGATTGCGTTCCTTCAAGCAAATCAAGTTCAAATCACGTTGATTTCTTAAAGAAAAATTCATTCTCACCGCAAATGAACCGAACAGACGACAAGCCACTGCCGTACTTATCTAGTGCCCACTTCGCATGTTCTTTGATCTCTTCATTCGCTGACAGTCCCAAGTAGTTGTTGGCGCAAAAGTTCAGAACTCTCTTTTGCATTCCATCGACGGAGATTATGGACGTCTGCGGCGACGTGATGACTCGTTCTGATTTGAATGTTCCGGCTTCCTTGATACCTTCGATCTGCGTTTGTAAGATCGACCGGAAGTTGCTGGAGGCGGTTGAACTATAGAATCGTTGAGTCGAACGAGAGCGTAGAAGGAACTTCATGCTGATCGCTTGGTTGTTTAGTAAAATCTGATTCAATTTAATTTAATCTCGAGAATTGAGACTCGTTACTTGTCGCGAAGCAAACGACTGATGGAAGAAACCCGCGGAGAATATTTTTCTGTTGTGCGTCGCTCGAAGCCGCGAGCTAAAATTAGAACGATCTGCGACTCTCGAGCTTGTCTCGCATCTTTGTGACGACCGAAGAAATCATGAATCGCGCCCCCACTTATTTAATATTTTCCGACAAGCCTCCTTTTCTTTCTCTCAGCTGATTCGCACATTGTGGACGATGAGTTTTCCTAACGGTCGGACTCACGTTGCCTTTAAAATTTTCATCGTCAGCTTATAACAAAAATGATCAACGCGTGCAACACGAAGTAGAATAAAATGTTGGCGAGAGCTATTATCACGCGTCGAGACTACAACTCGAACTACGAATTGAAACTCTTTTATTGTGAATTAATAAAAATATCAGTTGATAAATGGAAGCAAATAATTTGTTCGAGATATGTGAACGATTTTTCAACTCGAATATTAGACGCTTGAGAGTTTTGATAACTAGCAAGCTCAATTGTTACTTAAGCTTCATGTTACTGGTTAGATCATGACGTGAACTAAACTATTATCTAAACTCAAACATTTTATATCTTCTCCAACTTCAACCAGGATCCTCCTTTTGGCTCCAATCCAAATTTGTCGGTGCTCAATGTAAAAGGCCGCGGGGTTTTGGAAGAATCAAGCGTGACCTTGAAGTTCTTCACGACGGTGGCGACAGCGAATGCTGTGTTGATAAGTCCGAATCTCATCCCTATGCAGTTGCGAGGACCGTTGCCGAACGGCATAAAAGCCATGTTTGGTCGTTTGGCGGTCTCTTCTGGAGAAAATCTATCAGGATTAAACTCTTCAGGTTTCGTCCAATATTCCTCGTCATAATGAATTCCAATAGCGGGAATTATGACTTGAGTGCCTTTCTCGATAACTATTCTGGAGTTGAGAACTGTGTAGTCTTCAATGGCTTGACGGAACATGAATGGAGCTGGCGTGTACATGCGTAGGGATTCTAAAAGAGAAGATCGAATGAAACAACCGTGGACAGCAGTCAAGATCAGCGTTTCTCACCATTGACAACTTGGTTCAAATAAGTCATCTCGTGTAGATTGTCATAAGTAATTTCTCCGTTGCTATCTTTCGTCTTTTCCATAATTTCCTTGCGGAGTTTGTCTTGGATTTCAAGATGGCAACCCAGCTCGAGCAAAGTGAACGCGATTGCAGTTGACGAAGTGTCAGAGCCTCCGAGGAAGAAAATGAAAGCTTGCGCAACACACTCGTCCATTGTGAGCTTTCTCAAGTCTGTGGAGATTTCGCCTTCGATTGAGCCTTTGTTTTTCATCTCGATCAACATGTTCAAGAAGTCTTTACGAGTCACATTGTTATCCTCGCGATACTTCATCGATCCACCAACGATATTCTCGAAAAACTCAGTGACTTTTATCTCGAAGAATCGAAGTTTGAAAAACTTGGAGAAATTCGGGAACGATGACAAGAAGAAAAACTTCAGCTGGCTCACGCCGTCTTCTCCAAGAATTTTCTTCAGAATGCCGACCATCTCAGGATTTTCGTTCGTCAGTGTAGAAGCTTCGATACCAAACGCACAAGAACTGATAACATCAACTGTGAATCTCGACGCGATGTTCTTAATGTCAACTGATCCATTCTTGGAAGCCTTCTCTATTGCTTCAACGAACTTGTCGCCTTTGTCCGAGATCGTGTGATACATCATCTTCATTTTGCCGGAAGTGAAAGCCGGGCTGAGCTTGTTGCGAAGATATTTCCACTTCTCACCATCTACTGAAAACATGTTGCCGGTTAAAGATTCCACCTCTTCATTCACGTACATTCCCCGGTCAGCGAAGTTATGGAAATCTTTAACCGTCACGTGCTTAACAAGTTCAAGGTCAGTTACGAGAATCGTCGGCACAAACGACGTGAAATATCCGCAGATCCCGCCTTTGTCTTTGCTCTCGTTGTATTGCCTTCTCATGAAGTCTGTCATGTGAATCTTCTTGCCAACATCTCCCATGTTGCCCATCAACAGCGATGACGGAGCGACAAATGGTATGTTGCGCTCTTCGAAGTAGCGATATTTCTTTTTCAGGAACAAATATCCAGCGACCAACGCGGGTAGCACGAAGTAGAACAAAATATTCAAGAGAGCCATTGTTAGCTCTTTGATGCTCGATCACAAACTAAATTCGTCGACTGATTTTTGTACGCAAAAGTCTCAGTAGATTTCGCTCTTATCGGTATAATTATGACTTCTCCTTTCTGGGCAGAAATTTCTCAATTTGGCTATCACCAAAATTGTTTTTGATAACGAAAAAGTAATTGCGCGAGCGGAGCTAAGAAATTCGGCTGAATATAAAACTACCAAGCATAACTTTTCTACATTCAGTGTTAAAATGATTTTCAAGCTCGCGTTGGCTTTCGTTCTGGTTTGCGCCATCAGCGCACAGTTACTTCCTCCTCTTGGAATCCGAAGAGTTCGTCCTGGTCCCATAATTCAAACAAACGCAGGGCCTATTCAAGGGCAAGAAGAAACTTACGACATCTTCAGAAGAATTTACACATATAAAGGTGTTCGCTATGCTCAGCCTCCCGTTGGAAATTTGCGATTCAGACAAGGAGTCCCAATGACACCGTGGACACAGACAGTGCAGGCCTGGGAGTATGGATCAGTCTGCCCTCAGTTCAGTTTCATTCTACAAAGGTATCAAGGGGAAGAAGATTGCTTATTCCTCAACATTGCAACACCGACTAACATTCGAGCAAGATTACCAGTAGTTGTTAGCATTCATGGAGGTGGCCTTCAATTTGGAAACGGCGAATTAAGTTTTCTTGGACCTGAGCTCATCAATCGCGAGGAAGTGATTTTTGTTTCTCTCAATTATCGCCTTAACGTTCTCGGCTTTCTGAACACTGGCGATGCAAATTCACCAGGCAACTACGGACTGAAAGACATGATTTTGGCTCTTCAATGGGTTCAAAATAATATTGAGTTTTTCGGTGGAAATCGTGACGATGTGACAATCTTCGGAATCAGGTAAGATAGATAAGCATTTTTATAAGATAAGATTTACCTATTACAAAATATTCACAGCGGTGGCGCCGTTGCTGTTCACGCCCTTGTGGTATCACAGGCGGCTTCAGGACTTTTTCACAAAGCTGTGGCGCATTCTGGCTCTTTGTTCAATATTTGGGCGTTCAATCGCAATCCTGCGCCATCAGTTCAAATGTTGATCAGAAATCTTCAATTACAAGTAAGCAACAACGCCGATTTGATGAATCAGCTCAGACAAGTTTCGCCAGAAAGATTACTTAATGCCATAGGTGTGCAAAATCCTTCAAGGCCTCTTTTGATAAATGAGATAGACTTCATGCCATCACTCGATCCATTACAAACTGGAGGTGAAATGAGAGTCTTCACAGCCCCGATTTCCTTCTTGGTTCGTCAAGGAACAGTCAACCGAGTACCTCTGATGGTTGGGTTCAACAGCTTTGAGAGCATGTATGCTATCTCCGATGTCCTCGCTGATCCAACTATTCTTGAAAGATTTAACCAAAACCCTCATCTTTTGGTTCCGGTCGAGTGGAACCTTGCACCTGGAAGTTCAGAAGCTCAACAGGTCATCACAGCATTTAGAGAGCTTTATTTCTTCGGTTCACCCGTAATTACGTCAGCAATGGCAGTTCAATGGGCCCAGTATGTTTCAGATCGTGAATTCATTTTCGGAATTTCGAAGCTGGCTCGAATGCACGCCGTCCATCAGTCCGTTTACTACTACCGCTTCGATTATTCAGGGTCGCTGAACTTTGCTCAACGACTGATGGGATTGACTCAAGTTCCGGGAACTCTTCATGGTGACGATGCCTTTTATCTTTTCCGATTGAACATTGCACTCACTCCCGTGGCCCCCAGTGATGAAGCTTTCACAGTTCAGCGTCGGTACGTACGGTTGATGTCGAACTTCTTCCGATTTTCGAATCCTACTCCGACCACCATCGATCCATTGATTAACACTATCTGGCCGGTAATGACAACACAAGAGCAGTTCATGAACATCAACAACACTCTAACTCCCGATTTTCATCCGTTCCGTTCTCGTATGGATGTCTGGCATGCGTTCGATTTTCGATTCAACCAGTAAACGATTGAGATAAGATAGGATCGGAAAAGCTTTAAAAAATAAAGTTAAAAAGTATTTTATCGTAGCAGAAAATAAATTTTATGTTTCGCTTATCAAACATTCAGGACTTTGTCGAAAAAGCCCTAAAGCCTGGTTTCAAGCTAGTTGAATAGCTGAAGTTTACCAGCTGAGCGTTAAGGCTCTTTGCAATGTTGTAATAATTGCGATGAACCATTGCGAGACAAACGAGAGTTTTCACAAATTTGTTAGCCGGGTTAACAAACTGCGAAGTTTGACGATTGAATTCTCACTCGAGCCCCTTTGCTTGTTTTATCTCGTCGGCACCAGTCAATCTCCATGCGGCTCTCCCTTTAATTATTTCTAATGGCATTGCGTTGACGCTTTGCAACAACATCAAAGTACAAAGTTCTTCAGATTTATCCCGGCCTGTTCGTAATGGAATTAGTAAATAGGCGGCACACGACCTCATACATGATTAGACTCGATTTATTGTCCGATCTTTGTCGGTGCGTGGAAAATCTTCTATCGTCCCTCGCAATTTTGTAAATTGAAACTAATTGGAAGGCAAACGTAGAACTCAACGTTGTACGAAATTCGAGAGCTTCATTGATGAATATCAAAACCCATTGAAATTAGACTCGTTTACCTTAGTTATTTGTTCGCCCTCTGAAACTCTTTGGGCATCAAAATGTTTTTAAATCAGTCTTCTACGATCCGAGGAAATCACGTTCAAGCAATCTTCATTCGCTAAGAGACTTCATCGAGAACAAACGAACACACTCGACACTGACAATTGAAACCGAAACAGGAATGAAGCACTTAGCGAAGTCCTTGACAAAACAACGGAGAACACTCTCGGATTTGAGAATGAAAATATGTCAGGCGGTGATGCTGAATGCCGTTGATGGAATTTAATTTGCCGAGGATTAAAAGATTTATCAACGTTTTTTTCGTGAAGTGAGGAAATATTTTTGCAACGAGCGCTTTCCAATTCCCATGTCGGAGTTTTTATTTTACTGCTCGCGTCAATTGATTTTTATGGGAAATAAAAGCTCGTCGGATTTGTTCTTATCGTCAATCTTCAGTCGGGATAACAACGACATGCTTGAAGAGGAGGCAATCTGCTTGGAAAAAGTCGTTTTGTACTAGTTGAATTGCTCGTTGGATCATTGGGAATGGCAGAGATTATCGCTCAGCAATCGAAGGAAGACAGTCGAAGCTAAACTCTTCAACAATGCGTCTGGAAAATCCTCTCATGCAGCGTCGAAAAATCAACAAATCAAACAAATGAAAGGCAATTTTTTGTCCCGGTGTTTTCATTTATCCACAAGCTTTCTGCTTGAATCACACACTGAGCTGCTCGGTGATGTTTTATTATCACTTGTGAAATGTCAGGCAACGTCGACGGGCTTGTGAGTCTGTCGCTGGCTTTTTGTCGAGTGATTCATTTGGAAATCATTCGCAAGCACATCTGCTATGTAAGCAGCACGAGCATGAAAACAGTTGTCGATCCCACGGAAGCAAAAAAGATCCGAGAATTCTGTTGGCTTTTCTCATTGATTTCCTCGTCTTCAGACTCGTTTTTGTCACTACCAATTGTTGATTTTTTTCCTATGGCTTTTTTATTGTATTATTCAGTCGTCGACGACGAAGAAGAAGTGAACGTTCGATTTTATTTTATTTTCTGCACAGTTTCCTCCTCACAGAGCTTTCGGGATGAATTTTTCCAATTGTTGGCACTGTTATCGGTGAGCATGTTTGTGAAATGCTAACATGCAAATAATGAACAATTGAATTGTTCGGCTTGCTGGGGCGGGAAGATGGCAAAAGACGACAATTTGATTAATTTTTCTCGTGCAATGTTGGAGCTTTTTCTGTTCATTCATCACCCGAAGTTTCCGCTCCGTAGTTGGATTTTTGTCTCATGCAGTTTTCATAAATGAATGTGCACATCAAAACCGGAATTGGATGTCGAACCGTCAGCTTTTTACCTTTCAATTCTTCGCATTTGCCTCGAGAGATGTCATAGATGTTCACCCTCTCATCTATCGAGAGGCGGCTTAACGCCATGCAAATTGCACTCAACATGGAAGAGGAAGAAAATCTATAAGCCAAACAATGGGAAGGGTGGCAAGAGACTTACTCGCCTAAGTAAACAACGACAATATTTCAACATAAATATGATGAAAAATTATGCCCGCTCACTTTCTCTCATTTATTGGATTGCAACATAAAAATTTCACAAGTACATATGGTGCTCGTTCAAATCATTTCGTTCCCCTTTTCCTATCGCCCCCGCAGATTTGAAAACATTTTCTTTCATGGTTGACACAGCAAAGAGAAAGAAAATTGTGAATGAAACATGCGAGGGTTTCGACAATTTATTGAAAGATTTTTATGATTAAACTCTTTCAGAGTTACAAGCAAATTCCATTGGAGAGCAATTGGCGAAGCTTTTTAATAAAAAAAATTCCTCGACTTTCTTCAAGATGAAATCATCGAATAGCTCAACTGAAGCTCAACTGAATTTGAATGATTTTTTAACCTGAAACTCTTCCATCCGAAGGGAATCGAGCTAGACATTCGTCCCACATTTATAAATCGTGAAAAACTCTTTCAACGCGACAGAGCGCAGAAATCTTTTCAAGAATTGTGCGAATGAATTACGAGAAACTGTTAAAATGGCACTTGAAAGTCTTAAGAGAAGAGAACGAAATGTTCAAGAGTCGAAAAGTGCTCGAGTTTTTCTTTGTTGGAACTCTCGGCTTCCTCCCTTCGTGTTGTTGTGCTGAGCCAGAGCAAACAAAAGACAGGAGTGAGAAAAGAATCAAAAGAAATTATCGCATGAAATTTAATCCCATTAATGATTTCAGTTCCACGACGACAAAGTTGAACGGCGAGCCGAGGGGGAGATTGATGCACACCAAGCATTAAAACATTCAATAAAAGTCATCGGGACGTCACCCGCAAGTCTCGTTTCCTCGAATGTGGGGGAGAACAATCGAAATCATTACACAATTTTTGCATTAAAAAATTATACAATTCGCATTTTGAGGCGGAAGTCAGCAGGAAAACTCAAACAGCTTTGGTTGAAAGGGGGCGCCGAACTTTTTCGATTCTTCCGAAGTTGTAATGGAATTTCCTCTCGGATCGTGCGCTGCTTTTGTTATGTGACGCTATGCATTAATTCCATCCCTTCTCGTAATCAATCTCCGCCACCCTCAACCCAGGAAGCGAGAAATCAAACAGTTTTAACAACACAGCGCATAATTGATTGAGTTGCGACTGCATTTGATCCGGAGTTGTCTCAACATTGGTCGCCTACATCCTTCGCTGTTCCCTTGACGATCGCCTCGCCGTAAACGGTCGTTAACTACTCGCAATTTATCCTTCTATTGTTCCATCCAAATTCGACAGTTACAAACCAGAAATCTGAAGCGGACGAATGAATTGAGAAGGCGAAAAGTTTTTTCATTTCCCTCATCCGGAAGAAATTTTTCACTTTCGCTATTGTGCCTTCGTTTAAAATTGTTGTGAAAAACGCTCCATTAGCAGGAAAAAAGTTTGCACAGCGAAAATGAAAACAAAACAAGAGGGAGAACTTTTTTCGTCTCATGACGGAATTGCACAACAGAAAAACCCTGTGCTCACCATGACAATTCACAAAGGACATTACGCACGCTCGATGGAACGTTTGGAGTCGTCAACAAGCAGGCAAAGCATTCACGAGAGGCCCTCATGCAGCATTGAGATGATTTCCGATGAGTCTGATCCCTTAATTCAATCGCAAAGTCTTCGAGGAAGTTTCACCTTCGTGAGCACCGGTCGTGCGGGCGCAAAACAATAACACAGCATGGAAGCGTCGAAACAGCGCACAATCCAAACCGAAAACATCACGAAGCGGAAGCGAGGAAACTCACGTTGGGATATTTTCTTCCTTTCCTAACCGATTCGAACCGATTCGAGATGAACGCTCGGCGTTTGGGGAGCGAGTTTCGTTGCGAAAAGCATTTACAACTTCAATTCTGTGGAGTTTTTCGTGGATGTCGGTCGCAGATTTTCGTTCTCTCGCTCGCGAACTAATTTTTTTGCTAAAACAGGAAATATTTGAAGGTGAAGTTTAATCATCGAAGGGTTAATTGGGCCTCAGCTAATTGAATGAAAACTCGATAAAGCTAATCAAGTGAGAGACGGAAATTTTTGAAAGCGCGTGAAAAGAGAAAGTGATGTAAAGGAATTTCCCAAGTGAAACATTTTTCATACTCATCGCTCGATCTTGATAACGGCAAGATGAAAATATGAGAGAAGTGTGAGAGTTGAATGTGTGCGCGATGGCAGGAAGCGACTCGCATGGCACGTCGACGGATGAGCCAAGAAAAAATATGAAAAATTATTTTTTGATGTCAAATTAATCGCTCTCACTTGTGTCCGAGAAGAAGTCAAAGGGCAAAAAGTGTGAGGCGAGAATAATTAGAGAGTCGTCATTAAGTGTTCTTGAAAAGGAGGGCAAAGGAAAAGTAATTAATTAACTATTAGTGGCCCGAGATAGTCAGAGAAAGAAGAGAAATATTGAAATAAAGTGCGAAGGATCGTGAAGAAAGCCTCGATAGGTAGAAAATGAAAGTGCGTACGAGCTCAAACATGGATAAATTAATCATAACATGCTGCACAATTATCACATTCATACATCAAACTGAAGGTAATTAGAAAGTGCTTTATGGGCTTCGCTGAAAATTCATGCCCGCTACGTGTGATGATTAATTAAATTTATTAGGAAACGTGATAATGTGGCGACGAAGCGACGTTATCGGTGAAGAAATTTATTTATTTCCGCGGCTTTCAAAGCCGTTTGTCGATCGGAGGCGGAAGCGCTGCGTGGGTGGAAAAGATGGAAGTTTAATTGCCTCTCGACAATTGAAAAATTTCCGAAAACTCATTTGAGGGTTTACTGCGGAGGACTCAAACACATCATTAAAAATTGATGATTGTTTGTTCATTAGAATCGAAAACGCATTAGTCGAGAGTGCGAGCGAGAGAAAGTCCTCGGTGAGGATTGAAGCTAAGCAAATGAAAAAGTTTAATGAATATTTGATAACTCCCTGGGAAGTGTGCACATGAATTTTGTATGAATGTTTTCCCTGCCTGGCTCTCTTGCTTTCCATCCGGTGATGAAGAGGCGAAGATCCCTGCAAACTCCCAACGACACATAATCGCATTAATTTGTGATTAAAGCGACGAAGAATTTCAGACGCAAAAAAGTCCGGAAGTTTTTTTTGCTGAGAACGAACACAAACTCCTCCACTCCCCGAAGGCGAATAGAGCGACACAGATTTTTAATCTTGATCGAAGAGAAACGCTGCACGAGAGTTGAGAAATGGCAGAGTACATTGTCGGGTTATCTATCGAGTTTAATCTGCTGCTGGCTTCAAACTCTGCACGGATGGCGAACGAGAAACTTTTATTTTCCCTTGAAAATCTCGAGACATTTTTCTGTCTGATGTAGCGTGGCATGTATGCCAAGATTTAAGTTTCTCGCTTTGTTCTAACTTAAATTGCAAAGTGGGAAGCGACTGGGTGAACTGAGTCAATATTTTTCATTTGTCTTCCAAGTGTCTGCTCTGTGCGGTTCCAACGCTCGTTCCCCTCTCGTCGCCAACTTCTATTTTTCAGAGCGAGATTTGAAATAAAATCCCGAGATCGGGCGCAGATTGCCGAAGGATGAAACTTTCTCTGTCAAAGCGACAATTTCTTTCTCCTCTTTACATGTCGTCTCCATTATTCATCTGACGATAAAGATTGTTTTAATCACTGCCAAATGCGGCGAGATGAAATTGTTATTAATTAAAAAGTTAATTTGAATATTTTAGCTGCGAAAAAGATTCTTTGTTTCCTTGAAATGACTTCGGACGATTTAATCATCTCGAAATGGCGAAGATGAATTTCCTTTCTTAAAGAAACATTTCATATTCTTGGAGCCAACGAAACTCTCTCCCGCCATATGCTGCAAGCCGTTCATGAATAATATTCGTCTATTATGCACAGCGGGGTACTTAAGACTTTTTTTTTATCATCGAAAAGGTTCTTGAATCAAGAAAGCGAAAAAGTTTTTGTTCCGAGGAAATTAAGTGGAAATAAATTTTCATAAAACTCCAGCAACTAATGAAGCAGTGTGACTTTTGAGAGTTTCAGCCGAGTTCACCCCAATAAATGACTTCAATCTAAACCCTAATCACTCAAAGCGAAAGAAAACTTCCAGGTGATCGATAATCTCTGACGAGGCAAGAATTTTCACCTCAGCTCGTTAGATGACTCATTATTAATGTCATAATTGTTCACATTTTACTTTTAATTACGTAGAGCGAGCGACCAAAAAAGAAAATTTCCTCGACACCTTCGTAGGAGAATTTATGGTGATTAAAAATATTTCTTGAAAAAGTTTTCCACGATCGAGGGGAGTTTCCTCATTTAAAACAAGAATTCCGACTTGACAGACCAGCCAAACAAATAAATTTCCTAGCAACATTAACACACAATTACGTTCGGATGGACGAGAGATGCGGTGGAAATCGTAGCGAAGAAAAAATGCCCCGAAGTGTCAGAAAGAGAAATTTCACTTAATCAATTATTTTTTTTCCTTCCCCGCCGGAAAATATGTTTTTCCCTCAGTTCATCTTCAGCTCTCGATGTTCAATATTTGCTTGTTTGAACAGGGCTGGTGGTTCTCGCTCGAGCTAGGGAAACCCGTTCATTGCCTCTGGCCGGGAAAGTTTTTTGCTGGTTTGGAAAATCAAATAATCAGTAAAACGTCGGCATTAGAAGAATGGAGTGGAAAACGAAAAGTAAACCATAATTAAGTTTTGTGTGCTCGGATATTTATTGCCTTGTTGTTTACGTTATGATTCTCAATGTTCGGCCTTCACCCCATCGTCGTCGTCCGAGTACTATGATAAATTCAACGTGAAATTGGTGATTAGGAGAAACTAATTTCTGGGATAGCAGCGAAACAAAACATAAATAACAGTGGGAAGCAATCGGCCTGATTGCGTAATGAAAGGTTGAAGGTGTCGCAGTCGATCACAAGTCTCGACCTACGTCACCGTGAACGGCAAGGAGCTGGGAAGCGAAAGATTAATTTGTTTATTTCGTGAGCGATCTCGAAGCACTGACGTGAATCAGGATGAAAAACAATCTTCTCTCTTGACTGTGATTAAAAGGAATTTTCCACGTTTTTAACGAATTGTTTATCTTTGCTGAAAAGCTTTTTCACTTTTCCTCCGCTGTTTGTATTTTTCGTCTCTCGCAAGTAAACGAGGCGAACGAAGTAAGGAGGGAAAAGTGAATGAATGCCTTTCAATTTAGCCAATTTAAATTCAGCAATGTTTTGCTTTCCTTCGCATCGCCTCCTCGTTGTGGAAAGTCGAATCTCACTTTTTATGTTGCCTCGGCAAGTGAACCAATTTTCCGTCTGTTTATCTTGATATTGAAAAATTCCTCGTGATCCTTGCGTCTCATAACTGACATTCTTTGCGCTAGGGTATGGCGAGAGCTTGGAAGCTTCCGAGCAATTCCAAGCGAGATTGCGCCATTACTGGATGGATTACGCAATTTCTCCCCGAGCGTTCGCTGGGAAAAGCGCTGCTGCCGTTGAATTTGTTGCGTTGCGAAAATTGTGTTCCTCTAGTGTCGGCACAAAGGAGCGGGAATCATAACAAACCCACTCGACATTCAAAGCGAAACCAGCGAGGATGAAAGCGGGAAAAAAATCGATAGTAAATATTTGTTTTGTATCAAAGGAATTTTCATTACACAGCAGCAGCTCCTTTCCACTTTCTCCCGATTGCGATGCAGAAAGAACGAACATCAGTTTTGCTGAATAGAAATAGTAATCCACCCCAAGTGTCTTTCTCCATAGTTTGTCATTTGTGAGAGCAGCAAAGTGTGGGGAAATGTGATTAAACGGAGGCGGAGAGAGGAAAGCGGAAACTTTTCACTTTAATCTTATGACAAAACCATTTTGAATTCAAACGCAAAACATTAAACACATTTCATTTCGTTTCGCTCGCAAAAAGAAAACCCGAGCAAGTGCAAAATTAATCATCCCTCGACGCTTTGAGAATCTCGAGAAAATCCCTTCCCGCAGCAAAGCGACAAAGACGAAAGGAAAACTTCAAAATGTATTTACTTTCACATGAGGATTACGTGCGCCTTAATCTCTCCTTTTGCTTGTAAATCTTTGATGGAAAGCGATGCCGTAACCATTATGAAGCAGAAAACGCTTCTTCGATCCCACATCGTGAAATATTTATCACTGAAATCGTACACAAGCCCATGTAGATTCGACGCAGTTCAGCCACTTCCGAATCTGATTAAGATCAAAGTTAACAAAGAACGACAAAAGTTATAAGTCGAGATATTTCGAACGTCCCAATTATGAAGGAGACGAAACTCTAAGGCTTCAGCAAACGTCTCCATGGCGATAATCTCGAGTGGCATCTCTGCCCTCCTTTGAGTTTCTGTTCACGCTCGCCGCCTTCACGGAAAACATTGCAAATCTTTTGAGAAACAAAAACCTGAATCGAAAGCGAATCGATTTTCCTTAAGACGCCGGTTATTGATACAATAAAATGATACTCGAGTAATAAAACATGTTCGATGGAACGAGAACTTTTGCGAGAATATTTATATGAGTCGACTATGCGATATCGTCAATTTTGCTTGAAGGAAATCGTATGGGAATAAGTTTTGCAAGAGCTCTCTCTCCATGTGTTGGTGGGTGCAAGAGCGCTGTGTTCGATAATAGCAGTAATCGATACCCGCCGATGCTTCAATCTTCATTTGGCAAGACGGAAAAAGAGGAAAATGCAATAAATTTCCCCCGACGGAAAACTTCTTCATCAATTTGCGTCGTCTTTCCACTGGATTGATACCAGATACTCAATAACAGACATGACAATTACACAGCAATGCAATTATCCAAGAGACTTCAACTGGAAGTTATTCTCGCTGCATGAGATATCTCGATCCCATCCACGTCTCGAGTCTAATCGTCAATGAAATTGTCGTCAAAGGATTTGCTCTGATGCCGAGGCAACTGAAGATTTAATTATCGAGAGTCGTTGGGAGTTTCTGCGTCAAGAAATCTGACTTTTCACTTTTAATTCGACAGATTGAATCAGCAGAAAAATGTTTTCCTCTCCCACGATTTCAGATTGAATTAAAATATCCAGAATGGAAATCAAGTCGAGCGTAATGGGAATTGAAATAAACAAGCCTCGTCATTGTGGGCAACGTTTTTTCCTTGTTTCGCGGGGAGAGGGCAAGCCGCCGCCAGCCTTTATTTGATTTGTGTCGTGGAAAAACCGTCGATTGCACGAAAAAATAAAATCTGAGGATTGTAATTTGCCTCGAATGTTTTTCCTCGTCGTCATCATTTCGACATGAAAAAGTTTGTGAATAATTTCACCAAATCATTCCTGCTAATTGGCCAAGCGTGCGAGAGCTTAAGGGAGGTTTGAAGCTTTGTGCGTTGATTTGTGTCGCCGAATTAATTCAACAAGTCTCCGAATGATAACCAATACGTTAATTCATGTGGAATAACAGTAATTGAACGACTCCGCCAAGTATTTATCGGGAAAGTCGTCGACTGATTTTCCCAGCACGATATCGAAAGCGATAATTCTCTCCCGCTGCCGCACTTTACAAGTGTAAAACACAGCGAACAGGAACCAAACCGCCAGCATATTCATCGGAAATTCTCCTCCGTCTCGATATTTATTTAATATCAAATTTTTCTTCCCGCACAAAGCCCCGGAGCGTAATGACGTTAAGGTTCCCTTACATATCGATTTTCTTTTCCGCTCTGCCATGAGCCTCGAAAGCGTTTATCCAACTTTTTCCTCTGAAGGCAAAGCTTCAACGTCGTAGACAGAAAAGGGATCGCAGCAGTGAAGAGATTTGTTATCACATTCTAGTTTGTACTTTGCCATGTCTAACAGAATTTCCATGCATATTAACATCACAGATGAGCTCGGCGATGAATTTTCCTCTCCATCGCTTTTCCAATTTTCATGCTCGTCGTTCTCCCAAGCGAATGGCTTTCTAACGGGAGAAATTCAATTGAAAATTCTATCAAGTGACCCGTTAAATATCATTTAATTTCTTCCATCTGATGTTCGGGAAGCGAGGAGTCAATCTTCCAACGTTTTCATCTGCTCGGAGCTTTCCAATAAATTAAATCAGATGGGAAAATCGATGGGGCGTTGCGAGTCGTTCTGCCCAGCCATATGGAAGAGTGAAACGTCAACTCATTGGCCCTGACCATCGGAATCTCAGCTCGTGTTGCCAATCATTAATCTTCGGCACTTTGCATGAAATTTTCATCTTCATTACGAACACAACAAATGGAATTTATTCTCCTGTTCGATGGACTCACTCGTCACGCTCGCGTCTGGGCTGAATTCGAAATGAAGCCTTCATAGGGAATTGAATGGTCTCTCGAGCGTGCAGATGCAAACCCCAGAACCAGAAAATTTCACTCACTTCCAATAAAATAAATCGTTAAAGTTCAAATGGATGCAAAACCCATAAACTACCCACATAATAAATTCCATTTGAAAACTTGCACATGGACTGAAAAATAAATTATTCTCATCTTACTGATAGTCGAGCTCTGGCTATCTCTCGGGGTTGGATTGTCTTTCCCTCGTAAAGTTGAGCGCTCCATTCGATGGGTAAAGCTACAGAATGAATGTGGAGATGAAACCAAATTAACCTTTTGCCTAAATCCATTGTGTTCTCGTGTTGATGAAGAACCTAAATGAACGTTGAACAGAAAAAGATGGATCGTGAAAGGAGGGAGAATTGAACTTCAATCTCATTCATCTTCATCCCAACTGAAAGTTGTGTCGTGTAGGCTCCGAGTGGATTCGAGCAGCCAGACAAAAAGTGAAACATATGCAAATCAAACGAGGATAATTCAATGTTTTTCTCTCGATTGTAGAAAAATAAATTCTCATTTAAATAGTCAAGTCGGGAAGAGGCGAGTTCAACATACGAGGATTTTAAATTTTTAATGAATTTCACAAGATGAAAAGCTAAATGGAATTTTTCTCATTCACTCGTCTGTCTGTTTGAACGAGTGGAAAAAGTTTTCTTCTGCCGCTTGATGTGCTCGAGCCTGGCCATAGCCTCCGCCTTCATGATGATGTGTCGAGTGAGAGAGGAAACGGAAAGCAGGAAAATTATTTTCATAAGCGAGACACACAAAGAGATGAAGAGACTTCTCAACATGTTTGCTCGAGTAGTATCATCACAACAGCAAGCTATTTGATAGCGCAAATTAACTTTTTCCGGGACTTGAACACAAGTTGGGTTAGTCTCTATGAAGTTGAGTAGTTGAGCGTGGAAGAAAATGTTTGTTGAGCGCTGAATCGGAATTTGCAACTCGAGAGGATTAAGCGCGAAGAAGTTTCACACGACTTCTGTTATCAAACGGCTGATTAGCTGAGAGTTTTGTAGGAGCCATGCTAGAGAGCTTCCTAATCCTCAATATAATTAATAACAACTGAAGTTCTTCTCTGCTAAAGTCTGAAGCTGATTCTGTACTGAATCTTTTGGTCTCGGTTCCATTTGGTTTATTTAAGTCTTAAACATTGAACGGTTTACAATAACTACGCACATTCGAAAACTGTTTCAAAAACCTTGTCGTTCATTTTCACAAACTTTTTCCTCTCGTCCGCTTTCTGAGATGCAGTGAGATGAATCTCACCCAGAACTTCAAGAATAAGCCGGTCGTCAATGATGTTGCTTGACATCACTTTTCTCCTGATACAATCCTTCAAGACTTCGTTTCTGCTCGCGCTATCGAGAGCGGCATCAACGCTTGATGCAACAGATTCTTTGTAGGACTCGTAAAATTCTGTGCAGTGAGCTTCATCGACGTTTATATTCCTTGGGTTCAGAACAATGTGATACTTCTTTGCGTAAATTTCATTGTTGTCGATTACATGTTTTCGAGCGCAATAGTAAGGAGCTGGATTTTCTTGCTCTGCGGTTGTGTTATGTGGGACGGCTAAGACGTGGTCAAAAGCCTCACCAAATAGTAGATGAAGTCTGCAAAGAGACTCTCCATGAATCACGATTTTGTCCTCTTCCGTTTCTAGCTTCTTAATCAAAAACGGCTTCATCTTCGACTTGATTGTAGTTGAAGTAACGACAACGGAGCTTTTCATCATCTGGAATGCAACAGCAAGGGTTACCTAACATGCCTTAAAGTGATCACAAGCTTGCAGTACCTGTTCTGGATACTCGTGTCTTTTCAAGTAATCAACGATGCACGACTCCATTTCTTCGAGATTCTTTTTTTTGACGACATCTTTGCAGACTTTCTCTCGATAATCAGACAAGACCTGATCGCAATTGCTTGCCGAGCCACCGGTCAAATGAGGATAATCCCGTTCTATCATGTGTAAATTTTTCAAGTGATCGATCATGCAGTTAAGTTTGCGATGATCTTTCTCCAAAGCGGATTCACTCGCGATGACGCAAAACGCGACAAGGGTGAACGCTGATAACCTGAAAACCAAACGATTTCGTAGAAACTTTGTCTGATAACACAAATATTTTGACTCACGTAAGCTTCATGCTGTACGATTGTCTGGAACGAACTGAAGTCAGAGAGAAGATGAAGTCGCCTTTTATTTTCAAATCCAATCGCGGTTATCTCAGCTCTCTTAGAGCAACAAAATATGTAATAACATAATCATTTGCCGAAGAAGAAGACTGATCACACGCATGAGAGAACCTGTTCCATGATTCCATCGTTGAACTTCATGAAACGTTTCTTCTCCGTCGCTATTTGTTCTGCCGTCAATTCCAATTCGCTCAGGACTTCCAGAATCAAAAGCTCATCGATGATGCGAGTCTTCAAAACTTTGGTTCGAACGCAGGCTCGAACGATCTCGTTCTTGAAGTACTTATCTATCAAAGCTTCAATCGATGCCTTCATGAACGAAGTGTAATTAGCATAGAATGACTCGCAAGTTGGTTCAGCTTTCTTCGTGTTAACTTTGCCAGGGTTGATGTCGACTTGATATGCAGTGATCTCTCCTTTGGACATGACGTGCTTCCTCATACAGTACTGCATGACTCGATCAATTTCTTCTGTGCTCGGCGGATTCTCCATCGTCTCGTCGAACATATCGGAAAACGCTTTGTGCATCGTGCAGAACTCGCCACTCTTCTCAATGCTCATGTTTTTCTCTCGCTTGATGACGTCAGTCCTTGCCAATTTGTCTTGTTGGTTGATCTTAGAGGACATGATGACTTTATCCTTCATAACTAGCTCAGGATAGTTGTGGCTCTTCAAGTACGGCACCACGCAATCCTTCATTTTCTTCAGTTTCTTCAGCTTGGCCGCATCGTCGCAAAATTGTTTCGTTTTCTCTTCGATGATCGCGGAGCAGTCGCCCGCTTCACTCCCTGGGAATTTCTGGAAGCTTTTTTCGATCATGTCCTTGTCTTTCAAATGCTTTAGCATGCAGTTGAGTTTCATGTTTTCGGGACTCGTCAAAGCTTGGACGGCAAAAGCGCAAAAAGCGACGAACGCCAACGATGATACACTGGAAGCAAATTACGTATTTCTTTAATCGTTGGAGATAAGAAATATTTTCGACTCACAAGAGCTTCATGCTGATTGAATGCCGGACACAAACTAATCCGAAAGAGAGACATTCGCATATTAAAATTCAATCGCCCGATTCGCCTCGGTTCTCTGAGATTGAAACGATTCGAGCACCGAAATTCATCATTGCTTGTCGAATGATATAAGCCGCTTTTCCTCGAACCAAAGTGAGCTTTTTTGCTTTTGAAAAGTAACAAGCGCTTTCAAAGGGAAAAGCTTAAAATTCATCAAACAAAGTACCTGAAGCTCGAATTAATTCCCAAGCTTTCCTTCGAGAGAAAATCCGTCGAACACTTTTTGTGTTTTCTCGCAAACATTTTCCCTTTCATCTTTTTTTCCCGGTGTCAATTAGCCAAAGATAACAAGCGAGGTATGCTCAAGGCTTGTCGTAAAATCCTTTTTCCGCGTGCCTGTGCAAATTAAAATTGTTGAATAACAAAATTCTCCCGCCCACCTGGCTCGAAGGCACCGCTCGCTCGCTCTTTGTGCTCTATGCGAGTCGACATAAATTTTTCATTCCTTTAATGTGTTTATTTCATTTACATCGCAAAGCATCGACGCTTTTTCTCTACGAAATGCTTTTGATGAAATTTCCATTTGAAAATGATTTTCCTACGAGATATTTTTACCTTTGCCGTGAGCGGCTCGACATGATTCATAAATTTTTTAATTAGGCTAAGTAAGTGCCTCGTGCTTCATTTCCCTGGAGGATGCTGTGGCAACGGGATCTCTTTCCATCTCTGTCTCGGCGAGAGAGGCAAGAGGAACTTAATTAAATAAATGATGCTTTCATGTGCCGAAGCTATTTCGACACAACGTGTGGGCGTAGAGCACATTTCAATGTGCAAATTTTCCACTCAAATATTTGATAAAAGCTTCACAGGAGATGGTGAAAGAGCTTTTAATTTATTGACGTTTAGACGAGGCTAGGCGTGCTATAGAGACATCAATGATACTCTCTATCGTCTGATGCTTCGTTATCTATTCAACAAAATCATCTCTCGAAAGACAACATCATTAAACGTTGAATAGGTTTTCATCCCGTTCCTCCACTCTTCGTATTTAAACTCATCTCCGTTTATCGCTCGACTGATGATCCGCAGCTGAAAGCGAACAATGCCGCCCACTCGTCTCCCCAACGTTGATGAATGCTGCTAAATATTTACAAAACACTACAACTGAAGCGTCTCTCCTTTGGCTTCGACGCTGCTCCCAAGTCAATTTCGTCTTCGAATTCAATTTAACTTATTTCGAGTGAAAGCTTTAGATCGACGCTCGGTTAGCACTTGAATAAATAAAGCCTTTTTGTTGTCTTTTAATTTAAAACTTCTTCTCCAAAAGCGGCGATGATGTCGGAGTTTTATCGTCGAGGCAACGTGGCTTGTTCTCCAAAATGTTTGGCAATAAATGTCTGCTTATAGTTGACGAGATATCAGAATTCAAACAGAAACTTTTAACTTCCCCCAAACCCTCAACCAGCTCATGATCCCTTTCCTTGCCTTGCCTTAATTCCTCTTTTATTACGACAGTTTATTTGTTTTAATCTTTGCTGCTTTCTTTTTCCTTTCATTTCCTTTATTTGATTTTCATTTGAGACGAGAAAGAGCGAATGTGTTTTGTGTGTAAACTTTCAATGTTTCTTGACTTTTGCAAGAAGCTTTCCTTCCACTTCGTTTGCCATTTGACGAGAGTATCGCTTGTTTAAGGAGAAGCATTAATGTCGACGACGAAAGGGAAATTTCATTAAGCGAGGGATTAAAATAATATTTAAACATTTCTCTCGCTCAGGCAAAACGTTTTCAAGTTAAATTGCTCATTCAAATTTCAATAACGAGTCGACAACGGAAGAAAGCCCATTGCGAGGGTTTAATTTTGAATTGTTGAGTTGTGCTTTCGCTTCATCTGCCATTTACATTAAGCTCCCTAGCTTCCTTTCGAACCATTCAATTTAATAACTTTTGCTCTGTTTGCTTAGCGCTCTTTCATTCTCCTGGCTAAACAAATGCATAATCTGACGATCGGCAAAAAAGAATGCAAAATTGTTTTTTCTCCTCTTTGTTGATATCATGGAGAGTTCAGGAAATGGAATATAAAGTGGAGCATAAAACTCCTTGCCCAGTCTGCTCAGCTCTCGAGACTTCCTAGTGAGGTAAACTCACTAAAGTTTGTTCAAAAAATCCTCCACGAATCACAGGGAGCGAGAGGGAACCACCGGAGGGAAGGAGCGGGAATCATGTTGAAATCGGGCTTAACAACAGTCGAGCAAACTTTTCCAACCAAATTGAATAAATTTACATTTTTTGCCGAGTCGTGGGCCACAACAAGAGCAACGAATTGCATCGAATGGAAATTCGAAAGACTTATGGCAAGTCGAAATCTGGGTTATTCAAACGCTCTGAATTCGAAATGTCTCACTCGTTCTATTGCCGAAAGGCTTTCGCCTCGTTCTAATGCCAGCAACGTTTTGGATTTACGATTCTTCCCCTCTTTACCTCGAGGCGAGAATAACTTCTGCTTGAAGAGAGTCCATTGCAGCAACAGCGAGACGTCGAGAATGAAATGTTGCATGTTAGACTACTATTAACAATCTTCGTTCGCACTGCCGACTTTTACCGGGAGGTGAAGACGAGAAACTCAGTGAAACGTTAGCAGAGTTGGAAATTTTCGCAATTTAGCAAATCAAACAGCTCTCCCATTTGCATTTGGCTGCGATGAATTGTGCTGCGATAAAGCTTGAAATTATAGCTTAGACGCCTCGCAACTTACATTCCGAGTGATTCAATCTAACGAAATGTGCACAAGCATGTAAACTGCGGCAAGCAAAAGCCGCAAAGATAATGCTCATGTTTGAAGGAGGTTTTATTGCGCCTCGAGCTCAACCCCCCTCGAGCAGTAGCAAAAGTCTCAACACAATTAAGTGAACGCATTTAATGCACAGCGATTCTCGGAATTTTTATTGTAGAATTCCTCAGCCGACGACCCTCGCCTTTCAACGACTCGGGCCAGCGTTGAGAATAAAATTATTATGAATGTTTTACTAGCATAAAAGCATTTATGTTTAACATCGCATGCATGATAAACTCCTTTTTTATTAGCGGTTCGCTTTGGCCTGATAAGATAGCGCAGAGACCGAGAGAAATGTTATAACATCAGGACTTACATGATAAGAAGAAAGAAAAGTATTTTTAGCGCGTTGTGTGTGCCCGATGTAATAAATTTCATAATTCAACTTGCGTCCTATTTCCAGTCTCGCAATTTTATGCTGTGTAAGTCTCCGATGAATTGCATTTCTCTTCTTCACGATGAACGGAAAAATGAGCATGAAATTTATTGTGGGTTTAAGAGCGAGGGAGGTTTGTTGGTTACGTGACAAATCGTTCGAGAAGGAAATGTGTTGACAACAGTTTTGAGAATAAATCGGCGTTGATTGCTCGAAATCGATTTAAACTTTCTGAGTTTTCTGGGAAAAGTTTGGCTAGTCATATGCTAAGAATCGATTACATTGTAGATCGGTAAACTTTCAGATTGTTTAGCATCAAATGAGTTGATCACGTGTTAACATTGATTCGTCACGAGCTCAGTTTATATTTGCTCAGTTCAGACCTGTTTCATCACACTCGAAGTAACCCTAAAGATTCCGTCGCTTTACCGAAAATTCAATAAAACCGAAGCCGGGAGGGAGATTCTGCTTTCCTCCTTGATTTGTTTCCCTCGACTTAAAGCGGCAGAACTTATGCTTGCCATTTTAAAAAGCAATCGAAACATTTTCACTCTTTTGTCTTCGTGATTTCCTCGTGGGACGCACGCTGAAGCAGAAAGGGAGTGAAATCGCTTGTTTTCGTTTTCATTTGCATTTTTATTGACTTTTCGATTCTCCCCTTTGTTGAAATTTGTTAAAAGTTTTCCACTTCCTAATTAATAAGCACAATAAAATTATATGTTCGAGGCAGAATGAACATTTATGCGATGCTTAGTTGTGATAAATGGAGAGCAACAGCACCGACGTCAAGTACGACGAACGAAACGACTTTTAATTCCTTAATTCCGCTCGTTGTGGCACCAAATACCATAATCGTAAAAATTGATTGTACAGTTTTTTCCAAACAACTTTCCTTGGCATAGCAATTAAGTAAATTGGAATGGAGTTTTATGGGGTCGATTGAGCGCCGACCAGAATCGGTTCATGTTTGAAATTCATAAAACGCAAACAACGTTGTAATAATAACGCATAATTTTAATGGCGAGAACACACAATTTTTTCTGATGCTTTTCATCACATTCCCGATAACTTGAAACCCGTTTAACGAGCGCCCTTGGTTAACTTTTCTCAGCGAAAGCTTTCCACTGTTTGGAAAAGTCGTAAACTTGATCAATTAAGAAATTATAATTTCGGGTGAAACTTTCTCTCTCGAACTCGTTAAGCAAACGAAATCGAAAGCAAGCGAACACATTACGCAATAAATCAATAAATTTCCCTCCTCGCCGCCGAATGATAAGAGAAATTTGAATTGAAAATTTTCCATTTCCTCGCCTAATTGAATTATGTAAACATACATGCAGATATGGTTCGAGATAAAAAGCACCGCGTCGAAGGTTTTGCTGGAGAGCACAAAGGAAGAGAAATGGTTTTATTGTGCGCGTCTCTCCCTCAGAGCCACACCAATTGCCTCGGCGAAAAATAATTAATCACCAGATAGCGTTCAATTGAGAGAAGGCAGAAAGCAGAAAACTTCCTGCAATTCCTGCTGATTAAGCTTTCCTCTCTTCCATTCATCTTTTGTTTTCCTATTTTTCGAGAGGGGCGAATGGAGGAATCACAAACACACACCCACACGATTTCCTTTCACCGAATGAAATTCCATTCTTGTGTCGTGTAAGCTTCCGAAGAAGAAACAGCAAGCGAGAGATTTATAACATGCCAGGGATTTATGATGCGTTGCTCTGCGACTCTGCCAGCTTCAGGTTAAAGAACACGAGAGCTTTTCCGGGATATTTTCCTAATCCGAAAGCTGTTCCGATAAATAATACAATGAGGCAGCATCCTAAGCTCTCCGAAGAATGAAACCATTCAAGTTCGATTGGCATAATTTTCCATTATTCATCCTCGCTCGCCTCTTTTTGCGGCTGAAATTTTATTGATTTCAAGAATCATCGAGAGCATTCCATCGGCCTGAATCGTTGGCTCTAAGAGGCAACGTCTCGAGGCAGTAATTTTCCTTGATAGATTCATTAATTAAGAATCTTCGCCTGTGTGGGTGGATATTTTCATAAATTAGATTCTCGGACATGTTTCATTGATTTTCCGTTCGACTTCGTGTACTACTTCGACGTTCGTGTTGTTCTTAATATTCCCACTAATTAATTGGATTCGTGTTTCTTACATTTTCCTTTGCCAATTTTCTCTTCTCCGGAGCTCGTAGGGAATCGTTAAAGGGAAATGCTCGCTCGGATGTGAGTGAGAAAAGGGTCAAAAGCGGCTGTAATCTTCCTTTTGTGTAAGTCCCTGTCGGGTTTTCCACTTCTTTACGACATCAGTTTATTGATTTTTGGTCCCTTTCGCCTTCGCTGCATGAGCTGCTGGCTGAGCGACAGAGAAATCTTTTATGTTCGAACAAATTGAGTCTTATCAGCCCATAACGATCACTATTGAAGCTTCTTACTCGAGTCTTACGTCTAATGACTGCTCCCCTTCCGAGTGACTGTCGCCTTTCATCCTTGGGATGCGAAATATGACTTTTTTATTGTGTTCCTTCGCTCCCATCCCGATATCTAATCACATCCAACACATAAAATTTTTACTCCACACGAACCCGCATTCAATGCGAACTTTTCCCTTTTTCCAACATAATCTTTTCCTCTGACGTTCTCCTTTTATCATCCACCCACACACGCTCACACGCACTTAATGCCTTCCCGATAAAAAAGCATATTCGGGAGTTTAAAGCGATACGACACATAAAAACAAATTATATTCACATAAGAAGCATAACTCGCATCCTTTATCGTTCACTACAGCTGCTCCTAGTGACTTCCATCGACTCTCTCACTCCCTTCGACCACAAAACTTTCTGTTCTGGAAAATCTATTCAATTTAATCTTTTCCTCGATTCACAATTTTTTCTCCGTTCACCACACGCAGAGGAAAAGTTTCGGAAGACAGCGACGAGAACTTGAAGAAATTTCTTTTTGCGTAAAATATTCAACAGCATTAGCATCTCGATCCGCTCCTTAATGTATGCGCGCTCACAAACGAGGGGAGACTTCGATCAGAAAGTAATAAAATTATTGAACTGTGTTTGGTTTCCTCTGTCTGCTGGGCTGTGATTTGCCTCGAAAACATTGGCGTTACTAGCAGAAAAAACTCATTTCGTATAAATGGATCAGCAGAAAAAGCGTTGCAAGCTGTGGAGTTGGTCGGGAAAAATGTAGATAGGCCGTTGCACCCGAAGCCGTTTCCTTCATCCACGTCAACTTTCCATCTCAATCGAAAACTGTTTCCTGAAAACTGTTTTCCATCATCGAAGAGAAAATTGCCAATTTCGACGGCAAGGGGAGAACATGCGGTGATTGACTTGATGGCATTTAAAGTAAATAACCACATGAATGTTTGACTGTATCATGAATGAATCTCCGATACATATTGAATGAAAATTGATATCATCGTAACAAGGCGCAGGGAGAGTCTCTCAATTTTTTATCGGCCATCGACAGCAAACTGGGGGAGACATGTATAAGAATTTCATTGTTATTCAAAACACGATTCATGCTTTTTTGCTCGACGCTCTCGTTGATCCCATAAGCATTCAACACCGCCCGGACCCAGAAAACGACGGTCGGCTTCGGCAGATTCATTTCGCATGCAAACAACCGAATCGAAACAAGATGAAAGATAAATTTGGAAGTTTGACTTTATTGCAAAGTTGAGGTAATGAATTTATCTTGCTGCCTAACGATGTTCATTTACTGGTTTGGCCAGATTGCAAAAGAAAGAAGAAAATGAATTTGAAAATAAGATGGATACATTCAATTCAGAGTTTGGTGGATCGTTCAATGGACGCATGTTCGAATCATGCTCCATTTTAATATCCAGGAATCGTTATGTTTCTGATTTTATTTTTCAAACTCAAAATCCAAGAAAAATATTCTAAACAAAGCGTGAGACGAAAGCGAAAGTTAAATCCAGAGAAGAGAAACTTTTAACTCAATTTATCTTCTAAAGAAATCAACTTGGGAATAATAAATATTGTTTTTCTCGCCTTTCGCCTCCCCACTCTCTTTCAGTTTCGCTGCTGATGGATCTATGGCTCTTCGTTCCGCAGGGCGAAGCTCCTGGAAATATAAAATTTCTGTCGCTTTCGAAATTAAAGTTTTGTCAAAAGTTTTACTGTGGAATTTATCTGTGGATAAAAGGAGGAAACATAAGCTTCGGAGTCGAATCGAATCGATTTTACGAGGGATTTGTTACAGGGGATTTTACAGATCGGAGCATAAAAAGAGTCGAAGCTTTAAACAAACCTCCAGATTGTTATTACAAAGAGCGTTTGGGAAGTATCAATAAAATATTTATTCGAAGCTCACGAAATAAATGTTCGATCCGTTCTCTCTCCGCCCCCGCAATCGGATCGCAAACATCAGTCGCTGGCAAAAAAACATGAAATTTACTGGCATTTCAATTGCGAGTCCATCAAACTTTGTGTTTTTTCTGATGTGCATTTCAAACAATGAACTTTTAAGTGAAGTTCAGCAGACCGTGGCAATTCCATCCTCGCCTGATGCTTTATGTATGAGTTCATCAAAAATTCAAACACTAATTTTCCATCATTCATGTCGAAATCAATTTCCGACATTAAACACCGGAGAGCGGGGGAGAAGCTCCGCAAACAACATCGGAGTCTCAAGCATTATCGCAACTTTAAAAGCTTGATAAAGCGACAGACGAGTCATTAGTCTCCCGGGTTGGATATTTTATATTGTTTGATCAGAAGACAAGCGAATGGATTTCAGTCGATGATTGAAAGCTTGACAGTATAAAAAGGTGCATCGAAGCGAGTCGCTTCCGGTGATTTTCCTTTTAGTGCTCCGAATGCCATTTTCAACTCGTCAATGTTTTAGAGCAGAAAATAATTAAAACTCTTCATTATCGCAGCGTTATGTCATAATGCTTCCTCTAAACCTGATTATAATTCCCAGACATCGTTCCGAACAAGTCCGGAGGCGGAGAGAGAGCCATAAAAACAACATAAAAGCACCTGAAGCCTTTGCAAATGGGAAAACTTTTCCTCCATGATAAAATCATAAGTTAAAAATACTTCCGAAGTAGTTTGCTCGTCTTGTTGTTCCTCATCTCGTCCACAACATAAAGCGAAGGATATTTCCGTCTTGGCTCGCCCACACGATTCTCCTTAACGACTCGATTCCGAAGTAGAGCGGAAGATTGGCTCAACGTTACACCTTGAGTTTTATGTCGGCATCTCGCAATGCATTAAATTATGAACTTGTTTTCCTCAACGCCGAGAGAAAAGCTCATTTACATCACAATGCAGAAAGCTGTGTCATTAAAAATGCATAAGCGTCGAGTGTAGCTTAAGGAATTTGCTCGTTGTTGAAGGGTAGAAGTAGCTGCAAGTCATTCTTTTGCGAACGAGCAACAGCAGAATGAAAAGCAAGAACGTGGAGGCAATTACACGCATTTATAGGAACCATTTGTTGTTAGAATTTACGACATTATGCTTATTTTTAAAGTTAATGACTTTCACTTTTAATTTACAATCCACCCCGCGCGCGTCGAGCATCGTCACAATGTCTGGCATTTCAAATTTTGCAGGCACAAACGCGAGCATATGCTCCGCTCACCAGCGCGCTCGTTACCTGAAGAAGAGAAAAATCGTTTAAAAAGCATAACAACCCCAACAATTGAACCATTAAGCATTCAAAGTGAACAATTTATTCGTCTTAATTATTTTATGATTTTAATTTTAATGCTTCTTTGGAATATTTCGTGTCTGTTTGTTATTGTATCGTGGCGGGAAGTCGAGAGCGCTCGGCGATGGGGAGCAGGGGGAGGTATTTTATTACAATAACAAAATTACTAGAGCATTCAACACTCCCTCGACGTTACATACACATCTCTATCTCTCTCGCATTTCCCCATCCAGCGCTCATTCGGCATCAGAAATTACCGTTTTACATTTTTGTTGCTTCCTCGCGTAATTTCCCTCGATATTTATTTCAGTTGAAAGCGAGATTTTGCCGAAAACTTCTCAGCGAGACACAAGGGAGCTCTAAAAGTTTTCTAAAGTTCCCATTTTTATGGCTTAAACTCCGCCACTTTCACTCGCTGCTCCTCGACAAGGCTTCATTCTCGTTGATTTACAATTCCAGCAGCTCTCGAGAACATCTGCGTTGTGTTTAGGCTGAAATATCGCCCGGAATGTGTGTGTGGGTGTCGCAGCATTTGTTCGTATCACAATAAACATGCGAAAATAACACGTAAAAATTCCCGGGGCAAACCTGAAACGAGCGTCGCTTGAAAGCGACGATTTAACAGCTTGAAACATGAGACGAAATTTCCATCGTGCGCTCGGGACGAAAAGCCGCAAATTCCACCGTCAGGAACTAATTAGCGTCAAATGTTGTCTTGTTCTACAATTAAGTTTAAACATTTCTTCCACCACTCGCCCGCGCGAAACCTGCTGGAGCCGAAAGCCATTTTTTAATGCCATTCGGTGTTTTGTTGGTTTGGCAACCGACGATGCTGAAAATCCATAATTTGATTGTGGGGGAGAAATGAATGGACAGAGAACAACAGCAGCAGCAGCTAGAAAAACGCTGAAAAACAGAAAACAATACTTTCAGCTTAATTAAATTTGGAAAGAGATTGTGGATGAAACGGGGGGAACGAACAAACGATGCGAATTCTGCTGATTTCATTCTCTTCTCTTCTTTATCTCTTTGCAGCCTTCCAAGTTCCTCGAATTGTCGAGCATCCCATCGACACGACAGTGCCGCGCAACGATCCAGTCACTATAAACTGCAAAGCCGAAGGCATTCCCGAGCCCAACATAGTCTGGTACAAGGATGGATTGCCACTCAAAGTCACTCAGCATCGGGTCTTCCTGCCTGCGGGGAGCTTATTTTTTCTTAAGGTAGTTTGCCTTCTGCATAAACATTTTGCTTTCCAGACTCGAGATTTATTAAAAATCATTCCGAACGAGAGGAAAGAGATTTCCATGATAAAGTGGCAGCTTCACTTGCTCGTGGAGAGTTTCATATCCGACAACCCCTGTATCATCCTCGAAATCCATCCGTCGAGAGTTGGAGAACGAAATTTATTCCATGTAGAAAAAGTTTTCATAACAAGTCCTTTGAGGCAACAAAAAATGATTTCAAAGAAAAAATCCTCCCCCGCGTCGTTGCTGTAAATTAATTTAATCCGATTGATGAAGACTTCCATCCCGGCTTCAATGAGAATTAAATTATTTCGTAACATGCTCGCCTGCCTCACACATTCGTGTGTGCGATAATGATCCGCTCATTAAGCGCCTTCGCCGTGATTTTGATTTCATTTTCTTTTCTGGCTTCTGACCCAGTCAAGTTGTCGTCTGTCTCTCGAGACTCTTGAGTCGAGCAGAATGATAAAATATTAAATATTCATGCATGGGCGCTCGTAACGAACTTAATTTCCTCTTTGAAATTGATTTATTTTTTCGTCGCCCTTCTCGTCCTGTGTAAGCGCTCCGGATGAGTTTCAACTTCGCTTCGAAAATTATGCAAAAATGATAATTTTCATTGCTCTCTCGTCGAGCGCAGAGGAAATCCCTTGAAGAACATTCCCCCGAACGAGTGTTATCGATCTGTGGAGGAATCCAACGCTACCGAATTCCAACACGCTTCCTCTTTAAAAATGCTAAAACAGTAAATAAATAAAAATAAATTAATTTTCCAAAGGAAAAAGAGAATTTTCCTCTTTCATGTTTCACTTTTTTCTCGCGTTCGCTCGAGCTTAAACATTTCCCGATCCTCGGGAACACGAAAACTAATTAAAAAGTCTACACATTTGAATCTCTTACGCGCTCCCTCTTTGTGCATGAAAGCGGGAGCCTCGGTATCATTACACAATTTGCAGCGCGATGAAAGCGGTAATCGGATTGCCAGATGTCATTGGCTTGCACAAGCACTGGCGAAATTGAATAAACTTCCAGGAAATTCAATCTCCGACTCTGGAAATCTTTTTCTCTCTTGCCACTCTGCGTCGTCGACATTTAAAATTCATTCGCTAAACTTTGTTTCTGTAACATTTTTCCCTGTTTAATTTACCATCCTAACAAGGCTGTTAAAAACGATGGCGGCGTCTATTGGTGTGAGGCGAAGAACGAGCTAGGAGTCGTGCGAAGTCGGAATGCGACGCTGCAAGTAGCAGGTGAGTTTTCAACCTTTCACCTCAGCCGATTAAACAATTTCGAAATATTCCACTCTCGTCACAAATTTCTCGTGTGGGCGGAGGAACGTTTTCCTGCCTTTGTGCTTACATAAATTAATTTCATTAAACACATCCACCTTGAAATTACACCTCGATTGTGGTGCGTTGCTAAGTTGAGCTTTGTCTATGCATAGAAGAGACAAAGCTAGAGACTCGAGGCGCCTTGATTCAATTTGTAATGTCTTATGCTAATCTCTCGTGGATTGAAGCAACGACTTGTGCCATGCTCGTTCGAGATTTCAATTTAGCATTCCTCTCCTCTAGCATGCGAGGCAATAATTCAATAACGCTGCTGTTCGTGTGCTCGCAACCGGCACGAGCATAAATCAGTCAACATTTCAACTGAGTTTCTGTATCTCTCGATCGATAAGATACGCTGCAAGCTTTGCCTAACGCTTTCGGGCCCGAAAACATTTTGTGGCTGATTAAAGCGAGCATTTTGCCACGCAGGCGACGGTTTGCGCGGAAGTAAAAGCTGAAGCAGGAAAAAAATTATGCAAATAGCGAAAATGTTGACTGGCAATAAAACTCACAATTTTGATATTGATTTCGGGGACCCCTTTGCTCACTGCCGCGCTTCCGAGCTCGCTCTACAATAAAAATAAACACAAACAGCGATAAATTTGATTTTTCTCTCTCGGAGCCACTTAAGCATTCATAAATTCAACGTCATTTTAAAGTTTGCCAGCTCACAAGAAGCATAAATTTGAGTTTTATCGACAGGTCCACAGTTCAATGAGCAGAGTGAATGTCTGAACCCTTTTTTTCCAATGAACCTTCGTATTTTAAAGGCTTACGACGCTGTTAAAATGATTTTTTATGCGACGTTAAGAGCAATTTCTAAAATCGCTTTTCACCTCTCGTTTGCTTCTGTCGCTGGAATTTTCAATTCGCCGGAAAACTCTCGTCCACTGATCCTTATCGTCCGGCACTGCAGAAAATACGGCTTCAGCGACAGCATTCTCTGTGAGGCGCTTTGCGCGGCGATTTATTCCACTACATCACGACAACGATTTTCTATTTTCCCATTTTTTGCACTACTGTGTAGAGCTGGAAAGCGAAGGTTAAAGCATTTTCCGTGAATTTTACATTTTTATGATTGCTCCGCTATTCATTCTAACAATGCCCAAGCGAGAAAGCAGTGAACAAGGGCGAATGCAATGGCTGAAATATCCGGGACAATGAGAAAACTAGAATTTTAAATACATTCAGTGCTTACATTTGAATAATTATTCCATTGTGATTCCTCTTCATTCCTTCTCTCTGCTCACATTCGTGCTGAAGCTTTTTGTTCCTGTTGAAAATTTTCCACTTTCTAGTCAGAGGAAAAACTGACGAACATGCTCGACAGACGACAGACTCCTTGTTTGCAGTTCACGAATTTCGGAAACATGTCTAGTTTATCATAACACACATCGTCTTCATCACTTGAGACTCAATGGAAGTTCTCGTTGAAAAAGAAGCGAGAAGCTTAACAAAATGATCCTAGGAGAGCAATGCAGTGAGGTTCTGTTTGATAAGTAAAGTTGCTTTCGTTTTGCTTCACTGATCAGCTGTGTAGCTGTAATGGAGCGAATTCAAATTGTTAAGCTTTTAAGCTTGAAGCTTTTTGTAAAAACTCTCGTGACACATTCGGATGTGCAAGCTAAGCCTTCTGCTTTAAGCCACACTGCAGGCAGCTCGAACTGCAAAAGAGCTTTTCATGTTCGAGACTCATTCAACGATTTCCCAGCACAAGCGCTTATTGGAGCTTTAATTCATTCAGGAAATCATTTAAATATCCGCTCTATAGAAACCGAGAGACTTGCCTGGATATAAGTTATCTCCTTTACGCCATAATCCTTTCCCTCCGCTCGTCTCATATTCATTTGAATGCCGGCGAAGAGAAAAAAGCGATTCCACAATCTCGATTAAATTGGTTTTTGTGTCTAATTTATGCAGTTCTTCATTTATGGATTCTCGTTGCTCCGTTCCTCTGCTGGTGCTTCTTATTCAATGATAAAATCAATTGCCATTAAATGAGCACGTACACTTGCTGCCGCCCCGTTCCTTCAACAAAATTAAACTAAGACTGTCTGTATACAAATAGAAAGTTTCTCCTTCTGCGCCAAATTTGCTGTCTGCCATGAAAATTATGAGACTTTTAAATTAAACACGTTCTCGTTAGGGAATTTATCGAGTGCGTTTTATAGGAAAATAATAACGACCCCGAAGGTAAACGACGCAGGAGGAAATCTTAATTAAAATCATTAGCGTCGCAAAACGTTTTCCATGAAAGTTTTATCGGAGGAGCTTCGTAATGTGTGCGCTTTAGTTTTAATTCGAATCTCGTTAAATTTTAGTACGGTCATTTCCCAAAAGGAAGATAATTGCTGAGGATGTAAAGTTTCAGCTCCACGATGAGTGTGAAGTGAATTAGTCGTGATTACGGCTGAATGCATCCAAGCAGATGTGACTAAAGACTCCAATTTGCTTTCGTTGACCGAGCACGACGGCGTCTGTGCCTTGATTACAGCTCCAATTGTATTCCGGAATGAACATTCCGACACGAAGAACTTTAGTTGACTTTAGCAAAAAGCTGAAAACTTTTCTCTTCAGCTCAATTTGTAGAAAAAGCTTCAATTTACAGGAGAAAAAGTTTCCGCTCAAAGCTTTGTTCTTCATCATGTTCTTGATGATCAATTTTAAACTCTACAGCAAAAGTTTCAAGTATGATGAATTTTTGATGACGACGAATCGTCCCAACTAAAGTTCTTCGACTACTTTAACTCAATCCCGGCAGTGCTGAGATTGACAAAGTTCCTCGCTGGGACTTTGTGACAATTTCATTCTATCTCGAACATAAAAAAGTTGAGCATCGCATTGACGTTCATTGGGTATATGAATTATAAATTCAAATCCTTTCAGCTTTCCTCTTCCTCGTATGAAACTCAGTACTCTTTGCGACCTTTTCATTCGGTAATAAGTTGAGTAATCACATGAAATTACTTGTCTGCCTCTCTCTCATGCTAAGGTAAAGAAACCTTTCTTCCATTCGAGAAGCGAAGGAGCGATTGTTGAGCTCACATAATGGAATTTTCGAGGATTTTCCATTGTCATGATATCCTTAGAAACTCGAGTGATTCTCGAACTTCTGCAAGACGAAGCCGATTTACGTGAGTTCAGGCAGAGTGAACCGTCAAGCAGCTTGGCAGAGAGATTTATGTCTCAGCAACTTATTGAAGTTGAAGGAGTTTCGTATGAATAATTCCGTTGTCAAAATTCATTAGATTACAGCATTAAGTTATGGCATTAGTCGGAAGATGCTCGCATGGGACATCTAGGGGGGAGAAAGCTTATCTGCATGCCTTCGTAATGCTTTATCTCATCATAATACAATTTGGGCACAAAGGTTAAAACTTTTATTATCCGAGTTTTATTGTTCCTCCGCATAGATTCCTCCCACCGTCGTCGTCCCGGCTCCTCATCTGTAATCATTTTTCCATAAAAATGTCGGATTTTCGGGGAGAATTAACAATGAATTTTTATCTTTCATGGTTATGGTATGATTATGCTTATGTGTGTGCGATCTCTCCGTTCGCCGGGTCTCGCTTGGCTCTTGAAACAGAATTTATTCGATTTCTACATGCTCGCTTCTCAGGCAATAAAATCCGACTTCTCTTTCCTGAGCTTTTATGTTCTCGTTCATTTTTTGTGTCAAATGTGTTGCGACTAGAGCGAGAGCAGAATGGAGCGGCAACGAACGTAATAACCTGCATAATTTTGCTAATCTTCTTTCAGAAAGTGTATTTAAAGGAAAAACGTTTGGGAAGAATTTTCCTTTCGTATAAATTGTTGATGTCGAAAGGGAAGGAAGAAAGGAGAAGAAGAAAATCTCATTAAAAATATGATGCAATAACCTTTAAAGAGGATTTCAGTTGCTAAGTATCTCTTAATGATGGGGTTCCTTTCTTCTTCAGCTCGTCTTCCTGCTTCCCTCGGCTGTCTCTCTGTGTGCGCGAGATGGAATCGTTTCGCTTAACAAACTCTTTTCAAACGGAAAAATATTGTTCTCTGTTATAAATGACTCGTAATTAAATCATCGTTACAACATTTGGCAGTGAGCGCGAGACGAAGAAATGTTAAAACGAGAACGAAGGAAAGAAATCAAAATTAATTTGTAAAACGCTTTTCCTTTTTGTTTCTCGCCGACAGTTTTGAGGGATGAGTTCCGATTAGAGCCGCAAAACACGAGAATTGCTCAAGGAGAGACTGTTGTGCTTGAGTGCGGCCCGCCGAAGGGTTCGCCCGAACCAACAATATCGTGGAAGAAGAACGGACAAAAGCTGGACTCGGACGCATCGAAAAGGTAATTTATTAGCCACGGGGTTGTTCGAAGGTCTCGTAACCTGATACGAGTTGGTGTAAACATGATTCGGGGTTCGGACTAGAAGGTAGCCACTTCAAAGCAAAGTTGCCATGGTTTTTGAACGAACCTTGGCGAGCTAGGGAAATTAATTATCCGTAATTATTTCACTCTTGTGAGCGTGAGTTTCCACATTCACGCCCACGCAAAGAAGATGTGAAGAGAACAGACCTAGATACAGGTGCAAGTAATGTTACGTCTTTGTATTTATATTTAATTACACTAATTATCATTAATATAATTTCGCTCATTACGAGTTGGAAATGAAAGACGCAAAACTTGCGAGCCGCAAGGCTGACAAGCGGCCAAGAGAATTCTCTCGATAATAATTGACGGCAATTTTCGCTTTCTCGTCTTTTGTGTTTGTTTAGGATTCGGATTGTTGATGGAGCTAATTTAGCGATACAAGATGTTCGGCAATCTGACGAGGGCTCTTATCAGTGCGTCGCTAAGAATGTTGTCGGCGTTCGAGATTCTTTTGCGGCGTTCCTTAAGGTTTATGGTAAGATCAACAAATCGGATGAGTGACTCAACGGCTAATTCGATTTTGTTGTTATCCGCAGTTAAGCCGTTCCTAATACGTGGCCCGAGCAATCAGAGCGTCGTCGAAGGCGCTTCGGTTACCTTCCAGTGCCGTGTGGGCGGCGATCCAATGCCGGATGTTTTGTGGCGAAGAAGCGCATCAGGAGGGAATATGCCGCTCGACCGCGTTCACATCCTTGAGGACCGGAGCCTACGATTGGACGACGTGATTATAGAAGATGAGGGCGAGTATAGCTGTGAGGCGGATAACGCCGTTGGAACAATTACGGCTACTGGCATCTTGAACGTCTACTCAACGCCGACCCTTGTCATTCGACCGTCACCGAAGGTCGTTGAAGCACCACTTGATGTCTCATTCGAGTGCAAAGCCTTGGGGCAACCGCAACCACTTCTCTTCTGGTCGGTTGAAGGAAATCGCTCATTGATATTTCCACCGAATCACTTTGACAGATTCGAGACGACAATCACGCCAGAGAGCTCGTCAATCTTGACGCTCCCATCTACTGCAAAGAGTGACAATGGCGTCGTAATTGTTTGTAGCGCCGTCAACGCCGTTGGCTCAGTCAGTGTTCGAGCGCGACTCACGATATCATCTCAGGAAGATCGACCGCCTCCGATTATTCTTCTTGGCCCGGTTAATCAGACATTGCCAGTGAAATCAGTCGCGAACTTGATTTGCAAAGCCGTTGGAACGCCAACTCCAATCATCTCATGGTACCTCGATGGTAATCCAGTCGTGACATCAGAGCGAATCAACATCACTGACCAGGGGAGCTTGATGATCTCCGATCTCGACAAGAATACGGATCAGGGTTTGTACACTTGTGTCGCTAGCAGCAGAAGCGGAAAGTCCACTTGGAGTGGATTCCTAAAACTCGACCTGCCCACAAATCCCAACATCAAATTCTTCAGAGCACCGGAGATTCAATCTTTCCCGAGCGCTCCGGGCAAGCCAGAGTTCACCACAATCACAAACTCGTCAATCACAATTTCGTGGCTGCCTTGCGTCAAGAATGGCGCATCTGAAATCATTGGCTATACCGTTGAAGTCTTCCCTAACGACAACACAAAGGGCTGGTTGACAATCGCGCAGCGAGTCGAAAGCTTGTCGTTCACCCATGACACGCTCGCCAAAGATTTGACTTACATTTACATCGTGCGAGCTGAGAACACGTTCGGCCTCGGTCCACCGTCGCCCATGTCCGAAGCCGTGACTGTCGGCAAGGACTTCAACATTGTTGATGATATCAGCTTGAGTGAAGCGCAGGCCACTCTGTCAACGGGGAAAGTTGTGAACTTGTTGGAAGCGAATGCAACAGATTCAACGAGCGTCCGCCTCGTGTGGGAAGTGAGTCGGCTGTCGACGCCAGGAAAAACTTTTTGAAAACTCATTCTCCTTTCTTCTTCGCAGATTGTGAACGGTCAGTATGTCGAGGGCTTCTACATTTATTCGATAAAAGTGAACTCGAATGGAGTCTATAAAATGCTGACGGCGTTGCATTACGGCGGAGCGTCAGCTTGCACGATAACGCAATTAGAGAAAAACACGCTCTACGACTTCTTCCTGATTCCGTTCTACAAAACCATCGAGGGCAAGCCCTCGAACCTGAAGCAAACGACGACACTTGAGGACGGTAAGCGACGACCCCTGTCACCCTCTTTCACTCGAGATTAATCTTATCATTAACTTAATTAGTGCCCAGCTCGCCACCGATAAACATGGAAGCAGTTCTCCTGAATACATCGGCCGTGTACTTGAAATGGCAAGCGCCACCGCCTGAGAGCATAAACGGCGCACTGAGAAACTATCACGTCATCGTGAGAGGCTACGACATGTATAACATGTCACGCGTGCTCACCAACATGACCGTTGAAGGTGACTCGCCCAAATTAATGTTGGCGAATCTGACAGCGGGAGTGACGTATTCAGTGAGCGTTGCCGCTTCAACGAAAATTGGCTACGGGCCCTACAGCTCGCCCTCTATCTTGCGATTAGATCCCAGCACCAACAAGCTCGATCAAGGTTACGTTCGGTGAGATAGCGAGCGCCTCGTTTCGCTTAATTGCATTTTAATTCTCTCCGCTTTCTCATTTCGCCAATCAGCTATCCAATCAACCGCGATTACTCCGACGATATCATCACGCAGACCTGGTTTATTGTCCTTCTGGGCTCAATCATTGCGATTATAGTTTTCCTGTTCGGCGCAACTATTCTGTTCAGGAAAATCCAGTACATTAAACATAATTCACTGACGAGCGTGCACGGTGAGTTTGGAAGCAATTTTCTTCCCCGTCGAGCTCTGCTTTCAAGTTGCAAACAGTTTTCCATAAATATTCGTTTAATGAATCAATAAATATCAATCATTTCCCTTCTCCATTGCCAACTCTAATTAGATGTTGTACTTTAATTTTAATTGCCGAGGGTCATAAAGGTTTTGAGATTGATTACATCCAATAAGTAATTCATAAGACGAAGGAGATGGAAGACGATGAGGACAATCAACGGGGTCTGGCAATCAGTCTTCATTTGCTTGCAAAATCTTAAGCCAAGCGATGGCGATTCTCATCGCATGTTGAGAAATAAACAACGAGATGAGACACATAAAAAATTGGCTCCATAAAAGCGACAAGCAATGGCAATTCATTCAGGCACAATAGAGCTTGACAGAACTCAAAACGGCACCATTGTGCTTTCAAGTGCCTTTATGTTTCGTTCATGAAGTTTTTGTTCGAGTTTTTCTCCTCGTCGCAGTTGTTTTATTATTAAGCAGAGCAGAATAGTTCCGGGACGTACACATTTAGGGTTTCATTGCTCGGTAGTGCAGTGATCGTTAGTTGCCCGGGCATTGAGCGAACGCTAAGTTGAAATGCAAAACAAATTTCGTGACTAGACAAACACAGAGGGAAAAGGCTAACACGGATTTAAAAAAATATGAAAGCAGAGCTCAATTAGAGTTGAAAGAGGAAAGACTCGGCGCAAAATAATCATAAAGTTTTTCTCCTTCAAATGCGATAATAAACTGTAACATGATTGCAGGAAATCACGCAATCGGCACGGTGAGAAAGTTCCCAACTCTGCCTTTGAATGCGAACGGGGTTTGGATCGACCCGACTGGCGGAGTGTGGCGTCAAGCTACTGACATCCCAAACGTGCAGAACGGCAAGAGCGGCGAGAATGTCGCTGATTACACAGCCGCCGCTCCAACACTTCCGCTTCCGGATTACGAACGGTAAGTTGACGATTTACTCTTTGTCTCCAACACACGTGAGTCGTCCCTTCGTTGCCATTCCTTCCCTTTCTATCCTGCCCAGCGGTCGTAATTTATTGGGATTAAGGAAAGTTCAGATCGTCTTTTGCCGTCCCCGCAACCCGCTGTTGTCTGTTCCGTATGCGATATCATACGAGGACGCAGCGAGGGTCAAAAAGCGAACTGAGCATAATCTCGAAAATTCCGACGCTCACGTTCCCGGCCGAGTTTGGGGGAAAGAAATCCTCGAAAAATTAAAGCATAAATTGATACGAGAATCCTCGACCGTCGTAAATTTTGATTACGCCGAACAATATTGTATCAGAGTTTAATTAGAATTGAGAGCAGGAGGGGAACAGGTCGATAGACAAATTTCAAGTACTGGCGATGAAATTCGACGATGGAATGCTTTCGCTTTCGTCGTCTGGGGACGAGAGCGGCCGGAAAATACTAATGACAGTTTAAAAGGGAGTTAAATTGCGAGCATAAACAATCGAGGGTGAATAATCATAATGATATTGTCTGTCGCCCTCCCCCGCTGAGCATTTTTCTCCATCAATTAAATTAAATGATTTCATCATGCACTCGCCTCGGTTTCCATCGAGAATTCAATAGCAACTCGAGGCCGCAGGAATTTATCCAGCGTTATCAAATATCAATTTGGCATTTTAATGATGAAACATTTGATAATTCGTTGATGTTCGCAATGCGTACGTCCACAATCCCAGTGAGAATTAAAGTTGATGTAGGCAATTCGATTTAGATTGTCTACTAATCGATGAGTCCATATTCAAGTAAGTCAAGAGGTATTTAAGCTTAAAGATAAACGGCGATTGCTCCGTTCACTCACTGGGAGTTTTCCATTAAAATAACAAAACAAACCCAAATGAAAATTATGAATAATGAATGCCGACGAGAATAATCCAATCGATATTTCTGTTTAATCGCTCTATTACAGCTTGAGTCCATTAAACATGCCCGACTACGCCGAGGTCGCCGGATGTTCGTCGTTCAAAAACGACGGCTCGCCCTCCTACGACACGTTTGGAGCTTACGCTTCGACAACCCTTGTCGGCCGTCAATTCGCCAAAAACGCTTACTCGGCACCGAACAGCGTGCACTACAACAACTTCATTAACAACGGTGGAGGGCCCGTCGGAAATGGAAATCATCATATGCAGCATCAGTACAGCCAAAACGGCAACGGAGCCGTCGGAATGTCAAACAATCAATTGAAAATGAACATCATCGAGAACAAAATGGAGCAGTTGATGAATAATCTCAACGGTGCTACGAACGGCTCGACCGTCGCCCAGCACAACGGCAAGAGCGGAAGTGCATCAAAGAGCGTTCCGCAAACTCCGTTGATGAGCACGATGCGACGAAATCGCCTCAATAACAGTATTAATGGCAAAAGCAATAAATTATCGTCTTATGGCGACAAAATCAATTTCGGGGAAGACGAACGCTCGAGCGAGCAGCCGCTTTTCATGAAGTCCAAGTTTGACGGCAGTTGGCAATCGATCCCTTCAACGACGGCCCTCACATCGTCGACGACTACGAACAGCAACAACAATAGTCCGAGTCATTTGCAGTATCATCACTCGCCTCGGCATCATCCCATGCAATCGTCGTTAAATCAACTGGGCGATAACAATAATCAGCCGAAAACCAATTCACATAGCTATTTGAGCAGCTTTGGCAAAAGTGATAAAGTGTAATTTAGCTTCGGTCCGCATTCGCATCGAGAGCGGAGGACGACTGAGCCTGATTTAGTCGTTCGAGCGCAGATGAAAAGTCTCATTTTCAAGAGCATTAAAAGCTTTTGCATGTTCCATGCCAGTCGACATTAAATCAGAATTAGAATCATAAAATCTCTGGCGCGTTAGCAATTGAAATCAAGTGAGTGAGAGCGGCATGGAGATGAATTTCCACTCTCCGAAGACAGCGCAATTTTCAATAAATTGTCTCTTGAATAATCGGAGATTTACAAAATTGAAAAATTACGACGACAAAGGGTGACCAGGAATGGTTTTGAAAGTTTCTTTCTGAAATCTTAGCATCGATTTCTCACTGAAGAGACTTATCTCTTGCCAAACAATCAACTGCCAAAACTTCCACAAGCCTAGCCAGCCCTCAAAATATCGAAAAGCCTCTCCGATCGTCTCTCACTGCCATATCATCATGAATTCGCCACGAGGCAGGCGAAGATGGCGAAAATACATTTAAATTATTAAACTTTGTACATTATTTCTGAGGCTGTGATAACACGAACTATAAATAAAACGAAATCCGATTAATTCTTCTCTCTCATCGTTGACATCATTTTCCGACCGTTCAGCACAAACGATCGAATTTTCAGTTCATCATTTTTCAATTCTCGTCTCACTCCGAGCCATGCTCGGCAGCTATGAAAAGCGTTGCAAAGTTTGCTACCCTTTATATGCATGGGATATTAATTTTCAATCAAGAGCTGAAGATAGAGCGAAATATCAATTTTATGAAAAAGTTTTTCGCCCTCTCGAATGAATTGAAAACTGCAACTCGATAGAAAATGGAAATTTGGCTCTCGTTAAAAAATCTGCTGAGCACTGGAATCATTGAATGGGAGAGAGAGAAGTGCAACAATCGAATATCCTGATAAAATTAGTTTTCCATTCGTCTGCTGTACATAGAAAGAAACGAGAAAAACTCTCGGAGCTGTTGTAGGAGAAATAAACTATTGCCGTGTAGAAAGCAAAAGCATAATTTGATACATATCTTCATCCCCAATCGTCCTAACAGTGCATGGAAGCTCTGTAGAGTGGCGCAGCATTGAATGGAAATTGTAATAAAAATAATTAACGACAAATGATGATAGCGATATGAAATATTGCAAGTCTAACAAATATTTTGAGATCAAGCAGTGGAGGAGTTCGAAGGCGATGTCGCTGCACGGTCTCGTGCTATCGTTCCACTCGAGGTCGTAAACCTAACCCATTAACACATCCATTTATACAACTACAATAATTATCATCATCGTAGTAAAAATGACTCTTTTTATGGTCGTTCATATCATTTCTCGTAAGTCTGAGTTATGTCACCTATCACTGAGCATTAATTTTCCTTATCGCTTGGCTTGCGAACGAGGTCGAAGACGAGATCCTTCAGCTTGTTATACAACGGCGTTTTACATCGCCGGGGAAAAGACTGAGAGAAAATTTATGATCACGATCTATAATTTCCTTTAACGAGGCTCAATAAAATCAAGCTCGTTCTTCTCCGGACTCATTTGCGCTCTGGTCTTAACATTTTATGTTTCGCCTTAGCACAGCGGGAAATGTAAAGTCTCTTTTAATGCCAATCAAACACAATAATTCTCACACCAATTACCATTAAAGTTAATTGAGAAAATTTAAAATATCCTTGCCTGGGTTTTTATGGCGTGCTGTACTTTCCCAAAGGTTGCGCTTGATCCTACGCGAAGTCCATTAAAAAGCGCTTTACTTTCGTTGCATGCTATCGCTTTTTTACGGCCTATGTACCTCTCAGCAGCCATCGCTTCGTCGAAAGTTTTTCTGGAAAAGCTCACGAACATTTATCAGATTAGAAGATGTAAATTACTATGAACAATGACGATGAACAATTGAAACAGAAGTAGTTGACTGGTACTAAATTGAACGATGAAGAAGTTTGTAAAACGAAGACAATTTGTATAGAATGACAAAAACTGTATAAATAAATATTGCTGAACAACTTTTATAGGAAAATTCCACAAAACGATTTTTTACTCTCGGGTTAGACTTTCACCTACGGCAGAATTTCATTCTTCAGGTTTGTCATCGGACTCGCTTGCATTCTTCAATTCCATCGAGAATCTCTCGTCTGATTCCTTGGCAAAATATTTGCTTACGATGCTGCTAAACGAACGGAAACTTTCTCTCTAGCATGTCGTCGTTTGCCAGGAGGAAAAGCGGGAAAGAAAGGAACGTCGGTTGTGTGGCTGGTGGGGTGAAGAATTGAGATTCCTTTCATAGCAAACTAGAAAATCAAACACAGTTTTAAACGATATGCAAACAGGAATCGGATCAAATATTTGTACTTTGTTCCTTTCAACTCTCATGTACCGCACACTCGTGTCTCCCTTTCCCAACACCCTAGAAAGAAAGTCGAAAGTTACGTGAAACTGTTTGGATCGAAATCCTGCCGAAGGGATAATTTTCGTTTTCAATTTATCTCCGTTTGAGGAAATGCGATATTGCGAAGGTAAGAAAAATAATTGCATTGACGTTCGAGAGATGTGAACGATTGGAATTGATGATTCAGATCTGCACGCTGTCGAATACATAATCAGCATTCGAAAATGCCTTCATTTGCTTGATTTTGCACTCCATGAGATTTCCACTTCCCCTCTCCATCGGCATTAGCTCGGCTCCCTTTATTTCATAGCTCTTGATTTCATTAGAAAAATTTTATGACATGAGGGAAGGAAGGTTTGCTGAAACTTTGAAGTGAATTGGGAATATAATGATTGAGAAGAGTTTTGGGTGGTCGGCAAGCAACGTCACGAAGTTTCAACAGAGAAACCTTGAACTTTTCTTATCTTTCGTTCATTTGCGACCAAAGCTTTAACTACTTGACCCGATTAAGACGGCCCATCCTATCAACGGCATCGTTAGCAAGATTATTTTCCTCTAAGGGCTCCTGAGCGCTAGCATTAGTAAGCACACTCACAATCCAAAGCCCGAAGCTTCCATAGCGAGCAAACAAAGCCTTCCGACGTCATTAGTAAATGATCCCGAACGTGACATGAAAAGCGAGCGGCTCTTGATTCGATAAGAAAATCCAAACCGCTGAACAAACTTTCCAATCTTCTCCTTTCGTTTCTCATTCGTTCTCTTACAGACCCGCAGGCATCAAAAGAAAAGACAGGAATAAATAATTCTAAATTACATAACAAATAAAATGCTAATTCGGGTCCTGTAACAACACAATAATTCCTTTTATCTTCCGCATTCAGCGACATTTCATGAACGTTCTCTACTTGAAACATAAAAGGTCATAAAATTTTCCTTTTATTGCCCGACTCGACGGCGGAGTGCGAGTGGAAAACAATATGGAAAGCAACCCGAAAAACGGTAAATCACATTTTATGAAGAAATATAACTTTCGGAGATGCTCGCAGCGGGAACGAAGACATTGCGGGGTCATAATTGCATTCTTATTCCCGAGGAAATATCAGCAATGGAAGAAAACCTTTTTGTTTAAAATGTTTTTCATTATCACCTCATTCTCACTTTATAATTTTCCAGGAAATTCTTCCAAAGCAATCAGGGCTTTGTAATATTAAGAAAACAATGAAATGTATTTTAATCGTGTCTCGAGGAGGCAAAAGCTTCGTCTTGAACAACAAAAGGTTGAGTAAAGATTGCCTGTCGGTTAGAGGAAAATGTTTTCCTGGAAAACCGCAACGCAAACTTCTTATGTTGCGAGATAAAACAATTTCCAAGAGGAGAATCGAGAAGGAAATGTAATAAAACCGAGAAAATATTTAATTTAATTTCTTTTGCCTTCGAGGCGTTTATCCAATTCTGGATTTCACGACTGCTTGCTTCCCACTGCGATCTTAATCTGCCTTGAAAGCATCGCGTCACTCAACAGATGTGTAAACGAATCTGTATTCCTCATCCTCGCAACTGCGATAACCAATTTTCTTTCTTCTCTATTGATTGCTGATGCGGAAAATTTAAAAAGGAAAGAGCTCAAAGGCGATTCAATTATACGGAAATTTGTTTGTCGATGTTGTTTTCGCCACAAAGTGCTTGTTAAAAACAACAGCAGCAGCTTCGTTCCTCTTCTGAATGTCATATGAAGCTTTTCGTCGTGAAACAAAAGCCGGAGGCGGGAAAAAGAATCAGCAACAGAGTGGATTCTCTCAAGTTGATGCTGAGATGAATGCCTTGGATTCTTCTCTTGATTTTTCATTTCCAGCAGACTTCAATACTGTTTGCATGAAAGAGTCTTTAAAGAAACAGCCAAGAGCTCCACAGCTCCCAACTTAATCTGAATGATAAATAATATTTGAGGGAACAAAGTTTTGTGGTTTGGTTCGAAACTTCAGCAGTTAAAAGCATCAGTCTCATAACAACTTTGGAATTTATAGCGAGCAAATACTTTCACCGACCGATGCGGTTTTGCATTGAGCTCGACTAATGTGCTTAATTTTGGAACACACACGAGACGAACATTTAAAGCGAAATAATTCAGAGGTTTTTGTGACAAGCATTCCGAACCAAATATGTTTCGGAATCATGCACTAATGAATTTAATGGCGGAGCAGCAATTACTCGATCGATGTAAAACATGGAGTCTCTACGGTTACCTTCAGCAAGTCCAACTACACAAAATCAATTCCATAAATTTCACGTAGCATCGCAATAAAATGCTTTCAGGTTGCTCGGGATCTAAACAGCATGACAATTTATGGATTGTCATGGACCATGAAACATTATTTTCGACTACAGAGAGATGCTCGTAAAAAACGGTTTATTGTAGGTGGATTGCAATTAAGGGAAGGCGTTCACTTTCCAACAAACCGTATGTGTTTTTTAGCAGTGTTTGTCTAAATTAAGGGCCACAATCGAGTTTCCTCTCAGCCAGAAGATAAAACAATCCAAGAGAACATAAAAATTCATTGGAAAGTTTTGTTTGCTGGGTGGCAATTTTTAATTACGAGATTAAACCGAGACAAGGCGGCAGAGTCGCTGCCAGGACTTCGACACGTCTCTTTGCTTTGCAAAAACAGCTTCATGATCTCCCTTTCATGTCATCAGCAACATGGAGCTCTGCTGAAGCAATTAATACAATAAAAAACTTTTTGTGTCGCTTAAAATTCCTCCCCTCAATTTGAAATATTGCGTTCGAGTTGACATTGTTAACCCTTATTTAGCATGTAAAATTTTTGTTAAAACATTTATGTCGCTCGTTACTCGTTCTCGGCTTGGATATTTATGCTCCTTTGTGCTGCTATCTGCAACATAAACCTCTTTCGTCGTCCCTTTCAGATAGCGTCATTAAAGACAGGTATGGAATATGAATTAAAGGCATCAGATTGAAAAGGGGAAAAAATGAGGGAGACGATGACGAATGGAGAAACATAAATCTGGCTGGCTCGTAGGGTTATCGCGTAAACATCTATCACCAGGATAGCTTTCGAATCACATTTCCTCCGTCGACTCCTTTCGCTGTCAGACGCATTTGGGAAAAACAAATAATTCATCATGGACTTGGAGAATAGAAATCCCTTCATCTGCATTCGAAGTTCTCTATCATCGCTTTTTATTGCGAAGTAAAATTTATGAATAAATCACGCACCGATGATGTGAGGGGCTTTGTGTCGAGCTGTCTTGCCGGCTTCGGAATTCTTCTTTCAGGTAGCTGGGAAATGATTTTCTGAAAATCACAGCAAATAAATATAAACCGAATTTACATTTCATCGTGGGCTGTTCGCTACCCGAACGAACGTGTCTAGGTTTGATGAAATGAAAGTGAAATTTCTCCCTTTGCCTCGCTGAGGGTCATAAAAGTCAAACTCGTTTGGTATTCAAAAACACTTATGGTGATGCCTTTCACGTGCGTGCGGCAGAGGAGCGACGGAGATTATTGATTACTTCTTAATGCTCGGTGGGGGTCGAGGATTGAAAATTTATGTAAATGTCGGCTCCTTCGTCTCATCTTTCTTTCCTGAATTGAATCTGCTATCGATTGATCTGCTCCCCCATCGACGAGGCAAGAAGAAACTCCTCTTAAGAAGAAACAATTCAATTTTCTCCGCAACAAATTTATGCGTAACCAATCAATCTGGCAACGCCATAACGAGATTCTCTCCAAACCATGATATGAATTGAATTATCGCGAATTTTTATCAGACGAAGAAGAAGATTCGGAATAATTGCGGCAATTTTATTGCGAAAGATTTCAGTGGTTTCGTGATGAATGATGCTTCATAAATTTACATAAATTTCGCTTGATTCAATCGCGATTGTTGAGTTTCATCAAACAGTTGGAATGAACTCGTGGTATCTTCAAATATTTCACGATTCCTTTTGTTCGATAATTTGATTAGGAACAATTTTGGGAATCATCGTGAGTTGGCATGACACCGTGGAATTGAAGAGAGCTTGACGTGCATTTTGCCCAGACTTTTTTGTAGATTACAAAGATGCCTAATGATTGAATCCAAAGACCAAATAAGTGAGAATACTGTAATCAGTCGGAATACCGTTAAACTTAGATCTAGCTGTGTTTGGATCCAGATCAAGCCGGCTACTGTCTTTTAAATTGGTTTGCCAAACTTCGAGATTTGTTTTCTAGCAGATCTGCAGAATTTCTACAACTTGTCGCCCCAAAATAAACTCAAACTTCAGAGATTCCAAAAACCTCGAAAAGTTTAGAATTTCTGCTAGAAAGTTCAGCAGACCAAGTTTTTCTTGAACTGGTTGCTGCAGACTTTGAATCCTCTAATGAGATTTATCGCATGTTACAGTTCCGAAGCGCCGGCAAAAGACATTTAATTAAAATCACAGAGCGTCATTATGCAATTTCTATTTTAATTCCCGTCAGACATTGCACATTATTCCAGAGATTTTCCTTGCATGAAATTTCATTAAATCTTCGCTGATGAAACAGGTAAATGCATTCGTTTGCATAAATTATCGTGAAAAACTGTATGGCTTTAGATTGAGTCTTGCTCGAACGCTGCGCAAACTTTTCGGTTCCAATTAAAGTAGAAAACCTCGCAGTGAAAAATCCCGCTAACGGAGCTGGGAAAAAACTTTATCATCAGCACATCGCCTAATTAAATTAACTTTGGTGTTGCGCAACACACGCCAGCACATTTTGCCGTTGATTACGAGCGCTTAATTGATAAGACGAGCGGTGAAAATGCATCGGAAGTTTCATGCTCGAAACCCTCGTCGCCTGAAATGTCAGACACACTTGCGCGCTTCGCATGATTCAAATTCCCTCGCAGTTCAGGCGTTTGACAAATTGCAATGTATTATTTAATGTTAAACGGCAGTTTGTGAAACATTTATGAGCCTCGATTTGCTGCCACGTCAAACAGTCGTCGTGTCTCTTGATGTTTTGTTAGCTGTGTTATCCCAGGTACACATGAAAGCACTTCTTCGCTAACTCTCCTACCCCAGCAGCCATCGACGCACGTCATGTGAAATATCAGAATAAGCTCATCACATGAATAATTTCTGCATGAGACGCTTTTGTCGTGGAGCGAGAAGCAAATTGAATTTTTCCAGTCGAGTGCACGAAAGATTAACCTCCGCCCGAAAATATTTTATTTATTTCTAATTCAGCAGAATTCTCGAACTCTCCTTCTCATGTTGTTATCGAAGACGATCCAGCTTTGCGGAAAATGTTGTGCCACCAAGAGAAATATCAGATGACAAAAGCAATTTTTCATGTTGAATGCCAAACAGCACAGGACATTCATAATTTACAATGAGTTTCCTTTTTTCTTTTCGGCTGTCGACCGTTTGAAGGATTACAAAGGTCATTTTCCAATGGAAATTGCCGGCCGAAACTCTTCTGTGATAAATTCTTATCTGCTTGTCCATTTTCACATTCCATTAAACAACATTTCATTGATAGTTTGAACCGCTTTTCGACGGCAAAAAAATGTGCTCAAGAATCAATCCCCACTCGAGAGAAATGTTCTTTTTAATTTTTTCGCCCCTCCGGGTGATTGACACTTTAATACACCCTAAGGACACTCGAGCAACGATATTTGTGTCCGTTGTGCGGAAAATAAATACTTTTAAAAAAGGATAAGTTTCCGAGCTATTAGACTTCTGCCTGCGTTCGTAATCGCATCTAATAAATTCTCCATGATATTTTGTTTCGGCCTCTGTGGATCTCCAGCAGAAGATCCTTGATAAGATTAAATTGATTGGACAAAGGCTGCAGCATGACAAAGATTGAGGATGTTCTGATCACATTAAAGTGGGAACAACGAGGCTTCAGTGAGATGTTTCAATCTCTTGTTCAGGAGTTTTTGTCAAGAAACTAGCAGCAAGTTTTTGCAATTCCATTGGTCAGATCCATCAAGAAAGTTTTCCTAATGTTTTGTCAAGATCTCAAACTTCTCCCAACAAACAATCGAGTCCGTCAAGTTTCAAACTGCCGAAGAAAAGTTTATCTTGTTTGTCATTAACAAAGCAATTTTTCATATAAAACGAATTCTTGAATCAAATGTCACAAAGTTTATCCAACATCATCGCATGTATTACACTCTCATCCTCCGCAAACACTTAAACTGTCACAGGGAATCTCCAAACTGACACACAAGTCGCTTCTCGGTTTCTATCTCCTCGAGAATGTCGAAGGAGAGTCGACAGGCGGCAGCGAGCGAGCGAAACAATAAATAACAAGAACAATTCCATTTCACATAATTGCTCCGTAGATAAGTTGCCTGTAATGTGTAGGTAAGGACATTATTATTTATTACACCACTTCGGGTTCGGGTACATAAACTCGCAGCGAAGAAGAAAACTAAAATAAAACTTCTTCATCCTCCTTGCCCCAACGATTGCTGTTTATTGTCTCGTGTTTTAAGCTCGAAAGATTTTTCTTTCTTCCACGCTCTTCCATGTGGCGTTCGAGAATAAATTTATGACATTATTTCTCCATTTTTCCCTGCTTCCCTTTCACCGTTCGCTGCCGACAACGTTGTACTTAACTGCGTTTATGCTACGATATTGTTCTGGAATTACCATCATCAACACTCTGAGCTTTGGCGAGTGAGACGGAGAAGAAATTGTCTAAGACTTAGGGGGAGTTCAACACTTGAAATGATTCTCTTCGAGAAAATTTATGTTTACGCAAAAGGAGAGCAAGACTCAAGTGGCTGCTTGCCTCCTATAACAATAATAATGCCGGAGCTTGCTACGACGTGGGGCGGCGAGTTGAACCGCTGGAAAGAAATCCATAAATTTTTATGCGCTCACTTTGCCCATCTTTCAGCGGCTCCGCTCATCCTCCCCCTCATGCAAAAGTTATTTACGGAGGAAAACTTTCTTCATATAAATTTCAAATTATGTTGCCGCATTCATGGCAAGGCAAGGCAAGGAAGAAGGCAGAAAAAAACACATTAAAGCGCAGTTTGTAATCAAATCACGCAGAACATTATCGTTGATTCTTGTGATTTCAGACATATGGAACCACGACCGACAAACTCCAATCCATAATGCAATCCGCCCTTTCAAACACACCCAAGCCGTCTTGACGAACCTCGTGCGGCTGCCAAATCGACTCTCCCCACATGTTTTATAAAACGATTTCCTTATCATGATTTTTACGACCGAACATATTTCTCGTTATGAAATATTCGAAGATTTCCATCTCGAATTCAGCCGGAGCCCTCAGATGTTATCTGAACAGCGAGGAATGTTTAAAAGATTTCAGAAGATTTGGCAAATTGTCCTAGAAACTTCACGTACAGTTGCATCCATCGAAACTTCCGCAGGTTTAATTTAAAGCCGAGGCGAACCTGGTTGAAATTTTCCACTTTACACCAACGTGCTCGACAACATTTTTACACCAACGATAAAAGCGGCATTAACAAATGTTTATTTTGAGGAGAGGATTTCACATGTGAGTTGGAGCCGCTTAAAACTGCTGAGACAAGGCGTGTGTTCATAAGCAACCAGCTCACGTTCGTGCAGAAGAGAGCGATGATGATGAGACAAGAACGATGAAAAGCGGCGATGAAAAATATGCAAATCATTTAGGCATTAAGGGGGAAAGGGAGAGCTTTATGGACTGTGACTTGACTACGAATCTCGCTGGCTACTTCGCCGGCCAGATGGAGCCTGAAGCATGTTGAGAAGTTGAGTGTCGATTACGAGACTCAACAACGTAAAAATGTTATCGCATCGCTTTTAATTACTTTACAACGACTCCAATTTGACGGGAAGGCAAATAAAATGCAGTTGATGGAAGCGAATGGAAGCAAATGGAATCACATGGTGAGAGCAGCGGCTGTGAAATTTAATCCTGAAGGGAAATTTCATGCAACAGCGAACAGGTTTTTCTTTCTCTCCAAGGCTGGCTAAATTGTTGATAGGTGCTTGAACTCCACGTCGAACGCAATCGCAAAAAGAATTCTTGGACGCTAAGTTCATTCCACCCGGAAATCTCCCCAAATGTTGAAATTGCAATGTTTCCCTCATCCCGTAAACAAGACTGATGTTTCTTATTTTCCTTCGACTCTATTTTTATAAGAAACTTTATCTTATTCTTACAACTCCTCTCAAGCAGAATTTATCGCTTGTTTCATTATTATATCCATTATTAGAAAACATGTTTGCTGTGCTCGTGGCGTTGCCCTCAATTTTCCAACCCCGCACATCAAGATGTTCTCTTGAAGACGAGTGGATCGATTAGTGCTGGGAGCTTCAATCTATTAATTATTGAAGATTGTTGTGTTCACGTACGAGGCACATCAGGAGCGGTCAAGAAGCATTAAACTTTGACTGCGAGCGAACAACAGCCGGGAAATAATTTATGACAGGAAAAACTGCTTATTTATTTGACAAGCTCGAGAGCTACGTAGATATCACATTACTCATCTTCGCAGCGGATGTCGGCAGAGCGAAACGAGATTACGGATTAAAGTCTTCAATTATCATCAAGAATTACGAGACAAATCTTCTCCACGACATCGAGCGAAGCGACGGAAAAGCAAATTCTATCAAAATCATTGTTTGTCTCTGGAGAGAATCAGTAAGTGAAGCACGGATGGATGTGTTTCAAACCATGGCTTGATGGCGTCGAACATGTTGTAATGTTATTCTTCTAGGAGCGAAGCGAAAGAAATTCTTCTCGTCTTGGCAGAGAAGAAAACAAAAGACGAAAATAAAATTTATTCAGCTTTCTGGTCACGATCTTTACAAGTATCGCGATTCCTTCCACTTTCAGCTGCTTTATTTTCCCTTCATCTCATCATCGCACTCAGGAAGATTTTCTTCTAGTCTTTCAGGATTTTTTATTGTTGAGTTTTGCAAATGAAAAACACGTCTCGAAGATATTTTCGAAGCTGCTGCGCTCTCCGTGAAGTTTTCTGATTCATGAAGAGGGAAAAACTATCGAAAATAATAAATTCAGTGAACGCTGAGCGAGCACGGGAATTGTGAATGCTAAACGGAACGATCTGGAAGACAAATCGCTTGCACTTGAAGCACGATAAGAACTTTAAGCTTTTGCTCTCAATAAACTGAAGACTCATCAGATATAATGCTATGAATAAGCAGGAAATAAATTGGAAAATTGAGGTCAAAGAGCAAGTCAATCTAGACTGATTCATCACCAAAAGTTTTCTGTGTAGAGAAATGCAATTTTCGTACTAGGAAAACAATCCTAGATAACAAACAAACCTGTTTAACATCTTAAACAATCCACTTTCATTTAATCTAAGCTTCAAACTTCTGAGACATCCAAGTATTTTCCTTGTCTTTCCAGAAAAATTCTGACAAATTGCATCGCAAAATTCTTTATCTGTTTATAAACGAAAATTTGCAAACTTTAAGGACGATGTTGGTGTTGTTTCGGGAAACATTTAAAACACATTTTGGATTAAATTCCGTCAGTCACTCAAATGTCGCTCAACTGTCAAATAAAAGCGAATTGAATCAGGCGCTTTTCGAGCGCCGGAAAATTTAAATGTGTCTTAAAGGCAGACGGCGTTTCTTCCCACTTCGAAAGCATCTAGGGAAATCGAAATGGTTTCTTCGAGGTTTGTTACATTGCAAATTGAAAGCAGCAAGTGACTGCTCCAGATGCAAGCGAGATGAAAACGATGCTCCATTAAATATTTAACGAGCGCAGATGGAAACCGCTTCCAGCCTGCGAAATTCGCTAATTGAAACAACGGTAGACGCTCTTCGATCTATGCAAACAAGATAAGAGATAACGAGCGAAGAAAGCATCGCTATGCTGATCCCCAGATGATTCATTTGACTTCGCTGCATGATACTTTCCATGGATCATTCTGCAGAAGTCGGAAGATTACAATGGGGAGATAATTCAGTTATTTTTCTTGCTCTTGTCAAATAAGCGAATGATTCGACTGAGCAGTGGGGGATATCGTTAACTCTCTGCTCCTTCTACCCTTCGAGACATTAAGTTGATTTTCCTATTTTCATTTTTAATGTCGTTCTACGAAGCTCACATGACTTCTTCCTACGAATTAACTGAAGCAGAAAAATGTTTCTCTGTCTCCCTCTTGCTGTGTGTCTCGCCCGCTTGCGAAACGATACAGAATCGTCGTACGAGTCTCTTCTCTATCGTCTGTTTAATTCCAGTCACAGAATTAAGATTGTTTATTCTGTCGTAATTGAAGTTCATTTGTCTGAAGTGCAGAGGGAAAATGCTGAGATTTTAAAACGAGCACACCGACGAACGAGAGATCCTTGAAATTGATGAAACACTCTCGAAAACAATACGAGACGATTTTTTACCTTAACGTCAACTGTTTGCTTTACAACGTAATGAAAAACTTTGTAGTCTCATTGTTGCCATAAATGGAGCTTCGGATTTCAAACTCGCATCTGTCTCAAGTGCTGTAAAATGAAACGATGTGCTTCGAGGACTTGATGGATGTTTTCTGAACGTGGAAATCCTCACATCGAATTCTCCTTTGAAACATCAAAGCAATCGTTAAAAACTTTAGCAGATTTTGATTACTTCTTTGACACTTTTCCTCTGATTTCAAACTTGGCTTCTCCGAGAAGCGGGAAAATTCAATAAAAGTTTCCTCCCTCCAAAAACTTCGGATAGCATATGGCGAAGACGATGAGATATGGTGGAAGCTAAAACATAAATTTCTGTGCTCCATGCTTAGCAAACCCAATAATGTTCGACATTTTCGTTCATTTAACTTTTGCGACGGAACGCAAAAATGTAAAAATCGAAGGAAGAAAAGTTTTTCCTTATCGACGGAGCGAAAATATAAAAGTTTTTCTCAGCTTATTAGTGGTTTTGCGGTTGATGGCAAGCAGAAGTTATGCAGAACGTGGTGTGAGAGAAGTAATCCAACGAGCTTCTCGTTACCTTGAAGACATTTTCCTCGACGAGATTAAAGAAAAATCGATTTCCTCCCTTGCAGTCCGTTAAAGTATTTTAAGGTTTTTCATTACGTTCTGCGACGTTTGCTCGTAAACTCAAAATTTCTATTGATATCGAGACTTCAGTAAAGGATCGAAATTTATTTCAAAAGATTTTCCGTTTTTTTCTGCGAAAATCATTTCTCAAACCCCAAATGAAAGCAGGAAAAACTCCGCTGGAAAGGGAAAATCGTTGGGACAGTTTTCTGAACGGAAAACTTTTGCTTCGAAGGTTTTATGGAAGTTATTGAATGACGTTTAAAAAGGGGAGCCGGGCGGATGCTGAGGACCATTTTCAGCTTGATTTATGGCATTCACCTTTTTTTGTAGCACCAAGTGCTTATGGGAAAGGATTTCTTTAAAAGGAATTTGAATTTCTACTACACGAAGGCAGATTGAGACTGGTCCACTCGGATACAGGGAAAGTTTTCAGGGCAGCGTTGGGCGGCTATAAGATAAAGTGATTTAATGAATCTGTCCCGCAGCTATGGAAAGCGTCAGTTGTGAATGTCAAGAGAACTGATGGCGAGGAGGTGTAGTGCGCAGGGATGCCAAACTTCTTTTGTCTCTTATCTTGTCTTAGCTTATCATCAAACAAGATTCCTTGCTCTTCTCTTGATTGCCAACAAAAGGACTCAGAAATATCTCAAGTGAAAGCTCGTAATTTCTCAGATTCCTGCGGACCGGAGGTAGCGTTGGTGATTAATTGCCATCGTTACTACAATGTTCCTTCCGCATTGCGGTGAGTCATTTAACCGTTTAAGTTGTCATCTGTTAATAAATTTCAGTGCGAAGGGACGGGAGATTTGCTGAGAAAGACGCACAGTCAGTTCCCTCATAATTAATTATGAATAAACCTTGATTTTAATGAATCCGAAGTTCCTTGGAAATTATTTGCTCTCGCTGTTTGCCTTTTCTTGCGGCGGATGGATCCTCCGCTTTCATTCTGTGATAGATTGGAGTGACGAACATAAATCGTACAAATTTGTGTGTTTTTGAAAGGCGTAAGACTGAGCAGCGCGCTAAAGTTTCGGTGAAGCTTCAAAACTTTTTGGTGGGGGAATTTTAAAAATGGGAAAGGCAGAAACGGGAAGGGAATCGGAAAACGTTTTAAGAATAAATTAATTATTAATAAATTCCTTGCCGAAAACGAAACCTTTCACTCACAAAAGAGGAAATTGGGATTTCAAATTCGCGTTCATAATTAATGTTGTGCTCGAGAAAGTTCAGACTGAAGGCTTAGGACAAATCTGGGGCTTCAGGGAAAATATTTCTTTGGCAATGAATTGACTGATTTTCCTGACTTGTGGATGTTCATTATGAAGTTAACTCATATCTAAGCCACTCTAGTTTGTCATGAGTCAAGTGTCCAATCGCCAAAATGGAACATCCAAGCAACCGAAACTTCCATCTACTTTTAATTAGAATCGAGAAACTTTTTTTTCTGGAAGTCAGGAAACCATCAAGATATAAGCTGAGTTAATGAAGAAGTCAACGGGACTAATGAAACTGTCTGTCACTTTTGTGGCGACTTCAGATTTATTTGGATTTATCAATCACGCGTCACTGACTAAATTTCAGACACAATTGACCCTCGTTGGTAATGAAATTGCCGTGCAAACAAATACATATTTGTGTCTGTTCAATCGATTGCAGTTGTTCAATGTTTATCGATTGAAAATTCATGTGAAGTCAATAGCTTTGCAATGATTGAATAACAGAAAATGAAAGTCGAGAAATTCTATTGAGTATTGAACTATGCATGGAACCCTCATTACTCATGAATATACATATAATTGTTCAATGTTAAGCTTCAATTCAATTTAATATTTACAAATTTACATTTTTACTAAATTTCAATAGACGCGATCAGGTTTGACGGGCAAACTGACTCAATTCCGAATCTCCGATGAGACCTTCAATCCAGTCTGTCACTGCAGCAATTCGCGAGTAAACACCTGGAAAGCCTGCTTGTGCGCATCCAAAGCCCCAGCTGACAACACCGACGAGTGTTCTGCTTTCAGGAACAACCAAAGGACCGCCACTGTCGCCTAGTTGTAAACAGTTAGCATGATAAAGTCTGCAATATTTAAATTATCTTACCCTGGCAAGCATCTCGACCTCCTTCTGGGAAACCAGCACAAACCATTTGATTCGTAACATTCATTCTGAATTGATTGAAGTAAGCGTTGTTGCACTCATCGCTGTCAACAATTGGAACTTTGACAGCTCGGAGAAATTCTCGTGATTCTGCAGCATTTTGAGTGTTGCCCCAGCCTGAGACTTTGCATTTCAAACCAGTTAGGAACACATATTCTCTCGTAGGCAGGTAGGCTTTGCCCACCCGATCACTGAATTCGATTGTCTGACTCGATCTTAAGAGTGAGAAATCAAAATCAAGGTTCACTCGATTGTATTGTGGATGATTGATAAGACGATCGATGGCGATCACGTTGCCGCCTTCTCGGAACTGATTTGATCCAACTCTCACTGAAAACCTTGATGGAAGCGATCCTTCCGTACAGTGAGCAGCAGTCACAAAGAATCGATTTGATATGATGACAGCGCCACAAATATGCACGCCGTTCGCCAGAAGAGCGCCAATGTAGCTTGCGTCAGTGATATCTATGACTTCGCCGCCGACAATTCTTCCGCTGTTTGCATTTGCCAATGGATACATGAACGGGTGATGGTCCAGGGTACTTGTCAAAGGGCCAGCGGTAATGAAAGGCAAGATAGCCACGATGAGCAGATTGATGATTAGTTTGTTCATTTTGAATTCACTTTATGTTTTTTTGATCTCAGTTGATTGAAAATATTGTTTTTAGTTGAATTGTTCACTTGTTGACAGTTGAAATATTTTTGATTGAAAGCTAGTCGAATCAATTCTTATTTATAGTGAAATTCATTGCATCAAACAATGAGACCAGGAACTGAAATATTTTCAAGGCTGATAAGATTGAGAACAAAGCTAACGCAGTTTGGTTCCTTTCTTCCCAATCGTAGCCGAAACATTCGGTATCTTTTACCTTATCAGTGCATGTTCATTGAAAAAAACCTTTCGTATTACAAACTACGTTGTGTCAGTGACCGTTGATATTTTCTACGATATTTGGGACAACAAACGCGACGTGAACTTGAAGAATCAAAAATTTATTCGGCTATAGATAAGACGCCCACGTGCTTCGATAACACGAAGTTCACTGTCGGAAAAGTGATTCACACGAGACTTGACACAAGCAAACATGCAATTCACTCTACGAACTTCGCAGCAGATTCTTCGGTGATTATTTTAAAAACAATTTGATGTTTGCACCGTCTCGTGTGTCGCTAAGTTATCGATTTCACAATTCCAAAGTTCAACCACTAATGACAATAATATTTTTCTAATTCACGGTTTAGATGACAAGTCGTAAAATAGCTGGACAGTAAAATGTGCTGAGTGTTTAGAAAACCTAATGAATAAGTCATGTGATTGATCGTCTAGATTTAGTCTGCTGTGCTAATCAGGAGCTTGTGAACATTTCAGAAGTGCTCTGACTGTGATTGAATTAACGTCAAAATGAAGCACTGGAGAGTTATTTGGTGTTTAGTTATTGTTTTGAAAACGTTTCAGTCTGACGCTGAATTTACCAACAACTCAATTGTTGTTCAAGCAATTGTGAAAATTTGTGAAAGTTCGCCGAGAAACTTTGAAATTTATCTGATTACATCGACGGAAATGCAAGACGATTCAGTGAATAACTTAGTTCAGGAAGTGGCCAGACACGTTTCGGGTTTTACTGCAGTTCAAATCGAAGACATCGGGATGTTGTCGGTCATGAAAACGAGAAGACGAGGCTTCACAATCATTTTCATCGACAGCTCCAACTCGTTTTCAAGATTTTTTCGAAAAGTGTCTCAGGATAATTTCAGAATAAAAGGATTTTATTTGATTGTTTCGACCGACAGCTCGATCGACACCAGCAAAATTTTCGAGGCGATGTGGAAAATTATGATTTTCAATGTCGACGTATTGATCAGTGGTTTGCAAGTGGAAAGAGTCGAACTGATAACTTTTATGCCTTTTAGTGGAGCAGCTTGTAACAGTTTGAAACCATTCAAGCTCAACGAGTTCAACGAAACGTCCATGCAATGGAAGAGCGACGAGTTTTTCCCTAAAAAGTTCAAGAACCTTCAACGGTGCTCGATTCGTGTTGGCACTTACGAAACCGCGCCAGCCCTGATTGTCAAGCAAGTCATGAACGAAACAAGAATTTATGGATTCGAAGGAGACATGTTTACTAGCATTGCAGCGAGATTGAACTTCACTATGAACATCACCTCAGTGACTTATGGCGGTGGAGCCGTCTATCAGAATGGAAGCGCGACTGGCCTTGTGGAAAAAGTTATACTGAACGAGTTCGACCTGATTATGAGTTTGTTCTCAGTGAATTATTATAGAAACATCTTCATGACTCCAACGAAACCTTATTACGTCGATAAAATGATTGTCATCATTCCAGCTGACCGATTCTTGGATTCGTTTCTCAAGATTTTCTATGTCTTCGATCGCACACTTTGGATCGTTTTATTTTCAACTTTTACCTTCACCATCATTTCGATTAAGCTTGTGCAATCGGTTTCCACAATATTAAAAGAAATTCGAACTCCGTTCTTGAGTCTGCTCGTCACTGCTGTCGGCGGTTCGGAGAGAAAACTCCCACGCAAAGATTTATCAAGGATTTTACTCGCGACGTTTCTTCTCTTTTGTATTGTGGTACGTTCAATTTACCAAGGAGGGCTGTTCAATATGTTGAGGACGGACATTCTCGTCAACGACATAAAGACGCTCGAAGATGTCAACCACCGTCAATTCAGCTTCTTCGTAATTCAATCGATGGAACTGAAAGTTAAAGATATGTCGATATTTAAAAGGTAACTAGAATTTAACTGTCATCTGTAATTGTTTTTATGTCTTTCGCATTCATAGAACAGTTGTGTTGAAGAACGAAGACGCCTCAGCTTTTCGCAAAAAACTTCTGAATCCTTCCTTCAAAGGAGTCTTTGTCGATTATCTCACGAAGACTTTATATCATAACGAACACCAAGTTCACGGTTTGAAGTTTAAAATTTGCAGCGAGCCTGTAATGCCAAGCTTTGTGGTTGCCTTCATGAGACGGAATCACTTTTTGATCAACGAAATTAACCGAGAAATCGAAGCACTCCAATCGAATGGCATGCTCAACTTTTGGATCAGAACTTACACGAGCTACAAGCACGCCAAGTTCAGAAGCCAACCGCTGCCCTCGACACTGAAGATGAACAACCTGAAGGGAGCTTTTCAAATTTTACTTTGTGGTTTGTTGATTTGCTGTCTTAGCTTTTCCGCTGAAATGTTAATTTACTTGATCAAAGTGAAACGCTCAAAGACAGTTCAGCAAATTCCCCTGAACGTCGAGTCGTAAAGACGAGAAAAGCATTGACCTCGTTGAAAAGGAAAAGCAATCGATAATCTTTTGTCGTCGTCGTCACGAGACTGTCTCGAAGCTGTGGAAATCATTAATTTCCTTCAAGCCCACTGCGTCAAGAGCGGCAAGGATGGAAATGATTGATGTGCCTCTCTTATCTGATTAATTCTTCAAGACACGAATCTCAGGTTCTTAAATTTCACTTCTCTCCCCGAATTACACTCATTTTTTACTCGCAGCAGACTGCCACCCTCCACTCGGCTCGTTCACATTAATAGATTTCATTTTCATTGGTCTTGATGAATTGCCGGATGACTTTCATCAGCGCGGCAAGCTGCTGCCGTTTCAGTATCATCGGGGCTTTGTTTGTGTATGCACAGGACGAGAGTGATTTAAGGTGTTTGTCTCGGTAATTGATTGAATGTCCCGAGTTTTTATTTCCATCAGCTGCTCCCCGCCGCGTTGCTTTTCTTCACAGCTTTTCGTCCGATTGGATTTAAAATTCAGCTCATGAGTCGCTTGTATTCGATACCCATGCATTGTGTTTCGACTAGAAAGCTAATACGAGTTCTTGCTGAATCTACAGAAATCGTGGAGATTATGATCTGAATTCGATTGAAAAATAAAAGAAAAGGAGGATTTCTGAGTCAGTGACGTGGAAATTCATCGACTGCTTAGGTCGAAATTGCTTCCTTTCTTTGATTTCTAAGTCTCAATCTACGATCAGTGCAAACAGAACTAGTGGAAGACTAGGAAAGGGTCTCAGATACTGTACATTGATCTTAAGCTATCCTGAAACATTACAATCGCCTGGTTGGCCTCCCGATTCAACTTTAGTTCTATAAAACTATCACTAAGCTCCACATAAAATTCAATAATTTCCACATCATCGGAGCGTCGTCCGTTCTAATGGAAAATTAGTTGAAAAAGCAAGGGAATACATGAACCTAATTCTTTATCATTGATTAAAGTTTTATGAGATTGAAAGATGTTTATTAGAGACTAAGGAAATGATATTCAGGTTGAGTATGCAAAGGTTGGCGCCGAAGCGTCAGAAGCGCGACTGAAAAAACCAGATGTTATTATTCATAAAAATATTCAAACTACAAACAGTAGGACAATTAATATTGTGAATAACAAGTCAGTTTCACGTGTTCCACTAAGGCATTTTTGTCAGGACAAACAAATATGAGAGAAAAACAGTTTCGATTAGAGTTCTGGAGTTCAGTATTCAAACGAAAAATATTAAACAGCTAAACTATAGCTGCTGAAGTTAATGTTAAATAAAACAAAATCTATATTTTTGGAAGGACTACATAAGTTTCTCTCTTTAGATCTTTATTCGACAAATGAAAAAAAGCTCTGTTCCTTCTCTACAGTCCCAAGAAAGCTTTAAGTGCGTCGAAGAAGGTGTACCAGGTATTGCTGAAGGCTTCAGGCATTCCTGTTATGTTGTCGTTCGCTGTTTGTGGATCTTGCGCGTAAGCCGTTACTTTGGTTTTCAGTGTATTGTAAGCTGCCACGAAATCAACGCTCGTCGGTGCTGCGGCGAAAGCATCAACGTCACCAGTAATTGCTGCTTGTAAAACTTCGAATTGCGAGGTCATTTTCGTGAATGAAGTAACAATATCCGCAGTGGTGTGATTTGAATCCTTTAGAGTCTGTACGAAAATTGCGTTCTCGTCGTAGATGTTGCTTATAATGTCAACGTAGGACTGAATTACATTGACTCCAACATTTTCAATTGCGCACGCAAATTTTCGCTTTTGGGCCGCCAGGTCAGTTGATCCCGTATCCAAGAAATCTTTTAGAAGTTGAAAGCCTGCATCGATGCAGCTGAATGCGGCCACACTTTGAGCTGGTTAATTCAAAAATAAGATGACTAATTCCCACTTTGTTACAACTCATACGAACCGCTGAAAGCAATGACAACCAGCGAAGCAAAAACTGACAATTTCATTTTGGTAAATTTTTGGCGAAATTCTGGGGAAAGACTGAAGAGTTTGAATTGTCTTGCAGATATTTATACATAAAAAGTGAAGCCCGAATTTTGCTGAATTAGCTCAGCTGATGCCATCAGCGTGGATCCAAATCGATGGCGTCAGAGCAGCGTTCAAACGATCATTGAACAGTTGTTCACACTTTGTCGATAAATACAACGACGAATTGAAACACAGACAAAGTTTTAATTTTTTCTTCTTTAATTCAGACCAAGAAACTGAGAAGCCAAATCCTCTCACCATATAACTAAGTGAGTTTTAAGGGCGTCGAAGAAGGTTAACCAAGTGTCTCTGAAAGAATTAACCATTTTTCTTGAGATGTTTCTGTCCGCCGTTTCAGGATTTTGTGCATAAGACGTGACCAGATCTTTTTCTGTGTTGTAGGCTTTAATAAAATTTTGGCCTGAAGGTGTGGTGGCAAAAGACTCCACGTCGCCAGTAACTTCAACTTGTAAGTCTTCAAATTCAGACGTCAAATTTTCGAACGATTTCAGAATTTCTTCAGTAGAAGGATTTGGATTTTTAAGAGCTTCGTTGAAAACTGCAATCTTGTCGTAGATTTCGCTGACCATTTTCCTGACAGGTCCAGTTACGACAACACCAACACTTGAGAGCGCACAGAGGAAAACTTTCTTCTGAAATTTCAAATCAGCCTTTCCAGTTTGCAAGTAGTTTATAAATAAATTGAAGCTCCCGCTGACACAAAGTGGCACTGCATCAACAGCTGATTTGTTGGAGAAAAAAGTTAAACATGTTCACGTCATAAATACTCGTACCAACCGCTGAACGCCACGACAAACAACAAGACAATAACTGAGAATTTCATCTTCGATTTTTTTTCGGTCAAATTAAAACGAAAGACTGAAGAATATAAATTGTGCCGCTGATATTTATAGTATAAAATTTATACTGAAATATTGGAACGAGAACTGAAGGCATCATCGAGGTGACGAATAACGGCTGGACAAGCACTAAACAGTTGTTCACACTCACTCGAAGACATCCGAACTGAAATGTAATGAAAACGTTCTCCATTGCAAAGATAATTTTAATATTTTCATTATTTTATTCTTTCATTCGACAAATATTGAGAGTAAAAATCTTTTCATTGTGGTTGCGAGTAAGCTGCAAGTGCTTCGAAGAAGGTGAACCACGAATCAGTGAATTCATCAGTCATGCTTGAGATGTGTTGATACGCCGTTTTCGGATCTTGTGCGTAAGCAGTTATCAGGTTTATCTCTTTCTTGATGGCTCGCATAAAATCAGCGCTGGTTGGTGCATTTCTGAAAGCAACCGCGTTTCCAGTAATTACATTTTGCAGTTGATCAAACAGCGATATCACAGTATTGAATGAGTCGAGAATATCTTCAGTGGTAGAATCTGGATTGATTATCGTTGCGATAAAAACAGATAGCGCATTGTAAATTGCGTCGGTAATTTTCTTGACTTGTCCAGTTACTTGTGCTCCAGAACCTTCGAGTGCACATTCGAAAGCCTTCTCTTGAGCAGCAAGGTCAGTGGACCCGGATTGAAGGAACTCCAGGAAAAGTTGAATGCCTTCGTTAAGGCAATCGGATGTCGGTGCTGCGTGCGTAGCTAATTCGTCAATGGAAAATAATTAGGCACTTTATTTCAAGAACAAATTTTCGTACTAACCACTAAGAGCCACGACGACAAGAAAAGCAACCACTGATAATTTCATCTTCGCAATGTTAAGGAATATGTAGTCGGATTCAAGAGAGAGACTGAGATGATCGAAATACATCGACGATATTTATATCTAATTGGAAATGCGCGCGATGAATTCAAGTGATCAAAGTTAGAATCTAAGCCAAAGACGTCAGAGCTTCGTCTGGAAAACAGTTGCTCACCTTTCGCGATAATAAGTTTTAAAGTTCAATGACAATTAAAAATGTGAAAAACAAGTAACACGTGTAATGCGGAAGTTCTCATCTCATGCGTAACTCACGATCATTTGTTAAAAATAAATGAAGAAAACTAGCGACAATTTTCTGAATTCATTGAAAGCGCGTTTCACATGTACTTCGTTAAATATAAAATTATTTCGGATTAGAAGTGACGCCGCATGCGAGAACTCAATTCATTAGCACAGACTGCAGTTTCCACGACATTGAATGACATATTTCGAAGCTAAGAAAATAAGAGCGATGGATAAGGGGCGAAGATTGAACGATTGCTCAACTCGAAACTTAACAGACACAAAAATAAAATCTCCTCTTCCTCAGATTATTTACAAGGCTGTCGGCTTCAACGTCTGAGCTCCGAGGCAACTCAATAAATTGCAAACTGCAAAATCATGAACTCGTAGTGAGCAGAAATGCAATCGCTTGTGCATCCTAGCAATGCATCAACGTCGAACAAGTTTTACCATTAGAACGTTCGAGCTTATGAAAACACTCGCCTGATTTCATTGTTCGGCATGGCGTTTTGAGCAGAGATTTGCATTTTTGCATTTTCCTTCTGAAAAAGCTTTTTCAGTCGCTCGAGCGAGAAGTGGATTGATAAATTGTCTTCGGTGGTTTATTGCGCTCGAAACGATTTTTGCTAATCGAGGAAGAGTTTAGAAAGAACGAGTAGATTGCTGAGCGAGTTGATTTATTGCTAAGGGTGTGAAGCTTGATGAATTTATCGCCATTCTGGTTTGAAGGTTTCGTCCGAGCAAGCGACGAGCAAATCAATTTTCACTTTAATTTCAGTTTGCACTTGAGTGTTTGAAGTTTAAAATGTCAAAACTTTCTGACTTAGATTTCAGCATTTCCGTTGAGTATGAAGAAGCATCACTTCCAGCAAGTGAAGAAATTGTGCATCTCGACCAAGCCATTGAGATGACGGCTGAGATTGAAGAAGACCTTCTGTCAACTCTCGACTTTCTACATAGCATAATAGCGAAGTACGAAAAGTCGGCAGAGAATTATTTGTTGAGCATCTCACCTGGTGTCAGCTGGAAGAGAGTTGAGTATTTGAACTACACCATTGACGGATTGATAAATGAAGAACGTCAAAAACATGATTTGAACTCGCCGCAACAACATCATAAAGCACCGGAGATAAATGATGGCTTGAGCGCTTCTATCACGCCATCGGAATTAAGCATCATCAATCATTCAAGCGAAGTCAGCTCGGATCTAACCATCAATGATTGCTCTAGCGGTAGCTCCTTGAACCAGCAACTTAAATTCGGTGATGATAGTTTGGATTTCCTTCGACGACATTCGAAAATTCATAACAAAAAAATTAAACTCGAACGAGCTTTGAAGTCTGCACTCGTCTCAGTTGACCGAGGAATGTTCATCAGTGATGGTAAAACGATGAGGGAAAATTATTATCGTTTCAAGCAGGCCAAGATAATGTTAGTGGCAAGACTAAGAAGGTTCCTTAGAAGTCCAAGCACTGTCAGTTCAGACGAGTACAAGTCAGCCACGAAATTTTACAATTGTCGCCCTCGATCCGCATTGTCGCTATCGCGGAAGAATCGATAATTGCTTCCTTTGACTCTGTAATCTGTTTAATTATGTTTTCTTCGCTGTGTTGCCATCGTAAGGCGAGACGCCAATTATATTTGAATTATTAACAGCCACTTAATTAGACTGGAAACTTTTTCTGTTTTCTCTCTTTCAAGTTGTACAAAATGTTTTTCACTGAATTAATTATGGAAATGGAAATCGAGGCAGCAGAAGTAGAAATCAGCCGAAAGTTTTTCATCTCTCAATAGCTAATTAGCTGAAAATTAAATTAAAAATAATTCCGCTAGTCGAAGCAAATCCTGTAATTAGGTTTCTCTCGTTTCTCGCCTCTACCTTGGTCAGAGTTGTTGGTCTTGTCTTGTTTTTCTTGGCGTTGGCAACGAGAACAGCGATGAGAATTTATAGGAAAAACTCTTGAAAATCGCAAATGGAAATTTATGCAATCGACAGAGCAAAATTTCAATTTCAATCGAAACTGATGCACGATGCTGATCTCAGTCGAGTGTTACCTTCGAACCAACTGTTTTTTCAAGTGAGTAGAAGCGTGAACATGCAAGCGCTCTTAGACAAAGGCAGTAAAATGGCAAATGAGATACAAAGCAGCTGCTAGCGTTGCCACATAAATTTTCCAGGTTCTTTAACAGGAGAAGTGAGAGCGGATATAAAAAAGCGATCATAACATAATGCTTCGGAAACAAATGGCATTTTTCTGCTTCTCCTCGAAAATCATGCTCGGAGTTTGTTTTGCCAAGTTTTTCATCTGCTATGGCAGTTAAAGAATCGAACAACTTTCTCGTTCTTCCCAGCCGAAATTCTCGTGTAAATCCCTTTTAATGTTTTGATAAGGCATAAAAAACTTTTTTCTCTCTCGTCTCCCCATCGGCTTAATGCGAGTTTTCATCGAGAATTCTTCCGTAATGTGTTACATGTGTTTGATGTGCGAGAGAAAAGGTAGCAACTGCGTATGAAAAACCATTAAATGTTTTCTTTTCGGCTCCTCCAACAATATTGCGATGCTTACCTTTAATGCATTGCGAAAATAAATAACTAGGAGGAAAGTTAAAATGTTGTGTAGAAACATTATGGATTGAAGATGAATGAGAGGCAAGCGGTGCGATAAGATGCGGTGGATTGTGATGAGAGGGGAAGCTTAAGTGAAGTATCGAAAGCATTAAAGACTTTGTCGGAAGTTTTGTATCAACACAAGATGTCTGGTAGTTAGCTGAGATATCTTCCAATAATTCGTAACCTGGCAATCGTTTGAAATGTTTTGCTGTTATCCCAAAGATCATTAAATAATCCAAAAGATACAAGAGATTTCAGTTATCAGCAATATAAGAAACACATCTTAAATATTTAATAACAAATTTCTTTGATCATTTCGTTAAAACTTCTGAAGACTTTTACATTTAAAAAATGTTGCGTTGTTTCTTTTCCCGTCTGTTCAATCTTAAATTTCAAAGAATTTCCCAACTGAGCATCCAACAGAGCTGACAAGAAGACTAGAAAGTATTTTTTGCTCCTTATTTTCCGCCCGTTTACACACGAATACTTAATCCAGCGATGTGTCAAGGGTTGCCTAGCATGTCCTTCTCCTTTCTTTCGTGCCATTCAAACGTTCAACGTAGTTGATGGATGATGCCACTTCAGATGCGAGGGATTATTTAAGCACAGTTGAAATCATAAAAATCATAAATAAAACATAAACTTTTTAAAAATGATATGCGTGAATGTTTCGCCCTTGCTGCGAACGAAGGGTGGAGATGGAATAAATGAATTTTTCATTTGCAAGGAGCAATTTTCACAGCATTGCGAGTCAGGTGCAAGTTGAAAGATTTTCCGGGAAATTTCACAAAGATGCAATTAAGTAGCACGTTGCGAGTTACACGAGATTTCAATAAAAGAGGAAATGGAAAAATTCTTTCAAGAGCTTCCGTCTTATCCCCGATGCCTTTTACCTTCGTGAGTTCGAAACGATTTCACTCAGAAACATTTTTCACCGACAGCTTTCAGGCAGACGAAAATGAGAAGAGAGCGAAACCTCATTTCATGTGTGGATGCATAAGATGTTAAATGGATGTGCTGCGAGTTTACTTTTGGCGCTGCGAAAGATGAAATTTGATTTCGTCCCTGCCTCAATCTCTCATCGTTCTTCCCCTCGCCAACTCCACAACCTCCGCCGTTTTATGATAATAATGTTATTTATTCGCATATGAAACGAAGCACATTTCGCAAGGAATTTTCCGGCTATAATTGTATGATTATTATTTTATGAGAGCAATTTTCCTTCGCTCTCATCTTCCACAGCGAATAAAGTTTGTCAAGAATGAGATGAAAAATGTTGGAGGAAAAGAAATGAATGTAAATTTTTGAATATCTTATCATGCAAATGTGGAAATTTGGCAAGGAAAGAAATGCTGTAATAACCGAAGAACAGGAAAACTCCAGAGCGAGAAAGAACGATTGTCGTTGAAGAAGAAAAATTTAATTTTTGCATAGCGAACGCGGCGCGGCGTTCGCGAGCATTTACTCAAAGAATACTTTCCAGATATTCCTGCAATTTTAATAAACTCGCATAAATAATGTTGTCGATGACAAGGCCGAGCAGGGCGAATTTATATTCATCGAGCATTCTTCCCGCGAGCTTTTCATGTACAAAATTTTTCCGTGTTTTCGTCCAGCATTCCTGTTCGTGCTTTGCGGTTGAAGGTAACTTTCCTCGAGCTTTAACCACACAAAGCTCTGCTCGTCCACATCCACAACATTGGTAAACAAAGCCACGGCGCCCGGGCCATAATTAACTTAATGGAAAGTTTGTACCTTCGAGGCAAATACACTTCTGTTGGCAAATAAACTCTTCCCTTGGATCCGTCGTCTCCGGTTATTGTTTCCGAGTACAATCTAAAGTCTTTAAAGTTTAAACCAACACGATACGGCAAGCACTCTCTGGGCGAGTGTTCGACGATAAGCCAAAAGGTTTCGAATTTAATCAGTAAAACCCCCAGCCAAACCTCATGTTTATGTTTGCTTGCCAGCCTTTTTTGGCCTTAATGCAAATTTAACTGCGAAATGCATTTTGCCAACAAACGAGTGTAGCTTTCTGATTATTTTATTTCTCGACTGCGGTTCAACACAATAACACAAACTCATAACGTGGAGCAAGTTTATGTTCACAATTATTTAAATGTGGGTGACAGACGGAGCTTTAAAGTTTGCAGCTTTTGTTGAAGAAAGGAAAACTTTAAAATCGAATTAAACATCGATGAAAATAATTTTTTCTGCTTCACTTTGAAAGTTGATTAAACTCACAGCGAAAAAAGTCTGAAGCTCTCGCTCGATTTCATCCCTAAATGTTTTATATTCATCATCGTCCATTTATTTCGAGCACAACCGAGCGAGCACACAAAAAAATTCACCGAAACAGCAAACATGAATAAATTTCATAACCAGCCACTCTGATTGTTTTCCAGCACCGGAGGGGGAAATTTGAAACTATGGCCGAGAGCTTTATGATCGCTTTAAAGAGAATAAATTACGAGGAAAATTGTAATTTTTTGCTGACATAAAACACGATGTAAACTTCTCCCCACATCAATTCGCTTGTAAACATAGCCGACTAACTTCGAGCAAATTCCTGCACCGGAATGTTGTATGAATTTAATTTATAATTTTAATAAACTGGATAATTAAAATATTCTCTCCGTCTCTAAGCCCTTTTCGATACGAGCTGGCAGCAAAACTCTCCCATGGGATAAGGTTTTGAGTTATTTCGATGATGGGAGGGCGGAGAGACGTTTTAATTTTTTGCCAAGCTCTCGAATCACGCAATAAAACTTTCTAATATTTTCACTCCCAAATGGGAAAACAACAACAACAGCTTCATGTCATAAAGTTCCAAATTTCTGCTGATGTGCCGGGAAAATTTCTTTCACCCCGCCTGATACGAGTCGGCACTCCCGAGAGGGGATTAAAGGAGACAGAGAGCTGTTTAAGTGTTGTGGAAGAACGAAAAGTTTTTTGAAATTAATTTCGTTTTTAATTAAAAATTTTGAAGTTTCCGAATTCAACCCTCTCAGTCGTGGCTCGATTGAATCCATAAGTCATCCCAGGCGAATATTTTCTCCTCCATTGGAAGTTCTTAACCACAGCAAACATTATCGTTTGCCATTGCCGTCTCCGCTTATTCATTAATTTGGATAAAAACTGGCGTAATACGTTTTGACATGTTTAAGCTGATTTCACTTTACAGAAAAAACTTTTCCCCCCACCTCGCCTGTTGTTTCGTTGTTTTCCATTATGGAATGTGTAAAAGTGTAATTTTTTATTGTCACCGGGAACTTTTCGCTTCTGAATGGCAGCGACGCCGAGTGCTTTTGTATTATTTTAACAAAAAAGTTGCTGTGTTGAGAACATAACGTGGAGCTTTTCGAGAGCTTTAGGGCTGAGCTGGAAATGTGAAAAAGTTTCTCACTTAGATCGACTGAATAGACGAGGGCGACAAACATGAAACTTCAAGTTGAAACTAGCAATAAAGGCAATTAGGTTCATAAATATTTATTCAATTTAGTTTTGTTAAGTGCATGTTCGACCGTCGCTCACCCTAAGATTGTCATGTAAGCATTTTTCCCGTTCAAGAGTGAGTTTTAACTGTTGTGGTAGCAACAAGAGTTTATTAATGTTGTGTTGTCATAGGGGGTTGATGAGAGGAGCTGCTGGCATGTTGAAGAGTTTATTTTTATATTTCACCCCGGGATTGAGCGAGCTGAGTATTTGAGTAAATAAGTGGCTTTCTGCCTCTATTGACATTTCGTACCTCTCAGTGAAGGAGAAAAGCATTTCGCATCGCTCTACATAAATATTTCATTCACCGTGACGGGAGCTCGACTCATTCGATGATGAAAAGTCCCATTGATTAATTTTACAAGGGCTTCTAGCTTCATGCCTTCCGATGAGGCTTTGTGCTGTTCATGAAAATCCCCTTTCAATATCTCGAAGAAAGAAAAATTGTTGACGTTTTGTCGATAAGAGAAGAGGCGAGACTTGGGTGGAAGTGTTTTCATAAAGCGATAACTGGAGCATGAACGCAAACATTGCAGGAATCGTTTCCTCTTTCACACAATGGATAATCAAAACCTTTCATTTCTGCTGCAGGAAACTCGTGAATCACGAGTCGTGATGGAAGAGATTTCATGATGAAGGAGTCGTGATGAAAATCATCGGCAGATGAGACAAGTCGGTTTCTTCTCTACTTGCAGCCGACAGTAATTAAACGAATTTCGTCCTGATGTATTTGCTTTAATTCTCTCCAGACATTGGTTAGCGCAGGGTCTCGAAACAACAGGATTATCATAAATCATCGCAAACTTACATGGGAAAGCGAAATTAGCGTCGTCCCTGAAATGCACGAGAGAAAAATCCGCCTTTAATTATTCAGCATAAAAAGGGATTTTCTCTCCCGCACACGACGGGAAAAGGGAAACTGATGAAAATTTAATGAATCTTAGGATTGCTCAGGGTGGAAATACTTGAGATCCTTCAAATGCAGTAAAAACTAGTCATGCGTGATTCATTTCCATTGTAAATATATTTCGACAGTTCACGTTTTCTGCCGCCAAAAAAACGCTTCCACCCCCCGACGACTCCTCCGTCAATTTGCGAAAGTACCCTTTTCCGCATCCGCTAGAGTGGAAATTTAATTTCTTTCTCAGCTTACCAATTTTCCGATTATTCCGCCTCGCAATTTCTGCTCTCGCTCCTCACTGTTTTATTTTTTAATGCTCGCTGCCTTTCTTGGAAAGAAGATCGGAATTAAGGGAGAGTAACACAGTTTCCAGCATTCTAACAGTATCGCTGCGACATCCAAAATTATTTCAACGATGAAATCGATCTGCGTAGCTTTCAAAGGAACTCAATTTACAGCTTCGACCTTTGGAATATTTAATTCAGCCTACGTCTGTCTCCATTGTTCAGCAACAGCAGCAAAAGGTTAACAGTCGAGTTTATGGCTCGTCCCTCTTGCCAAACATATTTCCTCTAACTGCTGGAGTCTTACATCGTTTCTTGTGCTCCGTCAGCAAGAAAAAACTGTGAATGTCTTTAATTAAAGTCGGAAGGGCGAACGGAGGCCAGAAGTACAATTAAAACATTAATAAATTATGACTCAACGACATTTTTCAGATATTAAACGCTCTGAGTCGATGAATGAAGACGGGAAGAGAAGAAAAGATTCTGCAGACATGAGAAAGGTTGCGAGGAAAACCCGAGAACATTATTTCAAGACATTCTCTTTGAAAGGGAAAGCCAAGAAGTTTTCAGGAAGACGTTCGCCTGCCTCCCGACAACTTTCGTGAACGCTCTCAAAAAAGCAATTTTCTATCAACTTCAACAACCCTAAGCAGCAACACCAGCGGGAGGAAGTAATATAATCTTATTAGGGGAAGAAATTTTGAATTTTTCATGTTCCATCGGCATCCACTTAAAGCAAAGACTTCGGCCAAATGCCTCCGATGATAGTCAAAGATGTGCTGCTGCTGCTCTTCTCGATGGCCGTAAAAAGTTTTCGTCCTCCTTCCCCACTCGTCAATCCGGTCGATAGAAACATCTGCTCACCCGAAGCACTGCTAGAGACTTGTCCCTCCCCCCCATTTTTAATTTCACGAATGGATTTATTGTTTTCTGTGTTGCGTAAGACGAAAAAGGCTCTCCTGTCACGACAATAAAGTTTGCTCGGCCTCGTGAGTTTGTCGAACAACAGAAAAAGGTCCTGACCGAGAGAGAGTGAAAGGAAAGGAAAAACACAATAGCTTAAGTGCCTTAAATGCCGAAACTCTTTTAATATCGAATCTTTCTTTCACTTTCACTTCCTCTGCTGCTTTGCTAGTCCACCCACAATTCTTTTCCATCTCTGAAAAGTGTTTGGGACGTCGCTGACTCTAAAAGAAGAGAAAATGAGGAGGTTCAGCCTCAGCTGTGATCATCCAAAGGGTGTTTTCAGTTTCGTTGCTGTTGTGTGATCGAGATAATCACATGGAATAATTTGCTATGTGATAATTCTGACGGAACATGCAAACTCTCCCCGTTTTACGAGAGAGAAAAAGGGGAATCAAAAAATCAAATCAGAGTAATGAAATATTTATAAATGTGCGGGAGGGTCAAGAGCTCGAATTCTCCTAGTGTCGATGCCATTGTTGTGTTGTGGAATGTTTTTCCGGTGCAGGGTAAATTCTTTACACGCATTTCACTCAGTTCTCATTCGCAGCCTCCCCTCATTGCTTTGATTCATTTCCCTCCTTACGAACCAGCAATTTAATGTTCGTGCATTTGAAATTGGATGTTGGAGGATTTACAGCGCGACGAGTTTTTCATGAGAAAAGGGTCGAAGCCCACATGAGAATCCTCGAATATATGTTTAGCTTTTTTGTTCACAAGATGACCAGACATTGAAGATTTGGCGACTAAAAAAGGAAGAAAATTAATCAAGCAAATTCATGCAGACAATTTTATTCCTTCACAGAAAATCTTCAACCGATTTTCCTTTGCTCACAACAACTTATTGTCATGTAAAGCGCCCCAACATACTTTGATTCCTTTTTTCGTTTTACAACTTTTTAATACACGTTAAAGTTCAATGAACAGAGGTTTTTGTTGTAGTTTATTGTCAATGCGAAGCTCCGCACATTCCGTTGGAATCTCGCAACTTTCAATCATTTGCTCTCACAGTTCTTTGTGACGAAACTCGTTGACGATCCCAACTTATCTCAAAAGCAGCGGCATCAACAACAAGAGGGGATGTCATGTCACGAGGAAAATTCCTTTTCCACTTCGAGTGATTAATCGTGAAATTGAAATGAAATTGACAATGTGGTTTCCACATGTGACTTTCCCTTTCCTCTGCTTCGCCTTCATTGTTTCACAATGTGTCAATAAATCTGATAAAAAAGTCGAAAGAAAGAAAATCTTTGACACAATTGAATTGTTTTCCCTTCTTCCTACCGGCAACTTTATGTTTCCTCTATAAAAACTGCAATAAAAGCAACACACATGTAACCAGCGATCGGTGTGGAATTCGACATCAAGTAGATAATAAAATATCTGAGGCGAATTAATTGTAGTCTAAATGCATTATTTACCAAATGGAAATTCGCCCCCGCAATGAAACGAAATGAAATCGAAATGAGAACGTAAGGAGAGGGGAAGGAACTTCAGTTTTAGTATCGGTCGCCCTCCTTTCCCTCTTGAAAGGAATTGGCAAATAAAAAGAAGTTTTACGAGTTTCGTTTCCCGGTGGCGGCTCGCAGTGAGGAGCTCATTTGGGAGCTCCGTCCCGATCCATTGAGTTTTTCGATTTGAGCAAAACAAAAAAACTTTTCTTCCTTCCATGCCGGATAATTTATTGTTGTAAGTAGGTCGATGGGACGTCGATGTGGCAATCGGAAAAAGCAACGAAATCGAAGAGGGAAAGAAAGAAAGTTAATTTAACGAAAGAGCCATAAACGAATTAATGAAGTCTTTAGGAAAATTAATGCGATCGATGTCGGCAGCGAAATGAATACATAAACTGCGGGCGATATTCACGCAACCAAATGAAGCGGAAAATTGCAAATAAAGTAAATTTCTGACGAACTTTTCCACTCAGAGAAGTCCCACGGCGAATTTTTCGCTCTCTCCAAATTGAACATTTCGGAACTCGTTTGTAATAATGCTTTGGTTTAGAGTGGGAAAGTTTAGCAGTCCTTTTAGAACGAGCTCTGCCGTAGCGAATCAATTCTATCATGCCACAGCTACTTCTTAAATTGATTAGATTCTATTGGACACTCTGATATACATGTACGATTTATTGTAATCTAACTACACGTTAGTCATTTTATTTTTGCATACCAACCAATCGAATAAAGCGAACAAAATTTATCGAATTCGAATCTACATTCTGTTCCCCCGAACGGCAGCTTATTCAAACTATCAACCAACTTTTTGAATGAGTTTTCCAATTACTTATTTGAAATATCTTTTGCTGCTTTGTCAAGACAACATTTTTCTCGTTCGATAAAAATTTTGTATTCCAAACATCGCGAAGTTAAATTATCGTTTGATTTAGAAACTTTTCCTCCAGTTTAACACTGACACCAAAAGCTTTTTGATCTCAATCGCAAGGATGCAAGTGAAAAATAGTCAATTCCCCCCTCAGAACGAAAATTCTCATCTGCCAACATAACTTGCAGCTGTTACACGATTTTAAAATAAATTTCTGTCATCAGTCTTGCTGACGGAATCAAATTTATATTTCTTATTCATTCAAATTTGAATTGATTCAACAGAAGAGCAAAGCACGGCAGGCTTGTCCTATTATCAGGAGGAAAGAATTTCTCGAATTGAATTAAATTTCTTTAAAGAAGTCGACAGGGAAAATCCATTAGGTTAGTCAGATAACTTTTCATTTGTTAAAAGATTTCTACAACTTTCAAGACAAGTGAAGAAGCTTTTCAACTTGGGTTTGGTTTCTCGAGCTAAATTTGATCAACTGTCATCGACGAATTCTCCCAATTGCACGAGAAAAATGTAATTTTCCATTCCAGAAAGCTATCGACTTCCGCAGTCCCGCGACCTCTTTGTCATCGATATTTTTTGTCGTCTTAATTCTCGATCGATGGAAATTTAATTGCGATAAAGATTTTCATCTTAAAGACTGTCTCGCTCCTCGACTGACAAGAACGTTTCCAAAGTTCGGAGAAATTAAAATGAATTTAATTTTCTGATAGAAATCGGATGAGAGCGCGGTCGGAATGCGACAGCAACGTCGAAGGAGAAATTTTATCGGAGGCGATGGAATAATGCAAATTGATTTCTCCTCTTGAAAATTAACATAACAAAAAGAGAAGAACGGCGATAACAATGATGTATTTAGCTATCGGTTGTTGATGACTGTCGAAACTTTTTGCCGCTCCTTGGCACAGACTAGAGAGGAAAATGTTTTCCTTCGTCTTCTTCTACAAACAAACAATCGACAAGAGATGAAAAAGATCATTAAAAATGAATTGAGAATTTTTCGAAGTGGATTCCGTCTTTTTGCGCACTTCACAGTGATTTGTATTCATGAGTTAAATTGGATACTTGAACTTCCAACGAACAAGTTGAAGTTGAGCAGAAGAAAACCGGTCGAGGATAAACACAATTAAGCTCACAAACAAAGAGCCTCAAAGAGAAACGGAGAAAAAAAGTAATGAAAAGTCATTTAAATTTTTAATTTTCAATTGCAACATTAATGAGAAACAGAAAGCATGAAAGCGAGCGATGGAGATGACAGATGGAAAGCTTGTGATAAGAGATGCAGCGCTTCTAGCTCCTTGTTACGAATTCAAATGGAAAAGTTCTGATTGCTAAGGGCGGAGAACTCAAGTGAGCTCAGCAATCTTCCACCCTGAATCAGCATTAGCATCGTTAGTTGCTGCTTACGAGGATTTCTTGAACCCTTCTTAACGCCAACATCAAAATTCATTTGCATTCGTCGTTGTCCGACACCGCAACAGACATCAGCGACTCAAGTCACGCATTATCGCCATATTTCTCATCGTCGGAGCTTTTATTATTTATCATTATTTCGTGAAATATCTTGAAATAAAAAAATCATAAAGAATGAAAATTTTAGGAGAACGCAAGACGGAGGCGGACAATGATTGAGGGTTGAATGTTTTATAAGACGGAGCCTTTTTACATTTTCGAGATGCTGGCGAAAGGCAAGCTGAAGATTCTTGGGTCAGTTAACAAATTTTCTCTCTCTTCCTCCGCCTAACAAAGGCGAGGAAAATACTTTCCTTGGATAATAAAAGTCCTCGTTGCAGAGACGGGAACAAGGAAAAATCTTTTGAACAGAACAACGGAGGAAGAAAGACAATCTTTATTATTCATAAGATTTTCTGGAACTTCGTTTTTGTGTGTGTTGTTTAACAATTGCGCTCGGCCTTCTTCAACTTTTTTTGTTCACATGCTGCTCATATTTCAAGACCGAGATAAATTGGGGCAATAAAAATCCGAGCATTCGAAGAATTAATCTTATCCCTTTCGCTCCGCTCCTTCCTTCACTTTTAAGTGAAGATTATTGGCATCGTTTGCAGTCTGTATCCAAGGGATTTTTCACCATGATGATAATCTTGAGCTCGGATCGAGCAGGTCATAGAATTCTACGTCTTATCAGCACAAAATGTTGTCATTATCCTTTGCCTCGCTTAACTTCTTCTTGCTTTCTTTTCATGGTAGGACTGCTCGAGGGCAATAAATCGATGATTATTACTGCCGAGAAGAAAAGCTCTACTTAATTTTCCAATTTCCGTGATATGCAAGAGAGTTTTCCTTCCCTCCGTCATGTGCTTTATTTTATTTTCACCGGCTGTGAGCAAGAAAAAAATCGAAACAATTTCCGTTCGATTTCCTCTCTCGCCTGCCGCTTGCTAATAAACAACAACACAAGGACCTGGCTCAAGCTTCTCCTTTCTGCTTCGATCATATTTTTATGATTATTTGGATGCGGAAGAAAATTGGAAATGTTTATTGCGAAATTTGTTTCTTTTTATATTGCGGTTTTCCTTCGCCCACTCGAGAGCATCGTGAAATAATAAAAAGACGGAAAACCGTTTATCATAATCAGTCAGCAATAAAATCAAGTTTGATTGTTATATTATTACATTTTTTATGGTCCAAGTCGTTTCTCTCTACGAGACAATCTTAATCTTCTTTTCATTGTCGTCGCAATCTTTTATCTTCCAGCAGACAAAGTTTCCTGATAATTGAAAGAAATCGATTTTGCTATTCATTAAGACGAGACGCGCTCGAGCGAATATTTAATATTCCCCGGGAAAAACTGGATAAAACGGAAGTAGTTTAAAATCTTTTGTGTCGTTTATGTGAATCAGTTCACTGCAGTCTTCAGATAACTAACGACTCATTTCAGAAGAATCTTTAAAAGTTATCAAACGGATTTAATTCATGTGCCCAGATGTTATAAGGTTTCGCGATCCTCAGTTCAGCGGAAAGCATCAAATAAATAAGAAACGGTCGCTCTTACTTTGACGATTAACATGTCTCTCACTATTGCATTCAGAAGCGTGATTCTTGAGTATAAGATTCTGGTTAAATTTGACTTCCATCTACATCCTCACCTGAACTGTGCCTGAAAATCCAACGAAGTTTTAATTGGAAATTGTCACTTCATTCGTTTAACTGCATTTTTTCAATCTGAAATCGAAATGAAACACGCTCAGTGAATGACACTTAAAGTTCTCTGAAAACTTTACTCGATTTAAGTTTATTATAAACAATAAAGTAAATTTCTTTGAAAAGTTTCTGTAGGAAAGCGAGTTGGGTTTCTGTACAGGACGAATTGCATTTCGGATAGACAATGCGGAGGCGTGAGACGATGTTAAATGACAATTTTACAGATGATTTCCGTTCAATTCCGCAAAAGTTTTAGCTCGAACGAAAATTTACAAATAAATTAATAATGGAACATTAAAAAACTATAAAATATCCATTTTCATGATGTTCATTAAACGATGAAATTAATTAATAATTTAAAATGTTTTTCAGCTGACTGCGCTGTGCGAAGCGTGGGAGGAGGCAGAAAGGGAATTGAAAATTGAGAGCGACGCGCATTAAGAATTCCACTGATTTTTGTCAAATAAATAAAAAATTTATTGCGTTAAATTTCCCAACAAAGTTCTCGATTAAAAATTTATAATTGTTGTCGGAAAACATAAAAATAAAATTATGAAACAGAAATTATATGGAAGGGCGGAGTGAGAGAGCAACCGTGGCGAGTTTGCTGAATGTTCAACCAGCTTTAAAGCTTCAAAAGCTGTCAAACTTTACATGAGGGATCGACTGCAAGTTAGGTTACAAAGCTTTAAATATTTTTAAATGCTACCAATGCTCGTGGCTTCCAAAACGTAATGAAACTTTACACAAAGGCTCAAGTTTTGAATGCAATAGCAAGACATAAAATGAACTCCCAGCTAGTTGATTAACTGACAAACATTCTCGATGATCCCTTAAAAACATTTCTCGATCGATTTTCGGACAACATAGTGTTTCATGGCTGATAGCTGGTCACTCGCCTCCCTCAACTCAATGCAGTTTTCCATTTGTCAACCCGTTTGGGAGTTTACTATGAAAAGCGCCCGGAAAGCGGAAAAATTATTTCACATTAATAAATGAAAAACAATAATAAAATCTCGGGACGAATGACTGCCGCTGCTTGCTATCAACGACGAGTGTTGCAGTTGAAAATCTCCGCTCGCTGTAAATTCAATGAACATTGTTTTAAATTATTTATGACCGTCCATTTCGACAATCGCTTCGAGAGTTTTTGCGCTCGTCGCGTCAACTAAAAAATGGCACATAAAGCTCCGCTCGCCTCCTCTCAGCCACAAATCATAAAAAGTCGAAATGGTAAGGAGAAAGAAATTAAAGTCTACACATCGGGCAACATGTCGGCGAGCAGTTCCTTCTCTGTGGGCGTCAAGGCGCTGGGGAATTTGATGTCGAACGCGACCAGAAGGTCGCCTTTTCGAGTCGGATCTCGGGGCAAGGGCAGGCCATATGTTTGTATTCTCTTGACGGTATTTGGTTTGATTATTTCGTGTTTTGTACTAATTCGCAGCTTATCACCGGTCATCGTCGGCACTTCGAATATCACGCCGCAGAGAGCCTGCAAAGAAATCAGAAGCGTTATCGTCTCATTATAATTACGCAGCTCCGCAGATATTCAATCATTTAGTCTAATAGCGATCTCATGTTCCATTCACTCACATAATCGACATCATTAATTTCGCACCACGGCAAGCACAACAAACATGAGCCGAATCATCATTCATGTTAGAGGCAACCGGCTGCAACGAGCGATGATTAATTTTTCTGCTATTAATTTATTAATTTCGGCGCTTAAAATGAAATCTCCTCATAATGCGATAAGCAATTTATCAAATTTAACATGAAACGCAATACTTCAAGTCCACATCTCAGCGGATGCTGCAGTCCATCCGATTATGGATCGCAGTTTAATCGCCTTACGAGTTTCTTTGTTTTCAAATTTCTCGCTGCAGCGACTAACGCGATTTAAGAGATTTGAAAAATAATTTAGGCGCAGGCAAAATTTTCAATGTAACCAGCTGTGCAAATTCGTCGGGAATTCCTTTTTTATAAGCAACATTGAAATTCAATTTCGCCGTAAGCATCCGAAGTGCACCAAGGATTTTAATAAGATTTATTAATCGCTGTACTTCCAACAGACCACCAAATGTGGTCAGCCGAACAAATGTGTGCTGACCCAATTTCTCACGTTCGACCCGTGGAAACCATTTATGGCCAAGTTCGCAGCCTTTCGTTTAACTTGTGATTCATCGACGTCATCATCAATAATTGATTGGTCTCCTCCGCAGTTAATCAACGACGATGCGACGAAACAGTTCACATTGAAGATCGTTAAGGGCGAAGCGCTGCTGATTGCTCTCGCTCGAAAATCGAGAATGAAAATTGAGGACGCTGTTCCCGTTATCGTAAAATTTTATCGCCACGGACATGAAAACATTGTTTTTAATGAAAAAAATCGTTAACGACTTTAATTCGATTCATAAATTCTTTATTTCATTACATCGCTGTTTTGGCACCTGATCGAGTTCGCGACGCGCTAATGGCCTCGACGGGTCGTTTCGCCGAAAAAGTTGATTGTTGTTATTTGCCTCATTGTCAACTGAGAGCGGGAGATGACGGTACACGGGCTATTGACATTCATTGGCGTTAATTAGCAAAGCAAACGCTTGAAATTTCTGTCGTCAAAGTCACGTCGAACTTTTAGCGCAACAATCAATCACGGCAATCGGAGAATGTCAGCTTCACACCTCCATCGGTTTTCTCTCACCGGCCGTTTTCGTTTGTACCGCCAGGTGATGTCGAATTATGCCCGCGAGCATCACAAACACGTTTGACAGTTCGCAATATCATAATTAATTATGGCAGGCTTATTAATTATTCCACTCGAGGGTCTTTGCCCGATCGAAATCTGAACTCGGTGCGATGCTTGCTAATGACGGCTACAATTTAATTTCATAGAGCCATTAACACTTCAGCAAGCTACTCGACGACGAGTCAAGTGCAGAAAAGATTTCCAACCACTGGAAGAAGCTCAATTGACTACAGCATGCATCCATTGATTTTTATCTCTCAATTCAATTTAATTTCCTTTCACACATTTCATTGAGCGAACGAGAACGGCACCATAAATGGAATGAACCGAGACTCTAACGTCGATGACGGCGAAGAAAAAGAAAAATTTATGCGCTGAAATTACAAGAAGAGCAAAAATATTTTTTCTCTCGCACGTTAAAACATTTTTCCATTCATGTCCTTCGCCTTGTGGGTGGGCATTGGACGGCTGAAGCTAGAAAATTCAATTTGGAATGTTGTTCTGGGTAGAAAGTTTGCCAGTGATGTCTTAGATTAATCTTCACGACACGTTCAAACTCACAGCTTCCACGGACATTCACTCTCAATTATCCCCACTCGCCTTTTCATCGAGATAAGTGCACAAGTTGTAAACCATCAATAGCCAAGCAGTTTCGTGGAAGATTCGCCTCTTATCCACGTTCATCTGCTGACCATTTACGCTTTCATTCACACACCTCGAGCGAGCAAACAGCAGAATAAATCATAATAATAAACATGGAATGAGGCGAAGCAGCAATGACTTGTGCTGATGCATCGCCGTCATGGGACGCTTCGATTGCCTTTTAGAGATTCACCTCTCGCATTCACAGACAGAGATCACGCAAGTGCTCGAATGACTCACCTGTTTGAGGGTAAGGCGCGCGGTGTATCTGAGATCACTGCCCTCCCGTCTAAACAGTGGATGCGGCTTGTCCCGAATTATAAACACGATGTCTGAGGGAATCTTGCCCTTCGTCTGGTCACCCTCCTTTTGAAATGTGACTTTCGTTCCCGACTTCCAGCCCGGCTTCACCGATATGCTCACATACTTGTCTTCCTTTTTCGGCGTGCCATCTGCTTGAAGAATGCGCCTTGATATTTTCATCTTTTTCACACAACCAGTGTTAATCTCTTCGAGCGTCACGTACAAATCGTGCTCAACAGGCGGGTCCTGAATTTTCTCTTTTTTGAGTGGCGTATGTACGTTGAACGAATGTGACCTAAAAAGGCGAAGAAGAATCTCGTCAGTTGCAGGAAGCGCACGTGTTCTACCCGGTAGACTCACCTAAATGCCGTTCCGAGGCCGTGAGGCGATCGACCCAAACCAAATGGCGACGAGAAGAAATCATCATCGATGCCGCCCATTGACGAGAAGAGATTGTTGTGATGGTTGAAGATGTTGTCGGAATCGAAGAACGAGCTGAACGGATCCCTCGTGCCGAAGAAAGACTCGAAGGTTGCTCGCGGATCCCCGTGGAACTCGTATGAGAAGTTTGAGTTGTTGTTTGTGGTGCCGTTTGATCTGCCTGAAGCCGTCAAGGAAGAGAAAAGAAGGGAAAGCGTTAACTAATGAAAGACTTGAGGAGAAAAGCCGACAGTACTCACTTCCTTTCAACCCATCTTCGCCATATCTGTCATAAACATCACGTTTCTTCTTATCACTCAGCACTTCATACGCTTCGGCAATCTCCTTAAACTTCTCCTCGGCACCAGCTGCTTTATTTTTATCTGGATGATATTTTAATGCTAATTTTCTGTACGCCTTCTTGATATCCTCGTCGGTGGCACCCTTTTGTATTCCCAGCGTTTTGTAGTAATCTTTCCCCATTGCTGCCTTCGCTTTAATATTCCGTAGAACGTTTCGTATGAGAAATTGTAATTGTGATGATGATGATGCTTCGTTTCACCCTCAGTGTATCAGTGAGCGGTTGGGCGACTAAGGTGCGTGTTGATGTGGAGAGTAGTGATTGGGTTTGATGCAGAACCTTTCGAGAAAGCAATGCTCAGCTCCCTGATCGTTAATTCTTCTTTTCACGGATGATTAACTGGTTTTCTGAAAGAATAAAATAGAAGGAAAACTTATGAATTATTAAGAATGATAAAGATGGGAGCGTTCGCCCTTCAAAGAAAGTCTTTTAATTCGTTTTGTCGATAGCCGAGCTTGTAATTGAAGAAAGCACGAGAAGGCGAATGGCTTCCCTTTCGCTACATAATTTAATATCGTGCGATGCTGAAGACACCAAACATCTTTAATGTTGAAAATCTCCGCTATCGCGAACCTCTTCTGACTTCTAATTGGCAGCCAGGGGAAAGGAGAGATTCCTTTCAATGTTTTAAGTCTTCGCGGGCGCTGTTTCGACTGTGTAAATGAGTGTAATCCCTCTCAACCCTCTAACGACAGCATCATAATCGTAAACATGATTCCGCTCGAATCTCCTCCGTCGGAATGAAAAATTTATGCGTGATAAAAGCGTTTAATGAAAGTTAAATTTTCGTGCTCCGTGCTCCTTGTATCTTGAGTCTTTCTTGACATTTAATTTTTAATGATCTGCTAAAATGTCTGCGAGAACTCAGATATGGAAAATGATTTCGCGCCCTCTTCGTGCCTAGGAAACTCTTCAAGTCTTTTTTAAAGGAGATTAATCAAACGCCACGAAGAATCTTTCTCTTGGATGCCTTCGGGCAGAGATTCAGCGAAAAGTTGCGAAATAATGTTTTTGTTTCAGCCTTCATAAACTTTTCTTCTTCCTTCGTCTCCCTTGGGTCGCTTGAATTTTGTGACTAGTCATTCGCTCGCTCGCTCTCGTCGTTTCGAGCCCGAGATTACGTCATGTTTGATTAATCGCAGTTCTCACGACCGCCTTTCACTTTCGCTTTGTTTGTTCCTCGATGCATGCTCTGGGACTCGAATGACTGTACGAAAAATCGCTTTGTTTGCGGCAACAAACACCTGACTGCCGAAAACGGCGGCTGACACGCGTCTCTGGTGAGCGGAGAAGTCGAGCAAGCGTCGCCATAAAATTGTGAGACGTTCAATGTTAATGTTTGTTCAATGTCTCGCGAGTTCTCGAGACTTTCGTTTTTCATTTGAATAATTCACGACGTCGACTCAGACTGAATATCGCGAAATAATTTTGAATATAATAATGCAATTGTTGAAACGATGAACTAGGAGCTTGAACTCGTCTTGAGGCTTCAATGACAATGACAGTTGTGGAACTAAACAAGTGTGAATGAAACAATCAACGGGATTTATTTGAAACCTGCTACGTAATATTCTGGAATATTTAATTGGCGAGACGAATGTAGAAAGCTACTTAGCTTTGAAGTAATATGAAGCCTCGCAGGTATTTGGGTTTGTGACAAAAGTTGTTGACGTGTAGCTAATTCACTTCAATGTATACGAGTCATGAAAGGGGGCACGAGCCAACCTTTACATTCTCAAATGCAACCGACTCTTCCGTATATCACGCAGCTCCATTACTGTGGTTTGGAGGAAGGTTGCAACTTGTGCTGAGCTGGAAATGAACTCAAGGTCTTTCTTAATCCTATCGAGTGCTTTGCTCTTGGAGCTACAAAAAGCATTTAAACCTCTAAAGCCTACACGCAAACCGTACTACACTTTCTAGCTATCAAACTTCTTTTCACAAACTCAACTGCTTTAATCCAACAAGTCTCCGACTCGTCCTTGCTCTTCGCTTTCCTTTGAGCTCCTAAATCACGAAGGAAATGTTTAGCTACGTTTACTCATCGCCGCAAGCAACAGCGTCCCATCTGACGACTAATAATTTTAATGCACACCTGATGAGCTTCTCAAAGTGCTTTGGATGCTTCTGGCACGGGCACCAACTTATTTTCCTTTCAGGATGGTAATCGTAGTGAAGCGTTTTCCTCTTTCAAGCGTTTTCTCACTCATTTTCATGAAATTTATCTGCGTCACAATCATTAACGTAAATCGCGCGCCTTGAAAAGTGTTCCTCATTAAATGCCACGGGAAATCGTCGCTCGACGAGAATAAATTTGTTTGTCTACGTGAACTTATAAATTTTCCCGTGATTTTCCTCCGAAGCCTTCGCTAACTAGTTGAGCGAAGCTCACTTGGCAATTCACAGAGCGATTCCAATCTCAAAGTTTATCGATTTCCTCGACTCGAAACTCGGATTTCCTTCGAAAGCACTTCGACAAACTAAACGTGAATCCATTAACGAGTCAAAAGCAAATTTTCCGCAATTGAAAGCGAAACGCTCGGAGAATTTGTTTTCGCGCGGCAAGCGCTCGAGCTCAACCGCGACTCTTCTCTCCTTCAAGTCTTGTGAGTGAGGCGAAACTTTCTCGCTTTTCCTTCAATTCCGATTCGGACGGAAAAGCGTTTTTCTCGCACCTACACCAGCAGCGACCTGATATTTCCCCACTTGTGAAAATCGCATTTACGATGATGAAACAAGCATTAAAATAGCATTTTCCGTGAGTCTAAATATATCCGAATGAAGAAGAGTTGGATTTCTCTTTCCCAAACAAACTTGCTCTAAAAATAGAAAACGTGAAAAGTTTTTCTAGCTGGCGAACACAGCCAAAGTTTAATAATATCCTTCAATAAGAAAAATTAAGCGATGATGGGAACTTGAAACTGTTTTCGAAGTAATTTCCACATTTGTGTTATTGTCGGTGAAAAGTTTCGTCTCGGAAAATGTGGAAATCAGAGTCGAAGCGAAGCTTTTGGTAATTAAGGTCGGGAGATCGTTTATTTATCTTCGAGATTGGTTGCACTTTGCGACGTTGTGTACATTCAACCTGAAGCTTTCCCTTAAGCTTTCGACAAGGAAAACTTGTGCCACGAGCTAAAAGACACAAACATAAAATTTAATTGTTCATAAAATTTGTCGTCTTGCTACAAATTAACAGTCGGAGTTGCAGAATGTCTTGCGAGAAACGTAAACAAACAAAAGTTCCGCTCGCTCGCAAATTGGGTCAGAATGATTTTAATTGCGGGGAAAGGGAGGGAGAGAATTTCCGCTTTCTCGTGCACTGATTTTGTTGAGGTAAATGGAGCGCAAATTGGGCGACGAAGTTCTTATTCCGACGATAATTTCTCTGCAGCGAAATAAACCGCGGAAGCACAAGCGATAATTTATCGCTAACAGTTCTGTTTGTCTTAGCATCACGATGAACTTGCGCTGTGATCTGTTTGCTCTTAACGCCGTGGACGGCGTTGCTTGGCATTGATGATTGAAACGTCAGATGATAATGGAATTGTTTGACAGTCACATCAATGGAAATCAACGCTTATTGAAACCGAAGCGCTCTCATCAAGCCGGCAAACTCGTAGTCTGCAGCTCCATTAAATTAAACGAACAGCCGGAGCAAACAATCCATTAAACCACTCGACCCCGACAGACGACGCAAGAGCAAGAGCAAATTGTTCTTAATTACTTTCATTTTACAGCAATCGATTGGATCCAATTTCTGTTTTGATTACAGCCAATTCGAGAGTGAAGCTTTTCCGATGCTGACGACATGAAAAGCAACGGACAATGGGCAATTAAAGCGAGCACACGGGAACACCGGCTGGGGGTCACCGGGAAATTAATGTGAAGTTCTCGGCGAGAAGCGGGAGAAAGCTAGCGACAAATTGACTTTCCAAAGCAACGTCGAGGCAAAACTTTTTTTAGTGGAAGAGCGAGGACGCTTGTCTGCTGTCATTTGAATAATGAATTTAGCCAATTTTTCCTCGTTATCGAGCACGAACAGCGCCAGCAATTGTCAATTGAGCTTCGATTCATATCAATTGGGCCGTGAAAATTGGATTTCGGAGTCTGCTGCTCGTTGTGCCAATTAAATTGGCCCTCGTAAGCCCCCAAATGCGAACTTTATTCTGCAGAAGTTTCTTGCATCGCAATTAACAAAATAATTAATTTTCTCGCTCGAATTTTCTTTTCTGGAAAAGCTACAAAATCGCAATTATCCCACTTAATGTCATTTTTCTCTCACTCGCTATCTGAATTTTTATTTCGCTGCAGAAGGAGCACAGCGTTTGGCTTCGAGTCAGACGATGAGGAAGAAACTTTTAGACAGCCAAATTACCAAGAAAATATGATAAACTACTTGAGAGATAAAGCAAACAAGACGAACGAGGAATTTGCGAGGGAAAATCTTTCGCTGGAAACTATGAACAGAGTAAACAGCTTTTGCGATAAAATCGTGAAAGGATTTCGCTCCTCGAGCCTGGAAGCAGCAAAGCGATGTAAATAATAAATAAAAGTACATGCGGAGCATGAAACAAATTGCCCACGTAGCATTTTTATGAAAATCGAGAGCATAAATTATGTAAAAAGAGTTTTTCCTCCCGTCGATCCGCAAACTTCGTTCCAGGTCTCCTCGTCATGCGGGGGCGAAACAATACCGAAAGGCGACGTCAAAAAAATCACAGCGCGAGATTTACGAGTTGAAAACTTGGGGAGGAAAATCTGTCGGTGAGCGTGGAAGAGTTTACGACTCGAGTGTTGCAAGTTTGCAGCGTGAAAGTCTCGTGAGACTTTTTAAGGAGTCTCGAGCACACTTTCAGTTAGCGAAATTATTTCCAACCTTCTCTGTTGGCTTCTCGCAATTACAACTTCCATGTAGAGCGAGAGAAAAATTATTTTTAAGTTGCAACGTGAGCAATTATGAACGTGAACTTGGAGAATTATCAACTTGGAGTCTGACGGGGCATTAAATATTTATTTCGCAACGGAGGGAGAACGACGCTCAATGGGACAATTGCGATACTTTGTTTTATATTCATGATTATTTCACCCGCTTTGCATTCACGGAGAGAACGTGATTTGAGCTCAAGCGACTTTCATTGACTCTATTTGGATCAAAGTCGCCGTTTCCCAGGCACCTTCTGAGCTTGTAAGCAAGTTTCATTAAAGATTCAAGAGCCTTTCTCAACTAGTTTACATTCCCGAAGCCAAGGAATCTTCTCGCTTCATCTTCACGTCGCTACATCTCGCAAACGCTGCAATTCCAAGACAGTTGGCAGATCATACTTTTAAATTGCCCTCGCTTCGCCAAGGATCCGAGGGCGGACGTTGCTTCGTTTTTAATTTTTAATGGGAAGCAGGCGAGAAACAAGTAAAAGCTTTCTGCACTTTAGACATGAAATTGAGTTTGCTGTTGTCACGTTGAAGCGTGAGAATGCAAGCGAACTAATGACGACTTTCGAGCTTCTTCGACCATTGCCAACGTTCCATGCTCTCGAGCAAACAAGCTGCACTTGAACTTTAAAGTGCTTCGCTCGTCGTAGCGGAGTGAAGAGCGAGCAGAAGGTGGAGGTGTTGGCAGAGTGGAAACCTCTTCGGCAAATGATGACTTAAGACCGCAACGTGAATTGGTTATGGAAGAGAGTGAGAACGAGGCGAGCCAACAACGAGAATACTTGGGCGGATTCCAAAAGCAACATTAAGAAAAATGGAAAATAATAAGCGAGGAAATATTTTGACTTTAAAGCCGTCGACGGTTTCGAGCCGGATTTCTTCTTGTTCGGAGCGAGGGAGCGAAGACAATCGGCAGTTCAGTCGGAGAATATGGAAGAATCTTTTATGTTAATTAATCGCAGCCAACGAATAAGAATGAGTCGAGAACTCTTTCAAATGGGAATCTGCTTCTCAAATATTTCGACCACGTCTCAAAGACGCTTTTGTTCTCGAAGCGCGAAGCCACCCACGAGCCGAGCCCCACAGCGGCAATCGAGCTAAAAATATGGAGCATTTCGACGCGTTCAAAAGTCGTTTGCATGAGAAAAGCTTCAAACAAACGAAACAAACGAGAGTCTTGTTAGGGCTGGAGTGACACACACGACTGGCAGCGAGACAGAAAAGAAAGAATCGGAACAGAACGTGGACGAGAATGGATGTGATGGATTTTATGCTTTCTGTAAATGGGGAGAAGGAGGGAGGAAGGAGAGGGGAGGAGGAAGTTAGCGAAAAAAGAAATTGAGTTGTTTCACAAAAGGAAAAATCATACAACCTCTAAAACTAGATGTTCGATCTAGGTTGTCAGGTTTCGAACCTGCTCCCTTCATTCAATCTATCTTTTATTTTTCTACCTTAACTTTCATTAAAATTTTTCTTGCTTTCTCACTTTGGCAATCCCTCCATTAGTTCTATCAAACACCAATCGATCATTCCGCCACTGCCTGGCGTATTAGCACAAATTGCGTGTTGCAAATTTAATTTCGCGTGTTTCAAATCTCATAAAAATTCTCACAGTCGCTCCAAAGCTCGGCGGATGATAAAAAAATGTCGATTGAAATGCGCCCCGAAACAACAACACAAATCGACGGAAATGATATCATCGCGACTACAAACTCAGCCCCGCTTGCAGTAAAAACACAAATAATTGATTTCCAATTCAATTTGAAAACGGTTCGAGCTCCGCATTTTTATGACTTTTGATGATTTTTTCATCGTCGCAAACGAATAACGAGATCGAACATGTGTAGAGATATTTTTAATAAAAGATTCTTTATTTACAACAAGCGCGAAATGGAATGAGGGAAAAGCCGAGTCATCTTCAGAATCGACTCGTCAGTGAGCAGCAATTTCCATTCTTCGATTTTACGGCAGTTCTATGGCCAATAAATCGCCGATTTAAATTGCCGCTTACTCACAAGATGTGAGGGAATGGGCGAACTGTTGATGTCCCCCTGCATTAAGAGTAAGAAAGAAGAAATGTCAAGTGCACCATAAAATTTATTGGCGATTGCTGAATAGAATTCGTCAAGTCAACGACATTGCATGTGCGATTTATAGCGTAAAGATTTGAGTCATGAATTGATTGGGTAAAAGACCAGCGATTCTTCAAAGTTTCACAACTTTAAAATATTTAACGGCTTTTCTATGTTTTATTTTGAATATTTTTGCCGCTTAAATTTCATAGAATTTAACGGTCAAACTTTAAAGTTCCGCATTAGTTCCGCTGGACTATTTTTAATTAAACTCCAAATTTACAAAGTTAAAAGTGATACAAAGTTCCATAAGTAGTCCAGTTAAGCAATCAACACACAAACAGCTTCGAGAATGGCTTCGACAACAGAGATGAACGGTGAAATTTCAATTTCAATTGGCGAGAAGGAAAACATTTCCGAGAACGTTCCTCGCCAGGAAGTCCAGCAGAAAGCAGTTGACAACAGCAAGACATCGACGACTGACGGAACTTTCATCACGGCTAATCGCTCGATTGATTCGTCTTTCGGTTCCATGCGAAATGAAAAGACGTTTGAGGCTAGCAAGAAATTCCTCAACTTAACAGACCGATCCGGACTGACCCTCTCGGTTGCCAGAGTTCGCGCTAATTTGAAGAAAGGAAAACACGCCAAGATCATCAGAAAAGGTGAGAACTGACAAGAGGATAAATAACGGTCAACCTAACCTCATTGTCCTTTCTACAGAAGCTGCCGTTTATCTCGCAGCTTCATTGCAGTTCTTGATTGAGGAAGTTCTAACGTTGGCCGGCGAGACTGCTCTTTATAGAAAGCGCAAGAACATCACTCCTCGCCATTTGAATCTCAGCTTCCGACATGACGACGAGGTGAGTTCATTCCTGAGCAGTCAAACGAGTCCAGAGTCTCACAATCCTTTCTATTAGCTTCGCGAGCTGATCAACAAAGTTACAATCGCTGAAGGTGGAGTCATGGAACACATCGAGGACGTTTTGCTGCCAAAGGGCACGAAAAAGCCAACGAAGAAGAAGCTCTCGGTTGAGTCTGAAATCTTCGACTAAACAAGGAACGTCCAGCAAATCGAAGTCAATTTAAATCATCAAACATTTTCCTGAAAGTTCACTCTTCTTTATGTTACAATAAACTCAATTGAAAGATATTTGCTCATGATTGTTATCACGGGCGCCACATTCCCGGCCTTAAAATCCACAGTCGAGCAGCTCATAAACCAAACCATGAGCGCATCGTTGCGTGAAATTTCCAGTGTTCCCTCTCGTCAACCGGAGCAGAAGTTTGTCAGTCTCGAAGCTGACGGGGAATTGATTCCATTCAACCGAAAATTTGTCGGCGGCTATTGAAAATTCATAACATGCTCTCTCACTTGTTCGAGAGTTTCCAGTTCTGATGACAATCGAACAATCCAGCTCCCCTCGCCCCTCACTCGCTCAATGCGTCCAATTGATTATTTTAATTGATTTGCATGTCATTGATGCGCAACGTAATTGGAAAATGAGACGCATCGAACATGAAAGCGAATTAAGTGGTCTGGATGATTTCACGAGCATGCGACGATGTCCGTTAAGTGTTTGCATCCATCACGCTTAATTTAAAGAAAGTCTCGAGTCAATTAATCATGCAACGGCTTCGAAACGAGGCGAGTATCTTCCCACACGCTTATCAGTCGATGAAGCCGAGCGAGGAAAAATTAATTGACTTTTAATTGGAAATTTTTCTGATTTATTGCGTTCCGAAGATTTTCGGCTAATTAATTCGTTACATCTGGAAACACGGATTCTGATTGATGTGAGAAAGGGTCGAGCGGGATGAAAGGATCCGACCGAGGGAAGAATTACAGTTCACCCTTTCAATCATGTTCACAGCCGAGTTGGTTGTCAGCACAGAGCGAGAGACTAACCAGAAGAGTTTCATGGGAAACTCGTCGAGTCGTTCCGGGAAATCGTTCGAGTTCAAAGCCTTAGCCTCGTCGAGAAAATATCGTTAACTCGAAGCAAAGCTGTCGCTGTCTGTTCAACCAGAAAAATTCACAACGGCGTTGAGATGTTCTCAGGAAAAATCAGTAAAATCTCTCAAGTGACGTCGGTAAAAGGAGGTAAATCTTTACCGTAAAGAGTTAATAATTAAAAGCTTCCGAAACCTCCGTAACGAAACATTAGGCGGTATTGCTTTGGGATCACGTGAGCTCTTCTTCTCTACCTCCAAACCTGGTAGGTGCCGGAGCTTCTACGACAGCAAACTGAGCAGAGAACAAACATTTTGTGACGAGATCATGCAGCAAACAAACAAACACACACTCGGCCGTTGATGATGTCGTGCATGATGAAGAGTAAAAAGATTTCGGTTTATTTTTGGTCGCGTGGCTTCTTGTTCTTCGCGATCCAACTCATGCAGATGTTCCTTGGTCTCTCCAAAGCTTAGGCAAAGTCCGGATTTGCATGCGAAATTGTTGCTACAATTAAGATTAATTGGAAAAGCTTTTCTCGCCAGATGGGAGATTGTAGAAACTGTCGTCGCCTCGACCTTGACGGCAACTTGCGCGAGAAGAGACATTTGAGATTCCGAGAGTTACGAGACTAAGTCCAACTTCCCCCGCACTTTTGCACGCTCGAGAAAGAAACATTTCACCTTCGTCGACGCACCGAGCCTCTGAGAAGGTGGAAAACCTGTCTCCGGGCTCATGGAACTCTCGCGAGGCTTCTTGTCTGTCCATGTTCGGGTTTGATTTATGGACTTTTTAAGGAAATTTTCTGCCGTTGCGCGCATACAAATTGAACAAGCTCCCTCAGCAAAAAAGCTTTCTCGGTCAAAGTTTAAAGCCGCAAGGAGCTCAGGCGATGATTAATTAGTCCCGCAACTGAGTTGTGTTTCGCGGCTGATTACCACGAAGCAGCTTTCGTCTATCAAAGCTTAATTAACATTGAATTTGGGTCGCTGCTGTGGTGAGATGTCTAAATTGAGCAGCAACAAGTTTATTTACGGTGGACTTGGCTTTAAAGCAAACAAACAATAGGACGAGCCGTCTTTTGTTGTCCCGTCGCTGACCTCCGGCGATGCAATCGACGTCTCTATTTGTCCGCTCACTAATTAATTATGCAGACACTGGATAAGATTTGATGTAAATTGATTTGAGTTGCCTTAAACTTCGATAACGTGTTCGATGCGGTTTCCATTTCGGGCGACCGAAAGTGCCCAATTAAGCCGGAGCAGAAAAATCAGCGAGGAAACTTTAATTTAAACTCTGTAAATAGCGAAGAACGAAGATTTCTTGCTTTGTTGCCGTTGGCAATGCCGTAGATGGAAACTTGAAATATCAAAGCGAGGAATGCCTGTGACATCGACTTGTCTGCTTGTGTGGTGCTCGACTCGACTTTTTTTCGGCCAACTTTTTCTCGCTCGTGATCTTGAGACCGCTGAGTCAGCGACACGAAATCCGCTGCGGGTTCTGGAGTCAGTAACTCATGGAGGTGGAGGCTGACTCAATTGCGTCCGGCTTAAACGTTCGCACTCCGGCTTAGTGTCACATGTTGTTATCTAGCTTAGCGAGTTTACGACTCGGAAGATTTATTTCTCGACAGCGAAGCTTTTGTTCATCTGAAAGCAATTTGATCTGATCGGACACACGACGGTTCAACAACCGCGCCCGAGCGGAAGTCAAGTCAATCTCGAGCCGATATGTTTGCCGTCCTAACGACCTCGTCATGCGCATTTTTGGCGCGCAATTCTTTTGCCTTATAAAGGCGCCCTCGCAACTCTTCTGATTTCATTTGGATCACTTAATGCCGTCGCCTGCCCACCGCTGACGAATCGCTCGCACTCTCTCTCCCCTTCTTTGATTCATGAAACGTTCTATTTTCATGTGAACCTCGTCATTTATCCAATCGTTTCTTGAGGCACTTTCCTGCCTCGCGCGCACAAACCCGTTATAAATCTCGAGACTTTCAATCTCGGTAAGAGTTTAAAAATAATCTCCGCTCTAATGAATCATCAACAAAAACAATCTTTTTTGTTTAAAACTTTGTCTTCGCGAGAAATTACCTTTTTAGTCGAATCCACGGCGTGATGGAACTTTCTGCAATAATTTTTTTGTCGTCACTTGAGCTCTTGGATAAACACACACTCGAGCCGATCGCTTCACGATCTCTTCAGATATTTATTTCTCTTCTTATTTCTGTTACCTTGAAAAAAATTATTCTCAAGGAAACTTTCGACACTTTTCAATCAGCACATTTTGCTCTTCACTTTGAAAATTTCTCCATATCGCGTGAACGGCTCCACAGTCACATGCTACGACCGAAACTGATCGCGATCCGACGAAACTGGGGAATTCAGAAAAGAAAATTTCCTCTCTCTCTTGAGAATATTTTCCGGTGGATACGAAGGCGGGTGCGAAATCTTTTGAGGTCTGACGATTATTAAACGCTTCTCTCTGCTATTCCATCTTCACACACTCGCAAGTGTCCCACGATCAACAACTTTTCTCCACTCCGCTCGCTCGCACTCACATCGTCGTTAAAGTTCAATAGCGATTAAGATAGTTACATATGAAGCCATGAGCCACACAGCTGCGCGCTGCCTTGAGGTCTCTGCCTCCAGCGAAAGCCGAAGAACTTCAACTTCACGCGAACTTTAATCTACAAACTTCAACGAAATTCCATCGGCGACACAAGCTGACGCAACGCGCTACTGCCGAATATGAATATTTATACATTTATCTTCCATTCATTGTGTCATTGGTTTAAAAATAAACGTGGAATCGTTGTGAGTTTAATGAATTTCATTCATTTCACAGCTCTCTTCCGATAAAAAAGCTTTTTAAATGCGCTCGAAGTGAATTTTCAATGAAATTAAACTCAACAAGCGACGACTGACTCATATTTTCCCCATAAATTACGCGTAAAAAATATTGCACAATAAATTTTTGCGGTAGAGCGAAGCCAAACCACAAAAGCCGCATTGGAGAATGTTTGATGTTAACTCAAGCTAATTAATTAATCGAGAACTCTTCCCCTCCTAATTGACTGAAGCTCTGAGACTCATCCTCACTCAATCGACTGTAGCAGCTCTGAGAACTTTGCTGGGACCTCAGCCTCAAAAGATATTTCACCCGTCACGCGGCTGGAACGAACACAAACCGAAAGAAGAATCAGAAGAACTCGCGATCGGTGACGACGATGTTTATTGATTCAGCACGCGGGAGCGACTGAGCAGAGCTCGCCGAACGGATTTTCTTTTCTAAGTCGTTACATATAAAACTAAGCGCGAATGGAGGAGAGTCGCTGACTATGTTGAGCGCCACATGCAAATCAAGTCACATCTGTGGCTGCCGTCACGATGCAGACAACCGGTTTCGCAGCAGATCCAATTATACCATCGATAAAGATTCTCTTTTGATTGTAAGCCCAACGATTGGCGAAGAGGAAAAAATATTTCAACCATAATTTCGGCTCGAAGGCCCACGCGAAGTCGGTTAAAAATAGACGTCGAATGTGATCAACAAACTCGTCTATCTACCTGGCGAGTCGGAGCAGCAGAGCGTGTGGACTGTGGGGCGAATCGAGCGGCAAATATTTATCGTAGAATCCCAAAACAAACGCTTCCGTCTTGAATCCAAACTTTTGGTACAGACAGATCGCGGCATTGCTTGCTGAGACGTGCAGTGTGATATCTTTGCCGTGAGACGTCTGAGTGAGGTGATAGAGCATGAAGGAAGCGATGCCACTTCGATCCCAGCCTGGCCGAACAGCGAGAAATGAAATGTAAGCTTCGTTGTGACAAGCGTCGGGGACTAGGAAGGCGCAGCCGACGACGAGTTTCCTGTACAATGCGACAACTGTGAAGTCGGGATAGCTCAAGCATTCGCTCATGTCGATGCCTGGCCAGAAGGTTCTTTGAAGCAAACTGTTGACAGCTGCGAGGTGATGCGGTCTGATGTAGCAGAAGTCAATCGTTGATCTCTCGGGCGCTGTTTTAGTTGCGGCGAATTTGATCTCGCACATCATCTTCAACCATCGAGGGAAAATTGTCCGGCTTCTGTAGATGAATGGCTGCAAAACTCTGCCTGTATAAGGCGATTGAAAGCGTTCGTTGAGTGCTGGACCAGTGATGAGTGTTTGCAGATAGAGATTACGGGTCGCTCGATATCGATCGAGAAGCTTTGGCGGCTCGTCAGAATTTTCAGTCTTTAAAGTTGATGGAATTCGCTCACACTTCGATGACTTTTCTCGTTTATTTTCGTTGTTAGGTGAAAGAACTTCGATCTCAAGAATTTCGTCCGCTTCTCCTATCAAATTGTATTCCTCGCCAGGCTCAATTTTTATCAACTCATCCTCGTAGTCTTGTGGCTCGACGTTTAATTGTGATTCGTGGACAGAGTTTGAAAGTTCAAACTGATCATCGATTTCATTTGCCGAGTGCTCAGCTTCTGGAACCAACTCAGTGATGTCAGAAAACTTAAAATCTAACTCAACGTCTTTGTCATTCGCTTTCAGTCTTTTTGTCTTCATCTCGTCCTCGTTGTCTTCACAAATCAGGCTCCTTTTACCTTTCGCCTTGAGGAATGCGTCGTACTCGTTTGGACTCCAATTGTTGGCGAGTTTCCACCACCCGATCGAACCAACGACCTCCGTTCCTGACACGAAGACTTCTGGTGAATGCTGCGACAAAATCCCAGCGATGGTGCCAAGAAGATTCTTTCGTTTTCTTCTCGACGCGTTCGGAAAGAATGTTTCCCAATTTTTGTCGATGAAGTTCGTGATGTGCGTGCGGAAGTGAAAGTGTTGCTGGTTCCCGAGACCGGCTGAACGTTTGGCCAAATTGTGTAAAGTGATGATGACGATCATGATCCTAAAAAGAGAAGGAGAGAGTTGAGCTCGAGTAGAATGTGATGTGATCGATTGAGAAGGCTTGCGATAGCCGACCGGCAGCTGCAATCTAGCAAGAGAGATCTTCCTCAAGCCAGATCTGAGTCTGCTGTGAGAGGAAAGCCGGTCAAGCTTGACCAAACTATGAGGCCTTGAGCTGTTTCCTCGCTGTGTCCAAATGTACCTGAGTGCAGTCGCTCTACTTACCATGAAAGCTTCCTTCGTCTCACTTCTTCTTGCTCAGTGGAATTGCAACTTTTGCATGTGAAATCGAAGAAGACGTCGCCGATCAGGAAACCGCGCTCTGGCAACTTCCGCAAACACCACACGTGAACTGAACTTGAGCATTGGCAGCAAACTAAAACATCACCGGCGATTTTCTCCTCGCAATATCCACAGTTTCCACTCATTTTCAGTCTTTGTTTACATTTCACAGTTCGCGTTCAGTGCGGAAGTCAAAAAATCTCAGTGCGCGTTCAGTCGTCGTCAAGTTTTCTGTGAAAATTTTCGTCGATGAATCTCGTTTCCGACAAATCCGCGTTAAATTAAATGAAAAGATGGACTATTGCCGGACCTTGTCGAATATATTTGGTGTGTCCTTCCGGCGCGATGAGGCGACAGACTTCGTAAGCTGCATGGAAGTCGCCAACAGTTTTCTCGACGACAAATTGGAAAACTTCAGAGAACTCGACGATGGAAATGAGAACGAAATCATTTGTCCGGGGAAAATTGTCGTCTGGGACACTGAGAGCACCGACAATCTATCGAATCTGGTGAAGCTGTCGAAGGACCGTCTAAGCATCGTTAGCCAGTCAGCGTTTTCTACGCTCAAGGCGAACGCAACAGTTTTCGCTGGTCGATTCATGTACGAGGTGCAGCTGAAGTCGAAGGGCGTTATGCAGATCGGATATTGTAGCTCTCAGTGTCGGTTTACGCAGGACACAGGCGTGGGCGATACGAAAAATAGCTATGGGCTCGATGGATCCAAGAAGAGGCAAGAACACTTTCACTTTCTATTCTCGATCACGAATTCATCGACTTTTTTTTGTTCGTAGGCTCTGGCACGTCTACACGAAGAACTACGGGCCGTACTGGAGATCGGGCGATATCTTCGGGGTTTGCCTCGACATGGACAAAGGAACAATTGAGTATTATCGCAATGGACAAGCCTTGGGACTCGCGTTCGAAGACATCGAGCGTGGGCCGGGCATGTCGCTGTTCCCGGCTGTTTCACTTGCCTTCAACGACTCGCTCACTGCGAACTTCGGAGGATGTCCGTTCCGTTATCCAGTTCCAGGCTACAAGCCACTGCAAAACCCACCGCACAAATTGCTGTACCAAGCAGACTTCTTGCTTGAATATCTCGTCAACATCTCACGGCTGATTAGCTCGAAACAAAAGAACGCGTCGAACGTTCCTAAGTCGCCAACTGAAATCTCAATCGATTCGTTCTACATGCTGATTGCTAATAACCTCGTCGAACGGATGGTCCCGATGCTGCTGAACTCGTACATCATCGAGGAGAAAGTCATCAAAATTATCAAAAACCTCTGCGTGCTCAAAAGCACAAGCAGCTCATTGATCCAACCCGGAGAGCCAGGCAGCACGCTCGAAGCCTTCCTAACTGTTCTTTGGACGAACATGGAAGACTCTGAGATCAAAGTTTTCCTAAAACGATTGCTCAATTACCTCTCAAACACCTTCAAGGAAACGCCGACCGACCTCGAGTACGAGAGCCAACGGAAGATCATCGTCATCCTGACATGCTTGTGCAACCACGTTCAGACCCGAAAATATTTCCTGGAGAACAAATTCTTCAAGAAAAACTGTTTGCCGTTGTTCCTTTACATCAAACCGCCCGACGAGTCAACTCTCGAGCTTTTGCTTCCGGACGACGCAATCTGGACCGAAGGGCTCGGCGGTGACAAGAAAGTTTATCTCGCGGCTTGCGACAAGCTAAAGTCGTACACATCAATTCTCTATTCGCTCCAGAAGAAGTTGATCATGACGCTATTGAACAACACAGACGCAACTGAAGACTCGCCGTCGAGCAGGAAAATCTTCATGAGTCGCTTCAGAAGTTTCACGTTGGATAATGTTTCAGTAAGCATGACTGTGACTATTCCAAAGTTGTTTCTAATAATTTTGTTTCAAGGCTTCGTTCAACATGACAACGCAACCGGCGATTGGGCTTTCGCTTCTCTGCCTTCTCCTGGATATCACTAAGCAGCTCCATGACGAAGAGAAACTCAAGCAAGAATACTTGACAGTCAACCATCGATTCTTTTACAACGGAGCTTTCCATTACGGCTCAAACGACCGAGTTGGCGGCGTCCTGTCGCATCTCAACAAGGTTTTCAAAACGGACGTGCTGGAAGCGCTTGGCCCTCATCACGAGCCAGTCGTTCAGCCGCAAGAGCAGACGAACTTCTTGCGCGATATTTACTCAACCATGTTCTTAGTTTCTAACAGTGGAACTGGAACTTACTCGTTAGTGCGGAACATGATCAACGACTCGAATCACGACATTCCAGTCGCATCGGGGAATCTGGACAATCACCAGTCGATCTGCGAAATCATCGACTGCTCCATCATGTTCTACCATAGCGTCGCCTATAAATACGTCGTCATGATCGCCGATCTTCGCGACAACATTTCCCATTTATCAAACATTCTCATCGAAACGAAACATTGCCGAGACGAAGTGCTCAAGAATTTAGAAGAGTTCAAGAATTCCATTGAAGGCGTCAGCTCGTCGCATGACGAAGTCTTGAGGGAGCTGTCGGAGAGATTTCTGGAAAGGAAAAATATTTTCGCGGTAAATTATTTAAACATTTTTCCCATTTCGTGCTTGAAAATTCAATATTTTTAGAAACGCTCAATCGAACTTGCGCGCAAGCAAGCTTGGTATCGATCAGTTGCGCTGTCACCGCACCGCCGAAACCTTCTTTGCTGGCTGACTGGATGTGTGTTTAGAACAATCGCTGAAGCTTCAACGTCTGGCGTGCTCTTCTCATTCGTTCCGGAGAACTACGTTACCGCCCTGCCGTTGTTGTTGGACACAATCCTCGACTTCAGCTTCCATGATTCTGGAGTTCAGCACGATCTGAAGGAGAACGTGAAACTGATTGACGACGCAGCAGAATTTCTCAGTGGGCATCTGGCAGATTCTCGAGTCATCATCGCGTCATGCAAGGACGCTCTCATCCAAGCACTTGGAACTCTGACGTGTCACGAGGCCGGCGTGAAAGCTCTCGAGGCATGTTCTGAGGAGGCTCAGCTCCTGCTCGTTCGAGCTTTGCTGCGTAAATACGAAAATCGTGCTTGGGGGCAGAGTAACTGGATCATGCTTCGTTTCTGGCTTGGCGAAGGTTTCGCTTTTCGAGATCCGCGTCAGCCTTGCATCTTCCAAGACGCCAGCCAAATCGTTCCAGCTTTGGCTCTTGCGCGAGGTCGACAGAAGAACAGTTCGCACACCGGCTTGCTTCACTTGATCGCGCCAGCTTACCCCAGCAAACATTTCCAACGGCTTATCAGTCAAGTTCTGAATGAAGACGAGCAGTACAGCAGCGGCTTCCTCAACTCGCTTCTCACGCAACTCAACTGGGCTTTCTCCGAGTTCATTCACATTCTTCAAGACATTGAAAATTTGCTTCAACGAGACAATCAAGCGCCACTGCCGGATCCAAAGCAGCTGAAGATTTGCTCGATGTGCTTTGATCTTACAATTTCGTTATTGCGCGCACTCGAAATGATTGTCACAATCGCACCGGACATTTTCAAGGATTCGTCCAGGCCGAACAGCGACAACTTGCTGGCGAGAGTTTGTCAGCTGATCATTCAAGTGCTGTCGAGAGTCACCGTGCCGCCGTCGTGCTTTCAATTCGTGATCGATCTATGCTTGCCCGACCTGACTGGAGTAACTCACTTCGCAATTTTGACCGCTGCATTGGGAATCATTCTCGGACTCATGGAAGACGAAATGAACTTTGACGGATCGCTGGCGAAGCTGCCGAAAGTCTCGCGTCATATTCTCACCGATTCAAGCTTTCAAATTGCTTGTTTGGAGTTCGCACTTGGCGAAATTAAGTCGTCGATTCACATGCCGACGAATCAACCGCGTGGAAACTTTGATCCTAAACTGGCTCGTTTCGCTGATCCGTCGGCTAATAACGAAGTCAGAAAAACTCCATCGCATCGCATTCTGAGTGAACGAACAATGAAGCACGATCCACCGATCTTGAAGTTTAAACTCGCCGATTGTAAGTTTTGTTTCAAACTGACAAGCTCAATCAATGATTATTCTGGTCTTCATTCACAGACATGACACATGTAAATGGTTTAGAGATCGAGAAAGTCAAGAAATTGATTGAAATCCTTCAGATGCGCCAGTCGCTGCTCTCCGAAACAACGCTCGTGTCCGAAGACGCGCTCTGCCCGATCTGCTATGCTCAACAAAACGGTGAGAATCCTTTCTATCAAGCCTAAAACATGTCACTGATGTTGAACACTTTCAGACTCAATCTTCGAGCCCTGCCACCATCAATCTTGCCACTCTTGCATCACTCAACATCTCATGAGCGTCAAACTTTGCTTTTACTGCAAAACGTTTATCACAGCAGTGAAGAAGCTTGACGGCACAGTCATCTTAGTCAACGAACCACCATCTTCAACTCCATCGGAAACACGAGTCTCGCGCGACACGCAAACGGTCGAAAGCGACACCGAATGATCTCAGCAAGAATGGATTTAAGTGCTGGCACAGACATTGAATCCATTCGCAATTCGGACCTCAAATTAAATGTATCATGCGCTACATAGAAACGTAGTACGCCAGATCGACTGGCGTTAGTCAAATCGTTAGCTTGCTTCAAGCTTTTCATGTGCAATTCATCAGTATTTTGTATCCTTATCGCTTTTTTGGCAATCAAAAAGACACTTTCGCAACATTTTCACGATCTCAATGACGAAATAAAATTATTTAGTATCAATTAAACTTAGCCCGTTTTATTAATCGTCGAATATAAAGTTCTCGTACTTCTCCGAAGAATAAAACACGCAACGAACTTGCCGTCCTGGAATGATTCACAGTAAGTTTCAAGCATTACTTCAAAGCTTCTTTCACTCACCTCCAAAGAATCTTCCGTTCAAGTCAACTAACGCTTTGATTGCGCTTTCGATTCTCGTAAACTCCACGAATATCCTGACGGTTTCCTCGGGCGACACGTCCGGCATCTCAACGATGTGAACAGTTATAACTTCTCCATATTTCCTGTTGCATTCTTCCTTCACTTCGGGTTCCAGCTCATCATCGACTTCTCCAGGGCCAACCATGTTCCGAAGCATGATCACTTTGCTCGGTGCTTTCATCATTTCGGTTATACTTTGTTCTGCAGACGATGCCGGAGCTGGTTGGGGGTCTGTGCTCGGTGCTGCACCAGTTTCTTTCTCGTAAATGATTCGCCCGCCTCGCTTCGAAGTTTTCTCAACCTGGAGTGCCATACTGATTCCTTGCTCTTGTTTGCCCAGCCCTTGACCGTCTTTGAACCCATACTTGGCCATGATTTTCGCTGCAACTGCAGAAGCTCCGTAGCTGTTGATGTTTGGAATTTTCGCGTCGACTATCGGAGAGCTTTCTGAGATTAGAGATTTGGGCGGAGCGATTGCTGTTCCTACTCGGTTAGATCCCATCGCCGGTCTAAAACTCTCTTCATCGTCTGATGTTTGTTGTCTGCCGCCGAACCCGCTCTTCCGACCAACGCCCGAGGGCGACGGCGAGCGATGCCGTTTCCGGTTGTCATCTTTCTTGTTCCTCTCTCGCCGTTCTTTGACAATCTTCTCGTATTCGTTAGGAACCGCTGGGTTGTATTCGTCCTCTATCGACAGAAACTCTTCCCACTCGTTTATAGTTGACGCTGCTGCGATTATGGGAACGATTGGCTGGTGCTGAATGATTCGAGGTTTGATGAGCTCTTTCGGCTTGCTGTCGTCGATAACCTTTGGCTTGAGACTCACAACAGGTGTCATAAGCTGGAATGAAGCGTCGTAATTAATATAAACCAATTAAACTGACAATAAATTTACTTGTTTCCTTGGCGGTGGCTGAATTTTGTTTTTCAACGTTAACTGCGGCTGTGGCAGCAATTTGCTGATTCCCGAGCTCCAGTCCGGAATCTGCTTAGTATCGAGATCGTCGTAAAGCGACATTTTGTCTGATAACTTCGACTTAAACTCGATTTCTTTAATTTTTGCGCGAATGAAAACAATCTACGTAGTTTGAGCGCCCAATTTGAACTTGCAGGGAATTCGACTAAGTCTGCCGGCTTGAATCTAAAATGACCGTTAGGAAAATTAAATTCTAAATTTATGTAGAACGTTGAAGAACAAAACTTGACTCCGATCGTACTGAGTTATAAAAGCAGTTGGCCGCTTTCGTTCTAAATACTAAATGACACCCTGAAAGCCTATGAAACCAAGAAGTTATAGCAACCATTTCATCAGTTCCAGCCACCCAAAACGGAAGTGGTTGCTGATGAAGTTTGCTCGAAGTTACCTTGGCTTCCTTTACGGAGCGAATGCTGAACAACTTTGTATCATGAAGATCATCAAACATTTTCAAGGAAGACAATAAGTTTTGAGGAAAACTTTATTTAATTCAATCAAATTTTCGCTTCACAATTCAAAACTCGACGACTTTCGTCATCCAAAAACTTTCACACGTGTCAATCAACAGTTACACGGGGTTCTCGCGTCCTAGCGCCTCAACATAACTTTTGGCTTTCATCCTTAAGTCGGCAATGCTCGAGTTCTTGTTGTGAGCTGTGGCCAAAGCTGTAGCGAGATTTAGAGGATACTGAGGTAAAGAGAAGAGACTTCGGTCTAAAGTTCCGTTGCTTATCGCTGCTGCTGCATACTGAAACGAGACAAAGGTTGAGGTTCAAGCACACGTTTTTAAAAAGCTTTTTTACCTGGTGAGCAGCCGACAGCAAAGCTGGATCGAAAGCTGAGAACGAGACAGACGTTGGAAAGCTCGCGGCTGTTGAGTTCGTTGAAGTCGTCACTGAAGTTGTCACTCGGATACTTGCGGGAACGTTGACGTAGGGAGCCACACGACACGGTTCCAGCGTCGTTGTCATCGGCGGGCTGCTGTGGCTCGTTATCAGAATTCCTAAAGACGACGAGATCGATCAGAATGTGTTTAGCAGTTAATCAAAACGAAGCGAAGAAACAATTCCGCGTCAAATTAAGTGGAACAGAAAGTGCGAAGGGGGAACGAGAGAGCATTAACGAAGGATTTAACTGATTTACAATCTCCTAATTGATTAGATAAACATTAACTGCCAAAATAGAAGCTGCAAAGAAACACGGGAAATAATAAAGTGGAATGGATTTGCTCGTTTAACTCTCAACCCTCCTCAGCTTTCCTTCAATGATGCAATAAATAAATCTGTCACCCTCTCTCGTGGGTTGCGCTCGAAACAAAGTAATCGAATTTGTTAGCAGTCGACTGCTGGTGGAAAGGGACAAACGAGAAGTGTTTTCTTGGCTTTGAATTATTGGACTCGTTTGACTCGAATCGATTCAAACTGCGATTGAAAAGCATTAAGAAGAAAAGAACGATCTCAAGATGTTTGGAAGACTTTGAACTCGTGAACTTGCAAAAGGTCGAAACGTAGACTGAAGGAGAAAACTAAGTAAGCTCGCTTATATTCAGTAACGACAATTTGTACTAATGACAAGTTTGTAGAAAGCCAAACTAAGCTCACTCCCTCAGTTAGCCGGAGTGAAACCTTCAAACTTTCACCTGGCATTCTCGATCAAGCGCGTCTGACTCAAACGCGTCATTCCCGACCCTCCATTCATCACGTTTTTTATTCATAAACACTTGATTCAATTTGGATTTCATTGCATTTTATTGCACCCGAAAGCAACTCGAAGTGATTACACGAAGCGACCCTCCGAGCCATAACAAGCACGTATCGTTGCCTCGTGTGCGGCTGAGAGAAAAACATCGGAGCGCACGAAAAGCCAAAACAAAGAACCAACAAATGGGTGAAGGGAGAAAAGCAAATGTTGCCGCTACGAGATAATTTAATTAAGTGATTACACTGTTGATGTCGTTTAATTTTCATCTTCTCGTCGTGATATTGCTAATGAAATTAAATATTTGCTTAATCAATTGAAAATTAAAGAAGTTTTTCTTATTCTGTTGTGTGGGCGTCAATTGCTAAGTAGATGAACTGATGTCATTGTTGCTCATTCAGCCCTCACATTAGGCTTTAGAGGAAGTCATCTATGTGTTCGTTATCTCCACAAAACCTCCTAACTTTGTTTTGAGTGACAGCCTACCACCTTCCAAGAGTAGCGCCAGTCAAGCTCTGCCCCCTTCATCGCTAACCCTTTCCGCTTTCAATAAACAAATTGAAAGAAAGTGAATTCGATTTGAGAGATCGACGAGTTGACTTGAATTTCTTCCCCTTGTCGACGAGAGACGCCCGGCTATTAATATCATGGGTGAAGCGTAAAAAACAAGACAAGATGATGTCTAATGTCTCCCATGGGGACAAAAGTTTCGTTAGCCAAATAACTCAGATTTGCTCACGCTCGGCGAGGGTCGGAGTAAATTTAATTTGCGACTTTGCATCCGCAAAAAGGTAAAATCTTGTGATGAAAATTGAATTATAAATTTCTTCCGCTCAAGCTCAGGCAAACATCGATAGTTTGTGTTCCACCCACACGTTGGAAGCTTGTGCAAATATCTCGTAACTGGAACTCGACAAATGCGGTCGCCCTCGACCAATTTTATGCAAATTCAGTAAATTTACACGAGAATTAAATTTGTGGACTGAAATTTTAATTGCGAAATCTGTTCACGTTCGAGTCGACGGTTTTCCCCCAAGCGCCGCTTTCCCATTTTCCAAAATGGCGCAACGCAGAATGTAAATGGATCCGTCTCCATCATCGATGAACATTCAGAAATTGAGCGTAATCGAATTATTTTTTATGGCGGAAAATTCATCGCAATTTGTATTCACTCATGACCTCGAAGCTTGCATGAAAATATGTTATCCAGCAATTCGAGCAATCGAAGGCAAAATCGGGCGCAATTTTCCACAGCAGAAATTTAAAGATTTATGCCTGCAACATGCTCGAGCTCGCATGGAATTTATCGCAAGCTGAGAGTCGTCGCTCCGTGTAATTCAATAAATATTTGATTCGACTTTCTGAAACATTGTGGATGAGATTCAATTAGAAAATCAAATAAAATAAAATGTGTTCGTGCGTTAGCTCGGGATGGGAAGGCAATGGCAAGGAGCGAGGGAAGATTGAAGATATAAAAAAGTAAGACTTCGTAATCTAATTACGGAGCTAATAAAAAATAATTTTCATGCTTGCTACGGGAGTGAAGAGTAATTTTTATGAAGTTCAGGAGAGTTTTCGGAGAGTTGAATTCCCATGGACATCGCAGTGGCATAAATCACCCGGCGAGGAAATTGAAAAATCTCAGTCATAAATAAGTCCAAGATCCTCTCACCTTTGTGTAGTTGGTTCTCGTGCTTTCTGCACTTGGCTCGTCTGTTCTGAAAGCAACGAGACGGCTGTTAAGATCGTGGCGATAAATATTCAGCGAGAACGCGAGCTGGTGCTCATGAAAACTGATTAAAGAAAAGCGGAGGCAACTCACCTGGAACCAGACCTGCCGAGCACGCGGAATGGAGAAGGAGAAAAGTTTTTCTTTATTAAAAAATAATAGAAACTCTCTGCACAACGAGCGCATAATTGAGTAGATTCCGTTCCCCCATCGTCCCCCTAGAAACGTTCAACAATGGCGTGTGAGATCATGTCTCGCAAATGGAGGATGATCCTGGAAAAATAAAAAGATTTCCTCGCTCTGAAGGAACGTGAAGGAGAGAGATTTATGAAGGCGAAGGCCGCACGATTGCAGTGAACGAGAATAGAAAGGAGCAGAATTAAGATTTGTTAACTGCTCGCTTCGAGGAGTCAAATTGACGGAAATTTATGGCCACTTCGAGGTCGTCCATTTACTGCAAAGTGGTTTTCTGACCTCATCGTCCAGCTCCTTGGCAACGAACGTCCCGTTATTTGATAATTTATGGTTTAAATTGCGTTTATGAATGTCCTCGCCAGCAAATTCGATTTTGCTCGTTTGCACAACGAAGATGAAACTCTCGAGGCTAACGAAATTGTGTCGACCCTCGCCACGCAACCGGCGACGAAAACCGCAATAAATTTTGATTAGCGAACGATTACAGAACAAATTAATACGAGCAGCGTGATTCATTCAATTAAATGTCTCGAAAGAAAATGTTTTTCTTTCGCTTAACTCTAATGAGCAACAACAAAGAGCGATTAATTAATTTAAGTTCACCGTCAAGTGCGGGAACATCCATCGAATGGATTCTGACACGATGATAAATTATCTCCTGCGAAATGTGACTCAATCTCTCGTTGCTGCATTCGGGGGAAAGATTAATTTATTTAATTGAAATGTTTTCTCGACTTTTGTGGAACGTCTCGTGGGTTGGCCGAACTCAAAATTTTTGCTACGTCAAACTAAACAAAAGTGTGATAAGACATCATCGTCACCTACTTGAACTCTCGCCTCGGAAAGCCCAAGACGTTGGCTTAGCTCCTCCCTCATAAATGCATCGGGGTAATGCGTTTCTTCAAAGAGCCGTTCGAGCTCGTTCAGCTGCTCGAGCGTGAAGTTCGTCCGCGACCTGCGCTGCTTGTTGCTGCAGCCTCCCATCATTGGTGACCCGGGCGACTTCAGCAGAAGTAGGCTCGAATCGCTGCCGTTTTGTTGTGTATTGTCATCTTTCGTATCGTTCTCAGTCCGTTGCGATGAATCATGCTTGTCTGAAATCGAGAGCGAAAGTTTGCGGCATCATTAATTTCAATCAAGCTCATAATCAAATCATACTTAAAGCGCATCAAGGATTCGGCAATCATGTCGAGTGAAATGATAATCGGGAGCATGAGACGAAGAAAAATTGATAAGTCAGACAGTGATTGATGGTGCGAGAGATCGAGGTGAATCGTTCATTGATTGATTTAATTTCGACTCGATATCAGAAATTGAAGTTTTCCGATCTTAGAAGTCGAAAGTTCCTTGAAGAAATCAACTCGAGCGGGAGGCCGGAGCGTCCTCGACTCTATTAAAATTTCATCAGCCATTAATTTTGATTTAAAATCTCAACACCCTCGAACCCTTTCCGATCCCTCGGCTCTTTTTCTCGCTGTGACACGAACAATTGACAATTTGTAGCTTCAGGTCGGTTGCGGGTTCGCATGGAAATTTATTCATTTGTGACACAAAATTTATATTTATTGCGTTTTCATTCATTTTTAATGCAATTAAAAATTCGGCAGCGATTTGCGAGAATTAGGAAGTCAGAAAGCTTGCAAGTTGTGATCTAATTCGGAACAATGAACAAGCAATCATAGCTAAATTAATGATTAGGAGTTTCGAGGATCTGTCACCTACATATGAGACAAACACAGCAGATGAAAGGTAAACACTTCAACCCTGGAAAGTGTGTCAAATGGACGAGAGACTTAGACATCAGCGTTTGAGTTCGCTCTGCTAATTTCGGAGATTTTAACTAAGCAAAAAGAAAACGTTACATCCTCTTTACAGATTTCGTTCCCTTCTACATATTTCGTTTCCTGACAAACTTCAATTCAAACACCTTAACTAGATCTCGCTAATTACTCTTTATGAAGATGTTTATTGAAGCAATTACCATCGAAGTATCTCAGTTTTTCTTTTGCACGAGAAAAACCGAATTTTCCGGTATGACTTAATTAGATTGAATCTCAGACGTAAATCAGTAAACGGAATGGAATGAAATAAAAGTGTTTTCCTAATTAATTAACTTCAGGCAGCGAGTGAAAGCTGCAAACGCTTTCGAGGGAGATTAATCCGTGGGAGGAGGTGAGAGGTGATAATACGGGAATGGCGGCAGTGAAGGGTTTAAATATTTTAATTTATTGTTTATTTTTCAATTAGACTTAATTAATTCCTTCGCTTCCTCTTCCTTTTGCTTTGAGTCTAATTGACTCGTGAGATTAGCGTGGAAGGGTTGAGAGTGATTGAAGCTCACCTGACTTACTTCGCTCGTCCTCCATCTCCACTTTGAAGTTTTCGTTTGTGTTGTGAAAAGGCGATTGATTATTAATTTCTCTAATTTGTTTCAGCAACTCGTTCACCGGCTTAGCGCGAACTGCCGAGTGTTTCTTGTTCACCAAATCCTCCACTCGAATAAGATTAATCGCGGAGTTTTCCTGGTTCTCAAAGGACTTGGCCGCCGGGTCGAGCTTCGAGGCATTTTCGGGCAGTTTGCTGTCGACTTTCCTTTTCGGACAATCAGAGATAAGCCAGTTCTTCGTCACGTGCTTGGATCCATCGCGGTTGAGCTTCTTGATCAGCGGAAGTGGACTCGCGGTCCTTTCAATTAATCCGGGGGTTGAAGCGGGGGCTTTATCACTAACATTTCTTTTATCACAATTTTCCACTGGCTCGCTTTCGACCACTTGCGACTTTCTCGCAATCGGCTCGCTCGAGTTATCCGTAATCTCGATATCGACAGACTCGTCTTCGTCCATGCTCTCGTCGCCCACTTTGCCTTCACTGTTCTCCGATTTTTCATCGAACTTTGTCGTCATGTTAATAATCTCAAGCACTCGACTCGTCGTGTTGTTGTATTCGAACGTTTTCGTGACAAAATACGCGAGCTGTTCCATCACTTAAATTTTCTCTAGTGTCCGACACGCGTTTAGAAATCTGAAGGCAACTTCTCTCACGTCATCACAACACGGCAGACAGGTCGCAACTGAATCATCCACAAGCGATCGCCAGGAAAAAGCAAATAAAAATAATCGTAAAACTTCACATTCCGCTACCGAAAATCCAACTCCGCGCCGAACAATGTTGCAAATGTACAGAAGAAATTCTACGGAAACCCTCGCACCCAACGCCGACGATAAAACGTATTAAAATGAAAATTTATCCAATCAAAATTACATTTTCATTTAGTGAAAATGGTTCTTTTATTTCCAGCAATCTTCTCCGGTGCTGTTGGGGGTGATACAATGTTAATGTTAACCATTTTGAGGGTTGATGAGCGAGCGAGAGGGGAAAAGAGGATTTTCCATCTCTGGAAATTATTTCCTCAACTGCCGGCGCGGTGAAGGCGAAGGAGAAACATCAGACAACCGAGAGGCTCAGCAATCCGAACACGGCGTTAGTCTGCTGCTTGTGGGTGGAGTTAGCCGATCAGAGCGAGGCGACTAGCTACGTGAAAGAGAAAATTGAAAACGATTTCATTTGGAAAAGAAACATTTTCATGATTTCGGATTTATGACTCAATTCAGCTCCGTTCGACCCATTTATGCAGTCGTTACTCGCTATTTATTCCATCGCAAGTGCTGTTTTTACGATTTCTCGCGCTGGAAAAGCGATAAATTGTCGCTCGAGCTCCCCGAGAGACTTTCCCGCTACAACGAGTCGCAGCCCGAGGCCCGAACGGTTCAAAATGTTTTTACGATTATACTGTTAATGTAAGTTTTATTGGAGTTTGCAACTTCCACTTGACTTCACCACAACTCAACGAAGAAAAAAGTTTTCCCTCTGCTGGCATTGCCAAGAGGAAAACTCGCCGCTCGAGCGGCGTAATTACAATTTTACATAATTGCATTAAACTGTCATTCCGAAGAGACCGCAGTCGCCTAATGGAGCGATAATTGAATAAATTAAGCAGAGCTTTCCTCTGCTGCTTGATTGGATAGCTTCGAATAATTTATGAATCTGTTTTCCCAAAGAGAGAAGAAAACTTTTCCGATTACGCAGCGTGATTTTCCTGAAAATGAATTCGCAATAAATCAGAGTCGAGACTATCAAAAACAGCTTAAGCTAGCTCGAGCGAAGCCCAACCAACTTGCAATGAAACGCAAAACTTTTCTGCATTCATTTGAAAAAGTTTATTTCATTCATCCTCTTTCATTGAATTTAAATACAAGGTTTATCAACTCTCAACTAAGGTCGCAGCGACGTTTCTCTCGCCGATAATAATTACAAAATAATTTCCTTTCACTGTTAAGTGTTTACTTAGAGATGGTGTTATGGTGACGGCAGCGACTTAACGCTAAATAAATTGTATAAAAATGAAATTTTAAGCTACAAGGAAATCTTCGCGGCTTCTTCAAGAATGTCGCTTGGTGACATCGAAAAAATCGTCAAATTAAATTAATTCTCCCAAGCTGCGCAGGGCAAAGTTTTTCTAGTTTAATTTTCACAACATTTATTAACTTCTTAGAGCGCGTTTTTCCTTTTCGCGGTTGCGTGGGCGAGTGGATCGATCGTTTAATTGCAAAGATGCACAAAGTAAGAGTGCAACGAATGGGGAAAAGTCTTTGGATCGGCTTGGACGCCCACGCACAGAAATCAACTTGCTAACTCTAAAATTCGGGTTCGGGAGAAATTCCATTTGCAGTTTTCCTTTCGACTCGACTCAGCGCTTTCGCGTCGACATTTTTAGCTATTTACAGAGAAGTATTAACGACTACGATTCTCGCGTTTCTTATAATTTTCCTCTCATGATTCGCTTACTTCAATAAATATAATGAAATGAAAGTCTCGCCAAAAATATTTTTTGCTGCGCGGATTTAAAATTTTCTAAACTCTTTCTCGCAAATCATTAGCGTTGAATATTTTTTTACACAGCTTTTCAAATACAAAACGTTTCTACCCCAACTGCTTCGCCCTCTTTTTCTAATACGAATTTCTTGCCCGTTTTAATATCAAAAGTTTCATTTCGCCGGCTTTAAATATTTCCGCTTGTTAAGCTGCTCGATTTCTTTCCCATTTTTCACAGCATCATTTGAATTTCATTTCATGTTGAGTGCGCGAGTTCAGTAAAGCGCAACGGCTTAGTAATCGTCGTCTTCATCGTAGTCGCTCTCGTCCTCGTCTGAGCTTGAGAGCTTCCGACGTTTCTTCTTCTTCGCTGATGCCGATGACGATTTCTTCGATGGCGTTTTGGTCTTTGCTGGTCTCTGCGACGACTTTGGAATGGAGTTCATGTTGATTGCCTTCTCCTGTTAATTAAATTGATCTCAACATTAAACTTCAAAGCTATCATAACAAACTTACAAAGTTTTGTTGACCTTCAAGTCCGACAGGAAGATTGACGTGACTCAAATTAATTTGTACGTTGTTCAAATGCTGATGATTCATCATCGTGACATCGTTGGTCATCGCATGGCTCGTATTCGGTGGACCCATGTTTTGCTTTTGTGGTGTTTTCATCAAAGGTTGGTCGTCATCGTCGACCTCTTCCTCGGGATCCAACTTGATCATCAGTTGTTTAAACTGTGAATAAAAGTTTGAAAAGTTAAGAAAGCTCAAAAGTTCCACAGAGTCATCGACTTACCTCTAAGTATCTATCAATTAAAACCCGCTTTTCAGTCTCGCTTAGCTCCGTGCCAATGTTGGGATCTTCTTGAAGCAGAGCTATCGTTGCCTTTGGATTAAATGGCTGGATATTACGACGTTGCATCGCCTTATCGTAGAGCTTTGTTCCTTCCGACGGTGAGTATTGCGCAATTTTGCTGTAGAAATGTTCAAATTAAACTTCATTCAAGTCGTTTAGCTGGAAACTTACGCATCATTGATCCCGTACATGTCCTTCAGATGTTGCTTGAGAATCAACAGAAGCATGCAGCCTTGTGCAGATGTCACGCACTGGATCAGATTTGTGCAATCGTCCGGCAGTCGACTGAATAAAGCGTCTCGATCTTCTTCGTCTTCTTCATCTTCAAGTGGATTTGCAGCTTTGTCCTTGTTCTCCTCGCCAGGTCTTTTCTTCAGTCCATTCAGGAAGGCTGACAGCAGACCAGTTCCGGTGACAGAAATGATCAGATCAATCTGGTGGATCAAGTAGAGCGGCTCGTCTTGAACTGCGTATGGGAAATAGGCGAGATTGTCGGCCAGATAAAGCATAAAGCTTAGCTCGAGGCTCAGCTGAGGTCGCTCATCATCATGAGAGAAGAGTTTTGTCATCGATTGAATGAGAGCTCGACGAGGCGGCTTTGTGTTTCGCAGCAGAGAATAAACGAATCCGTTGTGCGCTGTTGGCGGCTCTTCGGTGCCACCTTTCGGCAATCGATAACCACGAATCGCACGGCCGTACTGTTGCTGTTGAATGGTCTTCTGCAGCTCATAAGACAGCTGGATTCCTTGCTGGCACTTCATGTTAACGAATCCTTGGTATTGTTTGTCGATTTCCTGCAAATGTCGATCAGCGCTGTGCGAAGCCTAAGAACGGAAATGTTTAGTAACTTCATCAAACAAACTACATTGAATACTCTCACCTCCGTTTCAGGATCGGTGCTGAGGCAGATGAGATAAGGAACGATTTGTACTGGATGCACCAAGCCCTGACGAAGGACGATCTCGATAACTCGCATTGCCATGAGACGAACGTTGGTATCACCGTTGAGGAAGCAATTGAGAATCTCTTTTAAGTAGATTTGAATCACACGACTAGACATTCCCGATGATATGTCGCCCATTTCCTTTAGATCTTCAGTCTTTGATTGAGTTTGCCCTGCAACAAAGAAAATCGTGTCAATGACCTGAGAGGTCGTTCAACTTTCTCAACTCACAATCTTTATCGTTTCGCGTCATCTTGTTCTCCTCCTCCATCAGATAGAGCAAAACATTTTTCAGCACCATGATCTTCAGCTCGTTTTGATCGCAAATGTTTCCAAGCAGGTAGTTGTAGTAGTCGCGGATGTCTTGTCGCGTCAGATACTCGCAGTTCGTGACGCAGAAGTATCCAAGCGCTTGAAGGATTTCACGTTGGAGTGGTTGAATGTGGCTACGCAGGAAATAGAAGAGCGTTTCGAAGACTTCATCACAGATTCTAGGTGACAAACGATCTGAAACAAATTTGTTTATGTCAAGTACTGCGAAGCTTCTAGAGTCAACAACTCACTTCGTTCATTTGTATTGGACCCGTTGACATCGGGTCGACTGAAATCGAAGTAGCGCATAAGCAACCCGACCGTGAAAATGCCTCGACGGAACACTGGATTGTAGATTTGGTTCTCAGAGATGTTCGGATCCTTCATCATCATTTCCTTCGATTGTACAAGAGCACGCGTGTAGATTCTGTGAAGAGAAACGTTTAGACAAGAACTTGGGGAGATGCGAGTAAGCTTACTTTGAAAAGCAGTCCCGGACGAGCTGGTAGTTCTTTGTGATTTTGTTGATGACCGCTCCAAGGCAAGCGACGCAACTGACGACAACGATTTGCCTCGACGAGACAATCAGGATCATCAGATGAGCTTCGAGCTCCGAGAGGAAGGCTTCGCCGGGATGTTCCATCAAAGGAACGACCTGGAGAATAATTCAGTTAGCGCTCAGCTGACCAGCAAGCTTTGCAACGACTTACGTGTTCAAGAATCTCAGCTAGTAAACTCATGAATTTGATTTTCTCGTTCGAGCTGCATTTGATGTTCAAGTACGGTTCAAGTGAGATGGCGTGCTCCACGAGCAGTTGCGGTCGAATCTGAGCGAATGAGTGGAGCGCAGTGACACAACCGACGAGTCTTGCACCGTTCGTCTTCTCCAGATCCATAAGAGCGTTCACTAGGCCGTTGACGATCTGCTGACAGGATCGAACAAGCGTCGGTGGGATTTCCTTTTTGCCTTTGGTGTCGTCGTTCTTGCTTTCCTTCGGCTCAAACACCTTGAAGGATAAAGAAACGTAAGTAACTGAGTGTCTGAAGTCTTTGCTTCATCTCTTACCGTTTTCAGAAGTCCGTGGAACCCTTTTTCCTGCGATGAAAGCTCAACGTCGATGATTTGCTCGCATTTTCGTCGAATTCCATCCTGAGCGTAGAAAGAATTTATAACTCGCGTCATTAAATTTAATCGTGATTGCTTACCTTATCGTTATCGTGGCACGGCGTAAACCACATCGCCATGAAGACTTCCATCACCAACTTCTGGATGTTCTCTTCATCGTTCACTCTTCGCAGCATCTTGATGCAGATGTCAGGGATTTTGTGGTGGTCGGGGAACTCGGCGCAGATGTCGCGAAGGATTTTGATGACACGCTTTCGTACTGAGACGCCAGTGTCGAGGATTCTCGGTGCGATCATTTCGTAGTATTGATCGACAAGTGATCTATCGGTGAGAATGTATTTGCCAACAAGATCGACTGCTGCCTCGCGAACAGAAATCGCTGCGTCAAGAAGCTTTTGATGGACTCCAATCTGCATGTCTTTTCGCGTGAGAATCGATTGGTCAACCTCGACGATGTTTCCCAGGCATTTCATGGCTCGTGTGCGGATAGCGACGACAGGCTCGCGGACGACTAAAATAATCTTCTTCAGGTAGATGTCGAAACTTTGGGAGAAACGTCGCTTGCTGGCTAAGTATTGCGCGATTAGATTGGCGTTGTCATAGTCAAGGTACGTCTTAAGGTCGACGACGTCGCGAGTCAACTTCTTGAAAGGCGCAATCTTGCTCATCAGATACTTTTTCCGCTCGTCGAGAACTTTGAAGATTTCCCGATTGAGCTCTTGGTCCACCTCGCGCACTTCTTGCACGTCTGAGTCGCTCGATTCATCGCTATCATATTTCTTTTTCTTCTTGTTCTGTTTCTTTCGACTTGCGTAACCTTTCGCTCCATCGTTAATCTCTTTCTTTCGTCGCTGAATATCATGAAACCATGTGGTGAGATAGAAGTGTCTGGCATGATTCCAGACGGGGTTTTCTTCCTGGCTGTTGAGCGTGAGATAGTCGAGGAGAATCTTTTGGAGAAACTCAGTTCGCTCTTCTTCCGGATCAATCTCGTACATCACTTCTTCATCTGACTCTTCCCCGTCCTTCTCCTGCTCGATCTTAATACATTTGATCAGCTCGTCCATCGTCTTCACTCGATTTCGTGCTTTCACTGTGTCTTTCCTTAAACGAGCAGCAACAAGGCCAAGATACTCGAGCGAAACGACTCGGATTGATTGGTCCACCGTCTTGTCAGCCATGTACTTCACGAGAAGAGTGCCGAGAAGTGTCAAGAGCAATTCACTGGCTGGCCATTCAGGCTTGTTCACTGTTGTAAGCAGATCTTGGATGAAGTTCTCGAAGAGAGGACGGAAATCTGTTTCAGTTGAGCGGCTCTTGCACTTGTTAAGGAAGGTTTGAATGAAGTTTCCCCCGATGCTCGTTGCTGTCTTGTATTTCTCGATCATGAAGCTGTCGCGATCGATCTTATGACGACTCTCCGAGTTCTTCTTCTTCGAAACTCTTTCGTCTTCGTGTAGCTCGTCAGGCAGAAGCACCGAACATTGTATGAGTTGTAAAACTAGAGCAGTCATCATCTGAATATTTCCGCCGTTATTCATTAGTTTGTACGGTCGAAGGTTACGCTTCGAATGCGGCAGACGGTCGACGGATGAGAGAATGTCGTTCAGGATACTGTTCCGGTGAAGTTTGTATTTCTCGTTTTGGAAAATCTAAAAATAAGAAGTTATCACTTTGTGACTCACGAGATGAATCAAGCAGAACTCACCGAAGTCACGAGGTCCAGACAGACGAACTGCAGGGTTTCGATGTTGTCGACGAAGAAAGGCTCAACGCCCAGTGAACTCGCGTGAATAATTATCGTATCGACAAAGTGGAACTTATTGAAAAGTCGCACAAACAGCTTCGAGAGCTCGACAATCTTCGTGTAAAGAGCAGTGATGCCTTTTTGCTGGTTGTTCTGCTTCTTCTTGTTCTGTGCCTTCTCCGTCTTTTTCTTCGTCTCGATCGTGTAGACGGGATCGTAGGATGGGAAGATCGTTTCACGCAGTTGAAATTGCACAAACCTGATGATCCTGTCGATGTTATCTTCCTGCAGAAACTTTGTGTCTTTTGATGTGTAAATGTTGCAGATGAGCAGCGCCGCTTCGATGGCGTTGAGGATTTTTTCGAGGCAATCTTCAGCGACCAACTCATCGGATAAGTCAGGCCCAGCGCTGAGGTTCTTGGCTGATAAAATGCTGCGCATCGCATAGCTGATCAGCAGAGTTAGTTTCTCCTCGGGAATGGCATCGATCGAAGCTCGAGCTTTCAGTTTGGCTGCTTCGGAGCTGATGTTCGACAGCAGAGCTGACGTGATACACTCGAGATTCTCGTCGTTGTCGTCCATGTTTATCAGCTCAGTGTCGTCAAGCTGCTCGAACACTTTCTCCATGAATGAGTTGAAACGGATATACGTGTTGGTCTTCATGAGTTCCTCGTTGCTGAGCTTTGTAATGGCAGGAACGAGCTTCTTCTCGATTCGCCTAAGCTTCGGCTGGTTGAACGTTTCCATCACATTTTCTTCCTTGGGGAACTTCCGCTTCACCGGGGTTTTCTTCTCGTCTTCCTTCATTTGACTAAACAAGTCGCTGTTGAAGTCTTCAAGGCTCTGCTGCTCCTCGGCACTCACTTTGACTTTCGACAGCGGAATGAAGACTTGCTTGAGATTCAAATTCTCGAGGTTGATCGTTCCCAAGTCCGACAGATCGTAGGTTTCCATCATTTCCGGCGGATTCACTTTTGAAATAATACTGTTCTGCTTCTGCACGTCGTCGCCCTTCAGGTGATTCGTTTCAGGCGCGGTTGTGCCTTGCGCTGGTGATGGTCGTTGCTGTTGCTGCTGCTCGAGATACTCATTGTTACGCGGCGCAGATTTCTGATGCGACGCATCATTCGGTTTGTTTCGTAAATGCATATTGTTGAGTTGCGGTTGTTGTTGATTAAACTGCTGATGATTATTTTTCGCCGGCGACTCCACTTTCGTCTGCTGTTGGCTGTTATTGAAATGGTTTTGATCGACTTTCGCTATGCCTTGCTGGAACTGTGTTTGATCGAATGCTTGTGCTTGCGGCTGTGAGGATGTGCTCGAGGAAGACGCAATTTGCTGCGGTTGGAGATTGTTTTGATAGAAACCGGTGAGATTTTGCTGATGAAGTGTTGAGTTGTTGCTGGAGCCGCTGACTGCAGGCTCGAGCAATTGTGCAATGTTGTATGACTAAAAGGTAAACAGAACATTGAGAACTTTCTGATAAGGAGACAGAATCCTTATGCTACTCACAGACTGATTTGTCGCGACCGTATCTTGATTGCTGAACAGATTATGTTGAAGCGTTGCAGTTGGCTGAACCAGCAAGTCGTTGATGCTGTGCTGGTAGCCGGAAGTCGACCCGTTGTTTATCGCCTGATGGTGCTGCTGCACAACAGCGGAAGATTGTTCAATGAACTGCTGCTGGGCGCCTTCGAATTGTTGATCAAAAGGTTGTTGTTGATATTGCAGAGGAAATTGGTTCGATTGATCAAAGTTATTAAAATTATTGACGGGAGCAAAGGATGGATCGTAGCTGTTCGCTTGCATCGGGTTGGGATGTAATGAGTAGTTTTGTGTGAGTGTTTGCTGAGGTGCATTGTGAAAATGTGATGATGCAATGGGATTAACTAAAAAAGAAACAAAATCATATTCTGAGCTGGGATCGGGATAGAATGCAAATGATGATTCAATGGTAAGCTAAGCCGTAACTGGTGATGTCAGGGTAATTAATCGATTGCTCGGTTTCAAAAATTCTTTATGAGACAATGAGTAGGGAATCAAACGCATAATAAAAGCAAATATTATTGTGGAAATGATAAGAAAATTGTAGCAAGTTTAAGGCGGGGAGATGCGTAATGGGAGCGCGATTCATTGATGCCTTTGTTTCTTCGTGAATTCGATTTCGCTGTGCACTTTACAGCTTCATTTGACATAATTCAATTAGAGTTCGAGCAGCTTTGATTGCTGTGGTCTCTCTAATTAGCAATCAAATCGCAGAGGAATGTTCAAGCTGTCTTTGACTTCTCTTTTCCCATCCCTAATGAGCCTCTAATCGATCAATTCACTGACACAAAGGCATCGCTGTTGTTAAAGGACTGTAGGAGATTCAGATTCCTCGATTTGCTTACCGAATTTCTGGTTATAGACGTTACTGTTAAACACGTTTTGTTTGAACGACTGAATCACTCTGAGCAGATGCGGTGAATCATTCGTGCTTAGTTCCTCATTGCCAGCAAAGTCAGGTTTGATGTCACTAAAAGAGAACAGCAATAGAAAGTTAGCAACTCGCCGATTCGAGATCTCGCTGATCTTACATGTGACTTGAGTTCGTTTGCTCAATTGCATTGACGAGCTGCTGTGCCAGCGCATCATCCCTTTGACTGAGCAAGTTGTTCGCCTCTTCCGCGACTCTCGGATGGAACAGGAGCGACTTGTGTGTGTTGGAGTGCGATGGCAATGTATCGGAAAGTGGTAACTCGCTCAATACTAAAAGGAAAGGAATGTTAGCCAGTGTTCATTGAGTTCAACCGTTGAGCAGCCCTTGGCCTTAGTACGTCGGTGTCGTTGCGACGATTTTGCTGGTGTCTGAACAGCTGAGCATTGAGAACAAGCCAAGGGCGACTGACTCCTCTACTTACAATCTGATAAACTGGTAAGTCCAGCTAATGTTGTCACCGGTATGTCCTTATCGTTCATAGTGGACCGTTTTCATCTTACTGCAAGAGAGTGAGAACTCGATTACAATCCAGCGGGATGACGAACAGCGATCGGATTCGTGTCGTCGTATGGCGAGCACTGACGGAGACTCGGCCGTCTCGAGTTTCAAAGGGGAAAAAGCAGATTTTCGCGACAACTTCCGAGAGTTTCTCCGCTCCACTTTTTCCAATACAAACAATTAGAGTTATTTAGTGAATTCGGCGGCTAATCTGCAGCTGTCGTCGTCTCACTAAGCTTTAATTTGACCGCCCGCGCTCCATGAGCGTTGTGATTGATCTCGCGATTTGTTTTTCTGCCGTTTAGCGCCAATATTTTGATAAATTGTTTTCGCTTCAATCGGATTGGACAATTTCTTACTTTTCACTCAAATTTTCATTTTACTTCGCGTTTCCCACGAATCGAACGTCGTTGGCGGATGCGCGACGCGACTTGCAATCAATTTGCACTGATTTCGACGCTTGAAACGCTCTCTTCACTCGCTAATCTTGTAATTTTCCTTTTAAATCGACTTGCTAATGGAGACTCGACGACTTTTCGGAAGTTACAGCTTTGGACGACTTGGCTTCGACACGACGGAGTCAAAGCCTTCGAGCGAGTCTTGGCTAACTGAAGGGCCGGCGAACTTCATTAAGTGAACACAATCTGAACTAGAAGTTTGAGTTATTAGTTTATTGAAAAAAGGAGTCGATTTAAACCTGTTCACTGATATCCAACGCTAGTTCCTAATCAATTAGCAACGACAAAGCTCGAGGATCACTCGAAGTTCACTCGCGATTTGAGTTTTCTCGTCAACTCTGACGTGTCTTGTGCAATTTTCGATTATCATCCTTGCGAGCTGAAACAGAATGTCGACGGATTTCTCGACATGGTACAAGAGCGTTCCGCAGTTCACGCGCTACTGGCTGACGGCCACGCTTGGCTTCTCGGTCGGCGCGAAGCTCGGAATCATTCCAGCGGCTTATCTTTACTTAGACTCGACGTTTGTCTTTCAAAAGCTTCAGGTGAGTTGAGATCATCAGGTGGTTGGATCGTCAACCAAGCTCAGCTTATAGCTAAACGTTTCCATTTTAGATCTGGCGACTGGCGACTTCGCTGTTCTTCTACCCAACCGGATTCCATTTCCTCATGAACTGCTTTTTCCTCTACAACTACTCGTCACGACTTGAGCGTGACCACTTCTTGGGAAGTCCCGGTGATTACCTTTACTTGCTGATCTTCAATTGGCTGTGCTGTGCACTCGTTGGAATCTTCGCCTCGTTCCCGGTAAGTGAAACTAAAATGGTTAAACCGAGAGTTTGTCTAGCAAGATGAACGTCTGAGCTTAGTCTAATTATTACAACCGTTTGTAGTTCCTAATGGATCCAATGGTTCTCTCGGTGCTTTACGTTTGGTGCCAGCTGAACAAGGAAACCATCGTCAGCTTCTGGTTCGGAACAAGATTCAAGGCCATGTACTTGCCTTGGGTTCTTCTTGGCTTCAACATGCTGATGTCTAACGGATCTTTATTCGCGGTCGTTGGAATACTCGTTGGACATCTTTACTTTTTCCTCAAGTTCACCTACCCACAAGAACTTGGAGGCTCAAACTTCCTTGATACGCCTTCGATCATCAAGAGCTACTTCCCTGACGTTCGTCCGTCAGGAGTGTTCGGACTTGCACCGGAGGGAAGAATCGATCCACAGCAAGCGGAGAGAAGACGAGTGTTTGGAGGAACAGGCCATCGTCTTGGCGGTTAAGACGGTCGCACAAAGAAATTCGAATGATCTTGGGATTCATTTATTTTGTATCTAACACTTTCTGTTCTAACGAATCGTGTGAATAATTTTATGGAGAATAATAAAAGGAAGTTTAATCTTATATTGAAGTTTGCAACTTCTTTTATTTCTTGAAAATGTAACAAAGATCTTAAACCGAAACCTTAATCTAACTGCGGAATCGTTTGAACAAAGGATGTTGAACGTTGCTTCTCTTCTTGTTCTCGAAGTAAACTTCGTTGTCTGCGCCTGACAGCGAGCTGAAGCCACCGGTCTTACGAGACGTTCCTGGTCGCGACGGTCCACCCTCGCCCGGAACTCGTTCGTCTTCGCAATCAATGTCTGATGCAGCCAGAACTTGTTGCAAAAGCTGACCTTGCTCTTCACGCGTGTTGTAGAAGAGATTTGGGTCTTCGTCCATTCCAGCAAGGTTTGTGATGACTTTGTAAGCGTAGCCCTGATTCACAAGGAAACGCTGTCGCTTTCTGGAGTAGCTCATCTCCATCGTGTCTTGCGAAACGAGTGTGTAGAAGAAAGCGTTGTACTCTTCCGCGAACGATCCTTTCTTAGCTCGCAAGATTCGTCCAAGACGTTGAGCTTCTTGACGACGTGAACCGCCATGCGATGAAATTTGGATCAGCACGTTTGCTTCTGGAAGATCAAAGCTTGTATCAGCAACTTTACTGACGAAGATTGTATTGACTTTCGGGTTGAACTTGAAGTTCTGCAGGATCTGAATCCTCTCGTTCTGAAGCGTCGGTCCGTAAATGTAAGGCTTGTTCATCTTCTTTGCGTAGTGCTTCAAGGCGAAAACGTTATCGCTGAAGACGATCGTTTTGTCGCCGCGTCGCTCGTGGTAGTTGATTAAATATTGACACATTCGGAATTTGCTTGGGTTCATTACATAGAGCAGCATCTTCTTCGACGTCTTGGTCACGAGATATTCGCGATAGAACTCGGCTGTCATTGGGCACCAAACCTCAGCGCACTGAACTTTTGCAATGTATCCGTTCTTCTGCAGCTCCAACCAATTGGCTTCGTAGAGCTTCGGTCCGATCAGGAAGTTCAAATCGGCAATCTTGTCATCTTCACGAAGCAAAGTCGCTGTCAAGCCGAGCTTGCAATGGCTCTGAACGATTGTGAGAACTCGACGGAACATTTTTGCTGGGATTGTGTGGACTTCGTCGAGCACCATGATTCCCCATTCCTGTTCCTGCAGCCACTTCATCGTCTGTTCAGCTTCCCACGATCGCTTTTGAGTGTGCGTGATCATCGAATAAGTTGTCACGAGAACTCCACAGCCCATCGGTTTGTCTTTCGCTTCAGATGTGAATCGACAGATTATGCTATCGTCAGCTGTGCTCCACATCTTAAACTGCTGCTTCCACTGTTCGACGGACACACCGCTGTTGCAGAGAATCAGCGCGCGCTTACGAACAGTGCAACAGGCTGTTACGCCAACAAGAGACTTTCCAGCGCCGCAAGGAAGAACGATGACGCCTGAACGAGCTCGACCGTTGCCGAACATTTTACGCAAACTCTTCTCTTGGTAAGGACGCAGGACTGCAGCGGGTTTCAAGTCGATATTGATGTCTTTGTTGATTGTGTCGTTGCGGAAATCGTATTCAGCAAGCAACGGATGATCAATCACGATGCATCGCTTCTGAATCGTTTCGATCTTCTCCTGATCAACTTCGAACGAAACAGTTTCAAGATTGACTTCTTCCTCTTCTTCGTTATCGATTTTGTCGTAGAACTTGGTGATGTCTTCTGGTACAGCTGGCGGAGCTCCTTCAACTTCACCCTCAGGCGGTGGCTCAATAGCTGCGGGCCCAGCTTTCTGGCCGAAGCTTACGCCTTTCATGTTCTGCTGTGTCTTGATGAACTCATCTTCAGCACCTTCTTCGCCTCGCTTCAAGCGACACTGTTGGATCACTGGATCTCTGAGCAACTTCTGTAGGATCTCGGGATAAGGACTCTCAATGAAATATCTGTTGTGCTTCAACACGAGCTTGACTTTTCCGTACGACAGCGTGCAGATTCTGATGAACTCTTCGATGCCTTCCGGGATTGAAGTTTTGCATAGACGTCGAAGATATTCTATGATGTCGTGAGTCTGTAGACCGACCGAAACAGCAGCGTAGAGACTGTATGGTGTCAACTTATACTCGTGGATATGTTCCGGTCGACAGACGGGCTCGGAAATCGCGATTAGGAAGTCGTGCGCGTTCTTGTAAACCGGTGAGAAAGTCTCGAGAAAGATGTGACCGTTGGGAGCGACGTAGAGCGGTCTGCTCGAGAAATCTGGCTTCAACTCGAGCTGGCTTCGATAGTCCTTCGCTCCATACTCGTCCTCGACGATCTAAATTGAAATGTCAATTCCGGTTGTTGTGAAATATTGTGAAACTCTCACCGATTCGTCGTTTTTCTCGGCGTTGCGAGCCGCCGCCTTCGGCTCCGCGGCGTCTGCATCGTTCGAGCCTTCGTCGTCGAGTATTGTCTGCAAGTCGTACTCGTCCTCAGCTCTACGCTTCCTGTTTCCCTTCGAATAACCCGATCGCTTCGACATCGCAATTTATTTCGCCGTCAGACTGAAGATTGAGCTTCGAGTAATGAACGACGAAGTCGCCACTTGGATCACAACAAAGAGAGCGAGACAGAAAATCATCCACAACGTGTTGAGAGCTGAATAATCTTTTATTAAATTAAGCGATGGGTGAAACGAGATTCTTCGTGGGAAATATCCCGTCGAATACTTCAGAGCAAGACCTGCAAACCGAGTTTGGATATTACGGAGTCGTCAACCGCGTTGAGATCAAAACTAAGAACGAAGACGAGAAATTTGCTTTTGTAAATCTGGTGATTGAGGAGCGATTGGTGGAGAAATGTAGGTTTTGCTAGATATCCTAATCGTTTCTTTAATTAATCATGTTCTCTTCTAGGTATCAGAGAGTTTGGCCAACAGCAATTCAAAGGAAATTATTTGTCAGTTTCTCGAGCGAAGGAAAGTTTCCTCGAGAGGTTGAAGCGGGAACGAGAAGAAGCTCAACAGCCCAAGCCCGTTCAGCCAACTCCAAGTGCTTACAGATATGAAGACGAGGGCTACAATGAGACGTACGCGCCACTGCCGAAGATCGAAAAGGAAGTTTCGAGTGATGAATCGAGTTCGGAAGAGGAAGAAGTTGCTCAAGTTCCAGTGAAGAAGTACCAAGCGAAACCAGCGACCAATGGATACTCTGTAGGTTTAATGATGTCCATTGCTAACAATCCTTCATTGCTAATGATTTGTTTTAGCGATATGACGAACCACAAATGACTAAAGCGATGCTTGACGACATGAAACGTCAAGAAAGTCTTCAGAAGTTGAAGAACCGACACGATGAGCAGCGGAAGGCAATCAAGAACGCGTTGTTATCTATTGATACGGGACCGAGAAATAACAAAATAGTCTTCGAACCTCCAGAACCGCCCGCTGAAGTTGTTGAAGAAAAACCTCAAACGAAATCGAACAAGAGGAAAGCTCAGCTGTTTGATGAGGAAGACGACGAGGAAATGCAGGCGGAATCATTCAAAGTTAAGAAGCAGTTCGCTGGCAAAAACGGAGAGCAGCTTTTCGAGCTACAAACGCGCTTCCAAAACGACAAACGATTCGAGATCGATGAGAAGTTTGCTGATGCCGCTGAAGATTCGTTTGACATCCGAAAGAAATACACACGAGAAGAACTGAAGGAGAGGAAACGATTGCGCAAAGAGCTGGAGAATTGGGACCAAAACGAGTTGAAGGAAGAACGTGACAATCAACTTAGCATCCTCGAAGGAATCACAGGAGAATCAACAGGTTTCCTCCACAGCAATTACTCAAAGCCGGCTCAGAAGGGAATGCTTCGCTTCGATCCGAGTAAAAAAGATCATTTGAAGTATCTCGATCTCGTGAAAGGCGATGAAGCTCTAGACAACGATGACGTCGATGACAAAGGCAAACATAGCCAGACATTTGAAGTCGGCGACGAGAAATTCTACGAAGTGTCGGAGAATCTTGCAAAATCGCTGCAAAACAAATCCGAGTCAAAACCGTTCAGCATCTTCGAAATGCTCGGCGTCAACCACGAGGATGAACCAGAAGAAGATGTCAAACCAGAAGAGCCGAAGCCTTTAGTTAAAACTCCAATGTTCCACATTAATCAAGTGAAGTTCAAGTACGATTCTTCGGACACGGACGAGGAGGCAGAGACGAAGAAAGTTGTCAAGAAGAAAGTTCCGCAGAAGAAGTCAAAAGGCGGAAAATATTCCAAGTCAGGTGTCTGGCGGCACAATTTCTTCGTAGCAGATGGCGACGAACGGCTCACAGGTAAAACGTAACTGTCGCATGTCACGCGTCGCTAATTCTAATGAATTTTTCAACCCCACAGAAGCGTTCGCTTTCATCAAAAAGGCTGAGAAACTTTCCGCTGAGGCGTTCGACGAGAAGCGCAAGAAACTGAAGCAGGTCATCAAAAGCAAGATCAGGAAGGCGCGATCTGATCAGCGACGGAACGAGAAGGTTTCCAAGAAACGGAAAGTGTGAGAATTGATATGGCAAGAGAGAGAAATGTTGAAACATTAAAGAACGTTTTTTAAAGAAAGAATTGTTGAGTTTCCCCTATGCGATCATCAATCTCCCCTTCCACTGTGTTTCGCCGTTGCGATGGACAATCGTAAATTACGTAACTGTTGTGGGTGGAACGTTTTCGTGAATTCCAGACTGCCCACTGCACATAAATTTTGATGTTGAAGAAGTTAAACCTTCGAGTGGAATCACTTACGAATGATCCCAGCCACAGGTGTGTTCGCTACTCGAACATCTTTCTCCCGCGCTCGCGAGTTTTATTATAAGTTCAGCTCTCTGTGGATCAACACCGATCAAATTCGCGAGTCAGGGCGTGAAGTTTCTTTCTGCATAATTGCTATTCTTATCGCGGGTAAGCAAAGTGTTCGACTTGACCAAAGAGTACAACGTCGCAAAGTTTGATACGTTCGAGTGCATAGAATGAAAACCGGTTTTGTCTATTCCCATCATTAAAGCAGCATAAAAACATCCGACATTCTTGAAAAATCGTTTGATTACAGGCGTGGACATTTCGCGTTGATTCATCGCTGACCGAATTGAGAACAAAGAACATGCGATGAAATGAAAATTGCATTCGAGAGAAGGAAAATCGTGTCACGAAAAAGCAATTTTGCGAGAAGGAAAACCGTTTCATCGCTCGTGGCTGATGCCATTTGACGAGATGAAGATTGCTCGCGATCAGTCACAGCAGAGTAATTTGCGTTTTACCAATTCGCACGCTTGTGAATCATATGGAGCGCGGGCTCAAGCACAGTTAAACCACGATAATAGCGCTACCGACACGTGATGTCATTGTGTGTTGTCTTCGGGAGCACGAAAAGAGTTTTTATGTAAATTCAAACGTCGAACTTGCGTAATAGCATCGACAGTGTTCCAAGATGTGTCATGAGCTTTGGAGCGATGATTAGCCGTCTGAAACCCACAAGCAATTTTGTGTTTTTTTCCGCTACCAGCATTTAAAGCGTCTTGATTAATCAATGATGGGAACAGTTCTTGACGCGATCAGCACAATCAGAAACTTCTCGGGTGACCAATTACAGCACAATTATATCCTCAAAATTGTAGCCTTGTCTCAAGACAAAAATCCAATTAAATCTCCAACTGATTGCTTAACACGTTGACAAAGTTTTGGCAGTCTCATCTGGTCGCCCTTCAGCCATCTAATTAAAAGTGATCAACCGCGTGAACTGAGCATCTTTTCATTTTGTATCTCCCTCATAATCGATTAGATCATCAAGTGGAGTGGATAGACAGCGACGATGAAGTGGAACTGCGTGATTTTGGTTGTCGCTCTGAACGTCGTTAATGTGTTCGCGCAGGATGAGTATTGTTACACAAACGACGCTGATAAGAAGCAAACGAAACACTACTCGACGAAGACGCCCTACGAAGTCGCTAGAGGAACCGACAAGAAATATTTCACTGTGCCAAGTACGAAGTTGTTAATTGGTTGAGTGGACGATTTGCATTTTAACATCTTACGCATCGTTTTAGAGTGTGAGCCGGTGAAGTTTTGGCTTTTGGCGCGGCACGGTACGAGAAACCCAAGCGCGAGATCTATCGAGCAATTGAGAGATCTACCAGATGTGAGTTGACGCGAAATTTTACTCTTGATGACCTTTCTGATCGCTGGTTTTAGGTTCGCGACGCGATTCTCGAGCATTTCAAACGCTACGATCGCGATCGTCACTTGAATCAGTTGTGCAGTGATGATCTTGAGCAGTTAAAGAAATGGAGATTCGACCAGAACTTGACGGCAGAGTTCGCTGATCAACTGACAGTGCAAGGATGGAATGATCTCAAATACATGGCAATCGATTACCAACGAACTTTCCAGAAACTGATCGAGATGAGATACTCAAGAGAAAACTTCAAATTCGGCTTCACAGATACTCAAAGAACCGAAGCAAGTTACAAAGCATTCGTTGAGGGTTTGTTCGGGCCCGGCGCAGAAGGAATTATCAACGCACATTTTGATCCAAGCCAGAATCTTCTCTTGCGTCCATACGAGACTTGCGCCGAGTTCGAGAAGCAAGGAGACAAAGCCAAAGACGTCAACTCAGAGCATTACAAGTTCATGCAGACAGATGCGTACAAGAAAACGTTGGAGGAGGTTTCAATACGTTTGGGATACAAGTACACGCTAAACTCCAAGCAAGTCGATACAATGTGGGACATGTGTCGCTACGATCAATCATGGTATCTCCAGGACGAGTCGCCGTGGTGCGCCGCATTCACTCCCGAGCATGTCAACGTTCTTGAATACTTAGAAGATCTGAAATATTACTACAAGGCGAGCTACGGATCACCGCTAAGCTCGAATATTATGTGCGCTGCTGTCAAGGACATGGTGAAGAGTCTCCAACAGGATGAATCACCAAAGGTCACAGCTTATTTCACCCACGCGTCGGCAATTCAACTTTTCCTGACATCACTCGGCTATGCTAAAGACAGCGAAGCACTGAGAGCTGACAACTATCAGCAGATGAAGTACAGGAAGTTTAGATCGAGCGTCGTGTCGCCTTTCGCGAGTAACTTTGTCGCTGTGAAATACGAGTGAGTTCGAAGGGGCTAACGAAGTTTGGATGTGACAAATTTTTCTTGATTTCAGTTGTCCGAATGACTCAGAACGCTCCAAGGTTCAATTCTTCCTCAACGAACGGCCAATCGAATTCAACTGGTGCAACATCGGCCTCTGCAGCATGGCGAAGCTCGTCGAGACTTACCAAAACTTTGCTGATGCTGACTGCGCAGCCATTTACTGTGGTGGTAGCTCCGGTGTGGATCTGAAGATCTCAGCTCTGCTTCTCATCGCAACGGCTTTCGTCTCTCGTTGGCTTTAAGTTTGTTGTACCGATTCAGTTTTTTATATTCAAAGATTTTCAATAACACAAAGAGGCTCACGAAACAAATCACGAACGACCTCTTGTACTATATCACGCTTAATTATTCAAAATCAAAACGACCTGAAAGCTTTCAATCAAACTTCGCTTTCAGATTATCGAAATAGAAATCTCTAACTTGTTCAATCGCAAGAACGAACGAGAAAAGTAGACAAATAAAATTTACAAAAGTATTCGCAAAATTGTTAATTGAGCTTTGGAAGCTTTTTAAAGCTTTAAAGCTTCGCCGAGCGAATATTCTCTGAGATAAATAAGCTTCCCAAAGCTTCTGAAACCTTTTATTGGAGACTGACTTTGACGAGTTCACTGACTTTGGCGAAAACTTTGTTGTTGAAAATGTTTATTCATGGATTCAAGAAGACATCAACAACTCTGTGGATAAAGCTGCAAGCGAACGTCTGCGAACTGCAATTTAAAGAGGCTGCAACCAAAAGCTTTGTTTTTGCAACTGCTCTCAACAGTTGTCTTTGATCAAATGTTTGATCGAATGACGAATGCAACGATGTGGAATGAAAACAACAATATTGACATGGATCGGATTCTTAATTCTCTTGTCTTTTTCCAGAGAAATCTTACATCATTCAATGATTTTAATAGTTTGAATTCAAAAGTTTATTCAGAGATTTTTAGCAGATTTCAAACACTTTCACGATTTCATGGTTCTGGTTTCAAAGTGAAGGAGTGAGCGCCCTGATCGTAGGCTCCGATGTCTAGGGTGAACCACCCGTTGGGTTCTCCTGGAAACAAAAATATTAGAAAATGTTGATGCCAAAATATTCAAAGACAAACCGTTAATGCCTGTAACGTTCCACACAATGTCGGCTGAGATGATCGCTGTCGTAGCTTCAACATTAACCACAATTGAATGCCAGCTCTCGTTCATCAAGCTTTCATCGATAATGAACGTGTTGGCTTTGAAGGTGACACTTATGTATGAAGCATCGGCGTTCAGCATTTTCTCAATTTCGGGGCAAACGTCACTTAGGATGATCATTGGTCCATTAACTTGGATTTCCAGTAAACCTTCTTCATCTTCGGTCACTGTTACTTTTGCATTGGCAGTATTCTCTCTCAACGCTTTTCGCAGTTCTGAGTACACTTTGCAAACTTTCTCGCAGACTTTGTATTTCTTCACCAAATGCCTGAGCAACTTGAAACCTTCGTATTCAAATTCCTTGTGCTTGCGAATATTTCTAGCGAATGCGGAGTAGGAGAGGTCTCCGCTCATGAACTCAGCAATTTTCAGGTCATCGATAACTTCGTAGCTGTAATCATTGTTGTGGATCACGTTGATAATCGCCTCGCTGATTTTTTTGGAGTTTTCAGTGTTCAAGCACAAATTTTCTTCATCCTCTTTGTCTTTGCAGTCACAATCGCAACAATCGTCTCCATCGATGTCAATCACTAATTGGAATTTCTTTTTACCTTCCTTTTTCTCCTCAACTACGCCAGCGATTGCGCTACAGCAGAACAGAGCTATGAAAATCAACTTTATCATCTTCAGGCCAGAGAAGGAATGATGAAAAACTCGAAGAGTGTCGGGAAGGTATTAAACGTAGAAAGGCACGACAAGCTTAATTTCCAGGCTCTCATGTTATTGAGTACAAAATGTAAGTTTATTCGGAGTATCGAAACATCTGTTTGTACATATCGTTGAATCTTGGATTGCAGTTGTATCAATGCAAATTTATTCGAATCTAAGAAGTCAAAAATCAGCATTGGAAGAGTTAACATGAATTCTACTGATCAGGGAATTGATCCCATGATAGTAAAATGCAATAGGTTGACGAAATTTAACCTCGATCATAAAATTAAATAATTAAGATCAAATTGCTTATGTTCAATATGAATGAAACCAACCAGACATCGGAAATGTACAATTAATTGCGGCGAGTGAACTTGATGTCTCTCGTGATCAAATGCTCAAAACGATTCAATTTCCTGATAATCGGATTCAAATTTGTTTAAACGTCGCTCGCCTCATTTTTAAGTTGCTCGATAAATGCGAACGTGCGTCACGCCGACGCTCAATTGCCGACTTTTCCTGTTAGCGATTAACATGTTCGAGGCTTCTGAATGGCAAACAAAGTAAACAAGCCGTCTGATGAAGGGTTCAATCTTGCAAGTCTTCGTGCGACAGCATTCGCAGCGTGGAAGTTTCTTCGGCATTCAATTTGTGTCATCCACACAAGACTGCGGTGACGAGAAAAATTCCTTTCAACCCCAAACAGTTTTCTCCTTTCAATCTCGTCACCCTCGCACGATCTCAATTGGATTATGAAACTTCTTGAGTGGATAAATTGCCATCAAACTCGCACATCTCTCCTCGACACAACAGATTGACAAGGCTAATTGCCAACTAATCGTTTTCCTGATTCCATCGCCCAGAAAGCTTTTCCATCACGATAAAAATAATTGGCGACGAAAGTGTTTGGCGGGCGACAAAATTGAGCTGCTGAATTATTAAGAGAACCATCAGACACCATTGAGGTGAGGATAATGAGGCGAGGCTTCTTTGCCGAAAGATTCGCCCGCCGTTGAATGACTTCAATTAGTTTCGTGACGAAATGTTCTTTCTTCATGAGTTGGTTTTAATGATGCGGTGGTTTCGTCGTTTGCAAAGAAATCCCAGTGGATCGTTCTCGACAACACAGAGCTACTAAACGCTTACAAGTCTTGTCCCGATGCTGTTTTGGGGTTGAACAGCTCGAGGGCGTTGAAAACATTTTCATTCGTGTTTGCTTTCCAGCCAGATCAATTATCCTTCGTAAATATTTGGCTGTTTTGAGTTTTTTGTTTGAGTCTACATCGAGGGAAACAACTAATCGGTGTGAACCAGCTGAGTGGTAGATAGAGAGTGATTAAAGGGAACTCAAACTGTTGAGTTGCGTAGGATAATTTTGCGTTTTCAATCAGAGATGTGTTTTCTGAAATCATTTTCATCATTCATTACCTGGTATCGTTCAGTCTAATTCTTTTTTAAGCCAGCGTTTGAAATCCGTTTTGTTCATAGATCTCTTGTAGCACGAGCTAAAGAAATCGACCGGAAACTTGAGATATCAACAGCACGCTCTAAATATTCAAAGCAGAAATATCAAGTTTCATTAAAAGATCAACGATTGCTTCCTTTTGCTCCCGTCGAAGCTATTGAACCCGCAATCGTTGTTATTATCACCTATGATCTCAAGTTCACATTGTTGTCTTTGTTCATTTACTTACTTTCATGGCAAATTTCGATGTGGTTCGATACGTAAGAAAAGGTTGATAAGGCACGTTAAGATTTTGGCTCAAGGACATTCCAGTTGCTTTAGCCTCTCACTGATAATGTTTTTTTAGTTGTTTTATGATTAGCTCAGTCTCACTGATCACTAATGATTTAATTCACTTAAGTGCAGGATGAGAACTGCGAGTCAAACATCACTGATTCCTTGCTGAACGTCTAACACGTTAGAAATCGGTCCAATGGCGCAACGGATAACGCGTCTGACTACGGATCAGAAGATTCCAGGTTCGAATCCTGGTTGGATCGCTAAGACTGTGTTAACAAATTTTTTTGATAATATTTCTTACGAAATAAAGTTCATTATTTTTCTGTGCAGCTTACGTCAGTTTATCGATCTAGCTAGAGAATCACAAATCTGATGGAAACTGAAACGTTGATCATCTCAGTTCGTGATCACGAGATTTTCTTTTCTCGAAAACAGAACGAGAAACCACAAGTGAAATGTTCAAAGTTTTCTTCGCTATTTATAAACTCGACGAAACTTATCTGCTCGCGTCTCGCTATGAAGTCTAGTTTCAATCAGAAACCTTCCGTGACTTATCAGCGTTTTGACAATCTGCCGAAGAAAAAGAAAACTTGAATGAACTGATTTTTTATTGATCGCGATTGAAAACTCGACGCTACTTCTTTAGTCAGCGAATTGCACATTTCGGAGACTCGAAAGCCTTTTCTTCGCTTTCGAGAACCTTGAACCCTCTTGAACGTCGCTCTTCCTTTCATTCCAACTGCAGACGACGTTGAACATTTAACGGGCCGAGCAGCTTGTAGAATAATGAACGACCGAGATTTCCTCGCTGCCTTCTGACGACTCGATCTGCCTCTCGAACGTCGTCGTAATTACAATGCAATGAACAATCTAACTCGTATCATTTGAGGATCAAGTTCCACTTCGAGCCCGTTCCGACCGGAAGCAGATTTTTGCTGCCTTCAACGTCTCGCATAATTCAACGTTCCTTGCAGCACAACAAAGCCGAGAGACTTCTGAGTGGGGTGGAATAAAAAGACGCGTGTTTTATTTCCTGTCAATTATTCAAACTGCAAATTGCTAGCTTACCTTGCGGCTCGTGCCGATGTCAAAGTGGCGAGAATAAAAACATGCGCGGCAGTTGATTGAAGATGCTTCACCGTCACGTTCCAGTTCTCTTTTTTCCTCTCGTCTTCTTGCCAATGTCGGCAAAGCAAAGCTGAAGTGATTGAGTTAATTCAACTATTTACGGCAGATAATCTTTTTAATCTCTTTATACCTGTGAGAAACAAGCCAACATCTTCATAAACACGAAAGGATCCAGCCGAGCGGTCCAAACATACCACAGATGTTTGGTTTGTGAGGCTCCAGAATGCAAACCTCGGCTAATCTGCTCGTAATGTTTTGTGAAATTATCCGAGCAAACAATTCCGACTAATGATAATTAAGTTTGTCGCTTTTCATCGTCCCGCAAACAAGCGAAGCGCATTTCGAATCAATTATTCAAAAGCTTTCACTTCTCTGTTCGCATTTTCCAAGAGATAAACAAGCGGCAAGAAAAGCTTCGAGCGGGACGAAGATAGCAGAATTTGTTCTTTTCATCCATGGCAAGCGAGTCTCGATCCTTTGCCGTTGTTCGCCGTCCTCAACTGCTCTCTTATATATTTTTCCATCCACTTATGTAATGAGCATTTCGTTGCTATCCATCACAAAACTGGCATCATCAAATGTTTGTACATTTTAAATGTTGAATGAGTCGCCCGAGTCGCTGCGACTCGCTTGTGTGCGAGAGAGATTCACCCGCTCGACAGCCGTTTGACTGTTCCATCTTTACATAGGAAAATATTTTTGTGGGCGGCGACGAATGGATTTATGTAGCGAGGCACGCTAAGGGGAAACAGATTTATTGACAGCGAGCACGGAATAATTTTACTGCGAAGATTTCAAACATTTCATCGCTTATGAAAATGAAAAGTCAAATTGATCAACAACGAAAAAACTTTCAAGTTTCTATAGCGAATTCCCGCTTGTTTGTCTCCGTTCCCGTCACACTGTTTGAGTTCCATTCGAAACATTACGTAATTATTTGCTTAGGAAATCGATTTTGTGACATTACCGACGTGAAGACTTTCAGTGTTTGCCATCTACCAATTCAATGTTTGCAGATGGGATTTGTGTGATCTTTTAGATACGACGAGTACCATCAAAGCCTTCTGTTTCACCCTTTCCGAGCTCACCGCAAGCGTCATGAATGAAATTGGTAAATGGAACTGCGTGTTATCACCGACACTGCAAAGTTTGGAAATCTTTTTGAAGTTGACAACCAGTCCCGAGTTGGTTTTGTGTTGAATGGAATCCCAAAAGGATTCGCTGGAAATTGAAAATTGAAAGTGAAAAGTGAAGAGTCATTAGCGTAAGCGATTACGAATTCCACGTTCAGCGATCCGTGATGAACAAGTTAATTAATTTGTTGCCGTTTAGTAACCGGACGAACATCGATCCGAGTCACGTGCCGCGGAAAGTTCAATAAAGTTGGGAAGCGTGCAATATTTGCTGATCATAAATTTGGACGCACCTTTGACTTGCGTCGGTTGTAAATGAAATTATTAATAAATCTCCAAGAATGTCGAATATTCGAGCAATTGAGACGTCTTGATAATGCAAGAGAAATGATCAAAAGGCTGCTGCAGTGGCTCATCTTCATCTGTGAACATCGAGTAGACGTCACGTTGAGCCGAATCAAACCGCCGGAGCGAGAACTGAGCACATTAAGACGTTATCGCCTACGAATCCAAACAAACAAAACCTCTCGATCCATCGATTGAAGATTGTCGAAGCGGAAAATTTGTTTCTCGACTCGAGAGCTGCATGGGAGAAACCTGGCGAGGTTCCATGCAAAGTTGTTGCGATGAGAGCGCAGTTGGAGCCATTTCATCAGGAGAAGTGGGACGGACAGCAAATGAAAGGATTTGCGTTGGCTTTTGCCATCAATTGCCGCGTCAACCGGCAAGAAGTTTCTCAGACATTGAACGGGTTGAAGGGAAATTTGCATAAACAGAAAAGAGTCTCAACATGCCAAGCACGCCTTCGATTTAATTTGCTTCGTTTGCTTGCGAATTTCGATGAGAAAATTAATTCCTTGAGATCTTGAGTCGAATTCGGAGAATCTTAAGCTGCGAAAAATTTCTTTGTTCGATGTTGAATGCAACTGAATTACTGATAATCCTCGTCGCATTTGAGTCAAAGCCCAGTGAGGCAAAAGTCCTCAAGAGGTTCACAGTCATTTCAAGATTTTCAAGAACTTCTCTGAGCATCAAAGGCTTCATTAAGAGACTCGAGTGTCATCTCCAAGAATAACATCAGAGGAAATCAAAGCACAGAGTCAAAGCGAGATCGTTTAGGCATGCAAATCATCCGACCTTTGCCTCACATTCTCATTAAAACACTCTCGGTTTATGTTAATTTCATTGATGAAGCTCAGGAGGACTCGAAAGCTTGTAGCATCATTCGGCAAATGCTGCGAGAAGATCTCAAGTGTCGAGACAAAATTCACGCAAGTTTGCTATCGCTTTGATGTCGTCGAGCCGCCGCTAATAAAAGTCAACGACATCGCCATCGGAGCGAATTAATAAATTCATCTCATGTCACAAACGGAATCATAAAACTCCGTTCGACGACACTTGTCGTTTTCCTTTTCAATTCAAATGCGTTCGGGAAAATCTCATCCGATTGTGAATATTAAATGGGCGTAAGGAACATCTCTAGTAGCGGCGGCGAGGGTCAAAGACTCGTCATCAAATTGATCATTAAATTCGAATGTCGTCGACAGCGGTTCACGCTCACAGGTGCCGAGACTTCCCGGGAAAATCGCATTGTTGCTGCGAAGAATTTTCTTAATCGTCGATGAAAAGTTTTCATGGCAACGACACCGCATGAAATCTCTGGCATATTCAGATTCACGGTTCAACACCTCGTCGTAATTGCATTATCATCGACGCTCATGAAATTTAATATGTTACGAGTTGAATGGATCGACGAAACTCGGTTCAGCAACTTCCCATTCACGACGCTCTGCCGCTCAAAATTATTTCGTGAGTTTAGGGAAAACTTTGCTCGATGCGATTCCATTATCAAGCGATTAATATTTCACTCCAATCAGAACATAATTCTGCAGATGTTTCTATTTCCAGGATTAATGTTTGTTGCCGATTGAACAAAGAGCGAACAACTGGGGAAGTTGAAGAGTTTCAAGAGAGCGAACAAGCCAAAGACGGAAGTTCAAGTGAATTAATTCTTTGTTAACTGCAATTTTTGCCTTTTAATGATTTTCCGTTCGATCCAGTTCGTCATTTGTTTGCTCGAACTGTTTGCTTTATCATTCAGAGTGAGAGATGTTCGTCGTTCAAGGATAGAAGACGATCAAAGTAATTTGCTGGGCAGATAATCTGTTTATTGAAAACATCCTCGTTTGAGCGTCGAGTCCATCCGAGTTTGTTTGCAAACTCGGGTTCTCATGAGAACTGAACAGCCTTTGATCCCAACCTAATCCCAAATTACAGAAGTAATCCTTTAATACTTGACCGTCGTCGGGCCTTTCACTCATCGGAAGAGTTGTGAGGCTCGAGAGCAAAAGCGAGTCGATTGCTTAACGTTACTAGTTTCAGGAAATTTGCATGAAAATGAAAGATTTTTCAACACCATTTGAAAGGTGGCAAAATAAATTTTCAAACGCGCCGTTCACCGACACCTCACAATCTTGACAACTGAGTTGGAAGGCTCTTAAGATGATTGTGAAGTTTCCGGCAAGAAACTTAGCTTTGTTCGTTTGCTACGCTTCAAATTATTTAGCGAAGTCTTCTGATGAAGTTGCCGTCAATATGTCATAGACGCTAGGAAGTAGAAACACATCACATCCAATGTTCCTCCTTGTAAAGTGATTCGATTCTTTTATATCCGGTGGAAAACTTCTGGCAAACGTTTAATGGATTTTCTTCAATGAGCGAGCAGAACAAAGCCGAAATAAATTGAAATTGTCAGACATCATTTCGCAATAAAGCGAAATTGTTTCTTCTATTAAAATCGAGGAATTCATTTCAGTCGCAGATATGAATGTCGTCAATTTTCGTTGAATGGTCTGAATGTCAATTGTGACGACTTGGAAAAATTCTTTCACCTTTTGACTTTTGTTCGGCAAATGTCGAGAAGTCAAAATGGAAGAATTCGCTGACTGAATGAAGATGAGTGCGAAGTGATATTGCGAATTCGTCGCTGCGATATCTATTCGCTGCTTTCATCATTGTTATCATTCAGATTCATCGCTCGTCAACCCGTGCAATTCATCAGCAAATTGAAAGAGCTCGAGAGATTTCTTGGTCTCGTCTGCATCAACCGAAAACTCATCAGAATTAATGGAAACTGTTATCTCATCACGGAGATCGCTCGGTGGGGTTAATGAAAGCCAGAAATTTCCACGCATTGAAATCGCTTCCTCGCTGTTTCTGTCGACGCATGAAAAGCCTTTGGTTTCGTTTTGATGGCAAAGCGCGATGGAACAGAAAGATAAGCGTTGAATGAAGCGAGCTACGATTGACGCAGCAGGTCGATGTCATCTTATCTAGCCAAGCTTGAGCTTCGGCGAAGTGTCACAGCGCAAAACGGTCGTAAATCAGCTGCGGAACCACCGGAAGCGCGCAATCCACTCGAAGGAAAATGCCGCTCGTAACTTTAAATGACAAATTAATTCGATTCGAGAAATCCTTCGTTATCAGATAGCTGAGCTCAAACTTATGTCTCTGACACCCTTCGCCCTTCACGCACGTCGCACAATGAACAACGACTTTATTAAAAGCAAACAACACAAGCAAATTAGCATAAACTCAACCCTCGTGCTTCAGCAACGATTCACTGGAAGAAAAGGCTTAATAAACTCTCGTGGATGAAAAGCAGCGAACAAAGGCCGAGGATTTTCTTCTTTCACATTTTATTTTGTCGAGATTGGCGCTATTAGCAACATATTTTTGACCTAATTCAAAACGCTTTAACTCTCCTTTCACAATTGGATCAAGTCCCAAGTGCTTAAACCTAAAAGGAAACTCACAGGGGCTTCGTTTGTCGAGTGAAACTGGGGCAAATCTCAATTACTTTTGATCCTACAGCACATCGAGTGACTTCATCTAAGGGATTTCCTCTAATTTTCAATTGCACGACATCACAATTCAGTGTCTACATCATCACCAGGTCCTCTTTACTGTCGTCGATGACGTTCAGCTCAGCTTGATAGTTAAACTGCGATTGAATGTTGACGTAATATTTCTGTCAAAACACTTTCGCGATGAACGGGGACGACTCAAGCCGCTGGCGAGCTGCTGATGACGGCATCATGAATGAACTCGAGTAGTCGCTCGCCATTCTCTGATGCTGTTGCAGCGCTGAGAATGGATGATGGTTCAAATTGACGATGGGAGACGACGACGGAGGATGGTTTGGAGTCGTTGATGTCGGCCAGGCAGCGGAATTAGCACCGCTGTTTGTGACTTGATTTCTTCGAGCTCTTGAGCTCGTGCTGTGGATGTCATGAAGCTTCCGCATGTGCTTCTTCAAATCAAAGTTGCGGCAGAATCCCTTGGCGCAGATTTTGCATTGAAACGGCTTCTTATCATTGTGCGTGTGCATGTGGAATGTCAAGTTGTAGATTTGATGGAACGCTTTGTGACAAATCTGACACTTGTACGCCTTCTCACCGCTGTGCGTCAGCTTGTGGTTCTTGTAGTTCCCCTTCTGGTGGAAGCCCTTGCCACAGAACTCACAAACATACGGCTTATATCCATTGTGGATTCTCGTGTGGGTGTTGAGGGTTGACGAGCGATTGAACGCCTTCCCGCAAGTCGAGCATTTGTGCGGCTTGTCCTGTGTGTGGATGATCTTGTGACGACAGAGAGTCGAGGCTTGTCGGAAGCCTTTGCCGCAGACCTTGCAGACAAACGGGCGAGCGCCAGTGTGGACTGGCATGTGACGCGTCAGGTTGTAATGGGCGTTGAAAATTTTCCCACACTCCGGGCAGGCAAAGGTCTTTGGCTTCACAGCAGCGGCAGTTGACGATGTCGACGAAGGTGAAACTATTGGCTGAACATTCCCCTGTGTTGAATGAACGTGACTGCTCGATGAAATCGATTTCTTATCAGCGGGGCTCTCGTGTATTGTTTTCCTGATCAATTTCCCGCCGGAGAGGTGCGTCGTTGATGTAATTTTCTCGTGGCCCGAAGGGCTGCTGACGCGCTTAATTGTCTGGCTCTGATTGTGATACGATTGAATGGCGAGACTGGACAATTGAGATTGAATAAGTGATGTAGAGACGCCAGTGGGACTAGAGTTGTTGCCGCCGGTTAAATGATTCACAGAGTTGTGCTGGGTGAGAGCGGCGTACTGAGCAGCGGCACACATTAATTGATTTGGATAATACAGCAACGGATATTGCGATAGAAAGTCTTGATGACGGTTAGCAACGAACTGATGCACACTCGAAGGAGCTGGAACATATTTTTTGAACGCAGAATCGTAAGGTGAAGGATCAACGGGAGACGAATGCTTGATTCCCTTGAATCGATCCTTGGGGCTTCGACTCTTCTCTGAGTTGTGATCTGGTTCCATGATTTTCTCAATAGAGAACTTGAGAATGCAACCGGATCGTTGTTTCTTCGACTGGCTTATTTCTGAGTCGTTGGTTTCATGATCGACACTCGATGGGGAAGGAGACGGCGACGACGACATTGTGGTGATGTTCAAATCCTCCGAATCTGAGCTCATTGCATTCATTTGATCGCTGTTGGCAGATTCCATTGTCGGGCTTGATGAGTTCTTAGGTAGATCGGGCGTAACGCTACACATTTGCATGCCGCGGGGACTCTGCGTGGAAGAAACGAGAACAAATTAGTCAAATTCGGGACGTCAACAAACGCTCCATGAGGGTTTGCTCTGATCGGTCATGCGTGATTAATTAAGATTGATTTGAAAGCGCTCTTCACGCATCTCCTTCTTTTCGAATTAAACACGCTCTGATTGATTCTTTTGTGCTATCAATAAACACTCAAACGTGTTTACTCCTTCAGCTCGTTGTTTGCTCGCTCCTTTGTCGAGCCGAAATCAAACAAAAACTCAGAACGCAACCCTATCGCGAACGGGTAGAAACAAAAGGATTGCAGTTGAGGTTTTGCATTCATCAGAGACAGATTGGGTTTGCCCACTTTGCTGTGTGCTTTGATGTGAAGTGAAGCTTTCAATTGAACCGCGAAAAATATTTTCCCGTCGATGAAACTTCAATTTGCGCGCTGTCATTGTGCGGAGTCAAGTACGAAAATATTTTGATTGAGAACTCAATGAATAATAAATTCACGATTCGAACGTAATCGGAGTGTAATAGAACGGGAAATAACCAGGTCGCATAACTCCAATTTACGCTTCAACGACACTCGACGCAATCAAAATTTAAATTCAACTCACAAAGTAAACCATGATGAGCTGCAAGCTTTAAAGTTGCACTTGAAGAAGATTTCAGTTTCCTTCTCGAGAAAGTCTCTTAATTGATCTTCAACCTAATTCACACTTTACTTGCACTCAACTTAATTCTCTCGAGGACTTTCGACAGTGTCTTCCTGTTATCAACTGCTTCGCTTCATAGCCTAACGAAATCTGAAATTTCTTCATGTTCATCCTCTACTCCGTTTCCCCTTCTCATGTCTTGCTACATAAATCCATTCGTCGCCGCCCACAAAAATATTTTCCTATGTAAAGATGGAACAGTCAAACGGCTGTCGAGCGGGTGAATCTCTCTCGCACACAAGCGAGTCGCAGCGACTCGGGCGACTCATTCAACATTTAAAATGTACAAACATTTGATGATGCCAGTTTTGTGATGGATAGCAACGAAATGCTCATTACATAAGTGGATGGAAAAATATATAAGAGAGCAGTTGAGGACGGCGAACAACGGCAAAGGATCGAGACTCGCTTGCCATGGATGAAAAGAACAAATTCCGATTTCGTCGTTGCTCGAGTGGAGAGCTGAACTTTTGAATAATTGATACGAATTGCAAAATGTCGCTCGCTTGTTTGCTCGAAGCGAAAGATTTAATCGCAAACAGAGTTGAAGAGGCTTTGGCTGACCTTGCCTCAGTTTTATTGATTTCTTTGCCAGCTTGACGGACCCATTGAAATACTTTTGAGCATCCGAAGCGTTTTCGAGTCTAATTAAGGTAAACATTTTGTAAACAAATTAACGTTAATAACCTAATCGTCGTTATCGGATTAGGTCTTCCCTCGAGTTTAATCGTTTCCATAACAAACTCTCGGTCTTCGCACAACATTTTCCCATGTTCAACACGAGGCCTTTGTTGGCAATTCTCTCGGCAAAGCTCCATGAGTTAAAAGATTAAAGATTACCGATTCATGTCGAACAAGGCGACTTACAAATGTTTTCGGATTCTCGAATCTATTATCTAATTTTACGCTCCAATCTGCTTACTCTTTCTCACAACTATTATCGTCTGATTTCGGGGTTTCGGGCCTCGTTCGGCGAGCACAATGAAAGAGAAAAGTCGTCGCCTGAAATTTCTGGGTGAAAAATTGTTCGGCCGGAAAAATAAATTTTTGTATAAACAAAAACTCTGGGTTTTTGCTCATGCGATCTTCTCAGGAGGAAACTTCTAGGCCACGCAAGATTAATGTTGCATTCAACAGATTTTGCATTCATTCTGAATCGCCAGATTGCAATTTCAGTTCAAACGATTCTCAGAAACTTTCTTTGAGCTTCTGGTTTTCAGTTAATTGAAGCAAAGCGTAGATTCAATTATTCTCGTCTAGTTTAACTGGAACCTCCTCCATTTCTCTGTCGAGATCTCGGATTACACAACAAAGAACGTTCCGAGTCTGATTTTTTCCAACGCTATGAATCATGTGGCTGTGCATCGGCACGAGCCTCGAGTGTACAGCAATTTGCAGTTTGAATAATTGACAGGAAATAAAACACGCGTCTTTTTATTCCACCCCACTCAGAAGTCTCTCGGCTTTGTTGTGCTGCAAGGAACGTTGAATTATGCGAGACGTTGAAGGCAGCAAAAATCTGCTTCCGGTCGGAATGGGCTCGAAGTGGAACCTGATCCTCAAATGATACGAGTTGGATTGTTCATTGCATTGTAATTACGACGACGTTCGAGAGGCAGATCGAGTCGTCAGAAGGCAGCGAGGAAATCTCGGTCGCTCATTATTCTACAAGCTGCTCGGCCCGTTAAATGTTCAACGTCGTCTGCAGTTGGAATGAAAGGAAGAGCGACGTTCAAGAGGGTTCAAGGTTCTCGAAAGCGAAGAAAAGGCTTTCGAGTCTCCGAAATGTGCAATTCGCTGACTAAAGAAGCAGCGCGTTTTATCATTTCAAATTAATCTCGGCAGAATGCAGCTTGAGGACTCGAGAACGTAAACCGGTAATCACCTCGCACGTTTTCTATGCCATGGATTTTCGAGTGAGGAGATAGCGAACATGAATTTCACCGCTTTTTGTGACTTGGTTCGTAGATAAGTCACGGCTCGGTGTGTTATCTTAGCGGATCTCTCAGGAACATTTTTGAATTTTCTTTTACGAACGAAGAGTTTGATTGAAAAACTTGGAAAGCGATAAAGAACAACCGCGAGCGTTTGCCTTTCAGCTTGTAAATAATTCATTGAGGAAACAACAATTCTTTATTTACCCTCACAATTATCCACTCAATTAGCATAGAAAATGCATTTTCATCGCCCTCGCCGTGCACAAACTTCATCGAGGAAATCAGATTAAATCGCGGAAAGTGGAGCGAAAAGGTAAACGATCAGCAAGTGCACTTTGCAGTTTAACAACATAATTTGTCTTCGCCTTCTGAGCTTCATTTCCATGTTCTTGCTGTGCATTCAATCATCGGCTGTTTGTTCGGATCTAAATAAATATTTACGAGAGATAATTGATCTGGCTGGAAAGCAAACACGAATGAAAATGTTTTCAACGCCCTCGAGCTGTTCAACCCCAAAACAGCATCGGGACAAGACTTGTAAGCGATTCGTAGCTCTGTGTTGTCGAGAACGAGCCGCTGGGATTTCTTTGCAAACGACGAAACCACCGCATCATTAAAACCAACTCATGAAGAAAGAACATTTCGTCACGAAACTAATTGAAGTCATTCAACGGCGGGCGAATCTTTCGGCAAAGAAGCCTCGCCTCATTATCCTCACCTCAATGGTGTCTGATGGTTCTCTTAATAATTCAGCAGCTCAATTTCGTCGCCCGCCAAACACTTTCGTCGCCAATTATTTTTATCATGATGGAAAAGCTTTCTGGGCGATGGAATCGGGATAACGATTAGTTGGCAATTAGCCTTGTCAATCTGTTGTGTCGAGGAGAGATGTGCGAGTTTGATGGCAATTTATCCACTCAAGAAGTTTCATAATCCAATTGAGATCGTGCGAGGGTGACGAGATTGAAAGGAGAAAACTGTTTGGGGTTGAAAGGAATTTTTCTCGTCACCGCAGTCTTGTGTGGATGACACAAATTGAATGCCGAAGAAACTTCCACGCTGCGAATGCTGTCGCACGAAGACTTGCAAGATTGAACCCTTCATCAGACGGCTTGTTTACTTTGTTTGCCATTCAGAAGCCTCGAACATGTTAATCGCTAACAGGAAAAGTCGGCAATTGAGCGTCGGCGTGACGCACGTTCGCATTTATCGAGCAACTTAAAAATGAAGCAAGCGACGTTTCACCAAATTTGAATCCGATTATCAAGAAATTGAATTGTTTATCGCGACAGACATCAAGTTCACTCGACGCAATTAATTTTTTATTTCCGATTACTAGTTGGTTTTATTTAAATTAAAGATCAGGCTGAACAAATGATATTAGAATTTGTTAATAAAATTTAGGCAAATTTAGAAGAACAGTCAACTTCTCTTCCTTGGGCTTACTTTTAGTTAGGATTTGCTCAGCATTGATTACAGCCAATTTCATTGAAAATATTTTAAGAAGTGAATATGACAGGACAAAAGGGCGACACGAGCCATCAGCATCACCCGTAAAACTTGTCATAATGTTAATTATGTGTGAAGGGGATTGAGTCAATCGAACCGATTGTCAAAGAGAAATGAGATTTATGAAATTTGATATCGATTGGGAAATTAATATTTAATCGACTTGTCAGATTGATTATTGTGATTTGCAAAGAACAACATGAGTTTGCTTCGTTGCATACACATTCTCTCATCCAGTAACTGGACTTCAGTGTCGCCTTCAAGTGAAGAGGCCAACCCACAAAAGTCCTTGCAAAGCCTTCAGGTGAACATCAAGTCGGATGCAGGCAAAGATGTTTGTTCACAATCGCTCATTCATCATCTGTTTCTCTGTTTGATTATCACATGAATCTTCCTTTAACTGTTTGCATAAAATATTTATGAACTTTCGCTTGAACAAGCTTCGATTTGAGAAGTTTAAATTGATTTTGACGTGAATGAAGCTCAACGGCATGAAATCCCTGCAAGATCGAATGCTCTTTTTCCCCAGTCTTCACTTTCAATTATTCTGATGACTTTGGCAAGCAAAATATAGAAATTGGGCAGATCGATGTGACTCGATTTAAATTGATTTTTCCTCGAACCTTGCTGACCATTTCAATTCAATGAATTTCCTGTTCAAGTTTTCTGAATTTCCTCATTGTTCACGTTAAAGTTTGAAACGTCTATTGAAGCTGCTTGGGTTGGTTTTGGGCGTTGATCTGTCAAATCTCGAATTACAACAAAATGTGGGATGGAAAGCATTTGCCGTTGAGATTTCCCTTCCTCCAATGAATGAGTGGTGAAAATTGATCTGATCTCATTGCGGGAAAACAAATTGTTTTTCCTAATTTGCTGCAATTTTCCCTCGACAGTTGCTCGACTTCCATTAAAACTGCAGCCGAGGGGAAGTGACGTTTAACATCACAAAACATTTTTCCTTTCTAATTGCACAACATGACTGGGTGCCTGGTTGTAACTAAATCACAGCTGCTCTCTTCAGTTTTGCTCTTGCCATCATTAAAAATGTAATCACGAAGGGAGCGAGGAAAGCAAAACTTTTTGTTCACTTTTCACAACAAAATGTATTTTGATCAAGAGCGGTGCACAGTTGCAACATGGGTAACTATTAAAAAATGGTACGCACAGCTAGAGTAGGGCGCAAGGGTGGAATTTGTGAGAAATCTGTCGATACAAGAGCTGGGAAAGAGCATTTATGAGCAATCACAAAGCGCAGCCTGATTGCCTGTCTGGTGAATTCTCCATTGGAAACCGTTTCAGTCGCAACGACTTCAGTCGAATTCGCTCGCAGCTCATGAAATTTTAATTATGTTCCTTTCACATTGCGCAATTCGCTCGCTGATTCATTGAAATCGCAGAGAAACAATTTCCTTGAAATAATCACGTGCGGCTGTCAACAAACTTCTTTCAATCGGGACAAGAGAAAATTCATAAGAGCGCATCGCAAATTAATAACGAGAAATGAGCGGCACTGCATCAAGAGAGATGCAGCTCGTGTTTGGGCAATTAAAACTGAAATGAAAAGCTGACGATTTCAATTCCAAACATTGCACAAAGGAAACGCTAAAAGGATGCAGCACTTAAAGAGTCCTATTTGTCTTCAGCGTTTGAAGCTTCCCCACATCCCCGAGCTGTTTCAGTCTCGTTCACTTTACGTTGATTGCACAGAACACAATTGCGTGGTTTAAGTTTGAAAGGATTTGCTTTGGAGAGAGGCAAAAAGCCGTCGCATTAATACTCACAGTTAAGTTCGATTAGAATTACTTGAGTCGAATTTCCACTTCACAACTTTATCACTTCGAGCATTTTCAGTTTCCCAGGAAAATCAATTTTTTCCATTTAATTTTTCCACGAAATTTTTCTCGCAAAGTCGACAAAAAAACCTTTTCGAATTAATTGAAATCCTGGCGGCAGACACAGAGAAAGACTTTTAAAGGACCGGAATTCGATTAAACTGCCATTGTATGTCGTCACTGTCGAGTAAACAAATTCAAACTGAATACTTATTTGATGATCCGCAGCCTTTTTTCCTCCGCAGAATCAAAAGCACAATGAAGACTTTTTTCTATTTACTCTCGCTCTTTTTTCCCGACTGAATCACAAGCGCTGGCTGCTCTGGCGTAGTGTGCCGATAAAACTCGATCAAAAAGGGCGAACTATTCAAGTTTGTTGATGTTTGCGGGCTTGTGTGCGATTCCCCTTCGTGCCTCAACAGCCATTTTTGTTCAGCGCGATGCTCAGATTTCATGTAAATTCGGCTCCTTGAACGCTTGCCGCTGCCAGCAGAAGTTCACCTTTCATTCATCGGAGTCATCGGATTGTGAAATCTTCTCTCTGCGGGGTTCTCGGTTTCATGCTTGCGCAAAGCGGCCTCGCACTTTCATTGCGAAACGAGAAGCTCCGCCCATCCGTCGAAGCCCTGCTCACCCTTATATACTTCGCTCTGACGTCACCACCATGAATTCCATTTTTATAACGTAATTTCTACGACTCAGTACGGCGGTCGCTGGTGAAGCAATAAAAAGCAATCGTGGATTTATTTCAGTGGAATGCGATTTTTTATTCAAATTCCTCTCTAAAATTGTAAATTGACAGTCGCGAGGTAAAAATGTTGTGCGCCAGGAAATCGAAGGTTTCAGCTCGAACGAGCATCGAGTGGCTTGTTTTCATCTCTCCCTTCAGCTTCGTCGAGCAAATTATTTTAAAATTGCTCCAGAATGAATCTCAAGTGCTTGCCAAGAACCAGCAATTTCTCCCAATTATCTGCCGACCTTTAATTAAATTATTTCGCAGCATTGGATGGCAAAGTATTAAAAGACGAAAATCGTTTTTGTGGAAGTTCATTTGAGTGAAAGTTTGTGTGCTCAACAAACATCTGAAAGAATAAAAGGAAATTATTGGATGGGACCTCAATTTCTGGGTCCCGATTTGGACACAAATGGATTAAGTTGTTCTCATGAAATAACTTTTTTTTTCGTACGATGAAACGTATTTACTCGGCAACTTAAATTTACTACTGCGTTAATTAAATATTATCGTCGTGTGCCCTAATTTAGGCAAACATTTATCAGTTCCTTTCCCTTGGATTAATTCGTAGCCTTACTCTTACTTCTGTTCTCATTCTTGGAACTCGATTTGCTCTGATTTTACTTAGATAGAAATGAAGCAAATAAGTTCATTGAAAGCCGAAACCCTTTCGCCTTTTGTCGAGAAGTGTAAATGAATGACACCTTGGCAAATATTTTGTGGGATGATCCGTCTAATTGCAGACATGATGAGCCTCTCAAGTTCTTAGTTTCGTTCTCATGTTAATTTTGTTAAACCGCCTTGTAAACAACCGATTACTTCAAGACATAAGATCAAAGCTGCTTGTAAGGTATCGGCTGTTCATCAAAGGAGAATCGGACAACGAAGAGAATTGGAGATTAATGAAAACAGATTAGGGACTAAGAAGATTACAGGAAGACGAGAAAGACAGAAGCAACCATCAAGTGTTCGTGAGCTTTAAAATTTAATTAGTTCGAAAAACTGAATATGAAGATTCGGTTATGTCGAAGAAACATGAAATTTTGCAGAAATAAAGATTTTGAATTGAACTTCCGTTTCTATTTAACAAACACTTCAAATTCCTTTCAGCAAACGTTGCTCCCTAGTTTTACCTTTTAGCATCAACAAACATTAATCCTGGAAATAGAAACATCTGCAGAATTATGTTCTGATTGGAGTGAAATATTAATCGCTTGATAATGGAATCACATCGAGCAAAGTTTTCCCTAAACTCACGAAATAATTTTGAGCGGCAGAGCGTCGTGAATGGGAAGTTGCTGAACCGAGTTTCGTCGATCCATTCAACTCGTAACATATTAAATTTCATGAGCGTCGATGATAATGCAATTACGACGAGGTGTTGAACCGTGAATCTGAATATGCCAGAGATTTCATGCGGTGTCGTTGCCATGAAAACTTTTCATCGACGATTAAGAAAATTCTTCGCAGCAACAATGCGATTTTCCCGGGAAGTCTCGGCACCTGTGAACGTGAACCGCTGTCGACGACATTCGAATTTAATGATCAATTTGACGACGAGTCTTTGACCCTCGCCGCCGCTACTAGAGATGTTCCTTACGCCCATTTAATATTCACAATCGGATGAGATTTTCCCGAACGCATTTGAATTGAAAAGGAAAACGACAAGTGTCGTCGAACGGAGTTTTATGATTCCGTTTGTGACATGAGATGAATTTATTAATTCGCTCCGATGGCGATGTCGTTGACTTTTATTAGCGGCGGCTCGAAGACATCAAAGCAATAGCAAAGTTGCGTGAATTTTGTCTCGACACTTGAGATCTTCTCGCAGCATTTGCCGAATGATGCTACAAGCTTTCGAGTCCTCCTGAGCTTCATCAATGAAATTAACATAAACCGAGAGTGTTTTAATGAGAATGTGAGGCAAAGGTCGGATGATTTGCATGCCTAAACGATCTCGCTTTGACTCTGTGCTTTGATTTCTTCTGATGTTGTTCTAGGAGATGACACTCGAGTCTCTTAATGAAGCCTTTGATGCTCAGAGAAGTTCTTGAAAATCTTGAAATGACTGTGAACCTCTTGAGGACTTTTGCCTCACTGGGCTTTGACTCAAATGCGACGAGGATTATCAGTAATTCAGTTGCATTCAACATCGAACAAAGAAATTTTTCGCAGCTTAAGATTCTCCGAATTCGACTCAAGATCTCAAGGAATTAATTTTCTCATCGAAATTCGCAAGCAAACGAAGCAAATTAAATCGAAGGCGTGCTTGGCATGTTGAGACTCTTTTCTGTTTATGCAAATTTCCCTTCAACCCGTTCAATGTCTGAGAAACTTCTTGCCGGTTGACGCGGCAATTGATGGCAAAAACAAACGCAAATCTTTTCATTTGCTGTCCGTCCCACTTCATCAAATGAAATGGCTCCAACTGCGCTCTCATCGCAACAACTTTGCATGGAACCTCGCCAGGTTTCTCCCATGCAGCTCTCGAGTCGAGAAACAAATTTTCCGCTTCGACAATCTTCAATCGATGGATCGAGAGGTTTTGTTTGTTTGGATTCGTAGGCGATAACGTCTTAATGTGCTCAGTTCTCGCTCCGGCGGTTTGATTCGGCTCAACGTGACGTCTACTCGATGTTCAGAGATGAAGTTGAGCCACTGCAGCCTTTTGATCATTTCTCTTGCATCTTCGAGACTTCTCAATTGCTTTAATGTTCAGCATTCTTGGAGATTTATTAATAATTTCATTTACCAACCGACGCAAGTCAAAGGTGCGTCCAAATTTATGATCAGCAAACATTGCACGCTTCCCAACTTTAATAAACTTTCCGCGGCACGTGACTCGGATCGATGTTCGTCCGGTTACTAAACGGCAACAAATTAATTAACTTGTTCATCACGGATCGCTGACCGTGGAATTTATGAAATTTCAAATTCCCATCGCAATCTTACTTGATCATATTAATATTGACCTTGACTTGTGTGTCGCGCTCAGATAAATTTCACAACGCTGAGCGAAGTTTCCGTCTGGTCAGTCATTTTCAGTTTCGCGTTACTCACGTGATGATCTAATCTGAAACTTTGTTTGTTTGCGTATTAAAATTTGAAGACAAAAACCTCTTGAGTCATCGATAGCGCCGATAAGATATCAGATATCCAGTTGACTTATCAGCCTAAGTGTGTGTTTATAAAGGCGAACAAATCAGTTGCATTTGACCTGTTGTAGTCTCAACATCAGTTCTTCTTTTACTAAACGAAAACATTTGCTCAAGGTCGTTCGCGATGATTTGGATATTGATAGCCACGGCAGTTTTTCTGTTTCTGCTCTACAAGTTCACAAGAAAACCCGACGATTACTTTGAAAAGCGAGGCGTTAAATATGTGAAGCCGCCAGGCTTGCGAATGCTAGTGGACATTTTTTTAAAAAAAGATTCTCTTGCTGATGCTGTGAAAAAAATGTACACTGAGCTGGCTGAGGAAAAGTGAGTGAGATTTTGATTGAATGTAAACCAAATCGTGTCGTTCTTCTAGAATCTCAGGGATGTTCGAGTTCGGCAAACCAACATTCGTTGTCCGCGACCCGAAGCTCGTGAAGAAGTTGGCTGTGAAGGAGTTTGATCATTACACGGATCACAAGCCGATATTCAGTGATGACATCGAACCGATTCTTGGGAAATCATTGTTCTTCCTCAAGGGAAAAAAGTGGCGAGGTTTGAAATCGAAGCTATCAGATTTACTCTGAATGTAATCATCAATTATTTCCAGATATGCGAGCAACCTTATCACCGGCATTCACAGGTATTCGTTGATCAATATTTTTGTTTTCTTTATCTTTTGCTCATTAATGGATACAGGCAGCCGAATGCGTCAGATGTTCGAGTTTGTCAGCTTGGTTGGAAAACAGGTGGCGAAAACATTGAGCGAGCAATCGAAAGCTCGGGGCAATGACTCGTTCGAGTTTAAGGAACTGGCTAAGAAATTCACGGTCGACGTGATAGCAACTGCCGCGTTCGGGATTGAAGTAAACAGCTTTGCTAATCCTGGCAACGACTTCCACCGAATTGCAACCAAAGCGACGAACTTTAGCTCTATACGAGCCGTGTTGACGATTATGGGATCCATGATTATGCCTTCGATAATGAAACTGCTGGGATTCAAGCTCTTTGATAACGAAACGGTCAAGTTCTTTAGTGCAGCAATTATTGATACGATGAAGATTCGCGATGAGAGAGGAATCGTTCGAAATGACATGATCAATCTGTTGATGCAGTCAACGAAAGGAAAGCTAAAACATTCGGACGAAACCGAGACAGAGAAACATCTCGACGGCTTTGCTACTGTTGAAGAATCACAAGTAGGAAGGACTGAAGTCACAATGCAGTGGACTGATGAAGATTTGATTGCTCAGTGTTTCGTTTTCTTCCTTGCTGGTTTGTAACATGAACTGTATCCTCGGTGTTAGACTGAACATTTCAATCTTTAGGCTTTGACACGGTTTCAACGGCAATGACTTTTATGGCTCATGAGTTGCTGGAAAACCCTGACGTTCAGAGAAAACTTCAAGAAGAAATCGATGGTGTCAATGAGAAACTTCAGGGGAAGCCTTTGACCTACGAAGCTTTGCAGGGCATGAAATATTTGGATCAGGTCGTCAGCGAGACTCTGAGGAAGTGGCCGGCAGTTCTTTTGGTCGACAGGTCTGCTAGACTTTGTTGAACTCGTTGGTTAACAATGACCACTCGCGTATTTTCTAGAATCTGTATCAAAGACTACAACCTTGATGATGAAGACAAACATTTCACGTTCGAAGAAGGAAAGTCATTTTTCATCCCAATTTACGGAATACATCGCGACGAGAAATTCTTCCCCAACGCCGACAAATTTGACCCAGAAAGGTTCAGCGAAGAAAACCGCGGCAATATCGATCCAGACACTTACATGCCGTTTGGTGAATTTTGAGGGTTCAAGGCTAAGGCAAATTTCTCAATGTATTTATTCCCTCAGGCATTGGACCGCGGGCCTGCATTGGATCAAGGTTCGCATTGATGGAAGTCAAGACTATGTTCTTTTATCTACTGTCGGCGTTCGACTTCGAACCGAACGAGAAAACTCAAATTCCTGTCAAAGTAATGAAAAATCTCATGAACTTGGAGGCGGAATCAGTTCACCTTCGACTCAAGTCGCGGAACTGAGCAGAAAGTGAACACTTTGAATGAAAACTTTTTATTAAAAAGCTTTATATGGAGACACTCGACATCCTCTGGAATTATCCCATTGACGTTGAAAACAGCAAAAGCACGTTCCGAGTGAAAAGAACGAGGTCATGCCTCAGCCGACTGACAAACAAAGTGAACATGAATTAATTATAATTTCATGTCTGGCAAGCTCTGAATGGAAGAATTTTTAATTGAAACACTTTTCGCCAGACTCAACTAACAACAAAGTTGCTCGTCATTCTCTGAACGTCACGACTAATGTGCAAAAGAACAGTTAAGCGAGTAGCTGCACTCCGAAGCGACTTGCTCTAGTTTAGTTTAAGAGTTCGAGTGTAAACCTTGAGAAAATTTCTGAGGGCGAAATTTCCTTTGGCCATTTTCATTCGTTTCACTGATAAAGACATGCGCTGTTGACGATTTATCCATTAAGAAGGAAATACCAATTCGGTTTTAAAGTTTAAATTGTTAACCAAACATTTGCTGTCAGGCTATCAAGCATTGTGATTACATTTAACTAGCGAACCAGACGTTTATCGATCGAATTATTTTAATCGCTTAAATTTCACTTTCATGCGCTTGAAATCACGAGGGTTGAGTTTATGCTAATTTGCTTGTGTTGTTTGCTTTTAATAAAGTCGTTGTTCATTGTGCGACGTGCGTGAAGGGCGAAGGGTGTCAGAGACATAAGTTTGAGCTCAGCTATCTGATAACGAAGGATTTCTCGAATCGAATTAATTTGTCATTTAAAGTTACGAGCGGCATTTTCCTTCGAGTGGATTGCGCGCTTCCGGTGGTTCCGCAGCTGATTTACGACCGTTTTGCGCTGTGACACTTCGCCGAAGCTCAAGCTTGGCTAGATAAGATGACATCGACCTGCTGCGTCAATCGTAGCTCGCTTCATTCAACGCTTATCTTTCTGTTCCATCGCGCTTTGCCATCAAAACGAAACCAAAGGCTTTTCATGCGTCGACAGAAACAGCGAGGAAGCGATTTCAATGCGTGGAAATTTCTGGCTTTCATTAACCCCACCGAGCGATCTCCGTGATGAGATAACAGTTTCCATTAATTCTGATGAGTTTTCTTAATAGAAATTGAACAAAGGAAAGCGAGCTTTCCACTTTACAAAATTACTGAAGAATATCTCGCGCTGGAACAATAAGCAAGTCTTGGAGCTTAACGAACAATGTTGCAACAATAAACCTTTCACCTTTTTATTCATCAGAATTTCATTTCACGTGATTCACATCATCCAAATTAAAACTCATCAAACTTTCCTCAGTACAAAAATCTCAGCGGAACCGCTTCGGTCTTGTCCTTACACTTCGGTAACTGGTCTCTTGGCGATGTAGTTTTTGATGTTCTCGTTGCTCAAAACGTTATCGACGACTTGACGAAGAGACGGGAAGTTCTCGAGCAAATCGATTTTCGTCAGATAGTTCAAGTAGTCAATGATTCCAGCGAAGTAAATGTCAGCCCAGGTTGTCTGCGAAGGTAACAAGAGTCAGAGAAGCTTCAGGGAAAACGTTTGATTCACTTACTCTGTTCAGCACCAAATGTCCGTCGTTCTCTTTCGCGATGACGTTCATCTTCGTGAGGTAGAACGGGATCACCTCTTGTGTCAAGGTGATCATCTTCTTCTCCTTGACTTGGTCATCGGGCTCGTACGAGACGATTGCGATTTCTAATAACAATTCAATGAGTCCACCTGCTGTCTCTTATCGACTCCTTACTCACTCAATCGGAACTCGTTGATGGTATCGACGGTAGCGTCAATTTGTAAATCCTCGAACGCGTCCTTGCCGGCGACTCCAACTTGCTTCGCGACGTAGCGGCACATGGCAAGCGATTGATGGACTCGGCGACCGTCAACCTCCAAGACCGGCATCTGACCCATCGGCATCGCTATTCAATGTTGTTTGTGTGTTCGAGTGAGAGGAAAAGTAACGGAAATTGAAATCGATGCGATCTGCTTGAGCATTTGTATCGTAATACGTTTGATGACAAATAAAAGTTTGGCTGATTCGCGATGGGAATATTTCATTTGATCGTCGTTGAACAGTCAATTTCACAGTTTGCACATAGAGTCTCAGAAACACAAAACATTCAAAACGTGAGTGAAGAGCGAATACTTAAATTTTAGTTTGCGGGGGCTGGAGACATCGCCTGGTGGCTGAAAACCGTCTGTTAGGAGAGAAGAAAAATCGAGAGAGCGTTTCAAACCGTAATCAAATCGTCTTTAATCCTTTTCGTTATAAAACTTGAGCTAAAAATTGTAAAAAAGTTTCCGCCGCTTTAGATTTCAGTCGCTGGTCGTGAGTCGATCCAGTTTTGCACGCCCTCGAGCGACGTGACGTTCTCAACGACTCGTCGCAAGTTCTCGTGATTGGCAGTCAGATTTTGCTTCGACAAGTAGTTGAGATAGTCGATGATGCCGGCTAAGTAAAAGTCAGCCCAGGTGAGCTGGAAAGGATTTCAATCAGAAGTTTGCCGAAACTTTCGCGACGCTTCTCATACTCTTCCAACGGCGAGATGTCCGTTGTTGTCTCGCGCAATGTCCTCGAGCTTCTCGAGATAGAACGGGATGACTTCGTTGTTCAAAGTCACGAGCTTCTTCTGCTTGACTTCATCGTCTGGCTCGTAAGAGACGACGGCAATCTCTGAAGAAAAATCATCGTGAGAACTTTCGTGAGACGCGAGGCTCGAATTCGTTTCATACTCAAACGGAAGTCGTTGACTGTATCGGCGACTGTGTCGATCTGAAGGTTCTCCCAGTCGTCCTTGCCCGCCAGATCGAGCGATCTTGCCAAGTAGCGACAGCAGGCGAGCGACTGATTCACGCGCTTTCCGTCAACCTGCAAGCATGGCATTTGATTCATCGGCATGCCTTCGATCGAAGTTCAGGGGAGAGAATGGAGAAAAGAAAGAAACAAAAATCGATATTGCTTTTCATTTTAATAAGGAAAACGTTATCAGTTTGTCTCATGAAATATTCCCATCGACGCAATTTTCTCAACGGATTGCCAAAACTTTTCGTTGCCGCAAACATAAATAGCGAAAATGTAAACGGACAAAGCAAAACATAAGAAATCAGATTATCGATAAAAATAGTTTTCTAGTCACAAAATCAACTCGCAAATTAAAAGACTTCGGTAGTTGATTCACAGTAAAATCCCTTCGAGACACTCACGAAGGAATGTCGACGAGAGAACGAAAGTTATTTTAGGAACAGTTGAGTTAGGCACAGCTCGTTTTAATTGAATGACGGAACCAATTTTAGACATGAAAGTAAGTTGTAACATGATTGGAGGTGTGGTATGACTTGTGTTCATTCAAGCCTCGACTGCTCGAGAATTGAGAGTGAAAAGAGTTTGAGCTTTCGAAAAGAACTTCATATTTGAACGAAGGTTTTGGACACTCTTGATTGAAATTTGAATTTGGATATGGACGACTGAAGAAATTTATTGAGTTTTATTTTGCTCCAGTTTATCAGGCTTTGAAATGGAATGAGTAAACCTTGGCTTTGGAAACTTGAACTAGCAGAAGTAGCTTGAAGTTAAAGCCTGAGATTGAGTTTACTAGTCTGCGACCCTTCCAGATTTTCCTCATTTTAAAAAGCTTCACCTGAGCTTTCGAAAGCTTGTTGAATTTTCCGGTGTGATGTAACAAAGTGTTTTTCTTTTCAGTGTCGTTGAACTCAGATCGAGCTCTTCCTACTCACTTGGCTTCAGTGCTGGCCATTCCTCGCGAGTAATCCTGACATCTTCGAAGGCAATGTTGCCGTATGACAACAAGAAGCGCAAAGGCTCGCCGAGAGCTTTCACGTTGAAGTAGAACACTTTGTATTCCGGCATGATTCAATCAACTTTTCTGGAATATCAGAGTAGAAATTTTCTTAATTCTCTTTCTTGCACCTTTAAACTCGTCACGAATTCTCCTCAAAACTAATTTTCCTCCAGTTCATTGAACTCTCCGTATCAAAAATGATGTTACGAAACGAGTGAAAAACTCACTAAGAAAACGAAAACACGAACTTCGGTCACCGATCTGCAGATTCAGCCAACTCGGAAGAGAATCAGAAACCGACTGAAGTGGTTGCAATGATCTCCGTTACAAGTCGATTTTCTCCTGCGAGCTTCGTGCAACGATCACAAACGATTGATTAGCCGACAATGATCGAATTTCGAGTGGAAACGACGAGATCCAAGCGTGCGAAACTGCAATTGATCGAAGCTATTTTGAAACAATTCGTTAGTTTGTTGCACAAACGTCAGTCTGATTTATTGCTATCGACATTCAACTGCATCGACATTAAGCTTTGTTTAGGAAATTTAAAACTAAACGTGAAAACTCTTCAGGCTTTTCTGCGTGCAACCAATGACCCGCGTCAACCCAGACCAGTTCTGAGTTAGGGAAAAGCTTGTCGATCTTTGGCTTATCGTCGGGGCTAGAAATTGTTTAAAACTGCAAGGTTATTGTCTCCAATGAAAGCTTCTTCACTTACCTGACGTAATCTGATTTGGATCCTGCGATGAACAACGTTGGACCTTCAAACTTCAATCCCGTAGCATCAGGGAAAGTCAGAAATCCCTCTTGGCCATCCTTGAAACTTCGGTCAAGCGTTTCTAAGTTGAGTCGCCAACGGAAATCGCCCGAGTCTGATTTCACAAGGTTAGTGATCAGAAAATCTCGTAGAGGTTTTGAGTTGATGATCTTCGACAGTTCTTCATCTGCAACCTTGCGAGCTTGGTGGATAGTCAGCTCGCTCGGCAGTGCAATTGATCGCATGGCTTTGAGGAAGAGCGGGATGTCAGTTTGGCTTGTTCCAATCGCTGAAACAGGCGAGATATCGGCAACAATCAATCGCTCAACCAGCTGAGGGTGTCGCAAAGCGAAGTGCATCATTGTTCGGCCGCCCATAGAATGTCCGAGCAAGGAAGCTTTTTCGATCTGACGATCTGCTAAGAACTTCACGATATCATTTGACATATCATTATAAGAGTGATCCGGCGTTTGTGGTGAGTCTCCGTGGTTTCTGGCATCGACACTGATGATCTTCCTTGGCGGATTCGTTTTCTGAGCGAAGACTTTGCACAAACTGTTCCTGCAAACGTCACGGAAATTATGCAATGCCATCGAAAGGCGGTCGTCATGATCAGTTAGCAGTTCTTGGAGTCAGCTTACCAGTTGCTTTTCGAGCCAAAGAGGCCGTGCATTACGATAAAAGGATTCCCAGTGGGCTCATTCTTCTGATATTCTGTGTTAGCAAGAGCGACGGCGTTCGACTTGTTCCTGGACAAAACCAGCGGCGATTTGCTGGAACTTCTCGTTGCGAGCTTTGCTGTGAGTCTTGTCAGCATTGTCGTACTATAAAATTATCTCTCCACACTTGTTTCCACTGAGATATTCGAGATTAATCAAACGTAAACAAAGGAAATTTTCCAATGTTTTTGGCTCAATGTTTTCATCGAGACAAATCCAAGACGCAATCGATTGAACTTTCTGCATTTCATCGGCTGTGATTCGTAAGCATACAAATGGATATCGATCAGTTTATCGTCAAGGAAGTCCCGTCGACTTGTTATTACGTCCCGAACTTCATAACGGAGGCGGAAGAGAAGCTTTTGATTCATCAAATCGAAAGAACGCCGATCTCCAAGTGAATATAGCTTGAGAATAGTCCTTGAGCTTCTGATTACCCTTCTGGCTTCTAGATGGACACAACTGAAGGACCGTCGTCTCATCAACTACGGTGGCTTACCCGATCCGAAAGGAATGATAGCTGAACAAATCCCAGATCACCTTCAAGCTTACGTTGACAGGATGAATTCCCTCGGAGTCTTTGGCGACGCTCAAGCCAACCACATCCTTCTCAATCAGTATCATCCGAACGAAGGAATAATGCCACATCTCGACGGGCCTTTGTTCCATCCTATCATCACGACGTTGTCAGTCGGATCGCAAACCGTTTTGAGATTCCACGAGCCGCCAGCTGAGGAGAAAGACAGATATTCCAGCTTTATTGAGCCAGCTTTCAAGGTTGACATTTCTCATTTTATTTCCTCCTGAAGTTTATCTGAACTTTTCTTATTAAGCTCGTCTTAGAACGTCGGAGCCTTTTGGTCCTCAAAGACGATCTCTACAACAAGTTCATGCATTCCATTCAAGGCTGCCGCAAAGACGACATGAGCGACGAGCTGATCAGGAACTTGGACCACACCAGCTTCACGTCCGAGCAGATAGTTCCACGCACAGTTCGCTTCTCTCTGACCATCCGCCACGTTCCCAAGACCAGCAAAATGAAACTGCGCTTCGGAAAGTAAAACGAGACAACTCGAACAGACTGTGATGTCGATAACATTTGGATTAAATATTTTATTCAACTCTTATCATCGAGAGATGTGAAAATACTTTCTATACAAAGTTGAATCGAACCTTAATCATTTTAATAAACTTTTCTTGTTTCGTAAAAAAACTAAACAAATTTCTTCAATGAAAGGAAATCAATGCGAAGCGCAAGGCTGCGAATCGAAGGAGGACAGAGAGTGAAGACGAAGGAGCCAAGGATGGAGCTAAATACTCGAAGCTCAGACCCTGAAGCTTGCAAAGCTTTTCTAAAAATATTCTTGTGAATCAATCAAGTTTGTTCAATTTCCACCTTTTAGTTTGAAGAACGAAAATCTTTCCGTGAGTTACAATCACAATTTATCCATCGGAATGCAAAGTTATCAAGACGTTCTCTCAACGAAATTGATCTAGCGACTTCCAAATTATCTTACAAAACTTTTTTCAACTCAAAAATGTTTCACTTGAAGTCGAGCGAGACGAAAATATAAATTTAATAAGCTGATAACGAATCCTAGTCGAAAGATCAGACAAAACTTGCAGTACGATAATCAATAAGGAAAACATGATTTTTTTTCGAGGAGGAAGAAAAGTTATTTACACAAAGCTCAGGCGGACGCTTCAGGCGAGTGGCAATCTCATGCAATCTCCTTGGCCGATGGTAAATATCCTTCCCAATACTTCATGATCTAGAAGGAAAGTTGGCAATCAATTAACGAGTCGGTGAGTGGAGGTTTGCTCGGATATTACCTGTTGCTGATGTGCCATTTGTTCCTGGAGATATTTGATGATTGTCGTCTTGAAATCTTTCGCTCGGTTGATCTCGAAACGCTCCATCTCACGCTTGATCTCCGCTGAAATGTCTTCGAACTCTTTCTGGCAACGCTGCACCTTTGATTCCCACTAAAACCAAACGTAAATTAGTGAACCTAACTTACATCGACGTTTTTTCATCACTCACTTCTTCAACTTCTTTCTGGGCTTGATCCAGCTTATCACTGCGTTGATTAAGCTCGAGTTTGGCTTTGTTCTCACGCTTCTTCGTCAGTTGCATCTGAGCGTGTTGCCAGTTCTGAAAAACCTTCACGCGCTCGTGAAAAACGTCTTTGATAGCGCCAAGAAGTCCAATGTAGTCTTTAATCATTTCGCTGAGAATGTAGAAGTCAGTGTTGGACTGCTCCGAACGTAGAATCTCGATTTTCTCTTCGACATCGGCCAGTTGCGAAAGCGCTTTCGAGAGCCCAACGTGTTCCTCGCATGTGCTAAGCATTGCAGCGGACTTGGCGACTCCACCGGTCAAACTCGCAAGCTCCTGGCGATGACTAACTAACGACTTCACCGCGGAGTGAAGTTTTTGATAGTGAGAGTCTAAAGCTTCAATCTCGGCAATCTTCTCAGCGAACCAAGTGTCGTTCTCGTCCATCTTGTACGTGATCTTGTTGACCGTCTCTCCAACTTTGTTGAACAGCCGCATGACGCCAGCTCCAGATAAGGCTGCTGTGTTCACAGCACGAGGCAACTCTTGGTCGCTTTCTAGAAAGTTGATGAAGTTCGTGTCGAGGCGAAGTGTTGGATGAGCGGCTGTTCGATTGAGGTATCGCTCCAGACTGGCTCGACGGTTCTCCACCCACTCGAGGCCATTCGCATTACCCGGCTCGACGTTCTGCTGACTTCCCATCTTCACTTTGGTTGCGCCGATTATGTTTTTACTTGGCGCCGGTGGGATTATGAAACCAGATCGCAGGTAACGTTCCATCAACTGCTCGTGGAGTCCGAGAAAGTCGCTGAAGCGTCGCAACACCACAGACTCCCGTCGCTTGAACTTCGAAATGTTGGTCTTTGTGGTTACTCTACGAAGCATTTATCGATTAATTTGCGATCTAATTCAATTAGGAGGAACTCACTTGTAAGCCAAATACGAATGCATACCATCGCCAACCTTCTGCGGCTCTTCCACGGAAATCTCGATGAAGTTGTCAGCGCTTTCCCGCTCTGTGGCTGTGATGACATCTTCCATCGTTTCCTCCTTTAGCGTCGGTGACACGGGCTCGATGTCCTAGCAATGAGAAAGTAGAGTCAGTCAAGTGCGCCAGCATAAATTTTAAATTATACGGGGCGTAGTTGTAGCACACAAACAAAAGATAAGAGGCTCGCTTGGAATTGTATGAGTAATTGGAAAGTGTTTCGTCGATTGTGAATTTGACACCCGAAAACCGAAGAGAGCGAAAATGATAAGAAAAACAAAAGAATCACACGAACTTGAATCGCCGATTGAAATATTTCCGAATCCTCGATGGGCGAGCTAATATCCACGTTGTCCATGTTGTCGAACAGCGGCGGAAGTGTCGAGTTGTCCATGCTCCGTCCTGATTACTTTACTTGTTCCGGCAGAAATGGCGAGAAAAATTGAGAAATTATTTTGCTGATGACTTTTACTGAGCAAACTTCGCACGAAACTGACGCACGAGGATTTGAAATTCTGGCGAACGTTAAAATTGCTAAACGATTCGAAAGAATTCGGTTAAAAAGTTGATGATGGCTTGAATGAATTTGATTATGTATTATTTTCTTATTTGATTGTTCTTGTAGATTATTTGATTATCGCAGGACTGCATTAAAACAGAGACTAAGTATCTGATTCTAATAAAATATTAGCAAAATAGTTATCAAGTAATGGAAAGTTTTAATATAAAGTTTGGCGGATCAGAACCAGGCAACATTTACATTATCTGAAGTCTTTCTTTCCATTCAATTTTACCCCTCAGCCTTTCTGCTAACTGTCTAGCTAAAACAATTTATCAATCTCCCACAAATATCTTTATCAAATATCTTTGAGCTTTTCCAATTGCTCGCTCATCTCGCGTGAGAGAAAAAGTTTTCCAACAAAATCAAACGCGCGCGCTCAGGAAAGAAATCCAACACGCCGCTCGCTCGAGTGAAAGAAACTCAACATCAGTCTGAGCTCAACGGTGGTCGCGATCGGTTGCAAGATGAAATTGAAGCGAAGTGTTTAGCCGCGAAAATGTGGGTGAAATAAAACTTGTTCCTGATTTTGTGTGCATAAGAAATTAGCGGGAAAAGAAGAAAAACTTACTAATTTCTCGCGAAAGGTGGGAAAAGTCGTCTTGAAGCTCCGAGCAGGAGAAAATATTGAGATGAATGAAATCATAAAGTGAACGACTGTAATGAAATAAACGAGAGCTGCAGAGAAAAGTCTCAATAGACAAGTTTGCGAAACCTCAGAGAAATAAAAGGGAAAAGCCACAAGCAAAGTGAAGAAAATGGTTTCGTCTAATCGAAGACTTAATCAGAGTCGGTGGTCGCAAGGTGTTTTCAGTTCACAGAATTTCACATTTTGGATTACGCTCGTTGCGAGCCTGCTAAGTTATGGAATTAATTGTCAAGGTGAGAGAGACTTAAGCACATTCCACTTCACCAACATTCACCGATCGTTTCGCTTGCACATTTAACTTCAACTTCGAACGCGGCTGAGTGGGAAATATCGAACATGTTTCCTTGATGGAGAGCTGTAAGAACAAATGCGAGTAGCTTGACGCGAGGGTGACCAGAAGATGAAGACAGATGAAGACGAGTTAAAAGTTCAACAAACGATTGGATACACTTGAAGTTTGTTTTGATAAATTAAGAGTAATTGCGACATCACCAAAGTCAAATCAGTTAAAAGACTGAGGTCTGTCGAGCATCCTAAAAGCTCAAGAAAGCTCCGCTCAAGCTTTAGAAGCTTTTTGATCTGGTCACCCGATGAAAGTTTAGATTGATGTTTCCGATGATCGATTAAGATTTCTTAACTTTATATCCGAACAAACTTCAAGCTCAATCTTTTCACCTGGTCACCTTGCCGAAAGCTCCACGAAACTAATTAATCTGTCGGGAGAACAGCTCGCGTCATGTTCTCTCGACCACATTGGAAAATCATCGCACCAGAAAATGATCTCGAATTAATTATCGCTTTAATCGCCCGTTCTATCAGCGCACATGACGTCCTTGAGTCGGCGATCTTTTTGTGCGCTGCTCAGCTACACATTAAGCTGATTTGCCATTGTTGAAAACTGCTCGGTTTGACGCGAGCTTTAGCACTTTTCATTGGGGCGCAAAAACAAACAACATAATTTAGAATTTTCATGCCTTTGAGAGGTTGAGCTGGAACGAGTCGACTTGTAATTGAATCTTTTCTCGCAGTGTCACCGACAATTACAAAACAAAACATTGCGGAAAAGACTTGAAAGTGAAGTTCGATCGGAGCTTGAGATCTGGACAGAATTCGTAAATCCTAAATGGATTTTAAGGCACAAACATGGCGAAGAACGGCGCGCGGCGAGAAACTTCGAGAGTCGTGATTGACCCTGGTAGTTTGAAATAATTGAAGTCGATTCTCTATAGGCGCTGTTGCGGTCGTAGATCGATTCTTTCTCTTCTCGATCAATGACAACTTACTTCGATCGGATGCGGCGCCGAAGCCGCAATCACAGCTTGACATAACCGCGTGATGGGCTCTGACATAAAGCCGACTGCATGAGCGTCAGAAGATTCAACGAACCGTTTCCATCTTTCCCAGACGATCAACTGAAGAGTTTTCGTTTTCAAAATCATCGAGCTGTTCGCACTCGCTGCATAAACATGAGCAAACTCGCTTAATTATAATAAATTTCCACCGAAGCAACAACGCCAATTACTTATTGCTATTTCGTGTGAGATGAGTTCGAAGCATAGACAGAGGAGAAATATGTAATTGAACAAGTGACTTCAACGCTCGCACACGAGCTGAAGACTTGCATAAGCTTTCGAGCCTCAATCGAAGTGTCTGTCATCTTCTCACAACGTTTTAATTCAGCTCGAGCCCGCGACTTTCTGTATTTTTCACTTTCTTTTAATCGAGCTCGGCCCGAAAAACGCGCTTAATGATGCGTCATTACTCCGAAATCACCTTTTGATGATCGCTTGCTCGGAAAAGCATCGCGAAAGCGGCCGAAGCTTGATGGGAGAAAAGCTTTTGGGCCGCTGCCGGCGAGAGAGCGATCAATCAACATGACGCGGAAAAGAAAACTTCTCCGATGGACCGTCGAATTAAATTGCGATCGACATCCGAATGGGAACAGATCGCGAGCTGTTTTCACCTTCGTGTGATATTTCTGCTCCAAAAAGATACAAAGCGAAGTTGAACTTCATAGGCTGATATTCATCTACATGCGAGAGCGCAATCTGGCTGGATGGAGCAGTTCACGGCTATCCGAGCGTGGTGCAACGCCGCCAAATCGAGCGAACTTAAACTAAAGCGATGGATCACGAGAGATTTCGACAGAGATTACTGCGCTTAGTGTCGCCCTGTTGGCATTTGAATCTTTTGTGCGGCTTTATTAAGCGCTAATGCGTTTAAAGTGAAGCGAACATACGAGACAACAGCTTCACATGCTCGGTTACAAATTAAACGGAGAATCCACTCGACGACCGATTAAACCCGTTGAAAGAAAGGCGAAACTTTCACTCCATGCGAGGTTCGTGCCTGTTTGCATTTGAATTTGGCTTTTGTTGAGTCGCCACGAAGAAAAATATCGAAAGAGCGATGAAATGTTTATTGAACAAAGAAAAGCGTCGCTTGAACTCCATCGAGATATTGAGAGAATTTTATTGTGGGCACATTAAATGATTCGTATTGACCGAAAAACATTTGAGGTGACGGTTGGGTTGGTTGACAAGTTATGTAGCTAGCTTAATGGAAGAAATGACAAACCTGCTGGGGCTGAGATATGAGGATAACCAAGAGACGCTAGTGGAACGTTCGAGGTTGGATTACCTAAATTGATAAGCAGAGTTTAAAAATCAGCAACTTGCTTGAGACCCGATTCACTCAGAGTAGCCCAGAAGGTATCCAAATGTCATTAGAATTATAACAGACATCTTCACAAAAAGCAGACGCAGTGATGATCACCTCGAACTGCCTAGTTTTATTGAGCTGGCAAACATCGAGTCCCAGCAATCTCACGAAGCTTTCGACCTAATTCACAAACGGGCCCCAACGAATAGCGAAATGAGACTTCATTCATTCCACTCGCGATCTCCTCGCCTGCGATAGCAATGAAACCACGAAAATTCGTATGCTGATAATCTCGTCGTGAAACATCAAAGTCGCTGTGCAAGAAAATGATAAAGCAGCCTTGTTTGTCTGTCGAGCACAATAAAATTGACGCTAATAATTGTGCAAAGCCGCTTTCGTATTCGTAGAGCTGCAAAGGCGGAAGCCGTACCAGTTGCTGAACCGTAAATTATGCACAAAAAAACCTTTTCGCAGAGAACCCTCGGCGCGATAACAAAAAGAACGAAGGAAAAAAGAGTTGAGAAACCGCAGCAGGGAAATTCTGAGGCGAACAGCGGCTGCAAACAATACAGAAACTCGTTTCTCGTCGTAACAAACAGCACGAGAATCGGCTGAGCATAATGAAGAGTTACGTAAACAGAAAAAGACGAAGCATTATGCTGCGGCTGGTTGAAGAACGAGAGAATGAAGAGCAAGACGAGCTTCGCGAAATGTGTGTCAGTGAGCCGAGCGATGGCATTTCTTTACAACTCTGGACCCGCGAACTCGACAAAACGCTGCGTTGCCACACAATCGAATCGTTGAACTGAATAATCCGCAGCCAACACAATCGATCGCGCTCTGCAGATATTTTCGCACAGCTTTTTCTCCTTGCGCCCCTCGCTGCTTGCAAACGAAAGTGAACACGAGCGAGTGCAATTGATTTTCTTCTGAGAAAAGCTCCATGTGGGCTTTGAGTAACAGAACGAAAGCTAATCAGTGGATGTCAATCTGATTAATGCGGCGAATGAATTGTCAATTACATGTCACTCTGCAATTTGTTCGTCGGGAATTCGTTATGGCAGCTGAGAGAGTCGATCGACAAAAAGCGGTTCAATGGAACTAGAAACATTCAGAAAAAGAGCTAAGCGACGTTTATGCAATTTAATTGTCGTTTCGTAAGACAGAAAAGCACCAGATCGACTCAGTGTTTCACTTCAGAAAAAAGTGCACTTAATGGTTTGGTGAGCTTGTCTCGAATAGGCTTCGTTGGCTGTTTGTGTTCGCAGCCTTAGCGCAGAAAAGAAAACAACAGAAACCTGACTCTCGGAAAGGTCAGTTAGTTACAGCTTTTTACGGCGACTCGTTCTCTTAAATGGCTCAAAGCTCAACACACGAAACTGGTTTGCGGGGGTGGGACGCTCGTTAACACAGAAATCGAGATCGTCATCGTCTTCTGGTTTTCGTCGATCGATGCGATCGATTGTGAATCACTGAGGTCAATCGTCTTTAACGAGCTTCCCGCCCCTCGTCGCGACTTATTTCTTTTTATGTTAAACTAGACTGGAGAACTCAACCGCAACTAGCCGATTTTAGAGCTCTATGAAGCTTTGTGGCGACTGAGTTACTTGCTACGACTGTTGGCACTTCCTGCGACTCAGGTTTATCGACAACATTGAAGCCGCGCATAATAACTGTTCGTGAGGTCGTTAATGAGACGACTTGACGGACATCCACGGATCGTTAACAAAGCGTATGATCAAGTATCGGTGACCCGATGAAACCATCGAGCGGTCTGACCGGAGAAAATGAAAGTTCAACCTGAAGCATCGCCATAATCGTTCGATTGTCTCTCCGCTCGCACTCAAGACGATTCACCTTTTACATTTCCAAATCCATCATTAGAAACTTGCCTGGGACCGAAGAACGTTTGTTACGTAAATGGCGTGGACCGGTTTCGGATTGCTCATGTTGATCAGCGACGAAGATTTCTTTTTGCCGTTTCCTTTTTTAATGGAGAAAGATTGATTTGGTTCCGAAACAGTTTCAAGGCCTCGGGTCTAGTTGCATAAGCCCCCAAAAAAATTGACCGCATGGAAAGATGCAAATTGGTTGGTTTTTGGGTTTGAAATTACTCGGAAAGCCTTCGATGATGCCAAGCGAAGCTCATCAGAAGAGATTTCGGCCTGCGAGTTTGATGTAAGCAGCCTGAAGCGATTAATTGGTAAACGTAATCTTTATTAATTTCAAATTGCTATAATTACCAAACAACTGCCGACGTAACGAGTTTTTCGAGTTCCTGGTTCTGGTTTGCACTCGCACATTCGACTTTCGGTTTCTTCAGCGCAAAGTGATTTTCATTTGCACGAAAATCGCTTTGGGAAAGTCGCGCCAGGGAAAGCGAAACTTGCCGGAAGGTGAACTTCCATAATGATCCAAGTCGCTGCATTGTTGATTCAGCCGTGAAGCCTCACGCCGAATTGCAAGAAACTTTACCTGCGATGGACGGGAAAAAGCAAATTCGCGATTTCCTTATCTCCCTCCCGGACTTGCAACATGATCGAGCTTAGCTAACGTGTGAACACATCGCTTCCTTATTTAATCGTCGCGCCGCTCAATACAAACGCCTTTCTCGCCTTCGTAATGTGCAGCCATTAGAGAGGGAATCGGATCAGGCGTCGCAGAACAATCGTATCAGCTATTAATCTCCGACTCTCGTCAAGTGGCAAAGCAATTTCACGAGGGCGAAATAAATTGTGGCTTAATTGAAGTGCGAGCATGTACCTGACCGAAGAGAATTCAGCCGCCCGCAACCGCCACGTCGGTTCCTCTGGAATTCAATGACTCTTAGTTTCGCAACAAATCGCTTTGATCGAGCTGCCCACGCCAACTATAAATTGAAAAGCTGAATGGAAAGAACGCCGAGCGAGCTGCACAAAGAACAGACAACTGTCCCAGAACCAACGATGATGTCAGCGGGCAGCAATGTTTGGTCACGCGAAAGTCTTGAAATCATAAATTAAACTTCGAGCTTCCGCTCTGCGAAAATTCCCATAAATTTTCCGTTTGACAACTGCCAGCGAAACGAAGCATGATGATGACTTCAAGCCCGTTGACGGGTCGTTGACGCTCTCGTCATAAAAATCGCTTCGTGTCTTGTTCCATCGCTTGGACATTCGCGATTTCCATGCGAACATTTCAATTAAGTGGATCGCGAAGAACAATGGTGACATTAAAGAGAAATTACCAGCCGACGACTTCTTCGGAATCCAATTGCAACTGCGACGTGCAAGTAGCGACATTGATTCGAGAGCGAGCGGCAATTATGGTCGAATGACCGCAAATGGAAATCTTTTCATCAAATAACTTTAAAAGATCTTCGCGCGATGATTTCACAATTCAAGAGAGAGAAATGTCAGACTTGGGATCGATGAATCGTTAGAAACTACTTAACAGATTTCAGTGAAAACCTTTTCGACGGTTGAATGTAACGCGTGGTAAACAGTTCCAAGCTTTAGAGGCCACTTATTTATCCCTTATCTACTTCTGGATACCTCATTGTTGCTAAAAGTGTAAAACCTACCAAAACCTACTCGCTAGGTATTTGAGACTTTGTTGAAAACAACTTCGAACGACAATCTTCTATGTTAGGCTCTCAACGCTCGCCTCAATTGCTAGGAAAAAGCCTGCAAAGTGCCTTTGAATGTGAGAAAGATTGGCTGCGTCCGCTTGCAATCATCATCGTCATGACATTGATCTTAAAATTATTTTAAATGAGCGAGGCTAATTATGCAATCAATTGGATGAGAATTAAGACAATTACCAGGCGCTGGAATGTTTTGACGACCGTCATCGTCTAGTGAAGTCTTCTAGCGATTCCCTCATAACCGCAGCGAACAATTGAATTCCCTTTGTGTCGGAGAGACGGCTTTGATTGCAGCTCCAATGCCATGCATAAATTTGCAGCGTGAGACGCTTGAGGCTCTCGGGTAATTGGCTCGAATGTGTCGGAGATGCGATAATGTTGATCAGCACGATGGATTCGCAATTAATTTTTACACGTTGATGTTTCCGACAACGAAACAGCGTGAACGTGCTGGAGCAACAAGCGACAACCTCAAGCTGTGGATCTTCGTTCTTGAATCTTTGTAGGCAAACAAAATCCGTTAAGCTGTTTGGTTCCTCAGAATGTCGACCAAAGATTAAAATTCCTCGCGCTTTCAATCAATTAACAAACTTTCTTTTCGTCGCCCCGCTCTCATCAGCCGAATGACTCACTCGCCGATCATTTCACTTGTTAGCTTCGAAGTTTAAAGCATGTCAACGAGCGATGTTCCCGTCCGTTTCGCTTTTCTCCTTCGCGATCTTCTTCGCTCTGAGCGCTCCCAACGACCTACTTGCGACTGACGCTGGATCACGTTCGTGCCGAATATCATGGCTTTTCGACTGGGATTTCTTACATCGATTTATCATTCCCAGCAACGTGCAGAAGTCGTTCTTCCACTTTTTCTTTATTTCTCTTTCACAAGCACACATTTCATTCATTTATTTAGGTCGAAAGGCTGGAAAGAATTCCTGAGCGTTCCATCGATTGCTTTTCCGCTTCTACATCGATCTGATTGTTAAACCTGAAGTTCAAGCGACAAGAAAAGCTTCGAGATTTGTAGACAAACAACAACCACTTAGTCGCTAATTCAATCAACGCTCCACGAGCACAGCGACCGATCGTTCTCGACATTCGCAGTTGAAGTCGAAAGAAAAGTGTCACGCATCGCCAGCGGACCTAAAACCTAACGGCAAACTGGCTCTCCACTCGTGTCTAACATATTAAATCAGCCGAAAAACAGACAAAGAAATTGCCCAAGAGAAGCCACGACGAAAGAAGAAACAAACATAAATTGATGTCACCATGCTGTCCACGCTGAGTAATGATGAGGAAATTGTTTTACGGGACAAACAAGGCGTAGTTAAACTGACAGCGCTCGTGTTTAGGGCGACAAAGATTCGCAAAAGCTCCCGACCTCATCCAAGGAAGAGGCCTTGCGATCATCATCCGACCGCGGAGCTTTGATGTTGAACCATCAGCCACCGAGTCACGTCCGATTGTCGCAGAAATGTCTTCACCTTCGCCACAAACAATTGAGCAATTGAGCTGCAAAAACCTCCCATTTAAGATTCATTACCATAACGAGTGCGCGCGTTTCCATTCGATTCAATTAAATAGTTTCGGGCTTCACTTGCGATTTCATTGAGTCGAAAGTGGCGCAGCTTAATTAGAAGTAAAACTCTTGATTTCATCAGTTGGGAACTGAAAATTTCGCATAGGAAGAAGCTCACTGCAGAAGCTTTGAATAAATTAGCAGTAAGCTGAAGTGAAACTGCAATCGGCAATCGTATGTTGATGAACTTCTTCAATCCAACAAAAGATTTCAATTAGGAAATTTCCATTCGCACCTCTGAGAGCTTAGCAGGGCCGAGAAGAATGAACTGAATCGAACCAGCTCAGCAATTAAAAGTTTTCGCGGCTCTAAACTTTGTGAAAGACTCGCAGTGTCTCTCTTCGAAGCGTGGAGACGAGCTTGGAGCTCAAGCGCCATTGTGCTTGATCGATAGCTTGAAATATTGTTTTGAAATGACTATGAGGAGGTTGTGGGTAAATCGACGAAGCCAGCGGAATGGAAATCTTTTCGCAATCAATTCCCAAGCGTTCAGATTAAAATTTCGCAAGCGAAACAGTTTAATTGAGAATTTTCTGGGACTTTAATCAATTTCTTTTATTTCTTCTTTCTAGTCTGTGGTCCGCCAAGCGTGCCGCTGAACGCCAAAGTACAAACAACAAAATCAGCGGAGAGTGGACTGAGCGAGGCGCGGTACGAGTGCGATTCGGGCTTGGAGCTGTTCGGGCCGGCGACCATTCGCTGCGACCCGGTTAAAGGCTGGGAACGAGAGCTGCCATTCTGCGGTGAGTTGAACGTTTGAGCAAACAATTAGCGAGATCGACACGCGCGTTTCGACATCCTCGTCGCGCATCAGATCGAAGAATGGAAAATAATCTTCGGATCGCAAAAGCTTTTCGCAACGTTCTCTATTCTCATTCAATAAATCTTCTCGACGCTCGCTAAGCTGTTCCATTGAATCGGAATTCAAAGTTTATCTTCATCAAAACGAGAAAGATTGAAATCTGAATACAATAGGACGAGAGAAAAACAAACGCTTAGGGGGTTCGTCTTCGAAACCTCACAAATTAGGAGTTTTAACGTACGCATGTGTTATAATGAGAAGTTTAGCTTACAAGCCAAGAGTTCGTTGCTTCCTCTCTCCACTTAATAGTTTTCTAATCGTCTCAAAAACTCCTAAAGTTGCTGATCTTCTAAGAAACAACGATTCCACGCTGTGCGATATCAAAACATGTTTTCATGTACGAACGAGCTGCGAGCCGTCCAATTATAGTTTTGGGCTGTTGTTCCAAGCTAGTAATTAGAGGCTGAGTGAAATATGTAAAGTTGCTAGCAACGCCCTCCAGCAACACAAGTTGTCGGAAGAAATGATCGTCGTCATCATCATTAAACGCTTTTCCTGTGATGTAATCGGGCTTGGCGATTGTTTGAACTTTCGGTTGTCCACAGAGTTTCTCTGTCGCAACGAGCGATGACTTCATTGCATCTGACACAAGCCACAGTCGTGATTATCAGCTCTGTTTGTTTTGGGCTTGTTTGCGCTTCTCGTTTGGGTTCACAGTTCATGATCGCCGAATTCTTTCGAAGACTGAGTCACGAGAACAATGTCGATCGCTCCCTCATTTCAAGAACCGCGAATGGTGGCAAATCGCGAATGAATATTGAAAGTTTTCGCGGAACAATGAGATGAAATATTGGCTCTCGCGTTCTACTTTCGAGTCATGGCATTTTATCAAGCGAGCTTCAAGATACTTGGAATTCATTAACATGAATGAGAATGCAACGTAATGTGAACTTTTTTGTTTCGCTGCCGTGGAAAGCGTCGAAAATGCTTTTCATGTCTTTCCCAACCAAATGACCGAGCCGGATCTTGAAAAGTATGAGAACTTCGAGGTGAATAAAATGAAGTTTTTGAATGTTTTGACGACTGAAATTATGATTGCAAGCAAATCTTTTATTTGAACTAAGTACATTTAACTTTTTGCCAACTAGACGGAATCGATATCAGCTTGCAATGTAAACTCCGTTCGGCTTGACAAGATGCATAGAAAACCCTTTTCTTTTTCTCATTAATCTTAAGCTTTAGAATGTCTGATAAGAATTTGTTTGTTACTTTTCTGAGTAAACACTTTGGCAGTTGCTAATGACGCCAAGCATGTCGATTTTCATCCAACTAATCCAAACGAGTGCTTCTGTTGTATTGGCACCATTTGTTGTCACTAATCAAAACGAACATACTGCTCGAAGATCGAAGAGATTCTCATGTTGGCCAGTGTGACAGCTTGAGCCGCCGCACGCCTATATTGAGCGGCAGATTGGTCGCAAGCTCGTGAGTGTGAAGCTCCTGTGTGGTTGCAGTGGCGACTAGAATTGTTGCAGTGATGATGATGACGTTGCGATGGAGGATGGCGACTAGTCGTTGGCAATTCCATCTCATCGCTGGAAGAACTGAAGTCTTGTCGTGATAGAAAAGCAGATCTGCGAATCGCTGGGCCGAGTCGTTCAACAGGGCGCCTCCGTACCATTTCTTTCTCGTGTTCTCTAGTGTTGCGTTCCTCTAATAGTTGAGCTCTCAATGTTTTGTTTTCCGCTTCCAATCTTTCTGCCAGCTTTGCCATTCCATCATCAACACTTTGGCAGTTGTTCCCAAATTCGAAGTCGATGAAAAGCTTTTGAAGCGACTCGACCTGCACTGCGTTTCTGCATTTTGGGCACCTTTCGTCGTCGAGCAAAGCGCGTTCAATGCAACCTGTATGGAAACAGTGACCACACGGAGTTGTTGAAATTCCGTCACTTTCAATGGCTTTATTCAAGCAAATCGAACAAATCATGATGTGCTTCGAACTGATTATTTTTGGAACTCGAACTACGTCTGATCGATGAGAGCTTGCACTGTCAACTGATTATTTTTTTGGGCTACTCGGCTTCCCATGCTCTTTACTCTCCCACTCTCCTCAAACTCCAGGATATCTGATAAGAAAACGAATCAGCTTTTCCACATAAAATCATCGGCAGTTGTCGAGACGCCCACACGCCAAGACATTACTAATTACATTGTCTCGATCTGATATTAATTAACCCGGCTGAGTGATCGGTTTATATTGGCTAGGCTTCAGGTAGATTGTTCAGGTAGACGAGATTGTAGAGTTCTTCTGAAATATTCAAATTAGATGGAAACAAAAATATTTTTTTAGTAAAAATTTTTATTGTCTGCTGAAAAAATACTTGAAAAGCAAATTGCATTGCTGGTGGTGTCAGTTTGTGCGATTACTTGATGTAGGTTGATAGGAATGTGCGAATTCTTGAGTCCAATCAGTGGAGTTTGGGTTGTAACTTTGTGAATAAAATCTGTGATTTTGGTGCGCGGCCAGCGGGTCGAAGTAACTTCTTTCATTAGAGTGAGCCATTGGAATCATGTAGGGGTTGCGCTGCATCGCTGGAAAGTACTGAGCTCCATAGGGCTGAGTTGCTGAGGTCGACGTTGCAGAGGCTTGTGGTTGGTTCGGGATGCGTGGTGACGATATTTCGAATGGATGTACGTTGAGATTGACATGCGATGAGGTTGTGAATGATGGTGGCTGCCAGGTACTGCGGAAGAACTCAGCGGAGGAGAGTCGGCTCATCGGCGAATCAGCCGAGTTTACTCCGAACCGTTCAGGAACTGACGGAGTCATGGGCACAGCATGCGTTAGATTAAAACCGTGCGGTCTAGTTTCGAGTTGTCGACGTTCAAACTGATTCTCAAGCACATGTCGATCGGAAGCTGCCGAAGACTTTGCATTTTTGCTGGCGATCCGTTTCTGTTGTTTCAACTCGTTCTCAAGTTCACGAACTTTCAGTTTGAGTTTGCTCCGCTCGCGCTCTGATTTCTTCAGATTCTCGTTCGCGATATCTAAATGCATTTGGAATTCAGATAAGAGTTTTGTGTCCTTGTTCTCGCTGTTGTCCTCGTTCCCGCTATCGAAGTCTATGTACAGATTACGAACACTGGCAAGCGTCAACTGCTGGCGGCATGTAGGACAGTTGAATGACTGCCGAATCCACGCTTTGATGCAAGCTTCATGGAAGCAATGCCCACAGGTCGTCGCAGCCATCTCATCACTTGATTCAGCTTTATTCAAACAGATTGAGCACTTCATCTTTTACGAAACTGATTAAGACTTCTGAACGATTTAATCAGCAGATATCAACTGGCGACAACATTTAGCTTGGGCCATAGGTCAGAGATTCTACCTGAGATAAAAGCCTAGGGATCTTCAGGGGCGGAGGCTTCAATATCAATTACTCTAGGAGCAATTTGCAACATGAAGTGCTGTAACTGAGCCAGCTTCCATTGCCTCTAATAGAATTGTCTCGAGATAAATGATCGCTTGTCTTATTCAAATTCCCATTCATTCTGCTGCACTCGAAATCAAGTGGCTCGCAGATTCCGCAAGACTCTGGGAGTGCCAAACTGCTGACAACGAACACAGATCGTTATTCATCACTTCTTACTGACCGACCTTGAGTCGAATCAGCAACATGAGAGATGTGACTTGAATCTTGGCTTTGGCTTCACTTGTGGTTACTGTTTGTTATTAGGAAAATGAATCGCTGGAAGTGACTTGAGATATTCCTAACGAATAAATTTATCCGTTGATTGCTTGCCTAGGTTTTGCTTTAGTTTAGATTGGGGGAAGTTCGTCAGTCGTGTCACGTGGGAAATAATTTGGACTTATGATGTAACAACTGCGTTGGTCAGTCTTCCCCCCGGAATCCTAAAACAACTAAGCTCTTGTCTCCTAAAAAGGCTCAACACCTTTGTGCCCTCGTTCAGGTACAAGTCCCAACAATCGCAATAACAACATGTGAACCATTTAATTGAGTTTGAATAGAGTAACGAAAATATGAGTTATAGCGATTTGCCATAAGAAGCTGTTTTCATTCAATTCTATTCATGAGCCACCAGCCGACAAACAAAGCTGAGTCGAAACGCTCGAAGACGAATCGACAATGGATTGGAGTTGGGTGATGCATGGAGGGCAAAGCATGAAGAACGTGGCACATGTGGATCAGCAGAGCGCTTAAGCGACGATTGAACTTTTTTCTTGCGATGTAATTCGTTTGAATGCATAGCGGCGAACGTTTCGCAAGTTTTTCTTTCCATTTTCTGGCGGAGAGACGAGCAACAATCGATTGCCAACAAGTAAACAAATGAGTTTATAAGTTGCGTCAAATGCTTTCCGTTAATTTGCTTCACTTTTTGTTCCAACCAATTACCATGAATGCATCAAGTTTTCATATTTTTTATGCTGAGAAGTTGCGACATGGTCGTTAGCGTTCAATAACCAATTATCTTCCGATCTCCATTAATCAAACGCAAGTGACCGGACATGATTGACTTTTAATTTGTTTCTTCGACAGGTGCAAACGTTGCGTATAGGAAGCCAGTGAATCAATCATCGGCGACTCGTTCGGGTCCAGCGTTTTACGCGAACGACGGCAAGCCAGGAAATCAAATTCCCGATGGACAGGAATGTTCGGAGACGCAGAAAGAAGCTTCGCCTTGGTGGCGAGTTGATCTTCTAGCACCGCAAACTGTCCGAGTTGTCAGAATAACAACTCGAGGCTGTTGTGGTCACAGTCCGCTGCAAGATCTCGAGATTCGAGTGGGCAACAGTAGCACGGACCTCCAGAGAAATCCTCTCTGTGCCTGGTACCCAGGACAGCTTGATGAGGGCACAACGAAAGCGTTTACTTGCGCAAGGGCTCTCGTCGGTCAGTATGTGGCCATTCAACTCGTCGGCGTCGAGGGAAGTCTCAGCCTCTGCGAGGTTGAAGTGTTTTCTAATGATGGTAAGCTCATCAATCATTCTGGCCGACCGATCGAGTGAATAATTCTTTGCCGAATTTCTCTAGAATTCTCAAGCGAACGTTGCGCGTCGCCAAATTTAGCACCCGAAACGATACTGACGACGTTCGCGCGGACGTGTTATGAATTTCACGTGACGCGCGGTGAAAGTTTCGACAAAGCTCGGGCGACTTGTCGACAGCATGGTAAGTCGAGCCGCGTTGCATCATTGAAGGAATTAGCTAATGAACGATTATCCATCAGGCGGCGATTTATTGCATGATTTCCGCGGTGCAACGCAAGACTACATTTTGGCGGAGCTCGACCGACGGAAGAGCGATCTGAAGACCCAGCTGGTGTGGGTTGGCGCGCAAAAAGAACCCGGCATCACAGCTAGAACGTGGAAATGGGTTAATGGTAACTAATTTAAGATTCTTTTGTTTCCCGATCGCCTTCCATTCACTGGAACCAACCGGCGCTCGCTCAACCGTCGGAGATTTGTGAGATTCTGAATTTGAATTTTCTCGGGTGAATAATTTCAAGAATTAGCTTCGTGGCTCGTCTTCAATGGAGTGAAATAGATCGATGTAGTGATGGCGTTGTCTTAGGACGAGGCAGGTTCCAGAGCCGCTCGAACTTCGGGCCAAGAAATGCGATAACGTGAGAACCCTTGGGTCTCGATAATGTGGGAACCAGAAGTCAAACTAACCCAGAAATGTGCCATGCGACATGTAAAGGTCGCGAAGCCCTAACGGCAATCAAAGCTCTCTTCATTCGTTAATTAATCAATCACGCTTAATGTCTTTTGGCTGATGATCGCTCATTCAAAACAGGAAATAATCTGATTTGAATATTCGACGATTAATTTCGCACCTTGCTGCCTTTGATGACACTCCCAAGCAACTTGATCGTCGTCATCACTTCTGGTTTTCCTCACACCGGCGACTTCGAATGAGTTATGGTCATCGTGCTATTTACCAAATTCATTCTCCGCGCTCCCAGATTCATCAATTCTCCTCCCAGTTTAATTTTATTTTCTCGATCTGCCTCAGCATTGTTCGTCGAGAACATAAAAACTTTAATGATGGGAACTTTCCCAGCGGGCAGACGAGCATCTGAATTTCAAATTTCACGCTGGGCTTGTTTGGACGCGTAGATGGAAAAGAGATCGCTCATTAGAACGCGAAGTTCATGGAAATGCTGGAGAGTCAAATTAAGCGAGTGATGAAGTGCTGATGAAGCTATTATGCTTGCGAGGCAAAAACGAAGAGTTGCTCGCAATTATTTTTAAATGGGATTTCGTCAGATTTAGAAATTGATGCCCATGAGAGGGTGACCAGGTGACCCAAGGGTTCAGAATGTGGCTAGGAAATTGCGAACATCAATCGTGATTAATCCGCATTGGAGTCTCCAACACTTGTAAATGCTTGATGGAGATCAGGTGCTGCTCAAAGGTCTGGTTACCCTTTGCCTTTCTGTCCATCTCTTTGTCGTAATTTTTTCGCGCCATTGCGCAATGTTGTAAATTGAAACAGGAAACTTTATAAATTGAAACGTCGATGGCCCGAGAAACTTTTTTCGCTAGGCAAAAAGCCCCGCTCGGGCTTAAGTGAGGCAGTTCAAAATCTGATTAACGTAATAGCTCGGCTGATTGATGATCTGTAGACCGTTGATAAACGAAATTCATTGGCCTCACGACTTTGCTGTCGAAACAAATTCCTTTCCCATGCATTTATATCGACGAACCGCCATGTGGGAACTTGTCCCAGATCCGTCCACTTGCCGTTCATAATTAATTGCGGCTCGCTGTCCTTGGTGCGGCAATGGGAAAACGAAACGTCAACCGTCGACATGCACATGACTCTGAGTTTCTCTTCAACAGGTGACGTTGTGGTGAAGCCGACTTGGGGCAAGGACCAGCCGAATAACTACAACGGTGAGCAGAACTGTGTAGTTCTCGATGGCGGTCGAAACTGGTTGTGGAACGACGTCGGATGTAATCTTGATTACCTTCACTTCATCTGCCAACATCCGCCGCTCTCTTGCGGCTCGCCCGACATTCTCCACAACACAACCATCGTCGGAAAGAATTTCTCGGTCGGCGCTGCAATCGAGTACAAGTGTCCGAAGGAACATTCACTTGTTGGCAATGCAACGAGGGAGTGTCAGTCGAACGGCGTTTGGAGCGCAACAGCCCCGACTTGCAAATGTAAGTTCATTCCGTGTCTCGAGAGCTTGATTGACATTCTCAATGATTTCCAGACATCGATTGCGGTCCATTGCAACCACTTGAACATGGAGCGATCATCATGAGCGAAGATCGCACGAGTTTCGGCGTTCAAGCATCGTACACTTGTCATGAGAATTATACTTTGATTGGCAATGAAAACCGCACTTGTGAATTGAGTGGTTGGACTGGTAAACATCCTCAATGTCTAATCGATTGGTGTCCCGAAGCACCTGCGATCACTGGTGGAAAGATCAAGATATCAGGACGCCGCGCTGGTTCAACCGCTACTTACTCTTGTGACTACGGCTACGTCTTGACTGGCGAAGATGTTTTGTCTTGTGGATTGGGAGGAGCTTGGACAGGAAAGCCTCCAACTTGCCGCTACGTCGACTGTGGAACACCAGCGAGACCCGATCGTGGTTCTCTCAGTCTAATAAACGGAACAACCACGGTGGGATCGATCGTGAAGTACGACTGTGACGACGACTACTGGTTAGTTGGTGGAGATGGTGAACAAACTTGCACGAAAGATGGGAAGTGGTCAGGCGGAACTCCAGCTTGCGAATGTAAGTTTGAGATTTAAAAGATTAACAATGAATAAATTTATTTAATCTTTCAGTGATCACATGCGACACTCCACACGTGCCTCCGGCTTCTTACGTTGTGGGTTATGACTACAACGTTCATTCAACGATCACATATCACTGCGATCCTGGCCACGTGCTTCGAGGCGAGCCACTGCTCAAATGCCTTGAGAGCGGCGATTGGGACAACGAAGCTCCCGACTGCAAGTGTAAGCATCAATAACTTTAGTCGTCATGCGTATTACTTTAATGTCTTTTATTCTCAGTCATCGATTGCAAGCCTCTTACTCCAATTCCATTCGGAAGTGTCAAGTACACGAAGAATACAACTTACCTCGGCTCGGAAGTGACCTACAGTTGCATCAACACCCATCGGCTGAACGGAATTTCCAAGCGAACCTGCCTCGAAACTGGCATGTGGAGCGATTCATCACCGAAATGCGAAGAGATCCGATGCCCCGAGCCAGTGCTCGCACATCACAGCATCTTGTCGGTGACAGGCAATGACAGAATGTACGGGCGCACGCTCATCAGATCGCATCAAGACTCGTCGAGCAATATTCAAACTTATAAAGTCGGAGCTCTGGCCAAATACAGATGCGAGCGTGGCTACAAGATTGTTGGCGAAGCGCTCATCACCTGCGAGGAGAGCGGCGCGTGGGGTGGAAACGTTCCTGAGTGTGTTTGTAAGCCGAGATGATGCAATTAGTCGCGAACCGTCGTTAACGAATTTCTTTTCAGACGTCGACTGCCAAAATCCTCCGTCCATCGCCAACGGAACTGTTACGCTGTCAACGAACGCCACTTATTACGGAGCCGCTGCTCTGTATGAATGCTTACCCAACTTCAAACTCGATGGCGTATCGAGACGCATTTGTTCCGAGGATGGAACGTGGGGACATGAAACGCCGGTCTGCGTCGAGATCACATGCCCAGTGCCAGATGTGAACGAGCATCTTGTGGTCGATGCAACCAAGAGATTAGTAGGAGAGACTGCGAAGTTCTCGTGCTCGAAGGGAAGATATTTAGTCGGCAACAGCACGAGATATTGCATGCCGAATGGCAACTGGGCTGGAAAGAATCCAGTTTGCAAGCGTGAGTTCGTCGTTATGACTTGCGAGTCTCAAAGCTAAAACGTTTCATGTTTCCACAGCTATTGACTGTCAGCGGCCGAACGACATTGAAAACGGCCGAATAATTATTGTGAACGATGTCACAACGTACGGTGGCTCGGCTGAGTACCATTGCATCCCACAATTCAATCGTATCGGGCCATATCTTCGCAAGTGCATGGAAGATGGTCGTTGGAGCGGGGATGAACCTCGTTGTGAATGTGAGATCCTAAACCAAACCATTTGCCTGTTTTCCATTACCAAATCTTCGTTTTAGTGGCTGTGAACGATGCTCAAGACGAGAGCAACTTTGGCACTGGCGTAGCGATTGCTGCTGCCATCATCGTCATCCTACTAATCTTCATCCTGATCGTGTTTCTTCATCGGTAAGTGCAACGCATTTCACATCAAACTCATCTTCATCGCTCACACGAATTCTCAGCCTCACGTTATCCAATTCTAGAAACAAATCGCGACCGGTGAAGAACTCGGAGAACGTGCAGGCAGCTGAGAGGAAAGAAGATCAAAACGCTGCCGTCATGTCCTACTCAAGCATTGAGAACCAGCGCGCGAATTTCGACTTGCACAACAGAACTGGAATGGCGACGTTCAACACTTTCCAGGCGCCAGCAAGAACTAATCACAACGCGAACGACAGCAGCAATCACAGTAACGACAACAGTCTGAGGTCGGAGAACATCTACGACCAGATCCCCAGCGAGCAAATGTACGATCAACCGTACGAGATGCGAGTCAACGATGAGATGTACGAGCCAGAGCCGAACAGAGGCAACGTCATCACAATAAATGGCATCAGTGTTCGATAAGAAGTCAGCGAGTTCAGTTTCTCGCATGCGAAGCTTCGAAAGCTTCTTCGCATCGATCGTTATTTCGTCCCAAAAAGTATTTTTATCACAAGAAGTTCATGTAAATTGAAGTTTCCTTAGTTCGGCAGCTTCTTCGAGAGCTGTTGTTTAGTCTTATGTCGAGCTTAGCTGATGCTCAGAAATCGAAAGTCTCAAGCTCTTCCTACATCGTCTCATAACTGCCCGCAAGCCTCAAGCTTAGTTCTAAGTACGGCATTGAATATTTGCACAAAAGCTGGAAGAAAATGTTGTAAATAGTAGAACGAACGATAAGAATAAAGAATCTCGTGAGTGTTAACTGATAAGAAATTTAATCCATTTCGTTTAATTCGAGATTCGGCTGCATTTCGAGACAACACTTGCTTAATTCACTAAAATTTTACACGCCTCAGCATGTAAATGTTTGTCAGACAGCGATCACACGTGCTTTATTACTTCGCGAGCTTCAAGTTTAATTCAATCAAGCAACACATCGAGAATGTAGGAAACGATCTGGGGGTTCGAAAGGATCTCGAAGTGTTCGCCTTTGGGGATCTCAAGCGTTGTGATCGGCTGACTTTGGAGTTCTCTCCAATGTGTGCAGCCTTTCAAGCTTCTCGAGTTGACGGTTCCATCGCCGTCGCCGAAAATGAAGTCCGGCGATCCACTCAGGTCGTCGCTTTTCTTGTAATCCAGCCTAGGGAATCAGTCCACAGTTAGTTGATCAAACTTCGAGCTGATCACTTACGCTTCAACTGTGTTGATCTGCGATCCATAAAGACAATGAATCTCAATGTTGGGCGCTGAGAAATCCTCGACGAACTTCAAGTTATCCTTACGCATCTCCCATCCGTTCGGATAACCGAGGTCATCAAAGAACTCCTTCATCTGCGAGTAAGTGTAGGATCGAGTGCGGGTGCGAACTAGAACTTCGTCTGGTTTCCAGAAAGCCGGAAACGGTAGAAGAAATGCGAGAGATGGCATTGATATCTGCTCTTCTCTCATGACGCTGGCTCGAAGGGCGTAAGCTCTGGAAAGATCAGTAAGCTTACAAAGCTTCGAAGTCTTACAACTTATTTACCCGAGATCATCGCCGACGGCGAAGACTTTTACAGTTTTCGCGGATCCACCGTAAGCGCCTGCGATGGTTATCATTCTGGCGATGTATTTTTTCTTCCAAGCACTTGTTTGCTGATGGAAGAAGATGGTCAGCATTGGAGCCTGTGGACGCAAAGCAAACCTTAAGTAAGAGAAACTTTTTGTGTGATCTTTCAGTTCTTACTCCCATGCTGTGCGCGATAAATGTGATCGGCTCTTGGTTGTTCATGTCGTAAGTATCTTCTACAAGCTTCTTCACATCGATAAACCACTGAGCGGATTCACTTGGACCTTTGCGGAAGTCATAGGGAGCTCCTCTCATGGAAACATTGCGAACGTAGCCTGAGCGAACCAAAGCGTTGCCGATTTCTTTAAAGTACGCGCCTTGTTTCTGAGGAAGAAATTTATAATCAAAGCTCGATGATAACATTCGTAGAGGTAAACTTACAGCTTGTGACGGGTCAATCCACTCAACCTAGAGAACAGTTTAAAGTTAGTTGATCCAACTTTGCGCTAATCACTTACGACCGAGGGATGTCCCCATCCAGGAATTCTGGTTTCAACACCTGGCGAGTTGACAGTCTTTCTCGTTACATTATTGTAGTGGAGCTTTGCGTTGTCTGTCCAGCAATCGATGATCAACGGAGCCAGCAACTCCAAATTCAACCACAAGTTAAACCAATCGCTCGTAGTTTTGTCGCAAAAATAGTGAACTGTGCTGGGTTTATTGAGCCGTGCGTCAACTTGGCTTCCGCCATCTCCGGGAACTGCGAAATCAATTTAAATAAATCATTTGAACTTGAACTTTGAACATCACGCGATAAACAAATTGTGCAAAAGCCAACCGAAAATCACAGGCGATAAGGCTTTCGTTGGCACTCTCGCTGGTACCAGATGACTAATGCGGTTGACCATCCACGGCCCGTCAATGAATTTGCCGTTTGCACCGATTAGAAATGCTGTGAGAAGAGCGATACACTTCACAGTTTGATACATTTTTAGCGCGAGTCACCGAATCGACCAGCACGTTTTGAGGAGAGAACATGTACTGACAGTTGAACGATAGCCAGCGAATGCTCTCGAGTCGAATGAAAACAACTCGTTGATGACGAAGGATCTAGTGACGCACTAATTGGGTCAAAGCAAAATTCTAATGAACACATTAGCTTATCAGTAGCTCGAACCATTTGTGTGGCGATCATCATCGATGGTAAATTTGGTTCATTGACCGAACAGACGAATGTTTTGAGAGTAAGCTACACGCTTTGTCACTTCATAACATCACACAAAACATTATCATCACTTGGTTTGTCATCACGAACCATCCGTCTGTTTAACTGGAACTTTCGCTAGTCAAGAAAGTTCTCTCGTTCGTTTCAAACGCTTTCTCTCATTCTACTTCCATTCGCGACCTGTTTACTCTCCGAATCATAATCGCCGACATTTCAGTTTCAGTCTGGTTGATCATGTCGTCGAAGCAAGGCGTAAAGCTTTTGATTTGTTGTCTCGTTATATCGCTAGTGCTTGGAGGAGTTTTTGATAATGAAATCAACGACTTCACTATACAACGAAATGGCAAGACAGTTTGCAATCTGCCGGATAGTCTCGTGAAGGAAATTGCCGGCTACCAGCCGACAGTAAACAAAATAATCAATGAAATTGTGAATGGAAAGTTTAAAGGAAAAACCTGGGAGAGTTTAGCCGAGCTGACCGATACATTTGGACCTAGAATGGCTTGCACCGATTCGCTGGAGAAAGCGATAGATCATGTAGTGACTGGAATGATAAAAGGTGGACTCGAGAACGTGCACACTGAGAACGCAACGGTCCCTTGGTGGATTCGAGGGTACGAGAACGCAGACTTGGTTCTGCCGTGGAAGAGAAATTTGCCGATTCTCGGACTCGGAAGTTCTGTTGGAACGCCTCGAGGCGGCATTATTGCTGACGTGATTGCTGTGGAATCTTTCGATGAGTTCAAAAGCTTTTCAGATGACCAAGTGAAGGGGAAAATCGTTCTATTCGTTCCGAAATGGGAAGGATATGGAACGACAGTTGTTTATCGCAGCAATGCAGCTAGCGTTGCAGCTAGAAAAGGCGCGGTAGCTGCGCTCATCCGATCTATTGCACCTTTCTCTATCAACTCACCGCACACTGGACATCAAAATTACGCAAGTGACGTTAAGAAGATTCCAGTTGCAGCGTTGACTGTAGAAGACGCTGAGATGATTCTACGAATGTATCGACGAGGTCAGAGCATTCAAATTCATTTGGAGATGGCTGATCGCAACAACGGCGATTGCATTTCGAGGAACACTATTGGAGAACTTCAAGGATCAAAATTGACTACTCAGTCCGTGGTTGTTGTGTCTGGTCATTTGGATTCGTGGGATGTTGGAGTTGGAGCAATGGACGATGGAGGAGGCGCGATGATCTCATGGAAAGCCGTTGAGTTCCTCAAGGCAATGGATCTAAGACCGAAGCGAACGATTCGAACGATTTTGTGGACATCGGAAGAGCAAGGATTAGTCGGTGCTCAAAACTATATGAAGAACCATAAGACGACTGAGAAGGACGAGTTCAACTTCTTTATGGAATCCGACATCGGAACGTTCGAGCCAAGAGGTCTCGACTTTAGTGGCAACGCTGATGCTGCTTGCATCGTTAAGGAAGTTGTGAAGTAAAACCGATCATCTGGCTTTTCACAGGAAACTAACCATTGGAATTTTAGATTGATGACACCTCTTAATGCTACAGAGTTCCAAGAACCAACTGACGGCGGGCCAGATATCGAGTTGTGGACAACGAGAGGATTCCCTGGCGCTTCGTTGCTGAACAAGAATGAAAGATATTTTTGGTTTCATCATTCGAATGGGGACACGATGGCAGTCGAAGATAAAGACTCCCTCGATAAATGTGCAGCTCTGTGGGCATCTGCCGCTTATGTCATCGCCGATCTGAGCGTCAACATCCCGAGAACTTTAACCGAAAACTGAAGATCGATAAATTCTATTTTGGTGCATTCGATTTTCGTTGCACAACGATTTGATTCCATTATTCGATTACTCACCGAAGATTACTGGAGACAGCGGATTAGATGGAAGCTTGTTGATGATAAATGCGCTGTCATTTCCGTTGCAAAGGAATAAACAAAGAAATCCAATAAAGATTTTCATTGTCGTCGAAGAATTGAATGAAACTTTTGATATCACGCGATAATTTGATATTGCACAGTTGATTCACTTTGATGGCAACAGCTGGAGCGATTTGCACTTGTCTGTGATAAACCAATGCAGCGCAATTTAATTTTTTGGCAGGATCGAATTTTCAATAACAAAAAATATTAACAAACTTTTGAATTTTAAAAAGTCGGTAAATTTTTATTGCGAAAACTTTTTGAGGTGATAACAAATTCGACTCTGGTCATTTCCAGAATTATCTGTCTTGTAATTTGAAACCTTCATTCACTGGTATATGAAGCAAATCATCGTCCGTTGAACCCGAACGGAAATCCTTGACTTTGGAATCCTTGCGGTCCGAATCCTTGATTTCCCAGTCCGCCTCCAAAGTTGTGGGGTTGATGGTAACCTCCTTGATGAAAACCTCCGCCATAGTCCGAAGGCTGGTAGTGGGCATCATGGAAATTGTTTGTCGGAGCTGCGTCGACCCTGCTGGCCGGCGCACCTTGTGCTGGTGCAGCGAAATTGGATTGAGAGTCGCTTGGTGCGCTTGATCGTGACGGAGTGCCAACTGCCCTGTGACCACTAGCGTAAGAACCTCGTTGAGCAGTGGAAACACTTAGCAAAGAGCACAATAAAATTACTTTTAACAACATTTTCGATGTGGTCTCTTTGAGCTTGAACCTGATACTGCGAACTTGTGGAACGAGTAAATTCTTTATACTAAAAATAATTTCAAAACGAGAAATCGAGAGCGATTGCTCAAAAAATATTTGTGATAAGAACAAAACTCCCAGTCACTTCCATGGAATTTTTCGACCCGTAAAAGTTCTGATTCACAACTAAATGTCACCGAAATTCCCCCGGTTGGCTTGTCAACATCTTCCGCTCGTGTTGCGGTTCTAAGAATAAATTTTGTTGACATAGCATCGAAGCTTTTCCTTTTCTCACCTAAATTAGTTGCATGACCGGTTCAGTCACGTGTAACTATCTCACTGCGTCCGAACGCGGTTCTCCAATCTTTGATGATTTATGGAACGACTTGAGAATATGCAATGATTTGTTATCAGCAGTTAGAATCTAAAAACGTTTTATAAATTTAAATATTCAGTTCTTTATTATAAATTAAAGCTTTTTTCAACAATGACAAGTGACAACGGCGGCTTAGCGACGGTGAAAATTGGGGAAACGTCCGTGAGGGAATCCAAAGCCTCCGTGGTGTGGAAAACCTCCTCCGAATCCGCCAAATTCTCCACTGAATCCACCGAACTCTTCACTGCTAAATCGGTCTTGCTGTTGAGGTCTGATTTGGTTTCTGTTAGCTTGACCATTTCCGATTCCGTTCGAGTTAATCTGGTTTGGATTGGGCTGGAATCGGTTACCACCAAATCCTCCTTGGCTTGGAGCCACAAAATTATTGACTGGGACTGCTTGTTGAGCGGGAACTGTTTGTTGAATTGGAATGTTGGAAATTGCTGGCTGGCTTGGTGCGTTGAAGTTTGATTGGGCTTGTCCACCTGTTGAGTCTAGGTTTTGGTATCTCGAGCCAAGAATCGGTCGTGAATTGCCAGCGTAGCTTCCGCGTTGAGCCACAACGTATCCAGCGAGGGCACAGATCAACAATAGCTTTGTCTGCATGGTTTCACAGTTTTATCTTCTTCGAGTTAAGTTTGAACGCTTTGAATATTCGGTTGGAACTGAAGAGAAGAAGTCACAAGTACGCACTTATATTGGCGACTGATTCTCTTCGCTTCTCTTTCTGCTTGATTGCTTCAGGAAAAACAACAGTGGCAACAGATGAGGGAATTCCCTGTGCAGAGCGCAACATAATGTCAGCGCAGTCAAGGGACCAGTTTGGCATTGAAAGAAAGAAAGAGATGTGATCAAAAGTCCGGTGAGTCATTCGTCAGCTCTCGGCTCACTCGAAATAGGCGCATTGCGCTCTTCATTGAGTCGCGTGGAAGAATGAACTTGAGCTTTTAAACATCACCGCAAATTATGAATGAGAGTTCCAAGGCAAGAATTTTTTGTAGTCACGGCTGATTCCATGAGGAATTCTTTTGGGAATGGGAATATTCATAAAGCCATTCTTGGTGTCTATGGGATGTTCTAAGTTGGAGTGTCCCAAATTCGATTCCCAATTATTAAAAGAATTATTTGATGATCGATTGCTTCAACGAAGTTGTTTGCGATGTTGTCTAGCACGACAGTGAAGTAATGCGGCTCTGTTTGGTGCAGTTTGGGCAGTGTTAACTCTCAGACGCAATAATTGAAAGTTTGACAGAATGTTGGGAAATCGGTGATCCATTTTAACACCAGTTCTGGTCGTTTAAATGTCAAAGAGAAATTATTGGGCTTGTCTTCGACTTTACAGTCGTCTTCTACCCTCACTCAATTAGGTTTTACAGTATGCAATGCTACCATTGCATCAATTAGCATTGTTGCGATTGCATGGCAACGTGAGACAACGAAACTCAGCCTGCTGAATATTAGCGAACTGTGCTTATCTGGCCAACGATAGCTGCGTCAATATGTCATGAGCTTTTTGAATGTTGTCATTGAAGTTTACAAACGAGAGATAAAGTTTTTAATTATTAGCACCAAAATCATCTCGAGATTTAATTGATTTAATTGGTTTCGTGACGAGACAGTTCGCCTATAAGTTTTTTAGGCGATTCAGTTGTCATTTAAGCTCCCGCAACGAATAAATTAAAATCAAATTGCACTTGACATAATTCAAAACTGAAAAACCTTTGGCTGAGTCAAGTGAAAACTTGACAAGTCCAACGCAGTCAAGTGCTAAACTGAGTTAAGTCCAACGCAATCAAAACAAAACGTGAAAAGTTGAAAATCACCGAGAAAAGTCTCTTAATTAATAGCCCGCGATGCCGTTCATGAAAGGAAGAGCGCCGGTTCGCCGGACGATCAAATATTTGGAGGCTGGCCGGTTGGTGCTGAAGGAGAAAATCAAAATCTTCAGCATAAATTACAACACAAGCGGCGATCACCACAACGGAGCGAAGAGCTTCGTTTTCTGGACGCTGCCTCAACTGCAATATAAGAATCCAGACGTGCAGGTCGTTACTTTCAGGAACATGACTCCATCGCCCTTCATCCGATGCTATTTTGGTGAGTTGACACTGCGATTGAGGAAAACGAGGAGAATAAATTTTGCTTGGGTTATAGAGGACGGGAAACAATTGCTGATCGACGTTGACAGCAAATCCAACGATGACATTATCAAACATCTCATTGAAGTCGTTGGAAAACCTAAGGAGCAACTGCAGGCTGAGGCAAAAGCGGCTGAGAAGAAAGACAACCCAGCGAATTTCGGTGTCGGGTGTCACAGAAGTTGCATGTGCGAAATCCCCGACCAAGTTCCTTGTCCTGGAGTTGTTCCGCTGCCGTTCCACATGCGAGGAAAATACAGAAATGCGCCTCCAGAATAAAATATCTTGAACTTGCTGAGCTGTTAGGAAATAAAAATCTTAGAAAATTCAAAGTTCAATTTTGGTTCTGATTGACTTTCGACTCTTCCAGGCTTTGTATCCAAGTTTTGCTGTTGCAGAACATTTCCACGTTTGCCAGCGACCGTGAACGAAAGGCAAACACTTTCAGAAACTCGGTCAATGGCTTGTCAGTGGCCTCCAAAGCTTATCAGCCAAGTCATTTCTTCGCTTGTAGGTTTAAGCTTCGAGATAGTGAAAACTTTCTGCTGCTATCTAATTTCTATCCGGTTTCCTAAGAGATCTTCAATGACTTTTCTTGGAGCTCGTGATTTGGGGTGATCTTGAATGTGCGATTGCGTTGAACATGAGCTCGAGTATAAATTAGGAGAAAATTGTTGGAAGAACTCATTCAGTTTTTAGATTCAAAAGCTTCAACTTAAAGTCTTTACGAGATGAACGGAAATAATATTTTAGCAGTGGCAGTTCTTCTGCTCGCAGTGGTCAAATTATCAACGCAAAATGTGGACGAGCATCTACGCTTCATATTCTACCCTAGGTAAGTGGAGTCCACTTAGTGGACGAGGAAGTTTAAATTGAAGTAGTGCGCTAATGGTTTACCTCAATCTCTCAGTGAACAGCAATACAGCGTTCAGAATCTCACGGCAATCTATAGACCAGGATCGGGTTTCGATCGAGACAAAATTACGGTTTTCTATTTCTACGGTCTCGGACAATACCCAAGCACACCAGAAGTACAGAGAATCAAAAACGCATATTTGAGCCGATCGGACAAATTCAATTTCATTTTGGTAACAATCAGTAGCATCTACTACACAACAGTCGTAAGTAGTCGATAAACTTTTGAAGAATTTGAACTAAAGTATTGCAAATAGACTGCTGAATCAGTTGGACAAGCAGCCGGATACGGAATCCGTTCGTTCATAGCAGTAGACGGCTTAATGCCTAAACTGGCTGTCGAAATTGTTGGATTTTCGCTTGGAGCGCAGATCGGAGCTTTGGCTTCGAGAGTTGCAGGAGGTCCAGCTGCAATTCAGATGCTTGTTGGACTTGACCCAGGTCGCTACATCGTTGGTGGTCAAAGATTGAGCAGAACTGATGCCGAGTTAGTCGTGACAGTTCACACCGAAACTAAGCTTTACGGCGATGATATGTCGAAAGGACACATCAATTTCTATATGAATGGAGCAATCTCTCAACCCGATTGCGTTTATCTCCTAGAAATTCGTAAATATTTTCACAGTTTTACTTGACAGCCTTTCAATCTTTTCTTCCTCAGAAAATCGCTATTGTAGTCACAAAAAAGCTGTTGACTACTGGGCTACAGGCATTGCAGAAAGACGACCGGCCTATACAGGCCGATTGTGCAGCAATTATCAGACGTTCTTAGCCGGAGGATGCGATGGCTACGAAAAACTCTCCATGAACATGTTAGACTGCACCTTAGACACAAATAGAGACGACCTTGTTTGTACGAACCCCATTGACGCTAACCCTCGTAGCACACTGGATGGAGACTACTACGAGACAACTATCCCAGGATATCCATATTCAAACGTTCCCCCACAGCTTTGAGCCAGTGAAAAGAAATATGTAAATGAGTAGAAGTATTGTTCTATCTATATAATAATTTGAGATTTGTATCCATATTATACAAATCATACAAATAAAAAAATAATTTTCATCTATCCGACCAATTTTATTTCACACGCTTATCGCCAAGCAAAATTCTCATTCATTGAAGAGTTAAACGAGCATCGGAAACAATTTTCATTTTCTTATCTCAGCAGAAAAATCATGAGCGAGAAAAAGAAGAAACTGCTCAGACACCTTATGGTGCAATCGAGATTTTATTGACATTCCTAGTCGGGAGAAATTGCCTTTTGGTTTTGCTCCTCGTCGCTTCCTAGAATTGGTTTCGGTCTTTCGAAGTTCTTGGGGTGCATGCGCATTAGATGCGGTTCAAAACTGTTAACGAGGAACAACGACAGCTTGTATCATCGTCGAGTTCTTCAGTTTTGTTCCAACGTTCGTGGCTACAACTCGCTTTTTCAAGTGACAAACGCGTTCGAGAGTTTCCCAAACCATCTACGGATTAAAATCGCATAAAACAGATTAAGAGTTTAATGAGAGTCACGGAGTAAAGCAGCCGTATAATGGATGAGCAAACAATCGTAGAGCGATAATAAAAAGACCGTTTTAATGTGATTCGGATGAATAATACATGAGACGAAGGATTATCTGTGTCAATTCAATTGAACTAACACGAGAATCTAACGGAGAAAAAATTAAGATCGGAAATTGCGACACGTGTGAGACAGACGAGAGGAAATTGTCGAGGAATCCGTCGCAATAAAAAAGGAAAGCGAAAAGTTAAATAAAGTGAAAAGCCGTAAAAGGGAAACGGTAGCGAGATAAATGGATACAAAGTTCTGAACTGACGTGGTATCATCAGTTTCCATTCATCGGGAAATTGTCTAAATGGAGAAGCCATCGATACTGTGAGATCAGAGGCGAGGATTACCGCGAGGCGACGGCGAACGAAACAATTCATAATTCAACCGGGATTAGCTGGTGGAGCGGGGAAATGAGCAACACGGAACAGTCGTTCCGATGAAATAATGGCTTTATCAGTTCTCGTGTGAGCAGCATCAACTGTGAAGAAGGTGCGAGAAGAGGAGAAGGAAATCTTGCGAGTTTATAAAGTTTTTCCGAGCAATTTTCCTGACAAGAATAACTTGTCAACTTATGAGTTTATCGTCGGGCGAGTGGCTCATCAAAAGCGAGGGACAACTTTGAACGAGATTGCGATGAGCAATTCGAAAAGAAAATTAAACGAAATTTTCGAAGGAGAAAAATTACTCGGGAAATTGAGATCGAGACTTTCGGAAAATTGTTTTCCTCTTATAAAAAAATTTAAATGGAAATTTAACGGATGACAAGCGACGAAGCGAAAGAATTGATTCGGGAAAATAATTCCAGACTTTCGCTCGACACTTATCAAGATGAAATTTGAAACTCCACTGCAACTTTATTTCAACCCGACACTCCATTACCATTATCATTAATTTTAATTAAGGCAATGGAGAATTTTCTAGGAATTTTCAAATTCTCTGATGGAGATCAAAATCAATCAGCCGAGATCTGCAACATGAGCCGATTAAATTTTCTACGCCGATTAAAATATTTCTGATCGTTAATTGAAAACCTCATTCATCAACTCGGTGCTTAACTCGCAGCATAATTAATAGCGTCAGTGAAATGTTCCAATTGACTCCAACAGAACTTGGAGAATTTGTTTCGCAGCAAATGAAAAATCGCTGCCGCATAACAATTATTAAAATTCACAATCAAAGTCCTCGAAACTCGTAAATTTCATAGCAGAAATTTAATGTTGAAATATTTCAACAAAGGGCTGCGGGAAACACGGCGGGAAAATTCCGCCCGTTCCATGTCTGAAGTCATAATAAAGGGAGAGCGAAAAAAAAGGCTCAAAAAAATTATTTCAACTTTTCAACAAGTTGTTCTCGCATTAAACTGTGGATGGCAAAAAAGGGGCGAGAAGCGAAACTCAGAGCAAAAAGGCTCAGAGAGTGTTGAGCGGAAAGTTATGAAGTTTATAAAGCAGTGTTTATTGTTTGAAGTCTTGCCATGGAAGCGGGAGCAAACGACGCCTTGTGGGTTGAGAATCCTTCTGTAAGAATTATAAAGTGTTAACTCCCACGTCTCAAGTCCCTTTGCGGCATAAGCACTGATGAAATCTCTTCCCGCAAACAGATTTTATGAATAGACGTTATGACTTCATAAAAGATCCAACCTTGACATCGGCGAGAAACGGCAAACACGATGATAATGAAGTGATGAAGGCAGCTGCGAAAAGTAAACTTTGTCTCCTGTCGTTGAGACAGCTCGCCGAACGTAAAGCACTTCTCGTTTCTCGCTGCGGTTTTAGAAGATTAAACTTTGAACACTGCTTCGCCACTAGACAGCGGAGACAGAAATTTTTGTCGATCTCGAATTTGAAGATGAGAGTTTTACGAATTTTGTCGTAATGGCTTTAGGAAGTAAGACGAAGTGTCAGCTAACCACTTTAGCCCCCCGACAAACGCCTCTCGCAGTTCAAAGAGAGTTTTGTTGCCCTCGCAAAAACTTTGTCGTTCGTCAGATTGATATATCAGCTTAGAAACTTTGCCGTCGACCGAAGACTGACGTGCAAAACGTGCCGTTCATAATTCACAGATAACTTTGCATCGCCACGGTAAACTGACTAAACATGGAACTTTTGCGCCACATCCAGAGCGTATTCATAAAGTTCTTGTTTAATGTGCTCCTCGTCATAACGCTCATGGAAGGTAAAGTATATTAAAAGCTAATTCTGCGAGCAAACAAGTTGACACATGAGGCAAATAAACTTTTTCCTCAGTCCTGGGCGAGAGCATTGAGAAGGAGCCCGAATTCCTGCAGCCTTTGGATAATCTTACGATGACACAAGGCCGTGACGTGTCATTTACGTGTATAGTTAATAACTTAGGTCAATACAGGGTGAGTTGCGCATGATGATAACCGGATTAAGAGAGCGTGATGCTCCTCGTTCTCATCCAACACGTCTCTTAAACCTCTGCAACCCTAATTAGCCAATTATTCAATGAGAGGATCGTAAAAAGGATTTTCTCGCTACACAAGCCTTTAAAATAAATTAATGGCTCCCACACGAGTCGTTTTCGTTGAAGAAAGTTAAATTAAAAGCGCTACAGTTATTAATTTACAGCGCAAACGAAATGCGAACGAGAGCGGATTAATTTTAATCTTTTCGAAAGATTTGGCAGAAACTTTAAATGAAAATTCTTGTTGAATCCTCTCAGCTGTTAAATTGAATGTCAACTTCATAGGTTCACTATTCTGTTTCATTACAGGTTGCATGGATCAAGTCCGACTCGAAGGCAATACTTGCCATTCATACTCACATGGTTCGTTATCGCTTAGATGTTTGAATGTTCTGATAGACAACGAGAGCCTTTTCCTTTGAATTGCTTTACAGGTTGCATTAAATCCTCGACTGTCCGTTACGCACAACGGACACAATACATGGAAATTACACATTTCGCATGTCCAGCTGAATGACAGCGGTTCATACATGTGCCAAGTCAACACAGACCCGATGAGATCGCAGGTAAAATGATACGAGTACGAGGGATGAATGGAATTGTGATAACTGAAGCACGAGAATCTGGATCGCTAATTGAATGCAGATTCATATGATTGCTATTCATCGCCCGAGTTCACAGTCTGAGCAAGCTGCAATTAATGCTTGGAGTGCATTTCAGAATCATTTCATCGCATCAGCTTTATTAATTTCCATCCTACTGAGCTGATGATGAAGATGTTCAAAGGCGACTTCCGGATTCGACACAGAATGCAATTTTCCACCCCCAAGAATTTATGAGATTTTATTGCCTTCTCCGACTTAATCTCTCGAATATTATTCTCATGATGTATGAAGTGTGCGAGTCTCTTGCTCATTCTCCTTTGCATGTGGAGTCCGCAATGTCGAGCAAAGAAATTTCCGCATAGAAAACGGGAATCTCTCAAGATCGTTATTAAGTTTTCATAAATCAGGAATTAAAGCCACCAAGAAATATGTAGACTGAAAATGTGAACTCTCAATGGTTCCAAGGAACGGAACTGAAATGTTCCTGAGCTTGAGTCGCCTTCAGTGTCTCTTAAATCGTTTCCATCTTCGCTTTCTTGAACGCTCTTGATCACAAAGCCAGTACAACTCATTCATTGACCTGTGAGGAAATGCTGAACAAGATTCGCATATTAAGCTCCGGAGAATGTTCAAAGGAAGGCGAATCTTTCTGCCCGAGAGTATTGCTCGAACTATAAAACTTATTTATTGTGTGCAGAGGAAACGAAACGTCTCGTGAAATGATTTATGTTGGTCTATTCAACAGTCGGGACATTTGGATGTCGTCGTGCCACCAGATATCCTCAACTCACCCGAAATATCTGCTGACGAGAGTGTAACAAATGAGGGCGGTAATGTTCAATTAATGTGTCAGGCAACTGGTGTGCCGGAGCCAAGGTTAGCATTCTGCACAATTACACGAAGCTCGAGTTCTGTGCCAACCAGAGCAATTAATGATTTCGTGCTCTCGTGTCATTACAGCGTGCAGTGGAGACGAGAAGATGGCAAAGACATTGTAGTCCGCAACGAGGGACGAGAGAAGCAACGTAATGAATTGAATTATTTTAACATCATCCAATGATGCCAATTCACTTACTTGACTCTGCTCCTACATTTTTAATCTTATTTCTGGCTCTCTTGAATTCAATTAACCAATTAGTGATGAAACAAATTGAGGGAGAAAGGCTCTCGTTAAGCGGCGTTCAGAGATCGGACATGGGGGGCTATCTTTGCATCGCATCCAATGGAATCCCACCAACAGTCTCTAAACGTTACGACATTCAAGTCAACTGTAAGTGGCAATTAGCCCAGATTAACCTTTCGCAACGCAATTTGTTAGGTTTTCTTGTAAAAGCTCTCGACCCAGAAAATGATTGTACAGTAGAAAACAATCTTTGAGTATCGACGTGATGTCAAAGACAGCGAGGAAGCGAATTAATGAGTGGGTAAATCCGCTAATCGATCGAGCTTGAGAAAAACAAACAAATCATTTGCTGTTGTGCGTTGAGCTCGAGATGATTAATTAATTCAAAATTGTTTTTCGCTTTTTCTCTTCCTTCGAACATGACAGTTCCTCCATCAGTCAAAGCCGTAAATCAATTGGTCGGAGCGCCAGTTGCAAGTAATGTTGTGTTTCAATGCATTGTTGAAGCTTTTGGCAGGCCGCTCAACACTTGGTATCTCAACGAAGGTATTGTTTCCCGCCCTTCCGCGCGATGACGCGAAGAATTTTTTCAATTTACTCAAATGACTTGAACTTTTTGCTCTCCCCCGCTCTCATCTTCCGCATCTCGTTTAAACGATACCAACCCACACCATTGCTCGGCTAATTCAATTTAACATCAATTTCTTCCGCCACCACGATCCATTTGTCACGATTGTTTACGACAAAATACGCAGAGACAAAAGCTCTACCGCACGGAGGAAAATATCTTGTTAGCGAGTCAATGTTGAATACGTTTACATGGCAAATGAATTTGACAGTGAACAATCTGAATAAGACCGACTTTGAGACCTACACCTGTGCCAGCGAGAACGCGTTAGGAAAGTCGGATGCAAGGATTCGGCTAAGAGGTCAGACAAAGTTATATAAGTTATCTGCATTAGGCTGACAAGGCAAAAACTTTCTGCTGAAATTTTAATGAGAATTCTTTTGAAAAACCTTCAGTGACACGCCCACAAATCATTTACTCTGGTCACCTTACCACAACAGTAATCTTTTCTCTAATGCTGCAATAATTTGCTGCTCGCTTTTCATGCAAAGAGTTTGAGCAAGTTAAAGTCTTCTTAATTATTTCCTCTGTAAGCTCCCATCTAGCAACACAACAAAGTTGTGCAATCAGTTTGTTCTGCTTCCGAAATGCGGAAAGTTTTTGCTTAATCTACCCGAAAAACTAAATGCAAACATGTTCTCAACTCTGCTGCTTTTCCATCCAATGCAGAAATTCACGTGCCACAGCCATCGACAACGACTGCAACTCCGCACGTCTTCACAACAGCAAAAGCACGACGAAACAAGCAACATCATCAGAAGAATCATCATGAGAACAAAGGCAAAGATGCACTTGGACCGAACCAAATTCAACGGGAGAGCGATGCCAGCAGAGATGCGAATGCACAAAGCGAAGGTGAAATGAGATTTCGGTTCCTTTTAAGTGGAAAAGTTTTTCATCTTATCGAGAGCCGGGAAGAGAGGGAAATTAGTTTGCTGAAGTTGAAATGAATTATTATGATTTTTCCCTCTTCTCGTCTCCCATAGTTTCGTCTGAAAATTCAAATTACCGAGCGAAAGTTTTTCTCTTCATTTTAATTTATGGCGCAATTCGAGATAAGAATTCTTTAATTAATTGCATTTCTTTTCCCGTTTCGCATTAATGTCGTTATCGCGTGTCATCAACTCTCTAGTGCTGACGCAAAATCCGGTGAAACTAAATGGCGAAAAGAACCGAAGCCAGCAGCAAGCAAGCATCGTTCCATCGCGTCCGCCATCGTGGGTCTTTAATCACAGCAACAACAGCGTCAAGTCCTACGGGAATGTTTTCAAATATCTCGTTGCATTCGTCGTCATGTCGCACGTTCTGATGGCATAAGAATAATTTCCTGTTTTGAGTGCGCAATTTTCATAATTCCATCGCTTAAGCTGCGAGATCTATCAAGGATGAAAAGTGCGCTCGAGTGAAAACATAATGCACATTACTGCAACTTTAACGATGTTCAGTGCTACGAAATTTAAGGGATAAGTTGACCAAGAGCGTCAAGCAACGCATGACGACGACTCTCGATGTGAAGTGTCGTAAAATGTCTTCCGGAATTACTCCAAACGAAAGGAGAACCCAATTAAATGTGAGATACAAAGTCACATTAAGTAACTTTATAAAAACTACGGACGATTGAATAGGACGGGGAGAGTTCGTCAGTGATGTCTCAGAGCTATGGAACCACGCAAATTGTTCCAATTAATAACGTGTATGTTCTCAATGTAATGTAACTCTCGGACTCTCCCCACCCGATTTTCTACCTCCTTTTTGTCTAAGTCAACCGCATCCAAGTACCCTCGATAATTGAAAAACACAATTTGACATGGATGCTCGAAACAATCCATGCTTAAGCCTCCCCGAGTCTCCCTTCTTTCATTAAATGCGAAACTTTAATTTGCACAGTCGAGACTATCAACAGATTTCGTTTTCCCCCAGTTGAGCCTTCGTTTCCTTTTCTCACAACCGCTAGCTATTCGAATACAATTAATGGGTCTAATAAAAGGAGGCTAGAGAGAGAATGCGATCCTAATCTATATGAGGGTGTTACATATTGACAATATCTTGTAATTATCATAAAATAAACGAGGAGAACGCAAAAGGAAAGAAGAGAGCGAACAACTTTTTCGATATATAACGCAATTCAAGTTTAACTAGTCGAATATATTGTTATTATTGAGCCATTCTTGGAGTTCGTAAAACTTGATTACGCTCGTCGGTTGGATAAATGTCGCAACTGGGGAGTGTGACGGGCCGTGGAAAAGGAGGAGGGGAAGTATGACATTATCTAACAACCCGATTCGATTATAAATATTGAATTAATGTATCGAGAATAACGATGACTAGTGTACATATAAGAGCCGACTGAGACGGTTAATTAAGCTGTTTGAAGTGGAGTCGGACACAAATCAAAGTTGTCATTGCAGTGCAGACAAAGCAAACAATTTGATTTGATTACAAAGTGTTCTACCTGTGAATAAATGATTTATTATGTTGCGTTACGAAACAATTCTGAAGTTTACACTCAACTCGATTTATGTTCGAAAAAGTTTGTGGAAATGTGAATGTTCGTGAAAAGCGTCGGGAAAGTTTTTGTGTTTAGAAACTGTCCTCATTAAAATTTATATAAAGTTATTTCAGTAAAAATATTAAATAAGCTTTCAAAAAGCTTCAGGAGCTTTCAAAAATATTTTGACGACTTAAAGCTCGCAAAACTTGAATGTTTTCGTATTCTGACAAATCGCGATGCTTTTCACGAGCATTCATCGAAAGACAAAGAGGAACTGTTGAAGAATTTATAGAAACTTTCACCTTATCGCTAGTGTAATAAATTTATGAATATTTCAACTTCAGCGGCGTCTTCCTCTTTTCGACGATGCTGCTATAAATCATAACAGAAAACTACTTAATGTAAAACTTATCAGACAAGAGACGGTGGCAGGAGTGAAGAGAGCGGGAAAACTTTAAATTTACAATGAGTTCGTTGATAGTTTGTAAAATATATTTTAGTCGGAGAGATGACGATGATGTTGAACATAAACACACTTAATTTAGTTTTCTTTGTTGTTGGCGAATGCGAAGAGAATTATTCGAGGAACAGTAAACTGAAATTATTTGAATAAGTTGAAGATGAAAAAAACGAGAACATAAAAGACAATAAATTATTTAATACCATTTCACTTGAAGTGTAGAGTGAGAGTTTGTTCCATGGAAATGGAGTTTTCCTTTGTTCGTCGTTGAAACTTTTCCTCATTTCAGAGCTGCTCCATTCATTGTCTCAACGAGATAATGACGGTTCCTGTCGTCAACGAGATGAGGCAAGAGAAACTTTGTGAGGGAATCTTCGACGCCCTTAAACTTCTCCAGCTGCTCCAAATCGAGCAGTTAATTAAATTACGCTTCGACATGAAAAAGTTTGCTCCGGCAACAGCTGTAACGAATTTACTCGATTTGTCGATGAATAAATTTCCGGCCCCGAACAACAGATTGTCGCCCGATTCCTTACGGCTCGATTAATAATTATCCGATGGCAACAAATTAAAACTCTTTTCGCTTAACAATCGACACTGCGAGACCCGAAATTAAATCGAGTGGGAAAATTCTAATTGAATTTTTCGCTCCAAGGCAGCAAATTCTAAATGGACAGATAATTTCGATTTGTCGTGAGGCCCGAAGCTTGTTTTTTGGCATAAATTTTGCATCGGAGGTTGCGATAGTAATAATCACAAGCGGCGGTTTGAAATGATTGCGTCTATTTCGGGACAAGCTAACCGAAATTATTTTTATTCAGGCTAAGCGAAAACACTTTGTGATTATGTATGACTCGATTCATGTAGTAGACATTCCCCTGATAAGTTATCACGCGAGTTTGTTTGCTACTCGTGACTGGGTCATTATTCTAGCAGTTGTTATTAGTGCAAGCTGATGGAATTCCTTCACCGCTCAGCAGTAATAAACAAAGAGCCAATTCTACTTCATTATTATTGTGAGTTCGAATCGGAATTCATATCTGAGTTTGCTGGACATTAGATGACTTTCATAGCCAGTAAACAACATTAGATGAGACGCATCGGACCGGAACTTGATTTTGATTGACCTGGTCAATTGATTAGCAAAATTCTGAGAAAAAATGGCGAGACGATGACTTAACACTAAACTCATAAGATTTGCAATTCAAAAACATCTCATGGTTTGATTAGCGGTATATTCAAGAACAACACGAGTCGAGTATTTTTAAACGGTGATGACTTAGCGCGAGGACAGAAGATTTGAAAATGAAAAAAGCTTCAGAAGCTCAAGCTTGCCAGATGAATGTCGTTCACACTTACGCAGCTTTCAGCCAGTATTTTGTGGTTGTTGACAGCACACAAAGCTCGCTTTCAGTCAGATTCCATCTGTGTTGGCTGCTGCAGAATGTAAATATTGAACAAAGTTGCTGTATCACTTCACCAACATTTTGGAGCGCGATTCCGACAATTTGCTCTATAACAACAGAAATTTTCGGGAGATGATCAGAAGTTCGTTGAAATTTGAAGAGTGAAGATCACTTCGATGAAAGTGAACGAGAAAACAAGCTTACTGCCCAAGGTTGAAAAGAAAGCGATGTGGAATTTCAAAATGGAACCAGCGCTGCTGCTCGTTCTATTCGGATGGAATCTCTCTACTCCAATAATTCCAAATCAACTACTCAAGCAAACATGTTTGACTTATGGATTTAATTCGTCAGATTGCTTTCATCTCGGAGTCAATAACGGGACAAAGAAAATTGAGGAGACAGTTCAGCCGCTCGTGGCGCAGATTCTTATGACCATTTCGCTTCTGAACTCCATAATTCCGGGCTTGTTGAGCTTGTTTCTTGGCAGTTGGAGTGATAAATTTGGAAGGAAGAAAGTGATTTGCTCAACATTCTGTGGTCATTTTTTGTCACTGGGTGGCCTTGCTGTTGTCTCTTATATGTTTGACCGAGCTATCATAATGAACCCGTGGATTTATGTCCTACCTTATGTGCCTTTTATATTCAGTGGAGGTTGGCCGACGATGATCATCGCAACACTTTGTTACGTTACTGACTCGTCGGACGAAAACAGCCGATCGTCTCGGCTCGCGATAATGGAAGTGATTACGTTCATGGGTATATTGTTGGGGATTGCATCGTGCAGCTTTGTACTGAACCTAACGTGTGCAGCAATTGTCTTCACCATTGGAACTGCCTGCGCTGGCTTTGCATCAATCTACTCGTTAATGTTCATCGAAGAGTCGCTTAAGACATCGATGAACAATGTGAAAGTCTCCGAACAAATGACAGAATTGATTTCACCAAAGCCTGTGATCGAAATGATCAAAACTTGCTTCAAGAAACGACCGATGAACGAGAGAAAAATCATTTGGTGCTTAATCGCGACATTGGTTCTGGTCTCCTCGACAACTCACAGCACTCACAACGTCTTTTACCTGTTCGCCCGCGAAAAGTTCAATTGGACTCTGAAACAAGTGACTGCGTTCGACTCGTCGGCCATCCTGATTTCGATTTTCGGCTGCTTGAGTGGACTCGCGATCTTCAAGCGACTTCTAAAGATTGAAGACATCGCAATTGCCGTTATCGCTCTGATCAGTTTGTTCGCCGAGTCTATAATCAAAGCGACTGCACAAACAACAACCGAAATGTATTTCGCCATTGGTTTATGTTTGTTCAAAATCCTAGCAATCCCAATGTGTCGCTCAGTAATCGCTTCAATCATTCCTAAGACGGAGATCGGGAAGATTTACAGCTTCTCGAGTGCTTTCGAATCTTTTTCCGGGCTGATCGCAGCTCCACTTTATATTTTCGTCTACACAAAGACGTTCACATTTTTCGCCGGCGGTTTCTTTTTTATCACCAGCTGCTTTAGTGTAATTAGCCTAGTTCTCATTTTCTGTGTTAAAAAATTGAAACAAGATCGCGAGAAACTGCTGAACCCTTACGTCGAAATCCTTGCCTGATAAGAATATTTTTAGCCAAATTTACTCAAGGCGTGTGTCATGAACAACAACTTAAACTTGAAAATTCATGAAGCTGATAAGGCTAACGAACTTTATATGCGCAATCTAGAAATGAATAAAGTATTTTGATAATTTATTGAATAAAGAAAACAAAGTTTTTTGTGAAATGTTTCGATTGATTTTATTGGAATATTTACCTCGCGATTTATCAACGAAGCGTTCGTTATTGTAAGCTTCTTTGCCATCATCAGTAGGCAAAAGTTCGAATGCTGTTGACACTTTTCGGCGGCAATCACGTTCACGGCGTCAAACAGAGTGCGATAGCACATCGAGATAGGTCAGTACGTATGCACGAAACGCCGGTTATGATTGAGCTTGAGACTTTCAAACGCCCTCTTTAAATTAAATATTTTTTATAGCAACACTCGAAAGCGATTTGATCAGCAGCACTGGCTCAAAGCGAATGTTTGCGTGAACCTAACAAAGTTGCACCACCTCAAATGCATGGCTGACCAGATAGCAGATTCGTATTTGAAATTTGACTTGCCGGCTCATGGATGTTTCCTTTAGAATCTTCTAATGCACAGTTATTTAGACTAAGGCTGGTCAGCCTTCATCCTATTTAGGTGGGAGAATGATGTGAGACTCACACTTGTCTATTATCAGTCGCTTTCAAGTTCGGTTCAAACTTTTGTTTCAGTTCTGATCTGACAGTTGCTCGCGATGAACAGTAGTGACATCAACGAACACACAGTGCTGCTGCCACGACAAGAGGCTGTTAAAAAAGCAACTTGGGACTTCCGCTTGCTGCCTGCAATCTTCATTGTGTTCTTCGGATGGAACTTGTCAGCCACAATAATTCCAAACCAGCTAGTGAAGCGGACTTGTCTGTTCAAGGGCTTTAGCCCGATTGATTGTGCTAACTCAGCGATCCACAATGTAACACTAGAGATAGAGGAAGAGGTGCAACCAATCGTAGCACAAATAATCATGACAATTTCTATGATGACCGGAATCGTTCCAGGAGTGTTGAGCTTGTTTCTGGGTTCGTGGAGCGACAAGTTTGGTCGCAAAAAAGTAATCTGCGCTGGATACATTGGGCAGTCATTGGCACTAGCTGGACTTTGTCTGTTATCGCTCATTGCTGATAATTTCGTGGCTGTGAATCCTTGGATCTTTATTTTTCCGTACATTCCTGTGATCCTTACAGGTGGTTGGCCGACAATGATTATCTCCACGTTGTGCTACATCACCGATTCGACTGATAACGACAACAGATCAGTGCGCTTGGCAATCACAGAGATGGCGATCAATTTCGGAATTTTATCGGGCATCGCCGCATGCAGTTTTATTCTTAAATTGGTCAGTCACGCCGCAATTGTTTTCTTCGTGTCAGCCATCATAATTTGGATTGCAACAGTTTATGCAATTTTCTTCGTTAATGAATCAGTGGCAAATCCAAAACAAGCGAGTGCTTGTGCACAGATCAAAGAGCTCGTGGCACCAACGGCTGTGAAGGAAATATTGATCACGTGTTTTAAGAAGAGAGCGTCGAAGAATCGAGCGATAATTTGGTGCCTGCTCATGATAATGGTGTTCACTGTGTCAACGACGAACGCAAGTCACAGCGTTTTATATTTATTTGTACGCGAGAAGTTCCAGTGGTCGTTGAAAGAAGCATCGCTATTCGAGTCTATGACACATCTAATTTCCATTCTTGGATCAATGGTTGCCCTAGCAGTACTGAAGAAGCTTCTAAACTTCCCTGATGTCGTCCTGGGAATATTAGGAATCGCAAGTTTTCTCCTCGATGCTCTGATCAGATCTGGTGCGCAAATTTCTCAAACGATGTACATTGCATCTTTTGTTTCACTGTTGAAATTTCTGACGCTGCCGATGTGTCGCTCGTTGATGGCTTCATTCGTTCCAAAGAACGAGATCGGGAAAGTTTACAGCTTCACAAGCTCGTTTGAGGCAGTAGCAACAATCGTTGCATCTCCGCTTTACACGTTCGTATACGCGAGAACTTTTACTTTCTTGGCCGGTGCATTTTACTTCATCACAGCCTGCGTGTGCCTTATCAACTTTGTACTTGTTTACACGGTGATTAGATTGAAGCCAAGCTTGTTAGTCACACGACTCTAAGATTTCAACACATTTAAAGCATGCAAAACGTGAAAGTACAGATGAATAACTGTAGAGATAAGGCAATCAGCATTTTAGTATTTGTATGAGAATATTCCCACATCTATTTTTAAATAAAAATAATTTGCGATGTTCTGAATGTCCAAAAAAATAATTTTGTTTGTGCAAAAAGAAAAGGAAAGTCAAATGATTATCAGCCGCGCCCCTCCACGCTAATGATTAAAACTTCAAGAAGGTTAAAAAAGCTTTGAGTTTCTTAAGCATTGGTGATGAACAAAGTGTGAATCGAAGATCATGAGGCCAACACTACACTTCTGCTCATTTAATGATGTGTTACCTACAATTTAGTTCTATTTGTCTTTTCAAAAGAATGAAAGAAGCTCTTCAAGATGGTCAGTTCTTCCTACGCCGCTAGTCAATAGAAGAAAATGTCCGGAATAAGCAATCTGAAGATGATGTGAACCTTGTTAAGAACAATCGAACACAAAAAGTTCCCCCGATCGCCATAGCGATAGCTCAGAGCGGCCGAGCTCTGACTCCGAAAATAGAAAATCAATTAAAAGAACTCTAGCGAGTCGAGCGAGCGGCCAACGTGAAGCAGCAAGACTAATGATTTCTGTCAAACGCTGCACAAAACAACCCTTGGACAACCGGGACGAGCTTTGCAATGAATGGACAAAAACAAACGGAATCAATCGATTGGAAAATTAGAGAATTAATGATATTAATTGCTTCTGCTCATGACTTTAACTTTTCCACTGCCAACCGGAGCGAGAGGCAACAACAGAAAAAGCGCAAGCGAGAATTGTTATTTATCAAGTCAAGAGTTGCTAGAAAGTTTTCAAATAAAATTTACATGCTTGTTCTTCTTCTCTCTGTCGCTCGGTTGGCAAACCCTCAGACAAATATTTATTCGGTTTTACGAACCGATATTTGTTTTTCAGCAACAGCAGAAAAGAAGAAAGCGAGAAGGAAGAGCGGGGAACATTCCGGATCAGCAGAAAATAATTTCGGTGTGAGAATTCGTTACATATTTTCACATCTTTCGCTGGCATGTGGAGCGAGTGGATATTATTTTGAAACAAGGACGTGTGAGAATGTGGAGAGGGCGGCAGCGGTGGCGAGGATTCCGATATATCGGAAGAGAAATTTAATTTTAAATTTATTTTGCGTCACATTTGTTCTATGCTTTTGCATTTTTCCAGCGACTCTCATGCCAACATGTCGTGAAACAGAGCGTGAAAGTCACATACTCGACGGTTTTCCTTTAATTCTATTTGCTCGCAACAAATATCGAAATAATTCCATCGAAGAAATGGCTGATAGGAAATCCAATTTGAGGTGAAGCATGTGATGAAAACATTGCCAAATTGAATTCCGTTTGATTTTTGTGTCGTTGCGTGATTTTTCGTCGTCAATAAACGAAATTAGTTCGATTCTTTCGATGATTACGTCGGAACTCAGGCGTGCCGAGAGAGGAAGGTGATGGAATTCCTTATCGAATAAATCACAAATTAAGTTATCGGAGGAGAAAGGAAAGAAACAAACGCCAAATTGCGTCAAATCAGGTTAAAAGCTTCAATACTTTCGAGAGGGAGATTTGTCATTGATTGAAAGCTAGAGGAAGATAAATTCTGTGACAAGCAATCTTTGTCATTAGGGATTTGTGAGCTGAGCCTTCGAAGAAGACTCCGACTAATAAATGCTTAGACAGTTGGAAGAGTTTTTCATTGTGCAATAAACTAGATTGTTTTAGAACGGCAATGCCCTCAGCTATTTCTGGTTTGAAAAACTGCGCTAGACAGTGGTAACTCATCACTACTTGGTGACGGAGTAGTTCATTAGACTAGTTACAGGTACGAACCTAGATCAAACCACATTAGTTTGCTCCGATGTCAATTTACATCCCGACATCACTACAGATCAAGCTGCTGATGAAATATTTCTAACAATTCAAATCTACATGTTTTCCAGGCTCAACAAAAACTCGATTTTGATTTGATGACAAATATTCGTTGAGCAATCGAATCACAATTAATTTTTCATCCAACGCTGCTTTCAATTCGGGTTTTTTGTCGTGTTTCGTGCATGACAAGAACCAAATGTTTTTTCGCCATTAATGGATGATCAACGATGTCACATAAAATTGTTCTCACTCGAAAGTTTTTCAGATTTCCGTTGAACATGATTGCGTCGAGTAATCTGCAGCATCTGCTTAACGACTCTTGGGATGAATATCAACGCCGCGCATCATCGTAACTAACTCATCACGTTAATAGAGAGTTGACAAGTTCCAAAACTGATAAAACACATCGTGACTTGACGACGAGAGATTTTTAAGTTAACGAGAAACTTTTTTGCCTTCGGAACTCGGAGCCTTTTAATTTATTGCTTTGAGGAACGAGGAAATTTTAATTGAGAATTTCGTTCTCGCGCCATTGACTGAGAATTTTTCGTTGAAAATTTAAATATCTTTAATGAACAATCAGCAAACAAAGGCCTCGCATCAGCACAGGCGCGCAAAGCTTTATTAAAGCTCCTTAATTGTTTGTTTGCCCGTTTAAATAATTTCTCGCATGATGCATGGCGAGCGGATTGAAACTTCACACCGGAACTTGGATGCCGAGCAAATAAATGGCAGTTTTCATTGTTTTTTATTCGTCCGCATGGAGCGAACGACGACGACGAAAAAAATATCATAAATTGCTACCGCCGTCAGATGCATGTTGGTGATGCAATGTGAAGAGATTTATGTCAGGCTTAAGTTAATTAATGCGACAGAAGACAGAATGAACTGCTTCGGATTAAGCTAAATGAACGAACTGGAAGCTAAAGTCGTCTCAGCTAATTGAAAACATCGAAATCAACTGAAAACAAGAAAAAGAGAGCAAAAAGTAAATCTGCAATTCAATTGACTTTTTAAATTCAATTTCCACTCAAGTTGGAAGCAGGAAGCTCCACAAATCAAATCCACATTCGGCTATGTTCTCATCCTTAACACTATCAAGCGAATTTATGAATCCGCCCTGCTCGTCCCACTAGAATTTCATACACGATGCACATTTCGCTAGCACGAAAGGCAATTGTTTTGTGTGTAACTAGAACGTTTCGTTAGTGACACTTGCAGCTCTCCCCGGTTGTTTAGTTGCCCGGGCTGTGGGAGTGAAGCATCAAAATTTATCGCAACGTCAGTTGAACTGCAGCATCTGGTTTATTGAATCTAATGTGATTTGTTGTTCCAACTTGAAGCGACATGCTTCGTTATTAATTGGTCGTTACAACATCAACAGACTTTCGTCGATCTCCCACACGCTGATGGCGGAGAGCTCACCCTAACCGAAGCACCAAATCAAAGGATTAACTCTTCCAATGGGCAAGCAGAAATTGTTTATTAAAATCGAAATCGCTTGATTGTCACTTTTTATCGACTTGCTGTTGGGTTTAATGCCAGAATGCCGGGTGCGACATATGGAGATTTTCCCCCGGCGCAGCAAAAACGAGGTTTCGTTTGTGTTACAAGCAGATTCTGGTGCGAGAATACGATTATTGATCTGTGAATGTTCGTTTTTCTACCCTTGCCGGTTCATTCTGCTGGTTTGCAGTCGTAGAGAACATCGACTGCGACCATCGAAGCTCCAATCGACTGACTAAAGTTCTCTAAATTCAATAAATCCCGAACAGATTTTTTATTGCTGTCAATTGATATGCGAAGCTCTTTCAGTGCTCGCACGTTTAATCTTTTCGCCTCATTGTTCGCTCGGGAGTTTTTGCCGCGAAAATATTTTTGTGGCACTTCGGGCGGATGAAAATCAACACAAAAAACAATTAACACTGCCGCCGTTAACTCGCTGATGATTTATTTTGATGATTTTTTCGCTGGCGGAATCTCTGCCGCTGTTTGTCGTTGCAAATGAGGAAATGGAATTGAAATCCTCGTAGCCGCATGTGTTTAATCTCGGCTCGGATTGCTTCCTATTAGAAGTAAGTCGCGTTCGCAGACAACTTTTTAATTTGCAGAAGTAGAATCGGAGCGAGAAGAAGAAGCGAGCGACGACCATCTGCACAACATAAATAATTGCAAGCGGTTGTGGAGTGAGTGGCGTTCGAATTAAGACGAAAAATAAATTGCCTACCTTAAACCTCAATTGAAAAATAAGCTTGAAGGTGAGCGGGCTCGAGAGCATCCGAGAGCTGAGGTTGATCCTTTTTTCGACTAAAATAATCTACACGACTCCACAGGCGAGCGATTAATGCGAACAGCTTCATCAAGTTTAATCTTTGTGTGCGTTGACCTCATTGGCTGTTTCCAGTTTCCCCAATTTTGTGAATCGATAAACTTAAATGTTGCACTTGTGACTAATTCAACTCGTATCTTATTATTGCGTTGATCGAAGGAAAGTTAGGAGCGTGTACGTGAATTGCAAGATCTGTGGAGACAAATAAAATGTAAATTCGATTCCATAATTACTACTTGACTGACGGATTTGAATGTTTCCATGTTGACCTCTTTGAAAATGCCATTGAAGCCTTTCAGGTTTTGTGCCATGATGAGGATCAATTGAATGTCTTTTTGCTGCGATGGCTTCAACAAGTACCATTTGACTTCATAGATCTCAGCAGACAGTTTTTCGTATCTGTTAAGAACGCGAGTTCCCATCAGGCAGTAGACGAATAGTTGAGAACTAAACACTACTATTCCTACTAAGCTTGCAATCGACGATTGGGGATTTTGGAAAATCGAGTATAGGAACATGCAGAAAGCAAAAGAATTCAACGTAAATTCGACCAAAATGATCAGCTCAAGGAAATTTTGAAGTTTGTCTCGCCAGCTCATGCAGTGCAAGCTCTCATCGATTATGAATTTCAATTGTTTCTTGATTAATTCCGCTGGTTGATCATCGTGCTCGTGCTCTTCGATCGTCGATTGTAGCTGTTTGACTAGAATGATCAAGTTGTCGAGGCCATAACACGTGTGGTTCATCAGTAATAGAATTGTCGGTACGTAACAAAGGCAAAAATAACCCATGTAAGCAAAATCAGCACACTGATAGTAATAGTTCAAAAGCCAGTTGATAGAAGTTTCTTCATCAAAAGGAAGGACAAATATTTGGATGTTGACAGGCAACTGATTCCTATTTACTTCGAAGAAGAGCACGCTAGTCAACGCAGCGACAAACAAAACCGCCGCTAGTGAAACAAGTGATGAGCAAATCCGAAATTCGTTTTTGCAGTAGCGCAATGTCAAAGCCCATCGCTCGGGAAATTGTCGCGTAGACTCTCTGTCGAAGTGAAATTGAAATCAATTGACAGAATAATTAATAAAGTTGGTTGGAATTTGGATGTCTAACAATTAACTTTCCATGCAACTAGCTACTGCTGTTTTCACAAAGTTAAAACTTTTTTGCTCATTACCTGTCCGTGAGAATCCTCTCCACAAGATCTTTCAGCTTTGGGATCCACAACATGAGAGAGATTTGATACAAGATGTTGCGAAAAAGGCAAACTAGATGCAACATTCGATTAAGCTTATTATTAAAGACTTGGCGACAAAAATTTGGAACGCACTTTCGATTGCAATTAGCTCAAGCAATTCAGGATCGTGATAGTTGCTGAAGGTTTTGTCGATGTAGATGAACATGAAAAACAGCAGCGACCAATGCAGCACCAAGAGAATCTGGTGGCTGTGGAGATTTCTTGTTATTTCTTATTTTTCAAACTAAGCAACACAAAAACTAACAAACTCGTCAGCCTCACTTTTCCCTCTACTTCTTTGTAAGGATTAAGACCTTTAAACACAAAACTCCAAGCTCTTGAAACTGTAACGAAATAAACACTTTCATCCATTTTGCTGTGTTTATTGGTAGAACTTTAGTAAGAAACTGAACTTTTCTCCATTGAAACTTCTTAATTTATAGGTCAACGAGAAAACCCAACGCACTTTGCATTAGCTCTTGCTTTTTTTCAGCAATAAAACTCGGCCAATGGATCGACGACACGTGTGGACTCATTTTCTTGAAGTTACAATTCACCTTAGTTGTGACCACTTTCTCGTCATGTTCTCAACTAGAAAGCAACGTTTGGATGTTTGAGTTCAGAATTTTGCAATTTCAAACGTCGAATCAAATTGTGCGTTCTTTCATTGTGTGCAAATACTTTGCAATGTTGACTCGCGTCAACAAATGGGAGGCGGCATTTTCATACTCTAAATGATTACAAGAAAATTGGTCACGCAAGCTAAGAAATCGTTTTTTGCATGTCAAGGACGTCGAGTTGTCATGCACTCGAAAAGCTTGATAAGACAACAGTAGAAACGATTGTGGCAAGCTGAATCATTTACCAATGAAAAATCTTAACAAACCTGAACTTGGGCAATGACAAATGTCAATAACTTGTTGCAAAGTTTCCCATGCGATGACGTCGAGTGCAAATAATTTTCTACCTTTGTGTTCGATTGCGACTCGCCTATCGATTTTCAATAATTCAAAGAGACTGCTGAGTCTTACATAGTTGTAGAACACTGTATAGGCATTATTATTAAGTCAAATGAAGAACCCAGATCGTCGTATAATTTCGGATCGTATCGAATATAATAAGCTCTCGTATAGAATCCAACCGAACAGAACCCAATTTTTCTCAGAGCTCCACTTTCAGCCCTGAAAATTTAATCTTGGAGGTAACGTTTTGTTTCGAGTTTATTTTCAATACTCCATCACTGAGTTTAACAGAATTTCTAATTATTATCAAGTACTTAGACAATGAAGAAGTCAAAGACTTGTCGGAAAAACTTTTATGGACCATGTAAGCAGCAAGCTCTATTATCAAAAGTTCTGTACGTCATCTAAGTAACGAGAGCGTCGTACAATTGATGATAAAACTTATAGTCCGGGTAAGCTGGAGCTGTTAGCCCACTTTATGTGCACTCATTCACGTTAATAAAATCAAGGCTTGCACAAATGTCAAGTCGTAAAAGGAAGTTTTATTTCTCGGAAAATTCGTTTCTGTTGTCGATGGTCACTTCAGGTTCATGCTCGACTTGCGACTGTGAATTCCACAAAATATTTGAGAACTTTCTCTCAAAACGATTTACAGCCAAGATGTGAATGGAACTTATGGTTTTGATGTCACTAGCTTTAATTCAACCGGGAACCTGTGCAACCTCGTGGCATTATTTATAATTTCGTAAAACTGTACGTAAACTTTCTCTCACCATTGCGAGAGCTTTAGGGAAAATATTGTGTGGATTTCCATCCAGCAGAGATGCATGACGCTCCTGCTTCCGTTTATTCAGCTTCGCTCTGCCGGAATGCATTCGGCGTCGAGAGTAATTCATCATTCCCAACCTTGGCTGCGGTGCTCGAAGGGGAAAACACAACACATGATTAATTATGGATCTCGTTGGATTACAAATTAATTTGCAAGATTAAAAGTTTAAAGCTCGAGCGTTGGCTATATCGCTGCGAAGCGTGATCGCCCTCTTCTACCATCTACACAGCAAAACTGAAAAGCTCTACAATAGCAAAGCATTCTCACCTCGACGGCAATAAATATAATTAAAGCACACTCATGTTCATTGCGGATAAAATAGAATCAATAACAATAAATTTCCGCACTAAATAGCAACACACAAAAGCCATTCTTAATCTGCTTTTAATTGGGTTTCGAGTGGCTTAAGTGAATTGTTTGCTGTTGTTCTTTGCGATAATTAATTATAAGGACTTTCGATTCGAGTGCTTGGGAGGAAAGCTCTGCACGAAAGATAAATTCTCGGTTCAACGTTCGAATTCTGAGGAAGGCGGATTGCATATGATTCGATGTTTGTGCAGCTTCGAAGCCACAGGAGACGAAAACCAGCTTGAGATTTATTCCTGAAGCGTTCGATGCGGCGATAGCAGAACTATTAGCTTCGATGCTGTTTGGCTTCCGCCACCTCAAGCAAATAACTTTCTTGTCGTCTCGTATCTGAAGTTTGAATATTTGCTCAGAAGTTTAATAATCCTTTTAAGCTTCGGATCATATCTCGCCCTCTTCTTCCTACACTTCCCTCAGAGAACATTTTTCTGCTCTATCTATGCGAATCCACTTGCGAGACTTAGAGCTAAGCACACGAAATAAACTTTTTTCCTTTCCACGACGTTAATTTCTCGCTCTAATTAGAATTATCTCGAGAAAGTCTATGAAACGGAAAAGCAATTTATTTACACATTTGCTTTGTTTTATATTTATTATCAGTTGCGCTTCTAAGCCTTCTTCATTCACAGCAGAACGACTCCGAGGAAGATAATAAGACGAAGTTGATAAAGCTTAAGCTGAGCTGTAAATGGAATTTCTCCTCCGCTCGCTCCTTAAGACGCGTCGGATGAGAGAAGTTTACTGCTGTTATTTGAAATGAACTCGGAATTTGTTATCACAGCTAATGCCATGTTGATTCTGAGCGTCATTAGCCCTTGATCTCTCTCTGTTTCTCCACTGCTTTCCCACACGAATCCAATCTTCATTCGCCCCTTGCTCAGTTTAAGAAAACTTGACCTCAATCAATTCTCGTGTTTGATTATTTCCCGACTCCCTTGCAATTTGTCTCTCTCACCATCTGGATGTGACATGATTAGATCTAATCAAGATTAGAAGGAAGGAAATTGAATGACTTTCGGGTTCGTTCGCTCGCATGGATTTGTTAGAAAATCCAAGAAGAATTAAATGCTGAATCCTTTCTCATAGTCGAACAGGCTTCAAACTTAGCTGGACTTTAAAGGAAAATTCGTGATTCGATTTTCCGAGCAGAATAAGAAAGAGAAACTTACACGAACACTCAGTCTCGTCCTTTACCACAATCCCTAAACTTATAGAAACATCTCAGAGTTTCATGTTTCAACTAGCCAGCTCTGGAGCGGCTTCGTCCTCCATGAATTTGAAAAAAGTATTCAAAACAAAAGACTAGAAGATTGTGTGGCCAAAATAAATGCGTTTGCTCGCATGATTACGACGAAGGCATAAAAACAGATCTATTCATTCCTTTCGCTTTCCTGGAAAGTTCCCTTGCCACCAAAAACGTCTTGGTTGAGCGTCTTGTAAACTGACGTTTCAAGAAGCAACAAATTTCTTACTTCGTTGTCATTACTGTCGAACCTCTCGAGCTCTGAGACTGACAACATAATACATCAAAAATCTGATACTTTATTGACATGTCCATTAGCTGTTCAAACAGCGCTACGAGTATTTAATTCCACTCGCCGTCCTGTTGGCAGATTGTGATTCCCAAAGCAATACCAGAGACGACTCGCGATTACCGTCAACGTTTCACGACATTTCCAGCTGCTCCAACTCTCAAATCGTCTGCCTCAAATAAAAGTCGAAAAGACAAATTCATTGAATTATTGAGATGCAAAAATACGAACGGAGCGCGTCATGCTCGATTGAATTTGATGACAAAAAGCAATTCCAATTGCAGATCGTGAGACGAATGCACAAAATTTGACTTTTATTAAAACCCAATCATTTGTCAAAACGTCCCAATGAGCAACAATGCGAGAGAAAGCTCTCGCCTCGGTTATTGATTTTCCATGTTGCACATTTTCGGATTATTCGCAATATCGAGATAAATTTATTGTTATTAGAACTGACTCGGCTGCCAAGGCGCTGAGCTAAAGAAGCCAAAACACAAAAATGCTTTTTGCGATGAGATGTTTGCTGTTGTTGCTCCTCAAGAATTACATGAGTTAATAAATATCTTAGATGCCGAGCAATGGAAACTTTGTGAACAGAGAGAATTACATAAATTTTCGACATTCCTTACTGTTGCGATGCTCGTCGAGTCTCATACATAGCTTAATGAATTCTCCACTCAGCAAGAACATTCCTCGTCAAAGAAATTCTCGCATCAACAAGGATTTCCCTTCGAAGGCTCTCAAAGCAATTCACGCACGCATCAGATTCTGGTTTTAAATGTAATTTTGCCCAATCCAATTTTTACAACTTTACCCCCGAGCCGATGCGGAGGAAATCAGGATGAAAATCCCCCAATCGATCATAAAAGTGATGGACTCGGGGCAGAGCGGAGAACGAGATTTGTTTCCGAAAGTCTTTCTTTCTCCTATTCATTCAATAATGCATGATTGATATGCTTAAGAGGAGGAAACAAGAAAATAAAAGTTGAATAATGAGCTTTATAGCGAGCTTCGAATGATGGAAATTCCACGATGCCAGCGATGAATTTATTCGGATAAGGATTTGCGATGCAAAGTCTTCTTTTATTACATCACGGAGGAATTTTTATGAATATCTCGTCGCTCGTCTCTCTGTTCGCTGAGTGATTGGAAGGAAATTGAGTTTCGTCTAAAAGCGATTGCACGAGAATCTTTAAGATCGCTCTGACATAATTTCAATCTGACATTGATCGCCTAAGCTGCTCTTTTGTGTAGGCAGCTTTGTTCTTCAAGGCATCGTCGAGCACGACTCAGGTTTATGAATAGCGGCGGATTTTGATAGAAATCTTCAACATGTTTAAGTCACGATACAAAATCCATGTTTCAATTCCACAACTTAGCTGCACCGTTGACTTTCTCCTCAAAGCTTTGCAGTCCGAAACGTTGGGAGATTAATCGACCGCAGCTGCTGCCGGCGAAAGGTGTAAATTTAGATGATAATTGACCCACTTCCTTGCACCATTTCGTCTAAATAATCCGCATCGATTTTTCAGAATAATCTTGAGACACCGTAAAGTTGCAAAACTATTTAGTGAAGTTGCTTGAGACAACATTCTGAGCCTGAATACGAGAAAGTTTAAGACAGAATTTAAAACATTTAGCAGCAGCACGAAGCTCGTCGTGATATGTTCTTGTTCGAAGAGTTTACAAACTCTTTTCTCGACAGAAAGTTTCGCATGTCAAATTAAATTGCTCGGAACAAAGTGACAACTCGCTGACTTCGTCGCTTATCGACACTCCGCTCCATTCAGTTTAAACTACAACGAATTGAATTCACTGCTTAAATTTCTTCGCAGAGTTTTACTAAAGAATTTTCGTTCGGAGAACCTTCAAAAGCTGCGCAAGCGTTGCCACCAATTTCAATTTGAATCTTTAAAAGTTCTCAAAGGATTCAAACTTGATGATAATTAAATCTTTCAGACTTTTGAATCTCGAAACTTAATGATCAAAGCAAAATCACGTCAAAGAAATCAAATTACAAAACTTGGTGCAACCAATTAGAAGTGAATTGAGCTTTTTCCTTGCATGAAACCTGAAGCATTTAACAGCAATTTTCCTAATGGCTTAGCAACTATTTTCAGCTTGAGTTTTTCAAGAAGATTCTGTAGGACGACTTGACAAAAATGCTCAACAAGAGGCTGCTCGAGCATTTCTTTGAAATTGCTGCGCTGGGAAAATGATGATACATTAAACTTTATCCCGCCAACGAAAGAATTTTGCTCGTCTCGATCGGAATGCAGCAAGCGACTGCAATGCTGGAGAGAATTAAGCTTGTGGCTAAATTATTTCTGAGGGTTGTTTCATCATAGTTAAAACTATTTTGATACTTTCATGTCTAAGAGAAGATTTTCAAAAATCCTTTGAGAGCGGCAAGTTGAGCTGCTGAGATATTTTAGCGAGTTATGAGAGCTCTGCAGCTTAAAAATTTGAGTCGAGGGAGGGAAATCTTCTCAAAGCAGCAGAGGCTTCTCTGATTTTCTCAACCGGAATATTTGCTTTGTGTTGATAACTTTTAATTCCATTCATAAAAAGGGAAACTTTGCTCGTTAGTGGAGCAGCAGAAATTTAATGACAACGCAATGTTCCCCCAGAAATTATGAGTTTGTTCGACATAAACTGATACGAGCACCGAAATCTCCTCTCGGCATGAAAATTTCATTGCATTCGTCATTAAAACGGAAAGAGGATTTGACACACATGGTTGAATTAACAGCTAATCTTTTTATCATTCAATGCCATGCAAATGTTTGAGAGCGCAGCCAAACACAATTTTGTTTAATCGTAACCCTCTTTCGAAAGCGAGCAGCCTCTTGTTTCTCGCGAATGGATACGCAAATTTTATTTGACTGTGCTTGCTGAAATGACTGGAATAGTAACAACACTAAATAAATGGTTTGAAAAAAATAAAATCGAAAGACAACGACGGTGCGAAACTTACGAAAAAAGACAACTAAAAGAATTTAAATGCCCAACGATGTGTTTATTGTTTTATTCAATTTTACTCTCAACATTTCCCGTCTGCCTTAGAAATCTAGATCCCCTTTGAACTTTAACATCTTAGAACTTTAACATCTAATCGGTCTGTGAGGAAATGCATCTCTAATCGGAGCAAATCAATCGTGAATAAATCGAAAGTTTCTTCTCCTTCAGTCTGATAGGAAAAGTTCGTTTTCATTGAGAAGCCGCAGCTGTTTTTCCGACAAAAGGGAAACTTTTATGCTTTTCTTTGGAATACTTTGGCAAGACCTTCAAACGCTTCGATCGAGATGTCGGGGGAATAAGCTTTAATTTAAGGAGATAGAGCTTTGTCAGCCAGTCCATTCTTCCTAAAAAATAGTCGGCAAGTTTCTTCGTCTTCACGTGAGAGAGAAGCGAATCAATTCCAACACAATAAAGCTCAAAATAAATCCCTCTCGAATGACAATAAAACCCTCTCATATTTCACAATTGGAAGAATGATATCGAAAAGAGGGAGGACGTGAAAAATTATGCAAATAGCTGAGAAGATATTTTATTCTGAGCCGACTGAAAGAAGAAAAGGTAAAAAGCTACTTTACTCTTTAAGAAGCTTACGGTGATTACGGTATTGTGATAAATATTTCCTTAAACACAGAGCGAGTGAGAAGGAGAAAGTTGATTGGAGCAGGTGAAAAAGTCTGCTGAACTTCTTTTTCCGGCTTTTCTCTCTCCGCATTCGCCTTTGATTGTTTCTTCAAACGATTGCGAATCAGAAGAAAGGTTTCAATCTGTGTTAAGCGGCGGCAAGTAAAAAATTGTTGGCAAAGAAGGGATTTGGGAGCGTGAGGAGCAAAGTAAATAAAGTTCCTTTGCTGAGACTGATAAATCTTGCTTCGACTCTTCGCTGAGCCTGCTGGGAAGTCTTCAAGAGCATTCGGATTTACATTTTGATTGATCCACAGAGATAACGAGGAAGATTTATGTGCCGAAGCCATGAACGATCCGCTCCGACGAACAAGGAGCTTTAATTCACCGACATCTTTCCGCTTCGATTGTCGTCTGACGAGCCCAATGAATCGAATCGATATTTCCTCTTCCTCGAATCATTGCTGCTAATTGCCGTCGTTAGAGAAAAAGTTTTGTTTGTTCCCGAAAACTTTGCCGATGAAATTAAAATCTCGATCGATTTGTTGTTTAAATTTGCTTCTCGACAAGGTTTAGGTGGAGACAACTCGTGGCTGTTTGCGTTTAATTTGTAGCCAACGACATCGCGATAAGGAAAATTTAATTTCCGACAAGGACGAACATTACAGCTTGAGAATTTAATTATGGCGATGCTCGAGATGCAAAGATGTTTCTCATTATTCCGATGCAACATACAAAGACCAACGAGCGCTTAATGGACATTAATCTCGATACAGACGGTTGCAGCTCATTGTTGAAAGCTCTTGTGTTGATTAATAACTTCGGACAAGACCGACGCAAGGATCACAGGAAGGAGAGCGAGAAGTCTCTCGTTTCACATGTGTTTACATGAATTTGAGCTGCCTCGTGGCCCTACAACAAAAGCTGGCTTAAGGCTCTTCACCAAACAATGAGCAGCGATGATGTATTGTCATTCCATAAATCTCATCGTTCCGCCATGAATAAAAGAAACATTATTTGCTCAGCTCTGTTGAGTGGCTTTTCATATTTGACGACAAAACCAATTGAGTGGCTAAAACCTAGACTCGCATAACGAGACTGAAGCAGGAAAGATCATCGAAGAGTGGGTGATAAAGATTGGATCTCTCAAAAGGAACTAAAGCTAAAATTTCAATTGAAATTATGGAGATTTTCCTCGCTCGTAATAAAATTTCATTGTTCTGTTTAAATATCCGGAAGTGATATTTCCCGTAACATAATTTTTACTGCCGAAGGTTAATTATTTTTCAGTGGAATGTTTGTTAGCTTCTAGCCTCCTCCCACACAATTAAACCAAATGTTCTCTTTCACTGTTTGGAACCAAACTAACGGATGAAGCAACGTTGCATAAATATTTAGGAGTAAATATCATTAAATGGTTTCATAAATTTTGCAGATCTGTCGATTGAAATGGAAATTTATTTGGGCGGAATCATTAAAATTTAATCAGCTTTTTGCAGACAGACAATTCATTAGTTGGAAGCGTGTAAATCATCGTTGCCAGTAGGTAAATATTTCATGAATCGGCACAACAAAAGTGCACGCGACAAATTTCCTCGAATCATAAATTGCTGTGATTTTCCAAAGCGGCAATTTGTCTTTAGCTTGTTGTTCGTCAACCATGCGAGATTGATTCAAAACGATTTATCCTGCTAGATTGTTATTGATTTCAGTTGCTGTTTCGCACGCCGTTCGACGCTGCAACGATTTGTCACTTTAGCCAAGCATAAGATTCACACCAGCGAAGCTTCCGACGCTTATCAGCTTATTCATAACTTAGTTTATTGACTTAATGAGTAAGTTTTAATCCTTAGATATACTGACAACTTTCTGCTGCTATCTAATCTTATCTTGTGATCTTTTATTCGCGAATTGCCGAGAACGATCTCGTTGAACAAGCGCTGTTATAAATTGAGACAAAAGTCAGGTGAAAACTCATTCAGTTTTGTGATTCGACAGATTAAAGATGCTTGGAAACAAAATTTTGGCAGTTGCAGTTGTCTTGCTTGCAGTTGTTAACTTATCAACTCAAAGTGCTGAAGAACATCTGCGATTCATTCACTATCCAAAGCAAGTACAACTAAAATTTTTCTAGAATTGAAGTGTTAATCGTTCGGTTAAAAAACCCTTAGTGGCCGAGAATACACCGTCCAGACTCTTCCTACGATCCTCAATGAAACAAGCTTCAGTAAGACAAAAATAACTGTCTTCTTTTTCCACGGATTCCTCAACTCGCCAAGAACGTCAGAGGTCGTCGACATTAGAAATGCATATGTCAGCCGATCGGCCAAGTACAACTTCATTGTGGTATTTATTGACAGTCTGTACTATACATCATTCGTGAGTAATTTGATAGCTTCTTATCTGAGCATAAATCCAAAGTAAAATTCACAATATCTAGGCCGCCGCCTCATCTGGACAAGCAGTCGCAAGCGGCATCAACGCGCTCATAGCAGCCAACACTGCTACGGATTCTTCCAATTTACCCATCGAGATCGTTGGGTTTTCCCTCGGAGCGCAGATCGGAGCTTTGGCTTCAAGAGTAGTTGGCGCGAGTAAAATCGAGCGACTCATTGGACTTGATCCTGGCCGTTTCGTGGTCGAACAAAGATTGAGTAGAGCTGATGCCAAGTTTGTCGTGACGGTTCATAGTGAAACTAAACTTTATGGCGATCCAAAGTCGCTTGGTCACGTAAACTTCTGGATAAACGGAGCAATCTCCCAGCCAGGTTGCGTTTATCTTTTTTTCTTCCGTAAATATCATTTGAAACAATCTTTTAGTGTCTCTAACTTATCTTATTTCCACAGAAAATCGCTTATGCAGTCACAAACAAGCTGAAATTGCCTGGGCTCGAGCAATTTTCGAAACGCGCCCTGCCTACTCGGCTCGACTATGCGACAGTTATCAGTCATTCTTGGCCGGAGCTTGCAATGTCAATGAAATCGCTTCTTTGAACCGCTTAGATGAATTTCCGGTCCCTATCGCCGGTGATTACTACTTTCAAACCACAAGATCTTATCCCTATTCGAACGTCCTCCGACTCTAATGAAGATGAACTTATTTCTAATTGTTGATGTCTTACAATTGATTCGGAGAAATGTAAAATAAAATAATTTCAGTCAATCGAATCGATTTTGCCTGGCACGCGTTTCAATGATGCAATGATTTTTCAAATTGCCTCGTTCATTGAAGGGGGAAAACGAGCATCGGAAACAATTTTCGTTTTCTTATCTCAGCAGAAAAATCATGAGCGAGAAAAAGAAAAAGCTGCTCAGACACCTTATGGTGCAATCGAGATTTTATTGACATTCCCAGTCGGGAGAAATTGCCTTTTGGTTTTGCTCCACATCGCTTCCTAGAATTGGTTTCGGTCTTTCGAAGTTCTTGGGGTGCATGCGCATTAGATGCGGTTCAAAACTGTTAACGAGAAACAACGACGAGATAAATCGAGGAGATTTTAGTATCCAAGGAACATTGAGGGAGAGAACGTTCCCGCTCTCGTCGTAAATTTTCTCGTAACTTCGAGCGTTTGTCAAATCGTAAACCTCCCGATTTGCTGCGAAACATTTTTCTGCAAACTTCCACAGAATCTGTGAGAATCAAATTAAAACTTTGTTTGCCAAACTCTCCGGTCACATGTTGTGTTCATATTTTTTTGCATTTTACGGTCACCGAGTTAATAAAAAAAACTTTTTGCAAATGATTCCTGCAGCAGATGTTGGACAACGTTTATTGTTCGGTGCAGTTTTTGAACAAGCGTCAGGAGGGCTTGCATGTTCGGGCGGAAGCAAAGGAGAATTCATTTCCCTCCCCTCCTTATGGTTTATTAATCGAGGCCTGCAGCGAGCGTCGATCGAAATTTTCCACTCCGATTTAATATTTCCCCGCCGTTAATTAAAAACCGCACACTCATTAGCTCTCGCTGCTTAATTTCGGAAATAATTCATTGCTGCTCAGATAATTATTTTTAATTGATTCGATTCGTGGGTGGAACTGAAGCGATTGTCGTGAGAAAGCAAACAGCGGAACTTAATCTGTTGCTGTGTTAATAATTATTGAAGCCAGCAATCAGTGAAATTCATTCTATGGTCTAATTGTTAGTTTGTCTGCTTTTAACTGAAATCAAACGCTTCTGAGCTCATCGTTTAAATATTCTTTGGTTCAATTGAAAGTTTTTCAGATATTTCTAGTTTCTCAAAAGAAAATTTCTCGTTCTGAGGAAAATTTTCCTTCAAATTCGAATCGTAAAGTTTTCTTTTACTACCTCACGTATTTTATGAGACTCTCATCGCTTTTTATCTGAAGACGTGAAGAGATTTCGAGCAAGCATTGCTTCAACAAGTCGCTATTTACACAGAGAGACATCAAACCGACGTGATTCGACCTTTTGAAGTCTTCAACCTCGCGAAAGTTCGGAAGTTCAAACAGCCGACACCGCGAAAGATTTTTATTAACTCTTTACGGCACCCTCCAAAGTCGAGCTTGTTGCAAACCTACGCCATCCTAATTAAGTAATTATCAGAAATCATATCGTAAAAACAAAGGAATGCTCAGCGAGAAGATTTTACATTGAAATTAACGACTCGCGTGGGAGTCGTTTTTAATAAAATCTGGAATAATGTGAGCGCGAATGTTTTACGACTGTTCCACGAATAACCTGAGATTAGAATTATTGCCTCGCAACTTACGAGTTGGAACCTTTCGGCTCTGTGCAGCGCGTCAGATAAGATCTTCTCTCCTTGATTTCCAAAAGCGAAATCTTTCACATCGCATTTGAAAGTTCTCGAGAAATTCGAAACTTTCTTTTATCCCCGCGAATCGATTGGATTTGTGCCGAGAGAAAACTTCTCGAATCGAAATTAAATTTGTTTGTTGAGCAGCGACAGACGAGGTATCATAACAGAAAATTGATTAAATTAAATGGATGAGAGCAGCGGAGAGCTTGAAAATCCCAGCAGCTTTGAAAGTATTGATTTTGAGGATTAAAGCTTCTGCGTTCGATAAATGCACCGCTCGTTCTATGGAGATTAGGGCTTTCAACTCAAGCATCGATTACGGATGCAGATAAACTTTGCGTGCACATCACGAGCACGAGAACTAAATGTGCGATAAATTGCTCCATTCATGAATATTTTGTTGTGCTGCTTAAAATTCTGCTGGCGTTGTTCGGTAATTTCTGTTCTATTCATCAAGCGCTCGAAAGGTTCACAGCTCGGGCGTGGAAGCAGCTTTAAGTTTGCCAACTCGAGGGCTGCAAGTCTCTCAAACAAAACTTTTCTCTGTCCCTTTCTCTTCTTCGCTATTTGCTGCTCGCTGCCCTGAATGTTTATCTTTCTACTTTGCTGCTCACTTAACACCAAATATTTGTCTTCCAAGCGATTTTTCAAGCCACAAACAATTTTTCTTCGCAACTTTTCTAGCATTCGCCAGATCAACTTGGAGCGAGGAATTTCCCATGTAAATTTTTTAGGAATCCTCGAGAAAACTTGAGTGCGTCGAGTCGACAAGCGAGAATGTTAAAGAATTTCCAATAACTGTAGAGAAATGTTCCTGTTTGATGTTTCACGAGTGAGAGCATGAAATGAGAAATGGTTTCCGGGCGATGAGAAACTAGAAAAACTTTTGGAAATGCTGATATTGAGTAGCAAAGAATTTACAATGAACATTGAACTTCAGCTTTAATTCATTTTCATCGATACTTTGATCTCTTGTTCTGCCTGAAGCTTCACTCTCGTCATTGCGAGTCTAAGTTTTAGCCACTCAATTGGTTTTGTCGTCAAATATGAAAAGCCACTCAACAGAGCTGAGCAAATAATGTTTCTTTTATTCATGGCGGAACGATGAGATTTATGGAATGACAATACATCATCGCTGCTCATTGTTTGGTGAAGAGCCTTAAGCCAGCTTTTGTTGTAGGGCCACGAGGCAGCTCAAATTCATGTAAACACATGTGAAACGAGAGACTTCTCGCTCTCCTTCCTGTGATCCTTGCGTCGGTCTTGTCCGAAGTTATTAATCAACACAAGAGCTTCCAACAATGAGCTGCTACCGTCTACATCGAGATTAATGTCCATTAAGCGCTCGTTGGTCTTTGTATGTTGCATCGGAATGATGAGAAACATCTTTGCATCTCGAGCATGGCCATAATTAAATTCTCAAGCTGTAATGTTCGTCCTTGTCGGAAATTAAATTTTCCTTATCGCGATGTCGTTGGTTACAAATTAAACGCAAACAGCCACGAGTTGTCTCCACCTAAACCTTGTCGAGAAGCAAATTTAAACAACAAATCGATCGAGATTTTAATTTCATCGGCAAAGTTTTCGGGAACAAACAAAACTTTTTCTCTAACGACGGCAATTAGCAGCAATGATTCGAGGAAGAGGAAATATCGATTCGATTCATTGGGCTCGTCAGACGACAATCGAAGCGGAAAGATGTCGGTGAATTAAAGCTCCTTGTTCGTCGGAGCGGATCGTTCATGGCTTCGGCACATAAATCTTCTCGTTATCTCTGCGGATCAATCAAAATGTAAATCCGAATGCTCTTGAAGACTTCCCAGCAGGCTCAGCGAAGAGTCGAAGCAAGATTTATCAGTCTCAGCAAAGGAACTTTATTTACTTTGCTCCTCACGCTCCCAAATCCCTTCTTTGCCAACAATTTTTTACTTGCCGCCGCTTAACACAGATTGAAACCTTTCTTCTGATTCGCAATCGTTTGAAGAAACAATCAAAGGCGAATGCGGAGAGAGAAAAGCCGGAAAAAGAAGTTCAGCAGACTTTTTCACCTGCTCCAATCAACTTTCTCCTTCTCACTCGCTCTGTGTTTAAGGAAATATTTATCACAATACCGTAATCACCGTAAGCTTCTTCAAAACTTTTTGTCTCCTGGACACTTTTTCGAGTAAATTCATTTGTAAGGAACTCGTAAATTCACTCGAACTGAGATCCGACTTGTCTGGATTCTATCATCGAACAATCATTGTGTTAGAAGTAAATTGATTTTTAGACTACAATGAGCTTAAATGAGGTGCACGAGTTTAAACATCAGCTTCGACATTTTATCATTCAAATTTGTGCGGTTTATCAGCTTGATTCGAAAAGTTCAACGAATTGGGAAAGACAAAGGTTGTCACGAGATGTTTGTACTCGAGTCAACGTCTGGGAAACTTTGCAACAAGTTATTGACATTTGTCATTGCCCAAGTTCAGGTTTGTTAAGATTTTTCATTGATAAATGATTCAGCTTGCCACAATCGTTTCTACTGTTGTCTTATCAAGCTTTTCGAGTGCATGAAAACTCGACGTCCTTGACATGCAAAACATGATTTCTTAGCTTGCGTGACCAATTTTCTTGTAATCATTTAGAGTATGAAAATGCCGCCCCCCCATTTGTTGACGCGAGTCAACATTGCAAAGTATTTGCACACAATGAAAGAGCGCACAATTTGATTCGACGTTTGAAATTGCAAAATTCTGAACTCAAACATCCAAACGTTGCTTTCTAGTTGAGAACATGACGAGAAAGTGGTCACAACTAAGGTGAATTGTAACTTCAAGAAAATGACTCCACACGTGTCGTCGATCCATTGGCCGAGTTTTATTGCTGAAAAAAAGCAAGAGCTAATGCAAAGTGCGTTGGGTTTTCTCGTTAACCTATAAATTAAGAAGTTTCAATAGAAAAAAATTCAGTTTCTTACTAAAATTCTACCAATAAACACAGCAAAATGGATGAAAGTGTTTATTTCGTTACAGTTTCAAGAGGTTGGAGTTTTGTGTTGAAAGGTCTTAATCCTTACAAAGAAGTAGAGGGAAAAGTGAGGCTGACGAGTTTGTTAGTTTTTGTGTTGCTTAGTTTGAAAAATAAGAAATAACAAGAATTATCCACAGCCATAAAGCTCTTTTGGTGCTGCATTGGTCGCTGCTGTTATTCATCGTCATTTACATCGGTAAAACTATCAGCAGCTATCACGATCCTGAAGTGTTTGAGCTAATTGCAGTTGCAAGTGCGTAGTATTTTACTTTTTCCATTCTAAGTTATATGAATAATTGTCGCACTTAGTTTGCGATTTCCGCAACATCTTGTATCAAATCTCTCTCATGTTGTGGATTTCGAAGCTTAAAGATCTTCAGGAGAGGATCCTGGCGGACAGGTGAAGAAATGATTGAAGCAAATTAGACCTACAAATTCACCATAAACTGGTTTAAATTTTATTTCAACAGAGACTCCATGCGACAGTTTCCCGAGCGATGGGCATTGACATTGCGCTACTGCAAAAACGAATTTTGGATTTGCACGATTTTAGTTTCGTTTGCGGCGTTTTCAATTTTCGTTGCTCCGGCCTGCGTGCTTTTCTTTCAAGTTAATAGAAATCAGTTGCCTCTGAACTTTCAAATATTTTTCCTTCCCTTCGGTGATGACATTTCTATCAACTGGCTCTTGAACTTTTATTATCAGTGTGCAGAATTTGCTTATTTGGGAACTTTCTACTTGATCTTTATGCCCACGATTCTACTGCTGATGAACCATACGTGTTGGAGCTTTGACAACTTGATCATTCTAGTCAAACAGCTGCAATCGACAATCGAAGAGCACGAGCACGATGATCAACCGGCGGAAATAATCAAGAAACAATTGAAATATATAATCGACGAGAGCTTGCACTGCATGAGCTGGCGAGACAAACTTCAAGACTTTTTCGAGTTGATTGTTCTGGCAGAATTCACATTGCTTTCTTTCGTTTTCTGCATGTTTCTATACTCGATTTTCCAAAATCCCCAATCGTCGATTGCAAGTTTAATAGGAATAGTAGTTACTTTCACTCAACTGTTTGTCTACTGCTGGATGGGAACTCGCGTAATCAACAGGTACGAGACACTATCTGCTGAGATCTATGAAGTCAAATGGTACTTGTTGAAGCCATCGCAGCAAAAAGACATTCAATTGATCCTCATCATGGCACAAAACCTGAAAGGCTTCAATGGCATTTTCAAAGAGGTCAACATGGAAACATTCAAATCCGTCAGTCAAGTAGTTATTATATAAGCGAATTACATTCAATTTCTCTTCACAGATCTTACAGTTCACGTACACGCTCCTAACTTTCCTGCGATCAACGCAATAATAAGATACGAGTTGAATTAGTCACAAGTGCAACATTTAAGTTTATCGATTCACAAAATTGGGAAACTGGAAACAGCCAATGAGGTCAACGCTCACAAGGATTAACCTTGATGAAGCTGTTCGCATTAATCGCTCGCCTGTGGAGTCGTGTAGATTAATTTAGTCGAAAAGAGGATCAACCTCAGCTCTCGGATGCTCTCAAGCCCGCTCACCTTCAAGCTTATTTTTCAATTGAGGTTTAAGGTAGGCAATTTATTTTTCGTCTTAATTCGAACGCCACTCACTCCACAACCGCTTGCAATTATTTATGTTGTGCAGATGGTCGTCGCTCGCTTCTTCGTCTCGCTCCGATTCTACTTCTGCAAATTAAAAAGTTGTCTGCGAACGCGACTTACTTCTAATAGGAAGCAATCCGAGCCGAGATTAAACACATGCGGCTACGAGGATTTCAATTCCATTTCCTCATTTGCAACGACAAACAGCGGCAGAGATTCCGCCAGCGAAAAAATCATCAAAATAAATCATCAGCGAGTTAACGGCGGCAGTGTTAATTGTTTTTTGTGTTGATTTTCATCCGCCCGAAGTGCCACAAAAATATTTTCGCGGCAAAAACTCCCGAGCGAACAATGAGGCGAAAAGATTAAACGTGCGAGCACTGAAAGAGCTTCGCATATCAATTGACAGCAATAAAAAATCTGTTCGGGATTTATTGAATTTAGAGAACTTTAGTCAGTCGATTGGAGCTTCGATGGTCGCAGTCGATGTTCTCTACGACTGCAAACCAGCAGAATGAACCGGCAAGGGTAGAAAAACGAACATTCACAGATCAATAATCGTATTCTCGCACCAGAATCTGCTTGTAACACAAACGAAATCTCGTTTTTGCTGCGCCGGGGGAAAATCTCCATATGTCGCACCCGGCGTTAAACCCAACAGCAAGTCGATAAAAAGTGACAATCGATTTCTGGTTTGTTCATCAGCTTAATTTCCGAAAGAGAAAATTTAAAAGAAAACTTTAACTCGATTATGCAGAAAGATTTAAAATTGCGGGAAAGTCAAGGAGCGACTCTATTCATTAAGTTAATCCGCTGTAGTTTATTCTGTCTCCTGTCGTAGTAATTAAGTTAAACCCGACATAAATCTCTTCGCACCACATGCAGTCGTCTGCAGTGTGGAAAAGTTTGGAAATTTTTGAACGTTGGATGTTGTTGAGCAATAAATGAAAAGTCATTTGAGAGATTTGATGTATCAATTCAAGTCAAATTCAATGCAATGCAGCAATGGTTGAGGTCGTCAACTTGAGGCAGAGAAAGTGTTCATTGAAAGTTTATGGGAGCTTTTATTTTGTAGCCGCTCATCGAATCCACAAGCTTTCCTATCAAATGATTGACTTGCATATCCAGCGAACTGTAAATTTCTAATTAAATCTTAAATTGAGCTTTCGGTTCAATGATTAGTCGCCTTTCGGCATAGCTCAGGCAGCTATCGCAATTGACTTCATAAGCGCCACCCAAAAGTTTCTCGAAGCAACCAAAAACAATTCATCATCACAGCTCCTTCTCATAGCTACAACTTCATTTGCTTTTCAAATGAAGTCGTCGCTTAAATGAGAGAGCATAGGAAGACCGAGGAACTCGGTGCTGAAATTTATGAAGTCATCGTTGTTGCGCTGGATGTGCTGCGAATGGCAAAATATGTGTCGCTGAAAGGGAGAAATATTCTCGAAATGCTTTTTCCATTAACATTTTTTCACGTTCTGGAGCCATAAATTTAAAATTTCTGCTCGAGCTTCGGGATGAAAATTCAGCTACCACACTCGTTTTCCCGACGAGACAATTTTCTCACATGCTGTAATGTGCTCGACGCTTTGCAGAAGTCGCAAGCGTGTCATTTAAGTGATGAGTCGAGTTGCAACGAACCAAACCTTACAAAAAATTCATTAAGCAAATTTGTTTGCTCTTTTGTCGGTAAAAACAATTTGAATGTTTCATGTTCGAGTGAGGCCGCAAAAAGTTTGTTGGTGATCAACGCATTGCAAAAATTAATTTGTATTTAATTCGAATCACTGCTGAGGGTTGACAGCGTTTCGAATTCATTAGCAGAATGTTTCCAGTGTCAGCTCTGCCCCAGAGTGATTGAATGGCCGACCTAGGGAATCGGATGAATCCTCTGCAGCAGCTGCGTCGCTATTTATCATAACAAACTAGACACATCAGCACAATCTCACTCCCCCGTTTGTAAGTCGCATGTTTTGCCATAAAGACTTTCGTTGCCGTCGGCGCAAAGGTTAAACACATGACTTGCAAAATATTAAAGTCGTCTCATAATTTATGATTTATGGCCTAGCATTCATTGAACGAGAGACGACAGTTTCGCTTCACAGTTGTCAGCAAGTTTCTCCTGTTCAAGTGTCGACGGATCGAAGCTTGCCCTCCTTTCAGTCAAGCTAGACAAAGTTCTGGCTCGCCCAATCGCATTCAATTAGCATCTGTTCCTTTGCCACTGTTCTTTAGCCTCTTGCATGAGAAACAGTTTAAACTCGAGCGACATAAAAAAGAGATAAAAACTTTTCCCGTTGTGTCTAAGTTTCTTCCATAAAATTAGATGAAAGGGAAGAGGGAGACAAGCTTCCTCGCCTTGAACGGAGTTGCTGAAGGACAATATAAATCTATTTTCTCTTCCGCAATATAAACGACATGTAATTTAATTTCCGCTTCCACAAACATCTCTAATAGCTTTTTAATATTTCTTTCTCTCTTTCTCCTCTTTGTGACCTCGCCAGTCTATTTCGGGTCAGAGGAAACCTAATTTTCTGGGGCTTAAATGTATTTACAATTCACAAACTTCTATCAACCATCGAGTGATGAAGCCTTTTTCTGCATGACCGGACTTGAGTTATTGTGAGTTTAACGGAAGTCGACTTGAATTTATCAAAGTGCTTTTAACATTCGCTTCGGTCAAGATGTTGAAGTTTTCCACTCGGTCTAAACTTTGGCGGAAACATCCACAGCGGCACAGATGCAATTCTTTCTGAATTGATTTCTGATTTCATCTTCAATCACAAAGTCCTAACACGTTCATCGGATTCAATCAATTCGGTATCTCGACTCACGAGGACGTGACAGTGAACAGTTTTAAAAATCTTTATCGTCATGCGTCCCTTTCTAAATGACACGTTTTGTATCGAAAAGAATAAGGGGAAATCGCTTTCAAATGAAGTCGGATCCTTCCCACAACTCAACCCATCACCATTTGCTTCCTTGAACATGTCGGAAGACGGAAAGTATCGAGATCTTGTTGACAAAATAATAAATCATAATGTGAAGTATTATTGACATGTCTATTAGCTGCTCTCACCTCAAAGCCTTCGCTTCGACGGAGTGTTGGCATTTGCGGCGCAAGACATCAAGCTACGACATGAAGATAAATGACATTAAGCTTCTCCTCGTCGCTCAGAGATTTTATTCCCCGCTTTTTGCTCTCGTGTTTTCCTCGAGTTCAATGATGCAATTTCCAGATTGAATATTATTCATGACGCTTTCAAGGGAAAAACGAGCGATTGCAGTCTCCTCCGACAAGAGTCGCTTGTTATGAATATGAAAGCTGAAAATACTTCATTGGAAAATCGGATTATTTTCGATTCACAATGCAATTTATGGTTGGCTGCTTCACAATGCTAAACTGGAACTTTGTTGTTGTCGCGATATTTACGAGGCGTTATGGAAAGTGTCTGATAGTATAGCGGGCTCATTGTAGTTTGGAACGCTCTTTAGTTACTCAGTTTATACATTTGCAAGTATTCATCGCGATCATAGCAGACCCTTAAGCCCGCTTCCCAAGGCATTTCCCCCATCCGCGGCTCTGAAACTGATAAAAATTTCAACTCGGAAGAATTCATGACACACACGCGTCTTCCAACTTCCTGAACGCTTCTTAAACTCCCACACAAATATTTGTTTCCTTTCTTCGTCTCGCAGTCAAACACTCGATACCAAATATTTACCATCCGAGAGATTTTCCCCCGCAGCGTTTTCTTTTCTTTGAACAGCTTCAGGAATAACACGAGGCATTTCATTGCTTCCCTTCACCACCAAAGCGTTTACGATCCCACAAGGGATAAATCTGTTATGACTAACGTTAAGTCACTTAACGAATTAAGGTTTAGATCCACAAAAATCACGAAAATAATTAGCTGATCCTGATTGATTTGGTCAAAGAAAAAAATCAATACAATCTTAATAAGAGTATCCGGGAAATCCATTAACAGTTAATGATTAACTCTAAGCTCGAGCTCGCAGACTGGAAGCGATGAGTCAAAATCAGTGACACAATAAAACGATCGCGATAAGATGCGCATTTTCTGCTCGAAGCCTTTCCACTATCATTGACTAAAAAAGTAGATAACGTGAGTTTTATCGTGAATCGCCGTAAACAAATATTAGTCTCGGCTCGTCTCTCAATCGATCGAAACGTGTGCGGATAAAATGGGAGAAATTACTGATTGGGTAGATTTTAATCAGAAGCATAAGCCGCAGAGCAATGCGGTCGCAGGTGGAGTAATTGTGATGCTAGTGAGTGGAATCCAGATTGGTTGGATCTTCAACAATGAGCTGGCGCTCTTTCCATGGGCTAGAGGACACACGCAGCTTCAACTGATTATTGCTTACACATCATTTTACGTCGCTGCACTTGCTGGTCTCTACATGGCAGTGATAACGATTGAACGTCTTACGAAGACAAACATTTACGTGAGTCTTGTCGATGCGAAAGACATTGCGACATTTTCTTATCAGACTTCTGACGATTTCAGTTCTCGGCATTGACGTTTGCGTTCTTTGGCTCCTTCACTCTTATCTCAATGCCGAGAAGCCTTTACGTCGTGATTGTAGCACGAGCTCTGGTGGGCTTCTCTCACGGCTACGCTTATCTTACAGCGATGGTTCATGCTTCCGAAATTATGACACAAAAGCTTCGTGGTCTAACCATCGCCACGATAAACATGTGCATCGTCAGTTCGATTTTCATATGCGGAGCCCTGACAACGACTGCGGATCATGAGAAGCATGGATTCGGCGCGATGCAATGGATGGGAATTGTCGGCATCCTTTGCAGTGTCTTAGGTGAGACATTTGCTTTTAATTCGTCTGAACTAATTAATAAAATCTGTATCTGTCTTAGGCTTTGTGTTTGTTTCAGTTTACACACGCGAGTCGCCTGTCACGCTTATGCGACAGAAGCGATTCGATCAAGCAGCGCAAATGATGATTCGACTTAGAAACGAATCCACCGAAACGTGGAGTATCAAGAACGAATACAACGAACTAAAAGCAATGGTCGAAGAAGACGAAGAGAGTTCGACTAACATCTTCCAGCATCCAAACCTTAGGCCGTTGCTTCTCATCACATTACTGAAAATAGGATCCGTGCTTGCGTTTAACTACAGCGCGAATGTAATTCGATTGAAGTATGCGTCGATGTTCGTGACCGAAGATGGCAAGAGTTTTGCTGTGATGGCTCTGATGGGTTTGCGACTGACGGGCTGCATGATAACTCTCTTCACCATCGATGCTAAAGGTAGACGACCGCACTTCCTGATTTCTTTTGGCGGGACCTCACTTATCATGATTGTCACGGGAATCATCACTGCATACAACTCGTCGAACAGCGTCGGCTGGTTTGTTGGACTGCTGCACCTCTGTTTTGAGTTTGCCAGCGGAATAGGAATCGGCATGATCGCAGATGTTTACGCGGCTGAAGCTTTCAACACAGTCAGGAAGCCGAACTCGATAGCATTCACCACTGCCGTTGAGTTCTCGCTACAGGCCATCATCATCGCAATTACCTTCAACGCTTCATCTTCAACCAGCTTCAACTGGATCTACTTGGTCTGCTCAGGAATTTTGATACTCGCCATCATGGTCTTTCTTCACAGAGAACTTCCCGAAACTGCCAAGATGTCGATCCGCCAAAGCCGAACAGAGTTCTCAAAGAACGGCGAGATTGTCTTCTCCGGCAGCAAAAACCCTGTCCAGACCATCACGTTTAGCTAGAAGCCTCGAAGTTAATACATTAGTCCGAAATCTGTTATCAATGAGTTATCTGAAATGTTGATTAAAAATATCTTATCAAGTTTCTAGTAAACAAACATCAGTTTGAGTTCAGTTTTCGCACGCAGCGCTTCGCTAAATATCGAAATGAATTTGTGGGACTGGATTGATCTATCTCACCAGAACAAACCACAGGGCAATGCCGTCTCTGGTGGAATTATGTTTATGGCAGCGAGTGGACTACAAATCGGTTGGATTTTTAACAACGAGTTGATGAACCTTCCGTGGAGAGATAACAGATCAAACCTCTTGGTGATCGTCACCTACGTTTTGTTTTATATTGCTGCAGTCGCTGGATTGTTCATCGGTAGTCTCATCGTCGATCGAGTCTCGAAAAAAATTATCTATGTGAGTTAATTTGAGGGTAAACTTGACAGTTTAGTCTTATCACGCGTGTGACATTTTCAGCTTTCTGCGTTGACGCTTGCACTGCTCGGTTCGCTTGCTCTTATCTTTATGCCGAATAATCTGTACTTGACAATGGCGTCTAGAGCTCTCGTCGGTTTCGGACACGGCGTTTCTTATCTCACCGCTCTGATTCACGCTTCCGAGATTATGACACAGCGGTTGCGTGGGATGATCATTGCGAGCATGAACGTGCTAGTCGTAACGTCGATGATGATTGGTGGGGTGCTTGTGATGCATGAAGATCAGGAAGCAAACGCTCTCGGTGCTTTGCAATGGAAAGGAATCATCAGTGCGGCTTTCTGCATTCTTGGAATGATCTTGGTTCCCATCTTCACTCGTGAATCGCCAGTCACGCTGGTCCGAGAGAGAAAATATAATGAAGCGTTGCTCGTGATGGTGCGACTAAGAAGACATGCAAGTGAAACGACCGCAGTTAGAAGCGAGTTCGAGGAAATTCGATCAATGGTCGAGGAAGACGAATCGTCGACGAAGGATCTTTTCGATGAGCAAAACTTGTATCCGCTTCAGTTGATTATTCTGTTGAAAGTTGGGTCCGTTCTTGCGTTTAACTACTGCGTGAACATCATTCGTTTAAAATACGCAACGCTGTTTATTGATGAGAACGATTACGATCACGCTGTGATGACTCTTATGATAATTCGAATGTTGGGCTGCACAGTGACGATCTTCACCATCGATAACATCGGCCGACGAGCGCACTTCATCGTTTCCTACGGAGGATCTTCGATCCTTTTACTTGCGATGGCGGTTCTCGTCGCTTTTGATTCGTCCTTAAATCACTGGATCATTGGAATTGTTCAGCTTGTCTTTGAGTTCCTGAGTGGACTCGGAATCGGAATGATCTCAAGCGTTTATGCTGCTGAAGCCTTCAACACGGTCAAAAAACCTAACTCGATTGCATTCGCTTCATCGGTTGAGATGATGCTTCAAGCTGTAATAATTGCTGTGACTTTCAACTTCATTCCCTCAGATAATTTCGATTGGATTTATCTTTCGATTGCTGGAGCTCTTCTAGTCGTTATCACAATTTATCTTTTTACAAAACTTCCGGAAACTGCGAAGAAGTCAATTCGCCAAACGAGAACAGATTTTACAAAATCGGGCGACAAAACAAATTCGTTTCAAATTCCGCCTAATTAGAACTAAGGAAACTATGCTGTAACTTATTGAAATTGTTCATCAAAGTAATTCATCACAATCGTATGACCTCAAATTTAGATATCGTTACGACATTTAGGCCCCAGAAAATTAGGTTTCCTCTCACCCGAAATAGACTGGCGAGGTCGCAAAGAGGAGACAGTGAGAAAGAAATATTAAAAAGCTACATATTAGAGATGTTTGTGGAAGCGGAAATTGAATTACATGCGGAAGAGAAAATAGATTTATATTGTCCTTCAGCAACTCCGTCCAAGGCGAGGAAGCTTGTCTTTTATCTAATTTTATGGAAGAAACTTAGACACAACGGAAAAAGTTTTTATCTCTTTTTTATGTCGCTCGAGTTTAAACTGTTTCTCATGCAAGAGGCTAAAGAACAGTGGCAAGGAACAGATGCTAATTGAATGTGATTGGGTGGCATTGAAATTTGGCGTCGCTACGTTTAATAAAAATTGTTACCACAATCGACCACCATCGAGTGTTACTGACTCATACGAATTATAAACAACAACATCAACGAAACCTTTGCTTCGTTTCCATGACGAAAGTATTTTTTGTTTTGTTTGTCCGAGCAAACAAGTTTCAAGTCTGATCAAATTAGTTTAAGTGAAGATGAAGTCGATCCGAAATGCTCCAGGCAAGCTGCCTTACTACAAACTAGACAAAGAGTACGAGCCACACACCGTGCCAACGTTTCAAAGCCGTAGAACACTGGCCAATCATGTTCGAGACAATATGCTCTGCTCAGGTCGCCGCTCTTACTACCAACGAGTGATTTATCTAGCTAAGCATAAAACTGTTATCGAGCCCCACAAGATCAAGGAGCCGTTCAACCGAATCATTAAAGAAATCTACAAGTACCCGACTGATGATTATCTCGGCGGGCTTCTCATCGGCCACGACATGTACTCATTGCACATGCTAGAAGGTAAGAAGAGCGCGTTGAAATGAATTTATTGAACGCTTGCACAAATGTTTTATTGCAGGCAGCGACGAGTTGATTGGAAAGTACTTCCAACATCTTTCAAAGACAGCTGACGAACTGTTTGAGAACTCGCGCGTTGTTCTTGTTTACAACAACATTAACCAACGCTTCCTTGAGAAAATTGTCTGGCGTCTCGCCAACCTTCCGGAAGCAGCGGACACTGACGTTAGCGGAAGTACCGAGCAGAACATCTCAACGTTTCTCAAGAAAATGTATTATTTGTTTAAGAAAATCCGTGAGGAAGAATCGGACGAGGATGCGACATTCAAGTCATATTACTTGACCTCTGACCTAGAGGAGTGGACGCCAGACGAGAGCTTGATGGATGCTGTCCTTAATGTCGACGACCTGCAGACAATTCAGCAGTTCGCGAGCATCTACGGCGACTGCGCATCGATCTTGACGTTTGAGGAAACTCTTTGGCCAGTCGCACACGATCACATTCCGCCTAACGTCTTCGGTTTCGGAAAATACGACGTCAACTTGACTTTAGACAAGAGTTCCAAATGATTTTTCATTGAAAAACTGGAAGTATCTAATAAAATTGTCGTTCTCAACTTATTTCGTTCTTGAAACTTCAAATACTGTTCACAATTCGTGTAAACGACGCTTCTTGTTCCGCTCACCTGAGACAAAAAGCGTCTGAAAACTTCACAAAAAATATTTTTATTTGCCTCAGCTCGAACAATTTCATCAATAATTAAAATGAAATCTCATTTCTAAATCATATTTTGAGTACACTGCCGACAAATTTTCCCACAGCTTCATTAATGCAGTGACGAGTCGACGTTATACCTGCGGTTAAGCTTAGCAATACGATTGTTAGAATCTTCAATGGCGCACCCAGAAGTTCATTGACAACTTCCGCCAATACTTTCGTCTGTTTGATATGATATTATATCAATGAGCTAGTTCTCAAATTTCAACTTACCAAGCAAATAGGATTGATTCCACATTTTTTACATTCCTTGAGCTTATCCCCAAGAGGTGAGAAAACGTCGCGAAAGTTTTGCTTTAAAGCTTCTCCGATCTCTTTGTAGTTTTTTGCACACTTCTCAACCTGAAGCGAAATATTATCGATTGTGGCATCATCGATCGTTACATCAGCAGCAATTTCGGTTTGCGCTGATGTGGCAGCGACGAAAACTGCGAAAGCGACTAAGAGTAGTTTCATCTTTCAAGATCTTGAACTTGTCGGGTAGAATTGATAAACTGATGAAATCGACTGGAGCCAGGCTTGTTTTATAGTCTTATTTCTGGTGTAACTGAGTATTGAGCCCAACTGTTTTGTAAATCGAATACGTGAGACCATGTGATCATAAATTCGACAAGTTTCAACTATAGATATCAATTTATTTTATCGATTTTGAAATCGTTACACTTTGGAAATCCTTCGGGCACTGTCATCACTTTCGCCATGTCCTCAACCTCACCAACTTGAAATATAAGAGCCATGCCTGGAGGAAGAATTTAATTAATTTCAGGAGTTGTTGGTGAAGCGATTGGGTTTACCTGTTGTCAGATGCCAATCTGGTTAAAACGTTTGTTGGGTAATTTGCAATATTAATCGATAGATTTTGGAATTTCATCGTGCACAAGAATGTTCTTACCGAAATGGCAATGGAAAAGCCAGAAGCCCGGATTGTCCGCTCTAAACCGCAACCTAACGTAGCCGGGATAAGGCAGCACAACGGTGTCCTTGTACGGCGGGTTCCTTACTGAGACGTTGGGGATTCCATCTTTGCGCACGACACCAGGAATCGGTTTTCCGTCGAACACTCCCATGTCTACAAGGGCAAGTAAAAGACGTCAGCAGCTACAAACGTCAGCTTTTGTGTTTATTCAGCCGATCATCTTACCTAAAATGTGGAATTTGTGGCCGTGGAGATGAATTGGGTGCGCAATTTGGTCGTCAACGTTGACTACGATAAGCTCCACGTTCGAGTTGAGCTCCAATTTGATCCTGTGGACACATCGACAGGCAGTTAGGAACTTGTTATCGAAGCAATGCTGTCCGGCTGTGCTGTTCTCGTTACAGAACATCGACTCTTCGATGCTCTCTGGTTGCGTTAGAAGCGGGAACGTTGGATATTTCAGCGTTATGTTGTTAAACGTTCCGATGCTGTTAAAATCCGTCCTCGAGGTTTCGACTGAAAAATAATTGCGAAACTTGAGTTGTTTCAATTGCGAAACTTTGGACACGAAAACTCACAGCTCAAGCGATAATAGTTTCCGTCCTTGCTCAACGTCTCATCTAAAATTGTCGGCGAATCGAGGAAAAGATAAACTTTCTTGTCTGGCGGCGTATCAAGCAAACTGTCATCGGATTCATAAGCGTCCAACCTTAGAATTGGAATGTCTTTCACTTTCGGCATCGGCGAGTTGAAGACTCTGGTCTCAGAGAAGCTTTCGTTCGACAGCCTCGGCGGGAGGTTTGCTGTGAACGCAACTTTCGTATCAGCTGCCATCCGGAATTCCTCGCCGTATCGCAAGATTGCGAAAGCTTCGATCTGCGTCCGACATGGCATCATCGTTTTTACGCGAATCCAATAATCTTTCGGGGGCTTGTCCGCGTTCAGAACAAAGTCGAATCTCTCTCCGTTGACCGAAAAAAGCGAGTCGATTGTGAATGGTTCGACGTGGCTTATCTCTGTTGCAATAAGCGTCATATTGTGATCTTCAATTTGAAGCATGAATGGGCAAACGTTGAATCCCGAGTTGATAAAGCGAAAGCGATAACGTTTGCTAGGCTGCACGTTGAAAACCGTCCATGGAGCAAACATAAATGACTCAGAGGTTGTCTGATCAGCGATAAGGAAATAGAGAAGTTAAACGCAATCACAAAATTTGATGGTTCATCTCACATTGAAGTAGCGACCGTGGCCGTTGATGAGAATACTTTGTGTCAAAACGGAGCGCGAAATGACGCCGGGGAAATCTTCTTCTGCGAGGTGATGCATCCAATCCTCTGCCGAGATTAAATGCTCGGGGAGATCGAAGTCATAGAGATGTCTGTTGGGGTTGAGGTCATCATGTGCTCGGATGATAAGAGCGCCTTGTACTCCGTTTGCTTTCTGATGGCCAGCATGAGCGTGATAGAAATGAGTTCCAGGATCGTCCGCGTGGAACGCGTAGCGGAATCTCGTGCCGAATGCAATCGGGCATTGAGTGACGTATGGAACGCCGTCCATGAACTGAGTTCGCAGTTGTCGAATGCCATGCCAATGAATCGACGTCGCAACGCCCTCCGCTTCGTTTGTGAGATCAACAACGATGATATCATCTTGGCAGACGTGAATCGAAGGCCCAGGCAACTGAAAGTTGATTGCTAAGAAGCTGCGACTCACGCCGTCAGCTAGCACGCAATTTTCATCCAAACAAGCTTCTAGGTTTCCAGCAGAACAATTTGTGCAAGCGCCTCCGAGCGTTTGAAAGTATTTCAGCATAAAGTGGAACCGACAAACTTTTCTGTCGTTTGGCTTACACACGCGATTACACTTTGCCCCACTCACAGCATCCTTTAAACTATAACTCTGATCATGGTCGATGATCGTAAGATAATTATCGAGATATGACTTAGCTAAGAACGGAAACTGAAGGAATCCAAATGACAAACTCAGCCAGCAAATTAGCTGAATCAGAACGAGGAACTTCATCTTCTGATTGCCGCGAGTAGACTGATAATCATTAAGAGAATCCCGAAAAACAAGCAACTCGCTGATAAACTCTAAACTCTTATGAGCGAAGTGTCGAGCACTCATTTGATTCAGAACTCTGAGAATTATTTGGGTTTTGGAATCGCCAGGATTTCAAACAAGTCTTTAATAGAACAAACGGTTTACAATCTTGTGCTTATGTTAGTTGTTGGCATGGAGGGCTAAGTTGAGAATCTTTGAGTTAATTCGTTGGCAGTTGTTAGGCGGCGATCACATTTCGTCATTCGCCTTCCAACCGTAGTTCTTCTTGTCTTTCTTCTTCCCGTTGAACTTGTCGCGCTCCTTTCCGTTCTTCGGTTGATTTTGATGGCTGTTGACTGGTGGACAGTAGCAAGCATTTTGCTGTGCGTCGAGGTAAGCTTTGCATCCCATGGTCATGGTTCCAGTGAAGAGCAGCTTGGAAGCGGCTTTGCAGCCTTTGATTAATATTTCCCCAGCTGGGCCCTTCTCGAACGTATCACAGTATTTGTAGAGACATCGTTTGAAGTCTAAGTCACAAAGTTCTTTGTCGCTGTTGCATGTATCGTAGCAAATGTCATGAGCCTCGCAGCAGCGAGCCATCTCAGGCGCCGGAAGATACTCAGTGTCAATCTTCATTCCGAGAGAGCCGCAGCCGTCGAACGTGGGAACATGAAGCTTGTTCTTTGTTGGATGTTGACCTGTAGGTTTAGGATTACGATTTATAAAGAAGTCGAATGATTTCCATTGGATTTCTCACCTCCAGGACAACTGAAAACGCAGTTTTCATCGATTGCGGAATCGAAAATCTCGTGGACAGTTTTGAACTTCTTCGAGACAGTGATGAAGTTCTTGAAGACATCGCCGAATATTATCTCTGCGCTGAGCACTGCGTCACGAAGAGATGTGATTATCGAGCTTCCATATCCGGAATAACAATAGCCGACAAACGTGAGAATATAAACCAGAACTTTCATGTAAGGAATTCTCATCTTTCACAGCTTAATTCACTTTGCCTTTGCATTTAAGATAAACTCTGCAATCTCACAAATTATTTCGGCATGAAACTTTCGTCAGAGACTTCTGATTGGACCACGAAAACTTAATTTTCTTATTTCACAATGCGCGAGAACGAAAATATCGAGCAGCTGATCACCAACACACACAAACTAATTCGAAACGAAACGACCGTTACAACTAATTGAAAGCTTCGCTACAACTAATTGAAAGCTCCCAATCAATTTGATCTGATTAACCCAAAGCGAATCAAAACAATAAATGCATCACGGTCATTGCATTCAAAGTTCCCCCGTCACTCAACTGTGAATGCTCAATTTCCACGTGTCGCTTTATTTGGTCCGGAAAATCAGATTTTAATGAACATTCCACAAATCAATTAGCCCCGTCGATGTTCATTAAAACATTTGACCGGCATTTTGCGGGCGAATGAATTTCAAACTGTCACATCGTGGCCTGTGAAATCGATGCCGTTGCGTTCAAAGCGGTCGACTCCCCCGATTCATCACAATGTTCTGCTTTCCATCCAATCTTATTCAGCAACTTTTTCTCATGGCAAACAGCAATCTTTCCTCTGTCGAAGGGAGAAAATTGCATTTAAAACGAAATCTATTATCTCTTAATAAAAACACTAGAGTTGCACAATGAGAACGACAGCGATGATGTTGCTCCGAGCAGTCGACTCGACTGTTTTCGCATTGAGACGAGAACTTTTGCGAGTTGAATTCAATAAAGCTTATTGATTCGCCAACAGTTTTCTTTGCTGTCATTGGAAGGATTCGTCAATTTGGTCTGAAATATTTGAAAGCTCAAAGAAGCTTTTAAAAGCTCGAGTGAACTAATGGCCGATATGAAAGGTCTGAATGATTGAAGGAGGTGTCAGACACTTCGGTGACACTGGGCGATGAAGTTAGTATTTTCAGCTTAGACGGAATTGACGTTCTCGTCCCCACAAATTCGATTTTTAAGGAAAATGTTTTTCCTTTTTCGTCTGAGAAGCTCCCGAAGATGATGCAACGATGATAAAAATGAGGAATTGTATTGAATCAATTCTGCGTTTTTCATGCTTCAACACTTTATTACATTTCAACTTCGATGAATCATTTTGTGGATTGGCTTTCTTGTTTGGATTTCGAGTTTCGCTTCCTCCATTTGAGAAATTGATTCTTTGTAAATCTCATTCGACGAGTAATTTTTCATTTACCAAACACTGACTGCTCCTCGTACACAGTCGAGCTTATTTATGGAATTAAGGTCTGTTGGAGCTTGCGATGTAAGTAATCTTGCCCGTTCCTTCGCCATCCAATTATTTTCTTGTGGAAATCCTTGTTCAAATGCACAAACGAAAATTGCCAACTAATAAAAAGCATTTTATAACGTTACACAGCCAGCACGAGCATGAGAAGAGAAGCAATGGGGTGAGAGTGAGACTACTTGCTTCTGTTTCCAATGGCCAGTTTATGTTTCATGCATCGACGGTCGATGTAACGACATTTTAGATTTATGGTTTATTAACATGTCAAGTGCAACTATCGACTTAATTGGAGAATTGAGAAACGTTTACTGCAGTCGATGCCAGTTGCTCGAAGAACTCAATCGGTATTTCACTCACAGGTTTACCTGAATAATTTTGAATAACTCGAGAGATTCGATTAAATTTTCTAATCCTTTTCCTGTCGGCGGATCATGGATTGAATAATATTTTATGCTCAAGCATATCAAGGGTTGAATGGAAATGTTCAAGAGATGAGCGAGCTGAATGCAAACGAGTTTTAAATATTGGTTGATTACTTTGTAATGCGCTCGACTTATTTCACTGCGTTAATGACTTAACGAAAACAATTGTAAAAACTTTTGTTGTTCTCTTCTTTCTGTAATGAGATTAATTTGCATCAACTACCTGCATCGCATAACGTTGTCTCTCGTTACTCAAGTAAAACCGGAAAGCTGCCTCATTCATCAAGTTTCAATGCAGTCTCGTTTTGTCTCGTTAACAACAAAGCTTTTCTTATAAAGAACTGCTTTTCATTCTCGATAATTGTTCCCAATCTCTTCTGTACTCATTCCATGAGAGCTGGTTCTTCTGTTCACGTCACTAGCTACGCTTCAAGGTTAGGGAAACCAGAATTTAACTGTCTAGTAATACCAGAAAATGAAAACTGCTCAGCCTTTCTTAAATCTTACGTGTTCACGAGATCAAAAAAAGATTAAACGGGAGGTTTTAAGTAGTTTTCCTGATGCCAAGCGCCAACCCTTCCAGCCGCTCCAGGAAAAATTGAATCATTAAAACTTCATTCTTCATCTCGATAATAATAAAGCAGTGGGAAATTATCCGACTGCATTTTCACGTCGAAGCTTCTGTTCACCGCAACACAAAGCGAGCGAAAGTCTTTTCGCTAGCGCAAAATTCTCGCGCTCGAATTTATTTTGTACGTGAAGAAATTTCCACCCTCGAAAAATATTTTTCGCTCCATTTAATTTTCCATTCATTAAACATCCAAATGGAAAAACTTGCGCCCCATCCAAATGGAACTTGTTGAATGAAACGAAACGTGACGGAGGAATTCTCTCTGAGAAAGTTCCAATCAACATCTCAATTTCGATCGCAGCACGTACATCCGAGCAGGAATTTCGGAAACCCGAGTTTTTATTTCCCAGCGAGAGCTGTTGATTTCACTGCTTGTTTGTTGTCGGAATTGGAAGCTTCCGGCTTGTATTTAAAGTTAGTGTCGAGAGCTCTCCTTGTGGCTTTGAGCCAAATTAAATTAACAAAAGTTCCTTTGCAGTTTAACCGTAAATCTGGTTGTGAGATGAATGGATCCAAGTCTCATTGTTGACGCTCGCTCGTCTGATAGAGAAACCACGAAACAAACTGCATGAAAGCTTCCAACGAGAAAGCTTTCGGGAAAATCAATGGTAGAATTTTCAGCTCGTTCCGCCTCGACTGCATTCTTTCTACGAGGGCAACGGGGCGTGAAAACGACTGAAAGTAATTCATTAATCATCTCGAGTTGGCAATTTGCAGTCGTGGTAATGAGGTTTCGGTGAAATGTTTTGATGGGTAACTTGAAAGCTTTGAAATATCCTGAGATTTCCAGAAAAGCTTTTGAACTTTTACGTTGCATTTGAATCCTGAAATATATTTAAGGAAATTTGATTTCTCTTTTGTAAATTCGATCCTTAGTGAAATTCGTTCTGCTAAAACAGCAACTGCAGTCGTAGAAATTTTCTGCGACATTTTCTAGTTTTACGAAGAAGTTTGCTAATCCTTTTAAGCTTCGAATCATTCCCAGCCATTCGCCTTGTTCCTCCTGCCGAGAACGTTTTTCCGCTCTATCTATGCGGATCCACTTGCGAGACTTAGAGCTAAGCACACTGAATAAACTTTTCCTGTTCCACGACGTTAATTTCGTTTTAATTTGAATTAGCTCGCAAGACTATCAGGCGGAAAAGCAATTCATTAAGCAACATAACGCCTTTGGTGTCGCTTCGTATTTCGCGCCTTGTCAGATAAATGGAAAAGCAAATTGATTTCCCACAAGGGTGGAAATTTTATTAAAAAGTTTCAACTTTAGCGCTGGTTAGCCTTCGACCTGTCGGCACTGCGATCGAGTCTCGTCTCGTCGCGGCTAACAAAGCCCAACTTAAATTTAAATACAAAAGTTAAAATTAATCTCTTTAGTTCCGATCTCTTTAGTTCTACACAGCTACGACTCGACTTGTATGCTGTTCATGTTCTCCTCGCCGTTTTTTCCTGGTAGTTTTGGTTTAATCTGAAGGCGGAAAGGGATGATAGGATGGGGAGAAAAAACAAAGCAGTATAATGATCATGTCGTCAAGCTGCGATAAAAACTCAAACATACCGTGAAGCACTTAATGCCAAAGTGTTGGCACATTTCCGTGACGATGCTATAGCCGTAATGGAAATGTAAAACGCTGTAGACCATTAGTTGCGAGTAGAGAATCCATTTCTCAGCGGTGAATGGAAGTGGAGGAAGACCGAGCGCTTGATACGGGACGATGCAGATTAACGTCGCGATTGAGTAGAGCGTCAACTGGAAGTTCCAACCATCGCAGACAGTATCAGACATTTGTGCAACTATAAGACGACACTGAATGCGAAAGAATTTCATTTGCTAACGGAACGACGAAGGAAAAACTTTCTTACGCTGAAGTTGGAGAAAATCGTTCCGGTAATCATGAAGAACACTCGAGGGTCGTAAGACAGGATCTGGTTGGGCGAGAAATACGCCCAGCTGGTCGAGATAACAAACAACGCAATCAACGGGTAGAGCGGCTTTGCAGCCTCATAAAAGTTTCGCATCTGGCCAGTCTTGTCTCGATAGGATCTAAAACGGAAATTGTTCGGATGACTCAGACAGTTGCGACCCAAAGGCAAACCCTCCAACCACCGAGCATTCAACTAGTTCGCTTACTTGTAAATGTTCCACGCGATGACGGTGTGGCTGGTAAGAACGCCAGATGTGTAGAGCGTTATTTCGGTCCATAACGTTGGCGTCACTCCAAAAATCGGAGTTGTATAAAACCTCGGGCCAAGCACGTAAGCGCCTAGCAATGCAAGCGCGCATCCCCACATAACCAGGTCGTACGCCCAAGGCAGGAACATTATTTTCGTGTTATACTTTTCGAAGTGCGAAAGCTAAAACGAGACAATTTAAGTTCGTCACCCAAGCCGCTCTCGCTCAATTACTCACATAGAAGTTTAAATAGACGCAGAACGTCAGGAATTGCATTCGCATGACAGGGAAATCGTTTTGACCGAAGAGACTAAACAGATAAATCATGATGAAGAGACTGCTATAGCTGTCGAGGCCGTGATCGAACAATTCCCCGAGCGGCGTCGACGTGCCCGTTCTCCTTGCCTGCTTGCCATCGATTCCATCGAGCGTGTAGGCCACAAACACGTTTATGCTCATTAGCAGAAAGACCCATCGAGGAATCGGGTTTTCAATTTGTGTGGCAGCCAGAAAGTCGTAGTCGTAAAAGGCTATCAGGAGATAGTTGAACACGGTGAGCATAAAGCCGGAAAAGGTGAGAAGATTAGGTGCGACCCACAAAGGGAAAAGCTATAAAGTTTCATGATTAACCAAGTGACAGAGTTCGAGGTGATGAGTTGACCAACCTGCACGCACCAGTTCCAGAATGGATGCATGACATATTTACTCAGCCAGCTCGTATCAATGCTGTTGTACTGCAAACACATAAGCGACAATTATCGATTCGACCGATGACGAATAATAAACAGGAACACAACAACATCAACTGATGATAAGGGCTCGGATGATGCATTTTTACGGCGTTCTCCACCCGGCCGTTATCAGCCGCGAGGAATTTTAAATAAAAATATTCTCGCGCGACAAACAGCGAGAGTGTGAATGCGAATGAGGGCATTGGACGACATCGGAAGAAGAGAAAACGTAAAATTATCAATTAAAGGGTGAACTCTGAACTGTCAGTCGCTTTGGGGAAGTGCGACACGTCAAAGGCTGAATAGAGAATCAAGTGGAGTTAAGGAGAATGAGATGTTGTTGAATAAGCTTTGAAAGCTTTCGATCAAAAGCTCTCCGAGAGGACAAATCAATCTCATCTGGTCAGCCTTTAAACTAATGAACGTCACCGATCATTGATCACTTCACATTTCTTTCACCGCCGACGCAAATTTAACCAATTGCCCGACTAACCTTGTACTTGTCAAAGCCAGCAAGCACGTCCTTGCTCAAATATTTTGTGTTCCACATGGTTTTTGCGATTCAAAATAACCCGATCGTAATTATTGACCTTCTCGGTTGAAGATCCGTCTTGAAACTGAGCGGGAAGCTGATCGACTATGGGATGAGATCGGCCTTATCAGTCGGAGAGCAAAACGCCTGAGAAGAATTGACTTCTCGTTGCGTTATCAATGACACAGTAATCGAACGAAGCGAGCGAGCTTTCTCAACAAAGAGTTCGTTCCAGTCGCGTGGACGGAAAAGATTCATTGAGATTCCGAATTCCTCTAAATTAACTCGCAAACGATTTCTTTGTTATTGCGACAATTTATTTCGTCGGAAATCCTTTAAATCGGAGGAAATATTTTACGACGTTTCAAGTGCTCGCTTCGCCGCTAGCAAATATTTCGATTAAAACTTTCCAGCGAGAACTCCTTCGACTAAATCTAATTTATTTCTCAGTCGCGGGATTTAATTGGTTCTAATTGAAACACAATCTTTCTTCGCGAGCTTTGGGGAGCAGCTGGAGTGACGGGTTTGTGAAACGGAGAATTAGAGGCCAAAGAGCTTTCAGATCGTTCGACGAAACTTGCGACTTTTCCCAAATCCTGCAAACGAAAGATTATTAGGATATTTCCGTCAAATTTGCCACCCTCCGCCACCCTGCGATGAAATTTGTTTCTGCGATAATTTACAGCGATTTGTCGAGCTAATTTACGAACGAATTCCAATTTAATTAGTCGAATGACTGAGGGGGTTGAGTCAACTGGAAAGAATTATTCGCATTCATTCAGCCGAGAAGGAAAATCGATGGAAATCTTTCTCACTTGAGTCAGCTACACACTCGGTTCGAATATGCAAATGCTGGATATTCAATTTCAATTTAAACGCTTTCCGATTCATAGAGAGAGAGAAAGGAAAGTTATCAGCAAGATTACAGGCGGGCGGGGTGAGGAGAAGTGAAATTGATAAAGATAAATGGAAATTCATTTCATTGAAAAACAATCTGGAATTACCGAGAAGAAACAAAAGGCTCGAGCGGAGGAAGCGAGAGGAGGGAATGACTTAAGTTTCTATTAACTTTGTTTTTATCACTCTTTCTGTTTTCGAAAAAAACAATAAAATTGATCCGGCAATAAATCAGCGCGAGAACAAAAGGAAAAGTTTCATGTTACGAAGGGAAATTACTTTGCAATAAAATTGTGCGAGTGGAAAATCGAGCGAAGTAAGACACGAAAAGTGGAGGAGTTGGCCATCACCACAAACTTTCTGGTAATACCACAGACAATCTCAATAAACGTCAGAAGTTATCGAACGCTCAAGCTTCGAAAATAGTGAAATATATTTCTGTTTTATCTAATTTTGGAACGACAGTGAGAGTTTTTAGATGTCACAAAATTTCACCGGATTGTCAACGATTTATTCGACTGTTGAAGGTCTTGGCAGCTCGCCCATATCAACCACTAGATCATTGAGTAAAAGGGGAGACTTGAAATAACGCGTGAGATCAAAAGCATCTTATCTCAACCGCCTAATACCTCTCAAGGCTGCGATACGAATGGCGTCATACCATCCTTAAGTGGTAATCAAGCTCCTTTACAACCGTCACCAAGCAGATTCTTAAAAGCTTGACAACACTTCCGCGAGAGAACTCAATACTCCGTCATCATCGACATCGTCGGAAGGAAAACTTTTGCCATACAAGACTAAAGTTCCGAGCTCTTATGAAACTTTTTATGTTCCGTCGAGTTTCGACGCTTTTCTTTCCTTCACACTTGAAACTTAATTATCCGAGAGAAAACTTGCTTTCTTCAGCTGCAGCTCTTGACATCAGATACAACATGATTTCTCACACCGCTCGAGTGTTTCTATTGTGCCAACTTTGCCGTCGAGTTCAACTGGTGATGAGGGCGGAAGTCGACTGCTCTATTAATGAACTTTGAGAGCATCTGGCGGCGAAATGAAAAATTGGCATCGCAGTTCTCAGACGACTCCCTCCGCCTCCTGGCAGACTGCGAACCTTCCCAGAGCACAACACAAAATCCGCTTTCACACCTTTTTACAGTCAATAACTTTTATGAAGTCCCATGATAAATTTCCATCCCTTCGACCGCAAAAGTCATAAATGTTTTGCCGTTCGCTTTTCACTGCGAAATCAATCCCGAGCAGCACTTAATGTGCCGCATCAAAGTCCCTTCCGCTCCCTTAGTTTGCTATTTTTACCAGCTCCATGAGAGATCCTTCGTTAAGTGGAAGCGATTGATTCTGTTTGCATTTTAATTAGATTCGAGCTCCATCGTAATTCGATTGAAACGTTCCCCCAACAATCGAATCAAATTGTAATGCAATCGCTGGAAAATCTTTTATTCATGAGCGCCAATTAAACTCCTCAAGCATTCATGAACTGCCGATGAACATTTCAGCGATGTTTCAACTCTAGAAAACGAGCTTGTTGGCAGTCGAGGAGCTTGCGTCGCTTGCTGGTGAGATACTGCCGAGATTTTGATTCCGAACCAAATAGGAGGGACAAACTTTGAACTTGAAGCTTTGCGCATGTTCTGGTTCTGTCAGGGGAAGTTTCTTCTCTAGCGCGGCATGATCATGGTCAGCCCTTAACCGACTTGGCATGCTGGAACTGTAATTGAATTCATAGCGCTCTACAAAAGCTTGATGCAAGCTTTAAAGCTTGTCAATCCTTGGCCTTGCGAGCTTAAAAGCTCTTCAAAGCTTTTGAAGATTAACAAGGCTGTAAAGCGACAGGTCTAGCCAATAAAAACCAACTTATTTTTATTCATTAAGTCGTGCAGTTGCTGCACTGATTTTATTTCAACCAGACGACTCAGGATTTGGATAACAAGTAAAATTAGCGAATTTTTTGGAGACTAAACGCGGGACTTCATCGAGCTTAATGATGGTGGCCATCCTTCTTCTGGAAGCGAAGTCCACAGTAGCCGCAAGCGTGAGATCCGGGCTTGTCCAAGTTGATGTAAACCTTCGGATGTCCTAAGTGTTCGTCGCCTCCAGTGCAGAAGACAACTCGCTCGGTGCTCTCAATGATCGGCTGCTCGGCGATCAGGTCGATAGCCCAGTTCTTATTCACGATCTTGGCTGCGTTCTCAAAGCGGACATTTCTGTAATCATCCTTGTCGTACGTCTAAAAGCGATGTAAACAAAATGTTATTCAATCAAATTGCAACAACAACGAATTGATTTCCTTACCTGGCCCGTGTGAGTGACTTCTTTGCCTTTATGCTCTGCACGCAGAGCTCCGGAGGCTTGCGTGGTAATCAATCTAGCGTTGCGCCAGTAGCTCAGCTGTGGCAAGCTGGCGAATTTCCTGATACAAGACATTTTCCGAAAAATTACTCGCGAAACTGAAACTTTTCTGCGTCAATTTTCGCTTCTTCCTTTCGCATCTCTTGCCGTTTGCGTCATTCGCGTTTGCGTCACAAAGTTTATTTTTATTTTTTTTCCTTCAGAAAATTCAAAGTAAAATGGAAAATCCTTTCTGGAAGAAGTTCTTCGACACAAATTCTGGTGAGAACAAGGACAAGAAAGGGTGAGAGAGCGAGTGCAATCAATAGATATCACAGTTGCTAAGTTTTCGACGATGTTTAGGGAGAAGGGCAGCAATTTCAAAAAGTTCGAGTACTCAGACGACGATGATGACTTTGATCTCGAGGATTTGTTCAGCGAAATCCACGGCAACACCTTCGACTTTGGTGTCTTCCCACCTGGGATATTGAAGCAGTTCCAAGACGTTTTGAGAGCGATGCAGGATGTCGACGAGGAGCCCGACAACGGCCAACGGCATAAGACGTTTGAGGACAAGTACAATGAATTTCGTCAGAAGAGTGACAAAGACCTTGATGGACAGCTCTATGCCGACCAACTAGACACCTTGCTCAAAAGAATTTCGCCTGAATTGATGCCGAAAGACTTAACACCAACCAAAGCGCCAGTCCAGCAAAAGAAGAAACTGCTGGACGAAGACAAGATCATGGACATAATTCACGGAACTTACCGCGAGGAAGTCGTCCCTGTCAAGCCTCGCAAGCGGCAAGCAGCACCGAAAATCCCAGCATCCGCAGCGCCTCATCACTTCGGTGGGCTTCCTCCCTTCGACTTCCCCACCAGCTCAGGACGAACCTGGGCCAAGACTGTCATCTCAATCCGCAAGCAAGACGGCTCGTTTGAGACCAGAAAGATGGAGCGAGCACCAGACGGTCAGACGGTAACAACAATAACAAAGACAGACTCCGACGGATTGTCATCCACTCGAACATTCACGGGAGATGAAAGCAAGCAGATTGTGGCGTCGACGCCCGTCAACGCCAACCACGACGAGCGCAACTTAATACTATGCGATGGCTACAAGATCCCGTGCTTGTGGTGAGGTATCCATGTTGTTATCTGATGCTATATTCTTTTTGTGATAAGAGTGAAATGTTTTAGGCAGAAATAAAACGACGAAAGTCTTTGTCCTTAATCAAGAAAATCCTTTTCTTTTATTACATGAAATCGTATGTAGTGTTTAAGTTGATTATCAGGATTGCAGCTGTCAGCTTCTTACAAAATCTTAAGTTTGTGATCGAAATAAATCCAAAATTTTCCTGTTGTCACCTCCGCAATATCTCAAACTAAATTTAACGTTGACGCTGACAGAATACATCAAACAATTTTATCTCAAATGCTCAAGGTTTCCTTCTAATCGATCGGGAAGTGAATTTTAAAACGAAAAGATTTCAATTGTGAAAAGTTTACTTAAATCTAGTAAAACTGATCCGCTCGGTTGACGCGGAGAAATGTTGATGAGAAGAGAATTTGTGTCCACTTGTTTAGCTGTTTATCGTCCTTCGACTGTTGACAGAAAAAGCTTGAATTAGTTGGGAACGTTCGAGATATTTTGTTGAACTTACTGTAAGAGCTGAGATCAATTTCGTCAGGGAGCTCGGTGATGTTGACGTCGAAGCGGTCTTGGACGTTATTCAAAGTCTTGGCGTCGTTCTCATCCGAAACGAAGGTGATAGCAAGACCTTTGGTACCGAAACGACCAGCACGGGCGACGCGATGCAAGTAGGTGTCTGAATCCTCGGGCATGTCGTAGTTGAAGACGATGTTGACTCGCTCAATGTCCATGCCACGTCCGAAAAGGTTTGTGGCGACGAGAATACGCTGTTGGAAGATGCAGCTTGTTAGTCTTGCTCTAATTCTCTTTCGTGTTCAATTTCTCACCTTCTGGAAATCCTTGAACTGCTGATACTTTGCCAAACGTTCCTCTTGGGCCATTCCACGGTGAATTGCGATTGCGGGGAAGTTCTGATCGGTCAAAAGGGTCGCCAAAGCTTCGCAGCGCTGCACCGATTTGACAAAGATGACAACCTGATTGAATTCGAGGACATCCAGCAACTCGAAAAGCTTTTTGTTCTTCTCGTTCTCCTTCAACTTGACGTAGTGCTGTTGCAAGCCGTGCAGGGTTAGCTTCGTTTCATCGTCGACGTAAACTTCCATCGGCTGTTGGAGAGAAAGGAATCGAAATAAGTTGAAAGTCTCGTGAATGTTTTCAGTAATGAGAGAGACGAGAGACTGCGCGATGGGAATTGCTGTTTTCTTTTGTAGGTACCATCAACTGGTAGGCTTTTTAAAGTCTCCAAGTCAGACGGCATCGTCCTTAATGGAAGCCAAGTAGTCCGAGCGACTGTAAAAAGCGAAAAGTAAAGTTATTGTCGAAAGTTCAATCGGTTTCAAAGTTGCATCATCACCATCACTGCAGATGCTGATGAACTTCTGTCCAGGATCGACTCTGATGATTTCGTTCGACTTTACAGCTTCAACCCAACTTAATTATTTCCCCTTTTTATGCAACGCGAGAATCTCTGGGTGGCGATTTCTATCATATTATCGGGTGTCGTATTAGTTCTTGTATTATCGTGTGGACATGGACTCATATTAGTTTCTCACTATTATTCTTGGCTTTTCTTATTCCAGAGACTTTGCTATTCAATTCTTTTCCTGAAGCCTTCCATCGCGAGGAAAGTTTCTCATCCCCCGTTACGTGAAAATAAGTTTGGAACGCGATAATTTACATCTTGCATGAACTTCTTGCAAATCGGGCGGATTTCTTTGCTGAGCGTGGCGGAGAACATCATGACTTGTTTGCCGTGCGGCGTGCTGCGGAAAATTTCTTGCACGTCTTTACGCATATCTGTAAAGAGATAACAATGTTTTCGGGTTAGAAACTTTCTCGTTATCGAATCGACGATTGAGATGAGCTAGACTTGATCAGTTTGAACCCATCTCTGGGTCCAGTTAAGACAAATAATCATGGGTAAATCATATGTCCCTATCTATGGGTATCATCATTGAAAAGTAAACTTCAGCTCGCGTTCTTCTACGCTCAACTTACCCAATTGCTCCAACATTTTATCGCACTCGTCGAGGATGAAATGTTTCAAGTTCTTCAAGTTGAGTTTCTTGTTGCGGATGAGAGCGAGAACGCGACCGGGCGTGCCGACAACGATATGCGGTGTCATTGTTTTCAACGTCTCCTCGTCCTTCTGGATTGGCATGCCGCCGAAGAACACAGCGACTTTAACGCTCGACATGTATTTGCTGAAGCGCTCATACTCTTTGCTGATCTGGAAAGCGAGCTCGCGAGTATGACACATGACCAAGACGTATACATGGTTCTCGGTCGGTTCGATCTGCTGCAGCGTGGCGAGAACGAAGACAGCTGTCTTTCCCATGCCAGACTTGGCCTGGCAGAGGATGTCCATGCCAAGAACGGCTTGTGGAATGCACTCGTGTTGGACTGAAATAGAAAATGCAGCTTCGTTAGTATTAAGTTTGAACAAGTTTCAATTTCAGTTGAAAGTGTAAACAGTTTAACTGTAACCATCAAAGTGTTTGCTCGAGTGTTTGTGATGTGTGACGTCAGAAAATTGTTTTTTCCTGATACGTTTCATAAGATGACGCTGTTAAAAGCGCTAGACTATTTTCGGTAAAGCACCGAACTAGAATGCTTTGATTTGAGGCTATGAAGATTGAAATATAGAGCAAATTTCAGGCGTCACAGCGTTGACCTCTTAAGCTTATCTCTTTCATGATTTCGTCATGTTAGGGAAACGAATTTCTCACCTGCAGAAGGATGCTCGAAGCCGCAATCGACGATGGCCCTCAAGATCTCTGGTTTCAACAGGAAGTCACGGAAACCGGAACTGTGAATGGAGACGTAGGTTCCCTTGACGTCTTTTTTCTCGCCGGCTTCTGCGACAACCTGATCGGTTTGCTCTTCATCCTCGTAGTCTAAAAGATCGTCGTTATCGGCCATTGTTTCTGTCGTGTTTGTTTTACGTTGCAGCTGCAAATGAGCGAGGAAAAAGCGATTAATTTAACAGAAGCACATTTTTCTTTAAGGAGTGAGAGAGAGCGAGATACCGCCGACTTGAATTGACTTTTTAGCTATGAAATTCACGATTTTTCCACTCACAATGAATCAATTACAATTACTAAGCGGCTTAACTACAGAATTGAAGTACTTTCAAGTCGGAATGCGAACTATAAATGAATTAAATTGAGAACTTACGATAAGCTTGGTGATTCTTCGCGTCTTTGCGTTTCGCTTCTTTTATCTTCGCGTCTTTCATTTAGTGAAGCGAAACATTTCGCTTCTTTTATTCAGTGAAGCAAAGTTCCCGATCCAAAAGTAAATCATTAATTTTAACAACTTCTCTCGAGTTTACATCGGTCGAATCGCAGTTTTCCTGCTCATTAAAACGCGTAGCTACAGCCGAAGTGAAGATCATCGCGTTGGGAGCGACGCATCATTGTGGAAAATTTGAAAGTGTTGTGAAATTGTAAGAAAATTGGAAAACAACAACAAAATCGTTAATTAATATTTTATTCCTCCCGCGACGGCTCTGAATCTCACGATTGTCAATTATTCACTGCAGTACGCTATCGGCAAACTGCTCCTCTGCCTGTAATAATGAAACGAATCCATGTTTGAGGTGAAACCTGTTGTTGCTACATGGTGGCGATTAAATTTAGTTTTCGCTCGACATCCTCATTAAAACTGCGACTCATTCATATCTCATTGTTATCATTAAAAGCTTTGTGGTTCCCCGGAAAGCTTCAAGTACAAGCAGTGATTGTAAACTCTTTCCGATGAGCGCTTAAGCCAATAGATCGAAGCTCCATCATTGTGGTCTAAGCATTGCAAGGTTGAGCAGCTGAAACTAATTAGAAATCAATCAGAACTTCTCGATGACAAAGAAAAGTCGTATAAAGTAAGGCACGTTGAAAGTATCGATAAGGAGAAAAAGGTGGACGAGTGTCGCCAAGATCCAGTCAGGGTGGAAACTAAGATAAGATAACGAAAGTTACTGTAAAACGAAAACATTCTATTCGGTTTAGCGAAACCTTCTGATGCTCTAAAAGCCATTCAAGCGGTGGATTGTTGGAATGATGATGATCATGCAAACAGGGCTGCGTGTTGGAGATTTTCGCGTTTATCTCGACCTTGAAAATGTAAAGTGTCTCTGTAGCTTCTCTGGTTTGTTTTGTATTTAAACGAGAGCCTCGCGCGATTTCTATTAATAAAAGCCGTCGTGCACTCTGCTGTTTTTAAGAGGAAAAGGCAGAGTGGAACGAACGTCAACGTGATCCGTCAATTAGATTTGACTCTAATGACTGTTAATTCTGCTTCAACACAGGCATAATGACGATTAACGTTTGAGGAAGAAACAGCGCTCGAGTTATATAATAAAGTCTCAAGAGATGGCGGAGTCATCCTCGAGGACTACAGCGAATCAAGGTTTCCATCAGCTATCCATCACAAGTAAGCTTTCAAGTCTTCACCTCGCTTTTCTCTTGACCTCTTCTCTCTTGCAGTCGAACATGCATCGCTACGAAGCCACTCGTTCTTGAAGCCAAACCCTTACGTTGAGCTCTCAATCGATGCAAATCCAGCGAGGAAAACTGAGATCCAGAAGAACACATATCTACCGAAATGGAACGACACCTTCACAGTTCTTGTGACACCAACGTCGATCCTTCAGTTCCGCGTCTACGATCATTCCAGTTTCCGAAAGGATTCGCTAATGGGCGAGCAGACAGTGCATTTGTCGCAAATCTTGCAGCACTACAACGGACGCTGCGAAAATCTTGAACTTGTGATGGATTTGTTGTACGATTCAAAGTCGGAGAACCGACAGATGAAAAATGGCGAACTTGTGGCGGTTCTGAATGGCCTGAAGATAGACATGTCAACGGTAGTTGTGCAAAACGGATCGACATATCCTGAAGCCGTCCAGAATGGAAGTTCGGTCAGGAGCTCCGTGCTGAATGGAGGAATCAGATCAAGAATGCGATTGAGAGGAACGAATGGAGCTGTTTCACAAGCAACAAATGGAGTTCCACCGCCTGCGTCACCAGCGAATCTGATATCGCTGCCTTCAAACGGGTCAGTAGCAAGCATTCAAAGTCCAACTGGAGCTGTACGAAGATCCAGTGGGATCAACTGGGATCAAGTAGCAGCAGCACCAGCGAATCCACCGCCCAACCATCAGCGACTTGCACCAGCTTATTCAAATCCAATGGACCCGTCACAGACAGCAGAAGCGATAGCAGCTGGCGAAGCCATCCCGAACGGTGATGCTAATGGGGACGCTGATGATGAACCGTTGCCGGCTGGATGGGAGAGACGAACTGATCCGTACGGACGTCGCTACTATGTTGACCACAACACACGATCTACTTATTGGGAGAAACCTTCTCCACTGCCACCGGGCTGGGAGATCAGACGAGATCCAAGAGGACGAGTCTATTACGTCGATCACAACACGAGAACAACCACATGGCAACGACCAAACAGCGAACGATTGATGCACTTCCAGCATTGGCAAGGGCAGCGAGCTCATGTTATGTCACAGGGAAATCAACGATTCTTATATCCACAACACGCGCAAGCGAGCAACACGACACAAGCGCCTGCACAAGAAGACGACGTCGATGGACTTGGAGCTTTACCTGATGGATGGGAAAAACGCGTTCAGCCGGATAACCGAGTATACTTTGTAAACCACAAGAACAGAACAACGCAATGGGAAGATCCGCGCACTCAAGGGCAAGAGGTCAGTTTAATGGGCGAGGGGCCGCTGCCTGCTGGATGGGAAATCCGTTACACAGCCACAGGCGAAAGATTCTTTGTCGATCACAACACGCGACGAACGACTTTCGAAGATCCTCGACCTGGTGCACCAAAAGGAGCTAAAGGAGTTTACGGAGTACCTCGAGCATACGAGCGGAGTTTCCGGTGGAAATTGAGTCAGTTCCGTTACCTTTGCCAGTCCAACGCCTTACCATCTCACATAAAAATCACGCTAACACGACAGACACTCTTCGAAGACTCGTACCATCAAATCATGCGACTGCCAGCTTACGAGCTCCGGCGGAGACTCTACATCATTTTCCGCGGCGAAGAAGGTCTCGACTACGGTGGCGTGAGCCGTGAATGGTTCTTCCTTCTCTCTCACGAAGTGCTAAACCCGATGTACTGCTTGTTCGAATACGCCAACAAGTCGAACTACTCGCTCCAGATCAACCCGGCCAGCTACGTCAATCCCGACCATCTGCAATATTTCAAGTTCATCGGTCGTTTCATCGCCATGGCTTTGTACCACGGCCGGTTTATCTACAGCGGTTTCACTATGCCGTTCTACAAGCGAATGCTTAACAAAAAGTTGACAACCAAAGACATTGAATCGATTGACCCTGAGTTTTATAATTCGCTGATTTGGGTACGCGACAATAACATCGATGAGTGCGGGCTCGAGCTTTGGTTCAGCGTCGACTTCGAGGTGCTTGGCCAGATCATTCATCACGAGCTAAAGGACAATGGTGATAAAGAGAAAGTCTCAGAGGAAAACAAGGAAGAGTATTTGAGTCTTATGACTGAGTGGAGAATGACTCGAGGCATCGAAGAGCAAACGAAAACCTTCCTCGAAGGGTTCAACGAAGTCGTACCGCTCGAGTGGCTCAAGTATTTCGATGAGCGAGAGCTCGAGCTGATGTTGTGCGGAATGCAAGAGATTGACGTTGATGACTGGCAACGCAACTCGATTTATCGTCACTACAATAGAAATAGCAAGCAAGTGCTGTGGTTCTGGCAGGTGAGTTTCATTTGAAGCACTTTGTAACGTCTTAATAACTTATCTCTATTTCAGTTTGTCCGCGAAACTGACAACGAAAAGCGAGCGAGACTTCTCCAGTTTGTTACGGGAACGTGTCGAGTTCCTGTTGGTGGATTCGCTGAGCTGATGGGATCGAATGGTCCGCAGCGGTTCTGCATTGAAAAAGTTGGCAAAGACACTTGGTTACCTCGTTCTCACACATGCTTTAACAGATTAGGTGAGTTGTGTTTGCATTTACAAGCCTCGCTTCTGTACTAATGCTTCGTTATCATCCATAGACTTGCCGCCTTACAAAAGCTACGATCAGCTAGTCGAGAAGCTGAACTACGCAATCGAAGAGACAGAAGGATTCGGTCAAGAGTGAATGATTCAAGATCGTATGCAGTTTAAAATTCCTATTAATTTTATTGACGACGTAAAGAAGTTTGGTTGCTCTCGAAGAGATCTTTGCAATCGAGGGCGGTAGCAGAGTCGCTGTTGTCTAGTTGTTCATTAGTGGGTTGCGTGATCGCTGCTGCTCTCGATCGCCTTTGATCTTCTCGAGCTGCGAAACGGTTTGGGTCACGAAATCATTTCCTGGTAATCAGGCACGTCAAATTCAAAATGTTATTGCGAAATAATTAGCAAATCATCAAATACACAAACGCAACCAAAATCAAGCCACACACACACACACACACACACTCAGATTTAAAGGATAAATTTTAAAGGATTTATTGAGCGATAGCAGAACGTTATATTTTTCTAAGAATATTTTTCGCGGGGATGGAAAGTTATGCGAGGTATCTTTGCTGTTATCAAGGCGAAACTTTCAACTAGGACTAAATTAAAGTGAAGATCGGCAGACCCACAAGGCGCTCGTGTCCATTTACTGTTCGTTTGGAGAAAGCTTTATTTGTTAGCGACGAACCGAAAGCTTCAGAAAAGCTCTCGGATGTTCCTCGTCACAATTGGATTGATTCCAACATGAAGTGGTCGCTTTAAAATTCGTAGAACTTTATATAAAATAGTTGGAACTCTCTTCTACTTAGAACTTTTTTTTAAAAAAAAACTTAAATTGGACAACAAAATCGATTGTGGGATTTCCAGCCTCAACCTCAGTCGATGATACATAAGCTGGATCGGGAACAACTTGAGTGCAAATCAAGGCGAGCAATCGCTGATCAAAAATGGTTTAAAATTACGAGTGGGGAGAAAACTATTTTGTAGAACGAAAATAATTAGTGAAGTTATCGAAAATTGTAAATAAACTTAATTCAACCCAGTGAATGAGAAGCTTTTCACTTTGAAATAATTTCAGATTAATCGCAGCAAACAAATCGTGGAGAGGTCCGAGCTTTGCCATTGAGTTCTCTCGTTCCAATCAGTTTAACGTTTTAAATTAAAAGTTCAGCAATGGTCGCATTCGCATCCGTCGCTATTGGAACCCTCGCGCATCTCGTGATAAGCGACTCGTCAACCTCTGGTTCAGATTTGATGATTCTGGCCTCAGCTGCGTTGATGATGGGAAACGTCAAGATCTTTCAGAAAATCCCTCGCAAATGCTCAAAGGTTTTCATGTCAGTCGAGTCGGTGATTTGCTTCCTCTCGATTTATTTTTGGACGCGAGTCATTTGGAAGCGAGTGGAACGCGTCTTCCAGTTCATGGCTGACAAAGCCAGCAGCGACGGCAAAGCTGCAGTTCTTGAACAGATCCCAAGCATCATAGCATGCCTGATCTTCCTGTACACGCTCAACGCAACGAAGAAACCACAAATTATGAAAGTTGTCAGAATCCTAACGGACATGACAGCGAGCGCTGTCGGTGTCATGAAACGATGGATAAAGAGATTGATGAAAACAGTAAAGGGGAAGCAGATAGTAGCTTCTCAAGAAGTGTGTAGAAACAGGAATCCCAGCCCAGTTATTCGTAGTCCGCCGACGCCTTCACCAACTCGTCAGCGATCACCAAGTCCTTGTTGTCCAAGTCCAAACCGCCAAAGATCGCCAACCCGCCGCCGCTCCACTAGAGTTAGGACAAGAAGCTCACGTCTTCAAAACTACGAATGCTGACCAGTCCAAACAGTATTTTCTATAATTTACGAGTAAAATGATTTTTCACATCCGGAATAAAAATAATCCAAAATAGTTTAACGGTCTTTTCAAATTCAAAATTTGATTTTTTCTTCAAAAAAGTCCTCAGCATCGCTCTGCTTCGTAAATTAAAGATTTAACACAAAATATAAGTGAAAACCTACGAAAAATCATCAGGAAACAATGAAGAAACACGTAGTAAGTAGCTAGAATGTAAAGATTCATCGAATTTCATACTAAATACTCGTTTTTATCGCTTCAACTAGAGCTCATTCGATCTTCGCGATCGACTGAATGAAAAACGAGGAATATCAACGCCTCCTCAGGTCTGCGCAGTCTGCCGTCGCGTTTCCTTCTTGAAATGCATGGATTGCGACACAATTTACTGCAGTGCTACCTGTCAAATCAAGGTAATTCGTCTCATTTATCGGTAAAAAAATACATTGAGGTTATCAACTTTGCATTAGGACTGGGATAAACATCAAATGACTCATCATGACAACTTTCCAATGGGCCCTTCGTCGAGCGTCACTCCACGATCAAGTCGTTCCACACCGTTGGCTGCAACTCGACCAGCAATGTCCGTCCAAGGTCGATTGCAAGTTGCGGTTAACAAACCAGTGTCCGATGTTTTCTACCAGAAGATTGGAATTTCAGGCGAAGCCAAGAAGGAAAACACTGCTCCACCAGATGATCAACATATGCCCAAGTTAGTGCAGCAGCAAATGCAGCCAGGAACTCTTCGCGTAACTACATCTGAAGCATCTGACAAGTTTAAGAATCAATCACCGCATTCAACTCCTGACCAGCCTTTGATTAAGTTTGAGAAAGCTCCAGCTGTATTCATAAAGCCTGAGAAAGCTCCAACTGCAACTGAAAACCTGATCGAACAAGCCATTCGCAAGATGAGCTCCAATCGAATGTTTAAGCGTTACGTCAAATTCCAAACAGACAGAATGGACAAGAACGGCTTCAGCTTTGTCATCATCTCGGCTATTGATCATAACGATAGCGGAGTTGTCTTCTGGGTGCAACCTTACGAATTCAACCAAATGTACGGAAACTACAAGAAGAGTCTGAACGACTTCTACAGCGAAGAACATTTGCCTGTTATCGAGTTCAATCAAGTCTCGAAATTTAAGAGCCACATGGTCATGGCAATGATTAACGGCGCCTGGTGTCGAGCTCAAATAACAAGCATTACAGAACCAGACGTAGTCGGGTTGGAGGACATCGACTCAGGAATGAAAACAATCGCCACAAGTCGCAACCAATTGAAAATCCCAGGAGATTCCGAGATCAACAAGCCAGCGTTTGCCTTTAAGATAATCTTCGAGAACTTGGAAAACACCGATTCGATGTATGTCGGTGACATAGTTAAGTTGCGCGTCACTCATCTCAACCAATTCGGAGCAAGTATGGGAGAAGTTGAACTGAAGAAGGAGGATCAAGATGACGCTGTTGATGATAAAGTCGAGCAAAACACTGAACTAGTTGAACTGGTCAAACCCGAAAGCCAAGTGAAGCCGACTGGCAATGTCAAGAATCCAGAACCTCCGGTAAATGTTCAACCAGTTGGGCTTCCCGTGAATGTCAAGAAGGTTGAGCTTCCGGTCAACGTCAACACAGCTAAGCTGTCGGAGAAGAAACGCTGCCATCTGAAACAACTGCAAGTGAAAAACCCACGCGTCGGACCAGCCATCAAACTTGTGTTCTGCGACGGCTCCCGTCTTGCTTCTGGTAAAATGCATGTCTTTGAATCAACACCGGAGAACTTCAACTTCTACGACAAGCTAACAGAAGAAATTGATGCGTTCGTTAAGACAAACAAGAGTGAACCAGATTACCAACCGAAGCAAGTAGAATTAAGATGAATGAACTGCGCATACTAAAATCGTAATTTCAGGGTTCAAGAATTGGTCCTGGCAAAGTTCATCGACGACGACTCGTTCTACAGAGCTGTTTGTATCAGCACCTCGGAAGACTCAGTCAAGGTTTGCTTCATCGATTACGGCAATGCCTGCGTCGTAAATGTGAAAGACGTCATTCCTATGCCTCCCGAGTTGCTTCACGATGGCTGCTCTCTTCCAGTGTTGGTGAAAATTGCTTCTGGTCGTCCAATCAGTGACATCGATGCCGAGAAAACGAAAGACTTCTTGTTGAAATTGTCTGAATTCACAGCCAAAGTCGAAAAGGTTCCGGTCGGCGCTGCTGGTCCTGATCAGTTTGTCGTCACACTCGATGACTCGCTCATTAAATTCAAGTAGAAGAAGGCGCCAGACGCCGCAACGTTGCTTGAAGTTCAGTTTCTCATTTTCATTGCTTTGATTCAACTCCTGTGACATAATTTTCCCTTAAACTGATGTTGATTTTTCTTTTTTCTGTTGTCATAAGATCTCATAATAAAACGACAATTTGTCACATATCAGAAGTCTTTTCGTTGCTTAGTCATCAGCTGGTAAAAGAGTTGGACGTTCGCAAATTGTAACCGCGATCTTGATAACGTTGAAGGTGACCAACTAATTGCAGTTCGAAGAAGATGGTTGCATACAACGGCTCTTCAATCGAATAAACTTCTTCTGTAGACGACCAGATCTCAATAAGGTTACGCTAATCAATGAGATCCCAGGGTTTCCTTTAATTCTATTTCTAGCAATCGAATAAGCTCGCATGCGACTTCATGTCGTGCGGCTAATTTACAACTTAAGAGCCAGCGATACCTTGAGTTCTCGTCAACCAAAAAACTAATCGTGTCACACCCAGATCAATCTTCGATCTATTTGATAAATAAAGTTTATTAGATCATCGATCGATGGCTGAAATTTCGAAATTCTCAACAACCAATTTTGCTTAATTTTTTCAATGATTTTCTTTTTATTATTTAAATTTTTCAGCATTATAAAATAAAACAAATTGATCTTAGTTGTTTCAGAATCATCGCTCGACGTTGTTCGGCGATTGAGAGGTTGAAACAACTCTCGCAGTTGAAAGCGAACCAACAACTTATCGCTGACACTTTCGTCTCACGTCACAAGGTTCATGTTTCATTTTAATGCATCAATTTTCTGTTTTTTTCATTTTCTGTTTTCTTGTTTTTTGGGGGCTTTGACGATTTTCTTTTTCGCGCGTTCAATTATTTTCTTTTTACAAAGGTTCGACATCATCGGCAGCGGATATTGTTCGTTGACCGCGGAGCTGCGTTCCGAGAAAGACAATAAATTACAAGGGAAAGTGTTTGACGCTTTCGATTGAGAGGAGAGACAAGGATTCGTTTTGCCGGGAGACTTGGTTGTTATCGGGTGGAGGAAACAATTGATTTTATCGTTGGAGCGCACCGTGGATGATGACGAGCTTGATTCGGCTGGAGAGATTTATGACATCGCGATTGGTGGCTTCGTGTCGAGCATTTGCCCGTCGAGTTGAAACTCTTTCGGCACGCGTCGCCAGTTCTGAGCGTCGAAGTAGTAATAAGTTCCTCGCTCGATCGAGCCGCTCTTGTCGTAATGCGTGTTTCCCGGTACTCGCATTATCCACACTTTCTCCTCGATGTGATATCGCCAATCACGTTGATAACTACAAAAAGATTGAGGCTTTTATTAAACGTGATCATTACGCAAAGGAAAGGAAAACTCACAGTTCATTTGCTGCCGCAAGTTGCATCACATCACCGCAGTTGGTGTAGAAGAGAAAGAAGAGCAAATCGTCCTTGTAGTGTTTCATTTTACTCAGCGGCGCGAGCTTGTCACGGATAGAAACGTTGATTAAATACTCGGATGGAACGGGATAGTCGATGTCCTGAGGCCTGTGGAGATTACCATAAATTAGAATAATGCAGAATGAAAGCTTTGTGAAAGCTTGAAAGTTGAGATTAGCTTGCAAATGTTGAAGACTTGCGCTTTATCTCGAACTTCCACTCGTCAAGAGCTTACCTCGCCGGTCCGTCTGAGAAAGGCCCACCGAAGCTTTGATAAAGATTCTCCATGGAATTCAGATTCAGTCCGAGTGCTGTCAGGTCTTGTCCCATCGCCAGTGACACCAGGTTGGGATCCGACTCCGCCGCTCGAATGAATGTCAGCAGTCCAATCATGCCGAATTGATTGTTGACCATCGTTGGTGGGATATTCGTCACGAGTCCGTTGGGGGATGTTTGTACGCCGCGTTTTGCTTTCTCACTCGGCAGGTGGTGATGTCCGCCACCGCTCACCGACTGGTGCCCCGTCACCGTTTCCGATTGCATCATGTCCATGCAGAGATTTGAGCCGATTGAATTTTTATTGTCCATCAAGTTGTTGCCGTCGGGATTCATCATGTTGCCGAGCGACGACATTGGATGATGGTGGTGATGACCGCCCGAGCCGATGACATTGTTCGCTGACATAACCGAGGACGCTGACACTGACGATTGATGTGATTGATTGCCAACGACTGCACTTGAGCCTGAGCCGACTACGCCGGCAAGATTCTCGCTCGTTCCTGGCAGTGCTGGAAAGTCTTCACTTGACATTTGAAATTCCGTTTGTTCCGCCGTAGGCTGCTTCACCATGCCGACTGCAAAGAGAGGAACCTTAGAGAACGCTGCTTCAGCGTCGACGCTCGTCGTCAACGTACCGTAAGGTTTACTTCCGGGGGCTTGCAACACGCTCGAATTGTGGTCGTTCTGTCGTGCATTCGTCAGCGATGGGAACTCACTCATGTCGAGGAGCGTCGGCGGCGTATCGGAGGACGAAAAGACAGATTGGAAATTGTTGATGCCGCCGGTTTGAGATCCGTAGCGACCCGATTGCATAAACGTGCCCATGTTCATCGATCCTGCTCCCAGTCCTCCGGCCATTCTTCGAGTGTTGAAATCGTCTCGTTGCTGCAGCGACGGATTGAACATTCGCCGGTTTCCCATCGGTGGCGCGACGATGTTGCCACCAATCGCTGATAGCTGTCCAGCTCGGTTCGGAGACAGTTGTTGTTGCTGATTCTGTTGTTGCTGCTGGCCCGGTGCCGTTCCATAACTCGAATTACTCACGGGCTGCTGCAGTGACGATTGAAACATTAGCGAGGATGTTGGTGTCACGTTGCCAGAGATTGAATTGCTGGTGAAGCCACTGTTCGTGCTTCGACTAAGCGACGCTGATGGAATTCGTGGTGGCTGTTGAAAGTTGAGATTGGCCATGACCTGAGCGCGAAAAAGAAGAAAACGGAGCATCGTGTCAGTTGCTTTGTTATTGCGATAAGCGGAAACAAAACAAAATTTGGAATTCTGGTTATTCGAGTGGAGAGTTGTGCAAGCTACCGAAGAAATTAGCATAATGGAAATCTTGATCGACGTCTCGCGAGAACTTTCACGCGAATTCGATGGAAATGCGCTTCGCTTTTTCCTCTCTTACATCCTCGTCGCAACGCAGACAGCGGAGAGAGAAAAAACGAAGATGGAACAGAAAGGAAAAATGATCCAGCGACTCGTCCCGATCAAATTTCTGCAATTGCGTGCACTCCACACCTCACTGGAAGTTCATCGTTCGCTTGTAAACTGTTGGCTCACCGTTTTTACTCATAAAACTGCACGCAGGGTCGCCAGAGTCAGGAGAATTTCTTTTGTTGTTGAAGCTCAACTTTTACACAAACTTTATTTTTGTTTCTTTTCACGGCTTTGCGGGACGTAGCGGATGATGTGAATTACGTCGCGATAAACTTTGGTGCTTAAATTAAAGGGATATTGAAGCATAAGTGCGATTGGTTGCGGAATTCAGGATTTTTTTGTGTTTTGAAATTTTTCTGAAGTTTTAGCGAGCCCGTTTGCCTCTTTTGATGCAGAACACAAAAAGACGCAAAGAAAAAAGATGCGAAAGGGGAAATTGATGCGATATTTTGTGTTTTGGTGAAATCATTTAAACTTCTCGTGGATTCAAATGAGCTTAACATTTTGTTCCGAAACGTTTTCAAGTGTCGAATCCGTTGGAAAATTATTTTTTGTTTTTCTAGCTTTTCTCGAGTTGTTTCATGTTTGATTGCAAAATAAAATAACTCAGAGGATTCAGCAAACATTGAGTCACCTAATTCAGATATCAGATATCTGGCAACCAGTAACATTTGACACAATTCTTCCATCATTTCATCGCGCACGACTGACAGAGAACAAACAATTTTCACTTTGTCACCGACAGAGTTAGTTCGTGTTGAATTTTCCTGTGGTTCAAATAATTAAGTTTAGTTCAGAATAAGTATTAAATAAAGCTGCAAGGATGGCTCTCAGCGATGCGGATGTTCAGAAACAGGTGAGATTAAGTCGAAATACGCGAATTACGCAAATCGTGAGAACAGTTCTTGATAACTTTTGGACTTTGGCGATTTGGGGAAATTGCGAGCTTGCAGTGAAGTGAATGAGCCCTTGCAGGATCTCCTTGCTAGCTGCGCATCAGCTGGAATCTTTCTATCTAGCAGAGCTCAGCGAGACTCTGAGAAAACCAAAATTTTCCATCATCTCCGATCCAATCTTCTCTTCTCCTTCGCCTGCCAGTCTCCTGGGACTTCTGAAGCCTTAAAAGCTACCCGCCAAGCATTGCCCCATCGAATCAATAAGCCCACACTCCCGACAAACCTCATTTTCCACGAGAAACCTCAGTTTTCCATCTGGTCACGAGATTCTTGATCATGTGAACAATTTTTCCGACGTAAACACCCACAGCCAGTCCAGCGATTAAGGAAAGCAATGCTCGGGATTGCTCGTCATTCAACATTAATCGGATCCAAATTACCTGTCAATCTGTGGCGGAAAATTGAATTCTTTATCGATTTTCCTTTTCGACTACGATGAAGTGAGAAAGCAGTCACATGACTCTCTCGTCTCTTTCTCGCCCGTTGTGTTTGTGGTATCGAAGACTGTGACTGTGTTCGCTATGTTGACATCGACGGCCGGTGATTTAATGAACTTCCTCGCTTGCAGATCAAACATATGATGGCTTTCATCGAGCAGGAGGCGAACGAGAAGGCTGAGGAGATCGACGCCAAAGCCGAGGAAGAGTTCAACATTGAGAAGGGTCGTCTGGTGCAGCAGCAGCGCATTAAGATCATGGAATACTACGAGAAGAAGGAGAAACAAGTCGAGCTGCAAAAGAAGATTCAGTCATCAAATATGCTGAACCAGGCTCGCTTGAAGGTCCTGAAAGTCCGCGAGGATCACGTCCGTGGTGTTCTCGACGAGGCTCGTCGTCGTCTCGGCGAAGTCACCAGCGATCCGACACGCTACTCGCAGATCCTCCAATCACTCATCACTCAAGGACTTTTCCAAATCATGGAGGCCAACATCCACATCCGTGGACGTCAGAAAGACGCCCAGCTCATCCAAAACGTACTTCCGGCTTCAGTGGAACAATACAAACGTGAAACGGGCAAAGACGTCGTCGTCACCCTCGATACCGAAAATCATCTGTCGAATGACTCGACTGGTGGCATCGAAATCTTCGCCCTGCAAGGACGTATCCGAGTAAGATCAATGCAGCCATCAGTCAACGACAGATCGCTAATGCTTCATCTCCTTTCAGGTCGTCAACACACTCGAGTCACGTCTTGAGTTGATCGCTCAACAGCTCGTTCCAGAGATCCGTACGGCTTTGTTCGGCGTCAACGCCAGCCGCAAATTCACCGATTAAACTGCGCAAGCACTGCAAGTAATCGTTTCGTTATTCGTTTCGACTTAATTTAGCCACAATGAAGGAAAACAAACATTTAAAGAAAAAACCTTTTCATTTTACTCTTCACTTTCTTTTGATGCGCGCGAGATGAAAATATTTAACCCGTTGCACCTTTCCGGTTTCCACGATCAAGACTCGCTGCTTGATCCAACGATACTTCAACTGATAAACTAATGCATTCCTTAATCGCGAATGGAATTCTCGAGCTCGTTTTACAAAATTTTCCTTTCGGTTTCTATGAATTTTATCACGTAATCTTATCACACGATGAAGGATACTTCTCTAGAAGGCAGACAAGCGTTACTAAGTGTTCAAATTTTAGCTGCAAAACTATTAAACGAAGCGAATGGGTTCGGTGGAGACACAAATATAGGAAAAAGCTTTCCCAGGCAATGTAAAGTTTGTTGAGTTTAAAAATATTTTGTTGGACTTATTCCTTTTAAAATTGTGATGTGATTTGATGGGCCAACGGTAAGCGAGACGATCAGGGTTTGAGATAAACTTCATTCAGGAAGGATGAAAGATTGCAAACGTTCAAGAAAAAAAGTTAAAAATTAATATAAAAAGCTTTTTGGGAATGTACACGATGGAGAAAAGTTTTCACGACAGATTGTCGTCTCTTAGCTTTCAGAACTTGTCAAGTTCGATTTCATTCATGCGCGCGACAACAGACACAACACCAAACCATGATGGAAACATGTTGCAATCCAACCAACTTGAACTTGATCGGTATTATTTTAGTAGACAGTAAAAGTTTAGAAGATGCAAATCGTTTAGAGTTGCAAAGACTTTTTCGTTTAGTTAGAAAAATATTTGAAATTCTCAAGCGTCGAAGTCCCAGACGACAACTTGCGGACGAGCTTGGGAAGTGTTCGATAATATTCAGCTCTATTTAAATGTTAAATAATCAAAAAAAAACATAAAAATCTTGAGAAAAACGAACGTTAAGCAATCTGGATACTGCGAAGGATTCAGCGAGATCAAATTGCCTGGAGCATTCTTTGTCAACAGCATCATTTGCCTTTGACGTTCACTAGAAATCCCACAAGGGAATTCTGCTGCTTCGAAAGCAATTTGGTAAAGAATGAATCAAACTTCAATTTGTATCCTCCGTCGATCGCAACGAAAAAGTTTAACATCCAAACAGTTCGAAGATCTCTCGCCCTTCCAAACCGTCAAATCACGAAATGTAAAGTAATCAAACGCCTCCGTTTCATCCTTCCCAACCCACAAGCAACCACGGTTGAATTGTCCGCCTGAGTTCCTCTCATCCTCCCGTCAACGTTTAGTTTGCAACATCCAGCCGGATCATTGAAAGCATACTGTTATTCATGTACATAACCAACCCCGTCTTGCAATCTACTAAAGTTAAAACGATTTCAAACCACATTGTATAGGTGTGAAACAGAGAAAATATGAGAAATAAAGTGAAATAAAAATATCAAATGAGCGTTCAGGATATGACGATGGCCACAGAAGTTTGGATGGCGCTTGATTTAGTCAACGAAACCTTTCGATCTCAGGATTGTTTCTGGATATTTTATGCTTTTAGTTTCAGGTCAGACAAGACGGAAAGCTTGGAAACTTAACTTATTTTATTCAGTCTCGAAGAATTCGGTGGATTGTTTTCTCATATCTTTTAGCCTTCGCTTGCAGGTGCTCGTTCTGTCGCTTGAGGTCGAGGATGTCTTCTATCAGCTGGAGTTTCGTCTTTGTTTTGTATTGTGGATAAACTGCTTCGATGAATTTGCTTTCGGTTGCTGCAGATTTGGTGGGCTGTTCGTCTGGGTAGCTTCCTGTGGAATCTGACTCGCTGTGAGGTACGAGAGCTTCCTCAACTGGCACAATTTCTCTTAAAAGTTCGCCGTCTGACTCGTTTTCGTGGCCATCAAACTGTCCATGGATCGTGTTAATAGCGATTTGATCTTTTGATTCGTTTTCTTGCTTGCATGCCTGATCCTCTGATTTGCAGGTAGCATCAATCTTCGATCGAGATTCGCCGTTCTCATTGTGATTTTCTGCCTTGAACTCGCCATTGATCGAATTCGCACTCGACACTCTAGAACTTCTTACACGTTTGGCGACTTCTTCCTGTTTCAAATATTTTTGATAGATAGATCTGTGCTGCATCTTTAGATGTCGAGAAAGAGTTCCTGCGTGCCACTAAAACGATTTTTTAATTGACATGAGCAAAAACTTTTTGCAAAAAAGTTTGTCGAACGTTTCGGTTTTCGCTACTCACGACAAGTTTCTTATCACACGCTTTGCATCGAGCTACCGGCTTCCGTTGTCCCTCTCGTTCAATCCTCAGAAAGTAGTTGTAAACGGTGCTAACCATGATATGATTTAACTTCGCAATGTTTTGTTTACTTTTTGATTTGGAGTTAGTTTAGTTTGATCCGGGTTAGCTTAAACAGAAATTCGACTTAGATTAAAAACATTTTCGTTTGCGTCTTCGGTTTAGAAATTCTTCAGCAGGCGAATCGTCCACAACTAATTAGTTAAAATGTCGTATAAGGGAAGTCCCCGCGTGGACGAGCTGATCCAAAGCATCTCGCTTCACATACCGAGCCCGCTCCTATTCCACGGAACGATTCTTCCTTTCCTGATTCTTTACGGACTCTGGTTTTACTTTTGGGTGTTCGTTTACGGTGTTACTGAATATTATGAAGCAGGTCTGGTCTCACTTGTCGCGATTGCCTTCGTGCAGATACTCACGTGCCTCTGTTGCTTCTGGAGCGTTCAGTTTCGAACATTTACAAGTTGCCGCAAGGTGAGTTGTCACTTTTCATTTTCCGTCTGGATGTTTATCTTACTTATCATTTCAGAGCAACGCAATCGAGTCAGCGGTGCTCGCAAAGGTTGTGCCGACAGAGAACAACGGCTCGAGCGAACTAGTCAAAATCCAGCAGACGAAAATCGACAAACTCGACAGTGAATATTTCTTCACCTTTCAAAAGATAAAATATGTCTGGGATGAGGACAAGAAGCAATTCCGAGCGACTGAGTTTCCCATCAACCGACCGTACCAGGAGTATTTCGAAGCCAAAGGCCACGAGGACGATGAGTCATTGGCGGTTGCTGAGAAGCGTTTCGGCAAAAACTCGATGGAGATGGTCGTACCGGAGTTCCACGAACTGTTCACCGAGCGAGCGACTGCTCCTTTCTTCGTGTTCCAAGTGTTCTCGGTGGGCTTGTGGTGCTTGGATGAATACTGGTACTACTCGCTCTTTACTCTTTTCATGCTGATCGTCTTCGAGTGCACTCTGGTGCAACAGCAGCTCAGGAACATGTCGGAGATCCGCAAGATGGGCAACAAGCCGTACTCGATAAACGTTTATCGTAACCGCAAGTGGCGAACAGTGCAATCCAACGAGCTGATTCCAGGCGATCTCGTTTCAATCACGCGACCTCAAGACGATCATCTCGTGCCGTGTGATATTCTAATGCTGCGAGGAACTTGCATCGTTGATGAGTCGATGCTGACTGGAGAGTCGGTGCCGCAAATGAAGGATTCGCTTGAGAATGTCGACGACCTGAAGCGAGAACTCGACGCGGAAGGCGAAGGAAAGCTCTTCGTGCTGTTCGGAGGAACGAAAGTCGTTCAGCACACTTCGCCGACAAAAGGAGCCATGCGAGCTCCTGACAACGGCTGCATTGGATACGTTCTTCGCACGGGCTTCAACACATCGCAAGGCAAACTGCTCCGCACGATTCTCTTTGGCGTTAAGCGAGTAACAGAAAACAATCTCGAGACATTCGCTTTCATCATCTTCTTGATGGTTTTCGCTGTCGCCGCGGCGTCCTACGTCTGGATCAAAGGAAGCGAAAACCCCGACAGGAACCGCTACAAGCTCTTTCTCGAGTGCACACTAATCCTCACGACTATCATTCCGCCCGATCTTCCAATCGAACTTTCCCTGGCCGTCAACAGCTCGCTGCTGCAACTCTCAAAGCTCTTCGTCTTCTGCACGGAGCCTTTTAGGATTCCTTTCGCTGGCAAAGTTGAAATCTGCTGCTTCGACAAGACTGGAACACTAACAAGCGACAATCTGGTCGTTGAAGGAGTTGCAGGTCTCGATGACACGAGAGAGATTCTTCCCATCGGCGAGATCCCGGAGCAGACAGCTCAAGTGCTTGCTACTTGTCACTCACTTGCGCAGCTCGACGACGGACTGGTTGGTGATCCGCTTGAGAAGGCGACACTGACAGCGATCGACTGGAATCTGAGCCGCGGCGATTCAGTCATACCGAAGCGCGGAAAGTTCAAGGCGCTCAAGATCTACCAACGTTATCACTTCTCATCGTCGCTCAAACGAATGTCGGTGCTTGCTGGTTACATTCAATCGTACACTGGCGAGACCCACTACGTCGGAACAGTCAAAGGTGCACCGGAAATCTTAATGAAGATGCTGAAGACGATTCCCCCAGGCTATAAGGAAACTTATCTGGAATATTCACGTCGTGGCGCACGAGTGCTCGCACTAGGATTTAAGGAGTTTGGAAAAATGGAACATCAAGCTGTTCGAGAACTGAAGAGAGAAGACGTTGAAAGCGATCTGACTTTCGTTGGCTTCGTCATCATCTCGTGTCCACTGAAGCCCGACTCCAAAGCAGTTGTCAAGGAAATTCTGCAAGCAGCGCACAAGGTTGTCATGATCACAGGAGACAATCCTTTGACCGCATGTCACGTAGCCAAGGAGCTACGGTTCACGAAGAAACCGATCCTCGTTCTGACTGCGAGCGAAAACGGGAAGTCGTGGCACTGGGAAGGAATCGTTGGTGACACCAAGATCCCGGTTGATGGCTCGAAGACTGTTCGCGAGATCATCAAGGAGTACGATTTCTGCATAACTGGCGATGGCCTGCTGTATCTCAATGAGTACGAACATGATTATCTCAACAGCGTTCTGCCTTACGTGACAGTTTTCGCTCGGTTCGCTCCGAAGCAGAAGGAGTTCGTTATCACATCATTGAAGAGACTTGGCTATTACACGCTGATGTGCGGTGATGGAACGAACGACGTCGGCGCTCTCAAACACGCTCACGTTGGCGTTTCTATCTTGAGTAACGCGCCGTTGAGAGCTGGCGAGAAGAAGAAGGAGAAAAAGGAAGGATTAGCAGCAATCACTGCAGCCAGAGGAATCACCAACGATGCTGAACGTAATTTGTCGCCAAGAGATCGCGCGCTGCGACAACAGCGACTCAAAATTCAAGAATCGCAGGAGAAAATGCAGAAAGTTCTTCGAGAGATGGACGAAGAGTCGATGAACATTGTCAAACTCGGCGACGCCTCCATCGCCGCTCCGTTCACGTCGAAGCTTTCGTCGATCAACTGCGTGTGTCAAATCATCAAGCAAGGTCGTTGCACCCTCGTCACGACCCTTCAAATGTTCAAGATCCTTGCCCTGAACGCGCTCATCTCTGCCTATTGCCAAAGCGTTTTGTACATTGATGGAGTAAAGTTTAGCGACACGCAAGCGACTTTGCAGGGTCTTTTCCTCGCCGCTTGCTTCCTGTTCATCACAAGATCGAAGGTAAGATTTGCGCATTTGGGGAATTGCAACGTTTATTAATGGAACCAACTTTGTAGCCCTTGAAAGTATTATCAAAACAAGCTCCACTGCCAAATATCTTCAACGTCTACTCGGTGACGACGATTCTCGGGCAGTTCGCTGTGCACTTTATTTCTCTGATTTATCTCACGCAAGAAGCGACTTTGCGAGCTGGCCCAAGGTAAGTTGATTGATTGATCGCCCACGGCTGATAACTAATGAGTGATCGATTCTCCAGAAACACAGCCGTGAAGCTGAACATCGATATGACACCAGAAGACAAAGAAGTCGAGTTCGAGGCGAACATTATCAACTCCACCGTTTACTTAATTTGCATGGGACTGCAGGTCTCGACCTTCGCTGTGAACTACAAAGGCCATCCATTCATGGAATCATTACGAGAGAATCGTCTGCTCATGTACTCGATTCTGGCTTCGAGCGGAGTCGTGCTGTGCTTGGCGCTCAATCTCATTCCCGATCTTCAGAGCGCTTTTCAAATCATCGATTTTCCTGATGATGTAAGTTGACTTCTTAAGTGTTCAACCAATCATAGTGAGGGCCATTGATCGAACTAATGTAATCAACTCAATCTCTTCTTTCATTTCAGTTCCGCAAGATCCTAATCTTCGTACTGCTTGCTGACACTTTCCTCGCATTTGCCGTTGACAAGACTTGCGCTTTCCTGTTTGGCGAGAACCGACGAAAGATCGATATTCTCAATCAATAAGCGCGCAAAACGATTGTGGACTTAAACAAATATTTTGTTAGGAAACCTTCGCAAGACGCAAACTTTAAATAAATTGGGAGAAAAGATTTTTTTGTAAAGATTGTGATGGCAGAGCTTGCGTAACGACGATTTCGAATTCATTGCGCAACGCTCGCGAGGTTCTGCTGCGGAGAAAAGTTCAAGTGAACTTGAAAACATAGGAACTCGGCACGTAAATCTACAATTTGTCGATGACCGAACTGATAACGACCGCTAAGTCGAGTGAAATCTGATAATAGAATGTGAGGTGAACTTGAATGCGGAAGAAGCTGAGAGAATTAACGTGAGTCAGCTAAGTACCGCGAGAGCAAACAATTGGAGCATCGTGGCTATCGACGACGCGTAATCAAACGAGTTTCGCATGCTTGTCGACTCAGAGCTTCGGACGGAGGGAAAAAGAGCTTCCGTGCTTTGACGAAGCTTTCACTCGCCAACCCTGAGCCGCTTGTCATTGCTTTCATATTAATTTTTTCCTCGTCGCTCAGTGTATTTTGAAATGTCGCACCGACTTGTTGTGTGAGTTAAATTCGCCGAGCGTTTATCAAGTGTGGCCTTTAGACGACATCCAATTAGTTTGCATCGAACCTCACGACGGAATAATTCTCTTAAATCGCTAATTGATTGATTTGTAAGTGCACGGGATTAGTGTGACGTCTTCCGTTATTAAATTATGGACTTTGTCACTTGTCGCGGACGTGAGGAGTTCGATTTAAATCGAATCGATCGGGTCGAGGAGGAACTTCAAATTATTTGTGTCAATGAATTTTTAATTCGCCGGCGCATAACGAAGAAGCTTCCGAGTTCTGAGAATCGTCAAATTAATCAGTGATTATTCAGAACGCATCGAGTTATTAGAGCGGAAAGTTTTAAGCGTTAATGAATTGTCGATTGTAACGAGACGTTGTTCATTATCTTGATGTGTGATAAGGAGCGGAAAACGCGATGACACGACACTTAAACCATTAAACCTCCCTCAAGCGTTGAACAGATAACAACAGCTTCATTCTTCGCTTTCATTCGACAGGTGGTTGTGCAGTCATGGGCACCATAGAAGGCTTCAAGTTCCATGGGATCGACTATTTCGTGTTTGGCGCAATGCTAGTGTTTAGCGCCAGTGTTGGCGTGTATTTCGGGTATTTCAACAAGTCAAAGTCCAAGCGGCAATCAGACCAAACTCGTCATCAAGACGGTGAAGCATACACAGAAAAGAAAAATACCGATTTCGGATCAAAGTCCATGTTGGAGTATTTGCTGGGATCTCGCAAGCTGAAAGCCTTTCCAGTCGCTATGTCGCTCGTCGCTAGCTACATCAGCGGCGTGACAGTGCTCGGGACGCCAGCGGAGATTTACAATTACGGTACGCAGTACTGGCTTATCATCTTCCCGATACTCTTCATGGGCTTCATCGTCTCGTACGTTTACCTGCCGGTGTTCTGCTCACTGAAGGTTGGAAGTTCTTACGAGGTTTGTAGCACAGTTTCAGCTTATCTTATCGTGACAAGATCAAACAGTCTCGCTTAATCATTTCAGTATTTGGAGCTGAGGTTTAATCAGCATGTGAGAACAATCGCCAGCATTATGTTCGTAATTGACGAGGTAAGAATTAAAGATGATTTAGCTAATCTTCGAGTGAAGCTTTCTTCGAGTTGGCGGTTCAATGCGCTCAGCAATTCGCTTTTCAAAAAACTTGTCGAAGGTCATGGGTTCGAGCCCACGTCAAGTATTCTACGGGAACGTCATCTTCCTTTTTTATAAGGAAGCAATCGCTGATGCTCGCGATCCGCCTTAGAAGTTCATTATGTTCCCTGATGTCGATATCTGGGATCATTATCGGATGAGGCTAAAGAAATCTCAAATCCACAGTCCAGAATGCTCTAATTGGCACTAGGACTACTAAAAGACAAACTAGGAGGGACATTTCCACTTTTTTTTTAATGAAAAACAATCATTAATCTTCATCGTAATGTTTTCACAATTATTTTTCAATACGGAATGAAAATATTTTATAAGAAAAAATATTTTGCTTCACAATGAAATTCGAAACAAATGGAAAATGAAAATCTAAACATTTGCGCTTGTTTTCCAAACATTTGACTGGCTCTAATTTGAAATTCTTTTCGCTTCTCATCCTCCAGCTTCTGTTCCTACCGATAATCATTTACGTGCCAGCATTAGCAATGAACCAAGTCTCGGGGTTGGATATTCACTTGGTTGGCGGAGTAGTCTGCGTAATTTGTGTGTTCTACACGCTCGTCGGAGGCATCAAGGCAGTCGTGGCGACGGACGCATGGCAGATCTGTATAATGTTCGTTAGCGTGGTGGTCGTCGCGCTCATCGGCTCGTTCAATCACGGGGGACCAGTCAAAGTGTTTGAAAAAGCTTTCGAGGGTGGAAGAATAGAATTCTTAGAGTGAGTAATTTACTTTTACTGGTCGAATCGATTGCTCAAAAATAATCTTTCCAGCTTCAATCCATCGCTCTACGAGCGTCAAACATTCTTCAGCGTTGTCATCGGTGGATTTTTCTACTGGACAAGCTTTAATTCTGTTAACCAAACGATGGTGCAACGTTATATGTCATTGCCAAATATGAAGAAAGCCCGGCGAGCCATTGCAATCTTCACTTTCGGGATCATTATGTTCGTTTCGGTTTGCTGCTACGCTGGGCTGTTGATCTACGCAAAGTATTCCAAGTGCGATCCTTTGACAAGTGGAATGGTGAAGCAAGACGATCAGCTCTTCCCGATTTATGTGATGGAAACTGTTGGCGAGTGGAAAGGCGTCGCCGGCCTCTTCATCGCGGGAGTTTTCGGTGCAGCTTTGAGTTCGCTTTCCGTCGTTCTCAACTCAACGGCTGCAGTGCTGCTCGAGGACATTCTCAAGGGATGTTTTAAGCGCCAACCGACCGAGAAGCAAGCTGCGATCTTCGTCAAAAGTTCGATTCTTGTTCTAGGCGCAGCGTCAATGGGATTCTTGTTCATTGTTGAGAAGCTCGGTGGCATTCTCGGCGTCGCGACTTCACTGACTGCGATTGCAGCTGGAACGACGTTCGGAATCTTCTCGCTGGGGATGCTGAACCCTTACGCCAACTCCATGGGTGCAATATTCGGAGCAGTCGCTGGCGGTGTTCTATCTGGATGGGTTTCGCTTGGCTCTCAAGCTGCGGTTGCAAGCGGTCAGGTTGTGCCTCACAAGCTTCCTGTTTCGGTTGAAGACTGTCCCGTTGGGAACTGGACAGGAATTGTTGACCGTTACTACCCCGACGAGTCGGAAGTTTTCCCGCTCTACAGACTGAGCTTTCATTGGATAAATCCCATCGGGATCTTCACAGTTCTCATCGTGGGATCAGTCGTCAGTTATATAAGTGGAGGACAAAAACTCGACAAGATCGACCCTGAACTAATCTCGCCAGTCATCCATCGCTTCTTGCCAGCAGATTCATTCACAAACTATGGAATGTCAAGCAAGAGCAAGCGACTCAGGGAGAACATGGAACTGAATGTCAGCCGACTCTACGCTGACGACGACGATACAATCGTTAGATGATCGTACTTAATTAGTCTTTTACTATCCTCGGCTAACTTGACTATCAGAGGGGATGAAGAAACTTTTTTGATAAGCGAAGAAAAGACTGTGATAACAATTTTATGGGAACTTAAAGAAAATATTTTGTTTTGTAGCTTAGCGAGTGAAATAAAGAATTTTTATAAACCGTTAATCACGTTCACACGCCAGCGTTTGCTTGTATCCAGTTTCTGACTGACGCAACTTTCGTGTAGACTCCGGGAAAGTCAATGTGACCGCAGACGTTCTCAAATCCGAACGAGACCAATCCGACGAGCTTTCCGTCTGACAAACGTCTCACAGGACCGCCGCCATCCCCTACGCAAGCGTCTCTACCTTCGGCAGCCGCACAGAACATTCGATCTGTCGTTCCACCAAGAGCTGTCGGAATATTTTTAGGTCAGTAAGGACGTTAACATACTCGATATTTCCAGACCTGAATATTTTTGATTGCATTGATTCCTGTTAACAACTTTTAGGATTACAGTGCGAAGTATTTCACTTGGTTCGTTTGAGTTCTTTGTGTCTCCTGAAAATCAATTTGAAGCAAAAGCTTTAGAACTATTTAAGTTTTTCTCACCCCAACCAGTCACAACTACTGCTGTGTCGCCAGTCAACGCCTCGCCATTCAGAGGCAGCGAGATCGCTTGTTTGGTTCTGTTATCAACCGTGATCGCATTTTCCAGTCTCAACAATGCGATGTCGTAGTCGAACGATTTGCGATTGTATGCAGGATGAATAATCGCTTGCCTTATTCGATGTTGACTGCCAATGCCTTCGCATAGATTTGTTATTCCTACCTGAACTTTGAGCCTGTTGACAGGAAGACCAGCGACACCTCAAGAGAAAAACGTTAGAGATTTGATTTGTATAACAGTCACTGGTTTACAATGTGCTGCAGTTATCACAAATTGATTCGAGACGATTGCGCCGCTGCAGATTGGATCCCGACATAGTTGGACGAGCGCGTGATATGGCGCCGCTTGGATGTTGATCGCAATGCCACCGACGATCCTCGATCCATTGCGTTGCGGATGAACTTCTCCCCAGGAAAATAAAGCGAACGCTAAGATAATTGAAAATCTTCTCAGGCATTCCATTGTGAACTGATGATTTACCTTGCAAACTGCTATTTAATTGCAGTTTCTTATCAGCTTCGACCCTTTTCACATCATTTGCTTTTGCTCTCGAGGAACAAACACAAAGAAACAAAAAGTAAACAGTTCATTATGAACTGAAAGAATCCGAAGCATAATCGGCTCAGGAGTTTTTAGGTCTTTTTTCCTTCATAGAAAAAGCCCTTGGTCTCGTTCGGTCACTTTATCCGTGTGCGTTTATGTGGGTATGTTTGAAGTTGAGCGAGGACAGAAGCAGCTATACACTTCTCAGATATTTTTGGCCATTCGCTAAATATTTATCTGGCTCCATCGTAATTGAGGATGAGCCTGATCGGTTGCTCCCTTCTAGGGTAAACAAGAGAAGTTGTCCTGGTAGGTCCACCATAAATCATCTTTTCTCCGACTTTCTTGCTGCAAACGGTAGAATTGCTGGCTGACGTCTTCAGATGAAGTGTTCCTTTGCTCGAGACGGCTCACCTGATATCAAATTCGACGCGCTGGGCCCAAAGCTGATGGAACCGATGTAGCCACTAAAGGGTATCCGAAGTATCTTGGATTTCAAAATATCTTTAGCTCAGAATCTCATTTGTATGCACGGATACACAAGCATATCATTTAAAAATGTGCAGGATATTGCCGTATCTCTTGTATGGTATCATCACAAAGGTTTCTTGTAGCACGAGTAGATTCAAATGAACTTGTTTCAAAAGAAATGAAATCACACAGCACTGGGGTCTAAAGGAAAACCTTATAAAAAGCTTTCAAAGGCTTTTATAGCTTTTCAAAGCTTGACAAGCAAACTTTTTTTATTCATTTGAAAATTTTCAAGGTATGCAGTGCAAAAGCTTTCGTTTAATCGTGACTTTTCTCAGACTTTCGCGTTGATCCAGATCCAAGTTCTGACCGAAGCAATTCGAGTGTAAACTCCAGGATAATCGGGACTAGCGCATTTGTTTCCATGACCAAAGGAAACCAATCCAACGAGCTTTCCGTCAGAGAGTCGACGAACCGCTGTAAGAATACAGAGACGATATCAACACGAAAATTTCCACTCGGTCATCAAATCTTACGTCCGCCACTATCGCCTAGAACGAAACAGTTGTAAAGTAAGCTGTCGAGTGGTTTCAAGCTTCCGCTTACCTAAACAAGCATCCTTATCGAGAGCAAAAGCGCAGAAACTTCTTAAAGTGACTCCTGTACCTGCGGTTTATAGTCAGTAAATAAATTCAAACACAACTCTCTTGAACTCACCAGTGTATTTCAGGTGACATTGCTTCTGATTGCTGACAGCGAGGACGACGGCGCGCAGCTCTAAGTTCGACTCATTGACGTTCCTCGTCTGACCTTCAATCCGAGCAAGTCATTAGGTGATAAATTTTTAATTGCTTCAATAATCATTTACCCCAACCGCTGACGAGCACTGGAGTTTTTTCAGGCAATTGTTCACTATGTAACGGCAAAGATATTTCTTGGGTCGTGTAATTATTGATCTTGATTTCTGTTGCGAGTAGTAGAAGGGCAACATCGAACTCGAAAGTCTTTGCATTGTAATAGTGATGATTTTTGATAGCTGAAACGTTGTGAACAGCTCCGTCTTCCAACATCTTTGCGGTTCCAACCCTCACTGAAAAATGATTCAACTTCCTACCGAACGTGCCTGTGAAAGCAATTTAAGCAACTCGACAATTTCAAACAAATTTGTCCATACAATGCGCTGCAGTGATAACGTAATCCTTGCTGATTATAGCACCTCCGCAGATATGGTAATTAAAATACCGTAACGAAACTTGGTACGGAGCCTCTTCGATTCGAATTCGCTCGCCGCCGACAATACGTGATTCTTTCGATTGCTCTTCGCGCGTCATACCAACGGTTAAGTTGATCACGAGCGCAAATATTCCGGTCATAACTAGCAACTTCATCTTGACTCGTCGACTCTGACCCCTTGAAATATTTCGTGCACTTTATTGAGTACTAAGAACCGCCAACGATTCTGTTTTTGATTATTACGATTTTATTTTTTTTATCTTTAACACTGCTAAGAGGTAGTGAAAAGTTCACACTGTGTGAATGAAGACGCCAGTGATCTAAAACACCTCACAACAAAAAGAGCGAACAGAGATCTCGTTGAGTTGTCTAGCCACACTTGTTCGCCAACTGCCTCGGGTTTACTCAAATCACGAATCCTAACTATTCTTCTTTCACTGGCCACTGACGAGAGAACTTGAACTACTTCGGTGAAATGTTGTAACTGAATAGAACTTTATTTTCTGTTTCTTCCTTATTATATAGTAAACCTAAATTCTGTCTCACTCGTCAGAAAAACGAGATAGACCAACGCCGAAACTCAGCCAATAATGCAAGGGAAACTATTCCTTTAATTCTATGGATGTCATAAACAACAAACTTTACGACCTCCGTTCATTCTCCCCTACGATCGTCTGATCATTTCATTTTATGGCCTTGGCATTGAACGCATTCGAATGCCAGCACAAAGCGATATTCGAATGATTCACGGTCAACGTTTCCTATTCCTGAATTCAATTGAATTCGAGGGATCATCCAAATGCGTTTATTTATCTTTAGGTTTCCGTTACAAGTCAGCTGCGTGTGACTCACGGAAAAGAATCGGAAGATGCATCAGAAAATGCATCGCAAACCCTCAAATGTTATCAGCCGCTGTATGCGTAGATAAAAACACTAAACAAAGGGGAAATCGCGGACAGAAGCTCGGTGGCATTCTCGGCGTCGGTGAATTCATTGACTACGATTGCAACTGGACCGACGTTTGGAATCTTCAAGCTGGGATTGCTGAACCTTTACGCCAACTCCATGGGCGCAATATTCGGAGCAGTCGCCATCAAAGTTCTGTTACAGGAAGAAACTCAAAATAATAAATAACAAACTCAACGAGTTCTAGGCTTAACTGGCTCAAGCTTTTTTGGTAATATCACAAAACTCTCTCTTAAAGCTCGACGAACAAAACGTTTTTATTCAATTGAAACTTTTCAAGTTAAGCAGTGCAGAAGCTTTTGTTTTTATCGTGTGACTTTTCTCAGACTTTCGCATTGATCCAAATCCAAGGTCTGACAGAAGCAATTCGAGTGTAAACTCCAGGATAATCGGGACTAGCGCATTCGTTTCCAGGACCAAAGGAAACCAATCCAACGAGCTTTCCATCAGAGAGTCGACGAACCGCTGTAAGAATACAGAGACGATATCAACACGAAAATTTCCTCTCGGTCGTCAAATCTTACGTCCGCCACTGTCGCCTAGAACGAAACAGTTTTCAAATAAACATTCGAGTTGTTTCAAGCTTCCGCTCACCTGAACAAGAATCCTTATTGAGAGCAAAAGCGCAGAAACTTCTAAACGTGATTCCTCCATCAGCTGCGGTTCATTAAAGATGTTCTTTAAACATTCAAACATATTTTTGTCGGACTCACCAAGATACTTCAGGTGACATTGCCACTGATTGCTGACAGCGAGGATAACGGCGCGCAGCTCTAAGTTCGACTCATTGACGTTCCTCGTCTCACCTTCAATCCGTGCAATTCATTAGATGATAAGATTTTAATTGCTTCAATAATCATTTACCCCAACCGCTGACGAGCACTGGAGTTTTCTCAGGCAAAAATTCACCATAGAACGGCAAAGATATTTCCTGGGTCGTGTAATCATTGATCTTAATTTTAGTCGCGAGTTGAAGAAGGGCAACATCGAAGTCATAAGTCTTAGTGTTGAACCAAGGATGGTTTTTAATATCTGAAACGTTGTGAACAGCTCCGTCTTCCAACATCTTTGCTGTTCCAACCCTCACTGATAAATGGTTCGACATCTTACCGAATGTGCCTGTGAAAGCAATTTAAGCAACTCAACAATTTCAAACAAATTTGTCCATACAATGCGCTGCAGTGATAACGTAATCCTTGCTGATTATAGCACCACCGCAGATATGGTAAGTAAAATACCGTAACGAAACTTGGTACGGAGCCTCTTCGACTCGAATTTGCTCGCCCCCGACGATTCGAGATTCTTTCGATCGTTCTTCGCGCGTCACACCAACGCTCAAATGGATCACGAGCGCAAATATTCCGGTCGTAATGAGCAACTTCATCTTGACTCGTCAACTGTGACTGAATGTGATCGACGTGCCGCGCAAGCTCGCGGCTCTTTAAAGCATCTCCGCTGCTTATCTCGTGCGCAATCACTTTATTGAGTACTAAGAACCGCAAACGATCCTGTGTTTGTCAATCATAAATTTTTATCTCAAACACGCACCACGTTGGAAAGTCAGTAAACTGTTTCTCTGAACGACATTGCGAAAGTTTTACGGGAGACAGTGAAAAGTTTACACTGAGACTAAATCGAAACGCAGAATATTTTTGTTTTTCTCATATGAAAATCCCATTCTGGATTGAGAGAGACGGTTGTTGACGCAACGCAAACATCTTAGATCAATTCCAGTGATCGAAAACACCTCGTAACAAGATGAAGCGAACCAGATCTCTCATTGAGTCATCTAGCCACACTCAGCAAAAGGGAATCCGCTGGCGGAAGTACAGCAGTTGGCTCTGCTGAACATAGTCAAATTGATCTCCAAAACTTTCTTTCCTGGAAGAACTCTCAAACTAAGTTGCAGTTCACAACCTTTGTAACTTCGTTTATTTTCTCAGTTCAAAGATCATGTCAATGGGATGTTTCGATCTTAGAACGAGGTCGGCAATGAAAACGATTTCTTCGCGAGTCGTCACCGGTTTTACTCTGAACTGCCTTAAGACTTTCGTCAGCATGACTTTGATCTCTAACAGCGCGAACCGCTGGCCGATGCAGTTTCGCATTCCTGCTGAGAAAGCAATGAAGGCGAAGTTACTCCGGTTGACACAATTTTCGGGAAGAAAGCGATCAGGATCAAACGTCTCTGGGTCGGGAAAAACTTCGGGATCGCGATGAATGTCGTAAATATAAATGTGGAAAGCTGTTCCCTTTGGATGTGTCACGCCATCGTGAGCGAAGTCTTCAGAGAACAAGCGACTAATGAAAGGAACTGGTGGATAGATTCTCATCGACTCCTTCACCACGCGGTCGAGGTAATCCATTTTGTTGAAGTCGTCGATGGTGAGTTCATCTCGCTCGTGCTCACTCAAAACGTTCTGAATTTCGGTGAAAATCTTTTCTTGCGCTTCTGGATTGTGAGCAAGAAGGAGCAGAGTGAAAGTCATAGCAGCCGAGGTTGTATCGTGGCCTTCGAACGTGAACGTGTCGGTTTCTTCCATGATTCCTTCGTCGTCGATCAAGCCTTGCTGCTGAGCCTGAAGCAGCGTGTCCATCATTGCAAACCGTCGCTTCTTGGATCGGAAATAAACGTTCTCCGCATTCGCTTCATTTTCTTTTGATCCATCATAGCTGTTGTCGACTTTGAAGTCAAGTTTTCGACGAGCAATGATTGATTTCGTAAAGTCATGTGCGGGTTTGAGAACATTGTCAAACTCTTGCCGATAGCCAAACAAAGAGTACAACGAGTCAACGAAAAGCCACGGCCGCATAAGCCTAAACATCAGAAGCGTCCCGATCTCATAAATTTTGTTGCGATATTTCACTCCATCATTGCCAAGTTCGCTAAGCTTCAATCCCATGGCCGACTCGCAGATTGTATTCAGTGTGAATTGGGACGAAACTGGAATGATGTCGATGACCTTTCCAGCTTCAAGCTTGAGCGAGTCGACTAATCGCTCGCTCTCTTCCTTAAATACTTCAAAGAACTCTTTGAGAATGTCGAAATGGAACGCCGGCGTCAGCATTCGTCGTCGCTTATGCCATTTCTCTCGGCTGCTTGTCAACAGTCCCGTTTTCAGGAATGGATGGAGAAAGTTGTAGATGAAGCTTTTGTCAATGTGCTTCGATGTGTTTAAAACTTTTTCGGCATCGCGCGCTCTAATCACGTTGTAACTTAATCTCGTGAAAAAGTTGTGTTGATAAGAAACTTTAAACTTGCTGGCGCAATCGCGACCGAAAACAAACATTTTCTCTAAAAATAAGCGGAAGAGTTGCAGAGGTCAACAAACTGATAGCGTAGCGCTGTCGTACCTGGAGAAAAACCTGCCAGATTGAACGAGTTTCTTATCATCGGAACTGATGTCTTGCTGAAGTTTTTGAGTGGATCCTGACTCACGCTTTGGCTGAACTCCCAGATAAGGAAAATCACCAACAGAGCGATTAAGTATAAAATCATTTTCGCACTCGATGATCAACCGTTGAGTCTACGAACGAAACTGTTCAATTTCAAAAAATCTCTGTTTATTTTAAACGAATTTATCAGCGTCAAGTGCAGTGACAGCGCAAATCAATTGCTCGAAATAAAAGTTATCAGTACGTAAGATAAAGCTAAGCTCGAGATTACTCGCGACTGTTGAAAATCATTCGCACGGGAGCCTTTGATCGGAGAATCATGTCAGCGAAAAAAACAATTTCCTCGCGAGTCGTTGTCGGCTGAATGCGAAACTTCCTGATAATTTTAGTCAGCATGACTTTGAGTTCAAGAAGCGCGAACCGCTGGCCGATGCAGTTTCGCATTCCCGCAGAGAAAGCGATGAAGGCGAAGTTACTCCGGTTGACATAATTTTCGGGAAGGAAGCGATCAGGATCAAACGTCTCTGGGTCGGGAAAAACTTCAGGATCGCGGTGAACATCAAAGATGTGAATGTTACAGAGACTTCCTTTTGGATGTGTCACGCCGTCGTGGATTAAGTCTTCCGACAACTCGCGGCTGATGAAAGGAACTGGCGGATAGATTCTCATCGACTCTTTCACCACGCGGTCGAGGTAATCCATTTTGTTGAAGTCGTCGATGGTGAGATCATCTCGCTCGTGCTCACTCAAAATTTCCTGAATTTCAGTGAAAATCTTTTCTTGCGCTTCTGGATTGTGAGCAAGAAGGAGCAGAGTGAAAGTCATAGCAGCCGAGGTTGTATCGTGTCCTTCGAACGTGAACGTGTCGGTTTCTTCCATGATTCCTTCGTCGTCGATCAAGCCTTGCTGCTGAGCCTGAAGCAGCGTGTCCATCATCGCAAATCGTCGTTTTTTGGATCCAAAGTAAACGTTCTCGCTGTCCTCTGACTTCTCTTCTATCGACTTGCCGCCAACGAAATTATTTCTTCTCTGATTGATGATTGACTTAGTGAAATCGTGGACAGGCTTGAGAACATCGTCAAGTTCCTTCTTATGTCCAAGTGCCGCGAACACAAAGTTAAACATGAGCCAAGGTCGAAGCATTCGAAACAAAAGCTTCTTCCCAATTGAATAAATATTCTTGTGGTAAACGACTCCATCGTTGCCAAGTTCGCTAAGCTTCAATCCCATCGCCGACTCGCAGATTGTGTTCAGCGTAAACTGAAAGGAAACTGGAACTATGTCGATGACTTTTCCAGCTTCAAGCTTGAGCGAGTCGACTAATCGCTCGCTTTCCTCCTTAAACACTTCCATGAACTCTTTCAAGATGTCGAAATGAAACGCCGGCGTCAGCATCCGTCGTCGCTTATGCCATTTCTCTCCGTTGCTCGTCAGCAGTCCCGTCTTCAAGAATGGCTGCAGTAGCTCGTAGATGCTACTCTTGTCCGTGTGTTTCGACGACCCTAAAATCTTTTCAGCATCACGCGCCCGGCAAACCTCAAAGCCTTGAAATCCAAAAAACTGGTGACGGTAAGAGCGTTTGAACTTTTTCGCGCAATTGCGAGGGAACATGAACACTTCATCTGTCCGAAAAATTATTTTTAGATTGTTTTCTTAGACTTTGCCCAACGGCGATAAGAAATCCCAAACCTTCATTACGAAATGCAAAATTGAACGAGTTCTTCAACAACGGGACGGAATCATTGCTGTAATCCCGCAGAATGTCATCGCCAAAATAATCTTTGATGCGCCAAACAAGCCATGCGATCAATATTGTCAGTACATAAATCCACATTTCTTCAATGGAACTTTCGCTCTGTTCACGTTCAGCTAAAAAATCAAACTGAGGTTTGTTTATTTGACGCTATCAATGACTGTTTTGATGACGATTTCTTATCGCGAGCAGCGATAACTCAGAAGCCTAGAACAGACTTAATCGCCTACTATAAAACAGAGGTTCGACGCGACAAGATATTTCATGTCAAATACTTTCCGATTGATACTCCGACTTTCGATATTGAAAAGTTGAGATGTCTTAGACCTTGAGATGTCTTGAGATGTCAACCAATATGAGAGAGTTCTAGCAAGTAAAAAGATCTTCTGAAACTCGCCAGCTGAGCTGATCGAACGGTCACGTTCACCACAGCGGCTTCCGTTTGAGCTTCAATAAATGACTGCAGTTTAATCGTCTTTTAAGGAAAACCCTTGGAATTTCCAATATATTCTCTTGCAGTTTGTTATGAGCTTTTGCTTCTTCGGAAGCTCCAATTCTCAGCTTAAAAAACCCGAAAAGCATTGTGAGCTCTACTGTTGCATTCAGAATGCGAGAACAGCTTAATCAAGTAACATCCTCTTACCCTACATCCAGGTCATTCTTCATGCCAATTAAACCGGAACTCAAAACTCAAATTTGCGAGACACAAAAATTCCAACACATGGAAAAATTTAATTGGCAAGCTCGCATCTGTTTCCTCTGTTCTCATCGCATCGTATATGTTGTGAGGTGAGTGGGATACGGAAACCATGACGACGGAGCCCTCGCTTACAATCCAACTCCGGCTTTAATCACTCTAATTGGAAAATGATGACGATGATGATAACGATGTCAATTTAAATATTTGATTGGGCTAGTGAAAACGTCGGATCGAGCCCAGGGAGCGAAAGGAAAGTTAATTGACGCTGAACGAAGTTTTAATAAAACCGGCCAATCTTTTTTTAATTGAGGGAAATTTGTGAACGAGGAGGAATTTACGATAATTATACTTGTTGCTGTTCATTGACTGTTGAAAAGTTAATTAATGAAAAAATCAAATTAATTAAATTCGCTCTCCTTCTCCATGTGGATCGGTTCTTGCGGGTGGCTGCCCTTCCGATACTCTCAAGGGAAAGTGGGCTGTGACGTGGGGTGCCAATGTTCAATTGAGAGGAAAATCATGAAGCCAAGCTAATGAAGATGAAGGCAGACTGATAAATCATTAGACACATCAAAAACATCTCCCTCGCTTTATCAATTGCCGGAGCAATTAAATTTCATCAAAACTGCTCTGCTGAAGCACAAAATTTTAATGAAAATTTTGCCTAAATCAACATGGGGGCCAACCCACTCCAATGGCCCCTTCACATCTCCAGCAGGCTGCCATTGTTTGATGATTTATTCATTAAAATCATATGAGCTGCTGCAATTTAATTAAAATGTTCTACCCACCTCTGCCGCCTCCTTTCACCCTTGGAAAGTGGAAAAAGAATAATTGAGATGATAAATAATCGGAGCGAGAGATGAGAATCATGTGGGACGTTGCGTATGCTTCGACTGACGTTTAATGGAGCAATCATGGAATTTAATTAATTTAATGAGTGAAATTGAATTTAATTGATGTGCGAGTGGAACCAGAGCGATGATACTCATGACGATCAAAGAAAAATCTGTTCATTGATGGACCGGAGAAAATTGCACTCGATGATTTCGCCTTAATCCCAGTTCCATTCTTGTCAGACTCGAGATGGCTTCAAGCGATTCTGAAGGGATTTGTCACAATGACATAAAGCGAGGAGAAAAAAGTCTCCGTCACATTGTAATTGACTCAGAAGTGATAAAACACTTGAGATAAAGAAGTCCAATTTGTTGACGAAAATCCCGACCCGACTTTTTCCCTCCACACAAAAAGCTGTAGAACGATTTTGATCTCTATTAGGGGATGATTTCGGTGATGTTTTCCTTTCGCATGGCGAAGTAAGCGAGGAAAGAGAAAATAAAAGAAATTATCTGGGACTTAGTCAGATTCGTTTGGCGATGAGAAGTCAACGAGATGCGGAGCTTCGTTAAACGTTGTCGAAGATTGCGCTAAGCAAGTGTCAGAGAAAGTTTTTGTAAAGAAATCAGCAAGTAAATCAAAGGCAGCTGAACGATAAGATTTTCTTGTATATCTCTGAATTAGATTTCATCAGTTATGAGCCATCTCTTGAATGCCAGATATTAATGCAGACGTTTCAAAACTTAAGATGCAACATAAACTACATTTAAGCTTTCAGAGGAAAGGATGAATTGTCGATCAACAGGTTTGATAACGACCTCTGCTTGCTGCAAGAACTTGTTCCTAATCCAAGTTGAATTGTGATGCCAGAAAATTATGATTCTTTTTGTTCGAGTCCCTTCAAACCGAGTCCTTCTACCAGAATCTTCAAAAAGCTTATTTAATTCAGCCAGCGCATTTAAGTTCGTGATTAAAGTCTTTTCAGCTCAATTTAAATAATTCTGGAAGAAACTTTTCTATGCTTGCAATGTTTATGCTTCCCAATGTTTATTATTTTATCAAGAAACAAAGTCTCGCTCACGACAACATAAACCATTCAGCCTGAGCCTCGTTTCAAACAAATCGTTTGTCAATTAATTCCGCCAGTGGATACAAATTAACAAACAAAGCTCGTCCGCCCATAAACTAAACTGATTCCCAAAAATTACTCTCGTGTGTTCAAACGATAAACATTATCCTCGCATAAGCACACACAATGCTTCGACTACGTGCGCCCAATTAAAATCTAAGCAAAATTATATCATAATTAAATATTTAAATCGGAAAATTGCTGAAAATTACTCAACACAAAAGCGCCATTTTCGTGCCTTCCCGCTCTAAAAATAATTGTGCTGGAGGGTGGCTGGCAGAAACTAAAAGCACAAACAAATTAGCTCAGCTAAAACAATTTTTCACGTGATTATGAATGCAAATAAAATGCTCGACTGGATGGTTTAATTAATTTAATCAGAACAATATCGATGTGCTGAGCTTTGTCTCTCGGGCCGCTTTTCCGTGGAGGACGAGCAAGGCACAAAAAAAACTAATTTCTGCTTCATGCGGGGAAATAAATCAACTTTTAATTGTTTGCGTTTATCAAGCGCGGGTAAAAACGCGATTTTCCGATATTCCGCTCAATTTAGTCGCAAAATTCCGTCGAAATTCGGCTGGGGAAGTTCGCTAATTGGGGAGGCGGAATTCGACGAGATTAGTTACAAACAATCTCTAAACACAAAATCCGAGCACAAGCTCATAGCTGGCAGCTATTAATTAGCTTAATTAGTCTGGTATCAACTTTTCAGAGCTCGAAATATTTCGGATTATTATTTGAACCAAAGAGCGAAGCGCTTGATTGGAATTTTCAGCACCTACGAGAGCTCCATCAACTTTATTACACATCAAACTAATTAGCATAGCCTAATTGACTTTTAAATTTCGATAGCAAGTCGCTCTCTCGCACTCGCATGCAACGCCCCAATTGAAGTTTCAATGAAACCTCATGACGCGCTTTGAGTGTAATCGGATTTTCCGTGGCAAACTTTTCCCTCGAAAAATAATTAATTTCGCAGTTCGATGCGAGAAGAAAAGTTTTCCCGCTGAAAAGAACAATTTTTCATTATCGCACAGAATGATGAATGTATTTGACATTGATAAGCATCGCTTGGCTTGGCGGAAATTTAATTATTTAATTAATTAACTCGGAATCAACGAGAATCAATTAAGCCATAATTTCGGCTCCACGTCCCACTCACTCGCTCTCACCGCCACGCAGCGATGCTGCGAGGCACGAAATGTGTATAAATTTTAATTAAAACGGTGAAAGAATAACATAACTGTCAAGACCAAGAGTTGCGACTGTCGTCGGAGCGGGAGCTCGAGACTCAACGAGAAGCTCTGTTACACATTTCGAGGTTGAGGGCGGCAGAGGGTGAAATTTGAGATCCGAAGGCGAGAAGAAAATCTCGGAAGGTCAACGAAGCCTACGGAAGCTCTGCAACTGTTGTTGGGTTTTTCCTCGCCACCATTCCATCGTGCGATTCATCTCGATTTCCAGAAAACTTTTCCTGTACGAAAACGATTCGAGTACAGATTGCGATGCGAACTAAGAGTTTTCATGTTTCTGCAGCGTCCTCGGGCATTTGGATACAATTTAATTAAACAAAACAGTTGCATGGCCTGAATTATTTAAAATTGGCAACGAATGTGATCAAGTAACAACATAAATGTCTTTTAATTGCATGGGAATGATAACAACGGGCCATTCACCGGAATAGTTTGTACCGAGGGAGATCGAGCGAGAAACAGATTTAACCAATTAAAATGGTTACCGAAGAAAATGTTTCGTGTGCGCCTATTGGATGTAAGCACAGTAGAGGCTGAAGTGGAGACAAAACGTAACCGGAGGCCTGCTAGTTCTCTGTGCATGGACGAGCGGATGTATTAATTATTCAACGTGCGTGTGTGCAGTTTCTGTCGTCGTCCGAGGGTGACTGCACCAATTCTATTCGAACTCGCACAATGTTTTAGGTTCCCCGAGGGTTTTGTTTTCGCTTTTTCCAGCTTTGCACGAATCTATGGATTTGGTTTTTTTCCGCTTCCGATTGTTGTAACAACAGCAGCGTTTAATCGGCCAAACGAGCAAACATAAACATTGAATGCTGGCAGCTCAGAACATATTTCGAAGGACGAAGTTTGCTCATAAACCGTCAATTAGAAAATATATTGGAAAGACAAACTCAATCAGTCAATAAAGCTGTTAACAACTTTGAAAGTTGTCTAACTAAGAAAAGTCAAAGCTCCCACTTCGCATTCGAGTAGCCAAAGTTTTATGAATTTGTTGGCAAAAGTCCTTGCGACTCAAATTACGAGCAGATTTAATGCTTAATGCCAACTAATTGAAACTAATTTGAATCGAGCAGAATCGAGAGCGTATCGAGATCCTTTCACATTACTTCACAGCAATCCTAATTGACTTCGTGTAGCTAAAATTTCCTTGTTTTTCTCGCTAATTAGCAAGAGCTTTACTTCGTAATTTTTCTCGCATAAATTACCCTTTGATTAATCTCAACACAGCGAACAATTCCAACAAAATTAAAGGCAAAATTAATCTAATTAAAGTCGCAGCTCGCGAACACGCGCCCACGAGATCCTCGACGAGTCTAAAACTTCATCCTCATCCATAAACAAGCTCGCAATCAAAATTCTTTTGCATATCCAATTATTTTAAATTCAATTTTAATTTAAAACTTCTTAATTATCTTAAAAGTCTCGTTTTCGGGGTTGAAACTCTTTCCCTTTACAGCGATAAATTTCCCGTTCGACGATTGAGCTGAGAGCGTTGCTGCGAGAGTGGATCGTTGAATCAACATGAATCTCGTGTTCGCTTCTTGGGGGCAAAACAAAGATGATGTCAGATTCTTGTCGTCACTTGAGTTTGTCATAGTTTGGATTCATCTTGTTAAGTTGATGAAGAAACCTACCGCAATTTGAACGCAAATCAACTAACATTGTTGTGACATTATTTCCAAATCTGACAATGATTTTGAATGAGATCGTCGTGCAATTTATTTTAAACTCGTTCAGTCTAAGTTTTTCGAGGATTCTTTGATGTAAATTATTAAATTCCACCCTCGCCATGTTTTGCACTGAGCGATTAAGAGTTAAACAATGAAACTAACATCGAGCGGCGACCGACGAAGGAAGGCAGCAAGCTCGGGGGATAATTTCCCTCTAAATTTATCAAAGGATTCTTTAATTAAAAATCGTATCGACAAGGCGAGTGTGAGAAAGCGAAGAAAGGGCTAAATATTTTTTGATAATTAAATGTGGAAATTTCGGAAAACTTTCGTTCTGCTTCTCATCGTCCTCGCTCTGTATCAAGAATTTTTAATTAATTGTCTGAAGAATTCGCTTCCTTTCATATCGACGAGAGGAATTTCCATCTCTCTAACAACGACGCCGCTCCAACAACAGCTCGGGAAATTTTAAAGTTCTGCGCAAATTAGAGACAATAGGCCTACAGATTATCGAGGAATATTTTCGTTTTCTATCATAAACTGAATCACAACAAAATATGAAATTGAACAAGATCCTCAACATGTTATGATCTGCGTGAAATCCTATTTTCAGACACATTCATCGTACTTTATCATGCAGAAGGTGTTTCCCTCGTTCATCCATTCATTCAGAAAGCTACAGAGCATGAGCGCTGTTTGTGTGAGCTGCAGAGCACAAGTGTGGATGTCTCTCATTATATGTGAATGCATCCATATGTCTGTCGAACGCATTATTAATTCAAAAGCTGGCAAATCTGTTCGTGAGGGAACAAACCGATGGAGACATCAGCCGAGGCAATTGAGAGCTTCAAACCCTAAACACAAATCAAAATCATTCGATTAATGATGCATGAAAGCATTAAAGTGTTCTAGGAAGTCTCGACCCCCTGAATGCAACAGCTCTTTGTAAAAGCATTTACTCATCGATCGACGAGTCACTGAGTTGCATCGAGTTGATAAGATAATTAGAACGTTTCTCATTCGAAAGCATTTAGCAATTGTTTCTCCATAAAGAGAAGCTCGAGCTCAACATATTTCCTTGAGTTGCAACATGTAGACCGAACGGTCGGTTTGTTTTATAAAATAGGAGGGAAACCTTCACCCTTTTATTTGGATAGAGCTCAGTCCGTTGTTTACATGTAGGTAGATATGATTTATAGCCTTGAGAGAAAAATCCAGCGGCGTCCTCTTCATTCATTTGACCTTCAGTTCTTATGGTCGTTTAGTAAATCTAATAGTTTACTTGCAATTGGGATTAAACTTCAAGTCAGCTTACAGTTCCTCGACACCACTGAGCAGCTCGTTACTCCCTTTTCCATCGCATGCACTAAGCGACTCAGCCTCCAGTTTTCAGTTCGGGGATTTATAACCCATCAGCGTCAGCCGTAGCAATCTCAGCTCATCCGCCAGGACAGAAAATTAAGCTTTAATTGAGAGCCCGCATCCCTCGTTGCTTGGAGATGGGCACCGCTCGGTGTAAAATTCATCTACAGCGCTGCAAAAAGAACTTTCCAAGCGAGTAACATTATTTACCGAGACATCCACAACTAGACGGTCAGTGGAACATTCTTTAATTGGCCATTAAGGATGTTTTTTTATTTCCCTTGTTGTATCTCGTTTCGGGGCACGAGGGCAGAAAGCAGTGAGAGGAAAGTATCTTGAACATTTCTGCTTATTATTCTACAGATGGTTAGAAAGGATGCTTATCAGCGGAGGCAGAAGACGAGGGAAACTCAAGCGCAAGATGATATGATAACCAATTAAATTTTTCGGTAGAGAGCAGAGTCTCATTAAATTATGATTTTTCGACGATCTGCTTCTTTGTCGAAGAGCTAACGAGCTTCTCAATCAACGATTGTACTTCATCAAATTAACCCCTCATTATTATCAAACCGTAGTCTCCTCCACTCCTTCATCCACTCGTGTGTTTGAACTAATTCTCCTCAAGCGATAACGAATTTTTCTTTTCTCGTGGTGTTGGAGAGAGCAAGATGAATGTGGAATAAAAATCATTTACAAGACTCGTGTGTAGCAGGCTAATTAGCGAAATTTCACCCCTCGAAAATGCTAGAAGCAGAGAAATCTCACATAACAAGTGCGCTAATTAATGACGGTGCTCTGTTTTCCACAGCTATTTCTAAAGAACGGCGTTGAGCCGAGCTGCGAAACAAGCGCTCGACTACGCTCTAGCACTTCACTTACGTGTCGCTACGATTGCCTATTAGAAACTTGACTTAGTGTAAAACATATTTAACAATAAATGGCTCGAGAATTAAAGGCGCAGGTAATCGACGGTTGGCTGTAAAATAATTTTTTTTTATTGAAAAATTTCATCAGAATGTTTTGAAATTTAAATTTTATTTCTTTTCTCCTTCCATTGAGTCTCAACTTTCACAGCTTTGATTGATTAAAAGTATTAATTACTCAAACTTGAAGCGTAAGCAGAATTTCAAAGGCAAATTAAGGCTTCCGGCTTCCCAATCGATTCGTTTGTTCATTAAAAGCTTTCGAGCGATATTTTCATCGGGAACTATTGAAGCAAAATGTTAAAATCTGAACAGAACTCAAAAGCAAACAATAATTGAAGCGGAAAATTCATAAACAAAGTTTTGCTGGCTCATTCGAAAATATGTGTTCTCGGCTTCGGAAATCTTTCATTCGTTTGAGCGAAGCCGAAGAGTGAGTGAGAGCGACTAAATTAAATAATGCAAAAATAAACAAATTTTCGGGAGGAAAAAAACTTTTCGCAGAGGATAAAAATTTATTCATGTGAAAGGAGCTAAACAATATTAGTTCGGTCGCTGGGGCTCTCCGGCAATTCAGCAGAAAAACTGATTGTTTTAGAATTTGTGTGGAGTTCTGCAGGTGCATGAGGTAAAAAAGGAAAGCCGAGCACATTGTGAGTTTAGAAATTTGATTGTGCGATTTGTGCAAATCGCAATCGTGCACCGAGAATGCAGAGACCGGCGGCAACAACAACACGAAACCTTCTCGTCTATGGCGACATAAATAACTCAATGAATTTCGCCGATTTGTCTCTCCACTCTTGCGCTCACCGTTAAGCGGAAAAAAGTGCAATTCAAATTGCGAATGCAAATAACGCAAAATAAATACGAAATCACGTTTTGCGTTTTGCCGTTTCGCGCTTGCAACGCAAATCTAAATCTATTTAGGCTCCGCTCGGGATTCTTTTTTCTCCACTCGACATCGTCGCCGCTCACACTTTGGACTGTCATCGTCGTGTGTGGACTTTTTCCTCGCTGCCTAATGTGCCGTCGAGCTATAATTTCAGCGTCCCGCGTTTTTTGCTGCCCTTCGGTCTCGAAAGGCAGCGAGTGAGTGGCGTGACGGGAAAACGTTTTGAAGCGAACTAGTCGACGATGAAAAAAGTGTCGCATAAAAGTCTGTAAATATTTGAAGAATCTTCAAAAATTCATCGGATCCGGAGGAGTTTGACCGGCTGGTGCTTGTCACGCAACACTGAAGGCTCTTTCGAGCATAAATCATAATTTCATACGTTGATTTATGAGTGAAAAGGCTCTCAACTCGTTAACAAACTCCTTCGAATTTCAGTTAGAATTTCATTTCTCCTTGCGAATTTGAGTTCTAACCGCTCGAGTGCCAATTAAAATCACCGCGACTACTGCAAACGTATCAATGAGAGAGCGCAAAAAGTCACATCACCAAAAGCGGACGAGAAGGAAAAAGTTGCGAAAGAACATTCTGCGACTTTGTTTCCGAGGTTCATTAAAATTGATTTCGGCATTTTCGCCTTTTTTGTTAGAATTTCATTTGTTGGCTCGACGAGCCGGCGAAGCTCATTCCGATGCAGGTATTGATTTCATTCTTCGCTCAATTAGTTTTAATTGCCATCATATTCTTTCATCTTTTGATTCGGGAGCTCTGGCGGGAGCGTAGACGATGCAGGAATTGAAAAATTAAACAACTTTAATGAAGCTGGGACGGTAGAACGATCGAGCGTCTCATTAAGGATTCTGCTTTTTCGGTAAATTACAGAAATTGAATTTCCATGCTGTTTGATTCTCGTTTAATTAGATTGCCCCGCAATGCATTTTAATGATGGGTTCATGTGGCTGTAGGGAAGAGTAAAGAGAGCGAGATAACGACATCCTTAGGTGAATCGATGCCTCGCAATCTCTGTCGATATCGTGATTTAATTAGCTCGATCGACTTCGTTCGACTTTAGTTTCTTTCATTATTTTGGTTTTCCATCATCAACTTTGAATTCTTCCATGGAATCCTTTAAACTTCAGTGCAGTATCACGCATAACTCAATGTGAACATTGTGCAGCAGACATGAAACCAGACGGGAAAAAGAAATTCACACTTTTAATGAGGTTCCGATGGGATTGGAATTGAAGAGAGAAAAAGAGAAAAAGAATTTGTTTTTGATCTAAAATTTCTTCCTCACGATGCACATTTAAACTTTTAATGATCTGCTTTGATCGTGGCATATAAAAGTTGGGAGCTGCCAGTGAGACAGTTAGAAGGAGAGGAAAGCAGTGAGTTTCAAAGTTCCTCTGGTGAAGATTTTGCTCATTATGTTTGATGGTTGAGTTGTGATTGTTTTGGATATCACTAAGACTTGTCTCATAGATTGCGAGATAGGTAAAGTACGAAGCTGTTTCGTAAGACACCTCCAAAGCTGCAAAAGCTTGTACCTCACTGCCCATCTAGAATTTCTCTCCACATTCTAAATAAGTCACGAAAATACGTTGAACGATTCACATCGCGGAATTTGCTTGTTATTTGATTTTGATTAACTTTGGAAATTGTTCCAATTATTTTACTTCTCGTCGTTTCGATCGCTTTCGATTCGAAAATGTTTTTGTCGAGAATTTGATTTGAAACATAGAATAATTGTGACCATTTTTGGTGAAGTGTGCGCAGAGGAATGTTTCATGTTTCAATGTCTCCCCGTCTCCGATCGCTTGCATAACGCAGCGAAATGCCCAGATAAAAAGAGAGAATGAGATTGTCTCGTTGCAGCAGCGGAAAGTAAAACGAAAAGTTTTTCTCGAATCAAACAACATGATTTTATCACAGTTTTAATGAGGTTAATTTTTTTAGAGCATATCGAAACATGTTTACGTTCCCTATTAATTGACCTTTCTCCTTCTTCCCACAAGGTTCCCTTCTGATTTAAGCTACCGCCCGCTCTAAGAATTTGTAGCGAGGCAATGCGAAGCTGATTTGAACGAAACGAGTTCGAGGCGGGAAAGCAGAAAATAACAAAATTCCTAATTTAAATTTATTCGCCGAAGCCTTCTTGGGAAGCTTGACGACGAAAAGTTTCAGGAGTTGAACAACTGCATGCTCAATTGAACTTTACGATCATCGGGAATTTATTCGGAAGATTTCGTCTAGTAAAACCATCGCAGAGAAAAGGACAAAATTTGTCGAAGACATTATAAGAACGAGCAAACGATGTCGGGAAGATTAAAACTGAAAAGCCATGTAGCAATTTAAATTTTGCGCTCGATGGAGACAAGAAGCAGAAGATTCCTCGAAGGATCAAATATGTTCACCCGAAATGATGTTTGGGAATCTTTTACTTGTGGCAGTTCTAACTTTGGAGCTTTGGAGCTTTAAGTGGCTCGAAATGTACTCGGCAAGTTAACCATTTGCTGAAGGCATCGAAGTTTTTTGAAAATAATCCAAAAAATTCAATCAAATCTGATCTGGTTATTAAAAGAAAGAAACTCTGGAAGACTAATTGACGCCTTGCAACATTCTATGATAGATTAATAAGACACGTTTGTCATTCAAACGATCGCATTTTGAAATTACTTAGAAAATTTTTCCTTTCACGCAGCCCTTTAAAAATTGTTACTTAGTTTCTCAAGTTTACTCAGCACAAGTGTTGGGAATGAGGAAATAATTCCTGAGTTCGAAGAACGCAAAGTTCCACGACATTACAGGAACGTGATTTCTGCCTTTTCTCGCAGACTGAACGAGCGGAAAACTTTAAATTGTGCGGTGGAAAAACTGTTTTGAGGGGCTTCCTAACAATTTTCCGAAGCGAACGTAATCAGCTTGTCGTGGAAAACGCTGCTAAGTCATAAATTCCCGCTTCAAATGTAAATGAGGCCCACGTCGAGCGAAAGGGCTTCACAACAATTGAGAGGAACGTTTGCGTCCTACGCTGTAATCGTTGATGGAGATTAAATCACGAGAGAGTCCTTCAATGTACTCAAAACAATCGTGCGATAGCAACAAAGCCAAACATGTAAAAAGTGGCTAGCGACAGAATCGGGATGCAAAAAAGAGCAGGGAATGATAAATGGGCAGTAGGGAAAATCGCAGTTCCAATTTTCAATCCATAATTCATAAGCAAAAAGTGGAGAAAATGAACAATGGCTCGAATTGCTCGGGTGGGGCAAGAGGGGAGGGGAAGAGTGTTTGCGCCGTTCAGAGTGGTCGTTAATAGACATTTATTACTTTTTGTTTTGTGTTTAATTTTTTCTGCTCTCGTGTTTGTCGTTTTTCAGGACTTCGCTGAGGATTTTGATTCCAGTTGCGATCGCTTTCCTCCGCTGCTGTGCTGGCAATTTTGCGGGCATTGTTGTTTTTATGATTTCCTGGAAAACATGGAGATTTAGTGGGATGCGGGGAGAAGTTTTTTTAAAATGCAAAACCGGAATCATTGTTTTTTAATTCAATGAAAATCGCTGGCAACGAGGAAAGCAAAAGAGTTGTTCGTTTGTAGGCAGCTTTGTACCTGTTTATTCTGTAAGTGGATCTTGATGCATAGCTCGGAAAGCGATCAAAACTGAAAGGCAAAGAAAAAGTCCTAACAAGCTTCAACAAACAAATACTACAATGTTAATTAAGGCACACACAGGATTCGCGTAAGCGGAATAATTTTTTTTACAAAATTAAGTGAGCTAGGACTTTTTTTTTATAATTTTCTACTCGTTTACGGTGCTGATCTTTAATATCAAACTTTGTAATTCACGAGTTATAAATGACGAGTATTGTTAGCATCGGGAGTAGGTCTTCATGTTCTTGTAAAGTTCTCCATCCGCTGTCGATGATATGACTAAGAATTTACTTTGAAATGTCGCTGAACTAGTTCTCGAGCTATTTAGAAGCCTTATTTTGATAAGCTTATTCCAAGTTTCACAGTCTAAGATGCGAACTTGAGGCAAGTTTGTCATTGTCAGCTGATAGATGAGACGAAATGCAAGTTTTGCTCTTGGTGCATGAAAAAGTTGAGTAATAAGCAGAACTTCAATTTAATGTCTGCACTGTCTCATCCACGAATCTTCCAGCTAAACCAACAACAAGAATCAATTATGTTTCGAGAAAGGTGAGCGGAGGGAAAAGGCAAAAGGGTTGCGCGATGAACAAAGCGGAGGAAGAGAAAAGTTTTAATTAAAAAATTGTTTTTTTTCTTCCTCGTGCTGCATTGCTCGGAATAGAAAGTCAGATAAGACTGATGAGGTTGATAAGTCTCGTTGTTGGTGAAGCGTTGGGGAGGGAGAAGTTGGAAGTTTCATCGAGCGAACGCTGCTTATCCATCAAAACAGACCGAGACGAGTCGAAAAACTTCGTTTAAACGTGTAAACAGTTTTTCTCCTCTCGTTTGATTATTTTTGTTTACTCAATTTGCTGGCCTTTGTGCAATGCCAACTCATTCCCTCTGGAGGATTCTGTTTGCTTCGAACAAATCTGTAAACAACTTTTTCGGTTCTGCAGCTCTCACAGAATTCGCAGCCACTGGAAAAACGTTGCTGCTCGTCTGTATGCGATTGCGATTATCGAATTAGATGAATCGACGATGGGGATGAACTTGATTAATTGTCTTTGATGTTCGACGCGACGCTCCGACGATCAGCGAGTAAATACTTAGGATCGACTTCGGCTTCGCGCGTCATATCTCGCGGCAATGTAAACAGCGAGCGAAATCGACTTCTAATGAACATCGAGGTGTGGAAAGATAAGATAAATCGAGCGATAAGATCCGTTTGATGATTGATAATTTCATTTCTATTTGCTTTCGAAGCGTCGCTGATTGATAAATCAACTTTTCTTATCGAGAGCGATGTTCGCTTCTCAGAAATGGAGTCACGCGATGAAGAAGTTCTGGCGTGTTGACGACAAAAGTCCCATGAGAAGTTCTAAGCGAATGACGATTGGTCAGCAGGGGTTGTTGTAGATGTCCCTTGGACGTTTCAAGAAACTTTGAACTATCTAAATAATGTTAATTTAAGCTTGAGATTCGAGATTTGCTTATCAAAACCAAAATTTTCAACTAATTTACTTGCGTTCGCAGTTAACTCGATCATAATTGAGTCGATTGCAATCTGCAACGGGCGGAAACCAACCAATGTGGTTATGACTGCTTACAATGATATCTGGCATTGACGGCGGCAGCGAAAAATAAATAATTTCCAATGTTTAATTAAGATACTTCTCCGGTTGGTTGACCTGACAACCTACAAATTGTGTAATTTCGGCATTTGCCGCTCTTAGTTGAACAATTTAATTGGCACATGTGCAAGCTTGAAATGAATAATTAGTTTTGCTTCTCGCATTCAACGAAGGTCTTCTGCATCCGAATATGTGTAAAAATAAATGAAACAGTTGCCGAACTGAGCGGGATATGAAAATTGAAAACAAATAGAAAACTTCAAGCCCACACATGTACGGCTAGCATCGGAGGAGTGTAACGTAATATCAGTTTTTGATTCAATTCTCTAGGAAGAGAAATCTAATTACATTTATAATTGATTGTTTTTGTTGCTACAATTTAATTTTATTTTACTTTGCTCCTTTGTCTCGTAGCCAGGGTGCTCACATGTTGAGTTATGTTGAGCTCCTGTGTTGTGTTTAACTAGCTTTACCGTATGACTCTCCTGATTTATGTTTCGAGAAGCATATGGGAACTCATTCGTACTTTTGAAATATGTTGCCCCGCCGTCCGCCTCCTCAAATACAATTTTTATCATAACGCTTTTGATTGCTTTGGCAGGATTTCCATTAGTTTAGTTCCAACAAAGTTGACTTCCGTTTGCAGTGTGTCTCATTACAATCATTATCACAACCAACATCAGAACGCTAACAAGCAAAGAACGTCACTACAACTTTTGAAGTTTGTTTAAAGATGATTGAATCAATGTCAATTCAATCATCACTGTTGAACTGTTCCCAGTCTCGACATCTCTTTCTTTCACTGTGCTCCTCGTAATCATTAAAATAAATTGTTTCACTTTACTGTGCATCCTTTCCCATGCGATTAAAAATTGTGTCACAATTTAAACGCGGGGATCGAGCGACAGAGAGAGCGAAATCTGAGCTTGATAATGGAAGCAATTAGAGCTGCGGCGGAATTTTATGATAAAATATTTTTGTAGCGATGGGAGAATGAATTTCGCAGCATTTTCCACTCGCAGCAAAACTTTTCCACAAATTCTTTTTGATTTTCAATTATTTTTTTTACAATTTTCTCGCTCAATTTAGTTTTAATTAATTTCGTATTTTTAGTGTTTTAATTGAAAATTGATTAAAATGGCTCACTCCAATGTGTTTTTGTCAATTTAATTTCAATTTCAACTTCCGACGATTTCGACAAAATTGTAAAACATTTTTTAAAGCGGACCGAAATTTTCTTTTCGCCCCGCAATCGCGTGACGGTACGAGAGTTAAAGCAATGATTGAATTTTGATTGAGCGACATTGTATCAATTGAATCACGATGATGATGATGAGGCGAACAAGTGAATGAAAAATGACGGAAGGATAATTTTCTTTTGACGCGGCGAACGTGGTGCAGAATAAAAAGTGTCGAGCGACAATTTATCGATGAAGTTGGCGAACAAAAGCGCTCGCTTCAAACGAATTTTCATGGCGAGAGGAAAAACTCGATTCATGTTAAAGACTCTGCGGTCAAAAGTGTTTCGTGTCATTTGACTTGACACATGACGCGAGCTCTGCGTGGCTGATGATAATGCAATTAGTTTTACGCGGAGGGTTTGATGGCTTTAATTGACGCGTGGGCGTCTGCCAGGAGAGACTATTTTAATTGCCGGTAAACGCGAGCCACGAAGGTCCTCGTCAAGGTGCGTGCAAGTCCCATTTTAAATTCAGTTCCTCACTCAAAAACGTTTCATGGAAAATTGAGTCGAAAAACCGAGGAAATTTTACAGACCATTAAAAGCGAGCGATCAAAGTCGAAGGAAATTGAGTTATCAAGAGGAAAAATTATGGAAAATATTCTCATCTTTGATCCTTTTAACGAGGGAAAATCTGTTTTTCTTCAACACGATTCTGATTCAATTTATGCAAATCAAATGAAGGGAAAATTCGCCAAGTTTTCCTTCAGCACTGCCACAGATTTTCACTTAGTCTTTTCCTTACAAAGTGTTTTCCTTTTCATTTGCGTTGCTCACTTTGAACTCTGCGAGAAAATGAAAATATAAGAAAAATTTATCTAGAAAATATCAGACTTGAACAAAAAATTGAAAAACAGTTGGGATCTTTTCATTGGAAGTGATAAACGATTCGCGTTCCATAATTGCATAATAGCTCGAGTCAAAAAGACAAAAACGAGTGAAGGCAAAATTTGATTAAACTTCGACTAATGACCATTGTGGTCAGCGTCAGCTTCCTCGCAACTGTAAACACTTCTGACTGATTGCTTTCGGCTCCAGAAAAAAAGATGGAAATTTGAGTCCGCGGCAAAAAGCATTGACTGTCAATCGAGGAAAATGGAATTTAATTGTCGCAAAACAGCAAAGCAAATAGAAAGAAAGCAGTTTTTGCTGGCTGCTCTCTAATTGAGAGTTAAAAGCGAATTCGAGTGCAGCTCGATTGGAATTTACTTTTCACCAATTTCGGCCGCGCCGCATTCGTCTCCTCAACATCCACCACAGACGATGGCGAAGAGGAAAAACTCGACGTCAAATCAAACAGCAAATCGACAAATTTTCCGTTGTCAATTTTTTGCACGTACTTCACGCCAGTGGAAAATTCAATTTCCTCCTTGCTCTCTTTCTGATTGTTCCGACTGATTTTTCCGAATGCAGTGTCACTTCGTTGGAACGATTTGTTTGATTGCGGGCTCAAATAGATGATGTCCGAAGCTTTCGTGGATTTAGTAATCTCAATTTGAAACTAAACAGCTTATATGAGAATCGTAGAAACTTTTGGAGTACAGAGCAGCAATAAAACGCTTTTAGAAGTAAAGTTGCAACGAACAAATCTAGCTTTCGGTAGCAAAATATTTGTTCCAGTAGTTTGAAGAATATTGATCGCGTCAGACAAAATAGTCTGAAGGAGATATCACGTTTCCAGCGACTGATCAAACTTCTGCATCGCAATCTGAAACAGCTTGCGAGAAGAGCACGTAAGCTTCGATATTCCATAGAAACAAAACTGGCTGTACGAGTAACAACACGGTTGCCTCAAATGAGAAGCTCACATGGTCCATGGACAGTGATTCAGTGACAGTGACAGGCCCGAAATGACCCAGTTTCACTAGTTTTTCCGTGACAGTGACAGTTGGAAGCCCCGCACATGGATTGATCATAGGTTTATCGTTGAAACATTGCATGAGTTTTATATGTGCTTCTTTCCATAAATATTCGAACTTTGATATCTCAACTATTCAAACAACAAGGTAGATCAAGCGTTTAGGACGGTTATTGATTGTTTGCTGAAACAGCTTACGCTTCGATCGAGTGATATCAACCACAATTGCTTCGCAACAGCACTCAACTGTCGCTCAAGTGATCAAAACAGGTTCTTGAACAAACTGCTCAGAGAATAAAAAGTATTTTTAGGAAAACTTTGTTTGAACAACTGAAAACTTCCGCGAGAAGTGATCGAGCGCCAGTTGTTCCTTGGTTCCCATAGAGCTAAAAGGGGATTTTCGTTATGAAACAATCGACGATGAGCGTGCAAATCGATTGAATAAGACGAAGAACTCGACAAAGTTTGAAACATATAAAAAGCTCGAGAAAGCCTCGACAATTCATCAGTTCGAAGTTTGAAGTCTTTGAGTAGTAAACCATAATGGAATCTCAAGTTTTCGTAGCTTTGTTTGGATTGCTAGCCTTAGCTGGTTTCGGTCAGTGCGGAGAATGCCCAAAACTCCAAGGTGTTGCCAACCTGGATCTTGACAAGTTGTCGGGCATCTGGTACTCAACCTGGGAATCCTCGGAGCCACGCATGCCTTGCCTGAGCTACGAAATTTCGAAGACCAAAGATGGCAATGCCAACACAAAAATGATTCCATATCAAATGCAGCTTCAAGGAATTTGGAACGACAGATCTGACTCCACGAAAAACTTCCAGATGGTGGCACCATTGGATTTGCTGGACAAGGCGGAATGGACGATCGTGTACACAGATTATGTGAACTTGACAGCAATCTACACTTGCAAGGCGGACAAAAACTTTAAATCGATCACTTTCTGGGGACGCAAACCGACAATCAGCGACGATGACTTTAAGATGTTGAAGGGCATCTATGATGATTTGGATCTTGACACCTCTGATCTTCAAGCAATCAAGCGTTGTGACGTTCTCTGCATACCCTTGGAATGGCTCGGCAAGAACGTGCTTGCGAACGGAGCCAAGTTGATTGACATGGTGAAAAACGCTTATAATTCATGGACGCACAAATAAAATTGGAAAAGAATTGGACAGGCAAAGAAAAGTTTGGCAAATTGTTTTTCTCTCTAGCTGAAACTAACTTCCAGCTTATGGTGACGGTTGCTGTTTGTTCAGCTGATGGCGCTTAGCTACGGTTCTTCAAGTTCACGGCAGAGCCTCTTAAACAGATCTTATTCGACCTTCAAGCGACACAAATGTTTTTGCTTATCAAAATATGACTTATCAAACTTTTTTCGACCACCCACGTGCGGAAAGTAGTAAACATTCGAACTGCGCATGCGGAAAATCTCTCCAGAAACCACAAAACAAGCGCGCAACAAGTGGGCGTCAAGATGAGATTCATCTCGGTCTTCGGGACCTCGTGCATCATCAGCAACTAAAAATGTTAATTTATTTCAAGAGAAAATTCATCAATTCCAAGGAAAAGGTTTTAATCAAATAACGCAGAGTAAATACGAATCTTTCATACTGAAAACTCGCTGTCGTTCCCCGCTTTTCTCCTTTCTCATTCATTACGTTATCAAATGCCGTTTTATTCCAATGAGTTTTCATTAAATATTTAATTATACGCAAGCCTTTGAAAATTCCAAGTCCGATGTTTGCGTCCGAGGAGCGCAACGAAGAGTCCGATCCGTGCATGTCGGCAGCAGAAACGTTGTAAAGTGGCCGCAGGATAATCAAGCGCTCTTTGTGGAGTTCAGAAAAAACGGCACCAAGCGTTTCCTCTCCACTTCATGAAATTTTAATTCACAAGGGCGAGTAAATAAAACAGGATTAAACTTTTTTCCTCCTTCGCTGCCGGAGCTTCCTCTTGAATTTTCATCGTAAATTAACTTGAAGTTAAAACATAAAAAGCATCATAATGAAATCATACGGTACGGAGCCTCTCCTGGATTTTGTTTAATTCTGTAATCCACTTTGGCAGGTTTAAAAGTTGAAGCTCGTAGGAGGAAGCACCGCAAAATGTTTTGCAAAACTCGAAGAGCAGAAGCTTTTTATTTGCTCGACAACTGGAGCTGCTAGCTGATTTCGTTTGAACTCGAGAAATCAGTGAATCGAGGTAGAGAAATCTACCAAACGCAGTTGCTGAAGCGAGTCAAGTGATTTATTTGAATATTTTAAAAGCTCAGCAAAGCAAATGATGTCTCGATGATTTGGGAAACGACGAAGCAAACAGGAAAGACCGAGAAAACGTTTGCGAGTCTGCAGTGTGTGATTTTAATTTGATTGTAGCTAGCAAAGAAAGATGCATTAATTACAGCGATTTTTCATGCAAATGAGCAAATCACTGCAAGAATCTAAGAAAATCCAGAAAATCTCTGGGAAAACTTCGAAGCATTCCATTGAAATCTTTTGATTCACAGTCGTGCTTGCAAACTTGCGAGAATATTTCAAGAAATTTGTATTTTCTTAAGCGCTCACGTCTTTAGAAATTTCCACCAAAACTTAATTTTCATTCAAGAACATTTTCGGGAATTCCTCACATGCTCGAAATCTCCTCGCAATGAAAGAAAATGCAAAGTGATTCAGTCTATAATTTATTTTCCTTTCGAAGAGAATCTAGCAAAATGTTTTTAGACATTTTAAGTTTTCGCCTTTTTCCGCTCGAGAATTTTCCTTCGAGATCTTCTTATAATTTATGAGAAAATTCATTTAAACGAGAACTCATGTGTGGAGCTAAAAGCAAGCAAAGGCTTTTCACTGAAGAGGAAAACAATTTTCCCGTAATTAAGTCGTCCTGAATGTCTTATTCCTCGAACAATTTTGCGTTTCCGTTATTTGAAGAGATCTCATCGACGATAAGTTATCGCGTTTTCCTCGTTCATAAATCAAACAAGCGATTCTTCATCGCGTCTCGTCTATCTTCGGAAGTTTCTCAAGTTTTCGCCGGGAAATTAGCTCGGATTTTGTTGCTAGTAATCAGCTTATCAACGAGTTTAATTTACGTTTCCTCGCATCAAGTTTCGAGGCTCATTTTCCTAGTTCCATAATTCTGCTCCTCGTCCAAGTGCTCAGCCCACTCGAGATTCTCAGCCGAAACATGAACTAGCTTAATATTTTGCTTCCTAGATTCCTAATTCTGCGAAAGTGCTTTCGATCTTCAATGGAGAATATTTTGTTTCACTCGAGAGATTTTTCGAAAAAAAAAGTGAAAACGGAAAACTGTAAGCTGGCTAGAGCAATAAATTATTTCCATTCTCATGGAACATAATACAATATAATAGGATAACAAGTGAGAGAAAAGATACTTTTGCCGTTTTTTCGTAGAAAAGTATAAATGGCACAATGAGACTTGAAAGAGATTTTTCACTCGAGAACGAAATTTTCATTTTGTGTCGGAAAAATGTTTTTTGCTCGAGCTTCTGCTATGACGTTTCCCCCGCCAGCTGAAGTGGCCCTAGAGACCCGAACCGAAACTGTCTGCTGGCCATTCGAATTCAAATGTCTTTCTCGCTTTTTGACAATTTTCATGAGATGCGATCCCGTAATTCATGTGAGACTTCACGAAAAGTTAACCTATGCATAATTCATTGTGATTCAAGTCTTCTCATGATGGTATCGCTGTGAAGCGCTTGAAGAGGAAGGGGCGAGGAGCTTGTTGGAAATTGTGTAGGAAAGGATTCTCGAAGTAGAAATGTGAATGAACGGAACAGAGAACAAAGTGAAACTATTCGATTCGATCGGTGGCATTACAATGTTTTCGTTAAGAAGTTGCAAGCTCTAATAGTTCTGGCTCGTTGGTTGAGCCAAATCGTTTCGTTTTAGAATAATATTTTAAACAAAACTGTGCACGATTTGCGGTTTTGCAAATCTGGATTATTAAAATAAAAATTTACTCAGTTAAGTACTGGCAAAACAATGAACTCGAGTTGTTCTATTTTCCGTTGGTTTATCATCGCATTGTCGAGGAAAACCACTTCAAAGTCAAATCACTCGTCGGATTATCTTCAAACGTTTTGTATGGGTTTTTATGGAACTCTTCGCTGCTACGTGCGGGCGTTGAGCTCCAACCAAGCGAGCTCTGATATTTTTATGGCGGTTTGTTTTCCACAACACCGGGAGGAAATTTAAAACTTTTTAATCTTTTTGCCTTTGTCTCTCATTACACTTTTCCAACCTTTTATTGTTGTTTCAAGAAATAATCTTCTCTCGATCGAACCGTTGCTGCTATTAGCGAAATTAAAACCTCGTTTATTCTCCTCAATTTGATTCTTTGACTGTCTCTCTTCTTCAACTTCAGCCGTCTTTTGCAAGACAACATTTTAAAAGAATCAACCGTCAAGGATTTCCCGGGAAACTGCTACGTTTGTGATCTCCCTGAGCCACTTGATATTTTATTTATTTCAAATGACGGCGCTCCTTTCCGATATCAAACATATTTTCTTCTTTGAAAAGCTTACATTTTATTGAGTCTACTTAATCGTAAAATCGTTCCCTCTCGAGAGCAGACAACATCGACGAGAAGAAGGAGGAGGAGAAAACAAGCACACAACTCAATTAAATATTTATTCGACTCAAACGTCTTCATAGACGAGAGGCGTCTTGGCATGTTCTTCCACATTCCACTTGCTGCAAAGAAGACACAGCCATCGCATGATGTAAACACATATCATCTTTTTGCTCGCTTTTCCATTTTAGCGTGAATCATTAATGAGTGAAATTTTATTTGCAACATTTTTATTCTGCTCTGTGTACGAGCGAGCGAGCTGTAATGTTGTGGCGGAGTGGGTTCGACCACGAAAGTGCTTCGAGACTGCTGTGCTTCATTCTTTTCTTCGTTTTGGGGAATGTCGTGGCAGTAAAATAATTTTGCATGGCACATTTCACGAGTTTCTCAATAAACAAGCTCGAGAATGAGGTTTTTATTTCGCTTTTCCTTGAAATTTTTATAGTCGCCCTGGACAATTTATTGCGTCAGATAATTCCATTCACGAAATTCCACCGAAGCGGCAAAAAATCTCACAGGAAAAGTCGCAATTTCTATGGAAATTAACAAGCGACAAAATAAATTTGGAACCGCAGAGTTGAATGGAGAATTTGCCGGATGAGTGGAAAGGCTTTTCATCTCGCGTGGAATGCTTGAAGAGTTTCTGGCCAGTTGCAAGCATTTCGATTATTCGTCCGTTCGAGGAAAACTCGCAACGAAGAATTTTCCAGTTTCCCAAGTCAACAAAAGATTTTCGAATTTCCCTCAAAATTCACAAAAGATTTTTTACCAAAAAATTTCTAAGTCGCTTAGCTTGATTTTGTTGATTTTGCACAAGCGAAATGTTTTCCCTCGATGAGTGGAAAAGCAGGTATGCTCGACAACGTTCATCAACAAAACACTTGTGCGATTATTCAAATCGCTTCTCAACTACTCGTATCATGCTTTCGAAAGAAAATGTTTTTAATGACAACAATCGAGCGCTCGATTTCTGCTAAAAATCACAATCCGAACGAGTTGAATTTTAATCCTTTTGTTGATGCGACAAAAGAGTTTCAGCGAATGCTTGCAAATCAATCTGAAAATTGATGATGAAAATTTAAGTTTAGGGAAAATGTTTAATAAGAACTTCAGAGGAAAAACTTCGAGGGTTTCATACGAAACGATCTAGTGAGTTTATCAAACTTTTCATGTCTTGCTCAGCCTGATTGGCCATCAAAACTGACGCAATCTATAGCCTGCCGGGCCCTCGCTAGAACGGTATTCGTCCTCGAGAGGCGCTATCAAGACTGACGGATCCCAATTCGTTTTTCATTAAACTCAAAATCAGTAAGCTGTGAATCTCGTAGCCCTTCTCCAGATTCCAGCCAGTAGTTTCCACACTCGCTCGTAGAATTTAGAATGATCGTTTTCTGTCTTGAAAGCTCTCGTTTCATCTTTCAATGAATCTCATTTTACTATTCCGAAATGCTTTTACATTCCAATCAAAGCTAGCAGCAATTTAAAAATTAGTGTAATTCTAGTGCTTAACATTTCTCGTGCTACAGAGGAAGACTAGAGATAAATCCATAGCATTACCAACGTTCATCTCCATCGAACGCCCACTTGTTGAATATTGCATGAGATTGCTTGCCTTCAACAGTTCGCCGAAGAGAAGACAGAGAAAGAGGATTCGAGTTGCCTCTTGCTTGCTTCTTTTTCGGAGAGATTGCTGAGTCTGCGCAATTTGTCATGCAAACTCCCTCTCGCCACGTGTTCTGCTGCAGCAGTAATTTGCATTCGCATGTTTGTCTCGCTCGACTTGGCTCAGGTGAAGTTGTCAGTTCGAGTACGTGGGTGGCCGCTGGTAAGACGCGCAGAGCCATCGGCACAGAATCCACCGCAGATTCCACTTCCTTCCACTCTGCTGGTGCGTATCATAAATTATCCCAATCAGTAATCCCTCTGCTCACGCAACGGTGTGCGGCCCCATGCAATAAATACCGAAAATATGAATTCGATAAAGGGAAAGCGGCGGAAAGAATGGAAAAACAATTTGTCGGGGACCCATGTGATGCGATCAATTTGGTTTTAAATAATAGAAAATGAATGCTGTTCACTGTCTCACCCTCTCGCCCGTCGTGTTCCTTTCGCAAATATAAGCTTTAGAGGGATTTGCGAAAGTCATAAATATAAAAAAATTATTACAAGTCGCTTGCGTGAGGCGAACGCGCTGAACTTGCTACCAACCAAAATCGATCTTGACAATCAATTAAAAGCGAATTAAACTTCCCTCGAAAGGCTTCAGTTTGACTTTGATTGAATTATTCCTCTCGAAATGAAATTTAAGCACTTTTCTGTCGGCTCGCGATTCAAAGGAATAACGATGAAGCTGTCCCCGTCATACGCTTCCAAATAGAGTTGACACTCTGCGTTCATTCGTGCGCGTTTTATCGACAAAGTTCTCACATCAGTTTCTTGCGAAAGCATTTTAATTATTAAATTAATGATGTCCTGCTTGCCATCAGCGCTCGGAGATATGACGAGAATGTGAGTTGACAGGCAGAGAAAGAATTTCGATCGTAGCCCCATAAACTAATGAGCTCTGCGACTGACCATAACGAGTGTGTGCAGTGAGTGGTTTGCGGAATTTTCTGTCGCTCCGTCAAATAAGGAGTGGAGAGAATTTTTCAAGTGCAAGTCTCGCTGCAATCACGCGGGTTTGTCAGTTTCAAACAATTTCATTTTGTCAGGCCAAGTTGATCGAGGGGGATTTGGTGAGTGCCGTCGAACTCAAGATTCGGACATTTTGGGTAGCATCGAGGTAAACTCTGGAAGTTGCATCAATCCAATTGACTATGGAGTAATGCTCAACAGTGATGAGATGTGTGACGGTAACTCGAAACACTCCCCACGCTTATTGAAACCTCCTAACACGAATTATTAATTTTTTGATGATGGAAAACTTTGGTTGGAAGTGGTTTTCAACTCTTTCGGGGAAACTTTTGCGCTGGTAGAAAAATTCTTTTGTTCCACGCCCACCTCTTTGCGTTCCTAATGAGTGAAAATAAGTCTCGAACTTTTATATTAATTTAATATTGATGGAAAATATGGCGCTAGCTTTATGGAGAGAAGGAAAAAGTTTTCGACTCCATAAATAATTAACTCATGCTGCCGAGGTTTATCATCGAGAGCGGGAAAGGAAAATTTATGGTGAAGGCAGTCGAGGTGCCTTTGAAATTTTAATGAGATTTAATCATGCGATAATTATGCTCAATGAGTGTGATTTAGTTTTGAAAAGTTTGAATAATTAAAGCGAAATTGAACCGAAATTTTTATGGGGCATAAACTCTTCGAGAGGCTTTTCAATGAATTCGTTCGTGACTGTGTGACGCAAGAGCATTTAAAACAATTGCCTCAGTCTCTAAGTGAAAATTACCTGCAACAATCTACAGCATTCATCAATTGAAGCAAGCGAGGGCTTCTGCTATCTTTTTAAAAGCCTCCTTTCAAATGAAAACTGCTGATGTTTTGTGCCTCGCGAACTCTTTTGTGACTACAGATAAATATGATGCACAAGCGCGAATTCATTATGCTGCTGCAGCGAGACGACTCTCAGTGTCAATTAAACTAAAAGGGTAATTTCTCATTTTTCATCGCAGCTAATGAATCATTAGACTAATGCATCTGACAATAGAGTCACAGTTTCGAAGCTGAAGAGCTCATTCATCATCGGCGGAATAAAAACTGTTTTTCTACCTTTCTCCTTTTTCGCATTTAATGATGATGAAGCTTTTCAACGAGCGAATAATCTGCATAGTGAAATGCTTCATTCGACGATGCCTTCACACACGATAATTATCAACAACTTTTAGGTGAATTTGTGTCAGATGCTCTCGCCTTTTGTTCGAGATATGAATGCGATGCGCTCTATCACGATGAATGTGTCAAAATAGGTGAGAGCTCCATTATCGTTGTGAATTATGACGAACAAATTGGAGATAATAGAGAATTATGAAGGATGAAGTCCTGTCGTTGGAGTGGAATGATACCGGGATGGGAATTCATCAGTTTGACAATTCGTCAATGATAGAGAAGGCATCCGATACTCTGAAAAGAAAAGCTGAAAGACCAAACTTATTCTCTGGTAATCCCCAACGTTAGCAATGCTGAAATAATCTTCCTAGAAGACGAGAGAAATATTTAAAGACTTTCTCACATTTATGACTTTTAAGTAATTATTTTTTATAATTTTCGTTTTAAAATTTACAAATGAATTTTCCTCAATGAGACTTTACATTAATTCAACATGTTCCATCATGGAGAACTGCAAGGATGAAGAGTTAGACATCATCAAATTCCATTTAAACACTTTTTGAACATTTTCCGTCCTTCATCAGAACAAAGTCATGTCGTTAATGCTGAGACAACTACTAGCTAAGTCGAAAAGGATTAAAACTCGTCACTGTGAAGTTTTTCTTTCGCTACTAACTTCGAACGTTCTTTGATATCTTGAAATAACATTTCATTTTTTTACAAGTTTTATCAATTTAATAACAAAAGATGGGCGCACTATCAACTAAGAATGGATTCGTTATCCTCCATCGACTTGGAGCGAGAGCCGCTGCGATCTGCCAGTTCTCCTTCTCCTTCCGTTCATCAGGTAAGTGTGAGACTGATTCTTCCTGATATGTCGTAAGTAATTTTTAAACTTATTGGACGAAGGATTGCAGTGGGTCGGGGACGAAGGGAAGCTTATGCAAAGTTTTAATCACGATGAGTATCAGCACGAAAATATTTCGATTGTTACAACTCGGAGTTTCTTCTCGTTTTGTTGAGCTTTTCTTTTAGCTTGTCAATTGGAAACTTTCGTCTTCGTCAGTTATAAAAACTTTGATTCTCATCTTAAAGAATTTACAATTGCGTGAAGCCGTCATTGCTCTCATCACGTAGCGCTGTCGACGACTTCTGGTCGTATCATCACGAAGCGAATTATCAGCGTTGCCCTTACAGCTACTATTCCTAAATTCATTTGGTTCAGTTTTGTTCAATGCGCTTGTGTTCCGAGAACATAAATGTTCATTAGCTTTATTGTTCAAATGCAAAGAGTTGAAGTCGCCGACGCCGTTCTCCATCTTGACAACGATCCCGCCGCCGTTGTTGTTATTGATTTCGTTAAGCTTCGCGAATGTCGACTGCTGGTTGTTGGCACCGAACAATGATTCATGGGCGAACTGATTCATGAAACCACTGGACGTATAGAGAGACGCTTGTTGTTGCTGCTGCTGCTTTTTAAAGCCAGCCGTCGGAATTGGACTGCTTCCAAAACCATCGTCAAGGCTTTCGGCTTTCGTTGGGAATTCGTAGCAGGGCTTGAGAAGGCCGTCGTGTCGAATGCCGTTTGCCGATTGCTGTTTATCGTAGGGAAATGGAAAATTCGGTGTGTTGGCAAACTTTCCATTAAACACTCCGTTCGAGTATTGATGGAACTGTTTCGTTGCATTCATGTCGTTGTTAGGCGCTCCAATGCAGTTGGCGTTGTTATTGTTGTGGCTCACGTTACCAGGACATTGGAACTCGTCCAAATTCATCAGCTTTCGCATCAGACCCACGTCCTTGTCGTATAAATTATTGTACAGTCCGTCGTTCGGCGATCTCGCCATAATCGATTGATGATGATGGAGACGAGGGATGAGCATGTTGCGTGTGGGGTCGTCGTCAAGAAGAGCTGATGGCAAGATCGGGGGGTGGTTGTGTTGCTGGTCGTCGTCGATTTTCTTGATTTTTGGTGGACGACCCAGCCGAGGGCCATCTCAGTCCCTCGAACGCCTCGGCCTTCCCACCTTACCCTTGCGCAAAGGAGGAGTGGGCGTCGGTGCTGTCTTCACAAGCTTGTGCCAATCTTGCTCGCACACTAGGCTGCCAGCCAACATATAGTATCTGTAACATCAATCAGTCAGTTAAAGCAGTCAAAGCCAATCATTTTTCTTGTATCACTCACCTATCACCTTGAACTAAATGCGAGCCGCACTTTGAGCATGAGAAGCACTTGAGATGAAACACAAAGTGCTGAATGTTTTGATTATTCGCCGGCGGGTTGTTGTTGTTATTCACGCCGTTCTGGTTCATGTTGGAGGTGGTTCGCATCACAAACTCGTTCGCCGGTATCTGCTGGCCGCACGCTGAGCACGCTCCCGAGCTTCCGAAAAGTCTGAAAAATTGCCATAGATTTAACATGTTGAAACTCGACGAGTTCGTAATCATCATTAGGCAGCCACCCAACTCTTTTCCACACACCCTGCTTGACAAATGACTCATCATATTTCTCCACCATGTCTCTCTCTCTCTTTCCCGTCTTCGAATTACATAATTAACGTGCAAAAAGCATTCAACTAGTTTTCCCTTTCTCGCTTTTTGCTAATTAATTAAAGGGGTTAGGTTTAAGTAAACGATGGCATTTGCGTTGCTCTTCTCTCTCTCTTTTTGCCTATCCTACACCCTAAATTTTCGTAGTTCGATGCTAACTCATTATCTTTAATGAAATAAAAATGAATGCGACACACACGCACATCCAGGGAAATGGAGAGCGAGTAAGATGCCATCGTCCCTTTTCCCGCTTCAGCCCGAAGCGGCGAGAGAAATAGTTTTTCCTTTTATGTTCGACCATAAAATCGTCACAGATTAACGTTCAGACGAGTGGGGGATGGAGCGAGGTATGGAGGAGACGAAGCAAAGGAGATTACATCCAATTAGACAAATGAAAGTGAACACAAATAATAGTAATTTCTTATTTTCCCTTAGTCTCCATCTGCTTTCCCTTGGAGAGCGAGCGGAGGCAAATTCATTTAGCAAATTAAAAAAGTCTATTAGAGGCAATGACGATAACGATAATGATTGCGATAAGTAAATTAAAATTCATTTAATCAAAAGGCTCTTTCCCCCGTCTCTTATCTGCCGCTTCTTATCAGCACTTTCCCATCGATTGCACGAACTGAACTGAGTCATGTCAACAAGCCAGAGACGCGCCACGAAAAACAAAGTCGTTCCCTAAAATTAATTTTCCGAAAGTTAGTGGGAGGAATTTTTCATTCCGAGATATTTCACCAAACTTTGTCGTTTCGGGGGTTGAAAAGAGTCAAAGAGGAAAGCGATTCATCTCTAAAAAATGTCACAGGATATCAATTGGACACAGACATGATAAACTTTTTTCAATGCGAAACCGGATAATTAAAAGGGCGAGATTTGTAAACTAGCAATGAGTCTGGTAATTAGGCTCTTGCTCAAAGAATCTCGCTTATCTCATTATTTTCAAGGTCGTCATTTAAAATCTTTGGGGTTTCTCAAAAAAAAATTGTCTCTTTTTTGATGGAAACTCGAAAACATTCTGAAGAAAAACCTTGTGACCTAATTCACTTTCGTCCCCGCTATATCTTTGATTGCCTGCTTATGACTCGTCTATTGGCTTGCTCTGGATAGATATATGACGAAAGGGAAAGTGAGACATTGAAGAAGCGCACAACGATTGTCAAAAGCGCGCAGAGAAGAAAGGAAAGAAATCGAAGGGGTGGTAAATTGAATTAATCTTTTAAATGGATTATATTGCGAAGTGGTGGCGGAATTCTTATTAGGATAAACGATGACTTTTGTGTGTATGTTCGAGGGGACGAATGTGGGACATACACATAGGAGAGAACGGCGAAAAGAATGTGAATACATTTGATTAAATTATAACAGCCAATCCAATTTTCTTCGTCGCCCGCTCATCTGATCGAAATGATTTATGCGCTGCGATCCATTTTGTAGATTAAAAATCAAATGATAAACATCGCCATTAATTAAATTTAGGTGGGCGAGGTTCAATATGCTCGCTTGTGGTTTTTATTGAAAGTTTATCAGTCGAGCAGGCGGGGGGAATCGGCAAAGTTGAGACTCATCGTCGCGCACTAAACAGCTCTATTTAATATTTCATATTCATTAATTCCGCGTCGCTCGGTGGCGGTGGTGGAGATGAACCGGGAGTCAAGAAAAGCAATTTCCTAATGGCGTTTAGAATTAATAAGAAATTACGAAACTTTCACCGCGAGAGCTGTACACGGAGCACCTTTAATACAATCAATAATTCACGTCGAAATTCCCAGCACAAACGGAAATTGAAAAGCCAAGCAGTTAATTAAAATGGAAATGATTAACGAGGACGAGAGGGAAAGTTCTCCAGGCGCACAAATCACATTACACAACTAGGATATTTCCAAATAATTCTCGCTAAAAATCATTTATCAGCGAGCAGAGTGGGAATTTCCAGCAATTTCTGTCATGGTTCTCTAACCGCTTTTGTTGTTTTTGCTCGGGAATCGATTTTCCTCCTAAAACTTTTGCCGCCCCCCTGGCTCACCCGAAAACTGGAGCAACATAATGAAATTGAATTTTCATGACGATAGACAGCCCGAGTGTGAAAATAATTTAATTTTAATAATATAACATACTGAAGCAGTGCCGGGAAGAGCCAGAGGACGATTTTCGAGCGTGTTCGAACAGCAAATTTTCTTAATTAACGAATCCAATTAAAGGCACTTGTTGTAGGTGCCGCAGAGACAGAACGACATGAAGCCGATCGAGAGGAATTTATTGAAAAAATCAACTCTTTCATGTCGTCTCCTCTCTGGCTTGTTCGACGATATGTGAGAGGGTGGTTAGGGGGGTAGAGAATTTAGCATTATTAGATAGTTAAAACTGCACGATCCGATGAACCTTTTGTGGCTTGCGAGTTTCGGGCGTGAGGGAGGAAAGTCGAATTATGAATTTCCATATTTTAGCAATTCTCATCATTCTTTCCATCGCAAACAATAAATTTCGCATCTATCTCCTGACGCCCAACTCATCTCCACACACGAGCTCGCCCTCCTAGCTAGTCGATTGTCTAACAGACAAGAAGCAACGCTTTTCGGAGCCAGCTGAACGACGATTGCTTCGCCAAACGGAAAATATAAATTTTCTCTCCTGATAATCAAATCGCCATGCAGCTTGCCGTACTCCTACGCTTGATGATGAAAAACTGGACGACGGTACAAAGTCGGATCCCCCAGTAAAATTAAAAATAATTGCCTGATGAAGCGCAACTGCACCGAAAGTTGGAACGATGGCTTTGGTCCTCGGCACACAATTTAAACTAATAAATAAGAACTATGCATCATCACGGAGTCGAGAGCGTTAGAGATGGTGCGATTGAATGAAATTGGAAAATTCAGCCTCATCTGTAGTCGGTTCGCGCGGCAGAAATTTTCCTCGTCTCCGCTCCGAAGGTAATTTCAATTACGTTACGTCCCATCTTTTTCAACATGCATGAGAGGCAACAATGAGGCGCGTGGTGGTGGTGGCAAGAGAATTTATTTGACCCATAAATATCATCTGATGATATGAATGTCTACGACAAGAGAAGCGATAGCTGTTCCGAGAACAGTCACCATTGAAGCAACCAAGCGATCTTGCTTCTTCGCGTCTTAGTTGGAGACATCGCTGTCCTTCGAATTACGCGAGAAGCGAAAATTTTTAATTGAATTCACGTTCCACGGGAGGACGAGAGCGGCGGAAAATTGAAGGCAGCTCAACAATCTCAACATGTGATGTCAGAGAATGTTCTGAAACCGTCAAATGAAAGCCCGATTTATCGATTCCTCTCGTTCTCGACATTGTGTCTGGTTAGAGAGCTTTGTTATTGGGACAAATTGGAAGGGTGTGACTGCTCAACTAAACTGATCTTGAATTGATGAAAAAGTTTTCATTTCTAGCTCGTCGTGTGCGGAAAGCATCGCCCGCTCTCCCACCCCTTCTACGCTCCGCAGTTCCAACGTCATTATCGTTTTGCACAGAAAATAGAAATTGAATTTCCCTCCAAATGAATTTTTGTCAATTGCGAGGAAAATTTGGGCAATTTAGGATTGCGATGAGGGAAGGCAGATGGGTGGAGAACGCGAGGGAGAAATAAGTAAGTCATAGCCTGAGCTACATTGAGCGCGATTGTTATCGACGAATCGAATTTTATTGAAGGTTATTCCAATCCCTTTAAGATTCTTAGTATCAGGAAAAGATTTTGGTTTGGGAAGCCTTACAAAACAGATGAAAAACTTCTCGCCTGTTGGAAAGCTGAATTGTGATTCACTCATCAACTAATCAATCAATAGAACCAGTTCGAAGAAGAGCTCCAGTGATCACTGATCATTCTAGTTTGTTTAAGTCTCAATCCCTCAAGGGTAATTAAATCTTAGCGACGTGATAGTTTCCCATAAATCGCAGAAATAGGAAACCACGCTGGATCGGCGTGAAACTCAAGCCACGTCTCAACGTGGAAATTACTTTGTCGCGATGAATACAAATTGGTCGAAAGGAAATTAAATTTTCCCACACACAAAAGTGTTTGCATTTCACGTTAATGACGACTGTAATTGATATTTCTGTGTGCAAATAATTCTTTGTGGTCTCTCGAGAAAGAAGTTCAAAACGACTGAAACCCGATCCGCTCGTCTCCGTCGCTCGCTTGACGTAAAGTGCGGTTAGAGTGGTCCCCCGAAATCGAGAGACGACGAATGAATTATGGAAATAACTCGAGAAGCCTTAAAACTTTTGTGGAGAAATAAAAGTTCCACGTCGTTTAATTGAAACTTGATACGTTTTGCCCGCTTCGTGTCTCGAGAAGTCTTTGATGAAAGCAGAGAGACAAGATTGATGGGCGTCGATGGACTCGAAACTCACCTAGAGTAATCAGCCTTGCATAAAATCATTCCGTTTCGCGTGAAGCAGCTCGTACCAAGATCGGCCAGCAGGGCGAAGCAGCAGGAGCATTTGAGGCACGATGTGTGCCAGTATCTGTCGAGAGCGTGCAGGAAATATCGTTCCATAATTTTACCTGCAGCGGAAGAGAAGGATGAAATAAAGCTTGCAAGCGAGTGAAGGATTTATGGACGCTCACCTCCGCAACCTGTGCAGCTCTTCATCGTGCCGTTCATATGATGAAAGCCTTGGTGATGGCCGTCCATTTGACTTAATGTGCTGTGTCCATTATGATGGCTTAGTGGCGGATAATTGTTATTATCCGGACTCGGCGAATGGGGAGACGACAAATCCGAGTACGGATGATAGTGGGGATTCATAGCGACCGCTGCCAGCTTGACAGATTTTTAATTATTCCTCGTCTCGCAAAAAGTTGGACGAAATTGGAATCTGCTATGTTTGCTCGAGAGAAATTCGTACAGATTTCTCCACTCGAAGACAGATTTTTGTGTCTTCCGTCTAATCTAGTTATTCAATCTCGAGGAAGAGAAAGATCGGTTTTTAATGGCGTTAGCTAATGAAGCTAATGCATAAATTAACGGTAAAAGAGCCGAGTCTTTCTTTGGGATTTGTGTCGTTTGTCGATTACTTTTCCTTCTTTCTACGGCTGCTGCGGCGGCCGTTGCTGTGGCGAGATATCTTCTCAAGACGTGGAGAGCTGAATTATCTTGATCCTCATTAAACGAACATCTTATTAATCATCCATACAATGCTCGCTCTCCCTTCTTGGCTTCCCTTTGCCACTTGTCTCTGTCGCTTTTCGTTATCTCCCTCGTGAAGAGCTTCAACTCTTTTTACCATAAATAAACTTCTTCTTGGTCGCTTCTTCTGCTCCGGTATTTTTTTTCGTGGTCGGTCGATTGCTGATGGCAATTAAAATATCTCAAAAATCAACGTTCTTGCTTCGTTTTCGTCGTTCCACTCCAATTTTCCGTTGTTCTTTTCTTATTCTTCTCGCGCTCCGTTGTATTCCGAGATCAATGGTATGCGATAATGGTTAATTAAATCTCTCGCTCACTCCTTTTCCAACGACTGACATCGAGAAATCAATTCGTGAAAAGTATAATTTAATTAGTTGCGGAGAGACTGCGATTGATTTGGTAGATTGCTGATGTCATGCGATGTTTTCTTCCTCCTCGTTTACACCTTCAAATTATCTGCCGCTGCTGTTCGTTGTCTCGTTTAGCTCTGTAATTGGATCAAGAAGAAAAGAGAAGAGAGAGTGAGATCGTTATGATACGGGGAGGTAAGCGCTAGTTATCATATGTAGAGCCAATTAGTGATTTATTTATTACACAATTTATATTTTACATTTTTATTTCTCTCTTCTCTCGGCTGCTGCTTGCTTGCTTTAACGAATGCCACATAGGAGCGACACAAAAGAAGAACGAACGAGGAGGGGAAAGCAGCTGAGAGAAGGATGTATGATATAATGAAACAAGAACTTGTGTGCAGACATCATGTGTGCTCGACGGCTCGCAATACACTCGAATGAACGACTGTCGATGTATTCACGATTTAATTAAATTAATTAAAGCTTTTTCTGGTTGTAAAATTACATGGATTCGTTTTTTCTGTGCGATTATATGAGAGGGGCCGCCCGATGGATCTCATTTTGTTAATTAAGGAGTCTGATGTGATTGAATGAGCTTCATGCTGGATGCTATTTGGTTTCTCTCATCCACTCTGCGAGCTTGTGAATCACAGAGAAGAGTTTCGTAGTTTTCGACATTCATTTCGTCTCTCGTGAAATGAAACTTCGCATCCCCACCAGCTAAAGGATTCATAATTTTTAATTAACTACTTCGCTTTGTAGCATTTCTTAATTAATATATTTCCAAGGTTTGTTCTACTAATTAATTAAAAAAATGCATAGGGTCGGATTAAAGAGTAATTAGCTAATTAGGTGCTTCGTTCTTGAGTTATTGTCGTTGCATAACGAAGCGACGTGGAGTGCGGCGCATGAGGAAAAGGAATTTTATAAACTGGATCGCATTGGTAATGGGAGAAGTTTGTCGATTGAGTCACGTGGAACTTGATTCGATAATCTGGCGGGTTGGTAGCGCACCTGAGACGAGAGACTCGCCGCCATACTTATCTGAACACGAAATTCGTTTTGCAAACATCAAACTCACAAAATAAGTAAGCTTAACAGGAGGAAATTAAAAGCAATTTTTCCTCAAATTTATTTTGCGAACTTTGGAAACTTTCATAAAGTGTTTACGTGTTTACAATGTGAAAGTTTATTCACCGGTTCTCCGTAGCTTGTTGTCAGAACTTTTCTGTTTGGCTTCAAACGCCGGAACGTTAAGCGATTAAGAGAGCCGAGCTGAAACATCAAGCAGAGCCGCCGCGCGATTATTTTCGCATCACCGGAACGAAGAACTTATTCGTCGTCGCGAATTGGACGAAAACTTAAAACCGTTCTCGTCGCTCTCTGGAATTAAATTAAAAAAAGATTTGGCATCAAACGCCAATTCACGCACAACGTTACAGCCAGCGAAGCTCCCCACAGTCGAACACGAAAAGCAATCATCAAAAATACATTAACGAGTAAAGTCTTCGTCTTTCCTTCTGCGTCAATCATTCCTCTCGCTGATTAATTCATTCCGGAGGTGAACTTCAATTAAAAGGATTGCTCGGAATGTTCGAATCAATAAAACACCAAGACTTATTCAAATGCTCAGTGTCGAAGGGCTTTACAAGGAATTCCCACATCTTCGAGACGAAAGATTTCCCTTCCCTCGCCCAACATAAAGACACCGAGCAACTTAAGAATGTAAAGCAAAGAGGAAACCAAACAGGTGTCGACAATCTCACGGCGTTTTTAATTTTCTTCCGTCTTTTCCATCCAGTCGGGCGCTTAGTGGAGGAGGAGAGACGCTTTTCAGGAAAACACTTTGCATCGATGTTTGTGTTGTAAGGAAATGAAATGTCTGCGCTAATGAAAAAGCAGTTTACATTTTAGGATGGAAACGATAGCGATAAGCTTTGCGAGAACGTTACGCAATCGCTCGCAGTCAAATTAGCAGAGTTTGATTACGCAACTCACACATTAATTAGACTTCGAAAGTGAAACTTGCTAATTAGAGCGCGTGCTTTCTTATTAAATTCATATTTTGACAAGGCTCTTAATTAGGTTTCCTACACACGACGATAGAGTTTCACTCGCTGCTCGCGCCTGATTATTTGCGTAGAATTTACATGAACAGTCGAGCGAGCTCTCTCGCCTCCAGGATCGAGTCTTCTGCTCGTCTTCCAAGTGCTCGTAAACCATGAGCTGTAATTCAGTTTCTCGTTACTCCAACTTTTTCCTCGTTGAAATATAATTAGAGGATTTAAATTTTAATTAATTACAGAAACACAATAAAAAGTCGACGCCCGGAGCTGTGAGGGGAACGAAATCCCTCTCTACATCTTCCTCCAATCTTTTCTCTTCCCATCGATTCAATAGCGACGAGCATTGTCAGAAAACGAGAGAATTTTTATTGTTCGTTCTCTAATTAGTTTACTTTACAATTAATATTTGATTAAATTAATTAAAGGCCTTGTTTGCCTGACGCTCGAAGCTGGCAGACACATCCGTCAATGCTCAGCGCTCGCAAAATTATGTTTCGTTGCTTGCGACTAATTAAAGTGCAATTTTAATGATGCGGCGTTGTTCGCCCTGTAGGACCCATTAGGAGTTGATTATGACGATTGTGTAAGCAATTAGAGTCGAGCGAAACTTTCTTGTTAATTAAGGAGACTAAAGTTTTAATTGGTTGTCGTTCCTCTGTTTATTCGATGAACATGCTTGGGATGGAAACGACAAGGTTGGTGTGGAGTTCAACCCTCAATCAATAACGAAACCGATCGCTTCCCCACCGACAAGTCGCAAGTACAAGAACCATAACGAGCAATTTAATTCCATTAAATTAACATTCATTCATCTCCGACGTAAATGTGACAATCCTGTGGCAGCTAAGCCCGATGTATTTTATGAATCGCTCGTCTGCGATTCATCGAAATGTAATTATTCATACTTGTCAATGTTTTTGCGTCGCTCGTCTCCCGCACGAAGCTTTGCTCACGAGTCGCGTCTCGACGACAACGACGAGAGAAAAATCACACAGAGATAATTTAATAATTCACTTTGCAGTTTTCTTAACGTGGCAAATAATGGCAAAGATTTCTTTATGTCTTCGCTCTCTTCATCTCGCGTCTGGTTCTGTGTCGAAAAAATATTTTTCGTCCAAAAACGATAAAACCGGTTTGGTTTGATATGCACGAACGGACAATCTCTTAAAGACATTAAGGAATGATGATTCGTTTACCTACACAGAACGCTTCTCGTCAGGGATGCAGAGTGACTCGTGGTCCATTGACTAACAATTATCCGGTAATCGCCGACTTTTCCGCTTTTGCAACGAGCGACAATCAATCGCAACCAACGACCCTGATTCTCGTTCCATTCCTCACCGCCGGTTTTCGGGGGAATGCCTCTTGTTCAGTACTGCGATTTTCTTATTAATAATCGCGCTCTTCTTCCCTCGCCTCAATATTTTTTCTTCCACAGATCGGTAAGGAGAACCGCCGCGCGTTTATGCGAAAGCAAAAAGTTTTTTTTACGTTGCAGAACTTGAGAGAATTTTTTGCCGTCTTGACGATGGAGGGAAGGGAAGAGAAGTGAAGACGGTTCAAAGGTTCTTTATTATTACGATATAAAAATCATTTTCCCACAATTGAGGTGCACGATGAAAGCATTCCAGACGGTGAAGCGTTTAATGGTGTTAAGAGGCTTTTTATTGCAACGATGATAAGTTCGACGAGGGGGGAGAGGCGACGACCATTGTCGGCTAATTGTTGATAATAAATTCAATTTACTGAAGCCTCGACCGCAGCAATCTTTCCTCGTACGATGTTCGGCTTAACAGCCGATGAAACTCAACACTGAATTTGTCAATGCCAGAGAGCGGGCGTTGTGTTGTTGAGAGAGACAGCCAGGTGAAGTTCCTCCGGAATTTAATTAAAAACATATTTGCGTGCGGCTTATAAACTGTGAGGAAAATCAAAGTTTGACGGACTGAAAACAACAGAAACTTTTCTTCGAGCTCAATATGTGGGCTGGCACGGCAGAGCCGGAGTGCGAGAGACGCTTCCCTCGGCAGTTTGATTTGCCGGTGATGCAATTAAGAAACTGTTTTCTCTACGTGACTCTCGTAATCGACACACAACTGCAACACACGTCGCTTCGCCGCATGTCGAAAGGTGGAGAATATTTGAAGAATAAGGGTTTGAGCGCCTTGCGGTGAATGCGATCGAAGGCGAGGAAAGTTCTTCGTGAATGAAGAAATTTCCAACATGCGATTAGACAATTCGACGAAAGTGTTTGCTGAGAATTTGCATAATTCCGTCGAGTGATGAACTTCATCCGCCGCAATTTAAATTCCCTATCCGCATAATTTGACTCATTGAATCGCGCTCATAAATCAGAGAGAATCGTTGCACAACAAAGGAATTCGAGACTCGGAGCTCATGTGTGAGGTGAACATTTTTTTCGGTCAGGTGCAAAAGCAATTTGCATCTCGTTCGCTTTTCAGGTAAATGCCATTAACATAAAAGCGCAATAAAAATTATTTCCCCCATAAATTAGTCAATTGCTTTGGTCGTCTTCCTTCTGCCGCGCTTGAACTCGAATTCATATTTTTACTACATTGTTATTATTAAGAAAATTAACACCTGTAGAGGTTTATTCATCGTTGGCTCGAATTCGTTAGGGAAGAAGCGGAAAGATGTTAATGATGGGCATGAGAGTCCTTCAGTGTGGAGCAGAGCCGATAATAAAAGTGATTTCATCTGCCAAAAGGCTTCACGAGGCCAACTCGTAATTGGATTTCTCGGGTAAAGGTTGGCGATGGCAGCAGATGCTTCACACCTCCGCTGCAGTAAAAAAGAAGGAACACCTTGTCTACGACTTTTCAAGCGTTCATTAGTTGCTTTTGAATGAGCTCCGGCGAGAAACTTCACAACTTTCCAATCGAAAAGCGTTCTTGAGTGAGCCACAGAAACGCGCTCAAGCATACGCTCGACGTTTTTCACATTCAGGAACCGACGAACTTGTTCTTGACGTTTCCCTCCCGCTGAACTCTATGGCTCATATCGCATGCATAATTATCTATTTCTCTGCCAGGCGAAGCGTTTAATTAACCAATTTTTTCATGCCTCGCATTCGTCACCAGCTCAATTTCCGAGCACAACAATGTTCACCCAACAACACCAGTTCGCGCCGCCGAGCGATTGTAATTACCATACTGGACGCTTCTTAAAAAGGAAATAGAGTTTAATGAACCTCCCTCCCCATTAGTTTGTTATACGATGTCGCAATTCGGCTTTTCCTTCGCTTTATTTGTATATTAAATGGCGAACGAAACGAAATCGCCTTCGATATTAAAATGTGGAGAAAAAAGCGACCCGAACAAACGAATTAATTAAAAATGCAATGTTGGCCGAGTGAGACAGCGAGACACTGTTGCCGCCTTATAAGGCGGCTGTAGTGGGAAACAAGTTAATTGAAATGAAATGTGCGGAGTTTATTAGACTCATTAAACTGCAGTTAATTAGTCAACGGTGATACAAGCGACTTCATGAGAACGAGGTCGTTAAGTCGGTTGCTCTATCGACGCAAAGCCTTTCGATTTTGATTGCTGCAATCTTAATCTCTCGCTCCTTCAAAACAAACAAAGTGCGATCAAATCATTTGTGGAATAACGAGCTGTCGACGTCTGGCAGAGGTTGGAACAGGCTGAGAGCTTAACAAGCCCAACTGTCTGTTGATTCGACTCATTTTCAACCTCTGGTCGTCTAGTCATGAACAGCTTTCCCACAAAAATTACTCGACTCATCTTTTCTGCGGTATAATCGCCTCCGATCACAGAGCATCTCTGCCTCGTTATCTTGTTCGCTCCTCCGACTTTTTTTGACTGCTCATGCCACGACGAGAACAGATCGAAAACGAATGAATCATCATCATTCAATAAATCCCAGATGACTTTATAGAAGCTCTTTGAGGGGGAGGGAGAGAGAGTTGGGAACAATGTTTATCGGGAAACATCAAGCGAGCGAAAACTGTGAATAGATTGTAAAAATCAGCATATCAGCGCCAGTCGTTGCTAAACAATTCGAGCCAATCATCAATTTTCGGTTCACTTATTTACTTATTCACGAAGCAGCTCGAATGTTCGTTATGTTACTGTGACCAGGGTGGAGAAGAAGGGAGCAATGGGTCAATGAATGATCAGACAATCACTATGATAGCGCAAACAACAAACATTGCATGCGAGTTCTTTTGTTCCTTACGTCGCTTAGGAACGCATGAGAAGGTTAACTATTAACAAAACGGCGCAGCGCTGTCCAACCCTCTCATCCAAAATTCGGCAAGATAACAAGGAATGATTGAAAATAATTAAGCAAACACATCTCTTAGGCAGACATGACTCCGTTTTTTTCTTATTGAGATGCGAAGGCATTCGTCGCTCAAAACTATTTCATTATTGAAGGTTCATCGTCATCGGCACGAGGGAGAGTTGATTGTGACTTGTTTGCGTCGCTTTGACTTTGAGCGAATCATCTTCGATGAGATGTCAGAAGTCGGCGAAACCATTTTTACCCAAAATTATTTTCAATGACATCATTAGTGCTAATGAAGCTCAGTTGATTGTCTCATTCAGAGACAAGATTTTTGTTGAATTTTCAATTTCCCCTCTTCCGACACTTTGTGTAAACTCATGGATTTCACTTTGAAGCGAACGAGAAACGACGACGACACATTCCGCCCGGACTGAAGCACACATGGAAGCACTAGAGAGACGCTCGTAAAATGTTTCGACGTTGTCGATCTCTGAAAAGAGTTTAATTGCATTCATTGTGCTGACGGAGCAGTGTAGCATCATCATAGTTGTATTCTCTCCTCGGCACTCAACGACTGAAGATGTGTACACTCGCACTCACCCAAAAATTGGATTTCAAACAATCTTCAAGCATTGTCGAGCACTGACTAGGGATATCATTTAATTAAGACTATTATTTCCCTCCGAATAGGACGAGGATGAGCCGAGTCGAGAGCAGAATGAAAGAGAAACGCTCAAATTAATGATGATTCGGGCAGCGATGTCTACAATCTAGATGGGAGTTAACTGCTCAGGCACAACTTGAATTGAGTTTAGACGGCTTTGCGCTAGAGATTTTGCTATTCTAGATTGACGTCATGTCGAACTTTACGTCTTGGTTCAATCAAGTCGATGTATCTAACCATACACGCTTCATCAACGGGCTTTCAGTCTTGCGTTCACCAGAAAATCAACTCAGAACTAATGACTCGAGCGTTTTAATTCGCTTTGATTGTTTGCATTTCTTTCTGCTCGTTGCAGTCTACCATCGATTTTCATGCGCCGGAATGCGACAGATTCTAACCTTTCGTCACTTGTGCTATCGATACATCGCTCGACTATTCCCAGACTCATTACGGAACTTTTTTCTGCTGTTCGCTCGTTTCGCAAAGCGTCATGTGTCATCTCGTGCTCCACTCAATCTTTCTCTCCACCTCCCGAGTCACCTCGACGACAAGAGAAACAAAAAGTTTTCCTCTCCTTTAAATGCGATTTAATTCACGTTGAATGGGAAAGAAGAAAGAAAACTTTACGTGTTGATTATCTGGCAAATGAGACGAAGGAAATGTGGAGTCATTAAAATAGAAAGACCAGAAGCGATGGAGAAACGAAATCCAATTAAAAGATTTGGAATTGAATTAAAAGTCTTCGTACGGTAAGGCGAGCAGGGCGAAGGAAACATTAAGACTTGCGATGCATTATATTGCACACATTTGCCGAAATAACGACAACAAAGAGTCGTTAATGCCTGAACTCGATTTGGGTGAATGTGTTTTTAATGAACGAGACGATTAAGTGGTAGAATGGGGGGAAGTTTAATGACGATCGATAGTCGAGTTTGTCTCTTTGCACAACTTGGCGAATTCTACAATGTTTGCTTCAACACCCTTCACACTTGTCAATCGTCTCGATACCAATCGAGTTGAAGTTAATTCATGAATCCACCGCGGCTCATTGACAACGCGACAGCGGCTCAGGAAGAGACGAAACCCTCGAGAGGCTCTTGAAAAGATTTATTGACATCTGGGCGAGAGCATAAAAGTGGAAAAGTTTGAAGGAGGTTCGAACATGTCATAAATGCATTCAATCATCGTTTACGACGCTCCAACTGAACGCTGCGTTTTATGAACTTCTCTTCGAGCATTCCTCCTCCGACATTCTATTTAATTAAGGTACACATTGTCTTGGGTGAGGCTGAGAAGAAGGGAACGAGTGCTCGCTGCACATGATTTCGATTGAAAAGATTTTTTCGGTGCTAGTGAAAGACGAAGTCGTCGAACAAAAGGCAGGATATTTGAAGAGATAAGAGACAAGCTGGAGAGAAAGAAGAAGAAACTGAAGTTGGAACCGGTTTTATGGTCATTCTTGCTCTTATATTGTTTGTTTTTACAATTCTCATCTTTTTAAAAATCGATTTAGAGCTCTTGTTGCACTTCGTCGACGATTCTGCTTCTTCTTACTTTCGAGATTTCTATCGCAGTCGATTTTCATCGAGCGGGCGAATGGAGGAGAGAAAGAGGTTCGTCTGGAGTGCCGCATGTGCAACCGATACACCTTAATTATCTTTAACCAACCCTTAAATTAAACTCAGCCCCTCAAACACGCTGCAATCAAGCGCCGCTCTAATCCCCCCGATCGTTAGTTGTGCGGGCTTAAAGCGACAGCAAACGAGAGGAGAACACCGAGATTTGTTTATTGGCTCTTAAACTCTTCAATGTCTGGCTTGGGAGAAGACGAAGAAGCTGAGTCGTTCATTAAGTTCACTTCTTGCCCTTGTCGTACTCCCTTCGGTCTTCAACGCACCGAGCGAACAGCGAAACTTTCTGAACGATTTAATCGTTTTGTTGTTTTTTGCTTCGTTTGAAAGAAGACGAGAGCAGAGTTTAAAGAAAATGATTTTTTGCCGCAAGACACTTGCAGATTAGCATAAGACGCTCCCTCCTTCTCCCTTTCTTCACTCCGACTTTGCTTTCATGTTTTACGATTTCTTTTGTCTTTCTTTCTCCTGTGCCCACTTGACGGAGATAACAGCAAAGCGAGAGACAACGGCATTCTTGACCAATTCGAAAGGAATTTAAATCTAATTTTCCCCAGAGACAGAAGAAGATCGCCTTTGACTCGAAGCGTTTGCAATAGCAAAACTCATTTAACTGCCACAGGACAATTCTCGACAATCGAGATTAGTTCTTTAACATTTTTCGGAGGGAAATGTTTACGATGCTAAGCCTTTTCGTTGTAGGTGAAACAGAAAGGGATTCGGTTGTGTCTCATAACTGGATCTCTCATAATTCTACGCTGTAATCCCTCGGCAAGCAATACAAACATTGTAAGATCTTCCTCTTTTATTTGTAAGGCGATCGTAAATCTTTCCCTCTCTCGTGGCACTATAAAGGAAAACTACACACTTTAGTGTCTTTCACGCGCGCGGGACGACAAATTTCTTATGCAAAGGAGACAGCTAAATTGTTAAATAAAATAAAAGAAATGGTGGAGCAGCCAGATGAGGCTTAAGCGACTTAAAACTTACAAATATCTCCCCAGTGTGAGATTTCCACGAAGCGCTGTCGTTCTCTTTCGTATTGGAGGAGGCGAGGCGAATGTTTGTGTGAAAATTAATGAAACGAAAGATTTTTTATGTCAGCAAACAATCTCGTGTCAGGTTTAACTGAGAGTGAAGGAAACGTGAAGCCTGACGTGGAGAAAGTAAAGCTAGAGAGCACATGAGGTTCTAACATTAATTAGAGCGAGCTCGTCTCCACCCTCCAACCCATTCGAGCGCCGAAAGCTCTTAGAAGTGGAAAGCTCCCGAGGAACATCACTCACATCCACATCAACACACTTTGCTGCTCATTTTCTTATTAAGATTTCGAAATTTTAATTAAATAATTTTCAAGTTTGAAGCCTCAAGCTGTTGTGTAGTCAAATACAGAACCAGACTTTTTGCAATGCGCTCTCTCCTCCCCGCACAACATTCGCTCGAGCTCGAGCTCGGTTTGTGTAAAATTTGTTTCCGAAGAAAGTTCGAGGAAAATTGGAAAATGCCCATTTGGAAATCTTTTCTAAACAGCAGAATTTATTGTTTCTTTCACTCGGCTCGCTTTTTGCGGGCGTTCGCTCCATCCTCGTGCTTTTAATTGTTTATTGTGGAGATGAAGGAAACATATTTTCATGAAAGCACATTCTCACATACACACAAAGGCGGGAGGACGAGGGTGAGGCAATTTGAGAAGCTGTTGCTTTCGTTTCTTAAATGAGTTTTCCATCGCCTCGTGACAGACAGATGAAAGGGAAGGGAAAAGTTTGCACTCGTGCTCGCTTTGCTGGAAAATACTCAGTCAACTTTTCCATCTCGCACTCTTGTCTAACGACCAAATGATTAATTAATTCCTCGCAATCTAATTACGCGCTCATAATGCTCCACTCGCTAATCAGTTTTTAATTAAATTTCACAAATCGAAATTAAATTCAATCTCGCCGCGGAAAAATGAGTTTCACACTTTTGCGATCGCTCACAAGTCGATTGATGTTAATTACGAGAAGAAATTCATTAAATTAATTGGGGATTAGCTGTAGGCCGAGCGGCGACGGATGGAAGGAGAAGTTTTCTTCAACAGAATTTAATCGAAATAAAATCTCGGATTTCTTCTCTCTGAAGTAGATAACGCACGATGATTCAATCACTTCCTCCCATCCAATTACGAGAGTGAAAATTGGAGAGTTCGACACACACAATGGCCTCGTCTCGCACCATTCCCCAGCACACTCACGTGTCCATTAGACGGAATAAGATGGAAATTCTTTAAGCCAAGGGTTGGCGAGGTTCTGCGACAGGTTTCCACCATCATAGTTCGACTCACCTTGCGAGGGAGTGAGAGCGTACAAATGAATCAACTTATGTCCATCTCCCTCCCGCCCAATCCACTTCAGTCTCGCACACACCCAGCAGAGTATAAAATTTTATTAATTTAAGTGCTACTTAAGATAATTGAAATGTATGACGTGGAAATTTTTCGCCTTTTCATTTTTATTCGCTTCGACTTTGCTGATTCGCTCACTCGCTCGCCGCCTCGACAGGTTTGCTGCTGCTGCCTTTCATCCGCCAAAAGCATTTCTGAAAATGTGGAAATGCTTTTCCCTCTCGTCATTGTTGCTGAGAAAAATGAATGAACATCGAGATTTGATGGAGAAGTGCGGTGCTCGGTTGACTTTGAGTGGATTCCGCAATAATCGTTGAGATTGATTCCACAGCAAGTTGTTGCTCGCTGAGCTTATCGAAGTTTTAAAGTCTCGTTAACGACTTCTGGTTAATTAAGAGCTGAGCAGTTCTATCACAATATTTTCCCTTCTTCCTCAAACTCATTAGGAAACTTTCATTCTCGCTAGCGATTAGTACTAATCACTTCGATAGATGCGGGCGTCATAAATTAGAAGCCGCCGGCACACACGAACGTCTTCAGTCGCTCCTAATGCGCGCCGATAAAAAATTAGTTTGTTTCTCTTCGACGAGTGTCTAATTTTAAGCTGGCTTCGAGCGACAATTTCTCTTCGGCTATTTATAAATTTTAACTAGAAACTCATTGACTGACATCATGGATTTGGATAACCAACATAGCGAGGACAGTTTTTCAGCTTTTGCTGCTTATTTTAAATAAATTCAAAGCATTTTCAATATTTTTAAAGATATCTGAACGTTTTGTCATTGATTTCAATTGAGTTTACCATATGAAAATGATATAGCATCGAGTTTTAAATTTCACAGCGGCTTCCGAGTTTTTCCCGCTCGTGTTCCATCAGTGAGAAACGCTAACGGCGACTACCGACAACTCGTGGATTATCTCGGAAGAAAGGAGATTATTTCGATAGTTAACGAGAGTAGAAAGATGGAGAATGTGTTTTATTATTGGAAAATAATTGCCAGATAGATGTGGAGTCGGAATGGGGAAAAGTTCTTCGTTTGATTGTATTTCGATCGACATGACATGACTGAACTCTGTAATTGTGTTATTGAATGTTTCTTTCTTCCTTCGAAGGAACGCTTTGCTTCTTCGCTTGCTCGTGCTCGGGTCTTCGGGGACGGAAACCTCAACTTTCTACCCCCTTCGCTGCCCTTTCCCATCAAATCCAACGCAAATCCATTCTCACGTTTCTTTTATTAGGTATTTAGTGGATTAATTAAATTTCTGTTCTCTGTTTCCGAGAGCGGGAGCGAAGGAAAGTCTCGGAAGAAAATAATTCTAATTAATTTTTGTGTTATTTTCAAGTGAAATAAAAGGTGAGTCGTAAGACGACGACGGCAAGGAACGGGAGACGATAATGGAGGCGAAAGACGAAAACGTGTAACAGACACCGCCGCCAACAACAACAAGAGAAGGCGATGAGGGAGGGTTGGGAGTCTGAGGGAAAGGATTTAAGGTGAGGCATGGGAGGAAAATGATTAATTAAAAATTAAATGAAATTTTGCGTTGTTGTTCAACTGCTTCCTTCTCGCTTGCTCTTGACTTGGAGGGAAATTAATTTTCCTTTCGCCTTTCAAGTCGCTCTCGAAGCTTAAAGGATTGCGAGGCGCCTTGTGGAAACTGTTTAACGGAACTTCTTGCTCTCGGAATCTATTAGGAACCGGGTCAGTACACATTGTGCTGCAATTAAGAGTCGACCCGACTCTGCGCTCGAGCTCATCGACAGCCCAGCTAAGTTTCTGTCGACTTCGTCTCACAAACATCTCTAATAGGGTCGATCAATTACAAAAGAATTCTACCCTTAATTTCGAAGCTCACTCTCTGTGCTCGCTCAGGGTCAAAAGGAACAGCAGCTAAGGCTACAGCAAACATCTCCCGGCGGATCGTAGAAGGATATGCTTCGCTTCTACAATTATTCTTTCAATTGAATGGGATTCGTTCCTTTCTGCACGTTTCCTACCTGCAACTCCACAACAACGGCAAAAAAGATCAGAGAAACAAAATAATTGATTTCCCAGAGTATCGAGGATGCTGATGGTCGGAAATTTGTGTGTGTGCGAATGTTTATGGGAAATTACATCGCATCGAAACGGTTTGTTTTCGTTTGCTTGTCGACCGAGTGAGTGAGCAGGAGAGAGGCGAGCCAGAGGAATTAATTTATATATTTTTTCCTGCAACAATTAAATGGAAAATATTTAGCAATTTGCGCTGTCAAGATTTATTGCTTTTTCCGCCTCTCTCCCGTGTGTTGCCGGGTCCATGTGTGCTTGAGCACAGCTGAGCCAGTTGAGGCGAGAAGACCGACTTTTGGGAGACATCGACTTCTCGTCAAGTGGCAACGCTACTGTGCTGGGGGAGGCAATTATTTAGTGTCGCAAATTTGCAGCTGACTTTTCTTACGGACTGTCTCGCCCTCCCCCAACTCCTTCACCCTCTCTCTCTCGCTAGACATTCGTTTCCCATTTGATAGATTTCTCAAGGATAACGAACACAGAAATTTATGAGTTACTTGTTATTGCCGTTTCGACATCACATGTGACAAAACTAATTACATAAATATTTTCCTCCAACGTTGCCAGCGCGAGCAGCCACGGCAGATTGTTATCCTCGAGAGAAAAAGGTGTTTTGTATCGTAATTCACCCCTTGTCGTTCGTACAACAACTCTCGACTTTCGTTCTCGTTCCTCAGAACGAAGTCAACAACGGAATTGTGAAAGACGAAGTCAATAATACTTGGGGTGGCTCAGGCGATGGCAAGTTTGGCAACTTCGCACAATCGCCTCGTAATGAAAATTAAATTTATTAAATGAACAATGGAATTTTCAATTTTTCTTCTCTCTCTGTCGAACGAGGGTTCCGTGTTGAATGCACACATAGGGAAACATGCTTCAGGATACTCGACGCAGCAGCGACGACAACAACAACAGACGAAAGGCAAGCAGGCCATCGTGAATGTCTGAATGTCTCGCTTTGTAATTAAATAATGAATCCCCCATTAATGGTTTTCATTCACAGACATAAAACTATGTTGTGTTCATACGGCTGCTCTCACTCGTCGTTCGACTGTGGAAATCATTCAATAATAAATTGCAGATCGACGCGCGGAGAATTTCTCTTCCTTCGATTAATGTTTTATTATGGAATCTTCGCATGATTCGATCGACGATTAGCGGTGTTCGATGGCTTTCAGTAGTCTGATGATTTAGGACTGAACGAATCAGTTAGACTCAACCAAAAGTCGGTTAATCGGAACTCGATCGGAGCATCGCTAGTTTCAACGCGCTCAGCAGACAGCGAGCTTTAACGATTGCTTTTTAATTACATTGCGAGCGAGTCGTTCGCCATGAGTCACGACCGACAGAACGGAAATGTGAAGGCACGAGAAGAGAAGAAATTTCTCTCGAATGTGCTTCATTATCTTTTAATCCCTCATTTTAAAACGACGAAAAATGTCAAAATTAATTAGTTAGATAAGCAAGAAATCTCCAATTAAGCAATCTCGAGGGCGCTTAAAATGTGTTTTAAGGTTCGGCTCGAGAATTTTAATCGACTCGACGCACACTCGTTGAGGGGATTTTCGGGTGACTCGAGGAGAAATCCCTCCGTTCGCTGATAAGAAATTTTAATCCCAACGTTTATTCAGCATAAATTCTCGACGGATCCTCCCACGCCCGGTCAAACAGCGACTTTCCATCGCAGCTGTGATGCAGACGCAATCGATCCCACAGGTCTGCCTTTGAGTCAGCCCGCCGAATCGCGTCTCGTTCACCCGTAAAACATTTTAATTTTCACTTCTGCTAATTAGTTTTTGATAACCCTTTCTCAGTTCGATTCTCGGCTATTTTCTTTTAATTAAATTGAACATTTTTTTATTAACGGTCTTGCCAGTGCTGAGGGGTGTAAGCTTATCGATCTGCGGGTCGATTACACCTTTTTTTACCTCATCGCTTTGTAATTTATTTTGTATTCTGTCCGGTTCGACGTTAACATTCGCTCGGCGTTTTTTTTCGGTCGAATATCGAAGCCGGACATTCATAATGTTCGCGTGAATCATTTAAAAAATTCTCGAGCGCGCGCGGCAAACGAAGAAACTCTCGACCAAATGTTCTAGAGGGAAGGCAAACGAGAAACCGTCTGACAACCTAGCACGTTTCTGGCTTTGAACTTTGTGTTGTGTATTTTGCTGCTTCGCCTCGACGGCTCGAAACGAAAAACACCCGAAAAGCCAAGAATGAAAGAACGAGAATCGCCCGCAAAATGTTTCGTGTGAAATCAAGAAATTGAATAAGCAGAAATTAAGCGGAAACGAATTATTCGTCGGGAGGAGGAGGAGGCGAGCGAGGGATCAGGTAAAATCAATAAATGACTTCACTAATGAGTGAGCTTCAGAAACTTGCTTAACAAGCCAGCCATCGCCCGCTCTGGTCGGTGAAAGTTTTTATCTCGCTCGCTCGTCGCAACGAAGCTTTCCGACTAATTACTTTCCATAGTTTCAATCAAACGTCCCTTGTGTTCAAGTCGTTGCCCATGGAAACCATTATAATTCCACCCCCGCAAGCAGTTTCCTGCTCATTTTTTTGGAGCCGTCGTTGATTGCACAATAACAAATTAGCTGAGCAAACATGAATGAATTTTTTGTTTACCTTTACATTCACTGGTAATTAGCTGTTAATGTCACTGCTAATTTGCGTTCATTGACTTGCGTTCAGCTTCTTCTTCCCTCCACTCGAATCTTCATCCACCAATTAACATTCATTTATTCTCATAATCCGCGCTTTAATTGTTCAATTTTTTGTGCCGCGCGCGAGACTTTACTGGCGGGGCAGCATCGGGATTAATTAACGAGCAATTAAGTGCGTCTCGCTGCCGTTTTTAATTGCTGCACAGACAGTGAGTCCTCTTGGCGCGTTTTCGGGAAGAGCACGTCGACTTCGAGCTAATTAGGCAACGTCGAACTTATTTTTAGATCGCACACGATTCCGGCTCGCGCTATTAGCACTTGAAGCCCGAAGAGTCGTCGTCGCTTCGGGAAAATCTTGTGTTGCGTATTTTCCTTTTCACTTTCGCCGGGTGGTTTATAGATTTTTTACACAGAAATTGTTATTTATATTTCTCTTCTTCTTTCTCGGCTCGCTCGCCGAAGAAATTTATATTATTTCGTTTGATTCACTCTAGATCTTCTCTTGTGTTAATGATGATGAAATTGATTTTTTTATATTCTTGTCGAGGCCGAAGAAAAATACAAAATTCGTTTCACAATTTACTTCTCTTTCTTTGTGCTTCGGGTTTTGATTTTTTGGGGAAATTTCCGTCGATGATTCACTGACTCTGCGAATAATTTATCGATTTGCCTTTAATTGCTTCGCTTGAACTTGAGAGTCGCTCGTCAAAGTCGTCAGCAAGTCGACCGCGTTGCTTTGCCTTATCAAAACTTTGTCAAGAAAGAACCGCGCTGGAATCTCAGGACGAGAAGCGAAAAGCATGCACACCGGTTGGGCAACGAAATATGACTGTCGAGTGTAATTGCGGAACACAAGCGAAGAAGACGAGAGAGCGGAGCGCTCCAACACACAGGCGTCTTGTTTCTCGTGAGCATAAACCAGCTTTATGCTGGATATATGTTCGGTGAGCACGAGAGATTGTTGTTGCGCGACGACGGAGCCGAAATAAATATTGAATGATGTAGACGAACCTTTACGCTCACAAATGAATGTCGTAGAAGGGAAGATAAGTCGTTAAAATTATATCTCTGGTCACTTCTCTCTCGATTCCTTTTTCGCTTGGGCTTCACACAACCATAGCTCAGCGACGGAGCAGCAAGAAGCGATTTGTAGAAGAAGACAGTCGATAGTCAGTCGTCTGTTCTTCTCCTTTTCGCCTCACCATTCGCGCTCTAACCTTGAGAAGTTAATTTAATTGGATTGAGCTGAGCTGGGGAGAGCGAGCGTTGGGGGATTTGAGGGTGTCGGGCGAGAATATTAATGCCACTCGATAATTGAATTTTCTTCAATTTCATTCCCATTACGAGTGTTGTGTTGCTTGGTATCTTCATGTCGTCGTTGGCCGCCGTGTGCGCGTCAAAGTTTAAATGTTGTCGACCTGACCTATACATCTCGTCGCTGTAAATAAATAAAAGTTCGGCAAGCAGGCGATAATAAGAAGACTCAATGGGGCGACAAAGAGTGGAATTTATGTGCAGAGTCGAGAGGAGCGCGGCGATATAAAAAACAATAAATAATTAATCAAATTTTTCCGATTCTCCTCTTCGTTTCTCGCCACCGTTCGGCGGCATGCTTGCATGCTCCTCATAAATTTGCGTAATTGTATTCATTATATGCTAATTCAATTCCACTGCCATCCATTGAAGACACATGACATTTAAATATGTACACAGAAAGTTTTTCGGCTAAAATATATTTTACGTGACTCCTGAAAAATTGAGACAATTTACGTTTGCGCTCGGTTGCGAGGCGGTGTGGGGAGCGATGGGGACTTGTCGTCGTCTGGGAACGCTGAATGAATTGAACGGGAGCAGTTTGTGAATGGAAAGTTCTGTGAAATAAGTCATCATTGAGCTTTCTGTCCGCTTTCAGATTATTAAAAACTGCTCCCCTTGAAAGCGACGGATAATAAGCGAAAGCATTCCGTCGTCAGAGGAGCAGAGGACGTGAGCATCCGAGACGATGATGATGTTGATTCATATTTCTATTAGTGTTAATTTTATGCTTCAATCATTCCTAATGCTCTGCTCAATTGAGCTCATTCGTAATATGTGGATGATAATTAATTACGAAGAGATGAGCGAGAGACGAAGAGCGAGATGGAATTCATGGAGCATGGCTCACAATATCCATACAATCAAGGAATGTGATATCAGAACTTTCTATCATGCTATTTTCAATTATGATTCTTGTTCATATAACATCACAATACACGACTAAATTTTCTATGGCTGGCTGCCTCCTTTTTTCGGGTAGGGAGCTGTGTCGTGATGTTAGAAGCCAAAACATCACAAACTGAGAAACGTAAAAGCAACAGCAATCCTGAGTTCGGGAGGAAATGAAAAGGTGTTGAACGGAGACGGATAAACGCTTTGGAATTTTAGAATTCTGTCCCAGTGGAAAGCCGAGAGCTTTCGAGTCGCTGGGGGTGATGTTAGTCCATCAACCTGTCTATCGATATCGCTGACGCCTATCGACTGACTCGCCAGATAGTTCGAATTCGCTTATCTATTACCATTTCCGTTCATTTGTCTTCCTATTACGATCAACAGTTTCTGTGCCAGCTGACTCCGCAATCATGAATCCATCACCTCAACGAGCATCGCAACTAGACCAGAGATTATTCAATAAAACGGAAAGCCTCGAATTCACTAAATCGTCTCTACAGCACTCGCCCCGCTCGCTTCAAGCCTGAATCCATCTCATCAGAGCGACTTCACACACGGAGGATGGAACAGACCTCATTATCGGGCTATTCATTTTCGAGTCGTAACGAGAGACAGAGCGACGATGATTGGGGAAGTCGACGGGGTGGCAGCGGGTGTAACTTCCACTCAACACCTTTATCAAGTTTTGTTATTCAGATCAGTTGTTCAGTCATTGTGCTTTTTCGACCACCCTCGCCCCCCTTTTTCTGTCGTCCCCAAAACTTCGCCTCTTGCCGTCAGAAATTTGCCAACCATTGAATTTCTATTTTCCTATTTCAAAACGCAAAATTACCCAAACATTGTTGAACAATTTTTCGTGATTGTTGGAATGGAGCGGCTGATGATGTTCAGGCCAGAAGGATCGACGCACCGATGGGTTGTGAAATGATGCACGGCTGCAAAAACAAAAGATTATTTCCTGACGATATCACTCTGGGCAGGGAAAGAGGGAAGCGAGTGACTTGTGGTTGATGCTTTAGAGCGAGCGAGAAAAAGTCTTCAATGAAAAGACTAGAAAACTAAGAAAAACTTTTTCCATTTAATATTGTTTCGAGAGCGAGTCTGAAGTTTGTTTTAATTATGTCTGGAAGCGATAATTCCTTGAAACGAGTAAAAAATCTTTCCCATTCACTCGCTCTACTCTCCCATCTACAATCTCATCAACTCGAATCATAATTTCGCAGTCAAATTTGATTAATTATTAAAATTTAATTTTATAAAATTTCTCCTTGCCATCTCACACTGTCGATCTCGATCTCGGTTACCCCTTTCGTCTTCCATCTCCATCTCATTATTTCCCACCAGCGTTCACGAGCAGCATGCGAAAATCTCGAAACGAAGACAACAACGTGATGTATGTGCTGCTGGGCTGGAAGGCGGCAGTCGGTTGGGTGGTGAGGGAAAATATCATCGAGCAACAATTAAAAGATTTTTCCCTGTTTTTCCGTTCGAGAATGGAAATGTGTTGGAGAAGATGGGAGTGTGAGAGTTGTAAATGAGTGGCGTCATATGATGAATTTAATAACAGAGGAATGTTTTAATTGAATTATCGATTTTCGCTTCCCATCTCCAGGAAAAACTAAACGGGAAATATTGCTGAACGTGAGTGAAAAAGCGTTTGATGAAAAATAACTCAGGTGAGGAGCGGAGGGAAGAAATAGCAAACAAATTGCTGCTTTTGAGTAGATGGAAAGGTTCGTGAGTTACGTCAATGATGAAAATATTTCAGGAATTCGTTGGAAAGCTCAGTTAGCTTCGTTAGAAAATTCGATTCAGTTGAACATTTTCAAAATTATCCGTGAAAAATGGAAAATCTTTGCTTCTCTAGTCGATCGATGAGTTTAACGATGAAAGGCTTGATAAAGAATTGTACGACGTTGATGCAAAATCTTAAATGCTGAACAGCGATTTGATGTAGATCAACTCTGACGATCACAAGGAAAGATTCTATGACAGCGATGCCGAAGATCTTCAAACTCAATTTACTATCAACATTTAGTGAATGCTCGAATTGATCGCGGTCCTGACAACTGCGATCAAAACTGCATGCTGTCTTTTCAGTAAATATGGTGTTTGACTAAACTTTTAAACCTTCCCCACTAAACGCTACTGCCACTAAACTACAAGCCGCCGCTTCCAAGCTTCATCGACTTCCTTTCATCCAAAACTTTTTAATCAGCTGAATTTTCCAAGAACGAGAAACAACCCCCGCTAAACTGGAGAAGAATTAAATGAAATTAGAAGCGTTTGTTGTTATTTCATTTTGTTGTTTTCGCTTGTACCGAAAGCCAGGCGAGAGCGAGCGGGAGAGAGTGAGGAAAGTGATTCAAGTGAATGAAAATTAGCCGACCTATCTTGATGAAAAATAATTTGTTTGTGTCGATGGAAAATTGTGTGGAAGCGAGAGTGAAGCGGGCACCGTGCCGAGGGTGTGAGTCTTGAAAAATTAAACCCTTCTTCGTGATTAAATTACCCCCCTCAACCCCTCTCTCCTTGAGCTTGCTTCCTCGCTCGAGTCGTGCCTAGAACGAAACGAAAATGAGGAACGTTTGTCGATGGTTTCTCGTCGACGCTGGCAGCGGGAAAGGGAAAACTTTTCTTCTTTCTTCACAAACAGGAAAAAATGAGTAAGCGGAGCTCGAAAAAATCTAATTAAGAAGAAAATTTTATTTACTTTTAATATTAAATTAATTAATTAATTTTCCCCTTTATTGTTCATCATACTTTGTTTGGCGGGAACGACGAGGGAGGCGAGGATGGGCGTCGAGAAACAACGAGCTGGCGGAGAGAAAGGGAGCGAGGGAGATTTTTAATTAGTTTTTCATCTGGCATCCGAGCTTTTTGTGTGAAACTCGGCTAATTTTCAGTTTGCGGCGTATTAGGAGAACGGGGGACGACTCGACTCATTGGGTTTGTGGGCGGGCGTCGAATTTATAAATTACAACGAGGCTGTCAGAGTTGTTCGTGCAGCGGAATGAACTTCGAATTGACGAGCAATGATTTCAATTCTGCAACGACAGTCACACACAATGTAGCGTATCGCAGCCAACTCTTAATTGAAACGATGTCGATGCAGAGCGGGCGCCTCGGAATTTTGACTCGATTCAATTAAAGAGTTTACCTCACGAAAAATGATTTTATAATGAATCGTCGACTCTTTCCGCCCTCGTTGCACGGATGACTAATTTAACGAATCATGCCGTTGAGATTTCGCCGCAAATCTGTCGAAGAGCTCGAGATAAAAAGTGGTCGGAAAGGGGTGGAAGAAGCGAACGAGGACGAAATTAATGATCAATCAACAGCAGGAAAGTTTTGCATTCGTGCCTCTCATTCACGGCGGCAGCGAGCAAGGGAGAAAAGGGTAATCAGAGACATCGTCGTGTGTGAATAAGTGCATAGCGACGAAGGGAGTCAAGCATCGAGCGAGCAAATAAGCCACAAACTTTTTTGAACTTCTAATTAAAATGCTGCGGCACGGAATGTCGAGTATTTGCTCGAGTATCGCTTTCTCCATTCACGTTCACTTCTTTTCCGTCCACAAATGACGGCAGGGCGAAAAAAAAGAAACGACGACGTCGACGAAGTCTTAATTGGCACTTTTCAAAGTTTGAGTGACTTGTTGGAGATGATTTCTTCTCCTTTTCTTCTTCGCTCGCTCGTCTCGTGTTCACCCCTTCCAACAACAAACATCCTTTCAGTAAGCTCCGTAATTGCATTCGCTCGCAAAAGGAAGCAAGCGAGAGTAGAAGGAATTAATGAGTAATCACAGTGAAGGTTTATTTAACCAACATTGCTCTAATTGTAATTGATTACTTAGAGAACAACGAGCAATCGTCGAGCCAGTCCTGAGTCTCAACAGCAAAGTCTACAACAATGAAGTCATTATCTGACGTGGTGCTTTAATAGTTCAGATATTATCATAATTACCGGTAATCAATCAATACACTTTATCGTCGAGCGCAACTAGCGAGTATTGTTGATTTCCAACGGCTGGGATGATTTCACTGCGTGCTAGAAAAGCAAGAAGCGAGTAAATTGCGCAATTACCCGGATTGCTTGATTAATAATTAAGACGCGGGAGGCTTTGATGCTCGAGAAGCTCGGAGGGAATGCGAGAAATACGCTTGGATGATTGTAGTTGCTATGGCGAGCAGGTAATTACCGTCAAGCTTCATACCATGTCGAAGCTTACGCCTAAATTTTGATCTTGTACAAACTGATGTTCATTTCCTTGCCCGAGGTGCATTCATCCTCTCGTTACTAACAAAATAAAGCCTTTGCCCTGTCCGATAAATGGAAGAATAACTCAAAAACTGCGTCGACTGCACACACGAGGACCTTTCCACCTTAAGCTTCCGTCTTTTTACGGAAGGCGAGTGTAGAAGAAATTAATCATAATAAAAGGCTGCTGTGGCCTCTTCCACATAAAGGCATCGGAGTCCTTTCAACAACAACCTAGACAAATTAAAAGATAACAATTTCCTTGTTTCAGGACATTTTTCGATAAACATTTCCTTTGTCTTCCCTTCGAGATCTTTTCGTTTGCATCGAGGGAAATTTCGAACCGACCGAGACTTCAGTGATTGAGTAAAATTCTGCTAACTCATCAAAGACGAAAGCTGCAAATTAAATTTTCGGTCCTCACACCTGATCTGACGATTCGATCGACATGTTTCGTAACAAAAACCTTCGCCGCAGTGTCAACAGTTCACGTCCCTGTTAGCATATGATTTAATAAGTCACAACGATGCTCGCTGCAACCGCCAATAAGATGTTAAACATGACATTCACCGAGCCGCAATGATGCTCGCTAATGAGCCCGGTTTGTCATGCAGGAGCGGCAGCCGCGCGGAAAAATGACGTGAAAGCATAATGAAGTAACAACGTCGATGTGCAACAATGTCACTGCATATTTTTGTGAGTGGAGCCCTCGAGGGAACCTCGGCAGCATCCAATTAAGATAAAAAAGCTGAATTCACTCGGGGTTTGATGGTTTCACGATGTCGGCGATGTCGTAAATTTCTTTAACGCAATTTGTTGCCTTTAAAATTAATTTAAGTTCATTACGATTGATTCGGACGCACATTTCAGATCTCGCCACTATAATTTCGTGTCGATGAGCCGGTGCGCGAACAGAACGGCCTTCCATGTTCATTACAAATTTGCGAACAATAAATAAATCGAGGCAGCGCTTTGTGAGGTTCGAGGCGCTCGTTTGCGGTCGGTCACTCCTCATTAAATGCGCTCAAACACGGCGAATCATTAAGTCGCGCATATCTCCGCGCTCGCCTTCCACGACAAAAGTGAGACGAGATCGGGAGACGTGATAAAGTTTAATTAAATTCCAATTTTCTGTTGATGTTCGCCAAGCATCGAAACATAAAATAATTTAATTAAATAAATTGCTCTCATCTCCACACACTCTCCTGCTGATCTCTCGTCGCTGCAAAATGTCAGCTCGTTAGCTTTAATTTGATTGTATAGCGACCAAAAGAAAATTGCTTAATGGCATTCCTTTCAATGCGAAGCGTCGTTCGAGAGATCTTGGCGAGATTTCCAAGGAAAAAGTCTCGCTGAATAATCTCTGATTGATGGCAGTCAGCGTGAGCGGAAAGCACGTAAATCGAAAGGCTTATCAGGCTCCAGCATCGCTCTCGATTCAATTATTCTAATGAAATGCTTACGCAATTTCTCTTCTGCATTGTTGGCACTCAATTAAACAATCTCTTTTAAGTGTCGTTAGTTGATTGGATGTTGATTTAATCGACCTCATAGTTGTACACAGAGCAGCAACTAACGCCAGATAAGCGCTACAGTAGCCGCGAGGAAAGAGCACCAGGTTATCCGAAGACCACCAATCGAGTCACCAGAGCCGTTTGATACAATTTGTGATAGAAATCATAGTTGTATGATGACTTCAATGCATCCAGAGCGTCTCCGCCCATTGATAAAATTCGAGATCGCTTCAAAGTTCACTGCAACGGCACCGCTACAAATTACGGAACAAAACATTGAATATTTCATATGAATATTTGCTTTTGTATCTCGCCGGTGGAAATCAAGAAAGCAGCGCAGCAGAACAGAGAGAAATGCCTTTGTCGTGACTTGCAGCAATCGTGACTGGAGGAAAATATTTTCTGTTCCTTTGCCGCTCTCCGTCCGTCGTTGGCTCAAGTGCCTTCGTAAGTAATAATGTAAGTCATAACGACTAATGGGTAAGCATCACATGAATAAAACAATTGAAATATTTTCTCAAAACTTCAGTCGGTCGTTTGTTTTGGCTTGTGCAATATTCAGACGCTGCCTTTCTTAATGTTGTGTGCAATAACACTCGACTAGAAACGGAATAATTTCTATCCAGCTCGAGAGTAAACAAATTTACGAGCACGAGGAAAGTGAAAACGAATTGTAAATCGATACATTCGGTCTCGAGCAGGTGTTATGAATAAACAGCAACGAGAGACGCTCGGAGGAAATTTCCGTTTGAAGTGGAATCGTTGTAAACAAATCCTCTCGTTCTCACAATGGAATCCATAAAGCAATTGACTTTTACGACATTTCATAACTTTTAATTTGCTCAACGACATTCTCTCGTCCTCGCCCACCTGTTGCTCGTGGAGCGAGAAAAAACTCGAGTCTCGACTTATGAAACGATACAAGAATCGTTGCCGTTGTGCTTTGGAGAGATTTGAAGCGTGCGCAGCCTGAGACAAACATGTGAGGCGAATGAAGCGTGAAAGGAGCTCGGAAAGAATTTTCCAATCGGAAATTTCAAATCAATCAAAGGAAAATTTAAATATTTTCGAAAAATAAATTTTCTTCAAACTTTTCCTTTTAAAAAGTTTCCCCCCCGAAGGTTTTTCCGCTTGCAAGCTTCGAGTAGCAACACATGTCGCAGAGTGACAATATCAAAAACTAATCTAATATCAATCAATCAGCTGCTTCCGTTAGTCAAGGATGTGCGAACTTAGCTCACTTGGAAAAACCTTCTCTCGCCTCACGAGATTATTCACAGTTTGAGTTGAAAAAACTAGACATAATCGGTTGATTTGGTATGCAAATCGTTGAATCCTTGCGAAGCTGTTGACCAACTGACGGCTCTGCAGGACTAAAAGGAAAGTGTAAACATGCAAGAATATATTTGAATAGATATTTGGATGATTTTCCGGAAAATTTGTGTCGGAAAAGTTCGATATAAAATTGCTCAAGCTGGCGAACGTGGAAATGGAAATCAAGCGACCAACATTTGTGCGAGGTGAAGATGAGCTGAAATAATTTTTCAATCGATCGACGGATTTCCATGGAATTCATTTCAGAAGCAAAACATATGTCGATGCTGTTTCTGCGAGTTTACAACGGTAATGAGTCGCACAAACAAACATCGAACCAAGTCAGACGTTGCATGTTAAACAAGGCGAGATTGTTGTGTGTGGAGAGAAAGAGCCGAGATGTTGATTTATCTTTGGTTTCTTTTCCTCCTTTTCACACTTAATTATTATTAAAACTCTGCCGTAAGTGAATTAAACTGGCATCAACGGGAATTTATGCACGCAAGAGGCGACAGAACGAAGCGGAAGAACCGAGGAAATAAAGAAATTAATTAAGTTCCTTGAGTTCTCGTTTTGCATGCAAGTTTTAGCTGTCGCACTAAAAGTTCAACCGAAATGGAATCATTAAGTTTAAGTGTTGTGCTTAGAGCTTACGGTCGAGGTTAGCGGAAAAGGATAGAGAGAGAGAGAGAGAAATGAACATGAACATAACGAGAAAGGTTTTATTGTTATGGTCTCGCAGCAGTTGAATGGATTATGTCGATATCAGACAAGCAGAACTTAAGCTAATTAGTGAGATCAACTTTAGTTTCGTCGGTTAGCTTCTGGAAATCAAACTTAGAGAAGACAATCGTTGATGTTAATGGCCATAACGACAGCTTTAAGCTTCGTGATAGAAGTCTCGCATTACGAGATTTATCATCGTGCCGATTAAACACAGAGCTCATGGTGGAGAGCCGCGTTAAATAAACAAGGTTTACGGCTTCGACTTATCAGCTAATCTGCCTCATTCATTAGCCATGATTGCAGAGGTTGAAGGAAGGCGATTTAGACGCAGATAAGTTATAAGTTCCTCCATTTCCAGACGCTTTGATTGCCTCTTCCCTCATTAGATTGCTCGCTGATTATCGGGTCAGAGACCTGGAGTAATGAAACAAGTCATTATTGGGCTAAGCAGAGCGCAGAACACCGAATCAAGATAGGAAGCCTAACTTTGAACAAAATTTCATGAAATGCTTGATCGTTAACGAACGAAATTGCAGTCGAGCCATCTGCACCGCGAAAGCCGCTGCTGCTTCCCTCGCTCTCAAATCGCATTATAATGACAAGCTTAAGAAGGTCATTACGGTAGAAACGAGGTGAAGCTCTTTTAATTAAAATCATGATCAGAATGCAAGCGAGCGCTGAGAAATTTCCATATTCGCGCAATTTCTCATGCAGAAAGTGTTCGAACTGCCATGCCTTTGACTCATTATCTCTCGCGTTCGCTCCTCGCGAGCTCTCGAGCAGTCACAAGCGGGAATGAAAAGCGAGTATCGAAAGGTCAATAGTTTACCGAAATGAGTTTCCTCATGGCTGACTATCAACGACAGTCCCGGTGAATAAGCCAATGTGATGTGTGCCAATGTATCACCAAGAGTAACCGCGAACTTTATTAAATATCATCGCTAGTAAGTCATTTTAAAGTGCCTTAACTGCCTAGTCGACAAGCCATATAAGTTTACAACTGAAACGTCTTCCCTGGTCACCTGGTCTGCCGCTACTTATCGTGCATTGAAGGTTTACATTTAATTACATCCAAGTCGTGGCACAACAAAGCGAACAGATTTTTAAGTCGAGTGAAAAGTTTTCCTCTTCGCACCTGATCTTTTTACACGTCTCGCCTCTTCTTTGCTGACTCCTCAACCGTCTCGAGCTCTAGATTTTTGATTTCTTTCTTTCGCTTTCAGTTGCTTCGCTTGCTGCTTTTGAAAGAACTTTAAATCGGACGTAAATTATAGGCTGTCGAGGTTCCCGAGGCATTTGTTCGTTTCTGATGTGGGCTTCGAACTTCTTCTTTCTCTGCTTTTGATATTTTACTTTTGATAATGTGTACAAGGTAATTATACGCCATCAAGTCGTATTATGTGCACGAAGGAGAGGTTTGAAATTTAGCTGCTCGTCGATGCCTCCAAAGACAGGGCTGGCGGCCGCTCCATTGTTCAGGTGGTTATGCTAATTAATAGAAACATTACGAGCTCGTAATTAGCTACAGCTCTGACGTCTCCGTTCAATCACACAAAGCCAGAACGCTCGAGGCTCGACGGCTATCATTATTCCGACTGATTTTCGGGGAATCGTGAACTTGATGCAGTAATTTTCTGATGAAGGCAAACCGATAGCCAGACTCTCGTTCTTTTCGTAATCGATCTGGGCTGGCGAAGAGAATGAGGGACACAAACCACTTAATCTCCTCCTCCATTCAATGGAGTGTAAATGGGGCAGGAAAGAAACTTTTTGCCAACGACACAAAAGGTGAAGAAATGCCAACGATTCTTCTTTCTCGCCCAGCATGTCGTGTCTCTAATAAAATAATTATAGTAATCATCTCACAAATTTCATTAGCTAACGATTATGGCTTCATTCGATTGAGACACGTAAACGTGAAGTCTTTACGTCAGTGGCTCAAGAACTTGGCTTGATTGGGAGATAATTAATTGTAAACCATTCAACTGGAATGAAGTCAAAATGATTGAGCAAGCAGAGATGAAAAGCTGAGCAGGTGAAGAAATGAAAATCTCTCCCTGATTAGGGAAACTCAACAGCCTTCAACTCGACTGACGTTCCCATCGAACTCTCCCTCCTGCTCAATATTTGATCGATGCCACTCGAATTATTTATTGCCTTCGCTCTCCATAATTTCCCCTAAATTGCTGCGAGGTAAATGACCGAAGACAAAACGGTTCTCGATCGAATAACTAATCGATATCATTTGTCACAAGCGTTGCCACTGTGACTGGCGCCGATTTTAAGTAGCTTAGGCCTCCCTTCATTCAATTGACACTCAAATCACCTTGTAAATTGCTCAGCGCGTGGAAATGGAGCAAAAAGAAAAGCCGTGTACGATTTATTGACATCGAAAACTCGACACGTCAGTCGAGTTTGTTACATTTTTCCGTTGACACACATCAATTTTCTCGGTGGAACCGCAGCTGGGCATGCCTCCTTGTACCTAGTGAGACGTCGGCATTCCTTTCGCTCAGCGTAGTGTGGACAAAAGTCAGCAAGAGAACCCTTAACACACTCATAGAACCAGAAGGCGGTGTAGGCTTCACTCTTCTCAGCTTTGACGTCATCTAGAAAACTCGAATCGCATAAACTGCTTAAGTCGTGACAAGGGCAAACCTTCGACTTCTTTTTTGCAAACTTCCATTGTACTCTCAATCGCCTTGCTCCACTTGGCGTCGTCACTGACACTTGCTTTCAAGTTCTTCAACGCAATGTCGTAATTCCACTTTCCCTCAGCTTTGATTCCAGTGACGTTCAGCAGAAAAATCGCCAGGCACTGCATCTTTCCTAAATTCGAGACTTCAGAGAGCGAATCGCAGTAACTTGTTCCCTCGTCTCGGAGCTTTGAACTGAAAAGCTGTGGCGGATTGTCGCAGCAAAACTCGGGCAGTTTGATGATCCACTTAGGCCAAACGCTGCAGTCGTCTTGGAAGTTCTGACACTTCAGCATGAAATCTTCCACCTTATCACACTCAGTCGGTGGCTTAAAGACGATACAGTGTTGCTGATAATATGTCGTCATGCACTTTTCAAATACATTGAATGCATCTTGGAAGCTTTTGCCCTGTTCGTAAGCTATGGGACAACTGTCCAACGCTGCACTCGTGATGTTCCTCCAAGCTGGGTTAGCGAGGCCAAATCTGTCATAAGTCACTTCAAGTGCAGTTCGATTGATTTGATGTTTTCTCATTATTCCGTTGTTGATGAATAGACACTTGATGGGGCAGTCAGGATCGTCACCGTTCTTCTTGTTCTCTGAGCACATAAACTCGCAAGTTCCAACGATATCGTCAGCGAAGAGAATCGGAGTGCTGCAACACTTCTCGAGACTTTTGAGTCCTTCAGGATAAGGTGAGCAAGACGAGGGATTTGAAGAGGGCGGAGCAGAGTTTGAATCACTAAACGTTTTGTTGGCTTCATTGGAATGGTCTGATTCCGCAGTTTCCTTTTCATCCGCGCACACTAGAGCGATGATCTTTTCATGCGAAAGTTATTAAAACAGCAAACTATTTTAAAAGACACTCACCATCGCCAGAGCACATAAAAAAATCACAGTTCTAAGCATCACGATTGTTTAACTTCGTTTGAAGTGCTTAAAGTTTGAAGCGTTCACTAAAACTCTATGCAAACAAGAATCGAAAATGTCCCGGAAATTGTTTGTAATGTTGAATTCGGTAATGAAACCGCTTACAAAAACTCGTCTACGTCGAGTTCGTCATTCTGAATTGCAAAAGTGAAGTCGACAATCTGATTACGAAAATCCCCAGCGAGCAATGCAACAGAAACTTCCCAAAATTTTATCCCAGAAAAATCAATCTCGTTGCTGGAACGGAACGCCGCGATCATCTCCAAATAGCTTTTCATGCGACGGGGGCGATGTCAGAAAGGAAATCAATTTACTAAATTGAACTATCGCTGTAATTTGGTTTATTTTTGAAAGCGAGCGAGATAGAGAGCTGCGTCTCATTCCGGTAATAACGTAGATTTAGATGGGAAATTGGATGTGATGGTCTCCTGGCACAGCTCAACACATGCACACTCTCACATCGGCTCCACCGAGTATCCATTTCGCAAATTAATTCAAATGCCTGATTTACAACTTTCAACTTGGCTCTGACCGACGTAAATGTAATTGATTCCCTCTCTCGTCGAGGACTCGCACATTTGATTTTTCGGACGCTTTTCATTACGGAAAACCTTGGTCTGCGGAAAAACCTTTGCCAGGAACTTTTTTAATTAATACTTTTTTGTCGGGAATCAACAGACATCAACCTAATGAGAGCCACTAATTAAAATGTGAGACTCTTCCATAATTAACAATTTCCCCTCAAATTATTTTTCTTTTAAACTTTTCCTTCACGTCAACACAAAAAGTCGCAGCTGAGGAGGAAAACTTTCGTCTTTCCTGCGAGCTTTTAATGAAAGTTTATTCTTTTATTAATTATAGTTTCTTGCATCTTCCTCTCGGCTTGCAAAGAATTATTTAAAACACGATAATTGCGCACTGGTTTCAGTTTCACGATAGCGATAATTAAAAACAAGATGAAACTTCAAGGTTTGTTGTGGAGTCATTATAGCGTTCAACATTGGATTGTTTGCGCGGCTTTGGAAAGTTCCTCGAAACTTACAGAAAAGTTGAAAGTATAATTAATTCAAAGTTTCATTTTTCATTAAACATTTTCATCAAAGAAATTGTAACTATGAAGCAAAAGATTTTCGAGATAACTTTGAAGCATTTGCCGTTAACCCGTTTTGTCAAATGTCTATGAGATCTATGAAGTTATTGCTGTCAAGAGACATTGAGCACTCAGACGACTTGCTGAAATCAACTCGTCTAGCAAAATAATCGTCAACTGACGACTGAGATCCCAACACACTCGTCGTTGTTGTTCAGCCGACCCTTCTAGTTGAAAGCTTTAGCTTTCATAATTGTGACACATTCTTAAACTCCTATAAATATATTCCAGCTCCAATCTCCTTTGGCTTCAATCTTCTGGTCCACTTTTTCGTCTGATTCCACCAAATTGCTTGTGCAACAACAAAGGATTCTGTTCCGAACAGCAGCAGCAACTCTACGAGGCAAGATTACAATGTAAATGAAATTAATTTTCCCTTTCCACAACGAGAGAAGCTAGGAGCGTTGTTTAAAAGCGGAAGAGCCGGACAGCTCGCCCGCTGCCGCCACACACACTCACATCGGATTTTCCGAAAGAGCGAAACTTAATTATTAATGCGCATTTAGCCTCGAACCTCTTAATTTTCCGGTTCATTGAAAAACCTTCCACTGCAGATCCGTGACGAGCGAGAAAGGTCCGGCGGATGAAAAAAGGAAAACAGGGAAAATTTCGTGTGGTTACTCCCGGAAAAGTTGAACCTCCTGCAACGCTGCGACGATAATTAAAAAATTCGTTTAGCTGGGATGATTAGCGCGTCAGATTCAATTACAAAGTTATGACGTCCGGCCACTGAATGTTCGCTCATTAAATATGAAAACATTCTGCTCCGGACACGTGTTCCTTCACATGCCGGTCTCTCGTTTTTTTCATCCGCCGTTAATTGAATTAAATGGCGGATTTTCATCCGCGCGGTACAAGTTGATCGAATTTGTAGAACGTTAAAATATTTATTGAACTTTTAAATATTTATCACATCGGAAAGCTTTCGTCGTCGCGACTACGGCATTGGAGACATGCAGCAGCAACTGGACAGATGTTAAAATTTTTATGACGAGTTGTTCTGCGAGCTGCAGCGATGTGGACAATAAAAAATATGAACGATAGTTGACAATTACTATTCTAAATGTTCGACGGGGATTTTCCCTTGAAACTCTGTTCCATCTCGCAACTCAATTATGAGAGGATGAATCTTTAATTCCCTTGAAGAGCACCAAGCCCTTTCTCGTAAAACTCACATCAACCCAATTAAAACAAGTGTCTCCGTTCACTCAGTGAAACAGACGAACGAAACGTAATGTCGAAGCTCACCCAAAAGGGCGGAGAGGAGGATGAAAAGAAATTAAATTAAAACAAACATGAAATCGCTTTGCTGCTTCAGGAAACAACAGAAAAAAAGCGAGAAAAGAACGAGTCATTTACTCACATGAACAACGAACGAAAGAGCTCAAATTATCTTCATAATTAAATAACGAGGAGGAGAGATGCACATTATAAGGCTGAGTAAATAAAAGGGATAATTGCTGTTTAAAAGCTGGAAAACTTTTACTTTTTAGGTACACTCACATGCCATCAACAACCGCTCATTGTGCTTGAGCGAGGAAACTTTTGGCTGGCCTGAGCATATTTTTCTGCTCTATCAAAATAAAAAGAATTAATTGTTGAAAAAAGTTTCTATTCTCCGCTCGAATTAAACTATTTGGAAGTTTTTGGGGGCGTTGGATGGTTCCGTCAAGTCTTTGGCGCTGGTCTAGCCTACAAGGAAGACGTCAGCAAAGCAAGGCTAATCTTGGACGTGTTCATAAGCCCTGACGATCCCCTCAAACACTAACTCGAACTCATGTTCACCAATCTCGTGTTCATCAAAAGAGCGCTCAGCTTAACTCTCTGGGGAACAACTTTTGCCTCAACATTTCTGCACTGTGGCGAACTAATAGGAAAATTAACTTCGTTTAAAATGTTTATCATAACAAAATAGTTTCAGGAGAATAAAAGTTTTAAAATTAAGAGCGAGCATGACATGAGAGCTAATTAAGAGGGAAACATCGATTAATGTCTGATATGACGATTAATTAGAAACGACGCCAATTCGCAAATTACAGATAATTATTTCTGCGTGGAGCAGCGACAGCTGAATTTTGATTGGGCTTTGCGGTAGATCGATGTATTCCACGCCGATGAGCATGCGGTGAAAGTTTAATATCGCAGTTTATAGTTTCGAGGGTTCATAGTTTCGCTCGTGAATTATTTCGCAAGTTTTGATTACTTCGAGTTGGAGAGAAACCTCACGTCTTCATCCTGGCAGCAATAAACGTTCGAGGGAATCACTATCTTAATGACGAGGGAATTTAAAGCAGCATTATCACCAGAGACAGAAAGTGGTTTACCTTATCTTAAACGTTGCAAACAATCGAGTCAATTTTCGCAAATCCCTCGTTGCGGAGTTGAGAGTCCCTTTCAGATTTAAATCGTTAGATAAGCGAGCAACAAATGCGATGGTTTTAGTTTTGCGTCAGCACCTAGCGGAGGGTGAAGGCGAAGGCAAATATCGAGCGCCATCAATCTTGAATGAGAACGAAAAAGTGAACAAATTATCGAGAGCAATAATCAAAACCGAATTGACTGCGGTGGCAATAATAGTAAAATCCTATTCGAGAGACTTTCGTTATCGCAGAAAACCTCATCATTAAACAATGTCGCACTTAATGGGGGTTCAATAAAATAACAAACAAAATTCTAACGTAGGGACGGTCGGAGACCTCGACAACAACAACAGCATGAACTAAATTAAGTTTATGGCATTATAAATGTTTATATGATAAATATGTGTACGCAAATTGAGTGGAATAATGAGATAATGATGTGATTGATTTGATGACTGAATCAAATTAGGAGCGAGAGTGTGTTGTTGTTAGACGAGTAGAGAAAGGGAAGTTGCCAGGCGTTGACGTTGATAATTTCTAACGCATCGCTATTAAATATATTCTACTCTGTTTTGGAGGTTTTCGGAATGCAAACATACGCGACAAAGTTAATGAAGTGATTGACAAGCGTCGATGACGTAATGAGCTTGGTTTGCTAGCTAATATTATGATTGTGCAGGCTAACGGTGTCACCAATTACTTGAATCTAGTCGCTGGAATCACTCGAACACCTTTAAAGCGTCCGCACAACCAGATCTGTCTGATTCCCAACTCTCACTTCCGCTGATAACATTTTAACTAGCAGCGCGATGACTAAAGAACTTGAAACATCCAATGAAGATGTTCGACCCAAACAGCAAAGACGAAATCAACTGAAAATGTTTCCAATCTGGAAAAGTTTCATCTTCTTAATGGAGGAAGGACGAAGCCGAGACGAGTCTTGGAGCAATTACAATCCAAACTCCGAAAGGGAAAATGATAAAAAATTGAGAAGGAGAATTTTTCAATTACAATTTCGCTTGTCTTAATTTTCATCGCTCGCAATATTAAAACTAACGATTTCCACTTTATTTCGGATGTTTCTCAGGAAACAGCAGTGGGAGTGGGAGAGAGGGGGCTGTAACGCCTCCCGAATAGCATTTAGTCGTTTGGAAATGTAATATTCATTAATTTAATTAAATTTAAACTTCTCTCGAGAGAAGAACTTTCTCTTCGCTGCTTACTATTCCTCCGGAGGGGCAACGGGTGGAAATTTTTCGAGGAGAATTCTCGTTTCCCGCCCTCTTAATAATTAAAAATTATCAAAAACAGGCAATCAAGTCAAGACTCAAGACCATGATAGCATCCTCCCTCGCTCTGTTCTCGAAAACAATTTTACTGCTCATTGTACAAGCGAACAATTTTCTCCAATTCAGGCGTTCTCAACATTTCAGTTAATGCTTAAAGACAGTTTAAAGATGAAGAGGTTACGGAGTCTGTATCAAGTTCACAGTGAAGCTTACAAACAAAACCAAATCATTGCTATCTTTCAGGGTTGACAACTCCTGTCCATTGCCCATCAGGCTGTGCTGAACAATCCACATAGAAAGAAGCTTCGATTTAATTAAACAATGCACACATGTGATTTTAATGAGGCCTGAAACGACGATTGCATGACGACAATTTCTGCTCCGAACTTTAGTGAAAGATGACCACACAACCGAGATTCGAGCGAGGCAGTTTAAATTTTAATTGAGGAAATTGCACATGACACACGAGCACGAGATGCGACTAATGTCTTTATCAGATTCCAACTCCCTCCGCTCGCATCGATTTTGCCATCCCTCATATTAATCCGTCAACCGATTGTTACACACAGTGCGAGACAACGGGGAAAAACAGATTTTAATCAAAGAGAGACTTTTGTGTGTTTGCTGTCCATATTGCTATTGGTGAATGTCGATTTCCCTCTCGGTGTCCCTCAGTTTGTTACGATAGGGCGGCTAATTGTATTTTAATTAATGCTCTGCCTTTTTCTCGGGGCCCTGCAATGAAAGTTAATGGTTTATCAATCAAGTTGTGTAAACAGCGACATCATGTGATGTCATTACCTTCGTTTATGATTTTCGGGCTAATTGATGATTATGAAAATTGATTGGGAAAGTTGATTTGACGTTTTATGATGATTGGGCTTTGGGCTTTGCGGCAATCGATAGAAAGGGGATTTCCAGAGACAAAACAAAATGCAAGGCGATGAAAAGTTCGGATTGAGGTAGAGAGAACTGATCCTTATTGATTTCCTTTTGAAGGCTTTCAAACGCATGACGCACTCTACATACTAGTATTTGCTAACACCATCGTATTCACCTGTTTCACTGACCTCCGTTTCTATAGTTTGTTTCAAGTCTCATTTTTCCAATGCAAAACTTTTTCTTTATTGACCATTTTAATGTTTCGAAAAATCTTTGATCAAACTTTCCAGGTTCCAAAGCGAGAACTTTCCTAGTTTCAACTCCTTACACACTTTCTCGTCTTCCCATGAGAGAATCTCTAGGCTTTTGTTCAGCAGACTTCGAGCCGATTTCAGTTGTTTTAAGTATTTTGCACGAGTCAAGCTTTTCATTTGGTAGCGAGACTGGGCAAGGAAAGCAATCGGTGCGTGAAGCTCGTACATCATGAGGCCTCTTGCTCTAGATTTTCCGCTCTCGAAAACATCAAGAATGGCCAGGACCTCTTCGCATAACTCAATCTTCCGTCTCAACAATGCATCCGGCAGCTCCGATAGCAAATGACCCTTCAAATGTCCATACGACTCGATGAGAGCGTTCTTGATGGAAATCATGATGAAATGATTCGAATGCAAAACGCTTTTGTACTTTTCCAGCAAATTCTCCAACAATTCGACGGAGCTCGTCGAGTCAATTTCCTTTTGGAGAGCCTTCAAGAGCCGATTGACGTTTTCTGCTGAGTCCTCGAACGAGCACTTGTTGCATATCCAAGCCGCATGAGAGTCTATGAATGAAGAAATATGAAAATCATTGTTGGAGCAGCAAATTGTCGATAAACTTGCTCAATGGATTGGAAGATATCACATCTCCCGAGTGGCAGCTCTGACATTTTAAAGAGCTGAAATTGGTTCCAAGCTCAGTCGCGTCCAAGCAGCGATCGCAGCGACATTGGAAGAACTTTCCTTGCAACAAATGTTGCTGGCGCTCAGCACTTCCGCTTAGTGTGAAAGTATAACAAGCGTAGAGTTCTTCGTCCTTTTTTATTGGTTTCGTAGCACGCACTTGAAACCTATAATGAGAAATTATATTGATAACTGATCTGCGTTACCACGAAAACATCAAGCAGCCTTTTGCATTGTGCTTACTTGTAACCATCGGAGGGATGGATCGAGTGGAAAACGTTCGGAGTGCAAGAGTGTGATAGAACTGCAACCTTCGGAAATAGGCAGCGGATGGAATGGCCCTTGATCGTTCGTCCTTCGAACGAGTTAACTTCAAGGATTCCAATGACTTGTTGGATTAATTCGTCGGTAACTCCACGAGCTTTCAGCTTGCATGGGCCGAGAAGATAGCCAACGACGTTCTGAGCGTCCGCGTACCAGATTGGACTTCCAAAACGCCTCTCGCGATGATGCTCCATCGGCTCTACTTCGGTACTCCATCGATGTGGATTTGACTCCTTCTCAAGAAGAACCCGAAGCGGCACAATGCAATCGAGCTGCACGCAAGTTCCCCTCGGATCTGCCAGATTGAAGAATTTACATTTTCCCGCCTTGAAAATGTCGCACTCTCTTTTGTGATTCGGAGTTTCGCTCATCTTCTTACAATCGATGCAGAGCGGCCATGAGCAATTTTCACAACGTGAGCCGGAAGATGTTGCGTCAACCGGGCAATAACACTCGAGGCAACAGCATATTGTGCTCGCTTTCGGACCGATCGCGAATGGAAACTCTTCAGCCAGGAACTCGCCGGGCTCTAAATCTTTTCCAGCGACGCCATATCGACCGAGCACTGAATTTCTTTTCACGGAGATCGCATCCATCGTGACCCGTTTCACTGAAAACTCGCGGAAAACTGAGACAACTCGATCTTGCTCTCAGAAAACTTATTTTTAGATCTAAAGCGAGCGGAAAGCAACATGCTGATGGAAGCGAGTCGCCATCTGTTAGCGAAGCTCGGCACATTTGCTAGTCGACCAGCGAGCCCGGAGAACTTTATCAGTATTTCGAGTTGAGAACGTTGAGCGAGTGGAGTAATGCAAGCTAATTAGTTGAGAGTGAACCGCCGGCGACGCTGAACGTCTTGCAGTTAGTCGCGTTTAATTCGCCAAAATCTACTTAAAACGTAATCGCAAATAACTGTCGCCTAGCCTGTTGATGATTAGTTCTTGATTAGTCACTCTGGCGATTTGTTTTTATTGTGTTCAAAGTTTAAAGGTTGGTGAATAATCTAATGCGGTCGACTCGTCATTTAATCCTTCCAAAGTCGAAATCAATACCGGTCATAGATGAAGTTGAGCATTGGAAATCAATCGAAGTGCATTTGTTGTGACTGAAAGAACCGCCTTGCTCGAAATAAAAGTGAAACTGTTACGCGGTTAAGTAAAAATTACTCGATGGATTATTAGAAATTTGTCGAAACGAGAGATAACGAGTTAAAGTTATAGACAAGGTTTCGTTGTTGTGACGAAGAAAATTTTCATTCTTGATGATAAGAAATCTGATTTTGATAACAAACGCCGACCATGCGCCGACAGGTTAAAGTTCGTTAATATTTTGAAAGTTAAGAAACTAGGAAAATTCGACTTTTGAATTGAAAATTTATCTTAGAACTGTGAAAAATCTTTTGCCTTGCTGAAGTTCTCGTCTTAAATCATGGCCAATGCTTTAATCAAAGCTGTCCGTCAATGATACGCACGATGTTAAAGCGCCAGCAATTATAATAAGGTCAATTCACTTGTGAATGTTCGACGCGACGACGCACAGCTGGCTGTTGCATTTATTTATTTACATTGGAACTGATAAGCTTGTGAGAGTGACGAACATGTGCTCCGTGGAGTATCGCAAGTTGCAATTATCATCCTCACGGTCGACGCTAAATTGCCGGCTACAATTGACTTTGATCTTGAATCCGCTAATTGATTGTAAAGTCGCAGGTTCATTCGATAAACTTTTTATTACAGTTCTGTTTCCATAATGACGGACGTTGATGAGAATCGTCTACGGCTCCGGCGAACACAGAGCGAGTCACGTGCCGAGGAAATTACAAACCACGAACAGAAACAGCGAAAGTCACAGCCTGATAAACCGTAAGTTGCTATCAGTTCGTCTGACCGTTGTTGGGTCGTTGACCTCATGGATCGACGCTGATAGTCTAGTCAAGCACGACATGGGTGGATTGATTGGAAATGACTGTGTGTGATTTATGGACAACAAACTTTCTCTTCTCCCTAAATTGATTGTCATCAAGACTTTTGAAACATTTGTGGAGAATCTTCCGGCTCGTCATCGTGACGGTGCGGGTTGCCTGAGGCAACTTACCTCGTATTGCATCACAATTATTCGCAGCCGTGATTTACTTCTATGCAAATATTAGTCAATGTCTAGGGTCAGTGTCAATGTCAGCACTGGTAATTTCACACACTGTCTCGCCATCTTTTCAACTCCACTGACAAAAAACTTCAGTTTTTATGTGAACACCACGCTGATAAGTTCATTGTTGGCTCGTGCATTTCGTAATGGATGATTAGACAACACAAATTATCTTTTTCATTCATGAGTTTTCATGCGAATATGATTTGTTCGCTAACCGTCAATTAGTGAACTCGCTTAAGGTTGATACCCAATGGTAGTTTTGTTTTTGAGGTGATGTAGCTTTTACTTTGTTGCAGGATTCATAAGCCACGAGATTCGCTGTTCTCATGGAGCTCAAACTTCAGCGACTTCTCCGGTCTCGTCAACTGGGGATTTCTTCTATTGACGATGGGAGGCTTCAGACTATTACTAGAGAACTTCATCAAATATGGTTTCAGAGTCGATCCGATGCAGTGGCTGATTGTTCTAACAGGAAAGAACGAAGGCGACTCGTCGCATCCTTCGATTGTGCTCGTGGCTTGTAAGAACATAAAATGGAACCAAGTCAAAGCATAGCTTAACCCACTATCCTTCCAGACGCTTCAGTGCCGATCGTCATTTGCCTGTTGATCGAGAAAGGACTCTCAGTCGAAATAATTGCCGAGACCGCAGGTCGATGTGCGCACGTGATTAACATTTCTGTTCTTGTCATGATCCCGATCGTTGTAATTCATCTTCGCGATACTTCGTTCAGCTTGAGTAAGCAGACTTTTAACCTCACCCTACTCGGGTCTAACATTCGATTTCTTTTAGTGGGAGCGCTCGCCGTCTGTATGTACTATTCAATTCTCTTCATGAAGCTTTGGAGCTACGTGCACGTGAACATTTGGTGTCGCAGCAGCCAAAAGCATCAAAAGGCTTCGATTTCTGGGAAGCGACGTGATAGCTTTTCGAACATGAACGAGAGCAGAGACCATAATGGAAATGCGATGCCAAATGGCTACAAAGATCATCCGACACAAAAGCTTGTCAACTATCCCGACAACTTAACGCTACGAGATCTTCTCTACTTTCTGCTGGCTCCAACTCTCTGTTACGAACTGAACTTTCCACGCACAACGAGAATCCGCAAACGATTTTTGATCAAGCGACTGCTCGAAGTCATCATCGGCATGAACATCGTGATGGCTCTGTTCCAGCAATGGATGGTGCCGTCGGTCCAGAACTCGCTAATTCCTTTCTCAAACATGGAGTTCACCAAAGCCACCGAGAGACTTCTGAAGCTCGCTGTAATATCTTCTAATCTTTTTTCTATTCAACTTTTGACAAGTTTTGATTTCAGATTCCAAACCATTTAATGTGGCTATGCTTCTTCTACTTAACGTTCCATTCGTTCCTTAATCTCTTCGGCGAGATTTTGCAGTTCGCTGACCGCAACTTTTACTGCGACTGGTGGAACTCGAACAACGTTGACGTATTCTGGAGAACATGGAACATGCCGGTTCACCGTTGGTGCGTCAGGCATCTTTATCTGCCCCTTCTCGAGTTAGGATATGGGAAGACTGCAGCGTCGATGGTTGTGTTCTTTGTCAGTGCTTTCTTCCACGAGTATCTAGTGTCTGTGCCGCTCAAGACCTTCAAGGTTTGGGCTTTCATGGGAATGATGGGACAGATCCCGCTCTCTTACGTCTCAAAGTTCCTGGAGAAGAACATGGGCGAGCGATGGGGAAATGTCGTTGTTTGGGCGTCGCTGATCCTTGGCCAGCCGCTCTGCATTCTCGTTTATTATCACGATTTTGTAATTCAAAATTATACGCTTGAGTAAAGCATGATGTAACATCATTGATGTTGTCGCAATATGTTAAAAGGATTTGTACAGAATAAAGTCGAAATTGAAATGGAAAGGTTGCCATCAAACTAAGATGAAATTTTTATTTCAGGGATTTAAAGAACTTCATAATAACGTGGACGATGCTTTTAGCTAATTTGGAAAGATTATCGACTAATAAATTCAATTATTGAAGCCATCTATTGAAGCATCGCGAAGCTCGAGATCTCTAACGAAATTATTCTAAAACTTTATTGCAATGAACATCAGCGACAAATTTATTCTCTTCATAAAGCATTGCAATTAAAAATTCTAAGATGTGACAATTATAGTTTTTCATTGGATGCTCAGATTTTTGACTTTGAACCTCAGACGCTTCGATCAGGCGATTCTAACTTCTTTCCTGATTTTCTAAAATTGCTGGAAAACATTCTCGAGTTTCGTTGCTACAAAGTCGATCGAGCTATATAAAATTATTTCAGATTTGACTTCATGCTTAGACTGCTATTGAGTCTGTGGCTGGTAGTTGTGATAACGTTTCTTGTGGTACAGCATCGAGCCAGGGCGAACTTCGATGGCACAAATCGAGCAGCGGCTGATTTTACGATCTGGATTGAGGTAACAGAAGCGTTGGTGGTTGTAGATGCTGTGACGGGTTGCGTAGGACGATGAACAGAACAAGCATTGGTGCAGATTAAAGCCAGCTTTGTGTGATTTGCGTTTTCGTCGTAAGGCTTTTGCTATTTTCAATGATTCGACTGCTGGGGAGTAGTTTGGGTCAGAGAGCGGAGATAACGGAGGTGAGTCGCCAAGGAACTCTAATTCGATTTCGGTGTCTTCCATGTTTTCGATGTTCTTTTCAACCTTAACGTTCGACGAAAGGTCGGGAACACCAACCAGACCTAGATTCTTGGTGACAGCAATGAAGTGGTTGATCTGTGATGATGCCATTTTCAGACTTCCGGTGTAGATGAACTCAAGAACGTTCAGGATATCGGCAAAGCTGAGCTCCTGCATGAAGACAACGGGATTTTCTGAATCGACTGAAGTGAACATATTCTGGAAAGAATGATTGCTAAGATTAGATTTTAGGAGTCCGAGCAGCAACTTGCGATGGTAGTCCGATGAACTGAAAGCCAACTGCGCCACTTACCAAGAAATAACTACTCGCAGCTGCAAGGACACAACGATGAGCTTGAATCTTCCGGCCGTCTGCTGACAAAGCACAATCAGTTAGCTTGTTCGTATGAAGAAGCTCGAATGCGTGGTCGACGACTGTCTCCTTGTGCTCCTTCCATTTTAAGCTCTCCATTGGTTCGAGAACGACGAATTATAAGTTAATAAATTGAACAGCAAGAAATTGAACAGTCAAAGAGATTTCAATAGGACGATGGAAAGGTGACTGAGACTCGAAGGTTCAACAAACTCGAAGGAGATGCGAAGAACTTTTCACGAAGAACTTTTCAGTTTTGCTTCTATCAACAGTCGAACTAACCAAAACAAATCAACGACAGTTTTAAAGATTTTACTATTCATCTTTCTTAAGTGTCAAGGTGTCTTTCTTACTGGAATATTGAAAAACAAATCCTTTATCGCCTTTGCTTTCCTTCAAGACCGGAAATAGCGGAGCTGTGGCGATGCTACAACCGTTACCTGGGCTGCTTGCGATTCTCACATATCCCATTTCTCCCCATTTCACACCGAACGAGTTCTTGATGATCCAGTAATCTTTCGTGTAGCCTGTCAAAGCGACATAAGACTGTAAGCATCCAAGGTTAGTTTCAAATGAGACTTACCGACAAGCAGAGCCCCGTGGTTCACCTTATCAGTGCAAGCAGGTTCGTAGTAAATCCCGCTTGAGTACCGCTGGAACGACTCATGATCAATGTCAATCGAAACAACCAAGGGGCCAAATTTCACGAGGGCTTTTTTAAGGACCTCTGCGTCTTTGGCAAGTACGAAGCCGTAGCCTTTCAACGAAATCTTCTCTTTAACAGCAGCACGGCAAGTCCCTTCTTTAGCTTCGTAAGGATAATCGGCCGCCGCACTGATTCCGTTGTCCTTGACGTACTCAAATACTTTAAAAGCCGCACCACCACTGCACCCAAATGAGTTGTAAGGTAGCCCAGCGCAGTCTAGAATTTCTTGCTCTGACAACTCCACGAGCTTTCCACTCTCGATAAAGTAGTGGCTCTCGAGTGCACCGATAGTCGCCATCGCGTAGCACGATCCACAAGTCGACTGGTCCTTCACTGCAGTAACTGCTCCACGTTCCCGCCAATCAAACGATTCAGGAACTTCGTCTTGGCCTTTTCCTTTGAACAAAACTTTGGGAGTAAACCTCATTCCTTCCGCCAGGTCCTTAGCCAGCTGTTTGATCGTGTCGTTGGGTGTATACATTCTCGAATATTGATCGAAGGTCATGTCGGAAAGTTTGTTGATTCCCATCTTGAAAGATTCTCTGCTTCGACGGAAATTGAAGTTGTGACGCGAGATCGTCTTCAAGTTCTCCCAGAAAATGTTCTCGCGATTTGCTTCATCTTGCGGTGAATCGAAAGTTCTTTCATACTCGACCTTGTAGTGAGAAAACATTTGAATAGGATTGTTACAAATGGGAAAACTTCAAACTGTCCACCTTGAATCGATTCCAGTAGTCGGCTCTTGTCTCACTCAACGATTTTGCCTCGCCAAGGCTTAAAACGGCAAGGAGAATTAAGAAAAACTTCATTTCAAAAACCAAAATCAAATCGCGTTCCCGTACGATCGACACTTGAAGACGAAGACGACTGATAAGTCGATCGTTTGTTTTTTGGAACTTTGGGAATTACTGATTGTGCGAGATGTTTGTCGTTCGCACTCAAGCGTCGAGATTAATTTCAATCGTATCAAGAAAGTTGAAGCTGTGAACTGTAGCAGTTTATTAGTCAATGACTGGATACAACGAATCACTTGCGATGCCACAATGATTATCGCGGTTTCTTGCCATCCTTATAAACCCTTTCTCACCCCAAGCGTCGCCATAGGAATTCCTGACAATCCAAAAATCGTGACCATTCTCACTGCCATACCCGACAAGGAGAGCCGCGTGATTGACATCGCGAGTGCAGTTTGGCTCGTAATAAATCCCTGATGAGTATCGAATGAACGATTCGTTGTCAGAGTTTATGGAAACTGCGATTGGTCCGACAGTGAACAGCGCGAGCTTCAAGAGGTTCTCATCGTTTGGTGGAACTTCGACGTAAGCATTCAGATTCACAGCAACGTGAGCTTTTGAAAGCTTCGACGATTTACATTCGCCTTGCTCTCCTGTGTATGGATAATGCTTTTGCGAAACTATTCCCCTATTTGCTTTAACGAAATCATAAACTCTAAACTTGATTCCACCGTCGCATCCAAAAGTTTGAAAGCTTCCGGCACAGTCAACGATCTCTTGAACTGAAAGCTCAACGAGCTTTCCTGTTTTGAAGTAAACTTGACTTTCGATCGATGCGACTGTCGCCATAGCGTAACACGAGCCGCACTTCAACTGATTCTTTGCTGCAGCGACTGCTCCGTAGTCACGCCAGTCAAAGGAATCTGGAACGTAGTCGTCACTCGACTCGAACACGATTGGATCGTAGAGCGAGTCGGCGGGCACTTCCGTCAAACTTTCATTGATCTCGTTCATTCTTGAAATCTCTTCGAACGTCATATCAGCGAACTGGTTTATTCCCATTTTGAACGAAGTCTCGCCTTTATCAAACAGCTCGTTGTGCCTCAAAATCAACGCAAGATTGTCAGAGAAAGTTTTCAGCCGGTAATTTTCATCTTGAACCGAACCGAACGAGATATTGTAGTCAGACTGAAAGAAAGCTTGCGGATTGATTCAGCAAATTTCACGCTGCGTCTTCTCACTTTGAACGTCTGCCAAAGATCAAGTTCTTTGACTGTTAGCACAGCACAGATCTTCAACAAAATCCCGACAAGAACACAAAACGGTTTCATTTTTTAAGGAAATAATCGATCGGCGACTCGCGCAGAAATGAAATGAAGTTCATCGCTGAAATGCATTTCTTATGAATTCGCAACATTTGCTTGTAATCTATTCGAAAACAACTTGATGTCGGTCATTTGCATCGTGGTAGATTATTATTGCAGCAGAGATTGCGTCTGTCGATGTTGCGTAATTGCTAAGTTTGCTTGTGATCTTCGTCGTTAAATCATTGAAAGTTCAACTACAAAAGTCACGTTTAACTTGAGTTTCTTTATTCTTAAAACCCCAACAATGCATTATCGTCATCAATTTTTTCAGTCTCTCCAACGATGTCGCTTATGTTTGTGAGATTCGTCAGCTCATTCGTTTGACGGATGAGTAAGTTCACTTCGTTTCCGTCAAGCGATGGCACGTTGATGGCGTCAAGAGCTTTGATGATTTCGTTTCCGTTTACTAACGGAGCTGGCTGGTGGATTTCGTCGGGGTGATCGTCGTGATTGTCGGAGCTATCGAGGACAGCTTCTGGCTCTTCAGGTTCTTCGGGCGGCGGCTCTTCGATTGGATTATCCAACTTGAAGTTCTTGTCGAAGACATTCATGTTCAGCCGATAGTTACCAGGGTTGATGCGAAGCAAACTCGCTGCATTCTTATCTACAATGTGAGGATGTGTGTTGGGATGATTGTCTTTGTTTGTTATCAGTCTCGGCGTGAGCTTCTCGCAGCAATGTACAAAGTTTGAAATTTCCTTGAAGAAAACGTCTATCATGTCCTGGCTTTTCTTTTTCTGGCGGACCATCGTCATTAGGTGGGTGAACAGCACGCTGTCAGTCTCGGAAACTTTCGGACGGTGGTCTGGAAACAGCTTAAAGTGATTGTTCATTTTATTCTTTCCCAGATAAATCTTCTTGCAAGTTGTGCATCGAAACTCCGATGAAATCTTTCGAGTCTTTTTTGGTGGCTCGGCGAGGCCTGGCAGAAGCTTTGGTTCGGTTTGCACTGGTAAAGTTTCAACGACTGGATTGTGAGCGAGCGGTTGCACCAAACTCTGAGGCTGTGACGGCCCAGCGATCGGCATTGGCTCTGATTGAAATATCTTTGCTATCTCAGGGTTCAACTTCACGATCCTCCCCGACTTTGTTCGATGGCTAACGAGGTCGTCCTCTTCAAATGGATCGATCTCTTTCTCCACTGGTCGCTTGCTGTCGTTGCGCGGTCGGCCAACTTTCCGTTTCACTGGAACTGTCTTTGACGGTGCTTGCACTTGAGGCTGCTGTGAAGTGCTTGGCTGACAAACTAAAGTCTTCTCAAGAAGCCCCAACTGTGATGGAGTCATCATGTTAAAGTGCATCGCTTTGGACTTGAATGGATTGTAGTAGGAGACGATCTCGATTTCGTTGGCAGCATTGCTATTCGAATGGGATAAGATTACTGATTGTTTGTAACGAGATCGACAAACTTACGTCTTGAATGTGATGTTACCGTCAGCTGGAACGTTCTTTGAGATCCTCCGCAGAATCTCCGTCTGTCTCTGATCCAAGTTCTGAAGCAGTTTCGGTTTCTCCATAAATGCACCGAAATACTCGGACAGGTTGAGCTCTTTGATCGGTGACGACGTGACATGATGACGAACGACTTTGGTCTTCGAATGCGGCGTGAGGAACTCGTAATCGATTGTCTCCACTGTGGAATTGGAGCTTTCTGAGAGCTGAGGACTCTTCCTGTTGCGATTATTCAGCAAACTCAAATTCTCTTGCGTGAAGATCTTCGACGCTTTGTTGAAGATTCCGGAGAACTGCGTGTTGATCGGCTGCAAAACGTCTTCATTCTGGTTGCACAAATACTTTGCCGAGCCGCCCAAATTCATTTAATATCACGAATTTAAGACGAACTGCGATGTTGTGAATAAAACTGAATTAATCTAACTCCGAATTGGTTTGAGCTAACTCGAAAAATTGTTAACCCCTCGAAATTTATTTCAAAATATCGCAGAACTTAAAACGTCAGAAATGGCATCAAAGACGCCAGAGCACACAGAGAATCAGTGTCCATTCCATGCAGAGAGGACTGGCGAGGTGCGGGAGGTTGGAGGTCAAGCAGTTTGGTCGCTCTCGTCGTGCAAACCCGGTAAACTTCCAAATTGTTTGTTTGTTTTGACTTTGTTATTGATCTTTTTTGCAATCTCTTCAGGCTTTGGAGTAGAGCAGCTTCGTGATAACTCGATGGAGACTTACTGGCAGTCCGATGGTCAGCTTCCACATCTCGTAAACATCCAGTTCAGCCGAAAGACGAAGATCAATCAGATTTACATCTACAGCGATTACAAACTCGACGAGTCCTACACGCCGTCAAGGATCTCCATCCGTTGTGGCACGCACTTCAACGATCTCAATGAAATCGAAATTATAGACTTATGCGAACCATCGGGCTGGATCGTCGTTCCTATCAAAAACGTCAGAGAGAATCCGATTCGAACTTTTATTATCCAAGTTGCCGTCATCTCAAATCACCAGAACGGACGCGACACTCATATGAGACAGATCCGAATCCACTCGCCAGTCGACAAGAAGCGGAATCTAGCCCTTGATAAGCTCAACGAGTTCTCAACTGTTGAATTCCAGCAGTTCGCCACAATCCGATGAACAAGATAGCGACGCTCGCTGATCACATCGAAATGTATAAACAGCCAAATTCAAGTTAAATATAAGCAACACGTTTCCATTAAACACACCCAGTTCGACTCCTTACTTCCCGCAGAAGTTTAAGCATAACATTTTGAGGTTTAAATTGCTACGTTTTCGCAAAACATTTCCATCAGGCTGCCATAGATCGCAGGAGCAGCAAAGCCACAGAGAGAAACAAGGCACAAGCGGACAATGAAAATCCTTCAAGCGTCTCTTTTCGCTCTCAAACAAATCTTTATTGCTTTCATTTCAAGTACAATTCGATCGAGCGTTGTCGTTAGTTCATCATCAGCCTCCAACCGATGACAGTCGTGCAATGTTTTTTAACCGTTTGCTTATCGTGGTCTCGTTGGTTTTAAGCGGGCATCGAGTCAGCGCAACTCCGAGTGACGTCGCCTATCTTAAGGAACATTTCTTCGAGAATTTATTCGAAGAGAATCGAGGGATTTCGTCGTTGCAGTTGACCGACGACGTCGAGCGGGAAATCAATCTGAAAATCGAAGGGTTTCTCGATGTTATCAGCGAGCCGGTTGCGAGGTCTTCTCGCCGGTCGAGTCGAGATACGAACGATCTGCTGCTTAATGAAAAACGTGAGTTTTACCGACGAACTTTCTTTATTCGAAGCGAACCACGTGTTCAGCTTCAGTCAAACCCAAACAGCTCCATTTTCATGTTGCCCGATTGATGAGAGTCCAAATACTTAAAGAACCGTCCCGTGTTCATTTTGACATCGTCTCCATCACCGGAATCGTCTTCCATTATCTCCTCGAACCCTTTAAACCGGCGAAAAGTTCCGTCGACATCGTTATCACAGTTTTCGATCTTCACAATCTTTATTTTCTGCCACTGCCAACCTTTTATGGTCCGCGTTGCCTCCTGAACACTTTCAGCGTTTCCTTCAAAGCAAATCACTCCTGGCTTGCCGGGCCACATGAACCCGCTGAGGTGACTTCCCTTGCACAACTTCATTATGTTCTGCCGTTTGATTTTGCTGTAAATGTGATGCGACCAGATCCAAACTCTTTCCATCTTCTTGCTTTCTTCTTCCTCTTCAGCCTTATTAACAATCGGAGTGGCGACAATCTCGTCGATGTTATCTTGTAGCCAACTCACAACTTGGAAAATGTACGGATCGCTTTTGTCGATTTCCTTTGAAATGTAATCCTCGATCGCTCGCTTCACTAAATTCTCCTGAGCCTTTGTCAGCGAGTTTGTGCGTACAGTAAACATTGGAAGTTCGTGCGTTGGATAAAGCTGACCGAGGACAACACTCAGCTCCATCTTGATTGTCTCGGTCATTTGTAGTTTAATGCGAAAGTCGAGCTTTTCATCGACACTCGCTCGATGTCCACTGAGAAACTCCTGAATCACGTTGATCAGCAGCGGATTGTCAGTTTGGAATTCGCCTGGCATTGAGTAGATTGACTTGAGCATCTCGAACTCTTCGGCTTGCTTACGCAAACTTTCTCGCATCAGCACCAACTGAATCATCTCAAGCTTGGTCGCCATGTCTGTAACAGAACATATTTCTCGTTTTAGCAAATGATGTCTTCATTCTGAAGGGTTTTGAAAGCCGTGGCTTTATTCCTGTCAACTTCCCGCAAGACATTTGCATGTTTAAGGTCGACGAAAAGAAGTTCGCAGCAGGATTAACTTATGGAAAATCAGTCAATGGGACAACCGACGCGAAGAACAAACTGCTAATCTTTGTTAGAGAAAACCAGAAGTTTCGGCAAATCTATGAATACGAGTCAAGCTTTCTGACTAAGATGGACTGCGATGCGATCGATGGCGCGGGTTTCGTTGCCGTAGTCAACAGTTTAAAGAGCACAGACGTGAAGCAACCGGATGAACTCGCCGAGATTGGATCCTTCATCATCCGAATAACGTTAGAGGGAGATGGAAAGCCAAAGGTTGAAGTTTTACAGAGGATCGCGATGCTGAATCAAAACGGCGTCAAGTTATATTCGAGAAGCAGCGATAGTTTGTATCTCGTCTTCTCCTACAACACTTTTACGAAGTCTTCGCTCAACGTCTGCACAGTCTTCAAACTCGCGGGGACAAACTTCAATCCATTGGACGATCTGCCGTGTCAGAACGCTAGAGTGATCGAATTCTTCACCGTCCATCACAACCTAATGATTCTGATCGGAAACTACCGCGAGAACAATGGAACAACCAACGCGTTCTCAACAGTCATGCGTTACGATTTGGACCAGAAACGATTCATCGAGCACCAGAAAATCACATCGAAAGCGATCGCTGTCGGTCGCTACTTCTTCCTCGACCATCAGAACCAGCGACAACATTTCCTTTTCATCGGCAACACCTTCGAGATCAACGAGTTCGGTCAGATCAACCACGACGTGCCATCAATGATCTACAAGTACGCCAACGGATATTTCATTCCCATGCAAACGATTAGCGTCAGGAACATCCAGTCGGTGCTACCAATTATTGCAAGTTTTACGACTCTAAATTCTGTGATCCGTTTGATTAATTTGTTCAACTATTTTAGGGTAAAGACAATCAGTTCAATCTTCTCATCGCGAGCGAGGAGCGCGAAGTTCAAATCTACTTCTATGACGGATGGAAGTTCCAAGACTCGCCGATCGATTTCACCGGCGATGCTTTCGGGTCAGGAGTTATCAACATGAGAGCTTACGATGATATAATCAACGGAACGATCACGATTGGTGAGATGACAATTTGAGCTTTCATTCAACTGAGCCACAAGAGTTTTCTTTCAGTTATTTCCAACCGCGATTCCTTCGATCCAACGTTCAATGTCTACACTCCGATCTACGCTGTTAAGAACGATACGTCGCGGCTTAAGTCGAGCATCAGCAAATGGTGCAGCGATGCGTTTGAACGAGTTGAAACATTCGACATCGAACAAGCTGACAAAAACCTGAAGGCTTCGTTGGAGCTTTTGAATCCTTCAAGTGATCACGCAGTCTTTACTGGGAATGTCTCGCTGAGAAACTCGAACATTGGAGCGATAACAGCCAACGAATTCAAGGGGACGCGAGTTGCCTTCAATAATGCAACAGCTCAGCGCTTCAATTCGCTCTCTGATCGACTGACTAAGCTAACAAGCTCAGTTGAACACGTCATGAATAAAATTCGATTCACGAAAGCGACGCAGCGGTCGAAGAGACAAGCGCCTTTGTTGATCAGGACTCTGATCGTTGACGGACCAATCAACGTCAAAAGCATCAATGGAAATCCGATTACCGACTTGGTCTACAAATCAAGCGACAAGAACTCGAATCTTAGAGATGTCATCGCTAAGAATATTTTCGTTAACGAATTTCTTACGGTTAGCGGCAAAGTCGACGGCATCGAAGTTGCTGACGACAACATTTTCCTCAGTCGGCCAACTCAAGACCTACGAGCGGTCACAGCTTCAAGCGTGCAAGCGGTAAAAGTGTCGCAAGTTTCGCGAGTCAATTTAAAACCTTTCGGTGATTTCTTCACTCAACTTAGGAGAAAAGTTGACAAGAAAATCCCGAACAAAATTTATAATCTGCAAGCTGACGCGATAACGATAAACCGATTCCTCAACTCAAGAAACTTTACTGGCTTGGCGATCAACTCGTTGAAAACGTTTGGAGATCAAGTTCTCACTGGTTCGACTCACATTGGAAAGCTTAAAGCCAACAGCATAATTTTCGAGAAAGATCCGAGAAATCACAAAATTTCCAACGTCCCAATTTCTTCGCTCATCAACATCGAAGAGACTCGAGGGCGAGTTGAGATTCGGCAAGACATCAGATTCACTGAAGAGCTTTCAGTCGATCGTCTCGTCATCACCGAGCGAATAAACAACGTGAACGTCTTGAATGGACAACTGCAAGTTTTGAGAAAACGCGGGCCGACCAGCCAAGTCGTCACAGGCGAAAAGTTCTTCGACAAGATTCATTTGAAGTCGCCGATTGTGTTGCAAGGGAAGATTGAAAGCAAAACTCTTGAGAAAATGAATCCGATCGCGACGATCAACGAGAACATAGTCCTTCAAGGCGATTACAAGATCACTGGACCGGTGACTATTCGCAGGTTCATCAACGCAACTGAGGACATTTCCAGTTCCGATACAAAGCTGAGCTTAAAAAATTTAGTCGACAATGGATTGAATCTACATACCACGACTTCTACCAAGAACAACTTGGTGTTTAAAAACGTTGTCGAGGTCAAAAGAAATCTCGAAGCTGTTTCGCTGAACGAGAAACCAGTGGCAAGCTTTGTAAAGTCAAACTTCCCCGACTTGCAAACGATCCACGGAACGAAAACTTTCAGGAATGGCCTTGGAGTTCATGGCGGGATTGTCCATGCTGACGTAATCAACGATGTTGATGTCAATCAACTCAACAAAACAGTTCTGAAGCGTTCAAGTCATGGCCCTCAGTTCATCGATGGAAATGTTGAGATGATGCGTCTCGAAACGCCTTTGCTTGTTTCATCGGACTTAAATGTGAACGGCAAAAGCTCAAAACTGTTGCTCAACGTTCACAAGAAGCAAGAGCTTGGCGTGGTCACTTTACCTCAAGCGAAGGTTCGCTCTCTCGAAGCTAAAAACGTCCATCAACAGCCTGGCGCAAAGATTTTCGGAACAGATTTGAACAGCGTGATCGATGACACAATCACAGCGGAATCGTTGGTCGAAGGAGTTGTTGTTGCTGAAAAGACTTTCACGGACCTCAACGTGGAGCATCTGACATTTAGTGATGGAAATGAATGGAAATCGATCATCGCAAACTACGAAAACTCGATCGCGCATGACTTAAACATGACTGGGGATCTCATTATCAGCAATCCAGTGAACATTGAGAATCTCTACGTGACGGGAACGATCAATGGCGTGTCCTACAACGATATGATGTACCAATGGCTGCAGGTCGAAGGCGATCAGACCTTTACAGCTCCACAAGAAATTTCATCTGTTGAAATTGAGAGCAACTTGTTGCTAACGAAAGAGCAGATCAACGGAGTCAATATAGGAACAATGGTTGCCGATTCGATCTGGATTGATGAGCCCGTTTATCTCGAGAGCATTGAGTTCAAAGATGAGATCACGGTGAGTGGAAAAGTCCTTGCGCAGACGGTGAACGGAATGAGTCTGAACGGCAAATTGATTCTCAACAATACGAGTGAGCTTCAAAAGATTTCGAAGCTAGAAATCAATGAGATCACGGTCGAGTATCTCAACTTCACAAATCTCAACGGAATCGATCTTGTTGCGCTCACGAATTATTTCGATGGGCACAGCGACATGTCCAGCTTGAATATCGAAGGAACCGCTTACTTCAATCAGCTCAATGCAACTTATCTCAACAACAAGAACCTACAGGAACTATGCGACAGTATCTGGATGAGTGACCAGGACGTCGTTCTGACAGGAGACGACATCCAGTTCCTCGGTGGAGTCAAAAGCAACGGTTACTTCTACTCTAACGTGAGTTTGCGCGCATTGTCGTTGCGGACTCTTCAGTTTACTGTTTCATTTCTTGTCTAGACCCTCAATGGCAAAGATCTCGACTATTACTACCGAAACTACTTCAGTCTCACGAGAAACCAGAACATCGAAACCATCCTACACGTAAATGGAACTGTCGAAATCAAAAAATCACTTTCCACCCAGAAGACAATCGTTCAAGGCTCGATTAAAACTGACCTGTAAGTCAACTCTTGATGATGTTGCTGTTTTTGTTACTTGAACTCTAAATCAACAGCAGGAGCCGCGTGAAAGATTAATTTTATAATTTTTGAGAACGTAAACAAACTTTTGAAGTTTCGCTTTATTTCTGACGCGTCGCTTTAGTTTTAAATTTCATCAAACTCTGAAATTATTTAATCTAACTCTTAAATTTCCTCAATTTATTTAATCTAACTCGTTTAATTTTCCCCGCAGCAACGACAAAGGCTTGAAGATCGATGAGTTTGCTAGCCAAGCTTTTCGATTGGACCAACCACAAGCTGTTAAAGGCAGGTGGAAGGTTAACAAGCTCATTATTGAAGGCGACTGGAATGGAACGATCAACGGATTTAGTTTCTACGATGATGTCCTGCACAAGGGCAATTGGGAGACGGCCAAGATATCGGGCAGCAAGAAGATTCACTCGATTGAAACCTACAATGTTGTGACTCAATTTGTGAATCAGATCGATATTGTGAACTGGATGGAAAATGCAATCATCTTGAACTCGAGCAGCGCGCAAGCAGTCGCTGGTCGTCTGGTGGTGGGCGAAACGGTTTTCCACGGAGACGTCGGGGTTCTTGGTCTAGCGAATGGAATCAAAATTGGCCCTCAGTCAGTTTTGACAAAGTCAGGAGAAGGCCAAGTGATCAATGGAGATCTTACAATCCTAACGATGACGGACAAGACTGTCAAGCCTTGCTTTATCGAGAAGCTCGCTTTGGACTATGGAATCAACGGCAAGGACTTGACTGACGCTTACCTCAACACGCTGAAGACTTCGGACACCTCGATCGACTCGAAGCAGATCGTTTTTGAGAACAAACTTTTAGCTGATTCCATCGAAACGGATAAGAACATTTATGGAGTTGATATCGCGAACTTCTTGAAGGAATCAGACGAGAGCAGCGAACTCGTCAGCTTCCAGAACAACTTGAAACACCTCTCGGAAGTTGGTGACAGTTTAAGAGCCAGCTTGGATGACGGAGCAGTCGAGTTGAATCACTTTGAGTACCATCAGTCGCTTTTCGGCGTGAACATCCAGAAAACAGTTCCAATGACCATTCAGACAGGCTCGTCAATCGAGTTTCTCATCGCCGCACATGAGCGCGACATTCACAAATCGCTCGAAGTCATCAAATTCTATCGCTGGAATAGCGAACTCCACATCTTTGTCAACGACACGGTTATAGCTCCACTGCAGTACGGTTTTTCATCGTATCAAATCACGAGCTTTGATAAAGTCGTTTACAAAGGAGTCGACCATCTGTTTGTGGAAATCTTTGACAAGGCTTCGAACAGACACGTGCAGAGTCTGATGATTCCTGACGTGGACAGCAACACCTTCATCGATGCAATCAAGACAGAAGCTCCCGTGACTTCGAGGTACTTCACGCTTGGCAATGGATCCAGTTCATGTTACGGCGCCTTCTTCCCGTCCCTCAAAGACATTCACATCTTCTGCGATGAAGCTAATCCGACTGTCCTGGAAACGGATCCGATTCGACAGGTCTCGTCGCAGAATGAAATAATAATTCTGCTGACTGACGACCGCCAGCTGCAGATCTGGCACCAAGAGAAGATACGGCAAGTCCTGAAAGTGATGAACCCACAAAGCTACGCCAGCACTCAGTTCGGAGAGAAATATTACATCGCGGTGGCATCGGACAAGGTCGAGCAGTCGATCCATCACGGATCGATTGAGATCTTCGAGAGCGGCAACGATATCCACTTCCAGCTTGTGCAATCGTTCGAGATGGAAAATCCTTTTATGGTTCAGTTCTCGATGATTCCGTCCGGTGATCTGATGCTCTACATTCTCACGAAGAACCCTGGAAAGGCTCTGAGCATCTATCAGTTCGCAGGCGCTAGCTACTTCGTCGAGAACACTGGCAGCTCAACGATCGTCAACACCGGAACTCATCTCAGCACAATCACAGTCGATGGAAAAACGGAATTCATCGCCATCATCTCTGGCGAGGTTTTCATCATCGAAGTCATTCTCAACGAATTTTGAAATTATTTGTTAGTTAAGTTCATCATGGTTAAGAAATGATGTAGAAATTAGTTTTCATTTTACTCGCTTTAGGCTTTTTCGATAACTTTGAAAAAGTTTAGAGCTTTTTTGTTTTGTACATAGCAAATTGCTGTGCTTTGAAAAGGGTTTAATAAATCCTTAAGCTTTGAAAACTCTTCAGCTTTCAAGTCTCGAAATAGTTTATTTTGATCAAATTGTCATCAAGGAAGAGAAACGTTTGACTTTTCCAGCGCAAGATTTGGATCTCAGCCGTTGGAACACTCAGCCATGAATCGCAGTATAAATGAAGAACCTGTTGCGCAACTGAAAGCTTCGTTGTCTCGACACTTCTCCAGTTCACGTTCAGATGGCACAAAATTCTGTAGTCGCAGAGCCAGTCGAAGCTGAAAGGCCGCATACAGTTAAATGACTATTTTCAGCCGACGAGAACGGACGGATGAAAGAGAAACCAACAAAGAAAATAAATCTGATTAAACGGGCTCACGTGAACTTGAGAAAGTTGGGAGATTTTTTTTGAGGCAGAAAAACGCGTCAGTCCAGATGTTTGAACGGCCTAATGGACTACCGCCGCACGTTGCGCTCGGCTAATTAAAGATTTGATTGTGATTTGTAATTGCCTGAATTAAATATTGACGGCTCGAAGTTCGAGTTCGACGCTATCTCCCATCAGCAATAAACACGAGCAATATGATGAGCCTCGACACACGAAGGGCTCGTAAACTGCTTTATTTAACATTGAACAACAATTATCGTGTCACTTGGATAACCGAATTATTTCTAGTCTGCTTAATGTTTTCGCATTCCGTTTTGAGATGAAATGATTGAGGGAAAAATTGCCATTTTCGCATGGAATATCAATAAAAGTCGGGCACACAACATGCTCAATGCTTGTTTTATCTGATTCGATTTAAAGTCGACTATCGAACGATTCTGATAAAATTGATTTTATTTCACATTAATTGGCTCGTTGACTTTTTCGCCGTTTCCATTGTCGGCTGGCGTTCTGGCAAAAAAAAAACACTTCACCATAAATAATATCTTCATTCACTCTTCCAACTGAACTCGATGGAAAGCGTGCTGAAGTGATTTTATTCATGAGCTGATGGAGTTCCTATCATGGAGTTCAGCGGTGCAAAGTTCTTCAAAGTATTCCTCAATTTTCTACTCGACTCATTGCATTGCAAGTAGGAGCTGGCTGGCCAGATGAAAAGCATCGCTGTCGTTGTCTAGTTCCTGACTAGTCCTAAAGCTTCTTGAAAAGCTTTAGTAAAAGCTTCCTTATGCAGTTGTGTATTTGTCTGATTGAGTGTTTAAAGTGTTCACGCTGCGCAATGTCTGGTCAGCCTTAACATAAAAACGAGATAGTTGAAAACCCGAACTTTACGCCTTGAAGTTGTCTCAAATCATTTGAGTCAAATGACGACCAGATTTCCTCCTGAAAGCTTCAAAAGCTTTCTAACCCCTTCACAAACATCTAGCCAGCCTCGATCATGAATATTAAATTAAATTCAACTCGCAAGCACATGCAACGTAGAAAATAACTCATTCTCGGTAGCAGCTGATGACGGCAATTTGTAGCTCGAATTAAGTTTTTGCTCATCCGAGTCCGGAGCGTGCACTTACGCCGTGACTTCAGCTGGAAAGCTCGCTGTTGTTCTTTGAAGTCTCGTAACGACCTAAATTAAGTTAATTCCATTTTGATGGAGCGCGAAGGATAATTTAATTCAAATGGAGCGCCGCGAAAGATTAAACTCGCAAAGTGAGTTTTCTAGAAGTGGAAAATCTCACTTGAGATTCTGTTTGGTGTACTGAATCACAGTCAATTTATCAACGACTAAACGCGTTGCTCCTCTCATTGTTGAGACATTAAAAGAAATTGTTAGTACTTATTGTACCCTCCAAAATGTTCCGATCCCGTTCATCTTCGCAGTACTTTTGTTTTCTCCCTTTCGCGTATAAATCTCGTGGCGTGTTTAGCGCGAGAATTTATGAAGCGAGACACTCGCGAATTACTGTGAGCGGTAGACAATGAGAAGCATCGAGGCATTTCGATTTATTTGCACTCATTCGGATTAGCGACGAGACAGATATTTAATGACCTGACAACAACAGACCAAGAGCTTAATGAATGACAAATCTCGACTGGAACTATCATCAATTTGTCAGCCGAACTAAATTGATTGCCGTCGAATTGAAATCGCTGCGTTTGATCAATCGAATGACCCGGTCCGAGTAATCTCACACGAGAGAGGAGGAAATCGATGGCTTTCCAATTACATCGACGACACAATAACTCGTCTCTGTGTTGTTCCCTCGCTCTCGTCTTAACAATCCAATTATCGAATTAGTTTCTGATTCCGGCTAGGCTTCGGAGCAATTGAATTCGCTCGCCGCATTTGCCTCCATTGTCCGACCGCAAATGCTTTCAAATCTGCTGGAGCATGCACGTAAATAAATTATTAATGGTCTCGCATTCATCCGATGGCTTGTCACAGCGTAACTTGATTGGCATCGCTGCTTTCTTAGTGCGAGTTCATGCTGCACTTCTTGACGAGGGAAGCTTGACAGAACTCACTTGGGACGACGACGAGTATCGAACAATCCGAAAACTCAAGGCTGCTCGCTAAATACTTCGTCTCAAACCGTTTTGTCGCTCCCTCAGCGACTCCCAACCACAAAGCAATTACAAAACTTCCGCCGACTTTATCACACCACGTCGCCCGAACTCACCGCAAAACAATCAAAGTTGCGACGCTCTCCTTGTCTCATCGCGAATTCAACTTTATTCAAAAGCAGCTAGGGACGATGTCGGTTCGATATTTCGACGAGGAGGTTGCAGGCGATAATAAGAAGCTTGCCAGCCTTCAACAGCAGCTGCCACTTTATCGCAACACTTCACGGAAACTTAAATATTTTATAATCTTATCATGCAGAAAAGTTTTCATCGTCGTTTATTATGTGTCGGCGGTGAAATGCAAATGTGCCTTAAGCATGCAAAGGCTTCCCAAGTGGTTTCTCTCCTTGCCGAGTTTCCGATTGCATGAGCTTCATCGTCTTCAACAGTTTAACATGAAATTTGGAGGAGGAAAAGCTGTCGCATTGATTGAGTGGTGTCGATTAACATGAATCGTTTGCTTCATTGCGCTAGTGGAAATCATCAAAGGATTATTTATTCACGCCCTAATGAAACTTTTCCCAAAGTCATTCATTTCAAGTGCCATCGACGACAGTTCATTCTATTCAACCGATGTGAAAGGAAATGAATTAACGGCGTGATGAGGGAAATTAATGTCGCGACAAGCCGTCGCACCGAAAAATATCAATTTGATCAAATCGATGGGTCTAATGACTCGGGTGGAAAGCAAATATTAATTAATGGAACATCCATCGTTTGCTTTTAGCCGAGCATTGTCAACAACGATTTGTCCTCAATGAGGTTGGCTGGATTTAATTTCAATTAAACTTGGTGATAAATTTGTCGTAGTTGTGTGCGGGTGGAATGAGTTCTAGGGCTCTAACGAGGGGGCTTGGAAGCTCTTTAGATTCGAGCCTGGAACTATGTTAGCTCAACAAATTATTTCTTGTCATCCGACGAGCCAGACTCGCATTTAATCGAAGCTTTCGACTAGTTTCACTGCAGGTTTTATTGATTAAACGACCTAAAGGTCAATAAATTAAATCAATTCCGCCAAGACGCGAGCGACTGCGAGTCATGAGGAAGATGTCGAAAGAAGAAAGAATCGTTTGATTGCGATTAAATAGAATCAATCGACTAGAAAGAAATGATTTATTTAGAATGATGAATCCGGCTTGAGTCGAAGGCAAAACCGTGGATAATTGGCTGATCTGATTTCATGATATTTATTGGCCTTTCAATCAGATTGGCAAATAAATTGAGGGAAACAAAAGCGCGTTCAATCAAACTGATCTCGTTTGCCGAGATTAGAATTTCTCGAGATTTTTCATTTGGATTCGAGGCGTTGCTCGCGAGTTTCGAGCTTTTAATCAGGACGCTTTGGGGCGTGGAGCAGAAGCTCGAGAACCGGAAAATTTCAAACTCGCTGCTGCTTGTTCTCGGAAGAAGATTGCGATTAAAAATTGAGTTTTGCTTTGTTGCGAAGCACAGGAGAGCGGAAGGAATTTCGTTCGAAAGAATCGAGCCATGAAAAATTCAGCAGCAAACCAAAGGCACGAGGATAGTTTCTCCTTTCTGAACGATCGAGTTTTATCTACCAAAATATTTGAACAGCCGTCGTTTCGTGTCATAATCGATATTTGTTGTTTTCATTACAAATTTTCACTCGGCGGCACATGCCGTCATTCACCCAGCGCCCCATCCCCGGCCACCCTGTTCGAATCGATAGAGAGACAAAAAGCTCTGCACGCCTAGAAGCGAAATCTTCGAGATTTCTTTTCATGCGACCGGAAATCGGAGAAGGAATAAATTTGCCTAAGCTCCTCGGACGTCTGCCCTACTTCAAAACCTTCCCCTTAGATTCGGAAAGCGCTGATATATTTGTCTGCAAACAATTTCCCCAACTTCACGAATAATCCGAGGACTGAATTGCAAATGGAAAATCAACTGAGCCTCCTCGCCCCCAGGAAAAATTTACTCGCATAAATCTTGCGCGGCTTCCGATTTCTTTTATCGAAAGTTATCGTTCCGCTTCAGCTATAATTCACAATGCAGGCAAGGATTATTCCGTGAAGTGAGAAAGTAACATGAAATTCGTTGTTCAACATTTTTACTTTCCTTGCTGCCGGGATTCGTTCATCGATAAACGCTAAACATGCAATGAGAATAAACAGTAAGGCAGGCAAACCTACGTCGACAAAACTATTCCATCGCCAGGTGAAAAATCGTAACGGAGCCGGTAAGTGAAACTGGCAAATGAATAATTCAGTCAAGAAGTCGTTGCGGAGATTAGCGGCGAGCTCGAGTGGAAAGCGACGAGCATAACTCAGTCAAGCGTAAACGACAGTTCGTAAAACCCTCTCCAGTATCATAACGTCAATTTGGAATGAAACAACAAACGTCTTATCGCTTTTTAGGAAGAATGAGAAGAAGACGTTGCGAGAAAAGGGTTCCAAATATTTCTCGCATCATTAATTTTTCAAGGGCTTTACTTGTTGTGCAATCAAGAAGCACCAAAAACGTGTTGGTGCTTGCGCTAAGGAAACTTTTGTCGAATAACAACAATGGTCGGAGGGTAGATTAGGCTTGCGATATTTCACGAAGCTTACAAAGCTCGATAGCAATCGAAGCCTTTCATACTCAATTACATTGCAATCCTTTGAGTTTTTCCCCGAAATTGTCATAAGAATTAGCGAGCAAATATTTGAGTCGTTTGTCGTTATTTGTTTGAACTCTCTCCGAGGAGAATCGTGAAGCGAGATGGCACGCTAACACACATCTGACGTCAAATCGATTCCGTAACTTTGTGCAAAAAACTAGCGATAAACAAATGTAGAAGAACGAGCAAATACAAATCGAAGATGTATTAAGCGTCCAGATATCTGAAGCTGTTTTCGTTCTTGCGACCTCATGTGACTCACGCTTCAGACGAAAAACGATAACCTGATTGCTGAACAGTATTCGGAATCTCCGCAGTTTTTTAGTCGCTTCGAAAAGAATATCAAAATATTTTACGTCAGATTGATGATGCTGTGAATAACTTTTCTTCTTATCAGACCACTCGAGAGTATAAATGAAGTCGCTCGACGAGAGACCAACTCAAAAATTAAAAGTGAATCAAACAGTCAACAGCTTATTATGATTGCGTTGAAGATTTTGTTGGCGGCGCTTGCTTTGAATGAAGCAGCCGCGAGCTACAGCTTCCTAACTAGCTTGTCGGATGATAGTAAGTTTCGTTAACAAAGTTTCAGTGACAATCACTTAGAAAATCAATTTTCTCAAACAGGCATTAACTCTATCGAGTCAGACGAATGGCAAATGTTAAGTAAACCGAGTGGACACACAAAATATTTTATCTCGCAAAGGATTGAGCTAAACTGGGTGGAAGCTTTTGCGTTCTGCAGAGCCAACGGTTTGCGTTTAGCGAGAATCTCGGATGTGAAGGATCTGCAAGTTATGTCGAAGGGTTTGTCGATTCATTTTCCTTCCGGTGAAACGGAAGTCATCGTCGACGGTTCGAGTTCAAAGCCCGAAACTTCGCCTTGCTCTGTGATAAGTGCCAAAGCTGATAGTGCGGCAGGATCGACAAAGAACATCTCATGTACCGAGGACAGTCATAAGTTTCTGTGCGAAAAGCTTGAAGAAAATTTTAACGACTCAGACTCCGCTGAGCCTTCAGAAAAACTCTACCCCGGATCAAGTTTCGCGTTAAAACACATCGGAGATTACGGTGAGTTCGTCATGCGATAATTGAATGGCTTCGTTATCAAAACATTTTTTGTCAACAGTCGATTTGAGAACGAGAAAAGTTTTGAAAAGTTATTTCATTGGAAGTCGCGACCTCCAAATGCTGGCGTCAGATGCTGCGCAGTTTTGCCAGAGCATGGATATGGTGTTGGCATCGCCGCAAAATCAGTTAGAGTATGACAATCTGAGGGCTCTTCTGCTCTCCACGACAATCGAGTGGGAAAACTTGCTGGCTGAATTTTACAAGTCGGAGGACGACGATAAAGTGTGGATGAGTCGAGGGAAAGCAATCGATTTCGATATAGCTTTCGCACCGGGACAACCAGACAACTATAAGAGCAAAGAAAACTGCTTGGTCTTCTGGAAACGCAATGCATCGATGAACGATGTTCCATGCGGAACCGCGATGCAAGTTTTGTGTGAGAGAAGCCAGCAGGCGTCAATAAGCCATCACGGGCATCAAGCTGAAGCATCAAAGTTTCTAGCAAGAATTGCAACAGCAAGTTTCAAATCGGAGGATGGATTAATCACAAAACGGCTTTATGCGAACCAGGACTTCTTGACAACAAGTTGGCTTGGAGCTCATCAAGTTTGTAAAACGTTCGGCTTGACTCTTTTTGTCCCCGAAAGCGAACAAGAGCTCTCGGAGGTTCAAAATCACTTCGAGAACATTACGACCGGCTTTTTCATCGGAGTTACAGACTTGGCTTCCCAGAGCTGGTACTCGGTAGTCAGTGGCAAGCCGCTTTCCTTCGAAATAGATTTATCCTCGGAAGCTTCTGATAAGAAGAAGCACTGCCTTATGTTGCAAGGCGTGAGCGGAGAGCTCGTTATTCAGAAAGTCAGCTGCTCGCGTGCCGTGACAAATTTTATTTGTCAGGAGAGATTTGTCAAGTCAAGGGAAGAAGATGTCGTGGAAGAAGCTGCTTATTCATCCAAGAGCGAAGAAGACGTCGACGACGGTTCTTCGTTCACAATCTCATGGGTTTATGTACCATGTAAGAAAACAAGATTTGTTTCATTTACAAGACTAACTCGCAATTGATTCTCCTTAGCTTCACCTCTAGTTGATGCGCCAAGCAGCGAAGGCGAGCCAAAACTTTTGCCTAACTTTGCAGGATGCGACAATCTCCAGGACATTTTCGACGAAGAGGGAAATTATGTGAAGACTTCCTGCCAATTTTCATATCCAATGTCTTACGACGACTCTTGCGTCGACCTTGGAATGAATTTGTTCGTCATCGACTCTCGCGAGACTGAGAAGCAAATGCTGGCCTTTGCCACGAGTATTTTCGGAACTCACGGCGGTTCGACGCTTTGGGTCAACGGGAAGGAAGACATCAACGGCGATTGGTTCACCTTCGATGGCAAAAATCAATATCCGTTGATGCCAGGAATTGCTGGGGTTGCAACTTCAAAGTGGAATAATCAATTTAATAGCCCAAAAGACTGCTTGATCCTGAGGGCGTGGGGCAACTTCGAAGTCAGCTTCACTGCCTGCAACAAGGAGATGTATGGCTTCTGCGAGTTCAAGAAGAGAGCTGGCAGCGTCAAACGTCTCGAGGCCACATCGACAACAACAGAAGCCTCAACGACAGAAACTGAAACGGAAGTCTGGTACGAATTGTCTGACTCGCCCGAAGACTCAACTGACACTTATTTGAACGAACCTTCGATTTACGATTACACTGAAGATTTTTTGGGTTATTTTAAAGCTCGCTAAGACGCGACCGTCAAGACATGTGCGCTGAAACAGAAAATGTGCCATCAAAGACATCAAGATGTTCCTGAAATTTTCATATAAATCAGACACTTTCGATCCAATTTGACAAATTTAGGAATAGAAAAATATTAAGATAATAAATTACAAAAACTCAAGCTTTCATTCTCGTTCCCTTCGCTAGCTTTGATCAATAGCAAAAGCTTCCAGATATAACTGAATTGATTAATTAATTTGAACATCCACGAAACGTTCTCGAGTAAAATTGAAAACTGCAGTTTACGATTGTAAAGATCTTTTCAACTTTCAAAAGAAGCCGTCAGTCGTTCAGCGCCTAACGGCATCGACATGTGCTATAGCGAAATTGAAAGAACCGACAGAGAATGGCAGAAATCCCGGTGAATGAGCCACGAGTGTGAACGTAAAAGTTTAATTATTTGCTAATTAACTTTTTCAGCTCTTACCGTGCCTGCTACTTAATTATGTTCGTTTTAACTCCAACTTTATTCCCATCAAAACTTTTGAATGAAAAACTTTTCATTCTAGCGAGCTGCTGTAATGATTTTCCGCTCTGATCTTTGTTCCAGCGCCGCTTTAAGAGTTCGCATTGTTCGAGAGTTTCTGTCTGCCGGCGATGATGAAGCTGTTGATGGTGGTCGACTTACCATTCACAGAATCTTCTTTCAGATCTTTTTGCGGGTTTTACGGCTTCTCCTTCTCATTAAAATCGAGTTGCCGGCGAGGCAGGAAGCACGAAGCTTTGTTGAATTTTTTATGCTCACATAAAACATGACCCGATGTGCATATTTGCATAATTCCTTACGACTCGAGGCAAAAGGAAGCGAGTGAAGCCAGTCTTACTGGGACGCGCAGTCAGTTGGCAGTCTGATGGCAAAGTTAACAATAAAAGTTTTTTGGGTTTCGTCTGGTGAAATGAACGGGGTGACTAAGAAAAATTTCTCCAAAGGAGTTGAAGAGAAATCTTTGCTTACTAATCAGACACTTCCAAGGCCTCACGAGAATCTTTTTCATTTGCTTGTCGCAGTCTAGTCACCCTTAGCAAACAGAAATGCTGATGGAGTTTGAGTTAAAGCAGCGATAAACGACTGCAAGGTAAGCTTTAAGATTCAAGAAGAAAGAAAATTTATTTGTCGTGAATAAATAGAAAAGCTGTCGACGAGCTTCTACTGCACGGTCTGTTTTGTCTCGTTGTAGTTAACGACAGCCGTTATCCAATCCAGGAAGGTTCCTATTTTCACGTAAACCGCTGGGTAATCGGATGGATCGATAAACTCCTGTAGCAAACGAAAATTAATTAAAAGGCGGAATCAATTAAAAGTTCGTTACGTTACATCATCAGTCTCTGTGTACGACCGCAAGCCAACGACGAACAGCCGCCCGTTGTGTGTCGTGAACAAAGGATTGCCGATATCACCCGTACAATCGTCGCCACTCTCGTCCCACACGCAGAACTCCTGTTCTGAAATTCTCATCTGCTTCCTGGAGAAGAACTGCTTACAATCGAACGTCGATAAGGGCGCCTGTCAATGGTCGAACATATTTAATCACCTGATGAGCGATAATCAGAGACCTTACCGCAAACTCCAGCGTGACATCTGCGGGCGTTTTGTCAGTTGAACGCTTGCAGAGATGCGATTGGAGCTCTTTGAAGTTGTAATTGTCAGAGATCGGAAGGCATGCGGGTCGAATCATGTCGGTGAACGTAACCGGCTTTTTGAGCTTAATCAACGCCAGATCCTTTTGCTTGTGGTAGAAAATCTCGTCAACTTCCACTTCGATTGAGCGGCTTTTGTCACGATCAGCAAATTTATTCCAAGTCACAAAGTCGCCCAATCTCACTGACGAAACCGTCCAAAACGACTCCGAGTGATAAATCGATGAGACTGTTGCCAGCACGAAACTCTCGGATATCAAGACCCCTTTGCTCAAGGACCGCTTTCTCTTCTTCGAATCAGTCTCGTAGGGATTCGTGTGAACGAGAACGGCAATGAAGGGAATGTCGTCACCAATTCGCTCGCCACAGTTGCGGACATGAAGCGACTTCTTCGAAGATGTTATTTCCACAGCGATTGATGGCGACCCTGAAACAAGGGAGGACTCAACCGTAGCAAGTGATTCATTCGATTTCGTTGTTGATTCCGTTGACGCTTCATCGACTGTACTGGAGGCTCTAGTTGATGACGACGACACGGTTGTTTCCGTGTCAATTATCGTCGCTGTAGTCGTGGGCGTCGTGCTTCGTCGTGTGAACTTCCACTTTTTCGTAATTTTCTCCGTTTGCGACGTTCCATCGGATTGCGAGGCTAAAACGGGAAGAAAAACACCGGAAGCGCAACATAAATTCACTTTGCGATAAAAGGATGAGAGGGAAAAACTCGAGCGACGCCAGAAGTGCGTAAGCAAATATTTATCATTGCCATGACTCTCAGCTCTAAAAGCTTTCGATATCTCATGTCGCATTTACATATTTCCACGATTTCTCTTACCGCAAATTACGATGAATCCGACTAAGAGCAGCAACAGAGCGAGCAAAGATGATTTCGACATCATTTCCTCCCCCAAACTCTTTACGCAATGGAACGTGAACGAAGACTAAAAGCCGATAAAATTCACTATTTCGATGCCGACATGTGCGTAATCGGAGAATTCCAACTGATTATGACATGAAAATAGATAAGATAAGAAGAAATAAAAGCTCTGCTTTGGTGTCTGCTGCGTTGGGCCATTCAGCTGTCGGCAACTTAGAAGCTTCAAAGCAGCAAACCGTTGCGTTTTGATGACAATTGAAACGATCTACACGTTTCAAACCAAGTCAGTGCGACTGCAAAAACTGCTTTTTCAGACATGGACAAGCTGTCCAGGACAACAAACTAACCATCTTAGTATTTTAAATATGCAAACAGTTGTTTCATCATTTATGTACAACTGAGTAACAGATGGAACCAGACTTTATTAAAAAGTTAAATTTTTGTGAAAGCTTTTCTCAACCAAATTGAAATTAAAAAAAAGCCGGCGAGTCTAAGAGCTTGTGATTGTGTCAGCATGAGCCAGACATTCTTTGAGGTATCCGATGCCATCAGAAAGTATTTCGATGAGATCTGCTGTGAGCGTAGTTTTGGTCATGACGAGTTGAATGGTTAGAATAACAGATGCGACTGCCAACTCAGCGCCAGACTTTAAAATTTTTAATACCTAGGAAACATTCCAAGTTACGATAATTAATAAAAGAGACTTGAACAAACTTACGGTGACCAAAAGGTTGTCGAGCCTGTAATTTGAAATTGAGTTGATGATCTCACTGCAATACTTTTCAAATTTCGCAGCGTATTCGTTCAAGGCTTTGTTTGCTGTCACTTCGCACTTCCAGTAAACGGCAATGACTTTGTCTTTAATCACAGTCAAATGCGCTGAAATGTGATCAGCATGTCCTCCTAAGCCGAACTGTGCGAGAACTGCGTCAAGTAAACCAAACAGCTCTGAGCTCACATTGATCACAGGGGTGACAACGGCGTTGACCAAGTCGAGGACTGCATCAATGACTACAAGGTATTGGTCAGACATGAACACCAAGAGAGAAGCAACAGAATCAACAAGCTGAAGTCCTAATGGGGCGAGCAAGCCGGTGAATGTCGCAGCTTTTTCATCAGCCGTCAACTTGACTTCAGCAAGAAGCGCGTTCATCTGTCCACGAAAATCTTCGATGTCTTTCTTGATTCTCTCAACGAACGAATCAGCTTCAGTAACCAACGCATTATCGACAGCCGCTTGCTCCGTCACTGCTAAAAGAGCAATCGTAGCGAATAACGTCACAAGAAAGATTTTCATTTTAAACAGAAATTTCCACGAAATTTGCTGTTGAAAGTTTCAAGTTGAACTGAGGGAATATTCCAGCATCAAATTATTCACAAGACATTTGAAACTTTGTGACGCTCGAAAACAGACTTTCACGATAAACTCGCACCTTAACTCTGAAAGCTGTCGTTGCGAAAAATTGGAGTTCTTGTCGGGTGTGTTCTGATGGTGAAGCTGCTGACATCACGACAAGAATTGTTTATTGGAAGGTCAAATGATTGGACTCAAACTGAGGGTCAAAGTTTGTGATTCGTAGTCATTTGAACAGCTGGAAGTGCTTTGACCCCTAAGATTCCATTAAAATAAAAAAGACTTTCTTGATTAAACAGAAATCACAATGACAAAAGTCGAAAAGTTCTCAACCTTCATTGTTCGGGTTTCATAATCGTTCGCTTTCTCGACAGCTGACAATCGTCATGTTCGAAACGAATTAACCCAACTTGTCGCTTAAAACCCTTGTTCGTTTCCTGAAAGCTCAACTCGTCTCACCACTTTTGCTTGCTCAGAAAAAGCGACGAAAAACGCTTTTAAATGCTGAATGAAGATTCCTGAAACTTGGATGAAGATGCTCGAGCGAAAGCAAATCGGAATTCCTCGAAAACTCGGGACGAGCTTCCCTCGAGCATTAAATGCTTCATGATGTTAAAGCTCAAAGCGACAAGGAAACTCGGATTATTCGCTAAACTTTTATGTTCCATTAAAAGTCTCTTTATTTATGCAGATCATGCTGCCCAGCACAAAAGAAAACACTGCTCGGACGCAGTAAATCTTTCGAATGACCCCTTTGATTAGCAAGATGATTGTGGGCCATTTGGAAAGCTCTGCCAACCGTTGCCGAACCAAAAAAGAAAATCAGTTCATTCGGTCATGTGTAATCCTGCACCGATATAAATCTTCCGACTTTGCGGGCTAAAGCCTGAGCTCAGTGAAATATCGACCCGTAGTGACATCAAATATTTACATTCATTAGGGTTCGATGTCATAGCTTCTAACCGATAAGCTCGTCATGATGTACACAGCAAAAGCTTTTAATGATGCTTGAAACTTCATGCTTCTATTTCTGTCGTTGCTCATTAAAAGGGGAGAAGAAATTTGATACTTTCGAGTGGCTTTGAAACTTTATTTCTTCCCCATCAAATGAAATGCCACTCAGCGGAATTTTTTCTTAATTAATGTCAATGACATGGAACGGGAAAATTAATCTCGACGGTTGGAATATCGTGGGGCAAATTGTTTATGACAAAGCCTTTGTCGACACAGCAGGCAGCGCGGCATTGTTTCCCGATCAAAAGCTTAACGAGAGATGAGGCGAAGAGGGAAACAATTCGAAAGAAAAAAAACTTTTACGACTAAATCGATATTTAATTTGAGTGTGCGAACTGAATTTAGAAAGAATAAAGACGAAGCAAAGTGTTTGCAGCACGTAATATTGAAAACTCCTTGAGCGAAGAAGAAGAGAAGCTGCTGAGTATCAACATAGTTCGAGAGACTTGTCGAGAAGTCGACGAGACTCTTCAAAGTTTTCCACGAGATAAGCAGCGCACAACGTTCTCATGGAGCTCGAGCCGTTGTTGTTCTTCTGTAGCTGTTTTGATGGGAGTGCGAGAAGACGGAAAATGGATTTTAAATTGCTATTCTCAGGGATTGGAACAATATTTTAGGTCACTAAGTTCTGCAGTGAAACTTAAAAGATTTAAAAGCTCTTAACGAGCTTGAAAGCTCAGGAAACTTGAACGCGAAACGGTCCCAAAGTCTGAAGAAACTTACAGCTAAATTAATGACATCTTTGTCTAAAAAGTTCTGCCTGCCAACTTGTTGATGCGAGTTTATGTTTTAAGCTCACAACCGCCAGAAGACACAAATTTGTTTGTCATAAAGTTTCTGTTCCTTGAAAAACTCTTTTGATGTTAAAAGCTCAAAGTGTCCGTAATTAATTCTGTGTTTGTCGTTATCATGCAAACATTTCCTTCGCTCAACCTTTTCGCCACACTTTTGCGTCATCAACTCACTAGAAACTGAGTCAAGAGCACAGCGTTTAAAGCGGAGAAAGGTGAAAAACTTGAAACATCTCGGGGACTGGTTTTCTATCTCACCTAAGAGAAAATGTGGAAAGTGGGAAAAGCTTAATAAAGCTGCAACATGTTGTTCGAGCCTCGCTCAGATTCGTTAGCGACTCGCGACCTCCAAGTGCAATTCAAAGCAGCTGCCGTCAGTGGTTAAAGGTAAAAAGTTTTTCTCGCGTGTGAAATATTAGCAGAAGTGATGAAAAGTGTCGTCATCGCGTGAAGCTCGCATACTTTCTAGACTAGAAGTCTCGTTACGTAACATTCCAACACCTCAATCCGACAGCCAAGAAGGAAACTTTTCATAAATCATTGGAACTTTGAACGTAGAACTTCCTTAATTGCCAAAGTTTCGATCAAATTATGGATATTTGTGTCGCACAATGTTGGAATTGCTTCCCGTAACGAGCCAAACTCGTTTTCAAACTCGTAAGCAAGTAAATTGCATAATCGAGCGAATTGCTTCTGTGATGATTACCGCATGCAGTTCCACTTACACTTTCGCATCGCTTCTCGCTCTGCAGCGCATGAACTAATGAGATTTGCTTTCTTTCGTCTCTTTTTGTCGACAGCAAAATGTTGGTCATTGTAATAGTTCTCGTGGTTATTTGCCTGATGCTTTTTGACATGAAAAAGCCAAAGAACTTTCCTCCGGGACCGAGATGGTTTCCCATACTAGGAAGTGGATTAAGCGTTGCAATCAGCCGCAAGGAGACGGGAATGTTGATCAAGGGAGTCATGAAGATATCTGAAATGTGTGAAGGTACAGAAAATGTAATTGGTTTCAAGATTGGCAAGGACAAAGTCGTGTTCGTCATCTCAACGGACTCGACAATCGAAATGTATAATAATCCAGATCTTGATGGACGTCCTTATGGGTTGTTTTATGAAACAAGGACATGGAACTTGAGGCGCGGGCTTGTCCTGACGGACGGAGGTTTGTAAAATTCAAATAAGAAATTCCACAATCATTTTATCAATCTCTTTCGCCCGTCAGACTTTTGGCAAACTCAACGTCGCTTCATCCAACGGCATTTGAAAAATTTCGGCTACGCTCGTAAAGGAATGCAAGAAATCTGTGAGAACGAAGCGGAGTTTTGCTTGAACGATTTACGGAAACTCATAGCGGAGCACGGCGGGAAATGTGCAACTGTCTCAATGCCCGACCGCTTCGGTGTCTACGTTCTAAACAGTCTTTGGTTGATGATGGCTGGAATTAGGTATGACGCTAGCAACAAGGATTTGCCGCGCCTGCAGCATCTACTAACTGATTTGTTCGCCAACATCGACATGATGGGAACGCTATTCAGCCACTTTCCCTTTCTCCGCTTCATCGCGCCCGAGGCTTCGGGATATAAAAGCTTCCTCTCCTGCCACACAAATTTCCACAAGGTTTGAATATTTTTGTTTTAGAAGCTCCCGGCGCCATTGAAAACGTAAACATTTTCTCATCTTCCAAGTTTGTGCGAGAGGAGGTGGAGAACCACAAAAAAACTTTTAATCCATCTGACGAGCCTCGCGACCTAATCGATGCTTATCTGAAAGTTCTCTACTCGGGGGATGAAAATGGAAAAGTTGACGAGTCATTTAGTGAGTTACAGTTGTTGGCAGTTTGCTTGGACATGTTCATGGCAGGCTCGGAGACGACCAGCAAGTCGATCAACTTCCTTTTCCTTCATCTCGTGAGAAATCCAGACATTCAGAACAAAGCGAGAGAGGAAATCGATCGCGTAATTGGACGCAGCAGGTTGCCAAGGCTTGAGGATCGCCCAAAGTAAGTTGAACAACTTGGAAATCAAGTTCGGAGGAATAAATTTTTAATTTCAGTTTGCCGTACTGCGAAGCCATTGTCATGGAAGCGATTAGGTTTTTTATGGGAAACACGTTCGGGATCGCTCATCGCGCTCTAAACGACACAAAACTTAGCGGTTACGACATTCCTAAAGACACGATGGTCATTGCTACGTACTCGGGAATCCTGAACGATCCGAAATACATTAAGAACCCGCACACGTTCGATCCAAATAACTTCCTTGACGAGAATGGAAAATTTTCAATTCCCGAGAAGCATTATCCGTTCGGGCTTGGCAAGCACCGATGCATCGGTGATACGCTTGCCAAAAGCAACGTGTTTATGATTAGCACAACGATTCTCCAGAACTTTTACCTTGAAGTTCCAGAAGGACATCCAATGCCATCCGACCAAGCTGTGGATGGGGCTACAGCAACTGTCCAGAACTATCAAGCTTCAATAATTCTAAGAGATTAACTGGAAATGAAGAGAAAATCACTAAAGTTTCACTTTAAAAATTCACAATTGCGTTTGCTTTTATTTCAGCTTCCTCTGCTGTTTTTGGTTGGCTATCAAATCCCAAGGAAAAAAACCTTTTCAGGGCTTAAAAGTTCTACACTTAAGTGGGGCGTGTTTACAAACATTTATCATAATATGTTCCGTCTCCTAAAATGTTTTAAGCCGGTGCTATCGGATACAGCAAGCTGTCGGGTTGTTGTTATGGAAATCTCTTCTCTCCGTCAACTACACAGCCCCCAGCAATAAGACCATCGTCAAACAACATTTGCGTTTAAAAAAATACTTCCTTCCAAAGTACACAACAATCATCGCTGATAGGACACAATAAATGATACTTAAACACTAACAGTAACTCGTTTCAGCGTGAGCGCTTCAGCTTCGCTCAAGAATGGCTTTGTTCGATTGATTAAACAAGCAGTGCTGCTCAACGTGCGGTTCTATTTGAGTAGTTAAATTTAGGAACCAAAGCTACATGAAAGCTTTCGAAATGAATTTGAGTAGGCAGAGATTCGTGTTAACATTCGAGAGGCTCTGACATAAAATTAATTGAATTTAAACTCAGAACTGCTCAACCTGTTCCAAAATCAAATTGAAATCCTCTTGCGTCATTTGAGCGGCTCTGGCATGAGAATTTCATGCTGAAATAAATTATAATGAAAAGCTTTTAGGTAAATTGAGGCGCTAGGCAATAAATTATTTAGCACTTGTCACCCGGGCATATCCGATTCACTTAGCTCCTCTCAGAGATTACTCGAGAGAGGTAAATTCTAAACATTCATTTGTTAGCAAAGTTCAAATACGAAGGACAAAACGGAGAGGCGCTGATATTTTATTGGATCTACTTACACATTTATTAAGAACCACAATGTTTATGCCTTTTATGCTTCGATAATAGTTTCGACTTATTGATTTCCCTCCCTACGTTCGTGAGCCAACCGCTCCATAATCTAAAATTACTAGTTGGGGTGGAATTCGAGCGTTACCGCTTGAGTTTTAAGAGGATTACAACGTCTGCTTGTCATCGCAACCAGAGATTTGAGTGTCGAGCTGTTACGCTTGCGAGATTGCTTTGTTCTCATGAAATTTTAGTTTCCTTTCAGCCTCAGATTTAAACTCCTTGGCAACTCAGCATGTCAAGTCCACCCCAAACCTCCCTGTCGTAATCTATCATTTTGGCGATATTTTCATCAATTCTTCTCTTATTTACTTTATCACAGTTTCGATTTATGTTTACTTATCAACGGTGCTTTAACTTTCTCCATTCTGGCTTAACGTGAGACGCGATGAGTTAAAATAGTCTTGAGTTATAAAATCTACGATCGGTTAACGGATGTGTGAGTGGCAATCTTTGGAGGATTTGCTGTCCCAGAGATTCTCAGTTCTGTGGTCAACTCGTATTCTTGTCGTCTTGGAGGAAAATCTGTTGGGCGCAAGATTAGCATTGACTTACGATAGAAGCGACCACTTACCTCGCTCAGAATGACCCAGTTCTCGCTCTCGCTGTGCACGTGCAGTCTCAGTTCTCTTAACTTCCCTATCCGGCCATCGACGCTTCCCTCAGCCAAACCGAATGGATTGAAGCTTCCCACGATCAAATATCCATCAGTGGTCGTGTTATATTGCTGCCAAACAACCGACTCTTCGCTGAGCTGATCAGGCAAGACTTCAACTGTCGTGTTGTAAAATTTGTCAGATGGATGTTCGTGGTTACCGCTGCGGAACAGATATCTGTAACGATCCATTATGGTTAATTATTAATAGTGTCGTTAGCGGGGGCGGAGAGTGAAGGAAAGGGAAAGTGAACGAAAGCGCGCCTTACTTTTTGATTACAGTTGGCTGATTGAAAATGAATTCCAAATAATCGCCAGACTGCGGCAGCAAGCCCCAGAAGAATGAGTCACCGCTGTACGCTTTGTTGAGCGTGTGGATCTTGTAAGGCATGATTTGTGTTCGCACTGACGCCAGTGGGTTGTTCTTGTGAGGATAGAAAGCGGGAATTTTCCCGAACTGTCGGTCTTTTAGCTTCTGAACTTTGCCTTTTAGCGACGATGTCGTTCCGATATGCTGGAACAACGATGGCTTGTAGTGCAGCCACAGCTTCGCCTTTTCCAGCTTGCAGTGTTTCTGTCGAGCGGTTAATTAATTTTGCATGAACCTCATGAATTTAGATTTCTCTCGAGGCTAATGACTCACCATGTCCTTCTCCCAGTTGCAGACTTTCGTATAAATCAGATGCTCCAAAAGCCAATCCACAGGTTTGTCATTAAAGAACATCTGGAAGAATGTTATCAGCCATGGAAGCTCGGCTGACTTGAACATTTTGCCTGGAAATGAAAGACAAAGTGAGAACGATTCTCTCGTAATTATTGCCACCCTTTTGAATGGGGCGAGAACGACTCGAGTTGTGAAGTTTAATTGGAGGAAGTTTATTTCGAGCTGTGCGTGACTTTCAAAGTGGTTATCAGCACTCGCCTAATCGCTTCAATAAATATGCGAGGCCCGCTCGCCCTCCTCGTTAGGTTTATTTTGATGTCGCAACACTCGAGTTAATTATTCAACGGTGCAAACAAACAGAAGGGAGTCGAGTGGATGCTTTGCGCTTAATCGAAATTTATTTCCCACTGTCAGGTGAAAGATTTCCGTTCGTTGTTTACAGCACGACAAGGCGCAAATTTACGACCAAAGCTCTGAATGTGTATGAGAAAGCTCTGCGAAAAATCTTCGGATGCTTTTCTTTGTCAACAGTCACCTTGTTGGCTTGCCGAGAATCAATCAATGGTGAAAGTTCCACCCAACGGGCGACACGTGAAGCATCCTCCACGGCAATGGATGGAGAATAATGACGGAGAGTAAATTGAAAATTATTTTTTTCCTCGTCTCATCTGTCACAATCGCTCGTCGAAAGGAAAAACTGTTGGCGTTTTGCTTGACAGGAGGGCGACGTGAAATAAATGAGACGCTTTGAATCAATGAGGTAGCTGAATGTTCGATTTGTACTTTGGCGACAACGAAAATTTCTCAGTCCATTGCTTGCGTAAGTCCAAAGACCTTCGGCGATGTTATAACAATCCTTAGCAAAAAATCGCCCCAACCCTCGCACCTTTCTCGAATATTCATTGGCGAAACTCGCTCCAACTGCTCATTAAAATTTACTTCATTCGCAATTAGCATTTTCTTTATGTTTTCCGCCTCGGCCAGAAATTTGGGGCCGGCACCGACTAATTTTAATTAAAAACAACGAATTTTCCTTCTCAATACTCGCCTTGTTCATTTAATTAGCAAACTCCGAGGCAAACTTTATGCTGCACATACGCTCGAAGTTGTTAAATTTCATCTTCTAAAGGAAAACGCTGTCGCATCGTTCCGCCAGTCTCGTTATTTCTGATGCAACGTCGCAAGCACGACACAAATGAAAAGTTTTCCCTCAACTACACAAGTCGTCTTTGTTATTCGGCAGACATTTTACAAAAAAGCTTTTCAGCTAAATTCACCGACACAAGATGCGATTTCCTTCTAAAGCGGAAAGCTCAAGAACATTTTGTTGGTGGAGCATTGACGAGAGTTTTCACGTCAATAAACAACAATTTCTCATTGTCAGTGGAAGCTGCAGCGATGCAGCTCGTTTTTTTGGGTCATTGTCTACTGTGTCTGGGAGCACAGAATAACAAGCGAGCGAGATCACGAGTGCTACTGCATTTCTGACATCGCGGGAAACTTCGCTGGCTCGAGCGACGAAACCGTTTAACAATTCCCCGTCTAAACGTTTTTCTCAACTCGCTTAGTTGCGAATCAACAAAAAGCTCATTTTGATATGTTGTGCAGTCGGATAATGTTTGCTCCATTCGAATGCAAATGCTGCGAATTCGTTTATGACAAACTTTCGAGGCGGAAGAGTTCGTTTGTTGCGGGAAACGAGATAAATTTGTCGAGCCAACAGATTGCTATAGTGCCCCAAGGTAGCGACAGAGTTTTAGAAGCGATGCCAAAATTTATGGTTCGCTGTTCTTAAAGAGTCGAACGTGCAGTGATTGTGATTTATGGAATCTCTTCTCGCATCGAGTATTTCTCTCTACAAGCTGCTCACGTTATTTACGACATTCGAATGTGATTTCGTGCGACTCTCGCTTGAACTTTAACGACGCTGTCAATTTATGAGCGCGCTCATATGAAGGAGACAAAGCGTTCCATGTTCCGAGACAAAATTGAATAAGACGCGAGGCCTCGGCCAACATTAAACGAAATTCACTTTACCGTTAACTTCGTTGGATGCTTCGCTTTGTCCAAGCGAAGATGAGAAAGAATCGAGGCTTGGCTTAAACACACATCACATGTTACGACTGAGCGCTCATCCCTTTCATGCGTGCTACATTATCAATCCGGTCTTTCAACCTTTTCCCTCATCCAAAAGACGAGAGCTATTGAAATGTTTCTGAAGGGGAGAAGCTTCTTGTTTCCGCTGCCACATTAATCTTCGAGGGGAACAACAAGCTGATGATGAGTTAAGCGGGTTGAACACTCGCTCAGCCCAGGCACAGCGCCCAATCGAGGCTTGCGGATTCATTCCACGCAAACAGATGATTAATAGCTCGAACGAAGGCAATTTCTCGCCGTCGTCTTCCATTCTCATCAGAAGTTTCTCGACTCATTTCTCTCCCATGAATTATTCAGCAGCCCATCAGCTTCTCGAAACTATTGCATGTTCAAAGTGCATTTGTAATTTTAATACGGTATTTAGCTTCGGTCGTTTCCACTCGATCTATCGTGCAGTCGAAAGCAAAATGACGTGATGTCATTGGCGTAAGTGATGGGTCTGCTAATCGCACGATAATGAATAAATCACAAGCCTTGTGGTTTAACGGTCTGCGTGGCTCGACCGGCGAAGAGGTTGAAGACATAAAATCGTTCTGTCTTCGCTTGAGTTCATCGCTTTCCGATTAGGGAGCGACGAAGAGTCACAACATGTTTCTCGTTCCGATACATCATTGTTAAATTCGCAGACAGAGTGACGACTGTTATGAGCGGAACGCGAGGTCATCAGGGGTTAACAAAGTTTGAAGAAAATGCTAAACAATTCATCAGCAATCCAAGCTCCAAATCAAATCTCAAACCCTGAAGTGAATGCATCGATACGCCAAGCCCAAACAAAGTTTGCTCCATTGTTACAAGGTGTGAAAACTTTTCATTAAAGTAACAGAAATTCTACTCACCTATGAAGCCGAGCTGGCAAAAATCCAACACGAACCAGGGATCTTGTTCTTGCGTTGCTGTTTTTGCCACAGCAAATTGCTTCATTATAGTAATGTAGCCGCGCTTCGCAAGAATGTCGTCTTCCAACTGAACGTAGAACGTCGCTTTGATTTGTGAGTAAGCCTGATGATTAATAAGCAAATTTAGTTTGCTGTTTGAATAACAATTAAACCCTTTACCATGAGAAACGCGAAATCCAAGTTCTGCTTTGAGCGCCACTTGACTCGTTCCATTGGATCATTTAGCGTGATTCGCAGCTTGTCCATATTTGGATAGTAAGACGAAGGCGGTGAGATCACTTCGATGAGTCCGTTGTCGCAATACTCCGCAAACCTCAGTTGAATCTGCTTGGCTATTTCGCGAACATAATCGAGATTCGTTTCGCCGACAAACACGACAATCATCGTATCGTTCTGCTCTTCTTCGTCCATATTGACAAGCAGATTATCCAACGTGCTCAGCAAATAACTTTGCTTATCACGTTTAACTGTTGGAATTCCTGTAACGATAACGAAACGGGTCAAGCGATTATAACTTGACCGTGGCGTGTTTAACTCACCTAAGACTATCGATACACCTGTTCTACCCTTGGACAATGAAAATGCTGGCCTAAGCGATGCCGGGTCGTCGAGCAAGTGCGGCAGAAAGTGATAAGCGGATGGCAAGCGGAGATTATTTGACGAGAAGCGGTGGTGCGTCGACGACATCGTTAAATTCCTGATTATTGCTTTAGATTCAGAGCTGAGCGACTCCAGGACGTTGTTGAAACTGTTTAACGAGCTAACGTTCTCGCTTGTGTTGCCTGTAGCCGCCGTCAGGCCCAGGTATTGTGACAAGATTGAGACATCTTCCTGTTTCGTCCGATACATCGACTCTAAGTATTGAAGTCGCATTTGGCATTCGGCCAACTTCTGCGATAAATTCTGTTCGATGCGAAGGTCTGGTCCGATGATTAGGATGAAGATCGTGAAGGGAACGATGATCGCTCCTGCTGTGACGAGTAAACATCCGCGTCGTCGGAGGGCGTGGAATATTTTTATTGCCATTTCGGTGTCCTCAGTTGAAAGACTTCGTTCGATCCAGCGACTTCGTTCAAAAGACTCCGAGCTAAACAATCTGAAACGAGTTCAGATTGAAAGCTTACCAAAGTGGAAAGTGGGAAAGGGGAAAAAGAAAAAGCTCTTCCGACTCATTTCCTTGACGCAAACATACTCGGAGACATTTAATTGATTTATTTCCGGCATTCAAGGATAGCAGCTTGCGGTGCAATTGCTCTGCCACTCGATACTCGACGAAACAAACAAACGATGTCGAGGGAGAATCGCTTGCCATCCAGGAAATTTAAGTGCAGAGTGGAGCGTCTGTCTCGAGGGGATTTGAGTTACGAACTCATCCCGTAATGCGAGTCGCTTCAAGTTTCCATTCTCTACCGAACATTATGAGCATCTTGAAAGCCATCGAAACGATTTAGACTTCATGAAGTTTGGCAAACATAATAATCCTCGTTACTGTCAACAAAACTCTTCGGAATTCCCTGAGCTTCGCTTTGATCGCTCACGCGCGCCGAGTTCTAAGCGAGATCGAAGACTCACGATTCGACCTGGAAAGTCTTCGCCAGTCTTGACAGCCGAGAATATCGTGTCAACGTCTGTTTCTTGTTTCACCTAATTTTTCGAGGTCAAGCGAACCAGCGCAGTCGTTCGTTCTCATGGCGCGAACATACCGGTTTAGTGTGCAAACTCTCGGATGGGTTTTTAAATGTCGACTGATCGCGATGAGTTAGGAAGAGAGTCGCATGGGACCAACTCGTCAATGCTTTGAAAGCCAGCGAGGCGGAACATTGTTTGCGATGAGACTTTTTAATTAAGATAATTGTTCTGCGGCGAAGGGTTCTCGTGGAGGAGGGACCAGAAGAAGCGGCTCCGACAATTAAAATGTTGTAGAACTTTTCCTCAACTCTCGAAGCTTTGACAAAGCGTTAATTAAATGAACACGCGATGCGAACATCGAGCGAGTTGGCTTGAAAAACATTTCAATATTTCAGCAGCCCGACTCGACTCGTCCACGTTGACAATGCTGAGAAGTGCAGCGAACATAACAAAAGCGAGGAGCCGAGGTGAGTCGTTGAAAAATCAATAAAAATTCAGAAATATAGCAACAGCAAAATAGAAAAGCGACTCCCCAAACGACCCAGTTCCGATTCCGTCTACGCATTCAGCAAGGCCACGCCATCGGAAGCGTCCCACTATGAATGAAAATGAAGTTGCCGGTCGATTGATTAACGAATTTCGTTGCGTTTTACGATGGGTTTCTTTGTCAAGCTCTCGAAACGAGACTTGGTCAAAGCACCACAAAGTAAATTAATTCCGTTTCATCGAACTCGTGAAACGTCGGCCGTTTGTTCCACATCTGCGCGGTGTCATAATTGCTATGATTCGGAATCATCATGCGATGAAACAGAGACGCGGTAATTGGCTCAAACTCGCTCGCCACACGATTCTCGTATTAATCTCGTCCATCCAACCCGAAAACAGCCGCCGATGGAGAGCCGGCTCATTTAAAATTACATATTCATGTTTCATTACGCGAAGCGGTGGCTTGCCGAACATGCTGGAGATTAAAATTGAAATTGCTGTGGCCCGTTTCGTGTTGGGAGCTGAACTGGTCTCAGGTTGGCATGGCAAGGAAGCTTATTAAAATCGAAGAAAAGCTTAGATGAATAATGAAGCGAATCAGAACGAATGGGAGAAAAAAGTCGCAGATGTGAGCGCAGCTCGTCTTGCGAATCTATAATTTCTCGTGCCGCACGACAAAAGCGAATCTCGACTTGATACTCAGAATGTCTCCTCGTTCGCAACGAGTAAATCCGCTCGAGGTCATGTCACGTGTCTTCAAGCTGACACGACCCGCTAAGTGTTCACACTCGATTGCTATAGCTGGCGACGGTCTTGATGCTAGTTCAAATTAGCAGAAGCCGATGAGCTGCTGCCGTGTGGAACAGAAATATCGAGAACGACGGTAAATCGAAGCATTTTAGCGAATTAGCACGTTCTCGCCATTAAATCAGACAATCTCGATTCTCGCTGAGTCGACGACTGACTTGGAAATTCCGCCGAATTTCGCGGGGAGTCAGCGAAAACGACGATGCTCGTAAACAGCTGAAAGGATTTCATCCAAGATCTTATTCAAATCCGCGACTCGAAAGCTTTAGCGATTTAAAATCCACATTAGATCCACTCAAACCGTAAACACCTCATGTTTCTTCCGTATCAAATAAATCTCTTTCGGAAATTGCGCAATTATGTGTGGGGCGCAAAGAACATCATCGAAGAAGCATCGCAGTCACTTCCACGCGTCTCGTGATTTATGGTGCGGAGCATTATCGGAGCGAGCAACAAATATTTGCAGTCGCGCTTCCGGCTCCTTCATAATTTTGTTATCAGCTAATTAGCACTCGAGAGTGGAGTGTGACACGAGTTATAAATAAGAAAATCCCATGTGAATATTTTGAGGGAGGAGAAATTGCTCCGAAGAGAATTTTCATTGAGGAAAATTTTAGGGTTTGGTCGCTTTTCCTGTTGTTCGCTTTTCCGCAGCGGAATCTTGCGAGGCTTCGAGCAGCCGTTTCGCTGAACTATTCACTTAGCGCAATTGCTTAATGTGGCAGCAATCATTTCGCCACACTAATTCCTCGGGCAGTTCGTTAAATCACTCGCCCAAAGGCGAAATCGCCCGACTCGAACTTACTTTCTTCACTAAAAACTTCTTGGTTGCTTTTAAGACACTTGACACATCTTCCGATGGAAATTCTCATTTTCCTCGCTCGCTAATCGATCATTTTCACTTTTGCTTCCTCGGATTCTCATGCACTTTAGCAGATTGAACAGAAAATTCATTCAACTTTTCCTCTCGCTCAACATTTTCTCTTTTTGGCGACTGCTCACGTCAAGTTACAAAACCAAAATAAACCTTTCGTAGTATGCAGTGGCACCGTTCAACCTCGACTAGCTCGAAATATCCAACATGACATCTGAACGTGAGTCGGAGAAGCTTTTATGCTTTGAGATATCTAGATATATTCGTATGGCGCAACAGGTTGTGACCATACTCCGTTTCATCTTCGGTCTGAGCGGGAACAATCAGACAGAAAATTCACAACTTTGATCTATTGATTCAATAGATTCTAACAGAATCATTCAATCCATATCCTTACATTATTGAAGCTTGTAGGTTTTTCGCAGAACCAAACACGTGATACAATTTTTTGAACCAGTGATTGACGCGTGTTCAGATTAAATGTTCCTTGGGCAAGACGATTCATTGACGCAATTTACAGACAGACTTACCGAGATCATAGTTTAGCTTTGAGATCATAATTAAAAATATGTACAAAGCTGTTTTGATTCAAATTGAACCGAAACACGACTGAAGGGTTAGAGAAACCTTTGACGGGACGCGGAGGTTCTTTTCATCGTTTTATTTACTTTATTTTTAAACATCGGTCAGATCGTCCTAGAAAGCTTGAATGATTCAATTCGTCTATCTAAATAACTGTGATTTATTTTTAAGAAAAATGTCGAAAATATTTATGACTGAATTTTGATTGCTGGATGAGATGTTGAACTCAATTTCTAAGATAACTTTCGCACGAGGAATATTCCAGGATGATATTGCAACAGGTAATTGACTGTATGTCACCCTCAGTAACTTGCTCAGTCTTGTTGTCATGACTGAGACATTCTTGTTCATATTGGATGGAGCTACTTTGTTGTCGATGACTTCCAAGTGCTATGACACTCGCTTGACTTCGCTAGCTCAATCTTATTTCCTTTTTTCGCCATCGAGTATTGTGATAATTCAGTTTTTTCATGTAACAATTTCACTTTAAGGTTGTTCAAACCAAGCGCTTCAGCTTCAAGACTCCTAGAATCGTAAGCTTCGGCCTCGCATTCCTCCACCCACTTAGAGTCCATTATCGCTTCACAGACTCTCATGGTACAACAGACACCTTAACTCGCGTCAATTCCTTCGAAACTTGTCAACCGAGCTCAATTGTTTCGTTGCTTTTTATGAACGGAATTAGGACAACGGACAGAGAAAGACTGTGACCTTCAGGTTGTTTATTGAGCTGATCAAAACGAAGGAAATTGTTTTCTTCCGTGACAACTCGATGTTGATTAGCCGTTCGAACGCGAGCTTTCAATTTCACTGTCGAACTTTACTGCGGCTTGTCTTCAGTTGCTTCGAACGTCTTGACGAAACGAGTTGGTTCAAGTTTTGTTTATGAGTTAAAGTTAAATTGCTGGCAAAACTATTCAAATTCCAATGAACAGAAATAAAATTTTAAAGGAAATTGTTGAGAGCAAATTCCGAAAAGTTTGACGATTTTCAATGGGGCCGCAAGTCAATAAGAATGTGAAAAAGCTTCCCCCCTTGGAGCGTGGCACAGGTTCAGAGTTGTGGGTGGAAGTGTACCAATCGTCATTCAATAAAGTTTTTATTTCAAGGAAGCCTTGCGTCACTCGACGGTGGATCGAATCCTCGGAGAAGGATCGAAGCCAGTCAATTGGATAACGGTGAGTTGAAGGATCTACGTAGCACCATGGCATCGTATCGTATATTTAGAAAAATCTTTGATTGCACGAGTAACTCAATATCAATGACGTCGTGCGGTTACATGTGCTCCGTCGAATTTTCTCTTCATCGCTCTTCCCGTTGCTCTCGACGAGCAACAAATAATCGTGAATTGCATAAAACATTCTCGTTCAGTTTTGGAGTTATCGTGTCGGTGAGCAGCTGGCTTACAATTTTGTGCGAGAAGGAAGTTAAAAACACGACGTGGATCCACATAATCGAGTCTTCAACTATTTTATAATAAACTCCGATGTGGTTCGGCCAACGCAAAACTTTTCCAATTTCGTACGCTAAAAATAAACCTTCGCGCCAACTTACAGCTTTATCGTCCTCGGAGTGTCGTGGGCTTCAACTTGTCTCTCATAATCGTCGTAAAAATAGCGATAAAGAAATCGATGTCAGGAATTTATTGCGATCCAATATTTACCCTTTTAATTAATTGCCTCAGTTCACAGCTCGCGATAATTGCGGGAATTATGTTCATCGCTCGTTTTGCGCGCCACATAATAGACATGCAATTAAGAAGGTTTGTCTCGAATTTATGCGATTAATAACTCCGCCGAAGGGAGGTGGAGATAAGCGCGTTGTGGAAAATTAGAAATTCAATTTAAAATCGTTTCGAGAGCTTTCGACAAACAGTCTGCGAGTTTCAAGCTCGGTTGGTTTGTAGACTGCCGGAAATTGCCTCGAATTTATCCGAACGAGAATACAAAGTTGTAACGAAAATAACATCGCGTTTTATGTAAACAATCAACAAACTTATCTGCTATGCGCTCTAGTCGAACCGTCGGAGCTCTCGAGGACCCGAAGGCTAAGAAAGAAGATGAAAATATTTCGTGACAATTACGATTAAGGATTTATCCTTGGCCATTAAACCGTTATAATTAAAAGAATGGGGGAGGCAACGGCCAGCCAGTGACTACGCTATTTCCATTCAGTTTGCGTTCGACGCTCAACGTGAACGGTTGTGTTAAGCTAAGAGTTCGCAACGATGAACTGGAGAAGCAAAAGATTTTTCGGTGAGCTTAGCAAACTCGTTTGTCACTGTGCGGGGAGGATTTGTCTGATAATCCTTGAGACGAAAGCGATTAGGATTGGGAAAACCCACTCGGATGCTGACCTAGAAATTTCCACGCAATAAAGCTTACTCAGCCTTCTTGCGTGGCTGTAAACGTCCTAATGGAAACTTTAGTATTTTCCATTCAATTTACTCTTCAATAAACTTTAACATCCTGACGTGCAGCTTACGAGGCTAGCACTGTTTATTGGGGTTCCGCGTTTTGTCGCGCTGGAGCCGCTCGGTATCACTTGACATCACTCGTCACACACAAACTCATACAACAAGTAGACACATCGACGTACGCAAAGAACTGTCGGGACGTCTGTTGACGCTCATCATCACAAATTATTTCCGGGAACCCATAAAAACGCCCCATTGAGCTTCGACATCGAATTATCTGCTGAGTTTTTATTATGAGCGATTCAAATTCAATTTCACGCGGGTAAAAGCACAAAAATTTCCACATTGTGAGTTGTTATAATCGAACGCAAACAAACAAAACTTCTTCCCAATTGTTTTCACAATCATGAAAATCATTCCGAGCTCCCATTGTCAGCGCCATGAACTTCAACTTCTAGCGATAACAATCAAATCCGAGAGCTGAGTTCATTTTCGCATATGAGATGGAAGGTTCCATTCAACTTCAGGGAACCGCTGAGGCGAATATTTATCGGTGTGAATAGCTAGCAGCATCGAGGATTATGGTAACGAGGGGACAAATGTGTTTTTCGAGCGTTGTCAAGGCACTTTTCAAGAGGTTTCTTTCATGAAACTTTAAAGCTCAGATATAAGTTGAAATTCAACATGAGCTTTTGTGGGTTTAGCTCTGTTCTTAACAGCAAACGCGCGAAGGCTTAGCGACTGAGGACAGTTGAGCTTTCAATGAAAATTTGTTTCCTGGATGAGGAAAAATGGGAGAGCTTTCAAAAAGCTTTATTTGAGCTTTCGATGGCTTATACGTTTTAAAGGATTACGAAACCGTGTAAGAGCAAAGTCTTAACACAAAATTGAATTGCTGAACGAACCAAGCCCGGCCATAAATCGATTGATTGCACGATAAAACTCGGAACTTTCTCGAAAAATCTTATTAAAAATCTCGTTGAAAGGAAACCGCTGAAAGCTTTCCAGCTTGCTCTTAAACATTTATTGAATTCATCAAAGATTACGACGGCAAAACATTTTCAGTGGAAAATAAATTATTCATGAGAGAAGGATTTTTTTAAAAAGCTTTGAGGATTTTTTCAAATCTTCCTAGAATTTGAGTTCGCCACTCAATTCGAGGAGGAAAACATTTTCCCGTAATTCTTGTTGAGCACGCTTTGAAGAGAAGTTCTTCTCGTTCAACGTAAAGCGGAAGGAACAATCGAATCACTTTCGGTTTCCTTCTCAATATAAATAAACACCACAAGGAGGAGAAAGAATCATGAAAGCTTGATAAACAGTTTCCATGTGCTCCGCAATATTCTCCGCTTTTCTTCTCTCCGAGAGTGCTCAGATGAAAGCATGCTGAGTGCTGCCGACAAGTCGTTTCATTCAGTGTACGAGCGTCTATTCACCTGAGCGGATCGTCGGTAAAGCTTCGCGTTGGTCTTAACTATCGAGAATTTTCTTGAGAAGCTTCGAGGAGTAAGTCCCGGACATTGTAAGCTAACGACACGTCGAGCACGATGAAAATTAGCTGCGAAGCAGCACGATAACTGGAGCTTATTAGTTTACACAATTTGCGATGGAAAGCTTTGCAGTGACCGCTGAGCCATAACTAAAAATGAGTTTTGTTGTGTACACTTCATTGAGTTGCTAATTAAATATAAATAAAGTGTTAATTGAATCAACAACCAGAGCGCCAATTGGCGGTGACAGACCCGCGTGTCCTGTTCAGATAACGCCGGAAATTGCCACATCGGCAGCGAGCTTATTGACTTAGGGAGTGATGAATAGTTTGGTGGATTGACAGTTTGTATTGTACATACATAAGTTGTACGTAAGCTAAGCACGAGCGAGACCAGCAAATCGATTATGCAAATGCAGTGTTGAGAAGGTGGAAGTGAAGTGATTGTGTAAATGGAGTTTCTCGCGACGATGACAAGGCACGTCGTTGCATTTTGGCGTAATCGAAGATTCTTTAAATTCCGTAAGTTTCAATGTGCTTTGGCTCGTTCGCAAGCCCCAGATGTTTGCCTTTTGTTCGATTGTTTGATACTCACGTCACGTCAGAGTAGCGACGAATGAGAATTCCATTCGCTTTCGTGCGGGGAAAATATGCAACGATGAAGAAGAAAAATGAACGCAACAAACTTTGTCGAGCAACAATAAAAAGCTCACTTGAGAAGTCTTTCGCTCGAAGGTAAAAATCCCGAGAGGCAGAGCAACGTCGATGAAACTTGAAACCTGCATCCGAGCGACGTCGTCTGCGAATAAGTCTTAATGAACACTTTGTGCTGAAACTTTTCCTCCGTCACGTTGGATAGAAACCACATCAAGCGTCAGTCTACAGCTGCTTTCACAATGAATTCATCAGGCGGTCTGCACCTCCTTCAGCTGCAGATTCACGTTGATAACTCGATTAAAAAACTTTATCGCAACCCTGAAACGCTTTAAAGCTAATTGAATCATGAAAAGCAATTGGATTGATGAAGTACAAGCGGCAGTTGATTGCACGTCAAAGGTTTCGGAGGAATTATCCAACCGGAAAATTCAGAGGAAAATTGTTTGGAAGTGAGCGGAATGATTTTACCGGAAATGGATGAGACAGTAGAACCAAGGCGAATGAGCTTTGTTTCGTTATTTATTCAAAGCATTAGTAAGAACTCAAACAAATTTAATTGATGCTAAATTAAAGCCCGCAGCAGCTAGAATCGTAAATAAATTTCACGGGATCAAAGGGTGAATCCCTCTCGGCTACCTTCAATCATGTTGTTGTTGATTATATTTTGCAAAAATACATCGAAAGCGTCTGCTTACCAATTGAGGTAGGTCGCGACACGGTAACTCTACGTCAAACTGAAAAAGAAAATTTTCACCCACTGCGAAAGGCTTTCCTCTAACGCAATATTGGACTGCGTGTTTTCTGAAAACTGCCAGCGTTAATTAAGCGAGAGCTTCGTTAGCTCCAGTGAACTCTGAGCTTAAACTTTCACGGCTGGCTTATCGAAAGCCGCCGAGTGTCATGAATAATTTATGATCGAATGGCACTTTCAACCCAAGTCTCCTCATCCGTAAAATCGAAACCTTCGGAGCAACATTGATTTGTTCTCACTCCTTGTGTCTCGTCAGTCGATAATTTTGACGATAAAATTTCATTACCGCAGGTAGCAGCAATGGTATCCGACGACGAGCTTCCGAAGAAGAGAAGGAGAAGTCGACTCGAGGTAACCATGACTCAAATCGATCCGCAAAGGATTTTATTGACTTCTCCCTCATCAGATTTCACAGAAGAGGAAATTCAAATGTATCTACGGAGTCATCCGGAAATTCTAGAACACTTCGTCATGAACGATGTTGAGCTCGAACAGCTCGAGAGATGGATGATCCGTCGCACGCAAAAGGCGAAGAAGATGAACTACGCTAATCGTAAGACGAGTCTGTCTCGATGGAAGTTTTGTGTACACGCTGACAAGCGACAAATGCTCGAGCAGCTAACGCAACAGCTGCAAATGAAACCGACAAAGACTCATGTTTTGTTTGAGCTGTCTAGCTGCATCTCAAACGCAGTGGGAGCTGACGGCTTTCGCTTGTATCTCGTCGAAGAAGGAACCGACGTGTTGACCGTTATGATGGACTCGGAGAATTTCGACGAGAACGGAGACCCAAAGATACTGAAGATTATTCACGACGCAACAATCGCGCGATTCGTCGCCTCCACTCGAGAACCAATTCGCTTCTCGCGTGGCGATTGCGATTGCCGTTTTCCCGCCGGCATTGCCAACGTCGAGATGCAGCACATTCTGTGTCAGGCGATCCTTTACCCAGACGGGAGTTTAGTAGCAGTTCTCGAATTATGGAGACGTGAAATTGGACCGAAATTTCACGAGGAAGACGAAGAAATCGGATACTCGTACCTCGTGTGGGGCGGAATCGCGCTTCATTACATGTCAATCTATATCAACTTGAACAAGCAGAAGAAGCTCAACGACTTTTTACTGGCGGTTGTCAAGTGAGTGTTTATGAAGCTTGCGCTCGAGCTTTTACTCACGAAATCCTTTCAGATCAATTTTTCAAGACATGGTGTCGATGGACATGCTGGTCATAAAGATAATGAACTACGCTCAGCGACTGGTGAACGCTGATCGTGCTTCTCTGTTCCTGATAGATTCAAAGACAAGCGAGCTTTACGCGACCATCTTCGACGTTGGTTTTGATGATGACATTCAAGAGAAAATGAACTCGCCACGTGGGGCGAAGGAAACTACACAAAACCTGAAGAGCGAAGAGATTCGGTTTCCATTAGGAACTGGAATAGCTGGTCAGTGTGCGCTGAGTGGAGAAATCTTCAACATCGTCGACGCCTACAGCGATCCACGCTTCAACAGGAACGTGGATCAGCTCACTGGATATAAGACCGACACTATTCTTTGCATGCCCGTGCTTATTCGAGGCTCGCTAATTGGCGTCGTAGAGATGGTGAACAAGCGCGTTGGGACATTTTCAAAGGAGGACGAAGAGGCCTTTGAAACTTTCGCTATTTACTGCGGACTCGCCTTACACCACGCGAAGCTTTATGACAAAATACGACGTTCGGAGAAAAAGTATCGCGTGGCCCTCGAAGTTCTCAGCTATCACAACGCGTGCACAGAGGAAGAAATCAAGAAATGCGAACAGATGGGCATACCCGAGTCGCTACCAAAGCTCTCAGACTACAGTTTCAGCCCTTTTGAGATTGACGATTACAAGAAAGTCAACTACGGTTAGCGAATCCATAAAAGAGCTTTCAAGCAGCTAAAGCTTAATCCTTTTATCTCCTTTCCAATCCAGTCATTTACATGTTCAGGGATCTGTTCGGCTTTAACCGATTTGACCAAAAGAATCTGCTGAGGTTTGTGCTGACGGTGAAGAAAAACTACCGACGAGGTGAGCTTATTTCAATAAACAAGTAACTGAATTATTATCATCTCAATTTAACGACACAGTTCCTTATCACAACTGGACGCACGGCTTCTCTGTCGCTAACTCGATGTACGCCATCATTAAAAACTCTAAGACGGTTTTCCGACCGAATGAGGTAAGCGAGTCCATAAAAGAGCTTTCAGGCAAAGCTTTAAGCTTAATACTTTTATCTCCTTTCCAATCCAGTGTCTCTCGCTCTTCATCGGATCGCTCTGTCACGATCTCGACCATCGCGGTAAAAGCAACAAGTTCATGCTCGACTCAGCATCACCCATCGCTTCGATTTATTCAACCAGCACGATGGAGCATCATCACTTCAATCAGACAGTTTCGATAATGCAACAAGACGGCCACAACATTCTGGCGAAGCTTAGTTCGTCTGAGTACAAACAAATTTTGAGTCTCATCAAGGTAATTATCGCTGAAAGCTTTGCGTGCTTTTGAATTAATTAGGAGACTTAATGAGATTAAAACCGACTTTGAATGTCAACAGCATTGCATTTTGGCGACAGACCTCGCTCTCTTCTTCCCTAACAAGGCGAAATTAAACGTCTTGGTCGAGGAAGAAAAGTTTTCTTGGAGCATTCTCGAGCATCGCTTGATGGTTACGGCGATGTCGATGACAGCTGCCGATCTGTCAGCGTCAGCGAAGCCATGGGACGTTCAATCGGAGACGGTGAAGGGAATTTTCGAAGAGTTCTACGACCAGGGAGACGCTGAAAGGGAAGCGGGAAGAACGCCGATGCCAATGATGGATCGCTTTCAACCAGATCAGCAGGCAAACTCTCAAGTGACCGACTTTTGACCCACAGGATTTCGAGATTTTAATTCTTTTCGCTTTACAGCTTGGGTTCCTCAACGGCATTTGCATTCCATGTTACTCGCTACTGTTCCGGTTGGTTCCAGAGACCAAGCCGCTGCTGAAGACGTGCCAGGAGAACTTGACACGATGGACAGCGCTTGACGAGCAATCGAAGCGAACTGATTCAACTTTGTAATGCGATTTTTGGATGTCAAGGGGAAATGGGTTTTGGAGCGATTCGTCAAACGAACGCTCGTGTAATTTCTCACCTCTACGCGTCGCCTAATCTTTGATAATCCGCGAGAAGTATTTCTTATCGCTTCGTTGCGAGGGCGAACATGAAAGGAGAAATCAAACTTTGTGTCGTTGGCACTTGAGACGCTTTTAATGTGACTGAAAAGGAAAATTTGTTCTGTTCAATGTCTCCCACCCACCCACCTCGCACCGCGAACCATAAAATAAATGTAAATTGGAAAGTGTCGAAGAAGCATCAGAAGGTCTTTTTATTCGTTTCACGCACCATTAATCATCATCCATCGCAAAGATCGAAGTTCACTGACTCGCTTTTCTAGTTCGCTTGGCTCAGTCGCTTTTGCTTTTGCCTTGCCGTAGCTTCTTGGCTCGCTGCTCCATGATCCAGAAGTAGATGGGCGGGCAGACGAAGCGGATGAAGTAGGCAAGCCGTGGAGCCAGTGGAGCAAGGATAACGTCCTTCTCGTCGGATAGAACGCTACGAAGAATGTCCTTGGCAACGTCAAAGCGGTCAGCGCCGTTGGCGATTGCATCGTCCATTTTCCCGTGGGCTGCGCCGCTTCCACTCAAAGCATTGAGTGACAGAGACGTCTTGATGTATCCCGGACTGAAGAGCGTCACTTTGACGTTGTGTTCGGCCATTTCAGCGCGTAGAGAGTCGCAGAATGCTTGGAGAGCGTGCTTGCTAGCCGAGTAAGCCGAGCGTTGCGGCAAACCGAACTTGCCCTGGACGCTGCCGATGCAAATTATTCTTCCCTGCTTTCGTTCGATCATTGAGGGCAAAACGGCCTTGGTCAAAGCGGCCGTTCCGAAGTAGTTAACGTGCATAATCTTAATGAAAACGTCTATATTCGTGTCGATCACGTCAGACCGAACGCTAATCCCACCGTTGTTGACTAGAATGTCTATTGAGCCGTGAGTTTCCAGCACTTGCTTAACTTTGTCTGGCATCGCATTCAAGTCCACAAGGTCGAGTGGAAGAACAACAGGTGGATGAGTCGTGTGTGTCTGCAAGTGAACGAAACATCTTTCCGGTTATCTCGGCCAAGGTCTGAATACAAATTTATGACGAGCTTACGGTATGAAGTTGCAGCAAATCCTTTCGCACGCGTTCGAGTTCATCTTGTCGTCGCGCTGCCAGAACAACTTTACAACCAGCCACATAGAATGTATGAGCCAAAGCCTCTCCGAGGCCACTTGACGCTCCTGTGATCAGAACAACCTTGCCAGGCAAGCAGTTCTTCAATCGCTTCGTGAACAGGAATGTGTAGATGATTTGACTGATTGTTATCGGCAATCCAAGAACTCTGAGGATGAACGAGAGCAATCCTCCACTCGATCGACGTTTCACTTGTTCATTTGGCTCCATAATCTCTTCTGTCGTTCAGTCTAACAGCACTAAACTTCAATAAATCACTGCGTGTGTCCTAAGAAAAGAGAAAAAGTTGGTGTCGAAGTCCAACTTGGTCTCGCGTCCATTTGGTTAAACCATCAGCGATTCAACAGCAAAACAAATCGAAGGAAAAACAATTAGGAGTTCCTCTTAAGAATTCTATCAAGTTAAAGTATAAAGTGAGCACGATGGAGTTGCTGACGATTCCACTGAAGAAGACGAATGAAGTCGACCTGGTGAAGCCGCTGAAGAGTTTGATTCAAGCCTCGAACGCCAAACAAAGCGATAGTTCGCAGAATCTGGAGAAAATCAACAGCTTGAACAAACAGAGGAATCATGCAGTATTTAAGGTCTTCGAGAAGAACGAGGCGGCCTTGGAAGTGATCTACGGGTGAGTCAATCAGGACCAAGATAATTTGTTCGTGTTGATGACTCATCGCTTAATTATGTCTCTGTCTTCATGCAGTTACTACGATCAACTTGCAGCTCTCGAATCGAAGATTCCAGTCCACGAGTTCGTGGTTGCTTTCAAGTATAAAGACGCCTTCGACAAGGGATCGATTTTCGGCGGTCGAGCATCACTGAGTAAGTGAAGATTGGCCAGATGACTCATTCATCTAATTGACTATGTTTGTTTCAGCTTTATCTACGCTCGCGTTTGAAAAGGTGTGCGTTCTATTCAACATCGCCGCATTGCAAAGCTCAGTCGCAGCCAGTCAAAGCTTCGACAGCGACGATGGCTTGAAGTTGGCAGCGAAGTTGTTCCAACAATCAGCTGGAATCTTATCGCACTTGAAGTCAGCGGCGCCAGCACTTGGACAAGAGTTGACGCCAGATCTGTCACCGGATTCCCTTCACGTGCTTTCGCTTCTGATGTTGGCGCAAGCTCAGGAGATCTTCATCGTCAAAGCCATCAAAGACGGCATGAAGGATCCGATTGTAGCAAAGCTCGCGTCACAGGGAGAAGAAATGTTCTCGGAAGTTCTGAAGGCAATGCAGAAGGAAGCATTAAAGGCTTTGTGGGACAAGGACTGGATCCAGATCATCGCTGGAAAGCAAGCCGGCTTTCACGCTCTGACGATGCTGTACCAAAGCGCAGTCTTTAGTTCCGCCAAGAAGTTCGGCGAGGCCATCGCAGCGTTGAAGAAATCTGTCGAACTCTTCAAAGCTGCTCAGTCAAGGTCAGGAAAGTCTTCGCTGTTTGAAGAATACTCGAAGAAGGCACAACGAAGTTTAACTGAAGCGGTGAAGGAAAATGATTTCATCTACCACGCGGTCGTTCCGAATGCCGACACTTTGGAAACGTCGGGAAAGTTCCAACTGGCGAAGTCATTGCCGATCGCTACGCCAATGAGCGCAAACTTCAAAGATCTGTTCGGCGACTTAGTCCCAGTTGCTCTGCAGCATGCGTTGAACGCTTGCGACTCCCACAAAAACGAGATTGTGAACGCTGAAGTGATGAAACTTCGCGACGCGACGCAAACCTTGAACGGAGTTTTGTCGAGTTTGAATCTCCCAGCAGCAATCGAAGTGTCGTCGCCTGGATCGAGTTTGCCGCCGTCTTTGCTGGAGAAGGCTGATCAGTTGCGTGAAAAGGGCGGAGTGGATTCGATCCGCAAGCTGATTGAGGAACTGCCCGAGTCACTAACTCGTAACAAAGAGATTCTCGATGAAACCGAGCGAATGCTGAAGGAAGAACAAGAGTCAGATCAACAGCTGCGTAACCAGTTCAAGGAGAAATGGACGCGAACAAACTCGGAGAAACTCAACGAAATGTTCAGAACGTCTGCAGCTAAGTACCGCGAGATAATCAACAACGCAATCACCGCTGACAAAGTTGTTCGTCAGAAGTTCGAAGATAATTCCTACGGAATCGAAATGATGTCGAAGTCGCCAGGCGAGCTGCAAGGAGCGATTCCAACTGGTAGTGGAAGCGTTGGTAGCAGCCCAGCCGTTGCAACACTCCGCTCACTCATGGACGCTGTTGAAACGATCAAAGCAGAGCGCGACGTCATCGAATCGGAATTGAAGTCGGCGACAGTTGACATGAAAGATCAATTCTTGCAAGCGCTCGCCCACGACGGAGCGATCGATCCGAACCTCGCAATTGGTCACGTTGGGAAGTCGTTGAATCCTCTTCAAAAGCAAGTCTTCGACAGCGTCAATCGCCAGCAAACTTTGATCCAAGACATTCAAAGCGCTCACCAGCAATTCACAGCCGAGTGCGGATCAGGCTCGAACAAACGAGACCAAATGCTGTCTCAGTTGGCTTCAGCTTACGACATTTTCACCGAACTCCAGCACAATTTGAAGGAGGGAACGAAATTCTACAATGACCTGACGCAGCTCCTGATCGTCTTTCAAAACAAAGTCAGCGATTTCTGCTTCGCTCGCAAGACGGAAAAAGAAGAATTGCTGAAAGACTTGACGGCTGAAAGTTCTCGTCAAGCTGCAGGTTCTCTTCCGACCCTTCCAACTCATCACGGTGCGATAACTTAAAGACAATCCTTTCAAATATTTTATATTTTATCTCGCAGACGCAGCACGAACTCCACCAGCTCGTCCGCCACCTCCAGTGGTCCAAAATCAGTCGTCGATTCCAGCTAGCGCTCCTTACCCTGTTCAAGTCCACGGCATGCCCGCGCCTTTCGGCCAGGTTGCTTACAACTACATGCCGCCCATGCCAGCTTCTTTCAACCCCTATGCAACTATGCCTGCTGGCGGAATTCCTTATCCCCAAGGCTACAGCTTCCCCCAAGGGCCTCAAGCTCCACAAGGTGAGTTCGATATTTGGTTTCAAGTCAACATTCAATTCATTTGCCGACTCTTCAGGGTACAACTATGGAACTTATCCAGGAAATTACGCACATCAGATCCAGCAAGGCGGCTACCCTCAACCCCAGCAGCCTCAAGACCCTAACAAGCCTTACGGTTTCTAAACGAATCCAGCATTTTACATGTTTATCTTTCTAATGACACATTTTGTTAGGGGAACAAGAATCCCAGGATTAATGTTTATAAAAACGCCTCAATATCATGAAATAAAATCTATTTGAATCTTTCGGGTGGAATAGAAGAGCCCAATGTTCGACAAACTAAACTGTTTAGAGGCTTCATCTTGTATTTGGGACGTGAATTACATTGCAATCTTTCAGAAACGACTGTATACTAATCAATCTCTATCTCAAGATTCAAGGAGAACGGTCGGTTCAGTCGATGTAAATTGAGAAACTTCGATAGAAAGTTTGCGATTGAAATTAATAAATGAAATCTAACATTTTTAACGGCCAAGTTCAATTCGAAAATCTTTTGTCCGTTTGGTTAAGATCGAAAGTTGCGCAGTTTTTCTCCCCGAAATCAGAAATTTATAGAGAAGTTTTCAGACACAGTTTAAAGGTATATTTCTTACATTTATCGTTTACCTAAGGCCTTTAATCCGACGTGATTCTGTCGACGAGTGACTCGGCTTCACGCAATTCGCGGAAAATCGCGGCTCAAGTGATTATTAAAGGATAAAAAGTGAATTAAATTTCGTCGGACTTCATATTGCTTTTTCTTCGTCGAGCGAAATTCGTGATCGAAATGAGCTGCGCGCTCCCGCGGTTGAAGCACCCGCAATGCCTGTGCTGTGCTCGGTTGTGTCATTGGCAGTGTTCAAACGAGATCCAGTCGTGTCTCTCGAACCTTTGCGAAATCCTCGCCAGTGCTCCGCCACACATTATTTCTTCTCCATTTTTTCTTTCTTTCAATTAGCGTTTCACAAAGTTTTATTCGCGTTGTGTGGAAAGGAAAGCTCGCTACCGAACGAAAGGAAATCGCAACTCGAAATCCCCGTCGCGCTCGCCCAAGTCGATTGAGAAGATTTCTGGTCAGAGGCTAAGTCGTCGACTCAGTCCATTTCGCATATCGAGGAAAATTTATTTCCGATGATGAATCCAAGATCCATTTCTATTTATACCTTGGACAAAGTCTCCTGAAGGTTCGCTCAACAATCAGCCCGCGAGACACAGCGGCTGTTGCTCGCGAGAACCGCGAAAGTGTTAGCGCACAGCTGATGTTTGATGTCGTTTTCCAAGTTGGTTTTTTTGACGGGAAGTTTGAGTGGCAATCGGTAATTTGTGCAGCGAAAAATGTACCGTTGAGTGGCTCACAAGAGAAAAGAGGAAAATAGATTTTTTATTGAGACTTATACAAACACCCACTACACAGTCATATCATCAAAACGAACATTTTTTTCTTCTTCTATTCTCTTCTACACGTCCAAGAAGAAAAATAAACACAAAGTCTTCGTGCTTCTCCTCTCTCGCATTGTTCTTCGAGAAGACAATCCAAGAAATTCATAAGCAGTGACCTTCCTTAAGACATCGCCAATCGACTTTCTGTTGCGCTGCTGCTGCCACGATCTTGTCTTCTTGCGAAGTTCTCTCCGCGCGCGCTCAATGATTCATCGAGCGAGCGCTACGCACACCAGCAACTGCCTTAAGCTGGATAGAAAAGGCCCAATTAATTTGCGACTCACTTAAACTCACAATCTTTCCGCGCGAGTCGTTTACGTGTCTCATTTTTCTGGGCAAATCGCTCCACACAACCTCGGGGATCACTGATAGTTACAAAGTGAAATTCCTGTAATCAGGCTTACGTCAATTGCGCAACAAAAAATCGGTTAGGAAGTGAAAGGCGCTCGTCATCACCAACATTGCACAATTGATAAGACATCGATGACGAAACGCCAAATTTCTTTTGCCTCGTTTTAGATTATTTGGTGTTGCTTCCAGTCGCACAGCGCGTGAAATTCATTTTCAACTGCAAACATAAATCGAAGGCTTCAGTCCACTCTTGTCGAGCTAGCTAGCAGAACAATACTTTCGTGAGAGTACGGTTTGTTGAGTTCCATCGCCCAACAAATTTTGCCGCTCAAGATCCCTCGAGAAACTAAACAACCAACGTCAGAGTTTTGCTCCAACAAGTGTTTTGCAATCCAAACTTTTTGTGTTTTCAATTGAAAGCGAGTGAAAAGGAAGAGACGATCATCATGAACGTTATGAATACCAGCGGAGACGACTTGCCTGAGTGCCCACTCTGCATGGAACCCTTGGAGGTTGACGACTTAAGCTTCTACCCGTGCACCTGCGGCTATCAGATCTGCAGGTTTTGTTGGCATCGGATTCGAACGGATGAGAACGAGCTGTGCCCGGCGTGCAGAAAGGCTTATCCCGAGAACCCGGCGGACTTCAAGCCGCTGACTCAGGAGCAGGTGAGATCAAAGCTTCTGAATCAATCTCCGTTTTGCTGATTCGTTCCTTCGTTCTAGATTTCTGCTCTGAAGGCTGAAAAGCGCCAACGAGACCAGCAGCGGAAGCAGAAGATCACGGAGAACCGAAAGCATTTAGCGAATGTTCGCGTTGTTCAAAAGAATCTTGTGTTTGTCGTCGGCTTACCACCGCGGCTAGCAGACGCTGAGATTCTCAAAAAGCACGAATACTTCGGAAAGTACGGAAAGATTCATAAAGTTGTCATCAATCCCAGCACCACGTACGCGGGCGTTCAAGGACCTTCAGCGTCAGCTTATGTCACTTACGTGCATAACAACGACGCGCTCCGGGCGATTCAGAGCGTCAACAACATCACGATCGATAATCGATCTATAAAGACGAGTCTCGGAACGACCAAGTACTGTTCGCACTTTATGAAAAACCAAGTTTGTCCGAAGCCAGACTGCATGTATCTTCACGAGCTCGGTGATCAAGAGGCGAGCTTTACGAAAGAAGAAATGCACCAGGGCAAGCATCAGGAGTATGAGAAGCGTCTCCACGACTCGCTCATCGCTCAAATGCAACAGCAATCTCAACAAGCGTCTACCAACCCGGCAACTAGCGGATCGCCGACGATGACGAGTCCTGTGAGCAGCTCACCGGATAGCGTCAGTTCATCGACGACGAGCGAGAAATCCATTGGCGATGTAAAGGAGAAAGATCCATCGTCTAACGGGCCGAGCGAAGCTTGGCCGAGCCTGTCAACATCTCCTGTGCCGATTAAAGACAGTAAAGCTAATGGAAAGTCCGGCAACAAAGAGAACGCCAAGAGCGAAGGGAACCGGAAGCATGAAAAAGTTAAGGGAGAAAAGAAAGGAAAGGTTCAGAAGCAACTGGCGAGGGACAAAGTGAAGGCTCAGATAAAGGCAAACAATATAAACACAATCGAGGACGAGCTGGGCGAGACGGACGACACCGATGACACGCCGTCTATCAGCAGCACAACTGATAGTGGCACAATAAGTGAAAGTGATAGTGGCAAGAGTTCACCGCCGAGTTCATTCCCCGATCCGGTTCATCCCGGGCACCATATGTCGCAGGCCAACAACATTATCAATGTTACGGCTACTTCAGCGACACCGGCGACATCAGCAGCTCCGCACGAACATCAGCAACAGCAGAGCAAATCGATTCACTCTCCAGTTCCACAAAGTATTATAGATACGAACGACATCACAGCCATCTATGCGAATAGCGAAAAGGGCAAAGACGGCGACAGGTTAGCAGACACCTCAGGTGAGTTTATCGATCGTTTACATTCACCGAAAGGTTTAAATATCAATTGATTCACTTGTAGCGCGCCTATCAAAGCTCGGCTTATTCGACGACAATTCAAGTTTCTTCTCGCGCGGCTTCAACTCCTTCTCTAAACTCGACGGCAATTCCGAACACAGTCAGGTCATGAACAACGCACAGCTCCCTGATCTGCTCAACGGAACCGTTAACAACAACAATCTTGACCTGGATCCCAAACAGATTCTGAAGAATCTGGGCAGCTTTGGCTCTATGAGCAATCATGGTGAGTAACCCGCGATGTGTAATCAACGTGAGGTTTGACCGACTCGTTTTACAGGTGAAAACACTCACGATGACTGGGAGTCAGCATTCAAATACTTGATGAACAACAAGAACAACATCAACAAACACTACGAGGATCAACAGCAACAGGAAGATTGGCTTAGGTTCCAAGAGCTGCGCAAGCATTCAGGGATGTCAAGCGGCTTGGGGCTGAATCAGTTCAATATGTTCAACAGTGAGATTTCCCCGGCTAGCCTTCGTGACTTTCGCATTTCTAATCAATCTCTGTTTTAGATGACAACAATGTCGACATGTTTAACAACCAGAATGAGATCAGTCGGATGATGTTAAATCAGCAATATTCTCAGCAGCAACAGCAGCGCATGAATCACAATAATCCAGACCTGAACCACGTCCATCCGAACATGTCGAAGTTCTTCGACTTCCACAAAAATCAACAGCAGCAGCAACAGTTCATGATGAATTCCAATCCACTGACAGATCAGCTGAACATGGCGAACTTGCTCGACAGTCATCACAGAATGAATGGTGCGCAAAACGGCGGAGGCTTCATGGATCAGTCGCACTTACAGCAGAAACAGAGATTCAATACAAACAGCCAGCAGAGTCGGATGCACAGCAATCCATCGCAATATTCAAATCAATCGGTCGAGGACGATTTAGGTAACTTTCTTATGCAAGTAACTCGTTTCTTTATCAACTAATCGATTGGCTTTCAGGGTTTGATCCATTCAAAGAGACACAAAAGGCGCTGGCCGAGTTGATAAACGATGAGGCGACACAACAACAACAGATGAATGTAAACGGACAAAGATCGAGAATGGCACCGCCGCCCGGGTTCAACCACATCCAGAACAATAGCTTTAACGGCTTCGGAGCGGCATCACCGCGCTCGCAATGTAACAAATCTCAGATCTCTCTCTCCAGTCTGACGAAACTAACATGAGAATTCTTTTAGCTGGAAGCAAATTCCCATTTGTCAACATGCAAAACAACTCGCAAATGCCGCAGCAGCAACAGCCGCCACAATCGAACTGGCCAATGCATATGGGATTCAACCAAAACTCAAACGACGGAGGTTTTCCACACCAGAACAACCTGCCGCAGCAACAGCAACACAAATCAACAGGTGAGCAAGCCCAAAGGTCAACGACCACGCACAGTTCAACGACCCCAACTTTGTCATCAGCCGCGCACGATTTGGCCAACTTTCCACTTACCGTTGTCGATTGTTTCCGATAAAAAGTTTAACACGTTCGTGCGTCATTCATTTCCGTTCGAACAATCTCGAGAGAAATCAAAAGCTTTTGTTACTGGAAAATTCCACTGCAAGTTGATAAACCTTCTCGTTGCTTTTCCGACTAGACTCGACTCAGTTCGTGCAATGCTTCAACTTGACCTTTGAAACGTTCGATGATCCCAAACTTTCGCTTCGCATAGTTTGCAACCTTCCAACGATTTTACTTAATTTCGCTTCCATTTTCAGCCTTTGGCAATAACTTTTCTGATTGGATCGACCCAGCGATTGTCTCGTTCCGTCAGTTCCCCCAATTCAACCCACAGCAGCAGCAACAAGCTCAGAACCAGGCAAACAACGACATGTACATGTCCCAGATGAACCAACAAGGTAATGAGAAGCACAGAATTTTTATTTCGCCTCCAAAATGCACAAAAATCTTATGAATTTAAGGTTTTGGTTTAAATCATGGAATAAATATGCAAAATAACTTGCAGTCCCAAACATCACCAGCGGGAGGAGTAAGAGCGAACAATCCGATAAGCTTGTCGCGCTGATCTAATCGAACTTTACCTTCTTCCTCTTCCAGGTCTTTTCCCATTCAAACGTTATGAATCCAATGCACTTTAATTCTTTGGGCTACAACAATTTCGATAAGTACGCAATGCCAGCGATTCCGCCGCCTGGCTTCCAGAGCGGCAACGCCAACGGCAAGAAGACCGAGTGCATCAACTAAACACAGAAAAATCTTAAAGAAAAAGTTATAAATCCAAATTTGAAATTTCACCTATCAGCGCTTATCACCGAAACTGGTTTTTATTCGTCCCCCGAAAGTCGCCGACAATCCGTGAGGATTCTAAATAATTAACCGAGGCGAGATCTTGCTTTATTCTACGCGCATTGCGAATATAAATTTATTAAATCAAATTCTTACAAAAACACAACATAAAGTTGAAAGTGGAAAAAGACAAACGTACATGCGAAAAAGGAGAAACTCTACTTAAAATATTCATTTCTAATTGGGCGAACGATGCTCTGTTGATGGAAGAGTCTCGCAGAGACACTTATAGCGCATTGATTCACCGAAAAGGAGGAACGGAGCCAAGCTGCATATGAAGAACGATTGAATTGTCTGCATGAAGAGAACACGAAATCTTGGAGATGAAAATTATATAATCGATTATATGAATAATAAAATGCAAAACTAAAAAGAAAGCTCGAGTTTCAATGCGAAATTGGGAGGGATATGGACAGGTTTTGCAGCGTAAATCGATGGTAAAGCTTACACCATCGATGGGGTTGGCTAGAGAGAGTCACAATCTTGCGCTCGTTAACTGAATGCTGCTTGACTACATCGAATTGAATTGAGACGAGTCGACATCAAAGAACGAGCGTTTCTTGTGGGCTAGTAGATGCACCGATCACCAGCAAATCTTCCCGATCTCACGATGTTCATTTTCTTTCTCCTTGCTTTTCCCACAAATATTTAACGGATTTCCTAAATTCAAATTTAACTTTAAGATCAAGTTCAGATCGCAACCGAACAAAATACAACAAAATATTAAAGGAAAATGGAATCGCGTAAAACATTTATTATAGAGGAGGATTGGCTTCAAAAGTTAGGTAAGCAAGTTGCCATCACAGTAGGCTGTCGGAATAAATCATTAGATTACAAATTTCAGTCGAGCGAAAGGCAGACACGCGAGTTGGAGCTTTAAGACAGATTAGAGCGAGTTTGAAGAACAATATTCCCTTTAAAACAAGTCAAACTGACGGCGAAGAGCTCCTCGTTGTCAACCTAGACGTTCTTGCCCGCCATCTCATTCGGTGGTTTCAATTTCGGCCGGTGATTCACGAAGATGAAGTTCTAGATTTGCTGTCACTGATTTTGAGCGTAAGTGGCGCAATTTCCTTTTTCCTTATGTTGATCTTAATTTATTCCAGAAACGAGGTTTTGTCAGAAGGATTGTCACTCACATCAGCGCAGCCAGGCTGAAGAAAGAGTTAGAGAAGATCCAACGGCTGGTGCTGTCAGAGGAGAGCCTTGCAAAGCTTGAGAACATCACGCAAGTTCTAACAGAATACGAAGAGTCGATGCTCATTGATGTAGCTGACAGAACTGGCTCGTTCTCTGACGTTGACTCGCCTCAATTCAGTTCGATGTATTCGAGCAGTATTTCACTTATTGAGCGCAACAGAAGAGCTTTAACGCCGTCGCCAGCTCGATCAACGTCATCGGTATTCTCAAAATGTCAAGAAGTCGTTGAGGAAGTCGAAGCCGCTCCGCGAGAAGAACACTGGGAGATACTCGATGGCGCAGACCTGGACAGGTTTAACGGCATAAAAGCAAGTCTTACAATCCCTATACACAGAGCCCTCAACCTTTTGCGATCGTCAATCGAGGACTATCCGGTTGAATTCTTTTTACAGCCGCCATTCATCCTTGAGGCGCTGGTCAAAGTTGTGCAGAATGCTCCGAACGATTCCACGGTTAAAATTATTAAAGAGATTCGTCTGATTATCAACGCACTCAGAGAACGATGCGCACAGTCGAACACAACAGCGAGCAACGAACAAGATTCCTTTGGAGTAAAGAAACAAATCAACAACGTTATCAGGATGCTAATCGGCTACTTTGAGAAGTTTCATGACAAGTTCAGCTTCGATTTCGTTAGCCAAAACCAAGAACTACTCAATGAAGTTTATTCACTGCTGTTTGATCTTGTTCGATTCATCTTCGCAACCCAAAAAGCTTGCGAAATCTTCGTGAACGAACTGTTAAACGCGATGGCGAAAGTCGCGAAGGATCTGCGGCTCAGCTACTCCACAGATGCCACAGGAATGACTCGGTTGCACTACATCATTGTTATTTACACGCTCAACACGCTCGTCGCTTCGATTAACGTAAGTGGAGTTTGTGACAGCAATGTTTGGGAACTAGAAACTGATGTCGCCCTGCTGGATATTCCGCTGAAGATCTCGCATCCTAAAATTTACTCACTGATTAAGAGCAATCGAATCAACGTCATCCAAGACGACAGAGACTTAACAGTTCTTCTCAACTCACAGCAGTACTGGAAGCCTGTCGTCAATCTCTTCCAAAACTGGCAGAATCTCTCGGCGGAGGAAATTATTTTCGATGGAGCCAATGCGATTAGCACAATGCGAATCCACAAGAATTTGGAGCTCGTCGACTTGCTGCTCACAACAATCGAGAAGTCCTCGCCAAGCTTCGGTGCCAATCAAGAGCTTAAGGAAGTCGCTGAAGAGATTTTCATTCGCTTGATCAGCGTTGATGTCCTCGAGATCCGACAAAAAACTTACCAAATTGCTCGGAAGAAAGTTCAAACGAGGATGCAAGACCAAGACGGATGCGTAGACCAGCAAAGTCTCAGCAGCATTTTCGGCATTCCAATCACAACGGAAATCGTTACGGAGATTCTTTGCTTTGGATTCACTGACGCCGATGAATCGATCCAGGACAGCGCCAAAGTGATTCTCTTTGCATTGCTTCGCTCGAAAATGATTTACACCAACCACTGGAAACATATCCTCGAGATCATTAAGCCAATCCTGCCACTGATGACTTGTCTCATCAGCATCCACGAGAAGATGGGCGAGTTCACCTTCGACATCTATCGTCAGCAGTTGGTATTCGAAAGCCACGAGCTGAATCGAGCCTACGCGAGATTCCTTTATTGCGATCACCAGAAGATGCGCGAGTCAGCAAAGGTCAAGCTGCTGGAAAGCCTCGGGATGGGCGACGATTTTATTCAAATCGTTCCCGACGATTTCTTCCTAATCCAAGATCAACTCGTCACAAAACTTCAAATGCCTGAAGAACGAGTCGGATTCAATGAGGAAGGTTACGAGCAACTGCGGAAAGTGCTTGAAACAATGAGCGAGAGAGACAGCGAGCTGGTCCAATCAGTTCTCCTCCAGCTCAGCGTGATGATGAACTCGAAAGCGATGTGCGTGAAGTCACACGACGATAATCTTTGGGTATTCTTCATGGCATCGCTTGAGATGGGAAATCCAAACAGCGCAACGATTCGCAAGCTAACCATCAACATCCTCTACAAATGGGTCGTCTGCGTTCCCTCGTTCCGCATCTATCTCTCCAACGAGCCCACGATACTCGAGTTTCTCGTGAAAACTCTCATCTATTTCCAAGAAGAAATTCAGCTCAAACTACAAGCTTCTTGCTTAATGTTCTTGCTGCTGTTCAGCGACTTCATTGTCACAACAGGAAAGTCAACTTCGATGCCTCGATTCCTTTCGACACTGAGCTGTCCATTCAGGTTCGAACATCATTGGACTGAAAGTCCTTTCAACAAAATCACAGAGATCGAGCAGCTGTTCGAAGCGATGGAGTCAAACGAAGAAGCGCCTGACATCCGAGAAATGTCGAAAAATTATTTGAAGTTCACTTTCGCTCTCGAATGTTTCAAAGTCAAAGATGGTTTGACTGAAGCAACTGACAACTACAACCGTGAATCGTTCTACAAGAAATTCGGCAGTCAAGGCTTCAAAATTTGTGAAAATCTTCAAATCAATGAGATCGACGCTCAAGCTGTTCAACACTCAGACATTAAAAGAATCGTCAGAAGAATCTGCGATCAGCTCGACGACACGTCGACTGTTCTCGAAGCTCAACATCTGACCAGTCAACTCAAAAGCCTTCTAATGGTTTCGTTCAAAACCGTTAGAACTTGCGTCGAGCTCATCGATAAAACGATCGATCGTCTCACCGTCTACTCGATCGATAACAAATGCCAACAGAAAATGTTCATTGGCTTCCTTCAAATCTACGAGATGATCATGAAGTGGATGAGCGATGAACGGATCGTGAACGTGTTCAACAAAAAGTTCATCCGCTGCATGCTGATGGATCAAGTCGCAGTCGACGAAGACGCGTACCTCGAGGCGTTGAAAGTCATCAACTGCATTGTCAAGCTCTGCCACGCTCGACCGACTCTGATGGCACTGCTTATCAAAAACTTTGAGCAGCAGTACAAGGTTTACCTTCCGTCGAGAATTGTCGAGACCTTCTCATCGACGTATAAAAGGCTTTACAACAAGAAGTGGCACGAAATCAACGAAAAGCCAACCGCCAAAGAAATGCTTAACGTCATAAGAAATGTCCTGAAGTTCATGCCAATTCATTTGGACGACATTTACCTCATCAAGATCGTCACCATGCTTGTGGATTCAACGCTTGGTCTGTACAAAGGTCATCTCACTCATCTGAAGACACCAAAGCCTCTCCACGTCCACTCGAGCACTTTGAGGTGCATTCTCTCTATTGTCGAAGTGATTGCTTCGAAGGTCAAAGCTTTGGACCTGACAACGGATTGCATGAAGTTACTGTTGTTCTGGGCCAATACCGAGTGGTGGAAACACAAAACTTTGTCATGGCTTATCATTGGGCATCTTACGAAGAACAAGGAGAACTTTGCTGCGTTCTGCAAGACGCTTGAACAGTTCAACTGCCTGAAACTCTTCGATGCTGTCAGTGGAACAATTTTGACGGCAAAGCGAATCTCTAACTGGACTAAATCGGACCAAGGAGCCGTCGCTGTTGTGATGGCCAACATTTTGGATCACGACAACTTCTCCGAAACTGTCAGTGGTTTCAACGTTCGAGCAATGGATTCGTTTGTAGGCAAATTGGTTGAACTCGACAACACAAGCGCGTTGAGCTTCGTCGTCAGGAAACTGGTTCAGAATGACGTCACCGAAGCCATAAGCATTGTGATCAACCGAGACATCATTGCCAAACTGCTTCGCTCTTCATCGACCCAAGTCTCATCGAATAACGAAATCGCAACCTACCAAAACGTCTCGGAAATCTTCGAAACAATTTCCGTTTGCTTCAAACACAAACCGCTCAAGGATCACGTGGCCGAGGTTGTCGCAAACGAATCGAAAGCGAACTTTATGATGCTGCTCTGCGACTCGAAATGTTCGGACGAGGCTGTTTGCAAAAGGTTCAACATCAGCGCATTCAATCTCATGCTCATCATGATGCAGTCGGACGCTGGGCTGAAGCGGATCGGTCGAATGCTCGCCGAATCGTCTGTCATCGACCAAATGATGTTCGCGTCGCACGACAATCTTAGAATCACGAACCCACACAACGAGTTGATGTTCCAACTGGGTTTCTGGATAAGCCTGCTCGACGCATGTGATAAATTCGACAGCCCAATCGTTGGACTTCTCAGCTCGCGCTATGTTGAAGTTGCTTCGGGAAAATTCATGATTTCCACGCCGCTCGAATCCGGCGATAAATCAAAGATAAAGTTCGGCACAATAATGGAAAAAAACATCAACTCGGTTTGTCATGCGATCGATCTTCTGTTCCTTCAAATCGTCAGCATCTTCGACTTCGTTTACTCCTCGAAGTTCAGTGCTGAATGTAAGTTGACAAAAATCTCAAGTTCCATGGTTAGTTACACCTAACTCTTCCAGACAAACATGACTTGAAAGCTTCGTGCTTCGTCATCATTCGAAAGCTATCAATCAACGACCGAGTGCGTCAGGTGTCGAGCGACATCGGCTTGATGGCTACGATCTTTGAGAAGCTCGATCTGTCGCTAGCTGTGATGCAAACTTATCGTTTCTTGGAGACAACGAAGAAGAACGGAGTGCAAAAGGTAAACGCGCATGCGGTTTTGTTTGACCCTTATTAACGAATGATTTACTCAACAGTGTCAGTTTATGATCAAAGACTTGTGCATTTTCCTCAAAGCTCTGATCGAGTGGCAGCTGCCGCTCTCCACTCGCCCTGATCTCGTCTTAAACTTGTTCACAACCATTTTGAAAGTTCATGATTGGATTAAAGCTGACTCGTTTCTCACGAACTGCTTCCTAAACTTGCTGCGAGTCGTCGCTGGAATGGAAAACGGCGTCAAATGTATGACGGAGGAAGTCGATGGAAAGCCGATCATCAAAGTGGTTCTCGGTAGAACGATCGAGCTTTCAAAACCTCCTCACACAGAGACTGGAATGGCGCTGATGAGAAATGGAATCGAAGCTTTGAAAGCAGCAGCGCGCTACGTTGAAGTTAGAGCGATTCTCAAGAACTCCAAGGTTTTCTCTATGCTCGAAGTTCTTCATCCTCAAATTGGAAGCAGCAAAAGATCGAGCTGGGACGACATCACTTTGGATTGGCTCGGATTCTTCGAGTTTCTTTCCCGTTTCAAAGACACTGAATGCTTGCCGAAGTAAGTTGAATTGAATAGTCGATCTTTAACTTTGCTAAAATGTTTATTAACAGTCGAATCTCGCTGCTCTGCCGTCTGTTCCGCATTGGAAGCGCTAAGATCAAGCTTCGGTCATTGGTTATCGTCAGGAACTTCTCAATGAATTCATCAATCGGGTTCATCCTTATCAACTCAGAAGACTTCAAAGCCACAGTCGATACAATCATGGAAGATTCTTCAGACACTCAGGAGAAGTTGATCATCCTTCAAACTTTGTTGAACATCGCGACGGCCAGCGAGCAACTGAAGGCGAAAATGAAGAACTCTCCGCTCAACAGAAAGCTCAAACTTCAACTCAAGATCATGCAGTCGGACTCAAAATTCGTCGCCAACCCCGAAAACACGAAAATTTTACACCTCACGAGCGTGCTCGACCAAGTTCTTTACCCCGACGGTTAAAATTGTGAAGCTTTCCGAAGTCAAGTTAACTAGTTTAATAATCACATGATATGAAATATCGATGTAATGATCTCTAATATTTTCATTTTGCTGTACTCGCGGTAGCTTTAAATAAATCATAAGTCGTGAAAACATGTCAAGAAGTCTCCTTTAGTGGTCGTCACAGCAAGCGCGGATCCTTCTTTTCCATTACAGCAAGATCGAAGAACTCCATTGAGTTGTTGTATGGTAATATCAAACCTGAAGGAAAAAGTTTCTCCGTCTGATCGCAGTATCATTTACACTTCACCATTCGACTGTCCAAGTTATTAATTCGGTCCCGACATTTTATTTTGTTTCGATCAAACCAAGATGAATGCAGCCACACTCGAGAGACTCACTGAAGAGCGAAAGCGTTGGCGCAAGGATCCACTATTTGTAATAAGTGAAACTTGCCACATTGTTCCAGAATTTCATTTGAATTTCCTTTCCAGGGATTCATCGCTCGGCCATCGAAGAATGCTGATGGAACTCTCAACTTGACAGCGTGGGATTGTGTCATCCCCGGACCACGAGGAACAGCATGGGAAGGCGGCAAGTTCAAGATGAGCATGCAATTTACGAGCAGCTACCCGATAGTTCCACCGTCGTGCAAATTCAGTCCAAACTTTTTCCATCCGAACGTCTATACATCGGGGCACGTCTGCCTATCCATACTCAATTTACATGAAGACTGGCGGCCTGAAATGTCGGTCAAACAAATTCTTTTGTCGATTCAAACGCTTCTGGCCGATCCGAACATTTCAAGTCCAGCAAATTTCGCAGCTGCTATTTTGTTTGAGTGAGTTTCCTGCACAATAAAAATTCTGAAATTGAATTGTTCTCGTCCTACAGTCAAGACAGAGCGGAATATGAGAAGCGTGTCAGAGTTCAAGCGTTGACCATGAACCAAACGGTCTACGAATAATCAAAATTAATTGTAAACTCCAACGCCAACTTTATTAAAACACGACATAGAACTTTCATTCTTTAATATTTATTTACAACGTTTAAACGATTTTGTCTATAGTCTACATGCCAACACTCCTTGTTCAATGAATATGACGAGAAAGTATAAATATCGTTAGTCTCGCCTTCAAGGAGCAAATGGGAATAATGGTCGCAAGTGTGTCTGCTTCAGACTGTTCTCAAACTTAATTTGTACATCAATCTTTGCTTTCTCTGTCTGTGAGTTCGAAGTGAGTGAGAAGGGCGCGTGCAAAAGGGGACGAAGAAGCTTACCGATCAGAAGGACTTAGTTGTGGTGAAGCTTAAACAAATCGGGGTCTTGAATTAAACTAGACGCGACCTTAGTAAATGATACTTCAAATTATTCCGAACTTTATTCTAGAGATTTGCAGCTTTTACCTTGCACTTTCGAAGGCTTCAGGAAGTAAAAGAAGAAAAGCTTTCAATAGAGCTTTTACCAAACTTTTCCGAAAAGCTTCATAAATATATTCTCGAGCTTCCACTGAGCTTTCAAAAGCTGTTTCTTGTCGAGGCTTTAATTTCAGGGCACAACATTCAGTGATATCGCTTCGCAGTCATTTTCCTAAAGCCTTCACATTGCTTCGTACGCCTTGATAAGTAATTGATTATGTAGTTCAAGCGTCCATTCATTTGCCGTGAGTAAGCGAAGTCGTCTTCATTGATGAGTGTTATATTAAAGGAAAACACTTAAATCATAAAACAGCGGGAGACGCGCTGTGAACATTGCTCAATCATTTTTATTTGACCACTTCCTTCGCTTTAAAAACACTAAACGATATCATTCTAATGAAAACAAATTAACTTAAGCTGATTCCGTTACCGCCGCGCCTCGTTGCGCTTTCGATAACTCACCTCGAACCGAACGTCCGAGCGATACTCGTATACAAACACTCGATGCACTGGAACAAGGCTTGGCCGGCAACGGACGTAACAACTTCACAGTAAAACCGAAGACAGCGTGACCGTAACTAGAGCACGTTGACTAACTTAACTTAGCACTTACAAACGATAGAAGAACAACAAATTAAAAGAAATCTTGCGATAAAAATTTGGTGTCGATGTGATGATGCTGCGAATGTTGCGTTTCCGTTTCGAATGTTCAGTTCTTGCCCGCAAGGATCGCCTGGATCTGAGCGTTTGACTTTCCTTTGGTCTCGGGCACTTTGATGAAGACAAAAATCGTTCCGACGACCATGAAACCAGCGAAGAAATAGAAAGTTGGACCTTAAGGTTGGGACGAAAATGAAAGCTGATAATTCAAAAGCGCCAACAAAAGACTTCCGCTACTTACCAGATCCCCATGATTCTTGCATCATTCCGAAGGTTTTGGTGATGATAAAAACGAGAGTCCAGTTGAACATGACGGCAATGGCTGATGCAACTCCCTTAACATCCGAAGCGAAAAGCTCACCCATCATCATCTGAAAAACATCAATTCGTACTTCAAATTCTTTAAAGTTTAGCTCTCAAGCTTACCCATGGAATTGGTCCAAACCCGAGCGAGAAGCAAATGATGAACAGCACAACGCTACCCAAAGGTAGGATAGAGAGATTACTAACGTCCGAACCGCCGTCTTTAAGATTGAAATAGACTCCGAGCATGATCAAACAAAGACCCATCATGACACTCGATTGCAGAAGAAGGATTCGACGACCAGCTTTCTCAATCAGCAGAGCTGAAGTGACGGTCATGACGACTTGGACGATACCAACGATGATTGTGCAGAGACCTGGGTCAAGTGTGCTGCCAGCAGCGACGAAGATACTTTGAGCGTAGAAGATGACAGCGTTGATACCGGAAAACTGTTGAAACAGCATGAGAGCCAACGATATGATGAACGCCATGAGGTTCGCGCGAACAGTAAAAAGGTCAGAGAACTTTGCGTCGCCGCTAACCGCGTCCAACTCCGACTGAATGTTGGCCAGAGCTGTTTGAGTGTCGCATTGTCGTCCCCAAAACCATTTCAAGGCGGCGCCTGCTTCTTGACGCGAGCCCTGTTATTCAAAGAAGCTCGTTAGTTAATAGAAAAGCATTCGAGTTTGGTCGACAAACCTGTTTCACGAGGTAAATAGGGCTGTCAGGAATGAAGAAGACCGTGACTATTAGAAGAACCGGGAAGATTGCTGACACCCAACTGAGCGTGACCCAATTGACCATCGAGCCGACGACGTAGATGAAGAGGATTCCGACTGTCAGAAAGAGCTGGAAGAAGGCGCCGAGCGCACCGCGAAGTGAAGTCTCAGCGATCTCAGAGATGAACATGGGAGCGACAACGCAGCTCGCGCCTGTTGCGATTCCAGCGAAGATTCTTCCAGTGTAAAGCATTCCAACACTCGATGCGAGCGCCAGCGTAGCCCAACTAATCAGGTAAGGAATTCCGATGATGATTGTTGCCCATTTCCGCCCGATTCTCTCTGCTAAGATTCCAGCGGGCAGCGCGCCAACGAAAGCGCCGACAGCCAAATACGCTCCAACCCAGCTCTCTGTTGAAACAAACATTCAATGAATCTGGGCTGTCTTATCGCACAAGGCAACCGATCATCTTATCAATCGACGATCAATAATTGCTTAGGGGTCGATTGGGGGACTGAGAGGAATGTTCGTAAACATTTATCAACGAGCATTGCTGCGCTGATAAGACAAAAATGTTTTTGTTGATTTTTCTGAATGAGTTTGTGGTCTGTTGAGACAGGACGTGACGTCGTCTAGACGTCACCGAACTAAGAGCAACATTCAGAATCAACTTGAGACGAGCTCGATCGTAAATTCTAAAAGCATTTCAAACGTCTCTCAAGTAGTCTCGCTATCAGCAACGCTGTTAATTACAATGTGAACGACGAGGGAAATGTTTGGCAAGTGTGAAAATCGACCAGCTCCAATTAAGTCGTAAAACGATAAATCGGACTGATGATAAAGTGCTCAAGCGACTTTGAAAGTTTCGTCTAGAAGATTATAACGATTTTCACCAGGTGGGCTCTTGGGTAATGTTATCAGCAACTTGGCATAAGCAGCATCACCATAGGCTTATTAAAAAACTCGAGGGTCCAACCTCCCCTTCTGACTCTCTTTCGGTCATCCCAATTATCCCAGTCAAGCGTTTGCAGCTGGAAAGATTTCCCTTCGAGTTTACGATGCGCTGCTGTGTCGCTATCACTTGATATGACATTGGATTGTCAATTACCCAATTGAAGATCAACTCGTTCAATCGACGTTTATTGCGAGAATAAAGTTTGCACAACTTTTGTTACTTTACGATTGCGAAATCAAACAAGATTTCTTCGCTTCTGTTTAATCGATAAGTCTCGAATCGATTTATTTGTCTTCCTCGAGAAGTTGCATTGACATGAAGACAATTTATTTGCACAACTCGACATATGTTGACTTGGTATCGTCGTCGAAGTGATTGATAATAAACCGGCTGATTAAGGAGAATTGCTTTCGTACTCACTTTCGTCGGCTGTGATTGAAATTGTTGAGTTCTCGTTGAGTTGTGTGTCAATCGGCGAAGTCCATGCGAGAGCAGTGCCCGCGCTGACGGCAGCAAACGACACTGAAAAGAGTAATTGGAGGCATTTTAAAATCATTAAGATGATGCTTAAAAGCAACGAGCAGCGATGCCTCAAACTGTCTATCAGGGGATTAAATTAGCGAGTCATTGAGCGACGAAAGAAAATGCTAACTCGAGATTGTAATCAGAGATTTGGGGAAAGTCTTCAAGGTTAGATCAGTGGGTTAGTTTGAGAAGGGTGGGCATCACTGTCATCTTTAAATCAAGATCAACTTGAACGATCTGAGACTGGTTGGGAATCATTGCAGTGCATAATTGACAAGCGTCTCTAGGTCGATAAACTTCTTCCCTCTACTGCCAAAACAGAATCTCTAGATTTTACGACTTAAGTAACCTTGAAGTCGGTGAAAATCGCGCAGCGTAAAACAATTTGTGTTTCATTCATGAGGAAATTTACGAGCGTCGTCCTCTTCTTACCTGCAGTTGCCGCGACGAATTGCATCATCTTCGTGGTCTGCACGGATCCCTCCGGGATGGGATCGTACAGCATCGGGTTTGTTGGCCCGGGTCCTCCGTCTTTATTCATTTTGATATTCTGGTAAAGAGAAAAGCACAGATTTAGCTTCGGATGACGCAGGCAGATGTCTGATGAAATTTTCGTCTGTTATCGCGGCTGAGATCGAATAGAAAATCAACACCACACACACGTGCTGCATCGTAACGCCAACTCACGTTCAGACCCAGTTTCAAGCGACATTTTCGGCGATCTAAAAATAATTTTTTTGCTCGACATAGAACTTGCGGCTTTCTCGCCGTTATCAGAGCGACGAGCGTGGTGTGCGAGTCTTCCGACGCCAAGATTTTTTATAAAGAAAAAACGTTGTTTTCAAAGTAAACAAAATTCTCGTAAAAGTTAATGGAGGCTCGAGCCGGTAGCCGTTTACAATTCACAAACTAAACATATTGCAGAATGAACTTTGAGCTTTTAGTCTTGGCAACTTTCGGAAAATTCCCAGCAAGAGCTGCAGCGAGGAGCTTTTCTAAATCTCCTCCCATCTAAATCAGAAACTGCGACTCAAAGGGAAGCGACGAGACGGCTGAGAATTTGGCAGAATTCTTCTCCGCGACTATTTTTATTTCTAGAACACGCGATCGTCTGTCATTCAATTTCTATTTATCGATCTGTTGCACGCCCACAAAGACGTCACTGCTCAATGTGCATCGTCTGATCACGCAAATTCATTAAGGCTACTAGACTAGAGGCTGACCATGTTGGAACTTGAAGCATATCAATGCTACATAAATTCTCTCACAATCCTTTTAAAAGATTTATTATAATCTCTAGCTGATCTTCGCCACGCCCTGGACAGCCTAACCAACATTTGGCTGATGATAAACCCTTCGGAATGCACAAACTGTCTGATAATTGAGATTTTCATGCACCATCGAGCTTTGTTGGAAGTTTGTCAATTGCAAAGAGTCGTCAGAGACAAGCATTCGAATTAATTTATTCGATTGCGCAACAGCTTTGCGACTCGATGCATTTTGATAATTCCTTATTCGCCGGTGTTGCGAAGCGGGTTGTCGTATGTTGCCGTTATTGCAGACAACGGAATGTTGTGTGGAGCGTTTAAAGGCGAAGATTAAGAACCGTCTGGCTTTCGAAAATGTCATGCAATGCTCGATGAACCGGTTGTTAGCCGACACCAGAGCGTGGAGATCTCGCAAAAATTGCCAATCGTCTTATCACTTCAATGACAAGTCGAAATGAACCTTTCGACGTGTCAATAATCAAAATTCTCTGTCGAGTGAAAAACTTATCAGCCTTCGACGAAAATTCTCAGTTTCGAGATTACGCAAAAAGTCGATTTTTTCTCGCTGTCGAGTTTTGTTTCTCTTATCACATACTCGAAGCACGCTGGGCCGACCTTGAGCGGAGCTTTGATATTTATTTTCCATTTCTTAATTGACACTAAATTACAACTCGAAGTGTCGATTAGCCAACATCGAAGTGGACTTGACACCAAACCTGATTAAAACTGGAAGAGCCAACGCGAACGAGTTAAACAAATAAAGGAAAACAATTGCGGAAATTTACATTTTTATTGCGAGAGTAAATATTTGCATGGAATTTTTCCACCGCAAACGGAAAACCTTTCAATTCTAATTGCATCGATTGATTGCTGATGAATCATTCATCATGCCAGTTGATTGGAAACAGTGAGAAAGTTGAAGGAAGCGAGGAAAGTTGTTTCACAACAACATAAAAATTTATAATTTTTCGAGTTCGTTTTTCCAAGTTTTCCGAGTTTCCATGGACAAGATGTAATAAATTTTTCACGCCAATGAACTTTGAATCTTTCGTTTCTCAACTAATTCCAATGAAAGTTTTCTAAGATATAAGAAAGCTCTCTTAAGTTTGTCTCAAATCAATGCTAGCTTAACTGTTTTAGCAGATAAACTTGAACTTCTGAGACAGTTCAGCCGTGCATCTTGTGAAAGAACGAGCCCACATTTTTGTCGTGCCAGCAAACATTCCAATCGCCAAGCAGAAAATGTTAAATGTCAGCACACTAACAATAAATTTCCCTTAAATGTTTTTTCATCGCCCAATCAAAAATAATTTTCTTTTTATGATAATTTCTACTCAATGACGTTCTCTGACGAACTCTAGCACGGCAGAGTTTCCAAACGTGACCAGAACACTTTCGTCATCGCATCAACCACTTGTTGCGCTCCTAGTTCTGAACGCATGTCGATTTTCCTGAAGGACGAACTGAGGTGAAATGCAAAACATTTTCCTTTGTCATTGAGGAAAACTCGTGGGAGGAAAAACGAAACGAAGGAAAGGGGCTCGTCGCAATCGCCGAGGAGATTCGCGAAATTTACTTTAAAATTCTGCGGAGAAATCTCTTGAGTCGATTCTTAGTCCAGAGACGCAATTAAGTGTCTCAAGCAGTCGAAGCCCATGGCGAATGGATTTCATTCAAAACAAAATGCGATGGATTTTTCCAACGTTTTTAAACAAATTCTTAGTGTAAACACTTGAGCAATTAGCTTCAACTTAATCCTCACCAATCTTTGCCAAATCTCTTATCAATAACTCAGCAGGAATTAAATGTTTACCGAGCTCCCCCTACCAACGTTCAAAGTTTTTGTCGAACGCAAACATCTCGATAATTCACTTGGGCAAACAAACTCAGACGCTCTACGATGAGCCGGAACAAGTTGCTTCGTATGCCTAATTTATTCCCAAAAACAGTTGGAGGCAGATCCACGTTTATCTTAAGATCACGGATTAAGTGTGGCGCTAACTCTGGGCGGGCTCATTCATTCATAAATTAATTATTTCGATATCTTTGCACTCCTCGAAAGAACCTTCAGTCACTCTCTCATTTCAAACTAATCGAATTTCTTACGCAATCAAACCAGAAATTATTTTGAATTTGACCGAAAAATTCCGTCGCCGCGAAAAGTTTCTTGAACTCTTCCCGCAGGTTTTTCTCGCTGCAAGAATCTTCTTTTCACTTACAGTTTAGCACTTTCACGAGCGTGGGAGGTTTCTTGCTGGGGACACCCTAATCGTTCAAATGTCAATGAACAACTGGCAAGAGCGGCTGGCGAGCAAGTTTTCTTTCTTCTCCTTCCTTCGGATTAACCGAGCAATGCTTGAGATGTATGAGTGAGTGCGACTCAAATGTGTAAGCGATCAAACAGAGCGCGAGACGTTCTTATTTTGATAGTAAGAACGAGCCATGTGCGAGGGGTTCAAGACACGCTCTCTCATCTGGTTCGCGCGTTTATTGGCCGATGCTGCAGCACATTGCCGGTAGTGAACGCAAAATGAGGCGCTAAACAGCCACAAATAAACACTTCACTCTGCACGTCTCGCTTCGACCTTTGTAAATTTCACAGCGGAAGATTCCGAGAGTTTCCCTCGAGTCTGCGCAAAGACCGTCAGCATCGTGCGAGACTAAAATTGCGGCAAAAACTTTTCTCTTCCACTCGAAACTGGAGCTACTCGAATAACTAGCATCTGGACATTAAGTTCGATTGACCAAGCGATGACAGACTTTATCGGCTATCGATTTGCGCCGTGAGGTTTTTGTGTCTTACCTTATTTTTCGACACTTTCGTTACGCAATCACCGAAAATTCTCTCACTCGATTTTCACGACTGGCTAAACGCACATGAAGTCTTATAGCTCCGAATTCATTTTCTTTGCAGCAGTCTCGTTCAAATGTCCACTTGCAGTAACTTGAACAGTTTCACTTTGATACTTTGACACAACGAATATTAAAATTTCTGTCTGGCTTTCAACGCCGTTTACTTCTTGCGGAATCACAAAGCTGAATGAACCGTGAGGGGAAAAGAGCGAGAGCGGCACAAATCGATAGAACAAGCCTCCAATACGTCACGCTGCCGACGTCATCGAGCCGAAGGAGAACGAAAAGTTCGTGCGCCCGACGATAAAATATTTTCGTGTCGTTGGGAGGTGGGGGAAATGCTTGCGGAAGCCGTTAGACATCGTGTCAACATAACTCGAGCCCACTTGCGTTGACATGATGAAATCCGTCACTGATTGACTGCGATCCGATTACTGCTGGAGGCACTTTGTAAGCAGATTCGTTGTTTGTTTAAATTTGTCGGAAAAAAACTCGCACATTTAACAAGTTACACTGCAGTGCACTGGTCAGCAATCAAAGTTTATAGTTTCATTTCTTGTTTGGAAACAACAACCTTCAGTGCGAAACCGAGTATCGAGCAGATGTTATAGCTTAACCGAGCAATTACAGAGAAAAATCCATAAAGTCTTGCACAGTTTGAATTTTATTTTGTATAAATTTTCTTTGAGTTTTAGAGTTTGAGAATATCGACAATTAGAATTTCTTTCTCGTTAATTTAATTCCACGGATGGCTTCGAACAATTTTGAGTGTCGGCTGAACATTATGGAGAGGCTCGCGACGAACGGTAGCTTGGAAGCCGTTGTGATCATCGGCAGTGTAGTCGACTGTTCTCAAAAAGCCATCAGCGTCGTGAAGTTGATAAGATCCTCGAACAACTCCGTTATCAGCGTGCTCGTTTTGTGAGTGGGAGTCTCCAGTCGTTGGGTCGTTGATATTATACTGGAACTGATAGTTAGCTGGTTGCTCAACGGCAATGACTTTCTGAATGATAGTAGCTTCTGGTTGTGCCCATGCTGCTCTTGGCTGAGCCCACTGCGGTTGAGCGACGAAGGCTGCGGGAGCAAGAAGCCCTGCTTGTGTCAAGACGAAGAGACCCAAGAAGAAGACGACGATGCCTGTTCCTTCCATTTTGATTTCGTGCTGCAATGTTACTACGAGATGATGCAATAAGAGACTGATAGTAGAGATTGCTGTTGGTTCTCCTTTTATACAATTGTCGATACAGCGATTTGATTCTCTAGTTCACCTTTGTCGCGAAGCTTCCAATCAATGATCGTTTAATTAACTTCACATTAACTGCATCAACTGAACCAGTTTCCATTCACGAATTGCACATGAACCAACTACGAAATTGGTTACACCTTGAATCCTATTTCAACTAGACCTGGAGTCAATCGACTGAAACTTATGTAACTTATGGGAAGAAATAAACTTTAGTGATTAAAGTGAGAAATGGCTCGGATTATGAACCAAAAACTATAAAAGTAATCCGAGACGACGAAGGAGCGAATAAACAGCACTCTATAAATGTTCGTGGAGACTTTTTGATTGGACTATAACAATTCTATTTTGATGGGTGAATTGCCAGATACATTCAGATCGTGTAGTCGTTGGTATTGAGGAAATAAAACGCAATGTGAACGCTTGCATAGAAATATATTGATTTGTTCTTCTTAATTGTTCGCACCCAAAGTATCATTTGATAAAATCGCGTTTCATCCTCCACCGAATAATTTCACATGTCCGTTATCAAAGTTCACCCTTGAATTACAAGTTTGACTTCATGAACGGTTTCAAGTATTTGTGGAATGATTGGTTGACGTCTTCTTGGTTCAACGGTGACTCTTTGGCTGCGGCCAACAGGCGCTCGTAGACATTGCCATCGGAAGCGCCGAGGGTGGACGACAGAACAGCGTCAGGAATGTCAAATCCATCGACGATGCCAATCGCGTTGTTCTTTAGCCTCTTCAAGGCTCGTTCAAGTTGCTCTTGAAGTCTTTCGATGTCATCGGAGTTGATGGCGACGAACTGTGAAATAACAAATTGATTTTAAAATCCTTAGTACACACCAAAACTTCAGCTCACCTGAAGCAAACTTCCAAGATAACGGTTGGCAAGATCAACCGCAAATAGTTCCAATACATCCTTAAAGACTGCAGCCAATGGTGATGAAGCAGTTTGCATCGCGTTCTCTAGCATCACAATCGCTGACTGCAGGAAGAAGACTTGGCAATGCAACTCTGCAGCTTTAGCAAGTTCAATTCCAGTTTGATTTGTTGCTTCTTCCGGAGAAAAATGTTTCTTCTTCGCTTCCAGTCGGTTGAAGGCCATGGCCACGCTGCCCGCAGCTGCTGACTGTAAAGCGCCCAGGATTCCTCGAGGGGAAGTTTCCCAACGAGCGCGCTGGTTCTTTAAATTAACAAAGCTTCTCAAATAGGCGACAGTCGGTGTCAAGTTCTCCCCTTTCAGTGCTTGCCTCCAAGCTTTGAGCAAGTATCTAGCCGTTTGCAGGAATAAAACAGTGTTTTCTCCTTCATAGGCTTGAGCTGCAGCGGTCGTTCCATAGATGTTATTGAAACCCGAGGAGTTCAAGTATCCGTGGCCTCCACAAGCCAAGCGGAGATTGTGAGCAGCCTGGGTCGACTCGTTGGTCGAAACAGCTTTCAAGCAGCAAGAAATTGCATGGAGCTCAGGCAGTCTATCGAGACTTCCTCGCTCAATCTCATCTGAGACTTCCAAGTGCATTTTCGTCAAGTAATCGGCAGCCAAAGAGAACACAATGGCTTTCGCGATAATTGGGAAGATCTTCATCTGCTGCGTGACGTGCTCAATAATCTTTGGTTCAGGTTGATCGGGTTCAATCGGGCTCTGCCGTCTGACAGTTGCGTAGCGCATGGCAATCGTCACAGCCTTAGACAATGCCAAAGCTTGATCCCTGAGGATCTGGACACGGACAAGAGTCATAATTCCATAAGTCAGAACAGCGCTTTTTGGCTTGATAAACTCTCCGTTCTCTAAGACCTTGGAGTTCTTCATCAGCATGTTCTTCAGAGGAATTCTCACATTGTCGAAGCCGAGGAATCCGTTGTTAGTGCTGTTGAATCCAACCTTGTTGCCAACTTCTCCGATCGTGATTCCCTTCATCGGCTTGTGCGTTTCGAAGTCCCTCAGCTGGACGATGAATGGCTGAACGCCATGACTTTTGCCAAGAGAGTGGAGTTGTGCAAAGACCACAGCGTGGTTGCAGGTGTGAGCAAGACCGCCAGGCCACCACTAGAAATAATATGGAATAAGCTCTGCGAATTTATACACGCGAGGTTTACCTTGTAAGCGTTGATTGATGGAGAATGGATCACAAACTCTTTAGTTTTTGGGTCATAGGTCGCGGTCGTTTCCATTCCTCGGATAAATGTCCCATGCCCAAGCTCAGTTTGAGCGTATGTACCAATGACAACGCAATTCCATGCACGCTCGACCCATTCATCTTGCTGTTCCTTCGTTCCAAGGTTGTACAGCGATGGCAGGAACATCCCGATGTGAGTGACTAAAAAATCAATGTAATCATTCGATCAATTAAGATAAATCATAACTTACCGAAAGGATTCGCTTCCCTCATAACAGCGCCAGCTATGGGTCCGTTCATCACATTGCTGCAATAAAGATTAGCAAGTCAAGTTATCGTTATCAATCAAGAATCGCGTAAGCGCAAAAGGGCAGAGCAGCATCAGGCAATTTAAAGATTATAGAAAGCTCCTCAATATGTTTCTCTACGTTACTAAGTATCTCAGTTCTTTGCTATCCGTCAAATTATCAGCTTGAGTGTCAACACACTTATCTTACTTGTAGAGCTCCGTTCCTCCTCGACCTTCGGACCGCAGCTTTTTGATTTTCTTCATAATGACAACCGACCGCCGCACGGCTTCCTCGATAAATTCGTGGTGATTTTAGATCATCGCTCATTGTAATTTAATGTGACGTACCTTCCTCGTACTTCTCCTTATGGCTCAGATAGCTCATGTCGACATTGTTGGCGAATTCGGGATCGGACAAGATGTAACTCTCTGTAGAAATTTCAGTGACAACGCGATCAGGCGACAAATAAACAAATCTTACCTAGAAATCTTTTCTCTTTCACATTGTCGGCTCCCTTGTAGTACCAATTGGTGAATTCCTCAACATTGAACGACACCTTGTTCCTTTCTTCCTGCAAATCAGGATTTACTTTCGATTGCGTAGTCATTTTGCCACCTGCAATGAACGTTCGCCGGTCGAACACTGAATGAAGAAATTATTCTCAAATAACTTCAAGATTACGGCACTCACACAGTTGAACGATCGTCATTTGTGTGCTGGTGATATTCGTGACTTAAGAAATCGGTATCAGAGCTTAAAGCTCTGGAAAGCTTTGTTATTCTAGACATAAAACTTTTGTATCTAATCATTAATAACTGATAATCAGTCTTCTACTACTAATCTTTCAACTTGATTTCTTTCTTACTCGCAAATTATTTTGAAGAACTCGAGAGAAAATTTTGGGTTTCCTGAATATTTCTCTACCAACCAGATGTGCTTGACAGATGTACTGCAATGACGAACGAACCTTCTCGCTAAATGCGTTTGCAAGCTACGTAAAAGAGGTGAAAAATATGTTTTTCACGGCAGAGAACTCATTCATTCGATCAATGAACTTTGTGGCAAAGTCGTCAGAGAAAGAATTTCCAGAAATTCATCACCAGATGCAACTCAGTGCAGCCTTTAAAATCTTCGGTTTGGTGAATCTTCATCAGTTTGAATTGAGCAGCAGGACAACATGAAGCTATTGATATTATTCGTTATCGTCAGTGCAGTTGGAATTGGTGAGGAAAGTTTAGCTTCTCTATTGAAATTTCGAAAGAACTGAATTTGTTTTAGCTAATGGAGCACCGCACTACAATCGAGGAGGCTGTAAGTTCATTTCATCGACTCTGAACGGCAATTAAAAATCAATTTCTAGACGGCGGTGGAAACTTTGGTGGTTATCCGCGATATGAGAGCAGTGAAAGACGTGGCGGCGACAAAGATTGCAATAAAGGTTTGCAGTGGTTGAAAATATTTCATGCAAACTAACTAAATTTTTTTGCAGATTCGACGACAAGTAAGTGAGGTCATTTTTACTTGATTTTTCTAATTCTTTCTTCTATAAAATAGCAAAAAGTACCACAGCTCCAAGTAAGTTGGACCTACGAAAAATCGTGACAAAACTTCATATTTCTTTCTCGATCAGCAACTACATCATCTTCGACAACAACTACAGCATCATCGATAGCAACGACGCCAACGACAGGTGAGTTGAGATCAAAATGTATGTACATCTGGAATTTCACTGACTCCCTTATTTTGCCGAAACAGCCGCAACGACTCCAGGTGAGTTATAGCCCATTAATCCAGAAAACTTCTTCACTGTGGAACGGCAATTTCAGCGACGACAGTCAGCACTGCAACCGTGAGCACAAGTAAATATCTTCAACATTAGTAGAGGCAACGCAATCTAATCAATTTTTTTGATAGCTATTCCGCCTCAGATCGCCGCTATGATTCAGTGGATGAAGAACCAAGGATATATCCAATGATGAGTTATCTTCACAGAAATAAATAAATTCGATAGCGATGATTTGAGGATCTGTCCAATTATTTCTCGGACCTTTTCCTCTCCATAAACCTTGATTAATTCTGTAGTAGCTTTTGTATGTTGTAGTAAGAGGTCCAGCCGATCCAAGCGAAGTGACATCGATAGATCAGATCTATCTTAAGATGTTACGATTTCCGAGTTCTGTTCCCACAAATTTCAGCAGCAATTTTATTGTAAACTCAACCAATTTACTAACACGAGCTTTAAAGCAACGAGATTTAAAAAGCTTCACGTGGAAGCTCGCGAAGGACTTTCTCCTGCCTAGCTTTGCCGTTTTTCCGATGGAAGATTCGAAACGAACGTAGTCAACGCAAGCGCCCAGTTCTGACGTAGCGTAGAGCTTTTACCGCTGCCTACGTTATCATTTGATGTTTTGGTTTTCGCTTCGTTGTCTATCCGGCGCGAGACAAATATAACGACTTCGTTATCGTAAACTTAATCCAGTCGACACCGAGGTTTCCTTAGAGCATTGTGTTCACGTTTCTCTAGTTCGCTCATTGATATTCAGGTAAATCAAGCTGGAGGCTGAAGTTGTAAATTTACTCTCAAGTTCAAAGTCCAATCGTTTACGTGCAGATTCGCTAAAATGATTCCATCGCAATTTCTGAGATTCGCCAGGAGAGTCAACATCAGCTCAGCGAAATGCGTGGGCGCCACTCTTACAAGGCATCAATCGACGGCAGCCAGCGATTTGGTGCTGGTTGATGTCAACGACAAATCTGGAATCGCCACTGTTACTTTGAACCGTGCACCCGTAAATAGCCTGAATCTTGAACTTCTCTCGGCCATCTCGAAGACTCTGGACGACTTGCAGAACAACAAGTCGCGTGGAATGATCCTTGCGAGTGTAAGACAGAACAGAGGAAGTTTTTACATGTCTAAAGCACCTAATGATTTCTTGTAGTCGTCGCCAACGGTTTTCTCAGCCGGTCTCGATATCATGGAGATGTACAAGCCAGAGGCAACAAGATTGCGCGAATTCTGGACGACCCTTCAAGACGTTTGGTTGAAACTTTACGGTTCTCCTTTCGCCACAGCTGCTGCTATCACTGGCCATGCGCCAGCAGGTAAGAAAAACCTTCAGATCTTCTCCAATCGATGATTAAACTTCAATTCTCTAGGTGGTTGTCTCTTGGCGATGTGCTGCGAGTACCGCGTCATGCTCCCAAAGTTCACGATTGGATTGAACGAAACGCAACTAGGAATTGTCGCCCCCACTTGGTTCATGGCATCGATGAAGAACACAATTTCCTTGCGTGAAGCTGAGAAGGCGTTGACGCTTGGAACTCTTTTCCCAACCGACGAAGCTCTTCGCATTGGATTAGTCGACGAAATCGCTGCTGACAGAGCTGACGCGATCGCGAAATGCGAAGCTTTCCTCGGTAGATTCAAGAAAATCCCGCCAATGGCCCGCGCGTTGACCAAGCAGAACTTCCGCATTAAAGAGATTCAGGAGCTCGAGGACAATCGAGCCAACGACGTCGACATGTTCGCTGCAACCGTAACAAACCCAAAAGTTCAGCAGTCGTTGGAGCTTTACATCCAAGCGCTTAAAGCAAAGAAATAAGTCAGAAAGTTTAATGTTTTTGTGTGACTCGCTTCGAAGGGATTACGACGCTGGATCATTGCACAAAAATAAAGAATTTTATATGAAGTAACAGAGTTTTTGATAACGTCGATGATAGCAACTGATAAAACTTGATCTTCAAAGTCCTTCTTTGCTGACAGCTATCACTGTTCCACCTTATCTTCACTAAAACTTATGCGAGTCTTGTGCAACTAATCCCGTCGCTGTCGGTTACTGATTTCAGTGGTTGTTTGGACGTCCGACGTGTAAGATCTAATCATGTTCCCATCAAACTTTGCACGAGTTGCCCGCCAGATTAACTTCAAAGCAGCGCAATGTGCGACTTCCAGCTTTGTCCGACTCAAGTCGACAGTACCCGCAAAAGATTTGGTCCTGATCGATGTGAACGATAAAACGGGAATTGCAACGTTGACGATGAACAGGTAAACGAGTAAGGAAAGTCGGTTCAAGCTTTGAATCCTGAAACTTTTCTTTAAAGCATGCCGGTAAACAGCTTGAACCTTGAGCTGTTGTCGGCGATTTCCAATTCTTTGGATATTCTCGAGAAGGATAAAGCGAGAGGAATGATCCTGACGAGTGTAAGCAATTCATTATTTAATTGAAAGCTTTTCCTAATCTGTATCTTTCAGGCGTCGAAGACCGTTTTCTCGGCTGGTATCGATATCAACGAAATGTATAAACCCGATCCAAAACGCATGCGCGACTTCTGGCGAAATCTGCAAGACGTTTGGATCAAACTCTACGGCTCCTCATTCCCAACGGCAGCAGCGATCAATGGACATGCTCCAGCTGGTGAGCTTGAAGAAGTTGTCTTTCTGATTCTAGTTTAACAGTCTCCTTTCCTAGGCGGTTGCTTTCTTGCTATCTCTTGCGAGTACCGCGTGATGCTGCCGAAGTACACGATCGGGCTAAATGAGACGCAGCTCGGAATCGTCGCCCCTTGGTGGTTCATGGTCACCATGAGAAATTGCATCTCGTCTCGTGACGCAGAGATGGCTTTGACGCTTGGAACTCTCTTCAAGACTGATCAAGCATTGAAGATGGGAATGGTTGATGAGATTGCCAACGACAAAGCTGAAGCGATTGCCAAATGCGAGAAGTTCTTGTTGCAGTACAAAGATATTTCTCCAGCTGCTCGGACGGCAACGAAGATGGCAATTCGAGGCAAGGACATCCAAAAGCTGAAGGACACACGCGAACCTGACACTGAGCTCTTCGCTTCAGTTATCACTGACAAGAAAATCCAAAAGTCATTAGGATTCTTCGTCATGATCCTTCGCGTTAGAAAAGTTTTCAAGTCTCTCACCAAACCATTCGCGTCGATCGCAAAAATGTTTGGCGGAAAACCGAAAATAAAGAAATCCAAAAAGTATTAGAATGTGTAATAACGAATGATAACGAGGCCGTCAACAAAACAAAGATAATATTTCGACGCAATCCAAGATTACATACGTCGAAATACTTTTACATTTCACGCGCACAGTTTTCATTTCGTGTTCGAGCAAGACGAAAGATGTTTCCAAGAAGTTTAAGACTATCATCGGTGTTTAAACTCGGTGGAGCTTCACGATGGCAATCGACGAGTGTCGAGCCTAGTAAGGATTCAATTCTAGTGGGGATGAACGAGAAGACGGGAATCGCTACGCTGACGATGAATAACAAACCGGTAAACAGCATGACCTTGGGATTCTTCAAAGATTTCTGCGGTAAAATGGATTTACTGGAGAAGGAAAAGATCAAGGGAATGATTCTGACGAGTGTAAGTGCAGGAGCCACGTTTGCAAATATTGATAATCATGAGGTTCACTTGCAGTCTCTGAAGAATGTTTTCTCGTCCGGTCTCGATTTTAGTGAGATCATCAGGCCAAATGAAGCGAACATCAACGCGTTTCTGATGTGGTTTCATGAGGCATGGCTTAAACTCTACGGCTCTTCCTTCGCAACTGCTGCACTTATCAACGGACATGCTCCTGCCGGTGGTTGTGTGTTTGCCTTGTCATGCGAGTATCGCGTTATGTTGCCAAAATTTACGATTGGGCTGAACGAAGCACCAGTTGGTCTTGCTGTCCCCGACTTCGTCATCGCCTGTGCCCGCAATACAATTTCGCCTCGTCAAGCTGAGTTAATGCTGACAACAGGAAAGCTTTTCACAACAGAAGAAGCTTTGGACATCGGGCTGATCGATGAGATGGCCGCAAGCAACGAAGAAGCAGCTGCAAGTTGTGAAAGATTCCTCCTGAAGTTCGCCAAGTTGCCGTCGATGGCTCGCAGTCTCACCAAGCATAATTTCCGCGCCGACACTTTAGCAATACTGAAGAACCCGCAGAGCCGAGCCACAAGCGCTAAAATCTTTATCGATCACATCCTACGTCCATCGACCCAGAAAGATATCGAAGATTATGTCGCGAACCTAAAGAAAAAAAAATAAAACGAAAACGTTTTTCTCTCTCGGAAAATTCAAACTTTTCACTGGAAAGAACTTTCCCATTTTCCAAGGAAAATTCTCGCCGCCGTCGCAGTTTTATTCGATCCACGCTGAAGTCAAACTTCAATTATGGGCAAAAAGAAAGGCCACAAGAAGCCGCAACCGGCACAGCCAAATCCAGTAACGGCCGTCGAGCCAGAAATTCAAACTGTCGTGCAGCCCGAAGAAGCGAAACCCGCAGCGCCTACCGCAGTAAGTTTAAAGAGAAACATGAGTGAACTCGCGAGTGATCTGAATAAATTGGAATTGGGAAAGGATAAGGCATGAATTAAACAGCAATTTGTTGATAAGCATAATGAGATTACTCGCCGTCATTCGAGCGATAAATTGCGATAGAAATTTCCTTGTAAATCGACTGAAAAGTGAAAGACGGACTTTGGCGACTTGGGTTTGTTATTAAGCCGTCAATTAGTTGTTTGTCTCATTAACAACCTTCTCAGTTTGAGTTTCGTTCACTTCCTGAGCTTGTTATCACATTTCCCGCATTTCCACGTTTAGTTTGAGTTTTGAATTCTTGATTTAAAGTTCTGAATTATTGCATCATCGAGAGTTCCCTTAAGCCGATGACTCATCTGTCCGGTTTTCCATTCGCAGGCTGCAAAGATGAAGAAGGAGAAGCAGCAAAAGACCGTCGAGCCAGCGGAAGGCGGTGAAACCAAGAAAGGTTAGATCAGCTTCGATCATTTCCACCGCCAACTCATCAAACTGTTTTCATTGCAGCCGTTGTCAAGGAGCTCTCACCACCGCCAGCTTTCATCGAGGAACGTATCAAGTTGTACGACATTCTTAAGCAGCAATATCTTGAAGACCTCGCAGCCAAGCCGAAGAACAAGATCAGTGTTACCCTGCCTGATGGCAAAGTCGTTGAAGGTTTATCATGGCAGACAACTGCGTTCGATATCGCTCGAGGAATCAGTCAAGGCCTAGCAGACAGCACAGTTGTCGCAAAGGTCAATGACGAGTTATGGGACTTGGATCGTCCTTTGGAAGGTGACTGCTCACTGAAGCTCTTGAAATTCGATGACCCCGAGGCTCAAGCCGTCTTCTGGCATAGCTCAGCTCACATCCTGGGCGAGGCAATGGAACGTTGCTATGGCGGTAAACTCTGCTACGGCCCACCAATCGAATCGGGCTTCTACTACGACATGTATCATGAAGGCGATGGCGTGAGTTACACTTAGACATCAACCAGTTCAACTTATCTTAATTCATTATATTTTAGGTATCGCAAGCTGACTACAAGCCAATGGAAGATATTGTGAAGAAGATTGTGAAAGAGAAGCAGCCGTTTGAACGACTAGAGATGAAGAAAGCTGATCTCCTGAAGATGTTTGAGTACAACGAGTTCAAGCATCGAATTCTGAACGAGAAAGTGACAACAGAAACAACCACAGTCTATCGCTGTGGCCCATTGATTGATTTGTGTCGTGGCCCACACGTTCGAAACACTGGAAAGATCAAGGCTTTGAAGATCACAAAGAACTCTGCAACATACTGGGAAGGCAAAGCTGATGCGGAATCATTGCAGCGAGTTTATGGAATTTCGTTCCCTGACCCGAAGCAACTAAAGGAATGGGAAAGACTTCAAGAAGAGGCAGCGAAGCGAGATCATCGCAAGATTGGTCGTGAACAAGAGCTGTTCTTCTTCCACGAGCTCTCGCCAGGTTCTTGCTTCTTCCAGCCACGAGGAGCTCACATCTACAACACATTGATCAACTTCATCAAGAGCGAATACAGGAAACGAGGCTTCCAAGAAGTAATCTCGCCAAATGTTTACAACGCAAAGCTGTGGCAGACATCTGGTCACTGGCAGCACTACGCAGACAACATGTTTTCATTCGATGTTGAGAAGGAAAAGTTCGCTCTGAAACCGATGAATTGTCCTGGTCATTGTCTGATCTTTGATCACCGCATTCGATCGTGGCGCGAGTTGCCCTTGCGTATGGCAGATTTCGGAGTGTTGCATCGTAACGAACTCTCTGGAGCGTTGACTGGCTTGACTCGCGTTCGAAGGTTCCAACAAGACGACGCCCACATCTTCTGTGCTCCTGACCACATCAAGAGCGAGATCACCGGCTGTCTGAACTTCTTGAATCACGTATACGGCATCTTCGGATTTACCTTCGACCTTGTTCTCTCCACTCGTCCCGAGAAGTTCCTCGGAGAAATCGAAGTTTGGGATGAAGCAGAAAAGGCGCTGTCAGAATCGCTCAATGAATTCGGCGCGAAGTGGAGTTTGAATCCAGGCGATGGAGCTTTCTACGGACCGAAGATCGACATCACCATCAAAGACGCTCTGAAGCGGGCTCATCAGTGTGGAACAATTCAGCTCGACTTCCAGCTGCCAATCCGATTCAACTTGAATTTCATCGCAGAGTCTGGCGAGAAGAAACGACCAGTAATGATCCACAGAGCCATCTTGGGATCCGTCGAGCGAATGATTGCCATCTTGACTGAGAATTGCGCTGGAAAGTGGCCGTTCTGGTTGTCACCACGCCAAATTATGGTCGTGCCTGTCGGGCCGCCATTCGACGACTACGCCAACGACGTCCGTACACGCTTGCACAACGCTGGCTTCATGTCGGAGTCTGACACCGATCCAGGCGACACAATGAACAAGAAGATTCGCAACGCTCAACTGGCGCAGTTTAACTACATCTTAGTGGTAGGCGAGAAGGAGAAGCAGGCTGGAACCGTCAACGTTCGTACTCGCGACAACAAAGTGCATGGAGAGATTTCGGTCGCCGATTTACTCGTGAAGTTGGAGAAGATTCGATCAGAATTCATCAACGACGAAGAAACCTTCTAAGCAAATTTATAGCAAACCAACCCGAAAGCATTTCCTTGATTAGTGAACTCAATAATTTATCATATCGCCAGGAAGCTTCTTCACTATTTCAATAATCTCTGCTTCAGAAGCTTAACTTGAGATGAAAACCGGCGCTTGAAATAAAATTTTACGATCGCAGAAATCATTTTCGTTGTTGAAACTTTTCGATCAGTGCAGCAAAACAATTTCAGTGGAGCAGGAAATGTCGATTACTTCTGTAAGAAAGTCCAGTCGTGAGGAGAAGAAGTCGATTGTCGAGAAGAATATAGTTTCGATCTCAATTGAGCTCTTTGGCTTTGAGAATGTAAAATACTTGCGAGACATTACTGAATATCTTCAGATTGAGGCGAAGTTCATGGGCGTTACAATCGATTGCAAGAAAAGCAGCGAAGACGACGAAGCTCTAGGTTCCTTTACGAGCATCGACAGAGACATTAACTTGGATTTTGTGCTATCAGCCAACATCGACGACGAGGAGGAAGTTTTCAATCTCTTTGCTAACCCGATCCAATGTGAGTTTGCTCAGTCCACAAAACTTCTTGTCAACATTTGCATTCACAGTGACGTTGACGGATGCTGGAAGCTCTGCCATTCTTGGGATCGCTAACATCGACTTGTATCCGCTCTGCAGCGATCAAATCGTACGTCAGGTCCAACGATTGAAGTTTCAACGCGAGCCTGTCCCTGGGCAGAGCTTTCCTATGTTCCGTGCGATATCATTTACAGTCGAAACGACCAGCGACCGTGCGATTCTTAAAAGCTCAATCTATAACACGCTCCACATTAGTTTTGATTCGATCTATAATTTGGATATAAAAGCAGATGAAGAATCGCACATTACAGTTGGATTCAAGGTACCGTTGAACTCTCAGGTACTTCAAAATTTACTTTGCAAAGTGAATGCTAGTCATTCAATGATTTAATTAAAATAATTAACAGTTCACCAAAAGCTTAGTCTTCTCACATCCCTGCAATCCATGCCGAACACCTGCCAACACCCACGAAAAGCTTAAAGCCAAGCGATGGCTAACTTTATCCCACGTCGTTGGTAAAAGTGCTGAATCCGTTTACGATGATAAGCCTTGTAACATTGAAATGACAAAATTTGAAGAGAACTTGTTGAGTCAAATAAGAAACCAAACGATCTTGCAATCGATCGGGAGGATAATTTTGTCGACAAAGAGTAGCGAATTTCTTAAAAGTCACATCGAGGCCTCGTTGAAGATTGCAGTTGAAGTCTTGAGCGGTAAAGATCATTTCATTGGGTTCATCGATCTCAAGAGTTTTCTGCATGCCAAACGCGTTCGTGCACTCGTTCCACTGAGAAAGTTTAGCAACTCGGAATTGAATCAGCAGTGCAACTATGAAAGCGTTTTCTTTAAGCCTCGCAAAAGTTCTAAGAAGGAAGGCAGAAAAAGTTCAAGATCGGCCACTGCAATTCATTCCATACCCGAAGACCAGCGAAGCGAGGTGTCGTTTCTCAACGAGGATTGCTTAGAGGTTTTCATGGTCGTCGAACTTGAGCTTGAAAAAGCTTTTACAGAAGAAAAGGTCGAAGACTTTCAAGATGATTTACCTGAAGATCCGCCGACGGACACGTGTCATGTTCCAGCTTTAATTACTGAAAAGAAAGCGAAAAGCTTTTTGGATAAACTGCAATTGACTATTCAGAACATCTTCAAGGCTTACGGCCGAGAGCTTAGCGTGAGCGAGATAGTTCTGAAAATGCAAAACGATGGTTCTTTCGATGCTTTGGAAGACAAACTGCTTCCTGCTCTCTGCGATATAGAGCAATACAAAACGTCGCAGCACTTCCAGGAATTCAAAACTAATGTTTTGTGTCAATTGACTTCAATCGCCCTCAACAAAGAAATTTCTATGAAAAGCTCAAACGAAATCATCGAAGCTCAATTGTATGATTTCCTAGAAATGAATCCTAAAGCTGATGAACTTTTCCTCCGTCGAATCTACGAGAACAAAACAGAGAAAAGTTGGATCGAATACGCAATTCATCAGCTGCGAAAAGGAAACTACAACAAATCTTTGACATGTTTGGACGAAGCGATGATCTGCAATCGTAATTCGCTGTTAGGCCATTTGCTGAAATCTTACATCTTGTTTAAGCTCCAGAAACATTCAGAGTGTGAACGGATCATTCGGTTGATTGAAATGGAACATGAAAGCTTTGCTGAGCTTTCTATGATATGGCGGCTCGTCAGGAAACCCCAAACTTTCGAGACGGTTCCGCATCCGAACGAGATCAAGGATCATCCAGATCTCAAACAAGTTTACGAGTCACATGAGCTTTTGTGGTTTGCAGTGCCTGACGATGGAAAATTCCTTGACTGGACAGATGCAGTCGTCAAGACGGCTGTTCTGTTCATCAAGCTCGGTTGCTTCGATTTTGCTGAGCTTGCATTGAACAAATATTACGCAATGCATGGCGAAAGCCACAGCTATTCATACCTTCTCGCTGTCATTGATGCGATCAGAGGAGATTACAACGATGCTTTGATCCATCTAAACAAAATTTCTGAGCCAAAGGTTGGCGATAATTACGAGAAAGTTAAAGTTCTGAAATTGTTAATGTTGATGAAGCTGGGCAAGCAAGAAATTGCTGTTGAACGTTATACCGTTCCATTTACAAACGAGATCAAGTTTGAGGAATTTCTAATTTGCTTCATCACCGGAATTCATCTAAGAGAGACTGAGCGCTTTCCCGAAGCCATTAAGCTTTTGAAGCTCGCCAAACAAGCTTTTCCTTGCCAGTTAGTCTTTACTGAACTTGGAAAATGTCATTTGACTCTGAACGAACCGACACAAGCTGAAAAGTGCTTCCAACAAGCGATAACAATTGACCCCTCATCATTTGAATCGTGGCAGCAGCTAATCAACATTTACACCAAGCAGAATCGCATCGATCTCGTTAGTTTGTGCATGAAAAATTGTAATTGCCTTTAATTTATTTGCTAAAAATTGCTGTTAAACGCAACAGAACGTTTGAGTTAGTTTGGAGCCACAGACAATCTTCAGTGGAAGATATTTCGACATCAAATGATCTAAAAATTTCTACACCAAGCACCGTTGAATAAATAAATAGAGTCGATAGGTAAAATTGCTGTTGAATAAATAGGGCGACGAAATTCGATTAGTTGCCATCATCAGCGACCGCTGCCGGCTGCACGTCTGGCTGCTCCACCTTGTCTAGCGCAATCTTCGCTAAGCGATGTTGAACGCTCGTTTTCGTAATGACAATGTTCTCCAACGTCGGGTGTTGGAATTCTTTTGGCTTCTGGTTCCTCCTGTTCCTTGGGGCTCGATTGCGTGACTCCTGCGGCGATCGATCCTTCTGTTGAGTAATCTCTTCGTTGTTCGGATCGAATGTATCGACCGCAAACCTTTGAGGGTTGTCAGGGCGAATGTGGCCAACGCGGCCAGTCCCATAAGATTTCTCTGTGGATTTCACTGCAAATATTGAAATAGAATCGTTACGCAATCAACACGTATTGACTCGCTAAAGCTTTTCTTACATTTGACGCTTCGCACCTCGCCGTCAGTGACTTCAACCGTTATGTTGTCTCGTTCTACGCCTTCCTTATTCGGCTGTCGATTATTAGGGCGACGTTGACGATTTGGATTCTGAGGCGACTGCCCAGATTGCTGGCGTGGCTGCCCGTTGTCGCTTTGAGCTGGCGCAGTTCTTCTTTCGCTCCTTAACTGCTGTGGGTGAGTCGGACGCCTTGGAGCGTTTCCGTCTTGCGGCGAGCGTTGTTGCTGAGTTTGTTGTGGACGAGGACGTTGGTTCTGACTTCTCGCATTGGGAGAGCTATCGCCAGTGTTGTTGTCAGCCTCATTCCGAGTTCTCTCAGGCCTTGGCCGATCCTGGCGGTTCCTATTGTTGTTGTTCCGATTTCTATTGCTTGGCGGTCTCGTGTTAGAGTTTGCTTCTGGCTTAACTTTATCCTCACTGTCTTCCCTCAAGAAGTTGACAGGATCGGGGGGAATTTCATTGAGAAGATCATTCCGTGGCAATGGGCGCCGATCTATTGTGCAAGAAGAAAACATGAGAAAAAGTTTTTTGCAGCTGCAAAGTACACGAAGCCATGACTCACTCTTGGGCTTATAGTCCGCATTCACTGACAATTCTCTGTCCTTCACGTCGAAGTCCAAATCGACGTTGTCGTAAGGATGTTTTGGAATCTCTGTCGGCCGGCTTTTCACAATCACTGCATTCTCTCGTTTTGCTGATAACTCGTCCTCAAGGATCTCCTGGTGCTTCCTTTCCAGCTCCGCGTTCTTCAGTCGGATCTCCTCCATCCGAGCGTCGAGATTGTCTGCCTCGGTCGCCATCGGAAAGACTATTAAATGAAATATAAGGAACAACTATTCTCGGTCTTGCGAGGGACTGGCAACGAACTTGCTCAAATATTTCGCCAACCCCTCGGGTTCAAAACAATTCTGTTTTCAAATAAGTCGTCACACAATGAGTGATATATCTTCAGACGAAGGTGCAATCTCAGTTCTACCCGAAGACATCTCGATGGCCAAGCCAGGAATGTTTGTCTCCGGATGGTGAGCCGGCATTGCTTAATTTTGTTTGCGGTGTTTGAATTTCTTTGTTGCCAGGGACGATCCAGACAACGACATTGGAATAGAAGAAGATAAGAACCCTCACGGTAAGATGTCTCATCACTACCTCAATCTAAGTTGCTAAGTTACCTTCCTTTTCAGCAACACTCGAGCGAGAAATTCTATGGGCGGCGACTGAGAACATTGACGAGCTGGTCGAATCAATTTTAGATAGAGAGCCAAGCCTGGTTCACGCTAGCGATAGAGATGGCTACACCCCGCTACATAAAGCTTGCTACAACAACAATTATGAGATGGCTCAATTACTGTTGAAGTACAAAGCAGATCCTAATAGGAAGACAGAGTTCCAATGGACTCCGCTACACTCAGCGTGCAAGTGGAACAACTCGAAACTAGCAGCTCTCGTTCTTCAACACGGTGCAGATATCAACGCCACGTCTGAAGGCGATCAAACGCCTCTTCACGTCACAACATCAGTTTCAGCATGTCGCGATACTCTCGTCACGCTTTTCATGAACCCAAAGCTCCAGCCCGATCTCAAGAACAACTCAGACGAGACTGCGGTGCAAATTGCCAAACGCACAGGACTCACACTTCCTCTCTTCGACATGGTTCATCCGGCTCTTTCAGTTGAGACGGGCTTGATCGACTAGATTTGCTTCTGACGATTGCTGTTAATTTATGTACGCTTAATAAACTAAGTTAGAACTACAAATCGACTTGCCTGATTTGCATAATTATTCGTTGTCAGCCTTCCAGATATTAAGACAGTGCGAGTTTCATAGATGCGTTAGAACTTTTTTCGAAAGCTTGTTTATGAACCTCGAGCAATTGGACTAGCAAGATCCGAATAAATTGGAAACTCAGTTTGGGTTACTGACACTGTGATCGCTCCACTGACATTCAAAAGACTTCTCGCTTCAACTTTCAACTGATTTGCGTAAGTATGTAAATCAAAGTTATTTTTCTTACATCGCTCTCGCTTGTCCATTGCAATCTGTTATGAAATAAAAATAAGCCATCAATCAAACGACAATTAGATGATTCTAAGATATTTCTTCTTCAACAACCTTCGCAACAATGAGAATGGTAATAAAGCTTAAAGCAGGGCCTTGACACAGTGTCACAGTCAGGCATTTGCTGCGACATCATTGGTAGGGTGTTCGATGCATTTACCTACTCAGGATACAGCTGTCAATAAAATCATTGGGATCGTTTCCGTCAGATGCTTTCGGCATTCAACTTGAGGCCCTGCCTGTGTTGAACAGCAAAACATCACAGAGATCAACTGTGGATGTTCAACGTCAGAACGCCGAGACTAATATCTCCCCTGAACGCTTATTACCTTTTTTCTACACAGTGCTAAAGCTTCATTCGCCTTAATCACCGATCTCGCGAAGGTTTGAGCAACTTGTATAAAAAGGTGAGATTTTTTTCGTGATCCTCCAGACGTTACTTGTGTCTACTCGAGATTGAACGCTAGAACTCACCGAAAATGAAAGTGCTGATTGTCGTGGCGAGCGTGCTGGCTCTTGGAGCTGGAAAGGCGGTCGATCCCAACGTGGAGTTGCGTAAGAATCTCGGTGCAATGTGTGATTACAAAAGACAATCCATCGAGTTACAAAACATGTGCAACCGAAAGTTAAAGCAGCGCGGAGAAAAAGTCAAATACGGCATTTGCTTAAAAGCTTTTCTTTCAACGAGATTTTAGTGGACGATAATAGTTTTTCTGCTCGATTGTGCTCACGGTGGCTTAGCTGGAATCGATTGCGAGACATGACATGTTTAGCGAGTTGAAGTTTGAAATATTGTTGAGACAGATTTTAGTCGGGAAAGCGTGCTTGGAAAAGTTGTGAACGTCAAGTAAACCAGCGAAGCTTCCAAGAATATTGCAAACTCTGTTCGAAGAAGCAGCCATCAATTTGTTTCTCGCTTCCGTATAAACAATCAACATTCAATGAGCGTTTTCAAGTTCAAGGTCGATTCGGCAATGAATAACGAGACTTACGGTAACACAACCAGTTTAGATTTCATTTTCTCTCCATACACAAAGTCCAAGCGCTGCCGTTTTGATTGTCGATATGTTTTTTATCGCAAGGCGTTTGCAACTAAACGCTGTGTAGGAAACTGATCAAGTCAAGTTGTTTGCAAGAAACTCAAATCGACTTGCGAAATCTTCTTCGATTCGAGTCGCTCGTCAGTTTTAAACCACCAAATTGCTAACACACGATCTTCTTTGACTTTGCAGCGTCCTATCTGCACATCTGCAAGGTCAGCGACCCAAAACGCGATGAGTGCATTAAGGAATCGATTCAAACTTTCTTGCCAGCGCTAAGGCAAAAGAGCGGAAGCACAATCGATCTTCCTGCTTTGGATCCTTTCACTTACGACTCGGTGACGTTCAGCTACAAGAACAGCGATCTTCTTAACGGTGTCTTCAATTTGAGAAATGTCAAGACTTACGGGATGAGTCGAGGCAAAGTTCAAAACGTGAAGTCCGATTTCAAAGATGACAGCATGTCTATTCAAGCTGAAGTTTTCTTCCCGAAGCTTTTCGCGACAGGAAACTACAACTCGAACATGACTTTCAACGGCTTCCGAGTGCAATCGAAGGGACAATACAATGTGACACTTAAAGAGACCAAAGCCAAATGGAACATCAGAGGCGAAGTCCAAAATATAAACGGCGAAGGATACATGAAGATCTCCAAGTTCGACATTTTTCCCGAAGCCAAAGACATGAAAATTTCAGTCTCAGGAATTTTCCCCGATGAAAACTTGAGTGAGTTTCCATATGTTTGGCAGGGTAACATATTTCGACGTCTCAATATTTTCAGACAACGTTGCCAATGATTTCTTCAATCAGTATTGGCGAGTTCTCTACAAAGACATGATCAACGAGACGAGAAAGCAATGGGAACCAATTTTCCTCGAAACTCTCAACAAATTCTTCTCACAAGTTCCGTTCCGACGATTGCTCATCAAGTCTTAATATTAAATTTGTTACAATGGTACTGAATAAAGAAAAACTTCTGATCTTGATGGAAGAAATATCGTCACTCAGTTTCTCAATAAAACTTGTTCAATTAGAATTTTTAAACCGATGAAAATCTGTTTTTTGCCTGATGAATATTGGATGGTTGGATGATGATCAATCCGATGGCTTCGATTCTTGAGCAATTTTAAAATAATTGAGGGTTTCTCTAAGTAAAATTTCGTCTATTCATTGATGAAAAGTGTCAGTCTTTCGAAGTGATTCTCCCATGACTAAGGAACTGCTCATGATTACTCACCTGGATTTTCTGATTCTGATAAAAGTTTCAGTCTCGTATAGATTTACATGTTTTTATTTTCTTCCAGTTTCTGAACCCTCCAGTTTTCTTCCTTCATCAGAAATCTTAAAATTGAAGATGAATGCAGAGACTAATAAGGGAAATATGTAACTTCGCTAGACTTGACAGGAATTTTTGTTATGCATTTCGATTTTCATAATTAAATAAACGTGCCAATTTATGCTCTATCTCCAAAGATGAACTTTTGTTAGAACTTTTCGTGAACTTGAAATTTACTGGTTGTTCCAGTTAGCAAAGCACTGAGAGATTAATGTGTCCGAGAGGACTTCAATGTGAACGACAACTAGAAATATGTATCGTAATTTGCTATTTAAATAAACAATAAATAATCTAATTGACAAGCTGATTTGCACTTATGACAGATTATGATAAATTATCTCGTAAATCTTATGAAGACACAGAAACTTTCTAGAGTTTTCTTTTTCGACTCTAAAACTCGTCGTTGCGAACCTGCGATTGCCCTCAACTTTTTGGTTCGTGAAATTTCACAAAGGTTTTTTAATCGACTGCCCCGAGAAAATTCACGCTGACTAGAAGTTTGAAGATGAAACTAAACCCGTTTCGTTGATTCGACTCAGCTCAGCGGCATGCGGTAGTTACGATGAATAATTCGCGATGATAATCAACACCCTTCAATCACTATAAATGTGGAATCGATTCGGCTACTGCATGCATTGAGATTCTAGCACTCGAAGTGATAACAAGGGAAAATGAAAAGTTTTGCTGCAATTTTCTGTTTGATCGCAAGTTTGTTTTCTGTTCACGCAGGTACGAAAGTTCACGTTGCTTTTGTTCTTACTTTAATTTATTGCTTTTTCCAGCTAAAACAACTTGCAAGCTCAGCGACAAGAATGTCAACGAATGCGTGAAAAGCGCAGTCGAACAAAACTTCCGCACGCTACACAACCCCAGCAAGAACAAAGATTTCCCGCTGACCGACCCTTATTTCTTCGACTTCGGACAGCTTGCAGTCAATTTGCCAGTCGCGCAAGGAACCATTTCGTCCAAGAATGTGACGATCAAAGGCGCCCATTCGATGAAGATCGAAGAAGTGGCAGTGAGAAGCGAAGGAACGAAAATGCAAATCAAGACAAAAGTTTCGATGCCAAAACTCGAATCATCTGGCTGGTTCAAAAGCAACTTAACCATTTACAATTCGAAGGGACAATTCAAGCTGCTGAGTGAAGGCATTCAGTCTCAACTGATTCTCGGTGGAACTTTTGATGAGAGCAACAAGAGGTTCGTCGTTAAAAACTTCGATATGATTCCCACAGTCAAAAAAATGAAAATGAATCTCTCAGGCAGCCCCGCTAATGATGAATTGAGTGAGGAATATTACAATGTAATAATAGAGTGAAGTAATATGCAATTTGTTTCTGATAGATAAGTCTATCACCCAGCTCGTGAACGAGACCTGGGATCCAATCTACAAGGACATTATCAAGGAAGCCAAATCAATTTGGCAGCCGCTCGGCGTTGAAATTATGAACGAGCTGTTTGGACTTATCGAGTTCACTCGTTAAGGTTTGCATCAGCAAGGCGACAACTTGAGCCTAATCTGCGAATGAGACCGGCAGGAAAAACGTAGGCAAAAAACATCGAAAGTCAATTAAGAATTTGAAACTTATATTTTATACTCATCAAATTACCTTTCGACTTTAATTTTGGAAATAAATTGAAAGAGGTTTGAGATAACAAATCTGTAGACAAGTTCTAAATGGTGCTCGAAAATTTTTGACTGACAAATTCATACTTATCATGCTTCAATAGTCTTCACTTTGCCTTGAAACATAGTCGTAAAATTGAAGGAAAAACCGCATCGAAATATAGACGTCAAACCCTCAGAGCCCCTGGCTTAATTAATCCCTTCAGATCAATGACTGTTGAACGAAATATTCCTGCAAACAAGCATAAGGAGAGGAGAGAAATTTCGGTTCAATTGTAACGAGACAGGCCAAACACAAATGAAATCAATCAGAAAGGTTTATGCAAATTAGGACTCAAGCTCTTGACGCTGATCGCGGTAATTCCCAGTTCTCTCGTCTCGTTTCCCCTTAACACGATAGCTCCTTAAAGTCTTTAGTTCGTTTTCCAATTGAGCGGCAGCAGAACCAGAAGAAGTTTCATCGTTCCAGCGGCGACGACCAAAAGAAAGAATGGAATAAGTTCTCACTGCCGAGGTGGGGATGGCACTCGCGCTATATAAAGAGGCGACTGGATGGCTCAGTTTCTGCAGTTTTATTACGGAATATCGATCGGTAAAAACGTGTGCGCGGAAGTTCTGAAGGATTAGTGAAGAAAATGAGAGCTTTGGAGACTTCTGTGCTCTTTCTGGTGATCGTACTGATCAACCACTCCAGTGGATTTGAACGAGTGACCGACGATGCTGTGATTGTTGAAGGTTTGACGGTTTTTAATCCGGCTTATCAAGTATCGTTATTGCGCTTTGAGTAAACAAATTAATCACCGTCCGAGTATTTCCGCAAGTGTTGCTGTGTTGAATGACAGAAGGCGCAAAAGAAAGCGCGAAATGTCTGCGCCTCCGAGAGAACTTGAAGAATTCTTACGCTACATGTTGTGGTTTGATTCGCAATTGAAATTCAGAATCGAGTAAACAGCGCGAGCTAATTAAGTCAGCAAGCGATTCAAAACGCGTTCGTGTAATATTTAATTGAAGACTTTAATTTCGGCGCTGTTGACTAAGCGACGAATCCTTAACGAGCTGCGAGTTTTCTTGTGAAATGACTTTTAAGCAATGGAAATTTTTCGGGAGTTTCCCGTTCGACTCGTGGATAGTTCTTAGAACCTGTGGCTACAAAGTCGTCCGAGTGCAACGGCCTCTGCTCTACATCGCGAACGAGACGAGCTGGTGTTGAGCAACTTCGGCTCAATCGTCACATGAATCAACATTTTAGTATGGCGTGAAGGCGATCCGTTTATGTTAATGTTGTGGCGCGCTCTGCATGACAAAATTATTCTAGCTGAACGTTGAAGTAGAGTGCTTAGCTTATCGCGTGACCTTGAAAGAGTTCCTGGCTCGTGCTCGAATTAAGATGACTCGGACGATTGGTAATGGAAGTCCTTGGTATTAAAGCAAAGTTATCGAAAGCTGAAGCCTCGAGCGCCCCCACAACTCGCCTCTGATGCATCAAGAAGACTTTTGCAGCTTATCGGAAGCTTGATATACATAGGTTTACGCTTGCGTAAAATCTCGACAGCTTTCCGAGCATCGCGTTCTTGTTTATCTTGTTGACTGCTTGCACGCCTTTTCGAATCGTGCGCGGAAATGTGGGCGTCTCAGGTGTCGCAATAAACTTCTTTGCTCGCTCTCTTGTTCAATTATTCATCGGCAGAACACGATGCGAAGAGAAAACTCGGCGAGAATGAAACTGAATGTTTGAAACAGGTCGCAAGACCATCGATCGATGAGTGAGTGGCGAGCCCATAAAGAAGCTCGTAAAGGAAAAGAAAAAGGCTTAAAGACCGCAATTTGCCGTTGTTTACATGCATGACAAAACGGCAATCGCGAGTCTCTTAATTGGGTTTTTATTGGTCACTTATGTGTCGAGATAATGATGCGGCTCAAGTCGCTTATTAAGCAGAACGCTTCGCAGTGAGCTTCTGATGCAACGGCAGTAAAGAAATGAAATCGAATTGCGATAGAAGTCGATTTAATTGATTGTTGAATCCAATGCGAGCAATGCGAGTATTTCTTCTTCGCCGCTCCACGACAATGTTGAGCTGTCAATTAGCAGTCGTTAAGCCGATCAGGAATTGCTCAGAATTCTTTCCTTTTTCAGCGTCAAACATCACCGACGATAGAATCGGTTCTAGACAGCAAAGACATTTGGTTTACGGCGTACCTGCGATCGCTCGATGGGCTGGAGGTGAAGGTTACGCTTGTATCACATCGAGGGGAATTCTGGGATCATGTCAAGCAATAAGGACCTGCTACCCGTTTTTCAAGGGACCGAATCCAATGTTTAGATATCCCGTGTTGCCTGCTTGGGATTCTTGGGTGTTAGGCAATCAAGACACATGCTCATATTACGCTAGCGACGGCAGAGAAGCTCAGGGAGTTTGCTGCACCAATCCCGTCAACCCGACTGCTCCACCTGCTGATGAACATAATAAAATCGACACTCCGGCAATCACAAATATCCAAAGCTTCGGACAGTGGCCACCTCCGATCCCAACTCACCCTCCAGACCACACAGCAGCGACTCATCCCCCTTCGCTCTTTGGCATTCGACCAGAAACAACTCAAAGGCCAACGATCACAACAACGACACGTCGAACAACTTGGGCGACGAGACCGCCGGTTTTTGCTGTGCCACCTCAAACTACGACAAAGCGACCTTCTTTCATTACCACGACAGAACCTGCGATCAACAATGATGTGTCTTTTGATGCGAGTTGCGGTGCAAAGAACGGATTTCAGGTTGGGGCTTCGAATTTATCTACAAATCTATTAAATACGTATGAGTTTATTGCAGGATCAAGAACGCATAGTCGGAGGTCAGAACGCCGATCCAAATGAGTGGCCATGGGTAAGCGTGCAATAGAATACGAGCGAGAAAATTCGAAGAGCTTCTTTCGTTCTCAGGCAGCGGTTATGTTCAATGGCGGCCGCCAGTTCTGCGGTGGAAGTTTGATCGACGACATTCACGTAACTCGATCATTTGTCAACTGAAAGAAATTTCAATAACTTTTCATTTTCATTAGATTCTTTCTGCTGCCCACTGTGTTGCACAGTAAGCAAAGATTAAACTTGACTTAAGCTGACAGATTCGCTCATTCAATAACTCTCCATTAGCATGAGTTCTTTCGATGTCGCCCGACTTACAGTTCGATTGGGCGAGCACAACATTAGAGTCAACACTGAAGTTAAGCACGTCGAAAGAAAAGTCAAAAGGGTCGTTCGTCACCGCGGCTTCGATTCCCGGACACTTTACAACGACATCGCGATCCTGACGCTCGACCAAAAAGTTCCATTCTCAAAAGCCATCAAACCAGTTTGCTTGCCATCGCCAACCGCGAGGCAATTCAACGGATTAACTGGAACGGTCGTCGGATGGGGAAGCTTAAGAGAGAATGGTCCGCAACCATCAGTGCTTCAAGAAGTCACGCTACCGATTTGGACGAATGGAGAATGCAAACAGAAGTACGGACCAGCGGGTGAGAAATCTGAGGTTTGCAGCATTTCGTGGGTAATGTTTAATCAAGAAACTCATTGCAGCTCCTGGTGGAATCATTGAATCAATGATCTGCGCTGGACAAGCTGCAAAGGATTCATGCTCAGGTAAAAAAACGTTGAAAACTTCCGGAAGCTCTTTTCCAGAGCTTTTGTATTGGAAATCTTTTTAAGAAGATTATTAATAAAACTTTCTGCTCTTGTCGCAGGTGATTCCGGAGGTAAACATCAGAGCTGTTATAGACTCGAACTTCATAATTTACTGAGTGTCTTTAACAGGTCCGTTGGTCATAAATGAAGGTCGATGGACGCAGGTGGGAATTGTCTCGTGGGGAATCGGATGCGGTAAAGGTCAGTATCCTGGAGTTTACACTCGAGTGACTTCATTCCTGCCCTGGATTACGAAAAATACGAAGGAAGGCTGAGCGACGTCGTTCCTTAGCTTTGTGATTGAGAAACTCCGACGTGCGAAACTTATTCGTTCGAGGAGCTTAATTTACGATAGTGAAAACAGCGCAATAAAAATGCCACGAGTGAATTAAAAAAATCTACATCGTATCAATTAATTGAATCATAATTGGTCAGCAAGGTCGTTGGCTAGCTCGAAGGAATTTGGTTAATCCAACTGTCGCAGCTTTCCGCATGATTTGCAAATCTCCGCACATAGTCATGAAGTTTTAATAACGTTATTAAATTACAAATCTCTCGAGTGCAATTGCATTATTTGTCCGCACATGTTTGGCGCGAGCCGACGAGAGAAATAATAAAATAAACTGCAGCAGCATTCAATGTGCAGCGTGATGCAAGTCGCTCGCTTTTCGGGTAGTAGGAGAAAGGAGAATTGGAGCGAAATAGTTTTTCGCTTTGCGGCGAAGAAACCGATGCAGCGCCGGTATAAAAGCGATCGTTCTCGGCTCAGTCTGCATCAGTTTGAAGCTCAATCTCAGCAGGAAAAGACAGAAAAGCTCAGAGACATGTTTAAAGTAAGAGGTCGGTTTGGATTTAGCGACGGATGATCACACGATATCGTTTCAGTTTTTCGCTTTATACGCGTTGATTGCTGTAGCCTCGGCTCACTACGTTCCGACGGGCTATCACTTCGTAGCATTGCATCCAGTCAAGCAGGAGCAGAAGGCAGAAACATGGACAGAGAAACCGAAGAACGATTGGGACAACAAGCAGTGGAACCACTGGGATGAAAAATCATGGGAACCAAAAGCCGAATGGGATCACAGATCGTGGGAGCCAAAAGCTGAATCATGGGAGAAGAAGGAACACGAGACACCAAAGAACTATGACTTCAAGTACGAGGTTCACGATGAGAAAACCGGCGACATCAAACGTCAATCAGAAACTTCGTCAAACGGCGTTGTTAAAGGACAATATTCATTGATTGACGCTGACGGTTTCAGACGCATTGTCGAGTACACTGCTGACGATCACCACGGATTCCAAGCTACAGTCAAACGCGAGCCGACTCACTACAAAGTCCCACAGCCAGAGAAGAAAGCAGAAGAACCCAAACACGTTCACTGGTGGTGAGCACTCGCTCAAGTCTTCGCACACGCTTCAGGTCTTTGTAAATAGGAAAATATAATGTTCTCATCCCAGCCTTAGTCTTAAGCTTTGATGCCATCAAAATAAAGTCGATCACGATTTAGAAAATCAAAATTCTGGTTTGGAATGTTCAATGCGAGTCACAAGTCATTAAAACTAATTGTAAAGATCACAGGAGATTCTGGTAAGCAAATTGGCATGTGGTGAACTTTGTTAGGCTTTACTGCAGCTGCATTCAAAGGATTTCGAGTCGATCATCTCCATGTCGTCAGCGACTTCGATCGGGCTGATAATTTTCTCCGAAAAGTTCTGTTGGATGAAGAGACTTGTTAGCTTGATGCTCACCAGAAAAGTAGCAAACTCACCTTCAGCAAAAGGAGATAGTAACAGAAAATGTTGGCTGGCATGAGATTCTCCCGAGCAAACCTTCTAGCGTTCTTCATGATCCTCTGAGCTTCTTGGTCGTTTGCCTTCAGCCACTGAACCTTCTCGGACAAGTCCAACTTCGGATCTCGATGGAATGGAACGTAATGCTGGAACGGTCGCAGCTCGTTGTAGTAATGCTCGTAATATGGCGAATCTTGCTTGAGAACGACTGAGTTGCCGGCGAGCAGATAACCCAATCGATAGGCCGCCACCGTTCCGTCCACGTTGATCTGATACTTGAACTCGAAGAAATCGTTGAAGGGAATGTGACTGACTTTGGGTCCATACTTCGCAATCTCGTCAGTGAAGAAAAAGAAATTGGTGATCGACGTGTTAAACAGATCAGGGTGAGCTCTTTGAATGTCGATTAGATCGAGACGCTCACGCCTCGAGTCTCTTCCCCTGAAAAATGCTCGTTCCTTCTTCTCTGTCCATTTCCACTGCTCTTTTTGAACTGAAATCATGTCGAGCATGACTCGATGTAGCATATTAAGCGTTGCTTCGGTCAACTCGTAGGTCGGCAGCACGATGTCCATCGATTCCGTTGAGCCGCACCATGAAAATATCGGAACGCTTGAGGCAGACTTCTTCACGACCGGCCAGTCGCCAAGATTGATGAAAAACTCGACGTCAGGCAGCTGCACTTTGTTCACAATCGACGCCAACATTGCGTCCATAAACATCGAGAACCCAACGTATTGTCCATAGCACTTACGAAATATCTGATTGCTCTTCACGACATAGTTGCACAACGATGAACTCCGGAAGTTTTGGAATCGTTGCTTGATTTGGCTCTTGATGATCCTGAAATCGATCGCATCGAATGGAAGTAGATCGTGGTGAATTTGCCGATTGTACATTGGACATTTCATGGTTTCCATGACATGATTCAAGTCTCGTGGACATCTGCAGTGCTCTGGTATAAGTTGTTTGATGCACAACGGCGAGCCACCGATATTTCGACCGTTCAGCTTGATACTCAGCTCGACGTCGTGACATTCCTCAAAGTTCCGCATCCTTAAAATGAAGAGACCATCGCCAGTGTAGATTTTATCGTGAGCAACTCGTTTGCAGTGTTCGCTGATAGTAAACGTCAAAGAATTTTTCTCATCCTCGCTCAGGTCCGTGGAACTAAAACATAGTCAAAGGTTTACAAATGACCATCCACCAACATTCAGTTCTACTCACTTTCTTCCATAAACGTCTACAAGCTGAAGGTAAAAATAGTTCACCGGCAAAAAGCTTTTCTCCACCAACTCAAATCCAATGATTTTGCCATTCTGAACCCAGCAATTGGCCAACGAAACCGTGAAAATGAGCAGCAAACTTATGGCCAGCATAATCACGAGACCAACTGTAGTTGCTTAATATTTACTAGTTCATACTGCGACCGCCACTTTCTAAAACTTGTTGATTTACTCCCACGATCAAAATAAGTGAAACAAAACTAAACAAAGATCAAAATGAATCGAAGATCGAAGGAAACGAACGAGAAGAAGAAAATAATTGAAATATTCGAATTTGCTTTGGGTCAGCGGTTTGAAAAATTCTTAAATCATGGAAATGGAAACTTGAAACTCTTGTTTAACGGTCAATGCATCTGCATTAATTTCCGATATGTCACAATGGAGCTTCGTCTGTCAACGCACCGTTGAGAAGCCGCTAGATTCGATTTTATATTCGAAGCAAACCGTTGAGTTGACATCGTGCTCTGCGAAAATATACTAAAGCATGCAAGCTTGTAAGGCCACGGCAATCTTCAGCGACCGTTATCAAAGTCGGTGAAATAAAGCATTCTACATGCTGCGAATCATTTTAGCGACCTTGAATCTTAGCAAATGTAGTCGCAAGACCTTGGATCTCTAGGTCAATTTTTGTCCTATCTGATTGTAGTAGTCTGCTAATGATTCGTATTCACAGATGACAAACATTCTCAGGCGTCATGCATGAACATCCAAAATAGAAAATCAAAATTCAGTCAGTGAGCGTTAGCGGCCCTACGAAGATCTCGTGAATTCAGCTCGATTTTCCGGAAGAAATTTTCGCAAGTTTTTACCAATGTTTCAAAATTCAGCATACGAACTATTCACTTGAGTGAAATTGAGAATTTTTTCGACCTTGGCTGTTGGCTCATTTAAAATTTTCTGTCTTCCACACAGAAGACGATTACACTTATCGTGAAATCACATTGCACTTATCGCTTGCTCATGCATTTGTTTGACGAACACTTGTACTATCGTGAAATTGAAAAATATTCCTTTACTTCTATTAATTTAGTTTAGACTTCACGAGAAGACCTCGACCAATTTGAAAATGTCAGAGTCACTTAAAACATCAAAGCCTGATTGGCTAGATGACTGCTTGTTGGAAAAAGCTCTTCAAAGCTACAAGAGTGACAGCACCATCAATGTGACGAGTTTTGCGACTAATAGCAACTTCAGCGAGCATTTTGCCAGCGTAATGATCCAATGTAAAATTGAATATTCGTCCAAACGATTCCCGAGCCTGAGGCTATTAGTGTAGTTATAAAGGCAAAGCCCGCTGACGGTTTGAATGAAACAAAAGTACTTGAAACAATGCCTGTTTTCGAAACAGAAATCAGAATGTATAAGGAAGTTCTGCCAGCTATTCAACAGCTTTTTGAACGTTCTGGAATTAAAGTGAATTTTGGTCCAGAATTAATTTATGCGGCAGATAAACCATTCGAAATAATAATTTTGAAAGACATGAGTCCTGACGGATTTGCGGCACTGCGGAATGCAACTGACAATCTTGACGATTTGAGAATCATCATCGATAAACTTGCAAAATTCCACGCCGCAACTTTCTACTTAGCTGAGGCCGTAAGTTGATATTCCAATAGTTAAGAATCTTATGTCAACATTGATTTATTCCCAAGAACGAAATGGACTTAAGCGGCTTCCAAAACTCCATCTTTCGAAATGAAAGTGCCGTGGACGGTTTGTTCGGAGATACTCTGCAGGCATTGAAAGAAATTCTAGAGACCTGGGACGGCTACCAGCAATACATTCCAAGGATTGACAATCTGATTAAGAATGCTGCCGAGATCGGACTGAGAAATTCCACACCGAGAAAGCCTGGCGAGGGTTTCAATGTTCTCAACCATGGCGATTTTCACACGAGGAACCTTCTCGTCACCAAGAATGAGAACAAACGCATAGAAAGTTTGTACTTTGTAAGAGATTATGTGGTGTTAAATTGTTGTTGCATTCACATTTTCGTTGTTTCTAGGTTGACTTCCAATGCTGCGTCTATTGCAGTCCAGCTATGGATTTGGTAAGAACTTTGTAGATTTGATTGATACCACTCACATTACATTTCCCATTAGTCTTACGTGTTTGGATTCATCAACGTAGACGAAAACGGAGATCGACCAACTGAAGAGCTGATCATGTTTTATCACCAAGAATTTGTGAAAGCTTTGAAAGCTTTTGGCTACATGAAACCGCCGCCAACGCTCCTCGACCTCAACCTCGAGCTCTTGAAATGTGGTACGGGTGACGTCCTAGTTCAAACTTGCTTCACGCCTTACACTTACGTGGATATGTCAACATTGAAACTGGACGACTTCATGGGTACCGCTGATGGAAACAACATCAAGAAGAACATGCTTGAGCACCCGATCATCAAACAAATGATACAAAGACTCTTGCCGTTGTGGGTTCAGAAAGGTTGGTTGTGAAAACAAACTTCGGATGACCGAATATACATGAATTTGTGATCGTAAAATATCTTAACTCTATCAATCGATTGAGCCTCGATATGATACCGAATATAATTTACTGATTCAGGACGATATGTAGCAGACAATAAATATCTAATGGTTGAATATTTCAACCGTTGCAATTGGTTGGGGAACAAAAAATAGTTTGTTACAGTCCTAGTTTTACTTTTCAGCATGTTCAAAGCATCCTTCGTACATTTAGATATAAAGATTTTTCTTCTGTTTGCTTCCCTGCTCTTCGCGATTTCAAGCGTGGATTTGGTAATATTGAATAAACTAAACACTAACGACTAACTTAATTATCTATTTATTCTTATCTTTCTGTGAACACATTCGCAAACACATTTGAAACATGTGCGCTACATTGAATACACGAGAGAAGATTCAGTTGGCTCCGGAGAACTGACCAGAGAACAAGTTGTTCTGAACAACTTTTCGCGAACGTTTTCGCTTCGATTTTTCAAGGTATTTCGTAACATTTCAAAATGAAATTTCGGGCATTTAAATCACGTGGCTTTTAAAATAATTGCAACGACCACATGTAGCTGTCGACGTTGATATCAACCAAGTTTTATCTGATTTATTGATAAGCGTATATGGATGATGTTGATTGCTTGAAAGGTTTTCAAGGTCACAAATTTATTCATTAGCTGCAACGATGCAGAAGCATCAAATATCCAGTGAGCATTATCCATCCATTATTAATTCATTCGTTTTCGTTCAGATTCTGCGATCACTTGAAAATGTCAGAGTCATTTAAAGAAATGAAGCCTGATTGGCTTAATACCAGCTTGTTGGAGAAAGCTCTTCGAAGCTACAAGAGTGACAGCACCATCAATGTGACGAGTTTCGCGACTAATAGCAACTTCAGCGAGCATTTTGCCAGCGTAATGATCCAATGTAAAATTGAATATTCGTCCAAACGATTCCCGAAACCGGAGCCTGAGACTATAAGTGTAGTTATAAAGGCAAAGCCAGTAGATGATGGTAGTTCAGGAAAAGTGCTTGAAATTGGACCCTTGTTTGAAACGGAAACCAAAATGTACAAGGAAGTCCTGCCAGCTATTCAGCAGCTTTTTGAACGTTCTGGAATTAAAGTGAATTTTGGCCCAGAATTAATTTATGCCGCAGATGAACCATTCGAAATAATAATTTTGAAGGACATGAGTCCTGACGGATTTGCGGCACTGCGGAATGCAACTGACAATCTTGACGATTTGAGAATCATCATCGATAAACTTGCAAAATTCCACGCTGCAACTTTCTACTTAGCTGAGGCCGTAGGTTGATATTCCAATAGTTAAGAATCTTATGTCAACATTGATTTATTCCAAGAACGAAATAGACTTTAGCGGTTTCAAGACACCGATCTTCCATGATGAGAATGCCGTGAACGGTTTATTCGGAGATACCCTGAAAACATTGAAGGAAATTGTCGAGACCTGGGACGGCTACCAGCAATACATTCCAAGGATTGACAATCTGATCAAGAATGCTGCCGAGATCGGACTTAGAAATTCCACACCGAGAAAGCCTGGCGAAGGTTTCAATGTTCTCAACCATGGCGATTTTCACACGAGGAACCTTCTCGTCACCAAGAATGAGAACAAACGCATAGAAAGTTTGTACTTTGTAAGAGATTATGTGGTGTTAAATTGTTGATGCATTCACATTTTCGTTCTTTCTAGGTTGACTTCCAATGCTGTGTCTATTGCAGTCCAGCTTTGGATTTGGTAAGAACTTTGTAGATTTGATTGACACCATTTACAATACATTTCCCATTAGTCTTACGTGTTTGGATTCATCAACGTAGACGAAAACGGAGATCGACCAACAGAAGAGCTGATCATGTTTTATCACCAAGAATTTGTGAAAGCTTTGAAAGCTTTTGGCTACATGAAACCGACGCCAACGCTCCTCGACCTCAACCTCGAGCTCTTGAAATGTGGTACGGGTGACGTCCTAATTCAAACTTGCATGACGCCTTACACTTACGTGGATATGTCAACATTGAAACTGGACGACTTTATGGGTACCGCTGATGGAAACAACATCAAGAAGAACATGCTTGAGCACCCGATCATCAAACAAATGATACAAAGACTCTTGCCATTGTGGGTTCAGAAAGGGTGGCTATAACTCGATGGCTAAATGTGAAGTGTGCATCAAACTTTAATGAATTGTAAGATACGAACTGCAATCTAGCCATGTTGAATTTTGTTTTGAACAGAAAGATTGGCAAGAAGAATATTGACATTGAGTTATTCGAAGTTTAGTTTTGAGAGTTCTTGAAAGCTCACACGGAAACGGAGAGCTGCTAATTTTGCAATATTTCGGTGTTCGTTTGAAAGCGGTTGCAGGTTGTTCAAACAGGTTGTCGAAACAGAATCAAAATCATTTTTCATTAATTTATATGCGCTCATGTGTCTCGAAATTCAGCGTTGCATTTCTTTGGCGCATTGCAAAACATCTGTGCAAGCGGCGAGCCCGAGAAAACCGTAGAGGCTGCAGAGGCGATAAACTAGCGGCAATTAGAAATTGGTTCAAGTGCGTCCGTGAAAAGCACATTTGGTGGTAATATCAATTGCAAATTGAATCTGACTCCGCCGGGTGTCGGTGACACTGAAAAGCACTAGGAATGCAATGAATTTGTATAAAAGACCTGAGCTCATGTTGATCGATATCAGTTGCAGTTAAGTTTTCATTCGCTAAACAAACGCTCCAACCAATTAAAAAAAATGTTCAAAGTAAGAGTTGCGGATTACGATTGCGCAACTGCTAATCACACGTTATCGTTACAGTTTGTCGTCATTCTTGCTTGCATCGCTGTTTCGTCAGCGCATCTGATTCCATTCAGTTACCACATCGTGGCACATCATCCAGCCGCTCATGAGAAGAAAGAAGCCAAAGCTGAGTCGTGGGTCGACCACAAAGCTGAATCGTGGGAGAAGAAGGAAGACGAGACACCAAAGAACTATGACTTCAAGTACGAGGTTCACGATGAGAAAACCGGCGACATCAAACGTCAATCAGAAACTGCTTCCAATGGCGTTGTCAAAGGACAATACTCGCTGATTGACGCCGATGGTTTCAGACGAGTGGTTGAGTACACCGCTGACGATCACCACGGATTCCAAGCTACAGTCAAACGCGAGCCGACCCACTACAAAGTCCCACAGCCAGAGAAGAAAGCAGAAGAGCCCAAACACGTTCACTGGTGGTAAAAACTCAGCGAACTCATGTCGATACTCAAACCGAATTTACTTGCTCAAGTCTTAGCTTAAGTTTTATGTAAATCAATATTTTATTTGCTGCTGCTGCATTAAAGAATTTGAAAATGTACATTTTGTTTCAAGCTGATGTGATTAAAACTTCTTACGCTTCTTAGCGTAATCGATTTCAGCTACAGCGAGAGGATTATTTGACTTCTGCTGATACTTTTGCTTTGTCTTGCTGATGTTCGCTTGACTCTTCCGCTTCTTTGTGACAATTCCGACCATGTTCTTGAGAGCAGCAGGGACGATGTACTCCGGTACCTCTGATAAATGATCTGGAACCTTCACAACGTTCACCGGTTTGTCATGACGTAGAACTTGAAGGTCGTGTGGATTGTTATCGAAGAACGTTTTGAGCTTTTCTGAGTTGAACATTTCCGCTTTGATTTCTTTAATTCTCGCCTCGCGAACAGCTTGTTTAGTGATCGCTCGCCATCCGTCCTGAGCGCGATACCTGAATGGCTCAACTTCTTCGAGCTTGAACTGATGTTTCTTCATGATGATCGCTTCGCTTGGATAACTCGCTAGCAAATGTTCCTCGACTAGATTCATCAAGTCTTGCTCTGCGATTGACACGAAAGATAAAACATTTCCTGTGTTGTTGCCTCTGGCGGTTCTGCCGGCTCGATGAATGTACGAGTTGATATCGAGTGGAAAATCGAAGTTGATCACGTTCGACACGCAGCGGAAATCGATTCCTCGCGCAACACCCGACTCGCCGTCTTGGTTCTTCTTCAACTTGGTCTTCACTGTGGTAGACTTCATGATACTCTCACTTGGCTTTAGTAGCGATCTCTCGTCAGACGCGATGATGATGTCGTAGAGTCCTTGATTGAACTGATGAACAGTGTGACAGCGGATTTTTGCTGGCAGCTCCGAATTCAGAACGCACGAGCGAATCTTGAATTGTCCGAGGAAGAGTTTTAGTCTGTAAGATCGAAATTAGGAGAATGAAATAAAATGTTATGAAATGGATTTATCAAGGATGAAAGTAGCAATCAGAGAGAAGATTAGATATTGACTCATCTAACGGCCTTGTCAAAACGAATTCCGAACGCCATTTCGTCTCGTTTTCAAAGAAATTCATCACGGAAATTGGAATCAAAGGAATTTCTGGCAATGTGACTTACTTGTAACATTTGTCAACAGAGTTAACAAAGATGATCGACTTGCCCTTGATGAGATGAAGCTTGAAGAGTGTGAAGAGGATCGCAGCTTTGTCGTTTTCCTCTGCGGGTAGATGATAGTGCGAGAGTTGAGTGATTGGCGGCAACTCTGGCTCTTCAAGCTTCAGTGTGATTGGATTGTGAAGCACAATCTTCTTTAGGTCCATGACTTCATCGCTGAGCGTTGCTGATGCTAAGACAGACTGGAAGGAAGGTTTGTTAGAAGGTTGCACTCTAACTTTTCTTGTTATGTTTTACCTGATAGTTTGGTGGCAGAAACTCTAAAACATTCTTCAAATCATTTTCAAAACCGAATGAAAACATCAAGTCGGCTTCATCAATGACAAGCGATTCGAGACTTTCCTTCAGAAATATGTTCTTCTGGTTCAGATGTGACAAGATACGCGCTGGAGTCGAAACAACGATGTCAGGTTTTTGAGCCAGCAAATGCTTCTGAGCCGCTGGTTCGCTTTTAGCCGACAGATCGACACATCGAATGATTTTGCTGCACTTGGTGGTCAAGTCGTCGATGACACGTCGTATCTGAAGGCAGAGCTCTTTGCTTGGAGCCAGGATCAGCGCAGTTGTCTTCTGCTCCTTCGCCGAGTCCTTCGAGTTGAGGATTTTCTGAATTATCGGAATCGAGAACGAAGCTGTCTTTCCCGATCCAGTTCGAGCTCGAATCAACACGTCCTTCGCTTCAAGTATTAACGGGATTGCCTTCTCCTGGATCATCGTCGGTGTCATCCATCCAAGTTTTGCGATTGCCTGAAATACATTTTGTTATTTTTCACTTTTCACACTAATTATTCACTTCTACCTTCAATATCCGGTCATCGAGCTCCATCTGATGAAAGTTTATCGTCTTGGCATCATTTTTGTCATCCTTTGTGTCTTCCATCCTTCTGATTTCTATTTAATTCCAATGATTTCAACTTCGCACGTTGTTCTGAATTATCAAACCGAGGGGAATGACATGAGTTGGCAATAACTTATACTAATAATATCTCAAAAGATCGCTGACTGTTCTCCATCCTATTGATTGCTCTAAAGGCTTATGTCTATCACCAGTTGGTCACACACAAGAATCCGTTTCTTGTTCCCACACATTTTGTTCCCCTCGAGTTGATTTGTTTACGAAATTATTTTTCACAGTGTAATTTTTCTCCAGTTAAGAGCTTAATTGATTAATTAAAGCGTCGTTGGAGGAGTCGTCAATAATTGTTCAAAATGTCGACTTTGGAAGACAAGATTATGGGCGAGAAGCTGCAATATTACTGCAGCAGCTCGGAGGACGAGAAGGAAGAATCGGGCGATGAAGATGGAGACGAGGATGGAGCTAGAGCAGCAGCGAAGCAAGAGCCAGTGCCTGATATGACGCAAGATATGACTCATTGGCAGGGGAACAGTGCAAACACTGGACCCAAAGGTAAAGGCTAAGGATTCCAGAAAAGGAATCAATTAAAGTTTTACGTTCACAGGTGTTATCAAGGATTGGCAGCGCTTCAAGCAGCTGGAGAACGAGAAACGACAAGATGCAGACCGTGAGCGTCTCGAATTGATGAAGAAACTCAGTATTACAGCGAAGACGACCGCTGAAGATCAGAAGGCGAAGGCTCAAGATGAGTTCGACGCAGAGCTCGATGAGCTACTTAATGACGACTTCCTCCAAGAGTTCCAGAAGCGACGGATGCAAGAGATGCTTGCGTTATCGGGAATGTTGCCCAAGTTTGGTGAGGTCGTTACCCTCAAGAATGGCGACGACTTCCTCCATTCGATCGATAGCGAGAACAAAAGTGTCACAGTTATTATTCACATCTTCGAAGACAAGTTCAAGGCGTGCAAGACGATGAACAAATGCCTGGTGAAGCTGGCTCAGGAGTACCCGACGGTAAAGTTCTGCAAGATCCTCAGCACCGTTGCAGGCCTCAGCAAGAAGTTCAAAACTGTTGCGCTGCCAACATTACTCGTTTACAAGGGCGGCCAGGTCATCGGAAACTTCATTCGAATGGGCGAAGAATTCGGCGACGACTTCTACTCATCCGACGTTGAGAGTTATCTGATCGAGCACGCGCTGTTGCCCGACAAAACTCTCATGCCTGCAATCACATCCACTGCCCAAGATCAAGACGACGACGACTAATGAATTCTATAATTTATAACTAGCTAAGTAGAACGTAGCTGCGTGAATCTTTTTAAATAAACTACTTTAATTAACATCTCAAAACCTCGAGAGTTTCAGTTGTTCCACAAGGATTTCACCTTCGAAATTCACACTTTGAGCTTATTTCCACAGGTGATCGATTTCGTCTTCTCACCAGTGAATTATGTTTTAATTTCAGTGCGAGCGCGAGACAACCGCAGCCGGGGTAGGATGGAAAGTACTGTAATCTAGCGAGTGGATTTCCCAATAATCAACTGCAAGTTTTATATAAAAGAGTCGGCAGTTGTCACTTCCAGCCACAGAAGGAGTTCAGCATTCTTCAAACAAGCAAAAATGTTCAAAGTGAGTCAAATTCAGTTTGAGATTCAAATTCATCTACGAAATTTTATACTTTCAGTTACTTGCGATTTGCGCACTTGCTGCGGTTTCATCGTCTCATGTCGTACCAATGAGTTACCAACAAGTGGTTTGGTATCACTTGGCGCATGAAGGTCAAGGACCGAAGGTTGAGATGTGGACAGAGAAGCCGAAGAGCGCTTGGGGTGACAGGATGTGGAGTTCCAACCAATGGGCCGAGAAATCTTGGGAGCCGAAAGCCGAATGGAACCACAAATCGTGGGAGCAACAAGCTCTAGAAAACCACAAGTCATGGGAGTCGCAATTCGAATCGAAGGAACAGAAGAAAGACGAGCAGCCAAACAACTATGAATACGGTTACGAGGTTCACGATGAGAAGACCGGCGACATCAAACGTCAATCAGAAACTGCTTCCAATGGCGTTGTCAAAGGACAATACTCGCTGATTGACGCCGATGGTTTCAGACGCGTGGTTGAGTACACCGCTGACGATAAGCACGGATTCCAAGCTTCAGTCAAGCGCGAGCCTTTCAAAGTTCCGCAGTCAGAAAAGAAAATCGAAGAGCCCAGACAAGTTCGCTGGTGGTAAACGCGCCTAAGTCTCCGTTACAGCTTCAGGGAAAATATTTTAAAGCATTTGTGACTTAATATTTGTTGCCATCAAAATAAAATTGATCACGCTTATAATTCCAAAGTGTTTTCCTCGAACAACTGTTGCTAATGAGACACATAATCTTTCTCCGTTACCGTTAATTTTTCAAGAGTTTGTTGAAGTCTATCGCAAATTCTCTTTCATTCATCAGACATGTGAATGTTCGCCATGCGCTTGCGAATAATCTGTTTTCTAATAAATTGCAGTTTCTTAATCAAAGCGACTTAGAGCAGCGAGATCAGGTGTTCGGTAACTTCTGTTGCATAATCTTAGCTTTGCGCTCGTGAAACTTGATATATTTCTCGTGAATGTTTTCAGTGGCAAGCGCGGCTACTATCAGACGATTCGTCTGAGACTAAAGAAACCCGTTTGGCTGCACGCACTTGAACATGGTCATCAAACTAACACGGACTTGACCGTTGCTGATTCTTTTCAAAAAGTTTTTATTTTCCTTTCTGCTGATCATCGAAACTTTCTGTTACAACTTCTGATCTTCTTCAAGCACATTCTTTGTTCTGTTAGAACTCAAATTTGTTTAACGATAGATGGAATCTCAAGCTTATGATGATTTGCTAGTGGAGAGAAGAGCGAGCAAGCCCGAAGTTCCACCGATGGTGATGACGTAGTTGAAAGTTGGTGAGATTGCACGGAACAAATAGAAGCTCAAGAAGACAACCATGGCGAGGAAGATTGCGTTGTTGTAGAAGATTGAGAAGACGGTGGCTTCGAAGTCAGCAACTTCGTTCTTCTTCCACAAGATTCTCTCGTCCTTCTCCTTACGCGACATCTTATCATCAGCCAGCAGTTGTGTCATCTCACGAGTGACGGCATCCTCGCGCTTGATGGCGACCTTGTGCTTAAGGGTGAACTTGGTGTTTCTGTAGGCCATCGACAAGAGATAAGTGCTCAATGCGGTGAGGGCGACGAAGAAGATCAGACTTGGCAGGATTTCCATTTGATGGATGCGCCAGTATAACCCTGAAGCGAAATGATAAGAAATTCCATGAGAAACTTGACAATCTAATGCCTGATGAATTAAAGGTGACTGCTGCGGTCGGACATCATCATTTTATTCTACAATCGACCCTTTGCAAGACCTCAGAGCCGAGATTCTGATTGATGATGTGGATGAATTTACTTACAAACTGGCAAGAAGGAAACAATCGCCGCCGAGCCGTAAAACAAGACGTTGGAGCCAGTCGACACGTTCCTGTTGAAATCCGAGAGCAGGAGCTCTTCCTCCTTCGTGAACAAAGCTTTCTTCTCTTGAACCATCTTTAGTTTAATTTATTTTTACGTCGACGTCTTTCTCGCTGCTTTCACAAATCGTTTGATCTTGGATTGTTTGTGTTGGCTTGGACGTGGAAGTTAAGATCGAAATAATTTTCAAGTTGATCTTGGCCGTTGAACTTTTATTCGACTAGAGCACCTAAGTTAATATTTCATATTCGTCTGTGCAAACGCAGTGGCAGCGGCAATTGATTCTTCTAGTAGCTTGTCAAAGTTCTGTACTTTTCTCTTCTTCATATTACTCAACTCTCGACTATTTTGGCCTTTTGGAGTTGACACTTCAGTTTGAAAAACTTGAGCGACTTGCTGAAGCCAGGATTCTGCGTTGAAGGCGTCGCTGGTCATGTTCGCTGGGACGCAACATTGAGCCTTGACAGTGCCATCGTTAATAGAGAAAACTAGCACTGGGCGGTCTTGGACTTGTCTGGTTGCCTCTGACAGAGAAACTGACTTGGCAAGCTGCGAACAAGCTAAGAAGTGGACGATGAATTTATCGCTCGAACGTTGCTCGGCAACTGACATCATCTCAGCTCCTTCTTCAGTCTCGATGCTTTTGCTTTCCATCTTAGCCTTCTCTTTAATCTCAGCTGTTAATTTCTGGCACTCAATTTTCTTCAGCAATGCTACCGGCAAACTCGAATTGTTTAGCTTGATAGAAATCTCTCGAACTCTTTCGAGAACTTCTTTGAAGTTTTTGACTGAAATGTTTTGATTAAGTTGCTTCAGTTCATTCACGAGTTCATCTCCAACTTTGATAGCTTGAATTGCTGCTGGTCCGGTGACTGCTACGAACGAGTAACTAATCCTTCCCGTGCCCTTCATATTCAAAAATGTGAACTCTTCCAGCTCTGAGGTATTGAAAACGTGAGTTCCGCAGCAAAGTTCTTTTGAGAAATCACCGAACGTCACGAGCCGGATGCCGTCGTCAGGATAAAATTCTCCAGGAACCATGACGACGTTGTTTTCGTTTTGGAGATCTTGCGAGTTTAGAATTCGAATCTTTCTTTCTAAAGGTTGATCCTTGATGTGCAATCGAATAAGATTCTCCACTTTCTCGATGTCGTTATGAGTGAGTTTTGGTCCGAAGCAGGCGAGCTCAATCTTCAGATTGTCACTTGTAACAAGGCTCGACTTTTGATAAATCGGCGACCGTGTGACTTGTCTCATTGCTGAGTTAAGTAAGTGAGTTGCTGAATGGTTTCTCGTCACTGCTGATCGTTTTTCTTGGTCCACTTCGAGTTGAACTTCATCGCCGACTTGTAACGCTTCGTCTTGCAGGTCAATCTCATGAAGAACACAATTTCTCCTAACTGCAAGTGATTTCAGCTTGAACTTCCTTCCATTCTTTACAATAAATCCTTCGTCCGACGATTGACCGCCCGATTCATAATAAAACGGAGTGCGCTCGAGGATCAGTTTTACTGGTCCCGAAATCTTTTTACTGCTCGCTACGTTGCCAGCTTTGTCTACAATCGAAAGGATTTTAGACTTCAAAGGCTCAACTCTATAAAGCTTTCGAACTCCATCGAACGTGTAGTCATATTTGAAGTCGTTTTCAGTTGCTTTGACCAGCAGTTTATCGATTGAAGTCATTGTATCGCAGTCCATGTGCTGATCGCTGAAAGCTTTCTTCACTTGTTTCATTTTCTCAGCAAAGCCAGCCTTATCGATCGGGATACCTTCAAGCTCTGACAGCCGTTCGAGCAGTTCCAAGTCGAACCCAAACGATGAATGAATGTAGTACAAGTCATTGCCCGAAATAATCTTTGAGTTTTTGTGCTTCACAAACTCTTGGTAGCCTTCAACAAAAGCTGCGTAGTCGAACATCTCGAGCTCTGCCAGTTTGGGGTTTTGTTTAACGATGTTGTCGATATCCCTCGACATCTTCGAGCGAAGCAACTTGAAAAGCTCTTGCTCATCTCTCACGATGTCCAAAACCTGACCAAGTCGTTCCCTCAATTCAGGAAAAGTTCCACCGAGAATTTCAGTCACGATGGGAATTGTAATTGGCAGCAAATTGTCTCGTTTGAAATCTTTCTCTGATACTTTGATGCACTTGCGAAGAACTCTTCGTAGCTTAGCGCTAGCAGAGTGAAAGTAAATTCTATTAATTTTATTATCAGTAATAATCAATGACTTACTTAGTCTCTGGAAACATTCCATCAGCCAACGAGATTGCAATCATTCGACTATGATCAGCGATGACTCTGTACGCAGTGTCAAGTTGGCAGTTTCCTCCTTCAAAGCTTCCCGAATACTTTCGTGCACCTGTGACTTTCTGAACGTGGTCAAATATTGGTGTGAACAGATCCGAGTCGTAGTTGCTGCTCTTGCCTTGAAGAAACGCCGCCAATCTTTCGAATCCCATGCCAGTGTCAATGTGTCGTTCAGGGAGCTTTTCAATCAACCCGTTAGCGTGTCGGAAATGCTCGACAAACACGATGTTCCAGAGCTCGGTTAGGTCGCTTCTGTCTTTGTTAACGTCGGCTGATCGATTGAGTGTCTGAAAGGAGGGCAAATGATCGACGTGGATTTCCGAACAACCGCCACAAGGCCCCGACGTTCCCATCTCCCAGAAGTTCGCTTTCGTGCCAAAGCCAATGATTCTGTCATCAAGCACACCAATCTGTCTCCAAATTTCTCTACACTCGAAATCCGGTGGCAATCCTAAGCTGTCATCGCCTTTGAAGTAAGTCACATAAAGTCTGGCCGGTGGAATTCGATAAACTTCTGTCAACAGCTTCCAGGCCATCTCGCAAGCCTCTTTCTTGAAGTAATCGCCGAAAGACCAGTTGCCCAGCATTTCGAAGAACGTATGATGATAGCTGTCAGAGCCTACGACTGAGAGATCGTTGTGCTTTCCTCCCACTCGGATGCATTTCTGAGAGTTTGCGACTCGTTTATGTTTCGCTTTTTGATTTCCAAGCAGAATGTTCTTAAACTGAAACTCGGTACTATGAGAATTAATGCTACCAGGAACTATCAGCAATTCTCACCTGGTTCATTCCTGCATTGCAAAAGCTCAAACTTGGATCGCAAAAAGGAATCACCGACGAACTACGCACAAATTGGTGTTGATTGTCATTAATGAAGAAGTCCAGAAACTGTTGACGTATGTGACTCGACGAAGGATGTGTCGAAGAGTAAAACCTGATTGAAGATATGCTGAGTCTAGCCGTAGTTATCCGAATAAAATTCATTTCTTAAAAAGTATTGTTGACGGTATCTAAGTTCAGATCAAACGAAATTGTTAAGATCAAATGAAATTTTTAAGATCAAATCTGATCTGATGTTAAGATCAAACAAAACTTTCACTGTAGCACAGAAAAACAAAACTTGAAAACAGAAAATCTTGAAATTATTGTTGAACGAGATTGATTAAATAGCTCAAACGAGTTTCAAACGATTCCAAGATGGATTTCGATGTATCTGAAGTGATAGACGAGTCGGTAATTTCCGTGAGTAGACTGAAAATCAACTCCAAAATATTTGTTTGGGTTTCTTTGTTTTGCTTCGATCAACGCGCGCGTGTCGCAAGTAAACATTGTACTTTAAATTGTGCAAGGTTCATTGAAAAGGAGCTGCAAGTCTTGCAGTTAGCGGCAAACCGACCTTCTTAAGCTCGTGTCATCCCAGACTTTGAACCTGACGTTTTGTTTTTCATCATTTCATCACGAATTGCGTCATCAGTTGTTTATGACTCGTCGCGCTGGCCGAAAACAATTCGCGTAAAATGCCAAAGTCTACGTTCCTTCCCGTTATACCAACTATCCGAGCCTGCGATATCATCTGATGTGTACAATAACAAAAACATAAAAGAAGAAGGAAAACTACGGCGCCATTCATCCAGTGGCTCTCATCGTTGCACAACGTCGCTCTCCAACTCTCGGCGGTTGATTCTGAGAGAGTGACGCAGACGTGTCTCAGATGCAGACGTGTATCGGCTACGGACATGTCCCGGCTACGGACGTGTCTTGGTGTTTTCCGTGTGTTCAATCGATTGCGTGCCAGCTCAGTTGTGAATGTGGCTTTGAATCGGTTGAGGGTGAAAATCGTAGAGCTCGGTAGCGATCGATCTATGAACATCGAATTTTAAGTTCACTATTTCACATCTTTTCTATTCCACAACGCAATAAACTCTGATTAAGCTTCTCCACGACTTTGGCTTTTTCAAACGACGAAGTGAAAGAATTGCAGTTTGTCGACGTGAGTTGATTGCATGTGAAGAGAAGCGCGAATTGACACCGCGACCAAAGCTTTAACCAATTCGAATTCGCAGTCACACGAGTCAGTATTGAGGCATAATTAGGTGCGTAATTCGGAGCATGAATTCTGTTGCCAACGAACCGATTTTCACTTTTCTCATGTCTCGAGATTCGCCGTTCGACGAATTGCGTAGTTATTTTTTTTTGCGAGCCGGCTGAAATGAGAAACGCGTCAATTCATCAAACCACGAGCACTCGATAAGATTGAGTAATTTCTTAGAATAAACGCGACGAGTGCACTGAAGCCATCGCGATTACCGAAGGTTGAGATAATTTTTCTACGGCGCAGTTTATGCAGCCGAAGTGCAACAAAGCAAACTGCACTTGCTACGACGTGAACAATCATAAACGTCTGAATCATAAAGAGAGAAAAACTCGGTCATGAAAAATTGAGTTGCGTAGATGATCGCAACTACGTGATACTCAGCCGCCTCCTGAATCGAAACTGTTCATAGTAAACAAAATGCCGCGCTTCTACGCATCTGAATCATAACTGCGAAAGCGGCGAGACCTTCTGGGGACTTAAGTACGTTGATCCAGAGGCGCTTCGACGTCATTAAATTGACGCAACGCTCGATAAACCGGCGGTAACTAAACTGATCCGGCATTAACTCAGAAACTTTGGCTTTGTTAGAGAAGATTTTGTTTCAATTTTACTCTCGCCGCAGAACATGATGAGAAAATGCGCAACTTGTCGTCAATCACAAAACGTTTCATTTCGATGTCGGGCGATTGTAACGAGATCCTAATTGATGGTTTTATTTTCACTCTGCAGGAAAGAAAAGAATCTGGAAAGCGGGGGAGAAAGCCGGGTAGGAAAGCAGGCCCAGAAAAGGTTGATATGAAAGCCAAGTTGGAGAGATCGAGACAATCAGCGCGCGAGTGCCGTGCGAGGAAGAAGCTTCGCTATCAATATCTTGAGGAGCTCGTAGCGGACAGAGAGAAGGCCGTTCTTGAGCTTCGACAGGAGCTGGAGAAATATCAGATTTGGGCTCAAGAAATTGACTCAGGACGTTTTCCCGAAGATGCAGCTGAAATCCTAAAAGAGTTTGGCATCGTTAAGCCCGAATAAAGAGGAGTTGATGTTGCAAAGTATTTATACCTTCATCCATTCGTGTAAATATGATTTGTAGCTGTTTCTCGATTCTTAACAGCTCCACTGACACAAGAAACGAAGCGCTGAGCCTGAAGCTGATGGAGCTGGTGAAGCCACTAAACAAAATCGAGATTTCTTGAAGTTTTTAAAGATTTTTAGTTTAGAAACTCGCAAGTGTGAACGTTTCTCGATTCTTAACAGCTCCACTGACACAAGAAACGAAGCGCTGAGCCTGAAGCTGATGGAGCTGGTGAAGCCACGAAGTCAAAATCCCTTATGGGGCCACTTTGTCCGTCCGTGTGTGTGTGTGTCTGTCGCTTAAGTTCAGCGAGAACGGAAGCAGCTAGAAACTTCTAGTTTTCGCCAGTCGATAGAAAATTTCACTGGCTCCACCGAGTTCGAAGATGAGCCTGATCGGCTGCTTCCTTCTGGGGTAAACCAGGGAAGTTGTGCTTGAAGGTCCACCAAAAATCAACTTTTCTGCGATTTACTCGGTGAAATCGGCAGAATTAGTGGTTGATGTGTTCAGACGAAATGTTTCTTAGCTCAAGGCGGATTCACTGACACCAAGCTCGAAGCGCTGGGACCGAAGCTGATGGAGCTGGTGAAGCCACTAAACAAAATCGAGATTTCTTGAAGTTTTTAAAGATTTTCAGTTCAGAAACTCGCAAGTGTGAACGTTTCTCGATTCTTAACAGCTCCACTGACACAAGAAACGAAGCGCTGAGCCTGAAGCTGATGGAGCTGGTGAAGCCACTAAACAAAATCGAGATTTCTTGAAGTTTTTAAAGATTTTCAGTTCAGAAACTCGCAAGTGTGAACGTTTCTCGATTCTTAACAGCTCCACTGACACAAGAAACGAAGCGCTGAGCCTGAAGCTGATGGAGCTGGTGAAGCCACTAAACAAAATCGAGATTTCTTGAAGTTTTTAAAGATTTTCAGTTCAGAAACTCGCAAGTGTGAACGTTTCTCGATTCTTAACAGCTCCACTGACACCAAGCTTGAAGCGCTGAGCCTGAAGCTGATGGAGCTGGTGAAGCCACTAAACAAAATCGAGATTTCTTGAAGTTTTTAAAGATTTTCAGCTCAGAAACTCGCAAGTGTGAACGTTTCTCGATTCTTAACAGCTCCACTGACACAAGAAACGAAGCGCTGTGACCGAAGCTGATGGAGCTGGTGAAGCCACTAAACAAAATCGAGATTTCTTGAAGTTTTTAAAGATTTTCAGTTCAGAAACTCGCAAGTGTGAACGTTTCTCGATTCTTAACAGCTCCACTGACACAAGAGATGAAGCGCTGAGCCTGAAGCTGATGGAGCTTGTGAAGCCACTAAACAAAATCGAGATTTCTTGAAGTTTTTAAAGATTTTCAGTTCAGAAACTCGCAAGTGTGAACGTTTCTCGATTCTTAACAGCTCCACTGACACAAGAGATGAAGCGCTGTGACCGAAGCTGATGGAGCTGGTGAAGCAACTAAACAAAATCGAGATTTCTTGAAGTTTTTAAAGATTTTCAGTTCAGAAACTCGCAAGTGTGAACGTTTCTCGATTCTTAACAGCTCCACTGACACAAGAAACGAAGCGCTGTGACCGAAGCTGATGGAGCTGGTGAAGCCACTAAACAAAATCGAGATTTCTTGAAGTTTTTAAAGATTTTCAGTTCAGAAACTCGCAAGTGTGAACGTTTCTCGATTCTTAACAGCTCCACTGACACAAGAGATGAAGCGCTGAGCCTGAAGCTGATGGAGCTGGTCAAGAAAGCCACGTTTTCCCGAAGATGCAGCTGAAATCCTAAAAGAGTTTGGCATCGTTAAGCCCGAATAAAGAGGAGTTGATGTTGCAAAGTATTTATACCTTCATCCATTCGTGTAAATATGATTTGTAGCTGTTTCCTGTTTTGATTATTTTATTGAAATCTCTCTCGTCTCCTGTTTCTATCTGCACCGATTATATTTGTGTCAACAAGCTGATGTAAAGGACAATTATTTGCCGAATAAATTTATTTTTAAATTATTTTTACAATATTTCATCTTTTATTCGTCTGAAGATTTCAACGGATTTCCAGGATTTAAAGCTTAGAGATCGCAACGGTTTGAAAGTTCAAATTTCAAGTTCAAGTCTCGAAATCAACTTCGCTCTATTTACAGTTTTTTTGCTTCAGCGTTGGCGCATTATTTTTATCGTCAATATCTCCAACAATGAGTAAGGTATTGAGTCAAAAAGATTATCTAAAGAAGTATCTGTCATCGGACGATAAGCTGAAGAAGAAGAAAAAGAAATCTAAGGACAAACATCAAGTTAAAAATCCAACGTAAGTTGAAGTCGAAAACGTTTGACGAATATTTCAGCTGATTTCACTTATTCTGTCTTTTCTAGTGTCAGGATAATCGACGATGACGAACATGGAACTCACTCGCACAATGCTGACATAGATGAAAGTGAACTGTACGCTTTAAATGAAGAAGCGCCGCAAATAGTTGGAGTGATCGACGAGAGAGCGCCGGACGTTTTTATGAAACAAGAATACGTAGAGAGCGGTAAATGGAAGAAAATTGGAGAAACTGCTGTGAAAATAGATAAATTGAGCAAGCATCGGAAACGAGCTCAGTCCGACGAATCCCCGCCACGCAAAGCTGAGAGTTCCCGACGACTATCGCCAGACGTTTCTCCACGACGAGCCAAAAATTCCTCTGATGAATCACCTCCGCGCATGGCCAGCAAACCTTCACGAAGAGACTCGGATAACTCGCCACCGCGACGCTCGAACAACCGCCGAGAATCAACTGACAATTCTCCACCTCGTCGATCACAGAAACCTGAAGCTTCCAGAAGAAGAGACTCGTCCGACAATTCGCCTCCACGAAGACAACCAAGAAGTGCTGAGAAATCTCGCAATCGAAGAGACTCTTCAGACATATCCCCTCCACGAAGACAACCGAGAAGTGCTGAGAAATCTCGTAATCGAAGAGACTCGTCGGACATATCTCCTCCGCGGAAACAGCGACGTTCACCCGATATTAAAACCGAGAGACAAGACTCGGCTCGACGTTCTAGAAAGAGTTCACGCAGTCCACGAAGAGAAAGAAGGTCTCGATGGTCGCCGGAAGTCAAGCGCGAGCCTGTTAGCCCTGCAAGACATGAGAGAAATCGAGACTCATCGCTTCCGAAATCATCAAGAATGACAAAAACTTTGGACGGAAAAGCTTCAGGCTTGCAAGACGCTAAGACCTTGAAGCGTGAAAACGATGCGTTTAAAGAACGTCAAGATAAACAGTTCAATCAAATGAAGCCGGAGATGTCTGGTCGCGATGCTGACATTGTCGTCAGAGATCGTCGCGGCAGAAACAAAGAGTTCGAGTTTGAAGTTGAGAATGAGCGGCAAAAAGCTGCAGCAGAAGAAGCGCGAAAGAAAGTTTACGACCGTTGGGGCAAAGGATTAAAACAGATTGAAGACCTCGAGCAGCGCTTTCAAGAGCACATGCATGAAGCCAGCAAACCACTCGCCCGGATGGCGGACGACGCAGATCTTCAGGATCATTTGAAGCACCAAGAGCGCCTCGACGATCCAATGCTTGAGTACATGCGCAAGAAGAAAGACGACGCGAACAAGAAGAAAGGCGTTGAAGTAAAGCCAAAGTATCTTGGCCAATTCCCTGACAACCGTTACAACATTCGCCCTGGCTATCGATGGGACGGAGTCGATAGATCCAATGGCTATGAGAAGAAATACTTCAGTATGGTCAACTCAAAGATATCGATGCAAGAAGAAGCCTATCGCTACTCCACAGAGGACATGTGAATTTTATACATTTTGAAATATCAAATAAACTTTCCAGAAGCGATAAGACAACAAAGCTTTTCTTCATCACAAAGACTTCAAGACAAAGTGTCTTAACGATACATATGGTACGAATACTCTGAAGCTTCAGTGACTATAATAATGAGCGAAAAACGAGCGCTGCCCATCAGTTATCTTGTGATACTTTAGCCTGCAAGATGTTCGCTATCAACTTGTCAACTTTTTTCCACCAACTGTAAGGTGTTCTCATTCTAATTTGTCAAAATTTATCTGGAGTTTTCTGAAGGACGATATCGACGTTTTCGTTGAAATCGTTCTTCATTCTCATGCTAGCGTTAGAGATATCGTTCCGCAGTGAATTCGTTTATCCTGACAACTACATCACGCGATCCGAACCGACGTTCACTCCAGCCCAGTCTGGCGCCGTTGATCCGTCTCCTGGATTAATCGGAGCCATACTTGGAATAGTTCCTGGAGTTCTTGAGACCTTGTTGGGTACCGCGAGGGTCCCCGATAACGCTTGTGAGCGGTCGAAGGATAAAACTCGTAAGTTACGTCATCACGTAATTCGTTGTTACATCCAGAAAATCGCTCGCTTCTAGTTATGGAATTCGATTTCATCGTCGTTGGATCCGGGGCCGCTGGAGCTGTCGTTGCCAGTAGACTAAGTGAAAACTCGACCGTAAATGTTCTGCTTATCGAAGCAGGTGGAGAACCGCCACTCGAGCACATCGTGAGTTGGCAGAAAAAAATTCTCATCGACCCAAAAAATTATTTTGAAAATTTTCACCCACAGCCTCCACAATTTTTCCCTTTCGTTCTGAGATATCCTGGCGCTGTTTGGCCATATAATGCTGAAAAAAATGATCAAGCTTCTATGGCTTTTAAAGACGGCTGTCCAATGCAGTTTGGAAAGCAATTCGGCGGCACGACAAGCATAAACGCGATGTTGTGGGTTTGCGGTAACAACCGAGATTTCAATGACTACAGTGCAGCAGGAGCCACTGGATGGGACTACGAGAGCGTTCTTCCTTTCTTCCGCAAGATAGAGAATAACTTAGATCCAGCAAGGAACGGTCGGTATCACGGAAAAGGAGGCCCGCTGACGATCAGCACCTACCAGAACCCCAATCCGTTTGTCAAGACGATTAAAGCAGGCTGGAATGAACTCGGTTACAAAACAATTATCGATTATAATTCTGAAACTTACAATGGCTACAATGAGCTTCAAGTCACCGTGAAGAACGGCGAAAGACAAAACTCTTATCAAGGATATTTGGAACCCAACAAGAACCGTCCAAACTTGTTTTTCGCCTATAACGCCCTGGTTACTGACGTCACATTCGACGGAACAACTGCCACAGGTGTCACTGTCAAAACAGGCATCGCAGGTTGCGACAAAATTGTGTTCAAGGCGAGCAAGGAAGTCATTCTCTCTGCCGGCGGTTTCGGTTCCCCCAAAATCCTCCTACAATCCGGCGTCGGGCCAAAGCAACATCTTGAGAGTCTGGGAATTCCTGTAGTCAAAGATTTGCCTGTCGGAAAGAACTTCCAGGACCATGCGACGGGCGTCATATGGATTAAATTGAACAAGAAAGCTCGAAAACAAAATGTTTCCGATATTCTTAAAGATGCATTCAAATATTTGTTCATTCGCAAAGGAAACTTCGCCCAAATGGGAACGATGCATGCTGACGGTTTCATCAATATTAATGACGTGAATGCGACATATCCTGACGTTCAAAACATCATGTATCTCTTTGAAAAGAAGCAACAATACTTCACAGAAATCCTGGGCAACCTTGGATATGATGACCAGTACATCACAAAGTTGAATGAAGTGAACCAGGACTATCAACTTCTGATGGTTTTCGTGACAGTTGTCAGACCCAAATCGACAGGAAAAGTTGAACTCAGAAGTACTGACCCGGCTGATAAACTGAATATCACATCAGGATTTTTCACTGATCCCGAGAACTACGATCGTGAAACGATGGCTGCCGGCATGGTTCGACTTGGAGACCTTATGAGAACTAATGCGTGGAGTGAAACTGGGGCAGAGTTCGTCGACTTCGATCTTCCTCTTTGCAAAACATTCACCTTCGCAACGCAAGAATATTTCCAATGCTACACGAGATATTTCTGCGCCAGCGAATGGCATTTTACTGGAACTTCAAGGATGGGCGCAGTTGATGACGACAACGCCGTTGTCGATCCAACATTGAAGGTTCGCGGTCTTGAACGCATAAGAATCATCGACGCAGGCGTCTTGCGAGAGGTTCCTTCAGGGAACACGCAATGCCCGAGCTACATGATCGGCGAGAAAGGCTCCTTTATGATTAAAATCGAGTACAACTTGTAAGCTGTCATCAGCAGGCAAATTTCTGCAGCAAATGATCACGATGATCTAATGAATAAAGTTTTGTTTTTGAGTCTTGTGACTTGCACCTGAATTTAATTTCTTGCCTAGCAATTCTACGACTTTCGTCAGCAGATCAATAAAATTTGTTTGAACAGTTGGAAACTCATCGCTCTTATTTTTCAGCAATTCGTTGTTGAAGTTTTGCCATTTCTTAAAGATAGGCTAGAAGATTAAGTTTTCTTCGCTTGTATTGAAGCGTGGGAGTCTCTGGGCCGTCTTGCCACGAGTTTCAAGTCGTCGTTTTTAGAGAAAGTTTCTATGTCATTTATACGAAATAATAAAACATATAAAACGAAAAAATATTCGCATTTGAAAAATGGATCGTTGATTGGGCACATCGTTTTAGCCGCAACTGTTTAGGCGAAGGACTTGCTGGTGTTTCCGCAACAACTTTTGATACTTTTTTGCTCACCCTATTAAAGATGGAACTACCAAGCATTTAATCGTGGAGAAATTTGAGTTCTAACAATTACGCGCATGAGGTTCGAATTCACTCGCTAAACTTCTGGGGTAAATTTTCTATGTTTGAACAAATTGTCTGCATTTGAAATATTCCATGCGTCATCGCCTGGCAAATTTTCAGAAGGCAAAGCAAAAGATGGAGAAATATTTGAATATTTTAACTCGTGAAACACTTTAGATCAGATCATTCTCATTGTGCGAACTCATCTATCAAGATGCTGGCAATTAACTTATCGACATTTTTCAGCCAACTGTAAGAAAAGCTCATGTGGCAGCTTCGAAAACTGAACTTCATTTTATTTTTTACCAGATTGACGACACGGTCAATTTCCTTGCTGTCGTTGTTCCTGATACTGCTCGCGGTGAAGTTCTCGTTCCGCAGTGACTATGTCTATCCTGATAACTACATCACGCGATCCGAACCGACGTTCACTCCAGCTCAGTCTGGCGTCGTTGATCCGTCTCCTGCACTACTTGGAATCGTTCTTGGATTAGTACCTGAAGTGCTTAAAGGCTTGTTGGGTACTTCAACATTATCAAGAGTACCGGATAATGCTTGTGAGAGGTCGAAAGATGGATCGCGTAAGTAAAGTCATCTGTTGGTTTTCTAAATTCTTACCAATAATTTTTCAGTTATGGAATTTGATTTCATCGTCGTCGGATCTGGCGCAGCTGGAGCTGTCGTGGCGCACAGGCTAAGTGAAAATTCGAGCGTCAAAGTTCTGCTCATTGAAGCAGGTGGAAAACCGCCGCTCGAGTCAATAGTGAGTTGGCAAAATTTTGCTTCGCATGCAGCAAATAATTTTTGTTTGCTTTTCTCGTCGCAGCCTCCTTTCTTCTTCCCCTTCGCCTTCAACTATACCGCTGCACTTTGGCCTTACCATGCTGAGGTTAATGATCAAGAATCGATGGCTTTTAAAAACGGATGTCCAATGCAGTTTGGCAAAACTTTGGGCGGTACGACAAGCATAAACGCCATGTTGTGGGTTTGCGGCAACAACAGAGATTTTGATGGCTGGAGTGCATTAGGAGCCGTTGGGTGGGACTACGAGAGCGTTCTTCCTTACTTTCGTAAGATTGAAAACAACCCTGATAAAGCCAGTGACACTCGCCATCATGGAGTCGGAGGCCCGCTGACAATTAGTCCCAACCCAAACACTTATCCATTTCTCAAGACGATCGTTGCGGGATGGAAAGAGCTTGGTTACAGAGAAGTTCCTGACTACAGTGCCGAGGATTACAACGGAATCGTTGACCTGCAAAGTAGTGTGAATGACGGGGAAAGAGAAAACTCTTATCAAGGATATTTGGAGCCGATCAAGAACCGTCCAAATCTGTATTTTGCTTATGAGTCTTTGGTTACGCACGTCACGTTTGATGGAGCAACTGCCAGAGGTGTCAATGTAAGAACTGACCTCAAAGATTGTAGAAATATTGAGTTCAAAGCAAGCAAGGAAGTCATTCTCTCTGCTGGCGCTATTGGGTCGACGAAGATTCTCTTGCAATCAGGCGTTGGGCCTAAGGATCATCTCGAAAGTCTGGGAATTCCTGTCGTGAAAGATTTGCCTGTCGGGAAGAACTTCCAGGACCATGCGACTGGCTCCGGCTGGATCAAACTGAACCCGAAAGCGGAAAGGCAAACAGTCTTAGATATTTTCGCTGAGGCAGTGAAGTATTTGTTGGACGGAAGCGGAAGCTTCAGGCAACTTGGAACATCGCATCGAACTGCTTTCATTAACATCGCCAACGTAACTGCGACTTATCCTGAAGTTGAAATCATTCCTTTCATATTCGAGAAGAATCAGCAGTTTTGTCTGGAAATTTTGACGAACTTCGGACTGAAGGACGAATATATTTCCAAAATTATGGCCGTCAATCAAAACTACCAAATCCTGATGATCTTCGTAACCGTTCTCAATCCAAAGTCTAGCGGAACCATTGAGCTCAAAGGCACAGATCCAGATCTTGCCCCGAAGTTGACATCAGGTTTCTTCTCTGATCCTGAAGACTACGATCGTAATACGATGGCCGACGGTTTCGTTCGCTTTGGCGAAGTCATGAAGACCAAAGCGTGGAACGACACACAGGCTGAGTTTATCAACTTCGATCTTCCTCTATGCGAACTATTCGCCTTCGCATCGAAAGAATACTTCAAATGCTACACGAGATACTTCACTTCAAGCGAATGGCATTTCACTGGCACATGCAGAATGGGCGCAGCTGACGATCCATTGGCAGTTGTCGACCCAACATTGAAAGTTCGCGGAATAGAGAACTTAAGAGTGATTGACGCAGGCGTTATGCCAGCAGTTCCGTCCGGAAACTCGCAATGCCCGACCTACATGATCGGTGAAAAAGGCTCCGATATGATTAGAATTGAGCTCAACTTGTAAAGCAAGCTTATTAAAACAATAAATGCTTTATGGGGTAAAGTGTCTGAAAGGGTGCAGATTGATTGATGATACTATTAGAAGATCTGTAGTCGTAGTCAATCTTAGCTTTCGATTGCGGGGTTAAGGCGTGCTAAGCTCGGTCACGATTCTGTTGTCACAAAAGTTAGTAGTAGATCTTAAATAAATTCGCCCAGACGATCCACGTTGCGCTCATGGAAATGATTCAGTCAAATGTTTTCTTTGCGAGTTCAGTAACATTCGCGCGTCATTTGCACACTTGCGAGTCAGATCCTTTAAGTTGTTTTTCAATTGGCTTGTCAATCAAACGATGGCGACAACTGTTTGAGGTAACAGAAACGAAGGATTCAGTGAAACGACGACAGCAACTTTTCATTTTGATTCTGTGGCTCGATCAAGAGAGATATATCTCCGTTTCAATTGCAAGCTTGATTTCCCTTCTGATAGTTTTTAAGTCGGGTTGAGTTTCTCTTGTAAATTTGGTGTCTGTTCTTTTACTCTCGTCAAAGTCTATTGCTTTGAAAAACAGTTTCCACTAATTTGTTCTTCGTGACTTTCGTGACATAGTGAGAACTTAAATTGACTGAGCTCATAAAAGTTGACTAAGCTTAAAGCTGCCGTGAGGGACTAACAAGATTTGGTTCGACTTTTCTATAAATAGTTGACGCTAGTCACAATCTTATTGAAGTGATTTTACTTGTGAAGATGGTTACATTGAACTTGCGAGTTGTGCTTGAACAACTGTAAACTGGACGCGAAGGATTTGTCAGTTCAGTTTCATTAAAAATATTTTCAGGCGCTTGACTCTGACGAACCCATTATCGCTGGTGACGCTTTTCATTTTCCTACTCTCGTTGGAGATCGCGCTTCGTGATGATCACGTCTACCCGAGAAATTACATTAAGCCTCTCGGTTTCTTTGATTTCAGACCAGATGGTTGTGAAACGACCGCGGATGGGTCAAGTGAGTTCCGTTGCATCTTGGCATTCATTAGATCTACAATAATTTTCCCGTGCAGATCGCATTTTCGATTTCATCGTCGTTGGATCTGGAGCCGCTGGCGCCGTCGTCGCAAACAGACTAAGTGAAAACTCGAGCGTCAATGTTCTGCTTATCGAAGCAGGATCAATACCGCCACTCGAACATATTGTAAGTTGGCAAATATTTCTGTTACCAATTGGCTCATACATCTGTTTTTCTCGCTGTCGCAGCCTCCTTTTTTCTTTCCGTTCATTTTCAACTACACCGGCGCAATTTGGCCTTACCATGCTGAGGTTAATGACCAATCCTCGATGGCTTTTAAAAACGGTTGTCCCATGCAGTTTGGCAAAGCTATTGGAGGATCGACTAGCGTGAACGCAATGCTGTGGGTTTGTGGGCATGATCGAGATTATGACGCTTGGAGTGCCATGGGAGCCACTGGATGGGACTACGAGAGCGTTCTTCCTTACTTCCGCAAGATTGAAAACAACCCTGATAAAGCCAGTGACACTCGCCATCATGGAGTCGGAGGCCCGCTAACAATTAGCAATAATAAGCTCATCGACCCATTCGTCACCACAATTAAAGCTGGCTGGAATGAACTCGGCTACAAGAACGTTCCTGATTACAACGCTCAAGACTATAATGGAATCACTGAGCTTCAAAGCACAATAAACGGTGGCGAGAGAGAAAACTCCTTTCAAGGATATTTGGAGCCGATCAAGAACCGTCCAAATCTGTATTTCGCTTATGAGGCTTTGGCTACGCACGTCACGTTCGATGGAACAACTGCCAGAGGTGTCAATGTAAGAACTGACCAACGAGGTTGTCAGAACATTGAGTTCAAGGCACGGAAGGAAGTCATTCTCTCAGCTGGCGCTTTCGGATCTGCCAAGATTCTCCTACAATCAGGCGTTGGGCCTAAGGATCACCTCGAGAGTCTGGGAATTCCTGTCGTGAAAGATTTGCCCGTTGGAAGAAACAATTTCCAGGATCATGCGACCGGAGTTGGTTGGGTTCAATTGAACGGAGACGCCGAAGCAGATTCGGTTCTCGCATTGGCGTTGGGGAAGGCTATTCCCTATTTAGTAGATCGTTCTGGAGCTATCTCGCAGCTCGGAACAGCTTATTCAACTGCATTCGTTAACACCAATTCTACAACCGATAAATATTCGAACCTCGAGGTGATCCATTTTAAGCTCGAGAAACAGCAACAACTGGCGAAGGATATTATTGTAAACCTTGGCATGAAGGACGAATATGTGGCGAAACTGCTGGAAATCAATCAGAACTACCAAATTTTGCTGTTGTTCATCACCGTTCTCAGACCAAAGTCTTTCGGCACCGTTGAGCTCAAAGGCACAGATCCAGATCTTCCTCCGAAAATCACGTCCAATTTCTTCTCTGATCCTGAAGACTACGATCGTAACACGATGGCCGACGGCTTCGTTCGCTTCGGCGAAGTCATGAAGACCGATGCATGGAACAAAACTGGCGCCAAGTTCATCGACTTTGATCTTCCTCTGTGCAGAAATTTCACCTTCGCATCGAAAGAATACTTCAAATGCCACACGAGATACTTAACTGCAAGCGAATGGCATTTTACTGGGACATGCAGGATGGGCGCAGCTGATGATCCAGCGGCAATTGTCGACCCAACGTTGAAGGTTCGCGGAATACAAAAGTTGAGAGTAATCGACGGAGGCGTCATGCCGAGAGTTTCTTCAGGAAACACGCAATGTACGATCTACATGATCGGCGAGAAAGGCTGCGATATGATTAAGAAGGAGCACAACTTATAAGTTTAACTCATCTGGGTCGAATCGCAAAAAACATTTGTAGTTCTGTTAAGCTTAACAGCCGTTCATTTCAGAATTAAATTGAATTTCCTCTGTCAAGTAATTTTCTGTCTAATCAAAATTTGAATGAAATGTCCAACTTTGCAAATTTTTAATTGAACTAGATAAATAAATTTGATTATCTGAACACAACATGAAGTGTTAGTGGTGCTTGGCCCAGAGTTTCCAGTATTCCGCGGTCTGCATTTCAGTTAAACGTGATTTGGTTCTGTCGAAAGCGAAAAGTTCTTCCGAGCCAGTGAAAATGTTCGCAGCCAAGTCAGCCTGTTAGGAATTTAATCAGTTGGATACTTGGATCGCTTTCATTAACCACTCACCGAATCCTTTGATAGCTTCAAATCGTCCATCAACGCTCGATGTTCATCGGACATTTCCGAATGCTCTGGTGCTTCGTTTGAAAACATTTCGTTGAGCGGAAGTTCCGAGAGGATGACAACCTATGAACAGAAAAATTGTTACCATGGACGATGGTAACTTCAACTGCTAACTCACTCGTATTCTGTGATCGTAAAGCGAGTCGATCAATGTAATAAAACGACGCGTTTGAGACTTGAGCTTCAGGTTGAGTCTCGGGATGTCTCTGATGATGATGGTGTGGAAATACTGCGCGAGCTGTAGATAGTCGCTGGCACCTAACGCCCGATTGCACAGCTCATCGAAACTCGTAAACAAAACCTGACCACAAGTCTTTTCGAAAGAAATGTTCCGGCCGAAGTGAGTGAAGGTCTTTGGACGAACGACATCATTTTCCTGGCTGCACAGCACCTTGAAGATCGCGTTGATCTTACTTTCAGCGTCTGGATCCGATTTCCTTCAAAACAGAACATCTAAATTTAGAACCGAACAGACGCAGTTTGTGATTGAGAAGGCAACGGTTTTAACTTACACGAAGTAATGATCGCCTTCTCCTTTATTGGTTGACCTATAATCGATTCCAGATTCCAGCGCTCTGACCTCGCAGTGGCTTTTGAGAATTGGGATGAACGGGACGAAGTTGCTGGAACGAAAAACTCGATAAATCAATAAACAAGTTGAGAATTCATTTGTCGTCTCACCTTCTTTGTAGTCCATTTTTGTAAAGATCGTCCGGTTTTCGATTGCTAGTAGCGACAACAATCACGCCGTTGTCAAACAGTTTAGTGAACAGCCGCTTAAGAATCATCGCGTCAGCAATGTCAGTGACCTAAAAGAAATGTTGAAGTTGACTATCGATGCATTTGAGAAGAAAACCCGTGAAGTTCTCCAGTGCTTCCAGCAGTCTTTAAGTTGCTGGAGCGATGGAACGTACCTGAAACTCATCGAAGCAGATAAGCCACGATTCACTTCCGATCAACTCGGCAACGGGAGCAATCGGATCGTAAGGTTTCGACTTGGTCGAGCTGGTGTCTCTCACTTGCAGGCTCTTGAATTTGTGGATTTCTTTGTGCACGTCAGTCATGAATGAATTGAAATGGACGCGTCTCTTCTTTGGGATCTAAATTTAAAGGGAGAAGTGAGAAATTTAGATTGCCAAAAATAGATTCAAGATCAAGTCTACCTGACAGCAATCGTAGAAAAGATCCATGAGCATCGTTTTGCCCCCTCCGACGCTTCCGTAAATATAAAGTCCCTTGATGAAGTCATCAGGCTTCGCTGGTGTCGATTTACCAAACGAGAACCATTTGGAGAGACCGCCACCGGTCGGTTTCGGCTCGTAGGTTTGGATTTGCTCGTAGAGTTTCTGAAGATCTTTGACAACCTGCGTTTGATGCTCGTCTGGGAGCAGCGATTTATCGTCGATCTTCTTCTTAAGAATGCTCAGCGGTCCATCTGCAATCAAAGACAGCGTTTGTTGATATCGTTGACATTGAAAAAAGGTTTTCGTACCTTCGGATTGCGTTGAGAAGTAAACAGGACACGGGAAACGGAAGTTCGTCGCGACTTGGAAGCAACGGGCTCTGCTTATTCCTATCATCTCTCCTGGCCGCAGCTAACGTATCACATATTATGTAAGGAAATTTCGCGCGGAAGGAATTTCACTGCGGAACCAAAACAAAAGTGGTTGAACGACTCGTCTGACTTCCCCTCGCGTCTCTCGATATTCTACAGAACGTTAAACTTTTTTCTCGATTGCTTTTATTTTACTTCCTAGCGAGCAAACTATTTTAAAAAATTAAATTATTAACTTCATAATTAAACGCTCTTAGTACGATGCACGCTGGACTACCGCTCGTCTGCTTATGAGAACCAACTCTTGCTGTTCATCTGGTCGAACTTTCCCATGTTGATTAGAACTGAGTTGCTGATAGCAGTCGCATCTCGGTTCTGGCCGTAGTAATCCACGAACTCGCCGTCCGGATTGACAAGGTAAATGATGATGGTGTGATCAACCTGAAACACATTAGCTCTTTTTCAACTGTGTGATGTCAATCAAGATGAACTCACAATGTAATCCTCGTCTTCATCCTTCGGTCCAGCGCTGAAGTAAACTCGGAAAGCTTTGCACACTGTTTTCACTTGGTCAACAGTTCCAGTGAGACCGATGAACTTGGGCGAGAACTCCTTGATGTATTTATCAACGATTGTCGGAGTGTCGCGAAGAGGATCGACAGTGATGAACAGCGGTTGAACCTTTGGCAACTTCGGATTCTTCTCCAAAGTATCGACGACGGTTGCAAGTTTCTCTAACTCTTCTGGGCAAATGTCAGGACAGTGAGTGAAGCCGAAGTAGATCAGAAGCCATTGGCCACGAAAATCCTCTGATTTTCTCAGAGTTCCCTTCGTGTCAACAAGTTCCCATCGTCCTACAAGAGATAAGATAGATGAATGTCAAGTAAATCTACGCCGAATAGTGCAAACCTCCAATAGCGGCCTTTCCAAGCTGTCGTTTTCTCTCACGTAGAATCGCTTGCTCTTTCTCGTCTTTTACATACCACATGAAACCCTAGAAGGATGGAAAGCAATGAAATATTTGGACTTTCGATGACGGAAAATGAAAACAAACCAATAAACCAGCTCCGCCGACTAGCACCACCGAAAACGATTTCCAGGTGATTGGACCTTTGCCTTTCGATGGGTCCGAAGTAGGTGTAGGGTTGGTGCTGTTGAATCTCAATGGAGCTCGTCTCACAACGTTGTTTCGAGAGAAAAGGAGACTCGAAAATCGTGTAAACATCTTTGAAGACATTGCGAAATTATTTTCAAGATTTCCTCGACTAATTCGAAGTGTTTCACGGTGAATTCAAACTTGTTAACCTCTTGACAATGTTGTGGTTTGCCTAAGATATCTTATTATATAATTCACAGCGTATTTCTGCTGCAAAATTGAATGATTTTACTTTCTGGATTATTTTCCGGGGCGAGCAAACTTTCGAATTAAAAAATTTCGTTATTTCTTCAAATATTTTTTATTTCCTTCGAATTTTGAATCAACTTCTTGTAACACTTAGAAGTCCAACTCAACCAATAAAACGCTGCATTTCTTCTTCAGTGCTTTAATGGACTCGATGAAGATTTCCTCCGGTTTGTAAGCGCCAAGAGACTCAATGTTAAAGACGAAGTGATTGCTGTCATTAAAAATAATCAGAATTAGGCTTAAAGATCGCCGATTGCTTGAATTGAACTTACCTTCTTCGGCTCATTGTGACTGCATCGCTCAAGTGCGGGAAGCGATAAACGTTTCGGCTGCATTTATCGTAACGCGCATTCTTAACGTAGGCTGTCTGGTTCTTGTCAATCTCAATGACTCCAGGTGAGAAACACTTTTGCAGTTTGATTGCGTCTTCGCCTCTGACTTCTCTGTTCAGAGTAATTTCCGGAAGAAGTCGATAACTGGCACATGACACTGGACTGAACTTGGCATGATCTTTTCCGATTCCTTTCACTGCCAGCATCTTAAGACTAAGCTCATGTCCTGGCCGCATTTTGCTGATAAGAATGTCTCCCTCGCAAGGCCCGATGTCAGCTTCATTATACAGAGTCCCTTGCTTTCCTTTCGGAACCCACTTCATCTGTCCGGTGTAGACGTTATGGTTCTTGTACATCGCGTCGAAGTTTCTTCCTTCCTTGCAATCTTTGTTTCTCCATGTGCACTTCACCTCCAACTTAAATTCCAATGTGTCAAGCTCGTTGCCTTCCTCGTCCCCTTCTTCTAACTTGTATTCGAATAAACGTGGATCAGCTGGAAGATAAAAGGGTTTAGCTTCCCATCAAGATATTAAGAAGGCAGTTTCAAACCTTTAAGTGGAATCAAGCCAAGCCTATGTGCGAGAATCTCGTCCTGAATGATTGAAGTGTTGTTGTAGATATAAACTTTCTCGATGGCCATTGAGGGAACCTCGCTGATCATCAATCGCCTGAACGAATTTGCCAACGCCGGTGTCACTCCAATCAAATCGAATTCCAGCTCCAAGTCACTCGACTTTTCTACTTTGATCGTCATATTTTTCTTGAACTTGGCGATGGTGAAGATCTCGTCAGAGAATCCGTAATCGTTGGCGCCTTCCTTGATCTTGTACTCCTCGAGAGTAACTGTCGGATGTCTTGATGATCCCGGCATCGTGTAAACTGGTTTTAATTCAACCCGGTTTGTTTATGTCTGAACAACGTGAGTCCGATGGTGTCCACGAAAATGAGTCGCGACTTTCTGCCTCAGTTATTCTCCCTTCGTCTCCGTGAAAAGTGAAAAAGAAAATCCTTTTAATGGCTTTTCTACGCAGCGGAAAGTTCTTCCGGTTTCTCTCAGCTGGCCGGCAATTAGTGAATTTCAGAGATTATGAGTCAGCGCATCAATTACCAGCGACTTGCGCCTGTTCAGCGAAGTAAGTTTTTCAATCATTTTCCAAACAATTGCATCACTCGAAAGAAAGTTTAACTTCGACTTAAGGCTACGGAGCTCAGCTTTCTACATCCAACGAGAATCGCTACATCGTTCTTAAAGGTTTCTAATCAATGTCACCTCAGAGCGAGCGATATTTATGTTAATATCTTTGAAAACCTCAACCACTTAACCTCCTACAAAAGAATCGAGATCAGGAAGTTAAATGTTTTCTTGTTTTGTAGCAACTTCGCAACTCTCAGAGGCACCGTATCATCTCACTCGTTGGATGACTCTCTGAAGCGCTTGGACCAGGAAGTTCGTCGATCGGGAAGAATCTCGCGTCGTGATTTGGAAGAAATTTTGGAGGAGATCAGAGTGAACAAGTCGCCGACCAGCTCTCAATCGTTGCTTGTCATCAGATGCTGTGGTAATCTTGTCCCGGAAGAAATGCCAGAGGCTCGCACGAAGATTGTACAGGATATATGGAAGACGTAAGATTGAAATCAAGCTTCAAATGACTTTCGATGTTAATTATTGTTTCTCCTTAGATTATCCAAGTTGAAGATTCCAATGGACATTTCTCACTACAACGCGTTACTGCGAGTTTATCTGGAGAACGAGCACCCTTTCTCACCGACCGATTTCCTGACCGAGCTGCAATCGAAAGGAGTCGAGCCCAACCGAGTCACCTACCAGAGACTGATTTCTCGCTACTGCCAACAGGGAGACATCGACGGAGCTACGCAAATCTTGGAATTCATGCGCGAAAAACAACTTCCAGTCAACGAGAATGTTTTTAACGCACTGATTATGGGCCATTCGAATGCAGATGATCTTGAAAGCGCAGCTGGGATCCTAAGCGTGATGACCAACGCTGGTCTCGAGCTGTCTGCTGACACTTACACGACACTTCTGTGCGGGTTTGCCAAGAAAGGAGACATCGAGTCGATTAACAAGTACATCGAAGAATGCGAAGAGAAACAAGTTTCGTTGTTGGATAAGGATTACCTCGAGATTGTGTTCGCTCTTGCTGTCAACGGACATAGTGACAAGATCGATGTTATCCTTAACAAGATGCAGAGAGGCTTCGGATACAATCAAGATGCCCTCAACGTGATCTTGCGGCTGGTGAATCGCGGTCAAGAGAAGACAGGCCTCACCATCCTCAAAACTATGCGACGAGGAACGCGAGACAATGGCGAGCAGTCCGACACTGGAAATTTCTTAATCAAGCAACTGATCAAAGCCAACCGACCGGTTGAACAACTTCTAAGGATCTGCAACGAGCTCGAAGCGAATAATCTACACTCGAATCCATTGAAGATTGCTCTGGAAGTTGCTTTAGCAAGTGAGAACGTTACGGTATTGCGAGCTTTGCTGAAAGAAATGCAGGCTAAAGGCATGGAAGTGAGACAGCATTACTTCTGGCCGTTGTTCTGCGCAGCTAAGACCGATCAGGAAAATATCGATGTCGCCGTATCAATGCAGAAGAATTTCAATCTGCAACCGACGAACGAAACAATTCGTGACTTCATGGTACCGAGACTCTTGAAGAACGAAGACTACGATAAAGTTATTTTGACTCTCAGATCTCTTGGCTTCTCGACAGCAACTGTTGCATCAGCCACCGCTTATGCTGCAGTGTTCAAGAACCAGCTCGCTAAATCAGCAGAGATCATGAGCACGTACGATGCTTATTACCCACCAGGACTCTACAGGAAACCTTTATTGATGGCCCTCCAAAACACTAAAGACTTCAACAGTTTCATCATCGTTCTTCGTCGCATCCGAGACAACATGAACCGTGCGCCATCCCAGAAGAATCATGAGGAAGAAAATGAAAGTTCGGATCAAATGGAATCAGCCGAATCGAGTGGAAAGTCGCTCAGTCAATTGCAGAACGAAGTTGTCGGTGATTACATCCTCGATGTTCTAAGATTTTTCAAGCAAAACAGACAGGAAATTCTTAAAACCATCCTTCAAGGACTTGTCGATCAGGGCGTCGGCATTAACAATGTCAAAGCTGACATGATTCAGAATCGCCTCGGCGAGGATATGAGTGCCGAGATCTCGACACTTTTAGGGAAATTGACTTCTGGGGAACTCGAAGTTGTGCCATTTGAGAAGCACAGAGGTCCAGCGAGCGGAACCACACACTTCAACGATTTGGATGTCGAAGCTATTGAAAGATGGATTGCACGAGTGGAAGAAAAGGGCGAGAACACGAAGGGACTTAAGCGACAGCTTTTGGTCGCTGCTATCCGCTCCAAGGATATCGCAAAAACTGAACAAGTCGTTGAAAGATTGAAAGCTGAGGGTTTTATTTTGACGTCAGGTGTTTACGCGCAACTCATCGAGCTCTACGCTTCAGCTGACAAACTCGAGGAAGCTCTCCAGACATACAAGAAAGTTAAAGAGAGTGATCCAGAGTTCACCGTGGATCCATCGAAGTTGGTTGCCTTAGCACAAGCCTTCGTGAACGCTGACAGAATCGACGATGTTATCAAGTTCCTCGATGAGAACAAACCAAAAGAAATGCCGGATGAACGCGCCTTCAGCTACCAGACAGCTTGCTGGCGTTTGCTGAACTCGCTCGCCGAGAAAGGCAAAACAGTTGAACTAAATAAGGTGTTCGATGCACTCGTCGGTAACGGCTATTTCGTTCCAAGCAACGTCACATTGGGACCTCTAATCAAGGTTCATGTGGTGCAAGATGAAACCTTAAAAGCAGTTGACAAGTTCGAGGAGATCTGCAAGAAGTATCGTGCTACTCCGTGGAAGAACGAGTTGGCGTGCCGCTTGATCAACACCGAAGACGCTGTCAATCTCCAAAGAATCACTGACTTGTCCACTGAAGTTCACGGAGAAGTCAACAGCTTGTATGACTTGGTGTTCTCTTTCATCGAGTGCGGTCGCGTCAGACAGGCAAGGAAAATTCTCGAAACGCCTGGATTGAGAGCTCGCTCGGGTCGAATCAATTACGCCTGCGATCGTTTTGTGAGCGAAGGAATGCCAACCGCGCTTGAAGGATTGGTGGAAGCCACGAAAGACATGGGACACATTGATCGCACCACAATCTACTTCAGCTTGCTTCAGACTTACATCAAAGACAAGGCACCAGAAAAAGCACTCGGCCTGTGGACGACAATGCAGGAGGAAGACGTTTCGCCATCTGACGAATTCCTCGTTAATCTCGCAAAGTTCTTGAAATCGCAAGGCTTCGAAGTTCCGTTTCACGTACCAGAAGCTTTGAAGGCTGAAGTGGAGAAGAAAGAATTGCCGATCAAGAAAGAGCTATCAGCAAAGAGAGAAACTACATCCAAGAACGTTCAATCGGAGAGACTTACAGCTTTCAAGGCCGCACTGAAGTCCGGCGACATTACCACAATCATGAAAGCGAAGGACGAATTGAAGCCGACAGACCAACTCTCCGTTTACACTCGATCGGAGTTTATCGAAGCTCTCATCAAGAACGGACAAATGCAGGAAGCCACGAAGAATGTCATTGAACTTTTCAACGAGAACACCAGTCCGATCCCAAGAATCTTTCGCTTCTATCTCAATCGTGTGGCAGCAAATGGCGACACGGAGACCCTCGAACAAGTTGGCAAATACTTGACATCCGATGCAAAAAAACTCTGTTCGTTCGATAACCGAGTCTGCCACAGTTACATCGTCAGTGGAAGCATTGACAAGTATTTGTCTAAATTGGAAAGTGCACTCGATAATGCCAAGACCGCTGAAGACATCACTAGAGTCGAAGAAGAGTTTCCGCGAGGTAAGTTGTCAGTCTGAGTTGCAAATGACAATTAACTAACCGCTTTACATATTTTTTAAGGCGGTTCACTTGGCATCCTCGAGAAATATCCAGAAACCCTCGACCGCTTCCATAAAATTGCTCTTAAATATGCAGAGAAGAAGATCAACGGACCAATGAACGTCCTGTGGGTTCACTACTTTGCCGAGAAAGACCCCAAAGCCGAGCCAATCTTCAAGCAATATCTCGTCGACTCACCGCGACTAATGTTCCAAAAAATCGTGCAGAAAAGCCGCGATAACCAGGACAGCGATTTGATCGAGAACCTCATTGGAGTTCTGAAGCAAGCAAAGGTCTCGGAAGGAGCGATCGGAAACGCTTACAGTTGCTTGCTGGACATTCAATCGAACAAGGGCAGCGTTGAAGGTTGTCTCAAGGCTACAGCTGACTGTGTCAAGGACGTTTGCTTCGAACATGTAAACAGAACCGCGTTGGTGAGAGCAAAGGAGTGCGTGGAGAAGGCAGGCAAGACGTTCCCGCACACAATACCAGAGAAGAAGACATCAAACGACACGAGCTCGTCTTCGAGCAGCTCCAGTTCCGACGACGAAGTCACAAAGAAGAAAGCTTAAGTTTTCGTAGTTCTAGATTAGTTCGTCGCATTTAGATTAAAATTCATTTCTAACGTTTCAAAAATTTAATTGAAGTTTGCGGAAATAAACATTTTGAATTATCTACAAGAACCAAAAAATTATGCAACGAATAGAACGAAGAAGATGAAGAACATGATAAGAACGCCGAAGATCTTGATCATCAACCACCGGTTCTTCGAGACTGACTGGAAGTACTTCAGAATTTCGCTATGCGCAGCTTCCACATTCAGCTCGACGTCTTGAACGTTCGTGTCGATCCTCTCGACCATTTCTTCCTGCTCTTTCACCATATGCGCGAGCTGCTGGAAAATTCCACCGAGCTCAACGATCGTACTTTCGATATTCTGCATTGTCTCTGCTCGCTGTTGCACATACTGGTCGGAATCGTCGTACAGAAGCATCTGCTGTTGCTGCATTTGATTACTTCTCGGTAGCAAAGGCTGCGATGCTGAAGCGCCCATGTCGATGCTTACTTGGTCGTCCTGCTCGTTCATCAATAAGTTGCCGTGGTTGGCTCGCATCGGTGGAAGCGTTGCAGCGACAGGCGCTTGCGAGAACTACAAAATTAAAGATCAGAGAGTGAACAAGTCGAAGATCTGCGTTCTTACCTGCTCGCGTCGCGTCTTCTGGTGCTTCAAATTTTCAGTTCTGACTTCGAGAACTTGCTGAAAGTTGGAGCTCATGCTCGCCAGTCTCGTTTGCAAGGCCATCACCATGTTTGAGGAATGCGACAGTAAATGTTTTCCGCTGGTTTTCCTTTGAGATTTAGAGATTTCCTGCAACCTCCCGATCTGTTGGTTCAACGCATTGAGATCTCCCTTTATGATGTACGTCAGCTCCTGGATCTCAGCAGGTCGATCATCAAATAATGATTTTCGTTTCGCAACTGAAAAAATCATAAAGGAATTAGCTCACTCATCGTTGATAACGCTCAGGGATCACTCGAGAAAACCCTGTGACGATGACGAATCTTCACTTACGGAGTGTCAGCTTTTCCAGCTTTGCGTAAGTGCTGGCAATGTTCTTGCCAATCGACTTTGCAATCATCATGAACTCCGAATAAGTCTGAATCTGCTTCACCTTCTTCGGATCCCTCAAGTTTACAGCTCGGTTGATGTTTCGCCCTTGAAGGCTGCGGATGGTGTTGGCAAACTCAACGGTTCGATCGCGAGCTGTCATGACGAATTCGATTTCTGGGTCGCCCTGGTAATCGTCTGGGAAGTCTTTAGCTGGCGCTTGAGGCAGCGATGGACTTTCACTTTTAATAAAATTCCTAAAAATCTTATTCGCGATGTTAGCAGCGGGCGGCGCTTTATCCTTATAAAGATCTTGCTCCTGCTCCTCGACAATAACTTGTGTTATTGAGTTTTCCGACTCTGAATTGATTCTCCTACGCATTATACATTAGAAAATGAAAATTATTAATTGAAACTCAGGAGCAACAACAACACGATTCGTCCAACTCACAAACGCCGCCACTGGCGACGACACGTTCAACAACCACGTCGTCTAACGAATCTTAAGAAAGAGAGGAAGGTCGAATTAGAAAGAATGCTTTGGTCTGTGAGGGATGGTAGAGGGTTAAGGATTAAATTGCTAATTGGCTTTCATTGAATCGTAAAGTTTGTACATGTAACGGCTGATGAAAATTTAAAATAAAATGCCAAAATTTAAAAAATTCCGTTTAAAATATCAAACTAATTTCATTTTAGGTGATCGAATTTTAAATATGTAATCCAATGAAATTGGAGGGTGGGAAGGTGGATCAGATGTTTAGATTATATATCGACGTCACTGCTGTATGTTGCCCGTCGAATCCAAATGAGCAGTCAGCCGGGGAGTCCAACAGCACGACGTGAATATTTTCTCCGCTCTCGAAGACAAATTCATAATTTTTTCTAATATCAAAATGATTTCGCAATGCTTCGAAGTGTAGACGAAGTTCACAACACCAACTACGATCCAAGCGATGTTATTGCAATAATCAAGAGTGCAGATTCGAACTTTAATAGACAGAAATTCATTCTCTCGCTGAAGTAAGTTTCCGAAAGTTTTCTTTTGTTTTTCCTTCGCTTATCTTTTCGAATTTCCCAGATTCATCCTCGACAATAAGCCTGATATAGGCTACAAACTGCTACGAGGCATTAAACAACTTGATACGTGCTTGTTTATCGACTCTTGCTTTATCGAATCCTTGCTAATCAATCACCAAGCGACCTCATTATCCTTCGCCCAGACTTTTCACATTATAGATTTCATCTTAGCTAAAGCAAGTCATCGAGGTGAGGTCATAGCAAGACGAGGCGTCGCAGTTGAAAGTGACAAAGCGGAATTGTTTCTTTTTAGAATCATTCAAGATGGCAATACATCAGCACTTGATGCAGTACGCCCAGACCGCGAACCTGAACACTTCGAACTTGGATGAAGTTCTGATGTGGATCGGGCGCATCAAAGAACGAGTGGGCGATAAAGACATGACTGTGGACCTTCTTCAAATGCTTTACTCGAACTTGCTGAACAAACTGGCTGAGGTTCCAGTTCCACGAGAAACGGAGTACATTCAACAGCACAAGTTGGACACAAATGTTATCGTGGACTTCTTTCAAAGCTTGAGCAATCGTCTAGAGGTCCAGAGCATGTTGTTCGTCGTCAAAACTGTCTACGAGAAAATCAGTCGCGATCAAGACGTTTCTCCTCTCACTTACCTCGGACTCGCAGTGATCCCAGAAGAGATGGTTCCCAATGCGGTCTCGCTGATGTTCCGCAGCAACAACCTGCTTACACAACGCAAAGCAATCATCACTGCGGTGAATCGGCTTATCAAGTGGCAGAAGATGATTGCCTACAATGTGCCTTTGCATTTGTGGATAGTGAAAGTCTTGTATACACTTCACGAAGAGAAGCAGTACGACATCTTAGAAGAAATCATTGTTGAGAACATCATCCAGTGCTTTCTGATGCTCGTCGTGCCAGTCTTTCAAGCGCGGACATTTATCGTTGTTCAGGCCATGCTGGAGTTGCAGAGATCCGAGACAGTTTTCAATCTACTCGTTCCACGCTTTTACAGAGCGCTTTTGCAGCTTGAACAAACCGACAGTGAGATTTTCGAGCCAATGCTGGATTTGATCTCTGACTACGTCGGATACTTTCCTGAAGCAAGCGTCTGCAAGGACACAATTGGCTTCCTCAGAGATCATCAGCGATCGCCGTCAAGACGCTACAAGTATTCCCGAATGCCGTTAGCAGCTTCGATGCGCAACAACGCCAGAACTGGACTTGAAAACTTAGGAAACACTTGTTACATCAACAGCGTCGTGCAAGCTCTGTTCATGACGAAGCAGTTCTGCCGAGAGCTTCTGATTTTGGCTGGAAAAGATGACGAGATTACAGTGATGCAAAAGATTTTCGCGCTGCTCTTATTCTCAAACCGACCAGAGTTGAACTTGAAGTTCGCAATGTCCACGATCCGTCCCGCCGACTTTCTACCAGGAATCCAACATGATTCCACAGAGTTCATGGCTTCGCTTCTCGACAAGCTGCACGAAGCCGACAAAAAGTTCCTCAACACTGCTCAAGATTGGAAAGAAGCCGATAATGATGACAGTGGAAATATTGAGCCAGCAGTCAAACTGGAAGATGTCAACATGGATGAAGTGAAAAAAGAAGACGACACTGACGACAGCGGGTGCGAAGAGCTGTCGACTGAGCCCTTAGATAAAGTGACCGACAACACGACAGAGCTCAACCAATCAACCATTGTTCACAAAATTTTCGGCGGAAAGATGTCCACAACTTGCGTCTGCTCGTCATGTAAAAGCAAAAGTATCGTCATCGACTCGTTCCGCGACATCGCCTTGTCCTTTCCGGAGAAGAAGAACGACGACGACTGGGATGCAGAGACGCAGTATTCGGTGCAGGAGCTTCTGAACTTCTACTTCTCGTCAGAGCAGCTTACGCTCGACTTGGATAATCAGTACAGCTGTGAAAAGTGTAAAAGCCTGTGCGATGGGATTCGACTCACCGAGCTTCTGCAGCCACCAAAGAATCTCATTCTGACGCTGAAGCATTTCCGCTACGACTCGAGATACCACACGCGTTCAAAATTGCTAATCAACAAGATGTTCCACGACGAGGAAATTTCTGTTAATGTTCGAGCGAGCCACGAAGCCAACAACATTCGTCCCGTCAATTACCGTCTTTACGCCGCGGTTGTTCATTCAGGAGTGAGTCTGGATAGCGGACATTACTATACGTTTGCCCGAGAAGACAACGACATGTGGTTTAAGTTCAACGATAACTTTGTATCGAAAAGCACGCTTCAAGAGCTTCGCACGTAAGTTGATAACATGTGGCTACTGTTGCATACTCAAGCCTCTTTCTGTTTGCAGTCTCAATTCACCCAACACTCCGTACATCCTTTTCTACCGTCGCATTTCAACCGCATCGTCTACAGCTTCATCGTCGAGCGCTGAGTCGCTAGCAATGTCCGATGACACAACCCCAAGCTTAGAAGAGCTTCCACTGTTCCTGAAGAAATATGTCAACGAGGATAACGACGCTTTTGAAAAGGAGTCGAAGCGATTCAACTTCCAAACCAACAAGTCTGTGTCGAACACAAACCGCTGGAACGATGATGACCCGCCGAGCTCGTGCGGCAGCAACTTTGACGTTCAGCATAATCGTTTCATCTGCTAGAAGACACGTACTTAAGTTATTTATCCCAACCTTGTTACTGAAAAAGAAATAATTTAGATCAAAAATGTTTTGTTGCCTTCCGCAGGGAACTTTACGATTCGAGATGAGAAAATATTTTTTGTATTGCTTAGTCGGGACGTTCGTAGGTTACGCTTAGAGCTTGAGAAAGCTTTGAAACGCTAGCTCCGGATAACGCAGCGGAGCTTCAAAGTCTTAAGGGTTTAGTTTCATGTAAGCGAAGCTCACGTACGATCCCACGAGGGAAAAAGAGGTCCACACAGGAAAATTGTTTTGTGAAAGCGAGAGAAAGAGACGGGAAAATAAAGAGAAAGTTAATTTGCCACCGCGCATGTCCAACGATTCTCCGTTCAATTCATAAAGTTTCGCAAAAATTTTCATTCACGAAAAAGCGCTCAAAGCTCGTTTCCCCTCACAGCGAAAAAAGTTTCGAATTGTTAGGCGTCGGAGCTGATAAGAGCTTCAAGAGTCGTTCGACTGCTCGCTGAGGTCACACGGAATAATTGACTGCGCGGGTTCTATAGAAAGTGGTGAAAGTTGAGTGAATTCGACGTAGCAAAGGAAGACGAAAAGCCTTTGCGGGAGGGGGCGAGTGTTTAAAAATAGATTTATGCAGCATATCGATTTTTCCTTAAAGAAAAACGTTCAGTCGAAGTTATGTTCCACTACACCATATGGAAGCGGAATTAAGATGAACGTTTGGCTGTTCTCCGTGTTGTTTTCGGTCTTGTGTTGTTCGTTAGTGCTGGGAGAGTTTCCAGGTGAGTGTGGAGTGAACAAGAGATAAGAACGTTATGGTAATTTGCCGAATGACGCAATTCGCAGGTGGCCGTAGACATCAGCTGAACCAAGAGGTGAGGGATGATGATAAACAGATTTTGATTGAGCAGCTTTCGAAGTTCATCGAGGATCAAGCGCGGATGCGATTCCAGCAACAGATCCATCAGCATCACCAGAAGCAACATGTAGCGCCCCAAGAAATCGCCGGGCCAGGTTTTAGCTTTGTTCTTCCGCCGATCTCGCCAGTTCAGTTCAATAAGGATAGCGACGAGCCAATTCAGTTCGCTGTGCAACCGTTCGACTCGCGCTACTACGAAAACACTGAAATCGAAGAAGCGGCGGACGAGTTTGAAGATAACTCGAATACAGCAAACGATGTCCCTGAAGTCCGCACGGAGAGCAAAAGCAACATCCTGATTCCACCTCCGATGCACGTGCACGAAAGCAGACCAAGTGAGAAAATCCTCCACCGAGGTCAGCAGAAGCAACCGGTCGTCCCGGCAGCAGATGTTGTTCAACAGAAACCTTTACAGGTCGAGTTTGATAACACAACGAGCCTGTACATCGTCGCGCTCATCGCTGGCTTGAGCTGCGCTTTTTCAACTGGCGTAAGTTGTGATGCAATTCATCGATTGACGTCAATTGACGTACTTCTTGTTCATTCTGTAGTTGATTGCTCTCGGTCTGATGTATTGGACGCTTTACAAGAAGTCGAAGTCTGCAGACTCTTGCGACTACGCCTGCGATTACGGAGTCATTGGACCGCGTTCGAAGAACGTCGAGAGCTCTCAAACAGCGATGGGCGATAAGAAGCTGGCGCATTCCGCTCAGATGTTCCATTATCAACACCAAAAGCAACAAATCATTGCCATGGAGAATCGCAACGCCTCGGACATGAACCAACACGACGAAGAGAACGACTCCGATGACAATGAGAATGATTTCACGGTTTATGGTGAGGCGCTCGTTGACGAGCTTTGACACTTGTCCTCAACGCTTTCATTGATATTTCAGAATGTCCAGGATTAGCGGAGTGGGATTCAGGCATGGAAGTTAAGAACCCGCTGTTCTCCGAAGAGACGCCAGCGGCGAAATCCGAAAAGGCTCAACAACCAACCAACAAGGCTGCAAATCAAAAGTAAACTTTGTCTGATTCGTGCGGGCCTCAGCACGGCTGCTGCTCTCTCATTCCTTCTAAATCTAAAGAAACTATTTTTTCTTAAAAAAAAAAACATGAAACCAAAATGAAACTCTAAAGAGACTTAAACTGATAATGCAAGAAAACAACTTTTTGAGGTAAACTACGCAAGAGAAACACTTATAGATCAAAGCGCGCCCCCGGGTAGATTAATCGTCGAGTAGAGACAAGTCAAATTAAAGCAAATCACATCTACAAATCTAATGAGAAATCAATGATCCCATTTTTGTATTAGAGTCAAAGGAATCAATTCTTATAAATGTATAAAGGTTTAAGAGGAGAAGAGTATGAGAAGTTTAATCATGAATGTCCATTTGAAGATTTTAAGCAGAAGGAACGTTCACCGGTTTAGTCGAAAGCTTCATCGCTTGCAATTTGCCGTCAGCTGAGTGGTCAGGGACAACTCGATAAACCTCTCAGGGTGGGAGGAACTTGACGCCACCGGTGAACGTTCCGCAAGTCGCTATCCAACGCAAACGTCTCCTCAAATTTAATTGAACCCTTGATAACGAAACGATGAACAATTATGGCGAACTATGCGGGTGCCAGGAACTGGAAAAGGTCCGACGATCCTATCGAGAGAATGAAATTACGCAAAAATGGCTTTAAAGATGATTTTCGTTGAACTTCCTCGTTTTATGAACGCTAAAGAAATCTATTAATTGATGATGAATTACGATGAGGCAAATTATATTTGTATAATATTAAAAACTTCTAATAAAATTAATGAATGTATCCGAAAACGTTGACTTCAAAAACCTTTGGCAGCTTATTTAGCTTTCAGGCGCGTTGAGTTGAGCTTTTCAAACTAATTAAGCTTCCATTTAATTGGGTTTTAATTGAAAAGCTTAAGCAGAATTTATTGAGCTTTAGCTTTGAGTTAAAAAGCTCTTTGAGTCCTTAATAGCTTTAAGCTTTCAAAAGCTCTCGTTCAAATTGCTGAAAATCCTCGTCAATGACTGACACCAACTCTTTCAATTCTGATCACAGGCAAACACGGCAATTTCTTATTTATGTTCATCTTTTATTATCTTCAACTACAAGTATCAAAATCAAATGAAGCATCGTAGAAATTTATCCGTCATTCGATCGACTCGAGGAAATACAATAAATAAATGGCTGAGAACTTAATATGTCGTCAATAAATTACAGATGCGATCAGAAAGATTCCACAAGACTGAGAAAAAGAAGTCGACAGACGTTCTTACACTTTATGCAGAGAACGCGAGACTTGACTTGTTCCCAGAAGTGCTTACGATATTCGGAAACGGGAAGAGGGAGGACATAACCATAAGCAGAATGTTTTAAGCTTCTTATGAATAGAGTTTGAAGAAAATATAGAAAAGACTTTTGTTCATAGATTGCACCTACACCATTGTTTAAATTAAACTATATTTACATAAAGTTTCTTATCGCGATGGAAGTTTTAGGAATTGTTCATGCCTCAGACATCGGCTCGTGGTGTTTGTGTGGCACATTAGTACGTAACATTCTTCTACTTAACACTAAACGGTTGATTCAACTGCGCGCTTTGATCTTCGTCATTAATCTCATCATCTCCTCGCCAATTGTAATTTGTGCAACGTCCGCTTTCACCAGATATGTTCGGACGATAGAAACGGAACGGAACTAAGAGGGAAGCTTCGTAAGGAAACAACTTAGCTCGAGGTATTTTAATGATAATCAAAACTCATGTTTCAAAAGTGGATCACAATTTTTTTGTTCGCTTTGCTTAATTCTTTAACGCTCTCACGAACCTACCGCAACATTCGACTGATTGTCCAATATAAAGTTTCTCTTCTCACTAATAACTAAAGTCAACCGGAAACGGAACATTTTACAACGAACGGAACTGTCACGAATCCTTCTAGTCTAAAACCATATTGGCGAGTTTAAGCAAATCCTATCTGCGTTCTTCATCGACTGAGCCGTGCTTAGACTGCCACTTGAACTTTGACTGCATCAGCCACTGTTGGCCTTTTGAGTAGTTGCAGGGACGCAGGAGCGGCGTAGATGGATCGTCCTTCGTTGGACGTGTCAGACAGTTCCCAGAGTTGACGTGCTTTATTGTGAGATCCTGTAAGACAATCCAATGAAAATTGCGGCGAATTTAACGCTAGACGAACTTACATTTTCGTCATAACTCCATTCTTGATTGCCGCCCATACCGTGGCATCTCACAAGATTGACTGGGCCGTTCGCATTAGATGCATCAAGACAGTTATCATCTGACATAATCTGCTGTCGTTTGGTGTAAGCGAAAACTTGGTTTCCTGTAAGGATTAAGAACCGTTAAAGACTAAGCGTTGGAAGCCAAGTCTTTAGATGTCTCACCGCCTAAACCATGACAATAACTGCTGCCAACTTTCTCGCCAGACTTGTGGCCCATTGTGTCCAAACAGTTCTGAGATTCTGAGTTGCGGATCTGTGAAAAAATTCATAAGATTTCAGTTTATCGATCGATGTTGGAAGCCAATCAAACTCACCTCGCCCAAGAAATAGTAGTCGAGAGGCATCTGACTCTCTGGATAAATGTTTTCGAGATACCATCGGAAGCTGTTACACTTGAGCTTCTCTCTCAGCTCCAAGCGAGCTGACACATCGCCAGCTGACGTTTTTCTCGCACCTAAAGCGGTAAAGTTTCATTAGAAAAAGTTTCCTTTTAAAAGGTTAATTGTTAGTCAATTGAGTTGTCAAACTAAGCCAGCAAGCCATCAAAGCTCATACCAGGATTAATATTAAAGTAAAAGTCCTTCCACTCGTCCAACCACACTTCAACTAATCGAGCATTATTTTTGTTAACGATCTGCGATGTTCCCCCCGGGAAAGTATAAGGCGTTGACTTTCGGAAGACATGTCCCTTAAGAAAAGTTAAGTTAATATGGATCGAGAGCGCGCTGAGTTGTCGAATCTTTACCACTCGAGAGCAAGGCGCAATTTCGAGGATTCCATGGCACATCCACACCTAGAGTTAGTGAGTTAGCGAGTCAGCAAGCGGTTAGAATGAAGAAACAAACGTGGATCGAATTGTTAGTTAAATTAGTTATGAACTGTTATCGGTTGATGAGATTCAATGTTCGTAGATTGCTAGCGCGGTTAGCTTGGTTTAGTCTAGCGGTTAGTTGCGAAATCATCCGTCAGCATCTGCTGCACAAACCTGGTGACATTGCGAAGTAGAATTCCTTCCACTCGTCTAGCCAGACTTCTGCGACACGCGCTGCATTCTTCAATACGATATTGGCGACCCCACCGGGGAAAGTATAAGGCGACTTGTCTCTGAAAACGTGGCCAACGTGCGAGCACGGGGCGATCTCCAGTATTCCGTGACATTGCCAGATCTAGAGATTGTAGAGTTTCATTTGAAATTGTGTCGATCAGGCGTATCTGATCATTTGAAATGCTTTCCTTGCTCATTGACAATGTGAATAACGAGAAACAAGACTGATTGTCTTTGATCATTGACGCTAAAGGCGTCTCATAAAATCAACGAGTTGCCATTTACCTCATTGAATTTATCGTCAAACTCGAAGCAAGAATTCTCTACGCTTTAATTGGGCGTGGAAATTGGGAACGTGAGAAGAACTTAATTAAATTTACTTACACGAAAACTCATTTCCAGATTTTCGCCACCTAAAGAAAACGAAAATGCGGAGCGTGAATGATACGCTGATTGAATTGTTTGCTGAGCCGAGTCGCGCTTACCCCAAATGTCCATGCCCTCGTCATACGAGCCGATCTCGTAGAAGTAATCTTTGTCGATTGAAAAGAGACCGCCGGCCTGGGAAGAGAATAAATGCGATGAGAGAATGAACGAACCTTTCAGTTGATTGAACGCACCATCGTTGGAGTTCTCAGCGGCGCTGTCCGGTCGTTGTTCCGTCGTGTCATTTCCCTGGATGGAACGCGATACCATCTAAAGTTTAGCTTCCAGTTGAAGCCACCCCAGGTTTGATCGGACGCTGTGACATACTCGAACGTCTCGTCACTAATGACGTCAATTATCGGACAAACGACTGTCCTTCGATCTAACGCGATTCTTGCGAGTAAAGGCTCCAGCCAACCTTCAGTACATTCGCAGTGCGCGTCGAGGAATGTAATGACTTGACCTTTGACATGTTCAGCGCCCAGCAAACGAGCTCTAATCAGCCCGGACCGTTTTCCCGTTCGAAGTACTGCGGAGAATTTATTCAAATTCGATTCGGCGCTTCGTTTTCTTTCAAACTCACCAAAAGTCGAGACGGGCAACGTCTTAACGTAGTCTTCGAGCTGCTCTCCTAAGAAGTCTCGCTCGCTCGCATCGTCAACGAGAATAATTTCTTTCAGCAGCGGCCGTGGCGAGCGATTTATAACGCTCCAAATTGTCCGCAGCAGCGTCGTCCACGCTTCATTATGGAACACGATAACGATTGAAGTTGTCGGCAACTTGGTTGGGTAAGTTTTTGTTCGACAGCTGGAAACAATTACGTTGATAAGGAAATGTGTGTGATTAGTGGAAATTGACGACTCAACTCTTTGTGGCGCACATCAGCGAGTGATCGATTCAGGTAAATCATGTCACTAGCGAGCAGGTTGAACTGATTTTCCTTAAACTTCTCCTTCATCAGCTCTTGCTGATTAGCTTTCATCTTGACAGCCTTTCCCATCTCGCCGGGTTTCCCTGGATTCTCACGCACAACTGGCGCCTGCCGCCACTTCTTCAGCTCGACCGAGCGATATGTCTTTGATATGCGTTTCGGTTCATCATCATTGTTGTCAATGTTACTCAAGTTTGTGTCAATCTCTGAGTCGTCAACTATTGGATCTTCGTCGACCATTTGACGACCGCCGTGCAGCGGAGCGTTATGCGAGAGCTGAAAGACAAACATGAGAATCGATGAAACAATGTAAGGCGCCCTTGACTTTCAAAGCCAAGCAGCATCAAGTCTAAAGTCGACCGGAATAACAAACTAAGCGAGCGAGTCTGTAAAGCATAATTTAATCAACACGAGACTGAGCGAACGGCCGACTCGACGACTTGCTTCATAAACTTTTTCGCACAGCCGAGCATTGAATCATCAGCATAATTGAAAGCATTTTCGTTGCAATGAAACCGTTTGATGTTTAGGCCCCGCTGTTCGCCCCCGTGAAACGAGTTAATAAATTAAAAGTGCAGTCGCTGGCAAATTGCTCTTGTGTACAAACAGCAATTGTACGAGTGAGTGGCTGACTCATCGATTTCGCTTTTTGCGGCACAGAGCTTCCTTCATTACCCCGCAGTGTTTGTTTTTATGTGTTTTAAATGCGAGCAGCAATTATGCATTTTCATTCGACAGGCTTCAAGTGCTTTCACTTTCAGGCCCGCCCGTTCATTCATCGCGTTGCACAACGCATAAAACATTTCAAGTTCGCTTACCTCAATCTCGTTAGACTTCTTGAAAAAGCCGCCGTCTGTGTACTTCATAATTAGGATGACGTCGACCAAGACCCAGGCCAGCGACGTGATTAGGATTATCCGACAGGTGCTCGTCCGCATTTTCCCGCGAAACATTCTCGAATATTTTGTCATTGATTTTTCTTGCCCGCGAAGATTTATCAGTGAAATTTTGGTTTCTTTCATCCAAACACTCACTCGAAGACGGTTCCTTTACGATCTGAATGAATGGAAACAATGACACACGCTGATGAGTTGTTGGCTCTCTCGCGATGAGTTCACCACAGGGATTGGAACCGTCAAAGGCTTTTATGCTCCGCACTTAATGTGTGTTTGCTTTGATCTAACCACTTGACAGCGCCAAGCTCTGCATAAGACAATTGTTCCGTGACCCTCACTAAAGAAGCACCGCTTAAGTTTTAATGAAATATAATTCAACACCGTTAAGTTTGTATGCAGCAGATTCTCTCGCGATGTGAACTGAAGTCAAATGTATGTGCGGAAAAGAAGTGTTAGCACCTTGAAACCGGCTCTTAAGTAAATGAGCGAGACGGGAATGAACTGCACTCGATTGTCCCATAGGCAGCAATCATTGTTTTCTATAAAAACAAACTATCGAGCCAGAGATAATTTTCGGAATTTCCCCGTACTTCTCTTCACGTATTTTCGTTTCAATTATCGGAACAGAACATCGATGTACGCGGAAGGAGAGTGAATGTAACGTGAACGAATATCTTATAAGACAACGAAAAGATCCACGAAAGCAAAATCGGAACTTGAGGAATGACTTTGTTATCGTAGAGCTGGAAGCAATTCTGAGGAATTGCCGTCTTAAAGGCTTTGTACGCTCTTATCAACGCTCTGATAGATTCTGTTTACTGCTTAATATTCATGACTTGTTCCACGAAATTAGAAAATTGCGAAAGGAAACTTTAGCGCTCGGAATCACTGGAACTAAATTGTCTTGAATGAAACTGCGATCGTCATTAGCTTCTCCTCACATCTTAGTTATTAACTGCACCACATATTTCTTTAATTTCTAATCAGCAACTGAGAGTTTTGAATTTTGACTGCAGCAGAAGACGGAAAATATTCACTTCGCGGAATGAGTAGTTTGAGGCCCCGGAACCCCTCGAACGATTTTACTTGCAGACCCTTCAAGTTTAAATCTCATTTGGCCGTTAAACTTCCAAAGCTTTGAAGCTCTCGCCGGAAGCTTTTGAAAGCAATTTCATTAGGAGGGAGTTTTCCAACCTAATTAGAAATCAAACAGTTCGGATTATGTCGACAAATAACTGAGGAAACTTTCTGTTAACTTCAAGTTGAAAAAGCCATTTATCTCTTTGCGGCGAGACGATAAATTCCCCTCTCAATCTCCCACCATCAACGCGGTAGGTTTGCGCTCCAAGCTCGCTTAAAATCTGTGAGTCTATCGTCTTGGTGATCAGTCTCTGATTGTCCTTTGTTCAGTTAACAACGCTTTGATTGAATAACAGGTGAGGTTTGAAGAAATAAAGTCGAGTACACTTGAACGATATGCAAATTAGCTGCTCGATAGATCTTGATCGCATTAGCGGAAGCTTAGTTAATTATCTCCAGTATTTTTGAATGAACAATTGAAGCTGTTCACCTTCAGTTTGGAGTGCAGTGTATTTGTCTCAAAGAGCGATAATGACAAACGTTCGTCGATTGAAAGTGAAAGTTTCTATGCAAAGCTTTTATTGGGAAAGAAGCGTCGACGATCTTCCGAGAACAAACGCCAACCGCTGTTCTGCTCGTTTGCGTCACGCACATAATTTTCCCTTAATTAGTTCTTCACGCTAGTCAACGTCGATTGGTTTCGATTTAGTTCTTCGCGCAAAAAAAAAGCCTCGCCAACATCTTGAAGACGAAAGTGGTTGTACTTGAAAAGAAGAAACAGCAAATCACTCATGATGGATGTCACGGCCGTGGATAACGAACATCAGATGCGCTGACTTTTACGCTCTGCTGCACAAGCGTCGCTCGGCTCTACATAGAACTACTCGATACATTGCGCAACGATTTTCCATTAAAGTTTTGCATTTTTCAATTCGCGCGCATGTAAACCGGTTGAGCTTGCGACAAACTCGACACGACCAAGCACGGCATTAGATAAACTTGACCATAACTAAATAATCGAAGCGGGTTGATAGAGGCAGAGAACAAAGCCCGACAAGAACCGGTTTAAGTGTACCGAGAGCGATTGCGCGAGACAAAGAACTTAACACCAGACAGCGTTCGATAATCTCGTTGTTCTCTTTCAGAAGAAGAAATCACCATGGCATTCAAACTTTTCACCGCTCTCTGCGTTCTCGGGATTCCCATTATGGTTCAAGGTTACTCTGACGGTGCTCCAACGTCTGAGTGTAAGACAATGACACCTCGTCATCACGTCGATCCCCAGTCTGGTCCATCTCCTTACACCATCACCATGGACAAGAAGAACATTCGAGCTGGCGAAACTGTCGCTTTGACCATCAAGGGCAGAGGAAATGACGACGGCATCAAGGGACTCATGGTTCAGGCACGCGTTGGAGACACGCCAATCGGTCAATTTGATGTCAATCAGAGTCGCCAATATGTTCAAGTCCTGAGCTGCGATGGCGGTAGAAACGTAAGTTGAGTAATCGCTATTGACCATTAGACCTCAATCATCGGTTTTTGCTCAATGTTTGCTCATCAGAAAGCTTTTTGGTGTATCGCGTCATGAAATTGTTTAACAAGCTCTTCTCTTTCCAATCCATGGACAGAATGCGGTTACACACAAAAAGATTACAACGCCAATCAACGAAGTTAAGTTCAAGTGGACTGCGCCAAACGATTTGCAAGAACGAGTGAACTTCTATGTGACTGTTGTGAAGAACGGAGGAGTCTTCTGGGTCGAACAGAAGAGCGAAACCTTGAACGTGAAGTAGACTATTTGACTGCGAGCTCGAACTTATGAATTTATCGAAGCTTTGAGCTTCAACTTAACGCTGAATTCTTCTCAGCCCCAACTCAACTTCCTAACCATTTCGCACTTTCTACATTCGTGTCGCAAGTTTTATTTGGAAAAACGTGTCAAATCTTTTTGATACTCATCGTAATACATATCAGGATTCAACACTTCAAAGCGAAAATTTCGTATCTAAACAAAAAGTTTCTTTTCTCTTCTGTTCAATTTAAGGAATTATCACTAAATAAAGTTGTAACAAAAAATGAAGAAAGTTAATGTTTTTAGTGATAAAAAATGTGTTGTGATTGAAGATCATTTCCCCGAGGAAGTCGAGGCGGATCAATTTAGCAGAACTTCCACCGATTGCCGCACGCGTTGCACATGACAAACGTCGTCATCGGCTCGTCAGCAGATCGGGTTTGAAGCTGATTGTAGGTGCAATTCTTCTGTTTGCACTTTCCACATTTCAGTAAGTCCGTTTTCGTACCTTGAACCGTCGCCTGGAAGGAGAAAAGAAACGGTCAGCATTGAGTGAAGGAGCTGAAGACTAGCGTAACATGATAAGCTCAGGAAATTGCCTTGAACTAGGCTGAGTGCTTTCGGTCTTTCCGAGGTTTCTACATTAGCTCAACGCTGCCTAAACAAAGCAGCAAACGGTTGCAACTCACCAATTGAGCATCATTGATAGATTCTTTGACAAACTTCTCGCGCATCTTCTTCATCTCGTCGCTCGCCATTTCCTCGGGCGTCATTTTTGCCAATCGCGTTGCGCCGATGACTCCGCTGATGAAGTTCATTCGCAGACCGGGATTTTTGGTGTCCTTTAAGTTGGAGACGCGCGAGCGAATGCGGTTCTTGTATCGCATGTCTGTGTTTTTAAATTCGGAGAAGATTGCTTCCTCCAACTCGGCTGCAAGTTCTTCAGCTGAAGCGCAACCTTCAGGATATTCGTCGACCTGCAGTGCACCGGACAGCATCTCTCGACACTTTAAGCGGACAACATCCGTGGTAGAACTACCGGATGGCGGGAAACTCGACTGCGAACTGCTCTTGCTCTTCGAGTCTTTCTTATCGTCTTTGTTTTTGTCCTTGCTTGATGTTTTGCTTGCAGCGCCGCTCGAGCTTCCGTTTGTTGACTTTGTAGATGTTATTGGACTTTCGGGATTACTCGCCAGCAGCTTTTTCCAGTTCTTGATCAGCTTCTTCGATAGATTGATGACTTCCTCGTCTTTACTGCACTTCCTTAACTCGTTTACCGCCATCCCAATTCTAAATTTTTCATGAAAACAAATGAAAAATGAAGACATTGAATGGAAATCACTTCCGTCGCTTCCTACCTGGTGCTGGTCAAGATTTCGAGGTCGATTTGAAGGGTTTGCAGCGCCTTTAGCAGGTCTAAAGCCTGGGCTTGATTATCCTGCGAGAAAAAACAATATGAAAACCGCGCTTAAATTTTCATCGGCATTCTCCTCCCGATCAACGAAAACTTACCGAAGCACTCGATGTCATTTTGCTCAGCTTCTTGTGAATCCGTAACACTTCATCTTCCACGCTCATTTTCGACTTGTTTTGGCCGTCTGCTTCACGATCAATATCAGATTTGATTTGATGCCCAGAAAAATTCTATTCAGCAACTCAGCGTTTGCTCAGCAACTTTGTCAGCAATTCAGCGCTGTTTTCGTTTCGTCAGATTCCGCTTGCTAAAAATTAAGTTATCGCGCTTCGAGAGGGCAATTGTAAGACTAATTCCGACATCATGGATCCTCTGATGAGCCCGTTTAGCATGGGGACGACTCCCCTTCATCACCCGGACGAGGACCTGACCAATTTCAGCCAACAGAATGTTTATCACAGCATATTAAATCCACCGCCAAAACAAATGACTCCTTCGTACGCTCCTAGCTTGATGATGCCTCAGCCGCAAACGCCGGTAAGAGATTTGGATAACGAATCACTTCCTAGCTCTCTGTTAAAACCATCTTTCCCTCCAACAGCAAAGTCAGTTCGTGCCGATGACTCCAGCTACTGCTTTTGTACAAGATCAGAAAGTTCACACACCACAGATTGATGCAGCGAGTCCCATGAACGTCATGACACCGGCTGACAGCTCAATTTTACCTCAACTACAAAATATCGTCAGCACTGTTAATCTAAACTGTAAGCTGGACCTGAAAAAGATTGCACTACACGCTCGTAATGCGGAGTACAATCCAAAGCGTTTCGCTGCTGTTATCATGCGGATCCGTGAGCCTCGTACGACCGCATTGATATTCTCGTCAGGAAAAATGGTGTGCACCGGTGCAAAGAGCGAAGATGACTCTCGACTGGCTGCACGAAAGTATGCACGAATCATTCAAAAGCTTGGCTTCAATGCCAAGTTCCTGGACTTCAAGATTCAGAACATGGTCGGAAGTTGCGACGTTAAGTTTCCAATTCGGTTGGAAGGTCTAGTGCTAACACATAGTAAATTCAGTAGCTACGAACCCGAGCTGTTTCCGGGTTTAATCTACAGGTGAGTCTCATTAGCTTTTCCTCTCTTGCACAAGTCTCACGATGTTTTTTCCACAGAATGGTCAAACCGAGGATCGTTCTGCTCATCTTCGTTAGTGGAAAAGTTGTGCTAACTGGGGCCAAAGTTCGCCAAGAGATCTACGATGCCTTCGACAACATTTTTCCAATCCTGAAGTCATTCAAGAAATCGTAAGCCGGAAGGAGAGCAAACGAAAGTAACAATTTAAGTTGAATAAAGTTTTACGGAATACCAAAAGATTTATTCAGTTTGATCATTACAAGCGATTAGATTTATAAGCAGTTGGCCATCAGCCCTCCTAAGCTTTCAAAATCGATCTTTTCGGCGATGTGCTTGGTCTTGATCGTCTCATCTTGCTTGATGATAGTGACAATGTCGCCTTGCAACGTCCAGTTGTTTTTCTTTACCCATTGATTAAGCTGCTTGTCGTCAACGTTACCGAGGAGCTTTGAAAGGTAAACCTTGTCGATGGTCTGGAAAGTGGTTCCAACGACGTGGCAGACGAACTTGCGAACTGAATCCTAAAAGCAAGTAAACATGATACAATCGGGGGCTAAGCATACGCTTAGGCGAACTTACGTAGAATCCGGTAATCTTCTCGAAGAGCTCGCTCTTGTTCTGAACTGTTTGCCAGAACAAAACGAAGTCGCATTGCTCGAGGATGTCAGCGATGTAGATGATTTCTTTGACGGTGTCGTCGCGCATCTGGGCTGGCAGCAGCAAATACTTGCAGAGCACGAAATCACTGAAGGGAAGGTTGGTGATTGCCTTCAGCAGAATTAAACGAGTCACTTCGAGATTTAGCGCTTGAGGGTTGAACTGGTAGAATTTCAGCACAGCGAGATTAGCGTCGAGATCGTAGGTGTTTTCCTTTGCCTGCTCCTGCACGTATTTCTCGAACAGTGGGAAATGGTCGGGGTTGTAGCTGAAATGTTTCAGGTTATTGCAAAGCGAAAAGAAATTGTTCGATTTCTGCTTACCGTTCAATACTTTTCAGCATTTCGGGAATTGTGAGCTCAAACCCATCATCTGTCTTAATGATTTTCAACATTTTCACTCGCGTTTCCTTTCGGGCTTATTAATTAAAGCAAATTTTTCTCTTGGTTTATTTTCTTGAACACGAAATCAACGAAGTCGCTGGCGATTTGAACTTTTGGATTTTCGTTTGAAAAAAGTTTAAACGTTAAATTTTAGAGCATTTGAAATCTGATTTACCGTTAAATGTTAGTTTTGCAGGATTGTTTAATTCTGTTAGCCTTTTGAGCAGGTTTTTGTGTTCAATCGCCCTGAAAAATTGCAATATACAAAGATTATCTCGTTCTCTTCTAGATTCTGAAGCAGATAAAATTGTAAGGTTGAAAACTTTCACCTCGAACAGAGAACAAGAAATCATTCTTCTTAGAATTTTTCACATCCCTTCAATCAACTGGTTTCGCTCTCAATTGAGTTTTTGCTGGTGAATGCAAGCTCAATTTCATGAGGATCAGGATAAGCCTCACAGGATACGTTTATTCATATTTCTAACAATGCGCAATCGTTTCCGCATTTATTACTCTCTCAGCCATTATTCTCGAATTAAACGAAAAACTTTATGTTAATGCTTTAGTTAGAAGAGATTAAGTTAATCGTGAAATCCATGAAACTGGATTTCGAGCGAATGGCGAATATAGTTGATAGATGTAGATGGTTCCTTCCCTTCTCGACCCTAACAGCTTACATGCTTACAGATTAACAACATTAGATTAACTCGAATTCGATGGCGAGTTAGTCGAATATTTTTCAAACTGATTTCAAACTGCATTGCTTGTTACAACCTGATTAATTAAATTTTTAGAACTTTTATATTCGCAAGGATGTTGATTTACTCAACTTGAGCAGAAGCTGAACTCTTCGAATTAGTCGTATTGAAATTAATATTGCTAAGGTAATCAGAGTGCAGGTCTCTCGTTATTTAGTAGGTCCAAACTCTACTTACGAAGAACTATCAACTGTATGCGTATGCAATGTTTTCCCCTGCCATCATCTAGTGAAGTTAACAGGGACAGTCGTTTGAAAACGCAGAACTAAAGACCGGATTAACAATCAAATCAATATGCGGAAAAATCTGACGTGTCGTGAAGCGTTAAGCCTTTAGGGAGCTTCCAGCTCGATTCCATTAAATCTCTGCTTGTAAATGACATAATCAGTGCTGCGTCGAACGATGCTAAGGGCGAAGAGTCTTTACAGCTGCACGATTATCCAATGATCCGTTGATCCACGTTGGAAAATCGCTCTGCGTGATCCTTGTGAGAGCTGAACGAAGAAAGTTTTGAGGTTTCTCGATCGATTGAGTTCGCTCTCTCTCCGACTGTTCATCCATAATTGATTCTCGCCTTTGTGCGCCTGATGGAAAAATTATTCATCCATATTTCTATTGAAGCGAGCAAAGCTCCGCTCGTCATGCCGAAGTTCTCATAACTTTCCGAAATGCATTTTTCACGGACGATTTGATTTTGTTCTTCGTTCTGTGTAGCGAGCGATGTTTGAATACATAAATCGAACAGGATTAAAGATTTTCTCTTCAACTCTCGGTCGGTTAGATCGTGATGAGTGAACGCAATGGCGACAGGAACGTCAAGGTGCGTCTTCAATGACGTTGACATGCAAATGTTTTTCGATTTTTTACTTGGCCTAATTGAGAACATTAAAAAACGCGGCAGTGAACGTATCGAGTTACCGAGTTATTTGCATTGTGACTTCCTTCCCAGGCTCGACGAATCTAAACAACGAAGAGACCAACAACGAACTCCGCTTAAACAAAATGAACGATAAGTCTAATAACTGCCTGTTGTTGTCGGCGTTTGAGCAGAGCCTTAGAGAAAGCCGAATGCCCCTTGCTGCGATGGTTCTCCAAGGATTTTAATCTCCTTCAAGCTAAGACAGCTCAGTTCACTTGAAAGGCAACGCAGAAATTATTTTAATGAAATTCAGTTTGAGCGCTTATCAGGTGTTAGAGCATTAAACGCCCTTTAGCTACTTTAACAGCATTTTAATAAGTGTTAACACTCTGAATAAATTTCTGTGATGTTATTTGTTGTCATGGACATCAGACGAGAGCGCTAAAGACTCTGAGGCATTAAAAAGCAACTCAGATCGAGGATTTATTATGCTAAACATTAAATGATTTAACGGGAAGAAGCCTCGGGCGAACGAAAACATTTTTCCATTCTGTAATCATTGCTAATGTGAGGGTGCGTATATCCTCAACTAGAGGGTTTGATATCATAAGAGTTTCAAGGAAGTTTCAGAAACTCCTCTTTAGTTTTTGGACATTAACAGAATGCTGATGGATTGTTGATAGTTTTGGAAATGATTAGGTCGCGAAAATGAGGAATCTGAATAAAATGGCTTTATGCAAAGGAAGTAGTAAGCAAAGTTTGTCTTATTTTTCGATTAGAATTTTAGTCTGAAACTTGCTGTAGGTTTCAAGGAGGTTGAACCGGAGGTAGAGACTTCAAAATAGAGATTTTCTCATGTCACATCCCTAACTTCATCGTTGCTCAATTTTTCGAATGTGTTTTTACAGAGGGAGCTCATAAGTTGATGTTGATTTTGAAACGAATTTCGCTACGATTTCTAATTCTCAAGAGCAGCGATAGATATGAGATAGTTAGCTAATGTCAAAGGGAGATTTCATCAGTTTGTTCACTTAAATCTGACTTAACTGCCGGAATCAAAAAAGAAAAATCGAACTTCAATGCTTCTACAATCGAGGACTGTAACCGTAGGGAGTTATCTATAAAATATTATTCCCTTGTGACTTCTTCATCAAATGTTTCCCAGCTGAAAAAGAAAGTTTTCATAATTTGTGAATGTTAAAGTTCTCATCAGAAATGTTTTTGCTTAATTAAATAAACCTACAATTGCTTAGCAAAATAAACACAGCTCTGGGATAGACATAAAGGGAGCAGAAAGCCATTCCAAAGAAACCAGATTATTTATAAGGATCGCTCGAAGAATTAGAGTCTGCTATCATATCATCTGAATATCTCATTTTTTAAAACAACAATTGGAGGAATTTTCATCTTCCTCGTTCTTCATAAAATAACAATGAGCGGTTTTGCGGGAAGTGAAAACAAAATTAGATTCGTAAGAGTTGGCGATGTATTCATGGCGAGTTGAGTAACAGTCGAGTCTGACGAGTTTTCACCGGAAGCCTCGCAAAGGATTCAGGCGACTTCATTGAAGAATCCACCCCACTTATCACTCGTAAGGATTCAGCTCGGCAATTCCATCGCATAATCTCGTAGTCCCCCCCGAAAGCTTTCACAAAACTCTCGACGGCACGAGAAGCAGGCGACATTAGAAACTGCCAGCAAAAAAAAAAAGCGAAATCGTGTGTGGTCTCCGCGTCGTAGCGTTCAAAGAGTGTTTGCTTTTAAAATTTTGAAAATTATAAAGTCAATTGATTTAAATCTTAAGCTATCACCCCGAAATCTTATTTTATGCCACTTGATAGTCACTTCAAATATTTGATTGCCGGCCACCGTCGAACGAAAACGAAAACAACCGTCGAATTTGTGCCCAGCTAAGCGTAAAAGCAATCTGTCATGTGACTAATGCTCAGCTACTGTTTGGTCGAGAAGGAGTCGAGACGAAACGACCGAATCATCGGTCAATATTTACACAATGACCACGGACCGAAGACATAAAACTAATGCTCGAAATTCCAACAAAAAAGCTGTTTGCTTTGATTTCAAGAACGAAAGGTGTTCGGTGTTGGAGAGCGAAAATTAAAGCAAGAACCCGAGTCGTCAAGAACCCTTGTGGGCACATGAGCGAGAGCTATAGAACACTCGACAGAAGCGAAAACAACATTATACGTCCAGTTGCTTCCAGCAACAGCAGCGATGACTTTTGAGTTAGTGGATTAAATCAAGTGACTTAAGCTTATCGAGATCGAAATCAATCGTCGATGACGACGACGAAGCAAGCCATAGAAAGGGGTTGAAATAATTAACAGCCACGCGTAGCAAAAACACCAAAGAGCATTAAATGATTGCGATCTCGGAACTTGTAAGATTTTATAAATTATAATATCAAATGATTTCGAGACGAGAAGCGAGAGGCGAGGGGAAAAAAGCGGAAAACAGAATCGAAGCCGTAGAAGCTCGTTGAGCTGTTGCTTGGCGATGCGATGTCATCTGCTCTTGATGTCACTCGTGATGAGAGGTGCTTCAGCGTTGATCAACTGCCGCCGACATCACTCCGCCACGACTCCCTTGAAATGGTGATTTAATCAAATTATGACAACGTTTTCATCGATATTTCCACCACCGACGACCTCTGAGCGAGTTTGTTTGGGCCTCGGGCTGTTTACGTTGCGTTATACGGACCGGAGCGGTTGGAAACCAATTTGGCCAGATTATAAGCATATTAGGATACGTCGAGCGAGAGAAAGAAGGATCTGTTGTGTTTGCATTAACATGCGGCTTAAAATCTTTCGCTTTATTCATTGCGGAGCCTCGGGCAGAGTTTAGTTAGCGTCGACTCAGGATTTTTCATCTCCTCGACAGATGAATCGCAAAGACGTCTTGGTTTGTTGAGTCGACGTTGGGCGGAACTCAAAGTTGAAAGGAACTTCCTAGAGCGAATAGACGAGTCGTGAGGTCTCTGGAAGTTTTGCTGAAGATCTCAATCTGCCCCCGCACTGCAAATACATTTATCTTCGCAAAGCGGATACAAAAGATGGAAAATGATATTCAAATAGAGATGGGAACGAACAGAAGGCGGTAACTTTAGTCGAGAAATTGAATCGTGAAGCGGAAAGGAAGAAACGACTTTCGTCTTAAGATTCGTCAAAGCTCAAAAGTCGAGAAGAGCTCGGAATTCATATTGAAATTAAATAAATATTATTCCGAATTTATTCAGAGATCCTTGAGGCGAAGACTGCTCTCGTTCGAGGCGCATACGCTCACTCTCTGACTTTCATTGTTAGCCGAGCGACGATTCTGATGAACAATCATAAACTCTGCTTCTGACAGGATCATTAATATTTAAATGATAATCAACTTAACATCCAATAAACTCATTCGCATTGTTCGTTCTCTTTCGTCGCTTCTTTCCTCCTCAAATTGCTTTGTTTGTTGTTCTACGAGGGTTTGCGATTGGAAGCTTGAGAAGGGTAGCAGAAGTTTCACAATTAACGTCTAAGATGATTTTTGACTCAACTCGCACAGCCTCGGGATATGAACAACTCAAAGTTTGAGGCTTAGTTTGGAAAAGTTTTAAGACAATTCGATGAGATTGAGAAATGCAGTGCTGCTAAATCAGTTCTCTTAATAAAATCATTAAGTTGATAAAATCTAAGTCAATCCTACAGTTTCCTTCAATTCATTTCTTGAGTCATTTATCAAACTTTTTCTAGATCCTTTGATAGAAGTTGGAAATTATTTCTTGGAAACTGTTCAATTTCACTTTAAGGATTTCGTTCAAGAAATCTTCTGGATGAAAACTTCTGACGCGTTGCAACTTCTGACTCCCTCGCGAAACTGCAAGTTGCGAATAAAATTGCGATGAAGCCTTAAACACGGAAAACTTTTCGAGAACTCCTGGCAAGGCCCGCAAAGGAACGAAATCTTTTCTTGTGCCTGCCATGCCATCGGAAATCTCTCTGTTTGCTTTCATTTTGTGGAACATATTTGATATGTAAACAAAGTTTTGCCCTAATTCAGCCAGATTTAGCCATTCAATCAGAAAACAATTTTTGAGAAAATCCGTCGAGGCACGGAGAGTGAACACAAAAAATAATTCTGATAAATCCCGGAGTTGGCCGCGGGATATTTTGGCTTCTGCTGATTGAGATTTGCCAGCCTTTTCCCCGCTGTTATCACATCAGCTCAGTGTAGCGTGCGGGAAGTTTGATCGTTCACCCAAGCAAATATCTCGAAGATTAAGCCGAGGTTTACTTTAAAGAGCTTCACAGGCGAGAACGTCGCATGGTTTGCATCGTAGGCTTTCGCTTACAAATATTTGCTTGAACATTATGAGCTGTAAGGATTAGATTTGTGATATAATTGTTGTTTATTGTGTCAGCAGCGCAACAAAGCGAACAATGCGAGTAGCAGCTTGTCATCGTTACTCAACACAATGTGGCGAAGGAAAATGGCTTCGCTGAGAAATGCTTAACCTTCTGTTCTATTTGTTACTCCGAAAAGTCTTGCGATGCTTCGTGATAATGACGCAAGTGACGCTGAAATAATTTGCCGCATAAGTATTACTCAAGTTCGCGTAACGTTTAAAATTATCCAACCAACATTACTTATAAAATTATGACGAATGCTTTGTCCGCGCATTGTCCCAGCGAGGAGTTTCAGCGAACTTCCATTTCCAGACAACTCGGCTGGCTTCTGCACGATTCTCGAAATAGAAAATCGTTTCTTCTCACGAACGACTGAAAGAAAAGTTATGAAAGTTTCACTCAACAAACGAAGCCTTCAACGGCGGAAACTTTTTCTTCACTCCAAATTGCAAAGGTGAAAACATTTTGTCATTGCCGACGACGACGACGGCCGAGGGAAAATTCAAAAAGATATCAACAACAATCGGAAGAAAAACTAACAAAGCAAGGAGGACTTTTCACTTAAGGGAGTTTGCTGAATATTTCATCTGGCTGAACGACGCTGGCCGGTTGTTTGGGTTTGATTTATTATTGATCATCGGTCTGTTGATGGCAAACGAGAAAAGTTCCAGGACGATGTGGAAGAATTTTCATGACGAAATATTTTTTGTTTCACTGAAAAGGAAAACTTCGAAATGTTCAAGGCTTCATGAGAGCTTTAATAGATTGCGGAAACGATTGAACTTCTTCACAGTTTTCCTAGCGCTTTTAATTCATAATGAACACCTGAAGATATTTCGAAATAATGTGCAAGATCAATGGCAAAATTTCAATGTGAAGACTTTTAAGTTTTCAAAAGGTTTCTTCAAATTCGTTCATGTGATACAATTAATAGAATCTGAAAATCAGTATATGGTTTTATCTCTTTAACAAAGTTCAGGCTCTCGTATGCTAATCTCATTTCTAAATTGGATCTTTAAAGCGATAAACGAGCCAGTAGCTTAATTTGTGTCTAATGAGCTTACGTGTGCGTCGGCTTATCTCACAGCTCTCGACCTGAGTGGTTCTCAGCGTGAGCCACGACAGACAACGAGGAGTTCAACTGTTAAACTTAAACGGCACAAAAATCGATTTGATGAAGCTTCTGGATTAATCCAAATCTTTCCTAATCTAATTTTTGCATGCATAATCATCGCCCGTATGTGAGAATCAAACTCTGTTCATGTGCCTTTTCCATCCACCATCATTGCGAACCATCCGATTATCTCCCAGGGAAAGTTCATTGCAGAACGTGAGAAGAAGCAGACGCAACGTTGTGTGCGAGAGAAGGCGGAGCTTTGCTTGGAAAATTTGTTGCGCTGCTCGCTTTCGTTCCGTCGCTTCAGATTCAATGTTCATCTCGTTGGTTTCGGTCGGAAGTTTACTCGCTTAACATTTATTTCTCAGTCGGATGTTAGTTCAGTGTTGAGTATAAAATTGAGTATTTGTGCAACAGATTCAAGTTGGCATCAATTAAATCGCATTTGATGCCACTGAGTGGCTTATCCATTAAAACGGAATACAACTTGTCTGACGAGAGCAGCTCATCGAACGAGAGTCCAAGCATGGTTGAGACAGCTTCTCCGCTCCTAAGGTCGCGTGCAATGACCAGTCCTAATCCGAGGCTCTCGCCTCAGTCACAGAACTTTATAAATTCTAAAATGCTGATAAGCTCACAGAACTTGTCGTATTTTGAGCAGCGGCTGAACCGCAACAGTTTGAGTGATCAGAATAAGAGTGAAAATTTTAGTAGTAGCGAGAAGCATCTAAACGGCAACTCGAGCGCCACTTCGCTGTTTACCATAGATAGTATCCTAGCGAAGCAAACTCGCTTCTCGGACACGTCGCCGTCGAGTTCGCCAAGTCAAGAAAGTTCCGCATTCAAAAATGGATTAATTGACACGAGTCCTAATCGATCTACGCGCCTACCACCCGCCGCTATCTTTCAACACCACCCAGGATTACATATCACGCATCTCGCGTCAAACTTCGGATCGCCCGAATTCTTAGGTAAGACGTCAAACTCCCTCGACTTGCGCTACCAAATTTAAAAGGAAAAAAATCCTCGCATTTGATTAAGGAAAAATTTGCCTCGGGGAATTGTAATATCTTGAAACATTTTTTATTTGCATTTTCGTCTTATGCACGGATGAATTAACAAAACATTCCGTTTACGCACTCAACGGGATTATTTTTGCTTCCTTCGTTATGCGGTAAATGCGCTTTGTCTTAAAAAAACGGCCTGGCTCTGAATCGAAAGCGTGGAATAAATTATGAAAGGTTTTGTAAGAAGAATTGAGTGACGAAGCCACTACGCTACTCCGAAGATGCTGCGCCTATTTGCTGAACAGACTTTTTGGCTTCTCCGTTACGAATTGTTATGGATTGCCAAGCATGGAACTCAAGCAGCATAGAATTTTTCTATAGAAGAAATTCAAATCGAGCCGTAATAGAAAATTCAGAAAAATAGAACTTTGGACAATTAGGTCGCTCATAACGCAACAAGAGGCGGAGCAATCAATTAATAAAAGTCTCAGTCCTGTTGTTTGGTGGTCACCAACCAAAATAATGAATTCGAAGTTGAGAAAAAGAGAAGTAAACACAAGTTACTCAACAGGGTCTGTTGAACAGACCCATCAAATAGTTAACCGTGGGTTCCATACGAAGACATAAGGATTGCTTCATGAATAAAGATTTTTACCAGTTTATCTCAATCTCCTGTTTCACGCCATTCCCAAGTCATTTTCATGCCTAAATATTGCCGATAAATCTTCACAAGTTTTCTGAAAAATAAGATGAGATATAATCTTTCAATCTAACTGCAACCTTAACTCATAAAAACTTTACCAAATGTTTTTCTTATTTCTAGTGACATATCCGAACTTCTATCCAAACTACATGCACGCCGCCCAAATGCTGCAGGCAGCTCAAATCCACAGTCACGTCTCCTTAAATCACGGACCTCCACCAAAAAGAAAACGAAGGCATCGAACGATATTCACCGAGGAGCAGCTTGAGCAGTTAGAAGCAACGTTTGAGAAGACGCATTATCCTGATGGTGAGAACAAATTCGAGCTTCAAACTTATTCATTTACTGACACTTTTGTTTCCTGCGAATTCCAGTGGTGCTAAGAGAACAACTAGCAATCAAAGTTGATCTTAAAGAGGAGAGAGTCGAGGTGAGTGTCTAGTCGATCCCTTAATCAATCATAACTCTATTCAACCGAACCGAGTTCCCACAAATTCTTTTTCTTCAAATTTATTTAAAGCCGCTAACGTTTAACATTCCATTAAACTCTGCGGCATCCTCTGCAAACACAGCACTCGAGCTTCATTCGAAAATCTTATCAAATATCAAATTTTAAGTGCTGCTGCTCATCGAGGGTGAATCTATTGACTCAACATTTGCCGCATGAGTGCAAATACCAAAAGTTCTATGCCGTTCGGAGCCGTTTTTATGGTTTCATTTTCACCCTCGCCCGCAATTCTTTGCTTCCGTTAATTTGTTGTGTTGTCTAATGCTTGTTTGTCTAAGAATTGATAATGACGTTCAATTTGTCACCCTCTCGACGCCCCGAGACTATTTGTCCAACATAATTTGAATTAATTGCCGGGAGGGCAAGCAAAGCAGATTGTTTCTCGATCCTCCCTCGAGTGACTTCGGACGAAGAAAGCCGACGGACTTCAGTGTTTCGACAGTTTGTGTAATTGCGATATTGTTCTCAGTGACAAAGGAAACTTTTTAAGCCCACAAACGATCCGCCCGAAAGACGATGTGTGCGACAAAATGAGCAGCCGAAGATGAGAAAGAGCAATTTCGAAAATCCCCAATAATCCTTTCATTCTGAGACCCGAAAGTGGCCTCGTTTTAATTTACTTGTAGTCTTTTGTGTCGCTAGCATTGTCGACATGTGAACATCGCAAAAAATTTTTGCTGTTACCGTTTAAATAGCTTCGTAGCTTTTCAAAGAGAGAAAAGGATAAGCACCCCCTATCATGATGTGAGCAAGGCTTACACTGGGCGGTGTGAATGGGAGTTAATTATAATTGCATTAACAAGAGAACTTTCGGCTGAATGGAGACGACAAATTGTCAAACATTAATCTTTGCATTGAGTAGCAGCTTGCCAAACATGATCGCAGCTAATTTGAGTTTCATCTCGTTCGTTTTGCAGGTTTGGTTTAAGAACAGACGTGCCAAGTGGCGGAAGGTTAAGCGCGAAGAGCAAGAAAGAATCCGTAAGCTTCAAGAGGATCACTCGAACATCTCCGGCAACAGCAATCACACGCCATCGACCGAAGATCAAACAGACGCTAACTCTCTCCATCATAACTCATCAAACTTCTCCGACGAGTCTGATCTCGAGGTTGCATAAAACTTTTAAGGCTTCTTGAGGGTCGATCTTGAATCATGTCACGCTTTGAAATGTAGTAAGCCTCGAAGGTGTTTGAGGATTCTCGTGTAATTTTCCCGTCAAATTAGAATTTTAAAGTGATCAAAGTGAGACGAGACTTACCATCGGCCCTCTTCTGTCTTCGTCTAAAAACTGCTTCGCTTCGCATAACTCAAACCAACTGATAACGCTTGAAAGCAATACAATCGCAGTTTCCGAAGCACCAGTCTAACTTTTGCGAGAGTTCACGCATCAGCGCGTCTCGCTCCGTCTAATGTCTAACTATTTGTATATCTTCTTGAATGAAAAAAGATTTCAATTTATTAATAAATACAACTTAATGTTCAAATCATTCCACGACACGCATGGAGAGTTTCTCATTTTTCTTTTCACAGGGATCGTCGTCGTTGTCAGAAATAAATTGATGTCATTTTTATCCTCGACAGCAGCTCGGCGAAAGGCGGAGCTAAAACATCAAATGGATATTTCCATTGGCTTTATTTTTGTTTTATCTATCGTGCTGTGAGCGACCGTTCGACGTGTACATAGGTTGGACGGGGCTAGAAGATTGGGGTGAGGAAATCTTCGCTTAAGTCGAGGAGCTTTTCGCTAAGGTTTCATCAACACCATGTCCAGATCTAAGGGCTGCTGCAAAGAAGATTAAAAAATTAATCGATTACAGACTCTTGTGGGATCCTTTGCCCTTTGCGTTAATAATTCAGAGCGTTGGCCGGGAGGGGGAGAGAGACAGGGATTTTTTAATTTGATTTAACACAAACAATAAAATTTTGCTGAATATTTAATGACGACCCGAGCACGGTTTAAGCGAGCAAAGCGCCATAGGTTTTCATTGTTTTTATTTCCATACGCCGTCGCTCGCAGAGAAACCCTTTCGGTTAATGCACGAAATCCAGAGCGAAGCGTTTTTGTGCGGCTGCCTTACTTGTGAAAACAGCAGCAGATTTTCCAATGTTTGCCTTTGAAAATGGTTAAATTACATGCTTGCAGCGACGAGGCTGCTCACTCGTTGTTGTTCATCCGCATGGTTTATGAGATCAGCGGGAAAAGTTCTTCGCTCGCCACTGAATGTTTGTTGATGTTTGGGATTTTAAATATTAATTTTCTAATTAAGGAGATTTCATTAGCCCGTTCGTTCGCTTGCAGACGCCCAAACGCTTTGTCTGTTAATTAACATTTATGATTTCATTATTCGCGAGGCGAAGCCTTATCGAGTCTGCCAGTTGAAACAGCAACGAAATATTTTTCTAATTAACATTCCGACAATTTCCGTCTCTCTCTGAGTCGTTATTTCTACGATTGATTTCACGAGAAATTTTCCTTCGAGCCGAAAAGCGATAAACGGAAAAGCGGACTTGTAGGCGGGATTTCGCTCAGTCTCAAATTTATTTAACGATGGAAGAATCTTCTTTGAGCTCTTGTCAAGCGTGGAACAACATTTGCTGTCATTAGAATTAGATAGATAGAGATGACATTTGATTGTTTGATGCAGGTCACCAAGGCAGCGATTACCTTTGATCAGGTTGCTGCTTCTATTCGCAGAGGACGTCACGTTATTAAATTATTGGAATTTGAAATGTGACAAGAAAACCTGTCAAGACTATCAATGAGCATTTTCATAGTGACACAATTTTCATTCGCCACCTCTCAGAAATGAATTGACACGCATGGACTGAACAAAGCCTGGGAAAGCGGTGATCAAAGCGTCGTCACTGAGCTAAATTGGAATTTTAAAACGCACCGAGTGTGATTAATGTTTCACACACAAAGCACACGGTAATTGGCCGAAATTACCTTTTTTGTTCCGTGCGTTGAGGAAAACTCTGTGACTCTCTTGCACCAATCGTTAAAATTGTTGAGCCCCAAAGCGTTTTCGTTCATTAGGGCTGAAGGAGAGTCCAGCCGTGAGGTTGTTAGACATTTTCTGGACTGCGTAGGCGGCAACTGCCAAAAACTATGAATGCATAAATTTTAATTTGTAATTTTCCACTTTTCCATAGCAATTCCTGATTTTTCGTTTGACTGATGCCGAATTGCAATCGAATAATCATTTATTGAAAATCACAAGCCTGAATAATTGCTTCCAATCTCGTTATTAGTTTCAAAACCAATTTGCATTATTTTTGTGTCGCAATTCGTTTGAGTGTGAAAATTGTGAATTATTTTTAGTAGAGCCAGATTAATTGGGGGGAAAACACTGAATGGGAGAGATTTCTGGGTTGCGTGGATTGGAGGAGGAGAAGGTAGAAGTGAATGGTCACTGATAAAAGACTATTTAGGCTCCGTATAATTTAGCTGTGGAGTTATTAAGGATTTTTCAAAAAGCAGAAATCCTTTGAATCTCCAACTCGTCTTTCACTGTCGAAAGAATCAGGAGAAATCTATGATAATCCTTAGCTAGAGTTTGAAACAATTTTAAGTCTGACGGCTGAGGGATTTCGTTCTGTAAAAATTTAACGGTTTTTATTTCAAATTTTCCAGTCCAAACGGAAAAATTTCCGGCGACTTTCAACGTAAACAAACGTCGAGGAAAAGTTCTTGCAAAGTTTCTCATTAATTTGAACAAGAAAGAAGCCACTCAAAAGACCATTCACAGTGCGATTCTCTACACAAACAACTGGAGTTTCATTCAAGAATAAACGAAGCTGAAAAATGTAAGTAAAAAAAGTTTTAATTGAAGTCCGCGCTGTTTGTTGATTTTGTCATTTGCGGAAAAGTGTTTAGTTACTCAAAAGCCTCAGTTAATTTGCGTGAATTATGAGATTGGAAAACACACATCAAAGTCACAGCTCGTGTTACAGTTTTTCCCACTGAAAATAAACCGAAGAAAATTATAAACAAAGCTTTCGGTTTCGCGCGGGCCAGACGAGGAAAATCTTCGCTCGTTGATTTACGAGACGTTCAGCATCAGAACGCTGCAGTTAATTGATTTTCTCGACTTTTTTTTATTGCTCTCATCATCGATCTCGAGAGAGCCAGCCGTCTACAATATTTACATTTCACACTTGATTCGATTTTCTTCTCGCTTTTGTGTTTCGTGTGCCGGGGATGGTTTTCTATAAGTAGCAAAGAGTGAGAGCGGCAGAAACAAATGTTATTTATTGGCCCCAAACAATTGTAGCGAAACATTATTATAATTTGAACTCGGAGCCAGGCTTAGAGAAACTAAAAATACAACTGGGAAAATTGTTTTAAAACTTTTAACATCGTCAGTCGATAGATTCACTTGAATTAAACAGCATTGCGCTCCCGTCTCGCGCTCGCGACTGTTGATTCGTCTGTGAACTGTGAAGAAAATGATGAAAAGCTGCGACGCTCAGTGTGAAGAGACAAATGTTGATAACACGAAAAACTTGTGCGACAATAAATGTCATAAAGTTGTAAAAAGTCAGAGGAAAGAAAACACGAACGCGAAGAATCGGTGGAGATTACTCGCCCGTGCGATTCTGTCGAAAGACAGACAAGAGATGAAAGCAAAGGAAAAGCCATTTCCGATAATCGGAGTTTCGCAAGAAGACGGCTTCAGTGGCTTCGATCTCGTCCAAGTGGAGCAGCTAAATAAAGACGACACCGAAACGTTCGCGATAAAAATTGATGTCGGATGTAATGTGTACGAATGTAATGTGCACATTGAAAAGCTTTGGACGATGAAAGATTTAATTGGATTCAACAACACGGGGAACATTAAGTTCTGGGCATCCGAGGCCGCCTTGACATATTTCGTTCTGGATAATTTACAAATGTTCAATGACTCGTGGGTGCTGGAGTTAGGTGGCGGAATGTTTTGCCTTGCCGGCCTCGTGTTAGCCAAGTACAGTGACGCCTTCGCTGTGCACCTGACTGACGGGAATCAGAGCTCGCTCAACAATGTTAGGAAGTCAGTCAAACTGAACGATATGCGAGGCTTCATTAAGAGCTCAGGTACTTGAGAACCTTTCTGGCTTCAACGTTGCGCTAAAAGTTTCCTTCAGTTCTCAGATGGGAAGAGGCGTCAGAGCGTCGAATGGAGCACCAGAAATATAATTTCATTCTATGCGCCGACTGTCTATTCTTCGATGAATCACGAAATGCGCTAGTCGAATCCATAAATCATTTCTTGGCTGAGAACGGGAGAGCGCTTGTGATGGCACCAAAGCGAGGAAAATCGATGAATCTCTTTATCAAGAAGAGCATCGCCAAAGGGTTGCAATGTGAAATTTTCACGTTCTATAGCAAGGAAGTGTGGGACCGTCACCAGAAGTTTATGCTCTCATCGCTTTACAACGAAGACATTCATTATCCTGTTCTCATAAAACTATCGCGAGCTAAAAAGTGAAACGTGCTGTATTGATTTCCTGAAGCTCATCAAACGATAGCGAAAACGAAAAACTGAATCCAGGTTTCTGGATCGCCCAATCAGCTTTGCGCTTGTCATTGAAAACGCTTCGTGTCGAGTTGAGTTTTCTAGTTTTCCCTGTGACGCAAATGGAAGCGCGAAATATTAGTTTAATTGCCCTCCCGCCGCTCATCATATTTATGTTGTGAATTTTTCTCCTCTCACAATTCTGAGCCGCGTCTGAGATGTCGCGAAACAGATTGAGTTGATGTGCAAGAAGAAAGAAAATATATAAACTAATTTTTTTATGTTCGAAAATAAATTGCGAAGATAAATTAGATTTATGAATGTGTCTTATTTTATTCTCTTTCGTGCATGACACGATGTAATATATTAATTGATAGATTAATAGCTTTTAATTAAGGTGGGCCTGATGCGAGAGTCTTTTCTTGATCTACTTATCTAGGGCTGACTATTGGAAGTCACAGGACAGAAAGTTCTGCGAGTACTGCAAGTGTTGGTTGACAGACAACAAGCCGGTAAGTCCGAACGTTGCCTTGCTAAACTAAAGTTGCACAAAAATTTTATTCATCCACAGAGCGTTGATTTCCACAACAATGGCAAGCGACATCAGTTGAATGTTCAGAAACGGCTGAATGAGATTGGCAAGAAAAGCGAAGCCGACCGAAAAGAACAAAATAAGATCAACGAAGATATTCGGAAGATGAATGAGGCGGCTATGATGTCTTATGCACAGGATGTTTCGATGGGCGCAGACATATCATCGAGGGCAATCAATCGTGCAAATGCTAAGAAAGCTGTTGATCCCATGGCTTTGGCGAACTACGACAGCGATGAAGACGGGCCAAATGTTTCGAAGAAAGCTGCTGCGCTTGCTGCAGCGGCTGCCGAAGTCAAAGATCCTTCGCTGTGGTGTGAAGCAAAGACAGATGAAGGCGACACTTATTACTGGAACGTTAAGACGAACGAATCAACCTGGAAGAAGCCTAAAGAAGGCTTCATGTCGCTGAAAGAATACAACAAGCTCAACGAGATCGCCTTGCAGCAACAAGCAGAGATGCAACAGCGAGACATGAAAGATTCGATTGAAAACGCAGATGAAATCGCCTCAAAAATGCGCCGCGAACAGCTGAAGAAATACAAGAAAATCACCGAGGAAGTCAAACCAGAAGAACCAGCTTCGACAAGCTACGCTGGCCAGTACGGTGGTCAGCCCTATGGCAAGTGGGAAACCGTTGTAGCAAAGCCAGCGCCCAAGCCTGTCGATCTCGAGCTGCCAAAGCAGGAAATCACATACATTGCCGTGCCAGTCATGTCAAGGCCCGACGAGCCGCCCATCAAGAAGTTCAAGGAGAAAACAATCACCTCGCTCGAGGGAGTTTCAGACGTTCCAAGTGTTTTCAAGAAGAGAAAATTCGGAGCGAAAAACATTCGGAAAACCACAGACGATTCAACCACGTGAGATTGCAAAATAAAAGATTTTCTAGTAAAACACGGCAGCTCGAGATGTTCTCAATTGCTTCAACGAGTTTCCAAGTTTCAAACTCTGGCCATTTGGTTTCAGTTCGTTGTTGGACGTCGGAAAGTAAACAAATTAGATCGATTCATCTCCACTTTTAAGTCATAACGTTAAGTGTTAATTAGTCACAGTAACGGAGACTAGTCACGATCACTGAAAGATGCTGTTGTCACGCTGTCAAAAGCCTTTGAACGCGATTCGTTGTTTAAGCTCGGCATCTTCAACCGAAGCAAATAAATTCGATCTGATATGTGTCGGAGGAGGAATCGTTGGGGTTTCATCAGCTCGCGAGATTCTTCTACGTCATCCGCACTTGAAAGTGGCGATAGTTGAAAAGGAGAAGAAGCTCGCGTACCATCAATCAGGACACAACAGGTAAACTTTTTGTTATCTTGGCTTCCGAGCTGTGTTCAGCAAGTTCCGTATCGATTACGCAGTGGAGTGATTCACGCAGGGATTTATTACAAGCCGGGAAGCCTCAAGGCAAAGCTCTGCGTTGAAGGACTTCATCTGACTTACAAGTACTGCGATGAAAAGAAGATTCCCTACAAGAAAGTCGGCAAGCTGATTGTGGCAACTGATGCTGTCGAGGTCGAAAGGTTGCAGGTCAGTGATATTTTGGTTTAGATGCGATAAGGTTCAGAGAGTCGTAAAAGTTTCAATCACTTCACACAAACAAATGTCACATGTTTGACCTTGAAAGTTTGTTATGCATTTGAAAGGGAAAAACTTTCTCTCACTACGTTGACCAGCGGATTCTCGATTTCTAAAAAAGCCTGAAAACCTCGCGATCGTGTTATGCAATCTAAGATAAAGTTGTCATCGTAATGTGTAAAGAGTGATAATCATCTTATTTATTTGGTAAAATTTCTCTCAGAACCGTCTTTAAATGCTAGCTTGACGTGGCTCGCTTTCAATTCCAAGATAAGAAAGCTGCATTTGGTTCTGATCTTACTTACTGACAAATAAAAGTTAATAAATCACACGAATTCATCTACATAGCCTACACGAAGAAGTTGAAGCTTGCGCTTAAGCACATTAAATGGTGACAAATTTTGATCGTTGACTTAATCGTACTCGTGACTTGACTCGCGTTTGCTGATCAAATTTTCCTTCTCGTCCTCGTTGAAAGACTCAACCGACGTCGTGCCCAACGAACGATTCGTAACGTTGCGAATGTTTTCTGTGTAGCCTGTTTGCGTTAAGATCTCATCCTCGTCCTCATCTTCGAGATCGCGCACGTTGAAGTAAGGGCTCTGAGTAGCTGGCCGGAACTTGTAACCGGTGACGACAAAGAAAACATACGTCGCCATCTCTCTGAAGAATTCATCGAGCCATGCGTATTGGAATGGAACTGTAATCTTGAGCAAAAACCTAAAACGACAAAGGTTTATCAACAAATGCAGAGGAGACGATTCTCTGTAACTTACACAATGATGCGAGTGAAGTAGATGTAGCACACGATCATGATGTAGAACTGCCTGAAGAGCTTAAGCTTCTTCAAGTTGATCAGCGCTTTTCCGTCAGTCGCTGACGCCTCTTGCAAGTGACGTATACTCCAAACGACAGGGAACAGAATCGCTGCACAGCAAAGCAAATCGACTAGGATGAAGATATCCCTCCATGTGGAGTGTTCTAAGCTTCCTTCTTCACTCTCTTCAATAATAATCTCAGCGACGTTTGCAAGTACTTGAAGCGGTATCACAATCACGAAAATTTTCTTATCTTTGTCACTGAGAATATGTTTGATGAATGTCCAGCCTGTTCCGATTAGAACGATCGTGATGAATAGAACTGCGCCCTTCATCAAATGCGTAACGTAGTAAAGAATCGCCCACGCTTCGACGTGCTCTCCTTTGATTTCGATGAAATGAAAATTGATGGAGTGGAACATTAAGCTGAGCGACTTCAGAAACACAAGAACTCCCATCAAGTAATGAATCTTGAAGACCGGATGCTTGCTTCTTCTTAGAACGTATACCCAGAAAAGACCGGATAAGAAGAACAGCAACGACATCATGAAGTAAAGCACTGGCAACGGCATCTCTGTCGCTGACAAATAGTTCCCGTTGTTGTTCTCTTCAATGTCTGCATTGAAAGCAAGCAAATAGTTCTTGTTGATGTCAGGATCATAGTTAGGGCAGGCGTGGAAATAAAGGTTGTAAAGTCCTTCGTCTTCAATCGAATTCACAAACATCGCGAACTAGAAGAAGAGAAGTTGTCTTAAGTCATAGTTAAGTCTATGAAGATAATGAAACTTACTTTAAAACTGAAGAATCTGTAGGTGTCGTCATGCTTTGAAACGTCTTCGACCAGCTTCAAGCTTCCAATATTGCACTTGTATGATCCGTTGACGTATTGCTCCGGTGTTTCTGTGAATATCACAAGCTACGATCTCAAGATTCAGGTTTCAATTTCTTCAACTCACTGTGCTCGTTGTTGAATGTTCCGTAGACGTTCATGTTGCGCCAGTTCTTCGAGCAGTTCACCCTCACCTCCTGCTTGCGAAAGTCCATGATGAAGAACAGCGCGGGCTCGTTGGTCGGGATGACGAGGTTTTTATCTTCGAGGAAACATTTATCTTGATGCAGATCGGTGTTTTGTCTCATTGCGTCAGAGACAGTTTTATCGAGGGATAAGCCGAACTGAAAGCGAAAGGTCATTAGAAAATCGATATCAACATCAGTTGCAAATGACTCACCACTTTGTCTTCTTGGCCATGCAGCAATGCAAACTCGCTCAGCTTGACAATCAGATGCCCATGCTCATAGAAACCGAAGGAGCTAAGCGGGATGTACTGACGAATGTCATTCTACGACAAAGCAAAATGAAATTAATGAAAACCCACTGGAACCACTAGCTTCGTTATATTTACTCGTATCTCAAGGTGATGGTTCCTGGCTTCCGCGAGAATGATCGAAAACGCCAGCAAGATGATTATCTTCACCATAATTCAGTTTTATCACTACGAGACTTTTTCGTCGAGAGAGCGAAATAAGCAACAACAAATGTCTCGTTTGACTTCTCGTCAGCCGTTAAACTTTTTCTTTCTCGTTCGCCTCAGGATCTCTACGAACGCGGACTGAAGAATAAGGTGCCAGACATGCGAATGATCGACGGGAAGGAGATAAAAAGCATCGAACCGTATTGCCGCGGACTGAAGGCGATTCATTCGCCTCATACGGGCATCGTCGACTGGGCGTTGGTCACCGAATTCTACGGGAAGGACTTTGAGAATGCGGGCGGAAAGATTTTCAACAACTTCGAGTGCACAAAGTTCCACAACTCTGGTGACGCAGACTATCCTGTCACCATCGTCGATTCAAACAACAGACAAATCTCATCTAAATATGTTCTCACGTGCGTATATTTCAGGTTTATTTTATTTGTTATCATGTGATTCAATTCAGGTGCGGTGGACTGCAGGCTGATAAACTCGCAGCGCTAACAGGCAACAAGAATCCACCAAAGATCGTTCCATTCAGAGGCGAGTATTTGCTCCTCAAACCCAGCAAAGCTCACATGGTCAAAGGCAATATGTGAGTGAAACTGAATGGAGGTTTTGAAAATAAATTAATTAACTGAAATTTAATCAGCTATCCGGTTCCGGATCCTCGGTTTCCGTTCCTCGGAGTGCATTTTACTCCTAGAATGGACGGCGCGATTTGGCTTGGACCGAATGCTGTTCTGGCTTTTAAACGTGAAGGCTACAAGTGGACTGATATCAACGTCTTGGAGCTGATCGACGCTCTAAAGTATCCAGGTGAGCTTCGACTCATTTGGAACTTGAAGTCAAATTGAATTTCGGTTTTAGGTTTCATTCGCATGGCGACTCGTTACTTGGGCGCTGGAGCTAAGGAGTTTTCCAAGTCGATGTTCCCGTCTCTGCAAGTCAAGGAACTCCAGAAGTTCATCCCCGAAATCTCAGTTGATGATATTACAAGCGGACCTGCGGGCGTGCGCGCTCAAGCGCTCAACGCCGACGGTTCGTTGGTCGACGATTTCATCTTCGAGTTCGGCGAAGGTACAAACGGCAGCAGAATCCTTCACTGCTGCAATGCACCGTCGCCCGGCGCGACTTCTTCGCTGGCCATCGCCAAGATGATTTCTGACAAAGTCGAAACTTCTTTCAAGGATATCACGCGCGGCAACTAAAGACTTTAGTCTAAAGTATTCAAAGACATTCATTTATTCCAACGTTGAAAAACCCTTTCTCGTGTAATGCGTTTATTGTTTCCTATTTTTAACAAACTTAACTTGTTACCTTTTTCGATTTTGATTTCTTATAAGAGAGTCTTACTGTTACAATCAATTTTCTGCTAATCCCGTGGCTGCTGCAGCTTGAGCCGTTTAACGTCACTTTGCACGAAATGTTAAATATATCGTCAGCTATCAGTTAAGCTAATTGATCCAGCGAAAAATTTGGAGGGTGAGTTTTCACTGAAAATGTACTTGAAGGCCATGTCTCCAGTCGAAGACTAAATGCTGATTGTGAAAGTCGATTGCTGCGGTCATGTGGAAAGCCATGTTCGTTAGTACGACGATGTACTCGAAGAAAGCGAAGAATGTATATACTTGAAAGACGAGATTTGAATAAATGTGTCGAATGTTGCTAATCTTTGGTCAACTCACCTCCACCTTCACACGAGTCGTTGTGCCTAACGAAGAAATATGTTGCTAACAGAATCGAAACCAGATTGATGATGAACAAATTCAGTTTCAGCTTGAGAGAAAACTTATCAGACTCTGACAGATGTGGATCACGCCGGCCGTCCTTGTGTAAATAATAGGTCATAAGCATGTATATTTCGGATACGACGATGAACGTGCAAAAGCAGTTTTTATGGACTTCTAAAAGATTCGATAACGGGAATGATAAGCCGGGAACTAATCGCCTTGACGGTGATAACTCACCGTAGTTGTCATTTGACGTGAACAACGACAAGCCTAACAGCGCGAAGTTCTCGATGACGTTGAGGAGAAGCGCAAAGTTCGCTAAATTCTGACGATTTCTTCTAATGACTCGTTGATAATAACTGTAACAGTAATTGGTTGTAATTATCTTGCCTTACTTCTTTCTCTCGCTTGATCTTCTTACCCATTGTACATCCAAGTGATTACTAAGCGAGGTATGAAATGAACTATGATAGATATTTGCCAAACAACGGCTTGTGGCTGGAATGAACCAATAGCTGCCTGCAATCACCCTTGTTAGACACTTCACATTTGTCACATTGCATTCACTCACTGATATTGATGGCAGGTAGTTCCACACGTGACAATGAGTTGAGGTGGACGCTTCGAAGAAGAAAATCAGCGAGTAGGCGACACAAAAAATAAAAGCAAACAGCGGCAGGGCAACGGTGACTGTGGAGAATTTGGGAAACGAGATTTGGAAGAGTGGCGGATGCTCCGCGAACCCGTTTTCATCTTTTAACTTTTGATAGGCTGGCAACATTTTCCGCTTCTTCAGCATTTCCTTTTATACAACTTAGTTGGCTCGTTTTGGCTAAATCCAAAAACCAACTTCAGAGAAATTTTCTCGGTTACACAATTGACGTTTACGAGATCGCGTCCGTAAGACAACTAAAACATCTTATCACAGTCATTTTCAACTTCTTGTTTCGTGTGTGTTTAAAAGCTCTAAAAGAATGTAAGAAGAAAAAAACCAAAAAGAAAAAACTTCTTTCGTGAATTGGAGGTAAAAACATTCACTCCGCATCCGAGAACTGGGGCGCAAAAGAGAATGACGTTAGCAACCTCTTCGAATCGCCAAGCGATTTCGAACGCACGATGATTTTCAGAAGAGAAAAGTTCAGTGGCGTCGACATCTAGTGCAAAGAAAATCTTTATTCCCTCATCGCTTGTCTCATTTCCATGGCCTCGTGCTTCTTAATTTCATTCTCGATCTTCGTTGCAATTATATTGCGGATGTTTGCATTGACGTTTTCTAACAGATGATTTGTTCTCGCCGACTTCTCGATTTGTCTGACCAGATCAAGCTCGTTAACACCGCTGATAAAGTTCGTGATGTAGCAGTTGGCGTTGCTGCCTAATCTACCGATTCTTCCGCAGCGATGGATGTAGTCAGAGACGTGCATTGGGAACTCAAAGTTGATGATGTGACGAGCTCGAACCGTGTTGAGTCCACGGCCAATGCAATCAGTGGTTGACAGCACGTTGACTTCACCGTTTTGGAATCTCTCGAACCTCCCTTCTCTAATCTTTTGCAGCATGTCGCCGTTCAAGTTGATGGATTCAATGCCGTTGTCGTTGAGGAGGATATCAACGTAATCGCTCGTGGATCCTTTGTTGGAGAAGACAATCACCGGCCGTCTTTTCTGGATTTCTGCTCTTACGATTCTCAGGAGATTTTCGGCTCTGTCGCTTTTGTTTATTCGAAGGAACTTCTGAGTGACGTAGGGCAGAATCATGTGCAGGTCGTCGCTGACAACTTTCTTAAGCGAGTCGGGGTCGATAATTTCTTGAAATACTTCGTCTGTGTTGGTCGGCATCGTCGCTGACGCGAGAACGAGTTGAGTTCCACGATGGAACGGGAATCTCCGCATGAAGTAAACGAGCTTCTCGTTGAAGCTGTCTTCAAGAAGTGTGTCAGCCTCGTCCAAAACTACATGCTTCACCCCGTTCATTCGGTATATTCCTGTGGTAGTGAGTTTGCTGATGGCTCCGATCGATCCAACGAGAATGTCGATGTCTTCAAATGAAGGATGCATCATTTTCGATTTCGTCCTTCCACCAGTGACAACTTTCACGTTTAGGTTCAGACCATCAGTCAATTCTTCTGCAAATCTCCCGATCTGGTCTGCTAGCTCTCGTCCCGGCGTTAGAATAAGTGCCAAAGGAGTGTTGAATGTTCTGTCAGTCTCATGAGCTTTGGTTTGAATGAGCTGCTCGATGATTGGCAGGAGATACGCGTGAGTCTACGAAGAAACGATCAGTGAGTTCATTCAGTCCACAAAAAGCCAACGACTAACAAACCTTGCCACATCCTGTCTCAGCTGCCAACAGCACATGATTTTTCTTTAAAATAGCTTCAATAGCTTCTGTCTGCACCTTTGTTGCCTTCATTATGCTGTGTTTGTCTTTCAGATTTTGGATTAGTCGCTCGTTCAGTCCCAAACTTTCGACATCAGTTGAATTCTTCAAGTTTGATTCAATGACATCTCTGACTGGGTGAATAATGAAGTGATCGCCTTTCGATTTGTAGTGCTGCCATCCTTTTGAGGCTAATTCGACTTCTCCGGTCTTGCCGACCTTCTCCGCATCGTTTTCCATCAGATTGAACTTGGTGTTCTTGCATGTTATCAGAGGAGCAGCTTTCTTCGTTTGTGCTTTAGCTGAAGCGAAGGCAAGTCTTTGAGTGTTGAGCACTTGTTTGATCAAATTCATCCGCCGGAACATTGCACAATTTATTTAGTTTGTTTCACTTTGTTTTGGTTGTCACAGGGTTGAAAACTACGCTGGCCAGACATCGAAATTTAGAAAGAAATCAGGATTTAACGCGGGTGTGCAGTATCGAAAACTCAGTCATAAATATCCAGCAATACTTCGGATTGATTCACTCGCGTTGACACATCGAGAAATATAAACAAATCAGGCGTAGCTTCTCGCCAATGTTTCGAGAGTAAAAATTGTGAAAGATGGCAAACGTTTTGGTGCGCGTCAATTCGGTCCCGAAGCAGCATTTAGGTGAGTTGGAACAAACCAGCAGAATCTCCAGAACATCCAGCGCTACGAGTGAACATGAAATTCCAGCTCTGAGCTTGAATTTCGGTTTTGTCGTCGTTTGTTGTTGTAATCTAGAATGAATTTTACATAACAATTTTCTGAGAAAGTCGGAAAATGTATGCACGCCACTATAGAATGCAACTGATGTCATCTATTGCGTTTTAGCTGCGACCTTGTTGCCGTTGGTCAAGAACATTCAAGTGCAAGCGAGATGCAACACGACACAAGTCAACACACCACCGCCTCAGACGCGAACTACATTCGGTGGACTTGCTGATCAGGATCGCATCTTCACAAATCTTTATGGACGTCACGACTGGCGTTTGAAGGGCGCCATGAAGCGTGGCGACTGGCACAAGACAAAGGAAATCATCGAGAAAGGCTCGGACTGGATCATCAATGAGATCAAAGCGTCGGGCCTGAGAGGACGCGGCGGTGCTGGTTTCCCTTCAGGCATGAAATGGTCTTTCATGAACAAGCCATCAGACGGTCGCCCAAAGTATCTCGTCGTCAACGCTGACGAAGGTGAACCAGGCACCTGCAAGGATCGTGAAATTATGCGTCACGACCCACACAAGCTTGTTGAAGGCTGCTTGATTGCTGGTCGCGCCATGGGAGCTCGTGCTGCTTACATCTACATCCGCGGAGAGTTCTACAACGAAGCCTCCAACATGCAACTGGCAATCGCTGAAGCTTACCAAGCAGGATTACTTGGCAAGAACGCTTGCAACTCAGGATACGACTTCGATGTCTTCATGCATCGCGGAGCTGGCGCTTACATTTGTGGTGAAGAAACAGCTTTGATCGAATCGTTGGAAGGCAAGCAAGGAAAGCCCCGTCTCAAGCCTCCATTCCCAGCTGATGTCGGTGTTTTTGGATGCCCAACAACAGTCGCTAACGTTGAAACCGTTGCAGTTGCTCCAGTGAGTTTTTCGATGAAATTTCTTTGTACATTTTGTAATCAAAATCGATTTTCTAGACGATTTGTCGCCGTGGTGGAATTTGGTTCGCTGGCTTCGGACGCACTCGTAACTCTGGCACAAAGCTCTTCAACATTTCCGGCCATGTTAACAATCCATGCACCGTTGAAGAAGAGATGTCGATTCCTTTGAAGGAGTTGATTGAAAAGCACTGCGGAGGAATTCGTGGTGGATGGGACAATTTGCTTGGAATTATTCCAGGAGGTTCGTCGACTCCAATCATCCCGAAAGATGTTTGCGCTGAAGCTCTGATGGACTTCGATGGACTCGTCGCTTGCCAGACTTCTCTTGGAACAGCCGCAATCATCGTCATGGATAAATCAACCGATGTCATTAAGGCTATCGCTCGTCTCATTGCATTCTACAAACATGAGAGCTGCGGACAATGCACACCATGTCGCGAAGGCGTCAGCTGGATGAACAAGATCATGACTCGTTTCGTCAGCGGCAACGCTCGACCCGATGAGATCGATATGTTGTGGGAAGTTTCCAAGCAAATCGAAGGTCATTCGATCTGCGCTTTGGGAGACGGTGCTGCTTGGCCAGTTCAAGGATTGATCAGACATTTCCGACCAGTGATTGAGCAGCGAATGGCCGACTTTGAGAAGCGCCAGAAGGCGATAAATTAATCTAGTTGAAATTCTTAATCGCTTGTTCTCAAACTGTAAATTAACGAAAAATAAAAATCCCGACACTGGATGGTAGAGCTTTTGATTCTTCAAAGCTTTCAGCATAAAATTCAAGCGCGTATTGATTCAGTGACGAAAGGCAACAAGTTCTTATCATGAGAGTGTACTCATGTTTCTGACAAAAATTGATAAACGACGAAGCTTCGTATCGAAAGCAAACAGATTTTAATTTCAGTTGAAGTTCAAGAGCGTTGTTGGTACTTGAGTTTATTCCAGACGAATCATTCGATGATCTAAACAGTTCGAAATTATCTAATTGTAGTGACAAGTTTATTGAGATCAATAGCGATTTCAATATGCGATGCTGATTACGAGCTGAACAGTTTTTTAAGAGGAAATTTGTGCAACAAACATCGAAGCTGATAAGAGCAAAAATAAATTTCAAATGGGTGCGAACAATGAAAAGCTGTCAAGGCAGTTCAAAGTGAGTGCGATTGAGATGGCTGACGATATAAATATCAAATTTTGGTCACAGGAAGGCAAGCAGTTCGCAAAGGAAATCGAGAAGCATCACGATCTGTTTGAGGAGATTGCGGTCAACATGAAAAATGTTGCGCTAAGATTTTTGAAGACCGGAAAGGAACCGTAAGGCTTTGTTTTTTTATCGCTGGAGCTTTATTTAAAGAAAGTCATTGTCTATTTTAAACCCTTTGCAATCCATAGGCGAGGTTTGCTGATTTTGCGCTGGAAAAAAGTTCTAATTGGGCTTTTAGTTTTACTAAAAAGCGGTTTGGCGCCCATCGAGAGCGTCAAGAAGCTTTCAGATTTTGAGAGGAAGAAGGAAATCATTCTTGACGGACTGGAAAGCTCAGCCGACGCCTTCGAGATCATTGGCAAGGTTCTGCTAATAATCAAACAGATAACAGAGGAAGACGAGACCATCGGCGATTACTTTCCCAACAATCTTTTGACGACCTACGAGGAGGAAGAAGTCGCAGCCGAACTTGAGAAGCTGAAAAGTGTGCACGAGATAATGAAAAGCTACAAGAACATTGAATACGTTTACAACAAGCCGAAACGCAAGCGATCAGCATTGCGAAAGCTTTTATCCTCGAAATAAAATACATATAAACATAATCGACTTTATTTGGATGTCAATTTGCTTTCAACAATCTTTCTAACCAAGTTCTTATTGATTTTTCCAGTAAGAGTTGTCGGCAGTTCGTCCACGAAGAAAACTCCGCCCATGAGCTGTTTATAGATTGGAAATCGAGCAGCCACATAATCAATGACGAACTTTTCTGTTAAGCCTTCGGAACTCTTCCTCTTCACGATCACAGCCGCCGGCAAAGTATCGTAGGTTTTATCGACGATTCCAACGACTGAAACAAGCTCCACACCTTCAATTGTCTCAACCAAGCTCTCAACTTCCGAAAGGTTTACTTGGTAGGATCGACATTTCACGATTTGGGCCCGTTCACTAACGAAACCCTTAGCCCCCTGTGTTTAATTTAAAGCTAGAAAGTTTTGCCTTCATAGCTTGAGTTTATTCTGAAATCTTCAACCGCATGAGAAAATGTTGAGCGAAGCAAAGCGCGAGAGAAACGAAGATTTACTTGGCTGTGTCTGTGTTTGAATCGCGATCTTAAACTTCAACTTCAGTCTTCTCGCGACCACACATCTGAATCAACATAAATTTCTTAGTCAAAGTTCAGCTCAAATTAACAAAAGGTTTAATAAGATAGGAATTTTCACTTTTATAAAAGTTTTTCGCGATCTATCTTACTTGTGCAATTTGGTTCACTCCGTCGGGTTTGGTTGCAGTTATCTTGAAATTCCGCTATATCGTGCGCAACAGATTTAGTTAGCCAACCACTTCGTCAACATTTGCTTGAACAGTTTTGTCGTCTCACATTCGCTAATTAGCTGGCAAAGCTGAGCTGGTTCGATCACAGTTACTTTGGCGCTCAATTAATCTTCGTAAACCTACAGACGGCATTTAAATTCCCCAAAGTGGCTCGATGGACATTGTGAATCATTCGTAGCATTTTCGCTCGCTTCACTGTTTCTGCAAAGTCGTTTCGTTTGTAGTGGGAAGACCACAAGACAAATTCTCGTTGACCAAACTGAGTAATAATGTCGAACACAGCTCTGATATTCAAATGAATCGTAAGCCTCGCGATGATCTAAACATTCACACACGACTCCCTTTGTTTCTGCTGTTGCCTTACGGTATTCGAATGAAAGAGAATCTTAACAAATTTCAATTGTAAAATCGCGCGCATTCAGTTTCTTGAACCTCGAAGCCAATTACGCAACTTCTCGCGCTAAATCCCTCTCTAAGCTCCAACAATTAAAACTTTCTTTTCGGCGTTCGACCACGAAATCTTTTCAGGAAAATGAAGTTTTTATTGCTGGTGGTCGCGCTCTGCGTGCTGGGCATCGATGGCGCCAAAGAGAAGGCGATTAAAGTGAAGGACAAGGACATGATGCGAAAAATGATCATTTACGATAAGGTGAAGAGACGTCAACGAGCTGATGAAGTTCCTCGAGAGTTCAATTGAATCTTTACAGAAAAACCCAAACATGTTTTACTGCCCAGTGCCGAACAAGCAGCTGAAGTCGTACTCGATCGACAAAATGATTGTCAAGTGAGTTGTTTGTCTCAATGCAAGGTAACGAATCTCATCGGAGTCTTTCCCAGAGCTCACCCGTTGAGCAAGCTCTGCGAGTTTGAGGGCGTTGAGATGCCGAAGGATGCAAAGCCCGACTGCTTCCAGAACGTCGACGAGACGGAGTTCGCTTGCAAGGAGAAATATCGAATCATGGTGAGCAAGTTTATTCTGAGTGTCGCTTATGCAAAGCGCATTTAACATTAATTGCGATCAATTCACATTACGCCTTAGCCATAAGTTCGCTAGAATTAACGAAAACTTTTAAAACAATTTACCCAAATTCTTTTGCAGAAACGAAACGTGAAATATGAGTGAAAGAGTTCACAGTTAAGACGATTACATGAATTAATGACATAGAAACTATCGAGCTTACAGAAGCTCAGACTTCAAATTCCAACGTGATTCAGTAGATTAGGATGAAACATTTTCATACAACACTTTTTAATTTATCGTAGTGAATGCTCTGAAACTTCTCTCAAGACCAAAATTATCTCACGCAGAATCAAACTTCGAATGCTCTGCGATCTTTCTGCAAATTAACATCAAACTTCAACCAAGGGTTGGAGCTTTTTATTTCACTTCAAACTAGGTGATTAGATCATGATCGAGTCAGTGACATTCTCCCAATAATAATCCACGAGTCCAAGATAATTCAGGTTGAATAACTCCGCGGTGATCTTTGATAAAACGCTGAATTATTTGAGGAATATTTTGTAGCCATCTGACTTGTTTGTTCTGCTCCGTTTTGTGAAATCAGAAGTGAAATATAAAATCTTCTATCCTTCTACACTTCGAATAACAAAGCAATTGTCTTAACAAAAGTTTCTTCATCTTCTGCTAACCAGAACAAATTAGATTAAGCCTCTGTAGATTTCGTTTGCATGTCGGTGGCGGTTTGGTTCCTTTAACACGCACAGTCACTAAACATCCATGACAGAACTAGACATGTAAAAAGAAACATCGCCGTTCAAACCATAATTGAGCCTCACACTTACAAATCACACTTAATTATATATTCGGATTGAAGTAAGTAAAAGAAATAAATCGTAAAACCGTTTGAAGGACGAAGCACAATTCTAATCTCTCAACTTGTCTTGATTACAGCTGAGAAAATATCCCGAGGAATTTCCGACGGTTTCAGGTTCGAGGCTCAAGAAGTTTATGGACTACGACAAGGAGATCATCTCGAAGATGATGAAGAATTACAATAAAACGAACTAAACAGATCACGAAAAAGCCCTCGTTTCATTCACTCTTCCACTTTTCAGCTTTTCGTTTTGCTTTTCCCTTCGCATTCATGACGATTACAGACGGTCGCAGTCCCAACTGTGCCGAAGTGAAAATGTTTTTGTAGCAATAAGTTGAGTTTTTCTTCATCAGCGAATTTTTGAGTAATAAATCTGAGCTTGCGGCATGGAAGGCTCGAAAGACGAGGTCGTCGATGACGGTCGCTTTGAGATCCACAAGTCCATCTTCGAGAACGATTTGAAGAAGCTGAACCAAATTTTAAAGTTTACCAGGGATATGATTGATAGAAAGGTGAGATGTCGAGCAAAAGATAGCTTATCGGTTATTAACGAGCTACGTTATCAAAAGGATAAGCACGGGAACACGGCGCTGCACCTGGCAACGATGCTTGGCAGAAAAGGTGAGACAGAATTGAAGTCAATTGCAGCATAAACTCAAGTTTTGATGTCGTAGAGTGCGTTTGTCTGCTTTTGGCTGCATCAGCGTCAGTCAACGTGAAGAACGCCAACGGATGGTCGCCTTTGGCTGAAGCAATATCACGAGGTGACCGAGCAATAATTGAACTAATCTTAAGAAAGCTGAAAGAGCAGACAAGAGAATCGATCAGCAACCGTCGACCGTCCTTGAACCTGGCGCTTAATAAGATCGATGACTTTTATTTGGAGGTGAGTTAAGTTCACGAAGGAAATTTATCGTAAACTAACAACTTTCGCTATCTTCAGCTCAAGTGGGAATTCTCAAGCTGGGTTCCTTTGCTCTCAAAAATCCTGCCCAATGACATCTGTAAAATTTATAAATCAGGCTCAAAGATTCGTCTTGATTCCACGCTCATCGATTTCAACGAGATGCATTGGCAGCGCGGCGACATTAGCTTCATTTTCAGGGGCGACAGCGAAACGATGATCACGGCAATGGACAATGAAGCCAAGTGCTATCAGACTGTGCGGACGCAAGAGAACGAGCTGGAGATTCAAGATGAAATTGATCTACTAATGATGAGCGACATTGTCAACGCCAAGCTCAACACAAAGGTGAGATAAAATTGATAAATTATTTCTAGAGAAAACTCAAGTTTCAATTTTGTAGAACATCAGTTTCACTCCTGCGAAAACCGGCTGGTTCATCAAAGAAGACAAGAAAGAGAAGATTTCTCAATACAACTGTGATGTTTATCATGTTAATGGGCTGACGATGGAGCAGCGGAAGCGAAGGGAGCATTTGAACCGAGAAGACCTGCAAAAGAACAAGACCTCGATTGTTGAATCGCTGACCAAGTCGCCTGTCGAGATTGATGCGACTGTTGAGGTGAGACGAAGCTTTTCGTTATAATAACCGAAGCTAACTTGCTTTCATTTGTTAGATCCCACGACGAGCTTCTTTGAAGCCACCAGTCAGCAAGAACGTCACATGGGACGAGTACATCAGAGCAGACGAAGCGCCAACGCTCGGTCGCGATTTAGTGTTTAAGAAATCGCAAAAGACCTTAAAAGCAACCATTGCCATGTCCCAGGATTTTCCCCTTTCTACCGATATCTTACTGAACGTGTTAGAGATAATCGCGCCATTTAAACATTTCGCGAGGCTTCGTGACTTTGTGTCGTTAAAACTGCCGAAGGGATTTCCAATCAAGGTCGATATTCCGCTCGTTCCCACCGTGTCCGCTAAGATTACGTTTCAAGATTTTGAATACAGGGACAACCTTCAGTCGGATCTGTTCGAGATACCAGCAGATTACACCGAGGACGAGAACCGCTTCCCTGATTTATGATACAGCTTCGAGATCATTCTAATCATGCAATTGTTTTTCTGAGCGACAGGAATTGTTCACTCGCGTCCTTTATTCTCGAATTTCGAGTAAGATGAAAGAGTTCAAATGAGTTAACGTGAGAAAAAGTATTTTTGTTTTATAGTTTTCATGTTGAAATATAATTTTATTTTGAGCTTTTCGAGAAAGTTGGAAAATTCCGTCGCGTGGGAAAGTTGAGTTAAAAAGCGAAAGTTTAGCGAAAGCTTTTGTTTAAACTTTTGAAGGGCAATTAGATTTGAAGGTCATGGATCAGAGTTGAACGTGACTACATTGCTCATGAGCTTTCGGAAAAGTTTTTCAGGCTCTGGGTCAGCTGAATTGTTTTGGATCCATGGCAACGAAAGGCACATGGTCATTAAAGGCGAGCGAATGTTTCTTCATAATCCATTGGTGTTGAATTGAGTCTCAAAAACCTTTAACGGGAATTCAATTTCATTCCTATTTGTTTGCGTCAAAAGCTCACAAGTCATATTTATTTATTACAGCTTTTACAAAATTTATTTTTCCGATTTAAATTTTCCTCGATTCGTAATTTTCCAACTTTCCCTTAATAAATTATTGTTTTAGTTGTTATATAGCTTTTGGAAGGTCGTTCCCATGTTGATCATGAACGATTACGCCTATGAAACATATCTAAACTTAGCCACAAACACAATTAAAATATGGATGAGTTCGCTTTATGGTTTGCCATTCCATTGATTTATCGTGCAAGCGCTTCTTGCCATGATAACGCTTTAGAGAAAACAAACATTAGATAACAAGTAGGTGCATTAATGTTACTCGGACGAGTAGTTCGCCGCCGAAAGCTTTCAAACAGAGAAAATCTGTGGTAGACTGTTGATTGTGCATTTTCCACGTTCCCTTCCGCCCAACCCTGAACTTTTTACAATCTACACAAACGTTCGTGTTGTACGCAGACTCTGTCAAACATTTTCCAATTACATTTCAATAAAAAAAGGAAAGATAGCGAGCTGCACACCTGTTTGAATTAGTTTTTATAGAGAAAATTGTTGCATTTCGCCGTTGCTGGTGAGGTGCAGAGTTGTCTGAGCGCTTGGTTGAGAGGACGCGATTGAAGACTGTTGAGGAGCGAAGTTTTCAGTGAGTTCGTCGACGGGTCGTGGAAATCGTGAAAACACGAAAACAGGAAAACCAGCTGAAAAACGCATGACTGGAGAGTAATTTTTCTTCATCAGAGAGCTTTTTCCCGTTCGCATTTATTAGTAAACTGTTGCTTCGCAAAGCGTAAAAGTGAAAAATGCGACTTTTGCTTTTGCTACCTTGAGCTGGCATTGTTTAGCAATCGGGGCCAGTGTGAAACGCTCAGCAGGGATTGAATTAGGTGGAGGTGTGCGACGAATTGAGTGAAAGAGTTTAAGGAAAAATATTTGAAGGTGAAGCAAGATGAGCGCACCGAGTGGATTGTGGTTCGCTCATCGCCTCAATGATTGGAGTAAGCTGGCCAAGGAGCGAGTGAAGCGTGCGACCGATGGGAGTCAAGACTCGACCACAAACCTTTCCGACTCAAAGACCTCGACGTCGTCCGACGACGGTTCAACGCAAAAAGATTCGCAAAAGTCTGCTAACTCTTCTTTTGAGGTTCAAAGTCCTTTTTAATGAGTCTCCCTCACCCTTCACCACTAAAAGTTCGTTGTTCACTTTTCAGGAACCTAGTGTTAAGAATAATTCTCCGCAATCAGCTTCGATCTTGCAGCACCAAAGCAAGTCGTTCCCACCGCGACACCTTCAACGAACGTCAAGCATATCGAGCGAGAGCAGCTTAGAAAATCTTCATCAGGTGAGTCGACGATTCGAGAAGAGTTGAAAGATAAAATATTCATGTTGTGGTTTTGTTTCTCGTTTGTTCCCTGCAGCAGCGTGGCTCGTCGCCGCAAATCAGATTTTCTGGTCTCTCGGCTAACGATGCACACGATGGAAGATTCCTCGTGAGTTTCACGTATCAAATTCCTGCAATATTTAATTTTCCGTTTTGCTTTAGCATTCTCGCTCGCCGAGCCCGATGAGAGATCTCAGGGCGATCAGCCTCGACGCTCGCTCGATGTCTCCGTCGACACTCGAGCACATTAATCTGAAATGTTCGAGCCCCTCGCAGGTGAACTTAAACTTCTTCGGCTCGCCATCGAACCTTTTGCAATCTAGTTCATCGAAAATCAACCGACCTCCTTTACTGCTTCCACCACGTAGCGAAGCTTGCAGCTCAAACGCTGCACCTCCAAGGTAAGCGCTAAGCTTCTCGATGAAATTTAAATCTCACATTTCAAATCTTTTCTCGTTGCAGTCCATTGGGAGCTTTGCAACTTGACCTATACACTCGACAGGCTGGTCCTATCGTCATCAGCGCTCCAGACGGCAGTCAATGCATTGGAAAGCTCCACTTTAGAGTTAACTACGACTCCAAATGTAGCGACTTGCAGATCCACTTAATCGAAGCTCACGATCTCTGCCCGTTCGAGGAGGGCGGCTTCCGAGAGGTTTACGTTCGTCTAGAGCTTAAGCCGGAAATTGACCAACGAAAGCGGGAAACAAACATTTTCCGCTTCGATACAAATCCCTACTTCAATCAACATTTCAAGTTTCCAGTCTCGCGGGATCAACTCTCAGAGAAGGAATTAATTCTATTGGTTCGAGCATCTCAAGTGGTAAATAGATTGTTGTGACTGACGACATTCTTTTCAGGTCCTAGACGCAGACAAATGCTCAAGCGACATATCAGGAGAGTTGAAGGTTTCCATCGCCGACATCGACTTGACGAAATCCAACGAGATCTGGGGCGACATCATCCGCGTGAAGCGAGCACACTTGGACCGACCTGAGCTTTTAGTTTCACTGAACTTCCTCCCGGGTGCTGAGCGATTGACTGTCGTCATAATGAAGGCGAAGAACTTGCAAGTCGACGATGTCTTCGTCAAATTTTATTTGATCCAAAATGGCAAGCGCATAAAAAAGAAGAAAACAGACTTCTCTAAAAAGGATCACATTTGGAACGAGGCTTTTACATTCAACTTGCCGTCGTCATCCTTCAATAATTCAGGGCTTGAAGTAAGTATCCCGAGGTGAAGTATCATATATATGATCTCCTATCATAACCCCTTGTCCTTGACAGCTTTACGTAATGGAGAGTGGATCAGACGAGTCAAACGCAATCGGATCGTGCGGCATCGGCCTCGACGAGAGCATAGGCAAGGACGACACGATAGGCCGCGACCACTGGCTCGACATGATCCACAATCCAAGGAAACCGGTGATGTCGTGGCATCCAATCGTCCAGTCGTAATTTCAATCAAAACATTCCAGTCTGACTCTAATGCACTGATTAGTAAGAGGTTTAAATGTCTTTACAAGAATTGGAAAATGGAAAATTTCATGGTGAAAACTACAAAATAATCTCGACAAATCATAAGATACCTACACACACAAATCAAGGCTCATCGTTATAACTTAAGGAATATCTAAAATTAAAGGTGAAATGTCTCATCTATTTATGTATTTTTATGGTTATCGAAGAGAACGGCAACATGTCTTATGCATTTCAATGAGAAAAAATATTTGTGAAACTTTCGAATGTGAATGAACTTATGAATTCACCCTACAGGACTTTTGTGACGCTCATGTGTGGATGGAAACAGAATTTAAACTACTGCAATCGTAAGGTGAAAACTGAGTCTTGGAAAATAAATATTTACTGTCAAAGCTTAATAAAAATTTAAAAGTGTCAAGAAAGTTTGGTTTCCACTTGAATGCTTGGGATATAGGAGGGTTGGTTAGGGTATCAGGGCTTTTGGCTAGAAGAAAGTTGAAAGCTTCAAGTCTTTATTTGTTGCTGTGGTTGTGGCCTAGATTATATAGGCGGAAGATAGGATTGAGATGATTAATTAGATGCTTGAGGAACAAACAACTTGTAAGAAAACATCTCAAACTGTCGCAATGTTTAGCTCCGAATATTTTACCCGATTGCCATCTGCGTGCATTGTTGGTTGAAGGCTTCAAATCAGCAGCAAGAAGAACTCCAAGAAATCTCGTTGCTGGTGAGGTGGCCTGAGTTGTCTCATTCGCTAGCTGAATCAAGAAGACATTTCGTACTCGTTAATCTTGATTGCAATTCGCTTCGATGATTCCTGAAATTTAAATTACTCTCTTTCTCCACTTTCACATCAAAAGCTTTTCATTTCCTCGTTTTGCAATATTTTATTTATCGTTTAATACTCTTCATAACATCTTCCCTTTGCGAATCTCTCCGTTCAGAATCAGAAAAATATAATTCATTTACATTCGTTACCAACAAATTGCTATTAGAATTCTCATCTCGTCTAATCTACTTCAAACATAAAGAGTTCTGGCTGTGCACAACATTTATCAAACTCAATTTCGTAGATTTCCCGTCGAAGAGTAAACGTAACGAGTTCCGATAACAGATTGATAATTTACATTTGACGTCTACAGATCCTAATAAAACGTATTTAAGGCAATTCCATGAACTTATCGTTGGTTGTAAAACAGTAAACTAAGCTAACTAATCATCTCTCTCTGCCTCTTTCGAGTGAACTATTAACAGGAGGTGCTTGACGCAAAACAGCCAAGAAATCAAAGTTTAAGCGTAAGCATCGATTTAAGCGCAAAACATTGAAAAAGTTTAAGTTGAACTCAGTCTGCTCTAGAGTCTGCTTTGGACTTCATCGTGATCGATAAACTTCAAAAGCAGCGCATAGGGAGGCAGTCGAACTGAATGAATCTCACTCGAGACTCGTTGATAATAAATAATGATGTGATGATATTTAATGCTAAGCGTTCATTGGCGATTGAAATTAGAGGAGGCCGCCCTTGCGACCGAAGAAGATTGAACTGATCGAACCAACAAATCCGCCGACTAGTGACTTCTCTTCTTTAGGATCGGGACTCTTGCTACTAACATTGACCGTTCCAAGATCCAATCGTTGTCCGTTTCCGTTCATGTTGCGTCGAGACTTTTGCCGCTGCATCTTCTGTTTCGTTCTTGACTGATTCGAAGTGCTGGCTTCTGATTTTGGATTGCTTTGAGCTTGCGTGGAAGCTGTAGAAGTTGAGGCTGTTGCTGAAGTTGAAGGCTCTGGCTCTGATTTCTTGTTTTTCTCAGACAAATGCTTAAGGCTCGTCAACTGCGTCATGGGGCTGTTGTAGCGTGTGTAGATATTTGAGCTATGCAGGGCGAGCGGACTGACAATGCGGGAAGAAGAGTTTGACACGAGAATGTTCTCGATTCCAAGATTCTCCACTCGTTCAAGAAGCCGAATCGATCGTAGCATTGCTCGCTTCTCGAGAACGATTGCAGCTCTGTCTGATCTCTCGGGATCGTGACCTGTGATTTTCTTGCGTAGAATTCCAGCGCTCGATGAGAGAAAGCTTGTGAGTGAGGTTTCTGTGTCTTGATGCTGATGTTCTCGTGTCGGCGACATGCTTCCCGTCGGTGAATTGCATGGCGTTATCGTTGGTGAGAAATTCACACCCGAAGGCGTATTGAGACAGCTTGGAGTGACTGCTTTGATCCCTCGTTCGTTCAGCATTGACGCGAGTCCATGGTTGACTGAAAACGTGCTGCAGGAGTTTCGTCTTGAGAGAGTTCGAGGCGTTGAAGGGCAAGTTGTTTGTCGTGACTCCATGCGAGAAGACATTTGTGATGGTGGCAAGCTGAATGTGATGCTAGACGCTCCATCGTCAGGATGCATAACGTAGCTGTTTGTGTAGGTGTAAATGCAAGGCGATGAGTCGAACTGTTTTCCTGGAAGGTCTTCGATGTCTTCTTCGACGTCAGATAACGAATAAAGTTGCATTCCAAGCTCGTCGAGGCCTTTCTCTCCTCGCACTTTAACGCGCTCGTTCTCGTTTAGTAATCCACTCATTGCAGGTGTAGCAAGGCCTTTCCAATGGTTCAACGTGAATGACCCCTGAAAATAGAACGAAAGGTTAATAGGATGAAATCTTTTTTTACTTTCAAGCTCTGAAGCTTTTGCTAGGCTTCAGAATCCTTTTTAAACGGCACGCTTACCTCCAAAGGCTTCACAATCTCGAGCTTCTTCGGATATCGATATTGCGATAGATTTGATGACATGGAGTTGGATAAGTTCGAGAAAATGCTTTCTGGTGTTTTGGGTTCATCGTATGAGTAAGTTCCAGCAGGTGCGAGTGAGAGCATCGATCGTCGTGCGAGGATCTCAGCCGATGAGATGTTGTTGAGAGCTTTCTCGAGGTCTTTCGCGCCAGGACAGCCGGGCACGCCGGAGAACTTTCGACTGTACGACTCCTCCAAGTCTGAGAGCGTGAAGTTGTCTTCGCTTTTCGCTCCGCCGTAGATTGAGCTGTACATTGAGTATGATCCCAGTTTCTCGCTTGACTTTCCAGTCTCCGACGAGTAAATCGAACATGACATGCGAGGTTGCGATGAAATCAACTCTGAGGAGTTCGACATCGACATGTCAGAGTTCTGGAAGGCGCTTGATTTGCCGGCACATTTGACTGTGTCGAAAACCTTTTTGAACATCGGCACTGGTTTCGGCTGACCATTCTCAGAATGGATTCCACTGTCAAGACTGTTATTCTCGGAGAACAGAGAAGATTCCATCAACTCCGATTGCAGGGAATCTGGATTAAGCTGCGTTGGAAGTCCGGGAATATAAGAGCTACGAGTCATTGGCTGTGTCCGCTTCTTCTTCTCGCGCAAAAGGTTCTGCGTTTCTTGAAGGAGCGCAAGCGTCTCTTGGTACTTCTCTTTGTATTCACTCAACTCAGTCACCAGAAGGTTTTGATTCTCTCTTGTGATGGTCAGCACCGACATGTTCTCATCGTTCTCCGATATCAGCTCGTGTAATCTCATTTGAACTTCTGACAAGCGATTCGTTAGAATGATAATTTGTTCGTTCTGCAGCCGGTTCTCTTCCTTATACCGCTCGATCTCAAGGCTCAAGCCCTCAAACTGAAGGTTCGTGCAGTTGAGCTGCTCTGTTAGGTCATTCATCAATCTCTTCTCTTGCTCTTCAACCTCATCAGTATCTTTTATGACTTGTGCTACCTCCGAATGAAGGTCGCGGTTCTCTGTCTCGAGCATGTTGATTTTTCGCTGAAGCACATCGTAGGTGAAGTTCACATCCTTTGATTCCGACGGTGATCCCACCTCACTTGTTTCGTTCTCTGTTAAAATATTGATCAACTCATTCTTCTGTTGCAGCTCGTGGTTGACTTGGGCGATATTGTCTTGTGCTGCTCTCAACTCTGCTTCGAGGTCGCTGACTTTTCTTTCAAGCTTCCCATTTTGTGTTAAAAGCTCCTTTCCGATATGCACCGTCAGCTCTAAATCCTGAAATGACGATTGAGGGTTGATGAGACTTCATTGATAACGAGTCGGCTATGTCACTTACCTTTTCCTTTTCCTGCAGCAGTCTCGTCACGGCTTGGATGTCGTCGTAAACGATAGTCATCTCCGAACACCTCTGGCCCGATAGAACTGAAGAGAGTCAAGAAAATTGCCGTCATTAGTTTCGCTTGAAACAATCGCTTATCAAAGAATCGTTAAGGCCAATCATTTGCACCTGAGTCATTTGCTTGGGGATTATCTGGACTTAAGGAAAGACTCTTGCTTTGTCTCTCGCAATAATCGCTATCGCAGTCTGATAACGATGCACGCAAAGTCGACTCTAGGTTGAACTCCAATGGCAAAATTCGCCCACATTGATTTTCCCTTGAACTAAATTCTTGTTTCGCAGATGAAATCGAGGTCCTCAAAAGCTTCCGTGAGCTTTTCGACTTCCGCCGGAAGTTCGACACAACGCGAGTAAACATTTCAGTTTAATTAAAGTTACGAAACAAATTTTCGTGCTATCTAAATATCCTTTCCGAACGGAATGAACTTTTTTCACGAATGTCACAGCGAATGCTGAACGTTTCGGTGTCGAAGAGCATGGGAAAATTGGAAAATCTGATGCTTCAGCATTGTTCTCGAACATCTGTTCGCCACATTCTCGTGACATTGACTGGGAAGAACGAAACATTGGGTTTATGGTTGGGTTTGGGAGAACATTTTACAAGCTTTTTACAATGTGCTCGAATGAAAAAGAGACAAACAGTTTAATTTACCATAATCATCGCTCGGAGTCAGTGACGTTGATGGGCCTAAATGCTTTGACTTTACTGTCAAATCGCCGTTCTTGTCTTTCACCACACGGTAAATGTAACTTTGAACATGGTCGAGCTTACTATGCTTATTCAGACTTATGGTTGCTTCACTCTTAAATACATTTGTATCACACAATTCGGTCAAGCGACTTCGTGCCGCCAGCTCTAGCTCGAGAACTGACGGCTCCTCTTCGCTTATGCTGCCAAGACTAGAATATCTCCATTGTTTCCTCTTAATTTGGTTTTCAAGTATTCGGAAGGTGTTGGCAAAGCCCGAGCTCGACTCGCCAGGCGTTTTCGCCACGAACAGTTCACTCAACTTCGCTCTTTTTCTCAGAGGCGACTTCTGATCCATTGTCTTTTAGCCTGGTCTTGTTGTCGCACTGCTAATTAAAGTCGAAATTCCAGCGCGACATCACAACTGTCCGAGTTTATCCGTCAAGTGCCAATTGTAAATAACAACTTTATCTCTCGGTGTCGCGTTTAATTACACGGCGAGCACCTCTGGTGATAACGCGCCGATCAAATTGCTCTCGATAACTGACTAGAACGTCGACCGTCTCGCGAATCATGTGCGTTCAATGACGTAACGCTTTGAATTCCATGAGTAAATATTAACATTATATTGATCGCTTCGGGCGTTTCGCTAGCACTCACTCACTTATCAACTCATTCGCTCTCACCGGTTATTATTTTTTTAAAAACTTGGCTTTCGGCTTGGCGAGTGAAAGAATTGCCAATTGTTTGCCTTTGCGTAATTTTACAAGTCCAAAAATAAACGCGTTTAGGTTCGCGAGGCGGAGGATTTGTTTTCCATTCCTCGACAGCGAAAAATTCACTCAACGCCGTGACGGGTTCGATTCGATCGCTTTCGGATAATCGATGCTCAATCTGATGAAAATCACATTTCTACGCATTTCGCTGTTCTCGTGCCGTGTCGCAGAGTCGGTGGAAATTCGCTATTTCCTTTTTCTAGCTCACACGCGTTGCGATCTGTAGCGACCGCGAGACATACTCGGTTCACAAATTGATAGTCCAGCGAATACTGAAGCAGAAAACAATTTTCTGTTTCGTTTGCGACGAGCTGAGTTTGATACTCGCGCTCGGTATTGAAGAGAAAATATTTTTCATTTATTTTTATTTTTAGCCGACGAAGTTTTTCGTTTTTTAAATGTGTTGCACGACACACCAACGAAGCGAGCGCAATTGACGTTCTTGAGCAAGTAGCGGTGAGTGAGAACTCAATATCTTCTTCTTGCGTTTCCCCTTTCTTTCATTAATAAAGCGATCACGAAGCGCGTGAGTCAAGGCGAGCCGGCGTGACATAAACTCGCTCGCTCATTCATAATGCTTCGAGGAATTTCAGATACTCACGGAAGTAATTAAGCGTCTCGCGTATCTGGTCGGAGGAGAGGCCAAGGCCGATGGTTTCGGGGATGTTGAGGGCCGGGAACTGCACGAACTCAAAGTCCTGGTTTGATGTGCCAGCGAAGCTTGTGATTTTGTCAGCGCGTATTTTATATTTTGGTATTTGCTCCTCTATCAGGGAGAAGATTTCCACTTCGTCTACTTCTAAGCTACTGCATAGGTCTGAAGAGATCAAACAAACCGTTTTAATCTTTATGATAACAAATATTTCCGGCTCTTCTTACCTGTCAGGCAAGCGGCATCGCTTGTTAGTTTTACTTGAAGGCGTTTTGACGGCAAGCTCGATGGAAAATGCTTATCAAGTGTTGATTGAACCTTCGGAGAAAACATCGATCTGATCGACTCTGCAGATAATAAACAAGAAACTTCTATTAGTGCAATCAATTTTTTCGTCAACAAGTTGCTGTGTCAATTTGCACATTCGACGGGAACAAAAGCAGATTGTGGAATGATTTCCAGCAAAATCTTTATCGCTACGAAAGAAGTGAACGGTGCCACTTCTCACGTAGACAATGAGAAAAGTTTGGCGGTTGACTAAAGCTTTCAATATTTGCAATAACTTTCTAGCGCGACGGAAGACAGCTGAAGGACTTCGTTCGTGTTCACGCCTTTAGGCTGCGTGAATATTTCTAGTAATTGAAATCGGGATGGTGAACTCGAGGTTGTCAAGATGTAGGCTGTTAGAAATTGCCATGTGTTAGCATCCTGGATGCGGCCAAACTCATTCTGATCCGCTCACTGTTTATTTACATGAACTCAAACTAGCTCATCGTTAAAAGGAATTTAGTATCATCATTTCTCATTTAAATGATTTGTAAAAGAATAACTGGCGCGGATCACTTTCTCGACCACAGCCCACCTGCTTGTGATGATGGTACTCTTCTTCACTTTGTTGTTTTCCTCGAAACAATTTCTTCTTTCGCGAAATTTTCTTTTTTTCTCTTTTGATATTTGCGAAATCTTCACGAAATTAAAGCTTCCGCAGCTCGCGTTCTCCACTTAACTCATTCAACGGCGTCTCACTAGACGCAAACACCTTAATCAGACAGTTTAAGCGCCCACGCGATATGCTTTTTATGCCTTAATTGCTGCTCTTCAAAGTTGTAATGATTCACGCGATAACACGAAACGATTTGAATCACTTTTCTTATCACCAAATCACGGCACTCGACGCGGTAAACTCCCTTAAGACGCGCCGAATACGTTTTGGCTCGAGTACTGAGCGTCCTAGTTTCGATTGTTTATTGCACGTCTTCTCTCGTAGGTCAGGATCGCGTCATAAAAATCGGTATTTATAACGAATCAGGCCAACATAGCTCGCATCATAAATCTCCTCGTTGCCGTTTCTATCCGATTTCGGTTTTGAATAATTCAAGCGCAGGCAGATTTTGCTAAGACAAGGCCGTGGGTGATCTCAATCAATTTCTACCTAGATAAGACTTTTACGATTCCACTGCTAATTAGTTTCTTTATCTCCTCGACATTCGAAGTTCGGCTTAAGATAAAACTTCGATCGTCCCGAAAAATCACTGGCGATTCTGCTTGCGATTTGTGTTTCGTGCACACGGCTTAATTCCTATGACAACAATGCTGATTTCTCTTCGATTTACCTTTTCCTTGGGCCTCAATGAAAACAGTTTCTTTGTTGATGGACTTTGGAAGTCTCTTTGCTACCTAAAACGAGAAGGAGAGAAAAATCTGTGAGATGATGACGCTTGAGGATCTTATATAATGCTCGGCAGCTGAAAGTCCCCGAGACGTCCGATCAATGACATTTTCGCCTTGCCTAGCTCAGAATTATTGAACGTTTCGTTGGTCGACGCGAAAGAAAATATTTTTGATGAAATAATCAGCGCAAAAATACCATAAACTGACGAAAACGGCGGAACTTTGAGCGTCACCGTCTTCACACTAGCGTCACGTCTATTTCCGATCGGTTTATTGAACTTTCTAAGGATTATTTTCATTCATTGTGATGTTATTACGAAATTATCTTAATTATGGCACAAAGTTGAATCAATCTAAAAATAGTCAGAAAAAGTGAAACTCACTAGTTAACCGCGATCTTATGTCGGCAACTAACAGCTATGTACATGATAATGACTGTCAGGCATCGCAATAGTCAACAATTAGCTCAATTAAATATTTATCCAGGCGAGCGCAGGACTTTTCAGCATTTGTGTTTTTTAAAAACTATTTTGTTTGTTCTCGCGTCAATCGTCGTGGGTGGAAATTGTCGGTCTATCAAAATTCATTAAACTCGCTCTCAGCAATCTGGAGAACTAATTGACTGCGCTGTTGATCAATGGACACCGGAGGAAAACTCAATTAATGTTACTCGAATGCGGAGAAATAAAAAACTAAACACAAAGTTTGAAAGCGATTTAACGTTTTTGATTTTCAATTCTTCCTCAACTACTTCGAATTTAAACTTCAGGAAACCGTTAAAAATTGTTAAGCTTCGAATAAGGAAGAGGGAAATTGTAAACTCGTTCTTATCGTGAAAAGAAGGCAAGGAAAGTCATATGAAAAAGATCTATCGGAATAGAATAAGCATTTAGAGATAATTGAGCATCATAAGAGTTTCATGCTTAGAATATATGTAGAACTTGATCACTAAAACTTCTTAAGCGAGAACCATTCGTGTTGGTATCGAAGCCTTGATTGCAATTTAAATCACTTCATAATCAATTATTCTTACGTCATCATTCGTAGTTAACTCCTTAATTAAATTTTCTGACTATTTGTATTTTATTAGATCCTTAAACAATCCTTAGACATAAATTTATTCAAGAGCGACCCCAATTTGATCATCCGCGGATTCCTATCAACCAAATATATTTTTTCTTCCAATTTCTCTAGGTCATTAACTTCAGATGTTTCCAAGCCACCAGTGACCATGAGTGACGCAACAGCGATGCTATTTTTATTTGTTTGTTGACCCAGCCATCTCTTCGATCCATATCAATTAGGTTGAAAGATTATGACATCAAGACTGGCGTCGTTTATAGGGAAATCCCAGACATTCCAAGAATTGTGATCACAAAGCTCAACGAGAGCTTTGAAAGCTCATAAAGTTTCTCGCAAAAATCTGCAACTCGCGTTTGCCAAATAAAAACTGTTGAGACGGAAGTTCCAAAGGAATTCGAACTAAAAATATGTCAAGCGATATTGCGTCGCCAAAACGATTAAGAACTCGAGCTCGTCGTCTATTGATGAGCCGCCGATCGTTTTTGCCATAATTGTTTGGCGATAGCAAATATTTTGCAACATGATCGCGCTAAGCCATTTGCCGATCTCGTTGATGGTTGTCGACTGAGAAGTTTCCGAGGCTTTTTCCAGGTCCAACTGTTTCTCCCCCGTCGACTGCAACTGTTACATTGCGTTTCCTTTAACGTCGACTTAAGAAATGGGTGCAAGTGAAATCAAGAGCATGAATGAAGCCACGGACGTGCGGAGGCTACAAAGTGGCGAGCCGAAGTGAGGAGAAAGAAGAAAGAAGTGATGAGACTCCGGTGCGGACGGCAAAGAAGAAGAGAGTGTGGTGTTCGAGTGGCCTACAAGCTGCCCGAGTGATAAAAATACGAGTTTGTGCGCTGGTACTTTCGCTTCTATATTGAACAATATCGAGACTCGCGCTCGCTCAGTGTGAAAGAAACAGCATTCGCTGCTCTCCACCGCCCGTGCTTGTGTGGAGATCGCAGTTTTATGCTTGGGAAGGGGAAGCGCGGCTTGGAGAAAGAGAAAAGCATTTCCAAAATTTGAATTTATCAAGTATTCCACGGTGGAGCGTTTCACAGTCGAAGTGCGTTTATTCGCGAAGCTCCAGAGCTGATCAGTGTGACTCTGAGCGGAAATATCAATTAATCCGATTATAAAGTGTGTTCAGCCGTTTTTGTTTTCATTCCAAACGTGTAAGCAGTGCGCCGAGAACGTTGCTGTGTGACAAAAGTGCGCGAAAGAAGTTTGAGAGAAGGCGGAGGCAGCGGGCTGTCGCGACAGTTAGATCCGATCGAAAGTGGAACTCGCAGTGAAGGAACAAATTCGCGCAACCCAAGATTTCTTCCCCAAAAAGTAAATAAGTCTCGTCGCTGCTCGTTACATAATTGAACACAATAAAAGCTGCCGAGAGAAAACGGCCGAAATTAATGTAATAAAATTATTCATAAAAGAGCTCTGTATCTTTTCGATATATTTTGAACTTATGTGTGTAAGTATCTCCGAAGTAGGTTATTATGTAAAATCGTTTACCATTAAATTTTCGGCACCAGTTTGGTTCCTTGCGAGTCTCTGTCGCCCGCCACTCTTGCGCGCATATTTGTAGAAAACCAAATTGTCTTCGGAAATAATCGCGGCGAACTTAATTCAGACGAGAGCGCGATACTCTTTGCCTTTCGGCTCTGGCCAGTTGAACGGACGTAGTGCCTTCCCATGAAGTAACATCTCCTTCAAAAACTCCTCAACTCCCTGAAATCAATTCAATCGAAACTGCAAATGAAACACGTGTTGCAAGTTTTAACGGTTTTCAACAACTTTATTATCAGTAGCACATTCTTAGTTTTACTATTAGCTAAAAAGCTAATTCCTGGCAACTTCTGAAACCTCCCGAAATCTTCTCGGTCAGAACTGACGACTCTTTAAAAGCTCCAACCACAGCTGACCCTCTCATGTACGCATGGAACCCCCTGCAATGGATTTTACTTTCATTCCATCTCGACGACGGCTCTCTTTTGCAATCTCGCCATCGCCGTTTCTTTATTCGCAGACAATGTTTTCTCGTTGTTAACATCTCGTCAAGATAACTCGCGAAGCCGTTATGTAATCGCAAGACTTCCCGCTTCTGAAGAATTCAACGGCGAGAAGCTTTGGCGACGACGCACGAAACCTCGCTCGGACTAATTATGATCGTTTGCAATGTGCTTACGAGATACTCGAGTGTCACAAAGATTTTCTGCAGCAGTCCACATTGCAGCAAACTTATGAGGAAAGATCGAAACAAGTTCCAATGGGGCCATCCAGACATTTCGACATCCTCTCAAAGTTTGCTGAACTTGAAAGTTTCTCCGTGCGTTCGATCAACTTTCCAGATGGCTCTCTGTACCTCAAACCCTAAAGCCTCGGCTACAGCGCCGTTCGCCAAAAGCCAAAATATTTGTGTCACGAAGTTCATCTCAGTTCAAAAGCATCGCGAGTCTCTTTCAAATCCTCCTGATTGGTATTTTATGTTCGAGCGACGAAAACTATTCGGCGGTGAATGAAGATTGAGTGACATAATAAGCGACGCGGCTTTACACAACTTCACGTTTCCTTATCTATCTCTCTTTCTCGTCCGCGCGGCGAGTCTAGTTACACGCATCGTTAATACGATTTGGGGAGTTCATAGACTCGGCTGGCCGAGGGAAGCGGCCGAGGGAAGAAGAAAGAATTGAAACATAAATTATTCAATTGAGCGATTTCTTTCGAAATTCCGGGCCTCGACTCGAGGCTGCGCATCCACGCAACGTCGGGATTATTGTCGGAGCGCATTGACGGATTTAAACCCGTCGAACGTCAGAGAATGTTTACACGACTCGTTGAGAGTTTTCTTGTTTCCACTCGTCATTCCCCGATCTCGACTCATCATTGTTTTCCTTTCACGACATCTTCTTATAAGTAACAACTTCGCTGCGTTCTCAAGCAACGTCGTCGATGCTTCGGGAAAAGGGCTCGAGACGAGACTTAGATCGAGTGTCGAGGAGCGAGAGAACTCAGTCGATAAAGGCAGCTCAACTCGAGTCAATCTGCTTGACAGTTTTTGTAATCCCAAGAGAAGAATATTTCATTGCAAGGCCGTTAATCCAGTCGAGAAGCGAAATCGGTTCGGTTAAATATCGGAAAGCTTCAGCAGTTGCTTCACTGTTGCATGTGAGAAGGTCAATTATCTGCTTTAATGTCGTTTCACACGCGCTTGCCGAATTGATTCCGGACAATTTAATTATAGTGTGAAACTTTTGGGTAAGAGCTTTCATGCTGAGTCAATCCAGAGGAGCCCGAAGCTTTCTTAAGCTTTGGCTCTGGATCGAGTGAGGAAAAAGCTCAAATCCTTTCGTTATGTGTTTGTTATCCATCAAGAAAACTTGTCCTCAATCTTGATTCCCTCGCCTTCCACAGATTTTCCCACTTGATCTGAAAAGCTACGAGAGAAATCAAACAAAATGTTCCAGTCAATGATAGAAGAGACGAAGAACAACCTCAACAAACCACCACCTGCCAAAGGCACCGTCATCCAAAACTTCTACGATGGCGCAAACATATTCATCACAGGCGGAACGGGTAAGTCCGCTGACGTTACGACAATTCGCGCGATGAACTTCATGGGAAAAAGTTTCGCTTTTCAAGGTTTTATGGGGAAAGTGCTGATCGATAAACTGCTGCGCACTTGTCCGGGCATCGAAAACATTTACTTGCTGATTCGAAAGAAGAAGGGCAAAGACATCCACTCGAGGATCGAGGAACTGTTCGATGATCCCGTAAGAATCTCCGAGCTTTTAAAAGCTTTTGATCTTAATCCAATTATCGACCATTACAGTTGTTTGAGAAACTTCGCGAGACAGCTCCAAAATTTCGTCACAAGATCGTGACTGTCGCCGGCGATTGCTCCATCGCTGGCCTTGGCTTATCGTTGACCGACAGACAAATGCTCGTGTCTAACATCAGCATCATCTTCCACGCAGCAGCAACGATCAAGTTCGATGAAAGTTTAAAGCTGGCGGTTGACATCAACGTGCACGGAACCAAGGACGTCATCGAGTTGGCGAAGGAGACGAAAAACTTAAAAGTAATTATTCTCCACGTTAAGCACACACTTTAGTCACTAAACAAACCTCGCGTTGCAGTCTTTCATTCACGTGTCAACAGCCTACTCAAACTGCCATCTAAGTTCCGTCGATGAGAAGTTCTACGATTACCCAATGGGCTACGATCACTTGGAGAACATCATCTCGAAGCTTGACGACCGAGCGATCGAAGAAATAACGCCGCGGTAAAGTCTCGCAAATATTTTCATAATAAAACCTTCGCTAACGCTCGTTCGCATGCTTTCATTAGAATTCTTTGCAAATGGCCAAATACCTACACGCTGACGAAAGCCCTCGCCGAGGATTTAGTAAGAAACTACAGCGGAGATTTACCAATTGGAGTTTTTCGACCAGCCATTGGTAAATAAGCAAATGTTAAGTAATCATTTGCGCTGTTGACTTAACACTTTTAAATGCGATTTCGCAGTCACATCGACGTATCAAGAGCCAGTTGTTGGATGGATCGATAATCTCTACGGTCCGACGGGCGTTGTTGCTGGAGCGGGCACCGGAGTCTTAAGGACGATGTGAGTGTAAGCCTTTGAGTGTTTAGGCTTCATGGTTGATGAGAATCTTTTCAGGCATTGTGACAAGAACATCAACGCAAACATCGTTCCAGTAGACATGACGGTTAACGCTCTGATCGTGTCTGCCTATGATGCCGCGACCAAGAAAGCTCAGCAGAAGCCCTTCGAGATTCCGATCTACAATTATGTGTCGTCTGTTCAGAATCCGTTGACCTGGGGAACGTTCACCGACTTGAACATTAAATACGGCTTCGATTATCCATTCACAAGTGCGATATGGTAAGTGTTGTGTTTGCGGTTGCGCAACGCACTTGATGACAGTTTGTCTCTCTCGCCCACTTCAGGTACATTTGCTTCTTCATGCACAAATCCGCTTTCGTCAATAAGATCTACACGATACTGTTGCACATCATTCCCGCGCTTCTCATCGACTTTCTGATTGTTTGCTGCGCGCAGAAGCCAAAGTAAGTTCGGCGATTGTATGGCGCACACGACATTAATTCCGTTCATCGCTTTAGATTGCTGAAAACTTATAAGAAGATCCACAAGTTTGCGAGTGTCATCTCATTTTTCTGCACGAACGAATGGACTTTTACGAACGACAACGTTCAAAAGCTTTGGTTGAACCTCAACGACGAGGATAGGAAGCTCTTCTACTTCGACATGCAGTCACTTGACTGGCGGGACTACATCAGAGAGTACATGAAGGGCATGCGAGTGTATTTGTTTAAAGACGAGTTGAGTAACGCTGCTGTCGCGAGGAAAAAGTGGAGAAGGTGAAGAGCTTAACGCATGACAAGCTTCAAGGGTTGACCAACCTTTCCCTTTCTATTCGCAGACTATTCTGGATGCATCAATTCGTGAAGTTCTCGTTGGCGAGCGCATCAATCTACTTCATGTACCTGCTTAGTAGAACAGTCTTCTGAGCTTGTGCCGCGAGTCCGTTCTTCAAGATTTTAAAGATATTTTGTAAATTTGAAATCACTCACAATCGATCAACGTTTCGAGAACAATGTATTAAGTTTAGTTGATGCAATCAAGTTTATTTTTAAGCTCTGGGACACTAACGACGAATAAAAACATTATAAAAGTTCATAATTGGATTTATGCTGATATAATAATCCAGAGAGTATTTTTAAGATGCGGTTTATGTGATTCATTGAGCGCGCCAGCGTGTGGAAATGAAATCGCGTGACTGCGATTGGGAACTCAAGACGTAATTCATGCAGATCAAAGTTCTCAATCGCTTAAAACTTCACTACGCATTCAGCTAACTGCGAGAGCTTGCAGAAGCTGCTACGAAGACCGCGGTTGCCTTGAAGATCAACTTCCTTTGCCACAGCGAAATATTGTTGATAGTAGAATGTCGTCAGCTCGAGGTTTGAGAGATTGATCTTCTCTGTCAGAAATTCTTCTTTCTCAATCCATTGCATGAGAGTGGCTTCAATCGTCCATCGACTTGCGAGGTCTTTGTAGTAGCCAGCTCTGAGATTGTCGACTACTTGAAGCTTTCTTAGGAACTCGACGGTCTTCTCGTGATACTGGAATGGGTTAATGGAACGCATGAGCAGCGAAGCTGTGAGCAAAGTCCACTTGCTGTCCGGCTCGTACTCCAACAGCTGATTGCACGAGTCGAGTTGATTCCTTAGCTCGTCCATGACGTCAGAGCCAAACTCAAATCCAAACGATGGACACTTGACACCAATGAAAGTTCCATCTTCCGTTCGCTTCGTCTCCAACTGATAAACAGCGTCTTTGATCTTCACGACGACTTTAAGTGTTTCGGGAAGCAAATAATCTCCATGTTGAACCCAAATCGTGTCCTTCTTGTTGCCCATGATCGAGTTCCATCTGCCAATGTTCAATCGCGGTATCGAGTCGACAGTGATTTCGACTCCTTCCTTGACGATATCAATCGGCTTCGTGAATGTGACGATCGCTTGTGTCTTCGACACTTTCACAGAAGCAATGTCGAGCTTTGGTTCGGAATGTCCTAGCAGCCAGCGTTGGTAAAACCACGCAGATGAGTCGTTCGGGTCAGTGAAGGCCGCAGTAATCACAAGCTCAAGTTCTTCCTTGAGTTTCGCCTCGGAAATCGGTCGAGTTGGATCACTTTCATGTGGATGAAGTTTGGGAAGAAGCTGCGAGCGGTAGAACCAGGAAGAGTAGTTTGAAAAGTTCTTCTTGATTTTGTCGTCACAGAACTCAAACTCTGCGTCAGCTGAGAATTCTCCTTTCGCGACAATGTAGCGACGATAGTCCCAAACATGAACTGGAAAGAAACGCAAACAAATGAATCACATTGATGACGCAACGTTGCCAAAATCGACTTACAATTTCTTTCATCCTTCTTGAGATATGTCGTACACAGTCTCAGCTCACGATCCCAATCAGGATTGGGCGAGTTCTCTAAAATCCAAGCCCGGTGATGCCAGGCGCCGTAGGACTTTGGCTGCACTTGTAGACAAACTTCTGTGAATCCCAAATCTCGCTCGAAGACCTGTTGGTCGTGCACATCGGCTGTCATCTTCAATATACACTCACGTCGGATGTTCCACAACGTGCTGACATCAGGATTCACCGACAGGATCTTCGCTGAGAGGTCGAGGAGGTTCTGATCCAATTCTCCATTTTTACGCATCGCGAATATTTTATCTTGTCCATTGCGATAAGCTTTCGCCTTCAAGTCGTGCTCCTTCTTCTTGCGAATGGCTTCCTCTGCACTCGTTCTAACTTTCAATCGTCCGTGCATTGTCGAGAAGATTTGACTTTCAATTAAATTTATGTTGCACTGAGCGGGTCGCAAACTTTTCAAAACAAATCGAAGTGATCGGCCCCGAACCGAAAGAAATCAAGAAAAATGTTCATAAGAAAGCTTTTGGGCATCGCCAGGACTCCAACGGGGATCAATCAAGTCACAAGTAAGTCCTAATTGTAGCTGGAGGCCAACGAACTTCAAGTCACGCTCGTTTGTTTGTCGTTTAAGATCTTTTGCAAAAATGTGCGATCACAACGACAGCGCCGGCCTGCTCCAAGTTGGAAACGCTCAAGTCTCAGGATCTGTGGAACATCAAAAAGGACCCAAATCCAGTTGAAAGGATCAATGAGAAGTTGAAGACAAACGACGTTGGAAGATTATTCGCGGTGGTGCATTTGTGCGGAAAGCAGTTCAAAGTAACCGCGGGCGATGTGATCTTGGTGGAAGGCTACGTAGAGCCTAGCAATGGAGATCAACTGCGATTGGACAAAGTGAGAACAAATCTTACACAATCCTTTTTGATCCCATTTGAGACAAACATTCTAATTAAAGGTTCTGCTCGCTGGATCTCAAGACTTCTCAATCATCGGTCGCCCACTGATCCAGAAAGGTCTCGTCGACGTCCAAGCCCAAGTCATCGAGAAGTCGCTTTCCCACACTCGAACACACTTCAAGAAGAAGAGAAGGAAGCAGTACATGCGAATTAACTTCATGAGACAGCAAACGACGATGCTTCGAATCAACTCAATCGAGCTGACGAATCTTGTCGATAAGACGAAGACTTCGTACGATGAAGTTTCTTATTAGACCATTAGGAGTCCGCCGGATAAAGTTTTCGCATAGCTTCGTCCTTAGAATTCAATAAAACGCTAAAAATTCCAAAGCTAAACTTTTATTTGCAGCTCAATCCTAATTTGGGTTTCACTTTAATTAAATTAATGGATTTCATTGCTCTGCAGCCGCTCCATCGGTTGTTGGCCCGCTTAAGATGATGTTGGGATGTCTTTACCTGCACGAGAACAAGAGAAATGCGTTAGAGATTGAAGAGAAATGCACACGAATCGGAGCAGTTGAAAGCTTTCAGGTTCGCATGAGCCGCTGTAATGTCCAAAGGAACAGGTCAAACAATCATTTCCAGGTCTGATTAAAACTTTTTCTTCTTTTCTAGTTCCATTGGACGTTCAGAGCTCAAGTGATCCTGAGAACAAACTAAAACTGACACAAAGCAAACCAGCGAACGCTGGGAGAACTCAATTTTGGGCAAATCATGTTAATTGTTCCAGATCGAATTGCACACGCAAAACCAAAGCAAACGAAGGTTTATGTTAAGGGGAACTCAGGGAATTCTGTTGCGAAAGAAAATCAAATCACATCAAAGGCTGAACCGCTGCGAGTGAGCGACTGAGCAACGAGCGACTTACGGCAAATAGAGAATTTGCATTTACTTTTCATCTGAAAGAATGATCAGTTCAAAAGATAAGTGAGATTCAGAGCTGGCTAAGAGGACAAGGGCAAACTTGTTGGATGAAAGGTTTACTGTTGTTGGTCTAGAATGTGAGCCGAATGAAGATCGAAAACGTGAATTTCAATGGAAATTTCATTGTTGGGAACATTATCTCATTGTCTTGGAAGAAGTGGTAGAGGATAGAGGTTGGTGGTTAGAGATACGTACGAGCTGGCTTTCCATTAGTCCATGGAGTGAACTTGATGTGGCTCTGGTCGCGCTTCTCAGCTTCCGCTCGCAATTCTGGCTTCAGCGCGCGGCGGAGTAGCCGGGCGGCGATGTTCGAGTAGTTGATGTAGCTAAAAGTAAGCGTATCAAAGGTTCAGACGAGCGTTTCTCATGACAAACTTGAAATAATCAACAATCACACTTTTGATTGCATAAGTTTTTCCCACAAGCAATAATTCCTTAAATTTTCGCCTTTACTCACTTCAAACCAGCTTGTCTCCAGGCGGACATTGTGACGAGTTGTTTATACTGTGGCTTTCTTCAAATGGAATCAATGAACGAGCTGCAAATCGATCGCAAATCGAAAAACCGTCTGAGCTTTCAGGAGGAAAAAGTTGAAACGTTCGCGTCTCGGTTTTGCGTCTTCGCTTCGATTTAAAATCAATTAATCCGTTAATTATTTTTATTTTGAATTTATCAAATCCGTTAAACTCTGACTGGCAAACTGAAAGAAGATTGAAGGTCACATGGGCCAAAAACAACATTTTGCTAATAATCCATGGGCGAAACGAAAATATGCTTTTAAAAATACTTGCTAAAACCCAATGTTGTTATTGAGCCTTCACTGCAAAGCTCTCCAACCTTCGTCAGCATCAATTAACACTCTTGCTCTGCCTTCTGTCTTGACATCTTCGCCTATTTTTGGCTTTGAAATCATTTGCTTTCAACCTAAAAACACTCCAGAAAGTCCAAAGTCAACTCCAGGGAGCAAACGTCAGGAATCGATGTGAAGCGATATCATCAAATGGACTATGAGCTGTGAAATATTTGCTGTATCGAGATCTCTTCACCCTTTAATTATTCGGCGTGACTGACTAAGGTGGAACAACTTGTGATTCACAAGCCTGATATACCAAACGCGTCAATGTAAATTTTCTCATTCATCGTATTTATTAGACAAATTCATTTTTGTTTTCTTATAAAATTGAAAGTCATAGAAAAAGTATAAAACTTAAGATTCATCTCCAACAGACAACACGACAAAAGTCAATGATTTCGTCAGCATAGGAATTTTCGTCCATCGGCGGAGAATCTTAAACAAAAAAAGAAGTTCGCAAGAAATCCTGCTCGACAAAAAAGTAAATTAGAGGGAAATTAATTAGACTGCTGCTGCGTACAGAACACAAGACAAACATCAGATGACTTCTCGAACTTTTGATGACTTTTGAATTCGCTTAAAATTGAAAGTTTAGATCGCCGCGCGGTGGACCGTTTCTGGGTCGCATGTGACTTCTCCGATTCGCGATTACAGTCACATGCGAGCGAGCAACGGCTTCCGCACTTGCTCCACGCGCTTCGCCAGTAGATTTGTTCTTATCTCATAATAAGGATGTCATTTTCTATGAATATTGTTTTTTGTTGTGTGTAAAGCTTCCATTTTTCTTTTGTTTTTCTTAAAATATTGAGAATAAAAACATTAAATTAATTATTCAGTTCTTGTTAATCAATGTTATAAAAAGTCTTACAGATTTTTGTACGAATTTTCTATCACGATTTTTATATTTTTTTTTACTTCTTTTTATAACTCGTCAAATCTACTAACATTGGGTCGCTTGCTTGACTCTTCACATTCCTTTGCAATATTCCAAATGTACATCGTTGAAAACTGTTTTACTCGAATCGAATCTAAAAACTTATGCTTATCACAGGACTTTTCAATCAAAGAAAATCTCTTCGAGGACTTAATAAGAAGGACTTACTGTAGTTTTGGGGACATTAAAGTAGATCAGTATTGCGATTGTTAATAATGCCATAAAAGTCAATGGAAAATTTATAAAATCATAAAGATTATTGCGGGGGCGATCGTAAATTACTTCGTGTCTCTTCTTTATGGCTCGACGGTTAATTAAAGTTGTATGGGCTGACTCATAAGCTCCGTAACAGGTTTGCACCACTAACGATGGTTACGAAGCCTTTGAATCCGCTCAGCTTAACCTCGGAGCTTTCTCCGCCCACGCACGACGTGACTTAACTCACAAACGCCCTCACAGGTTGCAGTTGATCCCTCAATTACCTGCTCTCTTACAAAAGCATAAATTTCTTTACGTATCTCTATCCCGAAATAATTCCTTCTCTCTTGGTCAGGTAGTCTAATATAAGTTCGTTATCGCTTGCGACTAAAGAATTTCTGCACAGCGAGATTGTCGAATGTGTTTAAGTAAAATAGAAGTTAAAGGAAAATTGGAATTGACGACGATGTACATTCAAATATTTCTTCCATCAATCAACTAGACTTTCAATCTATGGGAGAACTGAATGGTTCGATCGATGACGTGCTGGCTGGCTGTAAACAACGATCTGTTATATACGAGCGCTCGGTCACGTTTTGTTTTCTTCTCCGTTTCGCTTCATACCGCGAGACCTCCACAAACTTTTGTGTGTTCCCAAACAGAAAGGAAAAAGACCAAAAACTAAAAACTAAACTTTCTGCATTTGTGGTTCGTTTAATGGCAAAAGTAAGCCAGAAGGGTCAAGTGGGGGGATGGTATCACGCGGTGGACTCTTCTGGCCGCGTCTGGCGTACAGCAGCAGCTGCATTTCTTTATAAATAATCTGCGTCTTGAATTTTTACAGAAGAAAAATCTCTTATCACTAATTCTCTAGGTAGCCGTTATTCGTCATTAAAATTGTTTTCTCCTCCTCGTCTCGTGTGTTTGTGGTGTGTTCATATAGTCCTCTCGTGTTTGTTTCTTTTTGTGTTTTTCTTTTTTGTTTAGAATGCTTTGTTTTGGTAGTAATGATTGTTTGATGGCGATTGGTGATAGAAGGATTGATAGTAATTTCTTGGTGGACTGTTGCTGATGTTCTGGCGATTCTTGGAATAGCGCTTTGGTTTCGTGATAATATTTCTCGTCGAGGTCTCGTAGAAGTCCATCACCAGCTTGTTGATCTCAGGGGAAATTTCACAACAGTTCTCGCTGCCCGACGAATCGAGATCGGATGGGCTTGAGCGATTGCCGTCGTAAAGCACCGAGATCGAACCGTTCTCGCCGATGCGATAGCAAACGGTATAAGGGTCAATCCAAAGCGTCAGTTCAGCGGGAAGCTGGCGGCGGATGGAGAAGGCGTTCAGACCGCAGTTAGAGGCCGCCTTCTCGATTAAGGGCTCCGACGTTTCGCCATTGATTCGAATACATCTAAATGCACTTCCTTTGGTAGCCGAGTGGGAGAGACAGAGAAGAAAAAATTGTCTTTGAGCTAACGTGTTTGAACTCGAGCAGGAAGAAAACGAAAAGAAACTTGATAGTCTCTGCGTCATCGGTGGTTCGAGTGAAGGAGCTAAAGGGGGGAAGAAGTAAAGCTGAACTTACCTTTACGTGGATTGTTCTCGTACCAGTGGTTGTTGTATTTCTCCAGCAGAACGATGATGAGAGATCCTCGGAACGAATGCAGCTGAGTTTCACTTAACGTGCTAACTTGCTGACGAACTCTTAATAGGTTCATCTGTAATTCAACGACATTCGATTCAACGAACTCAAACGATTTGTTTGTCGCCTTAGCTTACCATAAAGTCAGCGGCAGAATTAACTTCGACTTTCATGGCGACGCGTCTTGTCTCAACTCTTCTTCGACTGATATCTCGCACTCGCTTCCTCTCGCTTCGCTTCGAACGAACACAAAATGTTTAAAGATGAACGCGTTCGTGTGTTTTTGTACTTTCTATTCTGTCGAAATCCAATCTGATGATCGCGCTACTCCCTTTGCAATTGCTACTCTGACGTCTTATAATCACTGATAAGGTACAGAATCCGATGAATATCACAATCAAACGATTTAAACACTTAAAGCAAGGAGAAATCACAATAAACAGAAGCGATTTTGCAATGATTTCTGTTCCAATTATTTCACAATGCAATTTCCAGACACTTTGACACTTCTCCGTCGTTTTCACTGCACTTTCGATGCGAATTTGCTGTTTAGATTGAATGCTTTGTATTTTGCACGGTTAAGCTAACTTAGTAATCAGTTAAAGTTAAACATTTTCGTGAAACAAAGACTTCGTCTTAAAAATATAACGCAAGATGTCCGCTGGCTCGTTCTCGATCAGTGATGCTCGCGGTGCGGGAGGTCGATGAGCTCTGCTGGCCTGCGCGATACTCGGCAAAATATGGGCCAATCGTCGATTGTCTGTGCTGAGTCGTTTGTTCCGCCCGGGAAGTCCCACCAGCTGAGTAAACAGAGTGAACGCCAGCTGACGTTTTCGCTTGGATCGAGTTCGACTGATACGCGACTCATGCGAACTAGGTGAGCTCATGAAATGAGATCACCAACGAGCTTTCCAGGTTTTCACGATAACAACTGCTGATGGAGGTGACGAGCGATGAATTTGTGTTAAAGTGTCACAAAAAGAATTCTTTAAGAGCGAAGCGCAAGCATTTTTCAGTCGCAATAAGTTTGGCGGATGTTGCAACGTTGGATTGTTCGGAAGAAAAATCGCGAACTCTTAACGAAAGAGTCGTTGGAAGACTTAAGAAGCGGCAGCTGTGCAATGGCATGAGTTAAATCATTGAACAGTAATACAGTCGAGTGCAACACCAGCACCAGAAACTTAAGATCTGGTTGATGCCGGCGTCGAGAAGTTGGCCATACCTTGTCCGTCTCTCTAAGTATGTTCTATCAAATATTGGGACGGAGTTTCTGCCCAACAGCAACGACGCTGGTTAACTTGACTCTGCTAGACCAAGCTGTCAACTTCAGAGCGATTTCTAGTTCAGGTTTCGATGGCTCTTGTGAGCCTCAACCGAAGTCCAACTTGATAACTGCCCTCACCTCTAAAACGACCTAAGACTTCTGCTGTGGATTCAATTGACTCTTCCTCACTCTCAAACTATCAAAAGTCCCTCGAGTAATCTCTTAAAATCTCGTTAATCTATTTAGTCTTAGAGTACAAATTTACTTTCACGTTTACATAAATATGATTTCTGATTTCTTTTCGAAAATGATGCAAAGTGCTCTCAAAGTGTTGTCCTTATTTAAAATGATGATTGCGCAACTTAGTCTAATTCCTGTTGCGAACTAAAATAACTTACTAATCCTCCAAATTCGCTAGTTTCACTAGGTTCGTCTGAGTTATTTGCATTTCGAATACTATTTGAGATATCTTCAGCGCCCGCGGGTTGCTGGGCTGCTCCATGGTTGAGCGGTACGGCGGAAGCTTGCGGAGGCTGTCGACTGTGCGCTTGCGGAGCGTAGTAACTGAACTGAGGCGGGATGTTGTACGGTGCTGCTGAAAGGAAAAATGATTCGATCAAGCCTCGAGTTCGACGACCTTTGATGTTGACTTACGATATTCACCGGGTCTTAGATTGGGATGCAAGTGGTGGAACGGATAGGGCGGCAATCGTGCGTGTGGAGGGATTCCATATCCTGGAGGACCTCTGGAAGATTGAGAACAACATTAGAGTCTAGCAGGACTAAGCCGAAAGCAACAAACCTGTAGAGAGGATGAAGGTTTCGTGGCACGAACGGATTCTCGCCGAAGGAACTTTGCGGTAGATTGCTGCCTATTGGATTGGGTGGCAAAGTGGATCTCGCTTTGCTGGGTGAAGCGTTTTTCATCTCTTCAGGTGACGGGTACATTCTGAGATTTGGATTCTCGCCCGATGGTGGAGCGACGTCTTGGAAGCCTAAGACAGAAATGGTTGTGTTCAATGTTCATTGCTTTCAAAAATGGTTCGACTTACCTTGTGCGAATGGTCCTGGAGGCCTTTGATGAGGCTGGAGAAGCCTCGTTATAACTGATGGGGTTGGATTAGTTGCCGGATTAAAGATTTGCGGAGGTGCTGCAACAGCTAGCTTGGCGTGATCTGGTCGAGGAACTGAAACCGTTCAAAATTATTCAACTAGCTCAATTGGATTCGATTCGTTTACCTTTGCTCTTGTCTTCGATTCGCTCCGCTGATGGATTGATGGCCGATTGTATCACTGATGGAGGGTCCAATTTGGCTAGCTTTGATATGTTTCCCTCAACCAAATCGGTACGAAGTGGCGTGAACTTCTTTCGCCTCCCTTTCTTCCTCTCGTCTTCTTCCAAAGCTTGAGCCGACAACGGTGGATTCTTTGAGTTGAAAGCTTCGGGCGGGATGGGCTGATGAATTTTCAAGTGTTGTGGATGCATGTCAGGCCGTGATAGGAAGCTGCTGAGAACCGATGGTCGATCGTTGGTAAGGCTTGGTGGACCTGCGTGATAAGGCGGAGGATGTTGCTGCATCGGATGCTGTTGCATGAGATTCGCGAGCAGAGATTGAGGCGGCTGCTTTGGAAGTTGAGGATGATGAGGTTGGGCTTGAAGCTGCGGGGTTTTCAAAAGCTGAGGTATGCTAGAGCTTAGCATTGGTACAGCGCCAGGTGGAACTTTGGAGAAACTCGGAAATTCGTCGCCGGTCTTCTCTGATGAACTTTTTGACTTTCTGCTTCGCTTCTTATTCTCTGCAGCTGGTGGAGCTTGAGGCGGCCATTCTTTATCGCGGTTGACTTTACTGTAAGCTGCGAACTCTTCTTCTTTAGCTTCGAGCTCTAGCATCTTCTTGCGAGCGATAGCTTCGCCAGCAAGTTTCAGCTGATGTTGAGCGAAATCTTCTTCCTCCATCATCTTCGCCAGTTCTTCCTCGTTCATTGGCTGCAAGTTTCCATCGCTGCCTCGCGTTTGACCTCCAAATATTGGCTTGATTCGATTGTAGTCAGTATCGAGAGCTTTTGCGCTTTCAATAACGTTCTTAGGGATCGTGGACAACGACGCTGGCTCGTTAGAGAATGGAAGAGGCGACGGAGTTCTTGGTTTTTCAATATCAAAGTGAATTGGCATGATGGTCGGCGCTGCAAGTTTCTTAGCCGCTTCAGTATCTTTCGCTGCCAACATTCGCTTGATTTCTTCCTGCTTTTTTACAAACATTTCTCGCTCCTCTGGCGGCGTGTCGGGTCGCTTCACTCCCGGCTTGATTCCATCTGAATCGTCAGAGTCCAAATCGTCCTCGATCAAGTACAAAAGCTTTTTGCCTCTCGTTTTTCTTCTGCCTTTCTCGTTTCCACTCGCACTAGCTTCGCTCTCATTGTCAGATTTCTTCAAAGCTTTTTTCTTTGAGATTCCAGCACGGAAAGCTTTGTCCTCGTTCTCGTTTTTCTTGGGACCTTTCCGAGGCTTCTGATCGTACGACGCAACCTTCTTCTTCTTTTTCTTCGGCCAATTGCTTTCGGAGCTTTCCGACGTTTCTGTGTCATCGCACAAATCTTCCGAGTCGATTTCTTCAGCCAGTGATCCTTCGTCGTCGTCATCATCGTTTCCATCGAACTCTTCCTCATCCGAATCCTTCTTCTTTGCACGCTTCGTTTTAATCAAAGGCTCATCATCACTGTCAGTGTCTCCATCGTTGATAAACTTCCGATCGAATCGCTTTTCTCGAGTTCTCGTAGAAGTTCGTACGTTGCGGCCTTTGGACTTCTTCGACGGCAGGTCAAGCGAACTTTCGCTCACACTCGACATCGATAAATCTTCTTCGTCGACTTCACTGTCGCTCGATGATGTTCCTAAAATGTAATCAAGTTAATCTCAGATCATATGATGATTTAAATCGACAAACCTTTGAAATCTTCATCCGATCCTTGCTCTTCATCAGAGCTCACATCAAGATTGTTCAGCTTCCGATTCTTCTTCTTGCGTTTCACGATCTTCTTCGGTCTGACAACATCTGATCCGCTCGACTCGCCGTCGTTTTCTTTCTTTTGTGGCTCCTGTTCCTCGCCAGCTGCCGCGTCTGTCTCTTCTTTTTCTTCAACTTCTTCGTTATCGGCGTCGATTATCGTAGAAATATCTTTGCCTCTTCCCAAGTTGCCAGCGCCTTTCGCCTCCTCTGCCATTTCATCTCGTCTGATCGCCGAGTTAATTAAATCGTCGTACTCATTAAAACGATAAGATGGAGCTGCAGTTTGATTGCGTTTGCGCAGCTTGTAGAAGTAATCTTTAAGCGGAGCGTCTTCAGACGAGTTATCAGACTCCGATGACCCGCTCGACTCTTTCGATCGTGACCTTTCCCGACTCTTTTCAGCTCGGTTCTTTCGTCGCTCTAGAAGAATGTTTTGCTCATTGATCTCGGCGAGTTTCTGTCGCTGTTTGCGAAGCTCAGCCGTCTCGATGTTATAGATCAACGTGTCCAATTGGGTGAGTTGTTCAGACAAGCTGTTGATGAGTTTCTTGTGACAGCACAGTGGACAATACCAATTACCAGATGGAATCAGGAAGATGATTGGCTTTAAGCAGGAGCTACAACAGAAAATATGAGCAACAGAGAAAGTTTTGATCTAAAGAAAACTCACCAATGATAACCGCAATCACATTCGTCGCAAAGGAGAATCCATTCAGGGCTGTCAGTCTTGTGACAAACTTGACAAGCGTGGTTTGGATTGATGTCTTCGTCCTCGTCTGATGAAGCAACTTTCTCGAGCTTCTTAGCCGTTCGAGCTCGTTTCAGTGGTTGCACTTGTGCCTCGTCTTCGTCGTCAGATTCCGGCGAGAACTCGTGGTCGGATTTGAAGAGCGGACTGCCAGGATCCGACGGAACGTGCTCCATGTAATCCTCGCTCTCGCTGTGCTCAGAATGCGACGACGACGTTTGCCAAGGCTTGTCAGACGGTTTGATCTTCGACTTTTTCTTCTTGCGCGATCCTTTGTACGTTTCGTCATCGTCTTCCGCACTGCTTTCTTCCTTCTGATATTCCTCGCCTTCGTCCTCGTCAGTTGCATCGTTCGGTCCTTTCTTCTTCTTCTCAGCCTCAGCTTTCATCTGCTTCAGAAGTTTTTCTTCCATTTGCCGCCGTTCAGTTTCTTCGCGAATCTTCTGCTGCGCGATTCGTCGGGATTGTCTGACTGGAGCTTCGTTCTCCGTGGTGTCGATGACCAGAGACGTGTCGATATATTTGAGAAGCCCTGAAATATCAACATTATTGTCATTGATTCGACTGTGAAAAATAAAAGACAACAAACCTTTTGGTCCTGTTTCGCGCTTCTTTTTGTTCAGTGACGATTGATCCTTGGAATCGTCTTGGGTTTTACTTCTCTTCGAGTCGACTTTGTTCGATTCCTTAACAGAATCTTCGTCAGACGATGAGTCAGCTTCCTTTCGTTTACTTGCACGGCCTCGCGACTTTCTTGATCTTTTGCTGCCAGCTTTCCTCTCAACCTCATCGTCAGAGTTGTCACTCATCGACTCCCTCTTCGGCCCAGAATCTTTACTTATCATTGTTTTGATAGCGGCGACCTTTGCTGCGACGTCTTCAGTTTCGTCGTAATCGAACTTGAAGTTCTGAAGTGTCTGCTCGGGCTCTTCTGCTTCCTTTTCTACTTCCGCCGTTGGAGGCTTCACCTCTTCAGTCTCTTCGACTTTAACTTCTTCTGGTGACTTTGCAGGCTCGATAACTTCAGGTTTAATCTCTTCAACAACCTTTTTCGTAGCTGCTGCTCGTCGTGATGCAAGAACTTTGCGAGGCGATGTTGTCTTGCCACGCATCTTCGGCTTCTTTTTGAGAACAACTTCCTCGTCCTCCGAGCTGTAGTGACTCACGGAATCTGTCACGATGTTGCCTTCACTGTCGCTTTCCGATATACTTTTTCGTTCTGAGATTTTCCTTTTTCGTGTACTCGGAGGCAGGGGAAAGGCTTTAGATTCTACGACTTCGTTCGTGTCCAAGGCATTGGCGAGTGGAGTCTCTTCCTGCTTAACATCGTTCTTGAGATCGTTGACTCGAGGTTTTGTCTCAGGTTTTGATTGCTCGCTGATTTTGGTCGGAGATGATTGTTGATTTGGCTGCTCAACAACCTTCTCGATGTTTGATTCTGTTATTGCTGATCGTTGAAAAACTAAAGCTTCCTCTACTCGAGGCATCGATACTTCTGACTTCGAAGATATTGTAGCGACTTCTTCTGGATCAATCAAAGGCTCCATGTGCTTTTTGATGCAAAGTGGTTCGACAACAGGAATTGCATTGTCATATTTGTGATTATCTTCTTCGTCGTCGTCTGGCTTTTTGGTTTGATCTTTAATGTTAAAGCGGCTTCGATCATCCTCGGAATGAACTTCATCTTCGCTTTCTGACACTGGAGGTGTTGAAGGTTTCACAACTAAATTGTTTCCCATTCTCGGCAACGTGGGATCAACATTCGAAGATACCGTTGGAATATTCTCGTCGTCGATTAAAGGCTCCATATGCTTCTTAATGCAAATCGGTTCAACGACAGGAACTGCATTGTCATACCTGTGATCCACTTCTTCGTCCTCTGTTGTCTTGTTCGGCAGCTCTTCCTTGTCAGAATCTTCGCGGTCGTCGTGGTCGTCTTGAGGAAACTGATCATAATCATCGTCAGACTCTTCGTCTTCCACGATTTCCTTCTCAGACGGTAATTTGACCTCTTGCTCTTTACAATCTGAGTCGTTAGGCGGAGTAGGAACTTCGATTTTTGAGTCTGAATGATCATCCTTGGTGTGTGATGAGCTTGGTTCGCTAATCTCTTCCTTTTCTTCTTTTGGAGGAAGCTCGGGAGCTGCGATGATTTTATCGCCTTCATCTTGATGAGCTGGAAGGCCGGAAATTATTTGTTCGTTTGCTGTTCTTTCGATGGTTTCAACATTGTCTTCATCTTCTGATTCTGCTGTCACTTCAGCAAGTTTTGATTCATCTGAAGTCTGTTCAGCGCTTATTACGTTCGATGACAATTCATCTTTTCGTTCTTCACTTTCACTTGTCGGCGTGATAGACTCTGACTCTTTATTCTCCTTATCCAATGTTTCGTTCACATTTTCAGCGATTTCCTGAGATTCTGGATGCTCGTCATTTTGATCGATGGTTGACGTTTCGTGATCGTCAGTCGCAAACGATTCTTGGTTTGTTTGATTAGGCTCAGTCACTTCTCTGTCATTGATCGATGCAATTTGTTCGGTTTCTTCTGTTTTGTCAATCGGCGGCGATTCGCTTTCATCTTCACTTTGCACCTCGTTTTGCTTATCTTCAATTTCCTCTGCGACAAGTTGAGATTGCGAAGAAACTTCAAGTTCGATCGAAGGCTCCGCAGGTGATTCAGGGGTGGAGATCTCTGTAGAGTGAACGACCGCAGTTGGAACATGCAGCGGCTCAGCCATTTCCTCAACGCTCTCACTCCTCGGTTCATCTTCATCAACCTGCTGAGCACTTTTTAAATCATCTTGAACTTCCAAGTTGCGTTTTTCAGTTTCCTCTTGATTTTCACTTGCAGCTTGTTCGTGCAGTTGTTCTTCAGCTTGCACTGTATTCACTGAGATGTTCTCAGCAACTGATTCTTTAATCTCTGGTAACTCAATTTTAGCTTCGTTAACTTGTTGCAAAACTTCGTCTCTACTTTCGCGAGGCTCAACGGAAAGGTCTTCAGTTCTTGCTTCTAATATCTCAATCGTGTTTGCACTGTCAGCTTGTACACGATTGCATTCTGGCTTTTCGAGATCCACTTCGTTGCTCAGCTTCTCCTCAACTCTTTCTTGAACTGTAATTAGTTCATCACTTAACTTGTTGTCTTCTTCGGTTTGATCGGAAGCTTTAGAACTTTCACATGTTGCTGACGACTCCGTGACCATCTCGCTTTCGTCGTCTTTGCAATGTGAGAGAGAATCAACAGACTCCGTATGCTCAGTTTGGTCAAGTTCAGCGTGTGTGTCAGTCTCTTGAGTTGCCATCGGTTCGACAACAGTTTTCTCATCCACCGGAAGATCTTTTTCGAGTTCGATCTCCAGACTGCTTTCTTCAGGTTTAATTGAATTAGCAGTTTCAGATCCACCAGAGCTGTGCTTGAGTTTCTCAAAAGAACTTGACTCGTCAATTCTTTCAAGCTGTTTAGATTTTAGTTCTTTCTCTGGCTCTGATTCGAGCTCTGAGCTTTCTTTCTCTGGCTCAGATTTAGACTCTAAACTTCCTCTCTGTGTCTCACTGATCTCTAAACACTGTTTAGCTGAAGAAGACGCTTCAGTCTCTGTAGAAACGACCGAAGTTGGAGCTGCTGCGTGATTTACGTCGTCGACTTCCATTTTGTCATCTTCCGCTGTTATTGTTTTAGGCTCTTCTATCGACAAGTTCGCTGTCTTTTCGCTAACTGACTCATCAACGGAAGGTAGAGAGGCACTTTGTATTTTGTCGTTCGAGTCGCTTTTCTCCTTGGCAGCAATCTCCAAATCCGTTTGCGAGGAGGATGACATTGAGTCATCGTCGTACGGAACAATAGAGAAAGCTTTCGGCTTAGCGATCGTTTCATTTGATACCGAACTATCAGTTTGATCAGTTTTCGCGGTCTGTGCCGACACCTCGACACCGAATTCACTTGCACTCGAATCTTTCGTCACTATTTTCAGTTCTTCTTGTTCAATGTTCTCCATCAATTTTGATCGAATCTTGCTGAGACTTTCAGAATCTACACTTTCTTTCTTGTCACTTGATGCTGCCTTTTCATTCGGCTGAGTTTCAGCTGCTGTAGAGTTTTCTTTCGTCGAGCCTAAAACAAAACGATTAATCAATGTTCATCTGATTAAAGAATGATCTCGTGCGACTTCTACGCCTCAACGAAAATCATTAAGCTTGTGCTAAAACGCAGCTAATTGCCGATAATTACATTCGTTGTTTTCAGTTGTAGGACTCTCATCGCTGAGGGCTTCTGAAATCTTCTGCAACAAGTTGTCTTCGTCATCTTCTTCCTTCGCCTTCGAGCCGTCCGGTGCGAGCTCTTTGGCGCCCGACGAGCAAGCTTCATCTGTCTTGTGGTTGTTGTGATTTTCGACGGGAGCTGTCGCTGTGGTTTTAACCGGACTGTTGAGCTTTAAACATCCCGCCTGGCCAAAGAAGAACAGCGTCTTCTTCACTTCAGTTTTGGCTCCAGAATCATCGCCAGATCCTTCATTGCACTTTGAAGGAGTCGCCGGCTCCTTAATTGCGTCACTGAACAGCGGAACTTCCTGCGCGTTACTCATTTCGCTTTTCTCATCGACCTTTTCATCTCAAGCGATACAGCAATGTTTGTTTCTCAAATGTTCAGATCGGAAAATCTTTTTGTCAATAAAACTCTTTAGCACTTTTCACTTGTGTTTGTGCAAGTGACGAACTTAGATTCACTTTTTCTTGTCCTTTTGCAGCCTTTTCGGCTATGTGCTGATTGATTACCGGGCGTTGACGACTTCCAGCAACTTTTCAACTTGTTTTGGGTCCCGAAAAGTCGCGATATACTCGATAAACACAAATAAAATTAAGAGCGAATTTTAGCAAACACGAATCGAGAATGTTTGGGCGGCGAACTGCGGAGCCGCTCGGCGGTTTCAGATTTTGAATTTCGGAAGACGGTTAAATTTAATTTTGAATTTGAAATTTCCAACGAACATATGAAGCCAAAAAATTAAATTTAGAAAATACTCATCTATAGTTAAGTGTAAGTATCAATTGACGATTACAATCGAGTAAAGTGTTGGACTAATGCCTGAGCTCTCAGGAAAAATGATAATCAAATTATGGCAGAGTTCTCTCTGGGAAATTTAGGCCCAATATTTTAATAAATCGTTGGTATAGGCTTTGGAGGTATCGTCATTTACCCACCGTATGCAATTACATCAAAGTCTTTCAATAACTTTCTAAGCTACAAGTTAAAGACGTCTCTTCAGGACTGACCTGATATAATAAACCAGGGTAAGGCTCAGTGTGAAGACATGTGTCAATGCTCAGACATTTTCTCCTTTTCATATTATTAATAAAATTTACAACCATCGATGCTTTGATATCATCGGATTGCTGTATAAACCTTTTCCCCTTTCTTGCCCAACATTATCGACTTCGGCCGAAACAACTTGCGAAACATTCTTGTTTATCAGCTCAATGTTTATTTGTCGTTAAGCCATCGACGAAGTTGGTCAATGAGAGAAATTCGTTCTGTTTGTGCCATACCAACGAGCAGAACAAAACTATGAACATCTGTCTGATCGGAATCATATGGAACAGAGGAATTGTTGGAGGACGACGACGCGTGGCTCGATTTCACTCATTTCCATTTCGTTTACGTTCGTGTCGGGGCTGTACGCGATGATCGTCTTCGCTCGACGTGTCCTATGAAGAATGAAGGGAGTTTAACGGAAATGACTTTCGCCCGTATTCACATCATCTTCGTCTTCATAATAAATTAAAATGTGTCGCATATCAATCTCGTTATTCTCCGAAAGCATTTGAGACGAGAAATTAAAATATTTTTAAACTCTCGAGGAGATTTGAAAGCGTCTGAAGACTCAATAGGGGTTTGATTATTATTAACGTGAGCATAGCTCACCCCAAGTCATTTTACACATAACGGAGCGCATCTGCCGCATGCTCTGCAATGAAGTTTCAACACAATGACGAGGAAGGGGACGTGGAAAGCGAAAACCGTTAGGAAATCAGGCTCGTCGTGGAAAATTGCTTCGTCGTGTGAGTTTCATCAATCGCCGATCGTTTGCTTCTGTTGTCGTCCGATGAGGCTCAGCTCGGTTTGCCCTTGAGAGTGCTTTCGAACAGAACTGATTGTGAGAACGCTCAGAACCCACGGCAAGAGTTTTATTGTCGCAAAACAATTAGAAATCTCCAGTCATGACCTACAATTGTGTTTCGAAATGATTATTCGATTGCGAGGTTCTTTACGATAAGAGCGCAGTGAACGTTTGATGTTTTCGATCGCGACACAACGTTTGCTTTGAGGAAAACTTATGAGTAAGTCGGGAAAGTTGCGCAAGAGTTTGCTAAGTTAGTGACTTAGGGACGCTAAATTATTTGAGTCTACTATGGGACAAACGATGAAACTTATGTAGATCCGTTGAGCTTTGCTTATCGAGATCTTGCCGAATTATTGAATTGTTCTAGCTATCTACAGGCTGTAGGCTACAGCAGTTTGAACTGACAAGCGTCACAAATCAAACCATCAATTCTTCTGTCTTAAGTTTTTCCAAGAAAATCAGCGAATTTTCCAAGTAATCCGAAAACATTTCTCGGAATTTTTCAATGCTTCGCCTCAACGTTTACTACGAAATTCCCTCAACGCTCGATTTCTTCTCAACGAAACATTCGCTTCGCCCTCAGTTTGTATTCAGTTCTCGATCGCTGCGCACGTGAATCGCATGAAGCTATCGCGTCAATGAACGAAATATAATTTTGCGAGGAATTTTGAGCTTAGTTAGCAAATAAAGGTGAAATCGTAAACAGCGAGTAAGCAAAAGAATTCGGGTTGAATCAGAACGAATTAATGATAAATCGTCGATCGTTGTCGTCGACAGTCAACGCACAGGATTGAAGCGAGCAGGATAAATCGCTGAAGAAATAAAACGGTAAGCTGAACAAGAAAACGTGGAGCGAGGCAATCGAGAAACTTTGTTTGCATATCGAGAAAAGAGTTGAATGAATGATCAAGAGGAGAACTTTTTGGCACTTGATGTGGATGGTTGGCTGTTGGAAAACTCCTTGAGAAAAGCTCGATAACGAGCTATGAATCCTGCAATAGAAGCGAGTTCTCTTATATTTAAATGTCAAATCTCTTCTAGATTTGAAGCGGAACACGTGGAATATTTTACGGGTTTTTCATATTGATCTATTACACGCTGCTTCGCCTTTAGCCAACCAAACCTCCCAAAAACCTTCGTGGCATCAATTCAATTATATTAGAAAACTCCAGCAAAGCAAGTCTCCCGACCGAAGGCGTTGGTGAGAACCGGCGTTGTGAATTCAATTGAATGTGACGGGTTCGATGAAGTCGAGTCGAAGATTACGCGACCGCAATCTTCCCAGCTCGCTCGCTAGCTGGCTTTGGCTTGACATTGACCGACACCGTTCATTTGTTTTTGCTTCACCTCAATCGTTAGGCTGATGTCATTGTAAACAAATTCCTCCCTAATTATTCATCGCACTTCCCAGCACGCTGCGGTGTTTGCTCTGCTGTCGACGCGTCTCGAAGCATGCGCTTCCACATTGCTCGTGCTCTTCCTCTTCCACTGGAGATTCTCAGAATTCCGTTCAAAGTTCAGTCGCTCGATGATAAAATGCAAAACAGGTAGTCGCGGAGCGAGCCAAGCGCTGGTAATCATTTTCGTAGAAAAAGCGAGTGAATCAAATGATCAAGCGAGAGCGATCTTACTCAACATTTACCTAAAAATTCCATTCACATGAACAACGAATGCGTCACGTTACAGCTTATGAATGAATTCTGGAAATTTTCTTAATCGTCGCTCGTTGCTCGAGTGTTTCTACCTGAGCCACTCGATGCTCATTACCCAAAGCTGTGACTCACTATCGCGAGCATAATCGTTCAATAATTTCTTTCTCGCTTGTGCAATTTCAGCAATGAATTTCCAGCGATCACAGAGCAAGGTGTGGTTTGGCTCGCAGCAAAATTCCGTCTACGATAATTTTCACTCGTTGCCGACGTATTCCAACAATGCGAGAAAGTCACTGCGCACAATAACCGAGCAGCATGAGGATTCGCTGTCGCCGAAAAGCGAAGCCAACGATCACAAGCGAAATCTTCTGATCTGGAGAAACCGTAAAAGTCCTTCTAGTCACAGCCACAAGAGTCAGGTAAGACGACGAACGAGAGAAACCGCAAATTGCCGAAAATTCCTAATTTAAAATCTCATCAACAGGACTCTGGGTTCTCTGATGCGGAAACGTCACCGACCTTGGGAGCGAACAAGAAGAATATCTCGAACAGCTCCGAAGATGAAATGAACCAAAGATCGCCGTCGGCGAGTAGCAAGCTTGCCACGCCACCAACAGTTATCCGAAGACCAGCGAAGGTTCCGATCTACGAGGAAATCGCTTCGGTCAAGCGCCTTTCGTTCAGTGCGCCTTCATCGCCGAACTCTCTCGAGGAAAGCTTCTCGTCGCAGCTTGATGGAATCAATTTCAACACAACTTCGCCTCGCAGCGACTTGTCAAGATTATCAAATCGATCGTGCAAGCTTAAGCGGAGCCGCGTCATCACCAAGAACTCGAGGCTGCAAAAGTCGATGAGTGATTCACCTGAACGAGAGACCAGCAGTGGATACAACAACGAGACAGTTTACTTCGGCGCGCCCGACTACGATGTAATGGAGGAGAAATCACTGATTGAGTTTCCAGCCGGCACTTCAACCCCTAAATCAAGGCGGCCGATCGTTTTAGAAAATCTGCTTGAATTTCTCCCTCCGACGACCGTTTACAAGAACCAGCTGCTTAATGGGAATTTCGCATCTGTGCAGAGTTGGATTGATAGTCTGCGGTTCAGTGTGGCTAGTGAGATCATGTCGACGCTGCAATCAAAGACAGTTGACACGGGCAGCACAATACTCACGCCCGCTCTTGCCTACAAAATGATAAAAAGCCTGCAAGCCAAAGTCGCCGCGTTGCAAAACGATTTCGAGAAGGTCGAAAGGTGCAAGCACGACTCGTCACTGCTCATCTCTATTCAAGACGTTGCAGATGTGATGATTGATTTTGTGGCTAATCAGGAACCAAAGAAAGTTTTCTACGTGCAGTGCGCAAAATATTTTAAGAAAGTCAGCGACAATCTTCACTCGATTAGAGAGATGGCGACGGACCTTAAGCGACTTGCTGGCAAGATCGACGTAGATGACCTCGACGATTATCCAATCAACGAAGATTTGCTGCTGATAAAGCGATATTTACTCATCACAGTGAGATTGATCTTCAAGTTGCTGGTCTCGGTAATCACCGACAATATAGAACACGCCCACAACGACTTGGTGCTGCGTTCTAACATCATTCACATGACAAACTTGACGTCGAATGAATTCCTAAGAATTGATGGATTTGCGTCGCTTCACGATGCGCTAATTTCAAACAGCGTAGTACGAGTTCTCCTTCTAGTCTGCCTTGAAAGTAAAAGCGATTGGACTCGATCGCTCGCCCTACGAACGCTCTCCGTCATCTGCGTAACTGACGAGTTTCTCCAGCAGTTCGAGATCAACAGTGGCTTCGAAATTCTTCGTGACACGATCGTCGACACACAACGTTCGGAGCAAGAAACCAAAGAGGCTATAAGCTGCTTAGCGTCCATAACTGGCCCATGGCAGAGATCGAGCGAAAGTAATTTCAAGGATTTAAAGGATTATGCAGAAGACTACATCGAAGGCATAACAAAGATTGTCGAAACAACTGAAAGTCCGCAAACGATGCTGATCTGCGTTGCCGTTCTCAACAATCTTTCTCGCCTCGATTCATCATCCGTTTACTCGTTAATCTCCAACCAAAGCATTGCGGCAGTGAGAAAGGCTTTCGAGCGGCATTCAAACGGAGAGTACACAATTTTCCTTCTCGAGCAAATCACATCGTTGCTCTACCACATGAGTAGCAATAGAAAGTCAAACTATCACCTAACGAGCAAACTCGTCTTGCACTTCATCTACGAGATTTTCCTGTCAACCTTCAACAAAACGTTTGAAGGAACGGCTAGGACTAAAGCTCAGCACAATGTGATAAGGAACGTTGTGAAAACGATTCGGCAGCTTGAAGCGACGTCAAGCAACCACGACGTCGAATCGATTCTCTCCAACATCAACAGCCGGTTGGCCTGCAACGAATCGTCCCGCTCTTTCAACATCAGCAACAGCTCCAAAAACGTCACAAAAATCTCGATCTACAGTCAAGAGACTTTCTTCTAAGTGCCATCCCATTGTAATTAGAAATAGTTTTAAGATCTCAAGCCTTCGTACTTTAAATTTTATCTTGAATAAAAACAGGAAATCGTTAAAACAGGAAAGCACGTTTTAGTTGATTGGAAACATTCTAACTCATTCGGCCATGGCTTTTGTGGTTCGTTATCTCTTCGTGCTATTGTTTAGATTCTGCTGATAAAACTGATGCAGCTCTTTGTCGCCATCAACTCGTACGGTCATTGTAAAGTCGTAACTCGTGTCCAAGTCGTTGAATTTATTCTGTTAAATATTTGTGAATATTCTTGCTCTTAATGGCACCGAAGAAGAAGCCAGTGAATAAGAACAAGGCAACTCCTGGGCCAGGAGTTTTGAAGACGAAAGCTGCTGCAACAAAAAAGGTGGCAGAGAAAAAGGTTGCGACGAAGAAAGTTGCGCCGAAAAAGCAGCAGAAAAAACCTGAACCTGAATCCCAAAGTTACCATTCGGAGTCAGACGAAAACCAGCAAGATGACCAAACACCCACGCCACGACGAGGCTCAGCGGGTTTGGCGCGCCGTCTGAACTTCACAAAAGCTCAGAATAGTCAGGAAGATGATGATGATGACGACCAGCTTCAATCAGCTGCCAGCCCGCAAGGGTTTCTGTCTGATGAAGATGAGGAAAATGAGTTTACCGAGGAGGGTTTAACAAATCCTCAGGGTAGCTCAACGCAAAAAATTCTGACAAAGCGAACAACCAAACAGTCGAAGGCGGGAATTGTCTTCCCAGTCACAAGGGTCAAGGTTCGTAACTATCGGAGATAAGGTTCACGGCTATAACTCCATTGCAATTTCCATTCAGAACAACTTAAAAGATATGCTGGTAAATCTTCGTATCAGCGAAAGTAAGCAACTCAATTTGTTCTGCTTAGCTTGTTCATAAAGTCTCTCCTCAGATGCCGCAGTCTACATAGCTTCCGTATTGGAATATCTCTGTTCTGAAGTCCTGGAGCTCTCAGGAGAGCTTACAATGAACAGGAACAAGATTAGAATAACTCCGCGCGATTTGATGATGACGATCAAGAGCGACGAGGAGTTGGATAAGTTGATGGGTAATGTAACTTTCGCGAACTCAGGAGTACCGCCAAGAATTGAGCCTTCTCTGCTTCCCGGAGATCTGAAACGTTTAAAGTTTGTTGCATATGCTTAGCTACAATTTTGAGGCGATGATAAAGATTTGAAACATTTTCAGAGCTTCCAAGAAGAAGGGGACAGTTGCAGCATCGAACGCTAATTTAGTTGATGAGGCTGGTCCATCGGGTATTCAGAAGCAGGCTACGAAGCGAAAGGGCCAGCCAACGAAGGAGCAAGGAGGGAAGAAGATCAAACAAACGACAGCGCGTCCAGTCATGTCAGACTCGGATGATGAAGATTAAGGAGAAAACTTCTTATGTTTCCTTTTAAGTTATGTAGGTAACATAATGTAAATAAGGATAGACAGAGAATATTTTGATGATTTGTATTTTTTCGAGAGAAAAATAACTCAAATAAAATTTAACGTTTTTGGGAAATTTGAAATTTTTTTCATCGAAAAAAGCTCAAAAAATATTTAGTGATAAAAATAATAGCAAGCGATTCCAGCGATTTTACAGTTTATTCTAAAATGGTAAGATCTTATCCAACTGCTCTATACTGTAGTGAGTTAAGTGTCTTTCATTGTAGGCGAGGAATCGCAAACCGCCGAGTCGAGATGAGCAAAACTCGAACAATTCAAAACAATCGTCGGCATCTTCTTCGCTGAATAATCACAACGAGAGAAGCAGCGGAAATAGGAGCGGAGCTAATGGAAGCCCAACAAGGAAATATGTTTCTCTGTCGTCGTGGTACGTGGCCATCGGAGTCGCGAGCATTGCGGTTGTCTCGTACTTTGTATATTTCGGATACTTGGTAAAATTTAATTCAACGTTGTCAACGTCAACACTCACGTTTTCCCAATTTGTAGGAAACGAGAGTCAACACTCCACTCGACGAGAAAAGGATTGTGCCAAAGACTTCAGACCCAGAGAAGTTCTGGGGCAGCTATCGACCACACACATATTTCGGCCTTAAGACTCGCGATCCGCATTCGATGGTCGTTGGGCTAATGTGGTACTTTCCTAACAAACTAAAACCGAACGGTGACGGCATCAGACATTGGTGCAAGCTTGAGGACAACCTTCAGAAATACGGCTGGCTTCAGCACGACGGGAAGAACTTTGGAGTTCAAGAGATTCACGACGACAATGTTGTTCTTGAGACTTCGTTCATCAAATTCCACACCGGCAAAAACGGAGGCGAGTGGACAGCTCGAGTAGACATCAAGATGAAGAATCCAAACAAAACTGAACCGATGTCTTTGATTTGGTATGCAGCGCTTGATGGGAAAAACGGCGGAATGCTCAAGCCAACTTATGATTCAATGTACGGAATCGAAGGCAACACGAAGAACTTGGGAAACTTCCAAATCAACTTGCACGACACGAAAGGGAAAATCATTCGGCAGTCGTTCCTGAGCACTGCTGCGCCAAGTCTTCAAGCGCTACGTGAGACCGTCTTATCGAGTCTCCGTCTCGCCAGCGATAAGACAACGAAGGAGAAATTTATTATTCTCGCAGGCGACACACTCGACCCGATGACGAAGCCGAACTTTGTCGCTCTCCAAGTCAACATCGAGCTTCCTTTCACCTTGGATATTACCTTCCAAAGCGTCTCAAACATTAGCTCGTTCGCTGGCGACGACTTCATCACGCCGCCAGTCGGTGAAGATTACACAAAGCTCTTGAAAAAGAAACGCAAAGAGTTTCGAGGCAAATTTGCTGAGACGTTTCAACTCTCGCAAAAGGGCTACAAAGACGATGAGATCGAAGTGGCTGAAGCTGCTCTGTCTAACATGCTTGGGTCCATTGGATACTTTTACGGATCGTCACGAGTCCAAAGCGTTCATACAAATGGCCCGGTTCCTTACTGGAAAGCTCCACTGTTCACTGCCGTTCCATCAAGATCTTTCTTCCCTCGCGGATTCCTTTGGGACGAGGGCTTTCATGGCCTCTTGATTTCGACGTGGGACATCGATATGGAGTTAGATATCATCAGCCATTGGTTCGATTTGATAAACATCGAAGGCTGGATCCCACGCGAACAAATCCTTGGCGTTGAAGCTTTGGCGAGAGTCCCTGAGAACTTTGTGATCCAACACAACACAAACGGCAATCCGCCGACGTTCTTCCTGGTTCTGAAACATCTGTTGGACAATCATCCGGAGGAAATGTTGAAGAACAGCCGAATCAGTGTACTGGACAAGCTTTATCCGCGGCTGCATGCTTGGTTCACCTGGTTTAACACCACGCAGCGCGGTGATCTGCCTGGAACTTATCGATGGAGAGGAAGAGATGCTGAAAGCAACCGAGAGCTCAATCCCAAAACATTGACTTCTGGCTTGGACGATTTCCCTCGATCATCTCATCCGACTGATAACGAACGTCACATTGACCTAAGATGCTGGATTGCACTGGCATCCGGTGTGATGGCGCAGATAGGAAATATTCTCGGAAAAAATACTGAGAAATATGAAGAGACTCATCGATATCTAACTGACAACAAGCTGCTCCACGAGCAACATTTCTCATCAAAATCGAAGACTTTTGCTGACTACGGTTTGCACACAGACACCGTTTCCTTGAAGCGACCACCGCCGCCTCAATCAAACAGTCAAAATCCTTACGAGCAACCGCAAGTTCCTGAGATGATTAGAGTTTCCCGTGATCGACCAGAGATGAGATTCGTCGACACAACTTTCGGCTACGTCAATCTCTTTCCCTTCTTGTTGCAAATAATTGATGCGCAACATCCTTCCTTGGGTTTGACATTGAAAAAACTCAGAGATCCCGAAGTGCTGTGGACCGACTTCGGTCTACGATCGCTCGCAAAATCATCACCTCTCTACATGACACGCAATACCGAACACGACCCGCCATATTGGCGCGGCCAGATTTGGATAAACATCAACTACTTGGCGCTCAAAAGCTTGCATCACTACAGCCGCATGGACGGCCCATACGCCGAGGACGCAAAGGTCATTTACCAAGAGCTGCGCACGAATGTGGTGACGAATGTCATCAAGCAATACAAACAGACTGGCTACCTTTGGGAGCAATATAACGACGCAACCGGCAAAGGCTCCGGCTGCTATCCTTTCACGGGCTGGAGCGCTCTCTTCGTCACTATCATGGCCGAGAAATATTGATTCCTCGCTCAAACGCCATTGGATTCCTAATCCGTGATTTAACGTACTGTAATAAATTTGTGAAAGTTTTGATAAGATCGAACTGACGTTGAGAAGTTTGATGTGACCTAATCACAGATAATTGAAGTGTCAAGAAGTCAAACACTTTCCCAAGAAGTTCGGGGTTTCGTCCCATTAAAAGAATGTAGATAGTAGATTGCAATTTCCTTATCATTTGTTACCAAATCTCATTCATCCGCTGTTGTTCCCCGATAAGTCAGACAGGTGTCGTAATGAAGATGTTGACACCAAGTCGGTAAATAAAACTTCCTGGAAATGATTTCGCTAATTGGCTTGGAAAATTCCCGCGGTCGAATCATCGAAAACAATTTTCTGGATACAGCCAGAAACTTGCTCCATTATTTTTGTTTTCATGGATAAAACAGAACAACACCTCTCTTAAGTTTACTCCATTCATTATTTATTTGCGATCCGCTAATTAACACAATATTTACAAAGTACTTTCAAACTCCAAGACTTTTCCATTCGTGTGAATAAACTTTCCTTTCATCAGGTTGCAAAACAAAATAAAATTCGACACGTTGAGCACGAGGGTTCGTTGATTGGCGTTGCAAAACAACCTCTCATGACCTCCGACAACTTCATCGATACGCAATGATATTTAAAAGACTCCGAAATAAAAATTTACTTAGATGCTGCTCTGCTAAATGCATCGAGAGATTCCGATCCGAAAAAGAAGTGATGCGTTTTACTGTACTGTTTTAAAGTTTATCACAATTAGAAAACTTCATTTCCCTGTCATTTTTATGCGAAAGTACTCAACACTTTTGTGGCTTTATATTAAAACTAATAATAAACATCTCAGCTTTCAAGACTGGATCTCGAGCTTCTCTAACCGATGACGAAGCTCGTTGGGGAAAAACTGATTCATGCCGCATATCGACGATGAACTGGCACTGGGATGGATGAACTTGATGTTGTTCTCAGTCGATGGTTTCTCGAATTGGTTGAGGAAATGTGCGCAGGTGCCTTTCCACTTTGCAGCGTGGCATGCGTGACTCTGAAGAAATTGGCAATTAAGATCGCGCTAATTTGTGAATCAAATCTCTAACTCACCATTGCGAAATCACGCGTCCAAAGTGCACCGCAGTTTCCTCCGCAGTTCATGCAGGGTCTGATCATTGAATATCCACCACACTCCGAGCAGTCGAATGAGAAGTGCTCATCTTTCCAGCAAACGCCGCAGGTCAAACAACATTGACTCAGCTGAATCTTGATGTCTTCCAGATTAAGCGTGTCAGATGATGAGAAGTCCAATGAACTTGCCGCCATGTCGGAGAGCGAGCTGGAGACACTGGCGCTTCTGATCGACGAGCAGAAGTCGCTAAGGAGGAATGGAGCAGAGCGTACAGCCATCAAAGACATCTCTGACGAAACGTTGAGCAAATCTGTGGAATGAGAACAAAGCTTTCGATTAGACGGAGACGATTGAAGACCTTGCCATCGTTTCAAGCGATTTGCGTAACAACAAAACTATCAAAATGCGCGCTTTCAGAAAGCGGGCTCAAAGTTCAAGCGTTGGCGTCATTAGCGCACACGTCGCCGACGGCTCACTTTCTTGGAAATTTAATCCGAATTTGTTATGCAAGCTCGACTTACTTTTACGTTGAAAAAAGGCGAACTGTAGTCAAGTGATTACTAGACAGGAAACTTGATCTTTCTTTTACCGAGAACTTTTTGTTTGCCGTTGTTCTTCTGCGAGAATCAAAATTTAGACTGAAGGCGAGACGAGGCAGTCGTTGTGTATTTATAACATCTTCACGTGATATTCTCCCTCACATAAACTATGAGCAGAGTTCTCTCCTCTCGTTCATTTGCTCGTGTGACACATTTTTATTGCGTTGATTTAAACTGCAATTGGGGACGCTTTCGGGACTTAGCTAGTATGTATCGGAATTCTCTCGCGAATCAATTAAAAGATTTCTCTCTTCGTTGTCTTGTTTGGTGGAAACCAGACGATGAAAGATGAAACTGGAAATGATTCACACGCCTTCACTTTCTTCGCAATGTCCCGGATATTTGAGCGAATGACTCGAAGAGGCGAATTTGCATTTGTCTACACCTAGGCTTGCCTTCAAAGTTCGCGGTGGTTAAACATTGACAGGAAAAACTGGTTTCACGTCGGGGTCTGCAGATGTTTGATAATTTATGTGCGAAGACTTTTTCGGGGATTTTTGAAAATCTTCTTGTCAGACTTCTCGGCACGTGTGGAAAGCTGACGAGAACGCAAAGCTCTTAACCGTCGCCGTGAGTCGAGAAACTAATAGTCGCTTGAAATGTGATGCGATTGAAGGCGAAAATGTAATTAAATAGCTCGCGACACTGACGATGCTTGCACTCAAATCGCAAACCTCGACTGATTGTTTAGTCTAAGCGACAGCAGAACGATTGCGATAATGTCAAACACGTGAGATCAAATCACGAAACGAAAAACTGCCAATCGAAGGTCAGCGACGAGTCAAGAATTATTCAATCGTGAAGCTAAAGCTCTGCCTGCCTCCAGTTCCGATGAATCTTTGTTTATAAACAAAAGTTTTGCAACAAAGTCGAGCGGGTGCCAAGAGGCTGATTGGGCAAATTTACCGCTGTTATCATTATCAGCCCACGAAGGAAAGTTCCCAGACGACTCATCGGATGATTTTTGTTTTTTGCGTGATCGCGTCAAGATAAGAGGGTGGGGAGTTTGACATTTCTAAAAATAGACTCACTCTTCGCCACTGGATCATAAGTCTCGACCGTGCTCAGTTCAGCTTCCTCCTCGTCAAACTTGAATGTTTCATTCCAATCGGTCCCCATTACGATGCGCTGCTGCTGTTTTCAGGGTCGGAGGCTGCAAGAAGCAAAAGAAGATCCAATTAGCGTGACGCTCTTAACAACAGTAAAGTGAGTAAACACAAATATGTTGTTCTGAGGCGTTCAGTACTTAGCAAACAAGGTTGATTTGCGTACAAGCACAAACGGACTGAAGAAACAGGTGTCAAGCGAAGAAACCCAAAAATACATTGACACAAATCACGAGTTTCGCTGCTTTTCTTTCAGCTTCACACACAGTCACGATGCCAAAAACTTCATTCGTCCCAAATTCATTCATTAATTACACGAAAAAAAAAACCAAATCACACGGAAATGGAATTATGCAAATAATGAATGAATGTCAACAGTTCTCGCACTCACCTGTGATTTATTGAAACGAGCTGTTAGGGCAGAAGGCGTCCAACTGAAATTTCACTTTTAATTCGTTCGCGCTGCGACCAACTAAGCGAGCCAAACTTAGCGAGAAAAAATTTTGCTTCTGATTGCGATGAAGAATTTTGCAAGTCGACGGAAATCGAAAGCGCTTTTTAACCGACAAATTCGAATTAAAAAAAGCCGTTTAATCTTCGTTAAATTTCAATATATTAATTTTCTGTTCTCGCATGAAACTACAAGACGTTTAAATAAAACAATGATTAAAGTAAGAAGGTGACCGCTTAAAGCTGTTGAAGGATGTATTTGGAGATGGTTTTTGTGGCCTCTTGACTATTCGGGATGAGGAATCGGTCCATGTCTAGAAGAAGAAATGCAAAGCGAACGTTGATCAATAAATGTTTCTGAGAAATTCGAGATTGAGAAATTGGCAAAGGATGACGAAGCCTCATCGCGAGTTCAGTGAACTGCGAAATTGTTTTCTCAAAGAAAGTTTTTTTCTCTCTCGTTCCCAATTATTTAGATTCGATTCAGTCCATACGCTCATGGCCAATAAAAAAATTCACGTTCAATCTTGCGCAACTCTTACCTGTGATTATCAAGTTGTCTCCATCGGGCATTCCATATTTGAAAGTGATGAGATCGCGATGTCGTTTCTTCGCAGTAATCTTGACAATTTGCGTTAGCGGACGTTTCACGTGGATCTTTCCCATGCCGTTCTCGAGCTCACGTATCACTTCGATCCGCTGCGACGTTAAAACTAAATAACTCTCGTACATTGCACCATTAATTTGAACCTCCTGGCACTTGAACGTCTGAACTATGTCGGGCGTTTTCTTGATGTACTCGTGGATGTTTATAAGTTCCTTATTGTCAGCCTCCTCTTCGGTAAAATCTGCTCCCATGTCGGCCTCGTCTTCGTCGAGCCCAAACACTGGCGCCAAGTTTCTGTATCGCTTGCCGTTCTTTTCGCTCATCGAAACATGTTTCTCTACAACTTCCTCAGGTTTCTGGTTACTGTTCGACTGCGCTGGGTTGGCGATGATGTCAAGGAACTTCGATTTGACGTCAGACGTTTTGCTTTTCATCGCGTTCGAGAATTTGCTGAATAAGTCAAACTGCGGCTTCGGAGGTTGTTGGCTCTTCGCGCTGGTCGATGGCTGGGCCTTTGGGTTTTTATTTGCAAGGCTTTGAGCTCCACTAGCACATACAATACAGCGATGAACATCGTGATCCTCGAGACAGTCAAGCATATTGTCGCCAAAATAATCGTGAATCGAAGCGTAGCCGCCCGATAGTATCGAGACAAACTGTGTTCCCTTCTGTAGAAACGAAGCAACGACCATGTGGGTGTACTGATCCTCCTCGATTCTTCCGGATCCAAGAAAGCAGAGATGTTCGCCTGACGCATTCGCTTCAATCGCTCCTTTCTGTGCTCGAAGGAGTCCTTGCATGGCTGTGGCAAAGGAGGTCGGCTCGGTCAGCATAAGGTTGTAGTCGAGATGAAAGGCGGTAGGCAAGTGTCCGTAATTATATTGATCGACGGGCCGGCAATCGACTAGAAAGAATCTCACGGCGCCATCTGGTTTCCCTTCCGAAGTGTTCTCGATCAGCTCATAGACTGAAACTGGCAGACACAAAGCTTGTGAGACTAAAACCGGCTCGTCGACGTTAGATTGCGTGCCGAACAGCTGGTTGAGCATCTCTGACTTGAATGAGGCTGGAGTTCGCGTTGAATAATACTGGGCGAGTGAGCAGAAATCAATCACGTCGTCAGCTTCTAACTCGCACGGCATGTTCGACAGAAACTTGACAATTGATGCTTTGTCCTCACGCCGCATTGCGATGATTTCATCTCTTCGGTTAACAAGCATGATGAGACTGAGAAAGAAGACGAGGAACGGATCGCTCTGCTGGAAGTACAAATCCCAGATCAAAAGGACGACGGACAGCTGACAAGTTGAAGCGAAGAGTGACTGAAACCAGCTCAAAGCGTACATTTCCGGGGTGATCTTGCAGGTGTCAAGGACTGCGCAAAGCTCCGGATCGTGGTAAAGGATGAGAAGGCGAAAGACATGGTAAACATTGCCTTTATCTTTCACGTTGTCTTTGGGAATGTAAGTGTCGCGAATGGCCTCAAATAGGTTGTAAGTGTCTGACCTCTTAAGCTTCAATGACAGAATCGGGAGCAGCGTTTCGATCCAGCCATTCTTCGATTCGTATTTCAGGCTTCTGTTCTTGCAGTAGAACGTCAGAATCGACTCAAGGTCACTAAGCACTCCGACTTGCTCCAGTTCATCGTTCCCTAGCGTATCCACGAAGTTCTGGCAGTCTTGTCTCATCTGCGATTGGAACGGGAGATCGTAGATCTCGTCAAAGTGCGACAGCAAGTCATTCTTCTGTGAGACCAGACAGCACATCCAGAGATCGGCGCGCAAAGTATCTGGGAATGTTTTCTTGCCTTGGCAGATTGCGTAGATGTCATTGACGGTGCAATCGTCGAGAAGAGCTGCCTCAAGCAGGACACTAAAAGGAAGAGGATTGGCAGACGTTAAAGGCTGTAATGGAATCTGATCGACTTCATGAAAAGTGCCACATACATTTGTTGTTTGCTTAAATTACTCGAGATAAGAAAATTGCTTCTATGCTGTGACTCACCTCAAAGCTTCGTCCATCCTTAGATCCTTCGCCAACTTGCAGTTCGATTTGTTGTTGATATGAGCTTGTAGAACTGAAGATTCAATGGCAATTGAAATGAGCGAATTTTACTATCTGAATCATCGAAACTAAAATTTAGCGAACGCGTTCGTCGACGATGTCACTCGCCCTAACATAAAACACTCAAGACCGTTAAACTCAGCCGCGAGTCAAACATTTCCCACCCACTTTCCACCTCCCAAAAGGACGAAGCAACATCCAAACGTTATTTAAAGGCTTCGCGCAGACGAAGCTTCGCAGTTAGATTTCCACATCTCGACGATGGAGTTCGTTTTCACTAAGAAGTTAATATTGTTCGCTTGCTTTCTGTTGATGGTGGTTCCTAGGGGACTCGCAGCACCTAAAGGCTTGTTCAAGGATAACGGTAAGTGAAAATCGAAGAATTATTTCTCCCAGGAGATTTTGAATGAATTTTTCAATTGGATTTAGATGAAAGGAAACTCGCAATCAATGAGCATAAGCAGGGAAACCTGTTGAGACATGGCAAGGACATTCTAGCTCTGGAGCCGTTAATGCACGATCGGTAAATAAAAATAATCAAGTCGCACATTAGACGATGAAAGTTCGTTGAATCTCTTCAAATTATGCGCGATTAACATTGAAGAGCTCATTTGAATAAATTGTTCTGACTTGTTTGTTCGCAGGATCCGCAGGCATGCCTCTCAGTATCCATGGAGTAGAAACTTACTGCTTGACGACGTTGTAAAATCACCGTACGCAGTGAAGAGAAATGATAATCGGCTCGAAAGCTTCTACGAAGGATTAAGAAATCAGGACGACGACGACATTGGAATGTGGAACTATGATGACAAGGCCGAAGATGGAATATGGATGGACAGTTACACAAGGCCACACTATGAACTCGTTGCTCCAAGAAGGGATCCGATGGCATTGGAAGATTTGTTGAAGAGTTTTAAGCCTCGACAGAGCGCAGATCAAGGCTACGACTACAAGAATTATTTCAAGTATTGAATGTTTACCACAAATTCGAGTATTGTTTAAGGCTTCAGGGTGTACCATAAGACTAAATAACGAAATAAAGGAAATGGATTTAATGAAGAAATAAAGAAACATCGAAGACAAAAACGAGATTCCGAGAAGCTGTGAACATTAGAAAATTTAACGGATCTTTCGATTTCAAATGATCCGTTTGGACAAAACGCGAAGCGCTTTTGTTGAGTTTCAACTGAAATTCTTTCTTTTCTAAAAATTTTCTGATAAAAGGTTCGTCCTCTTCATATTTAATTGAAAATCTCTGTTTCAACACAACATTCAAAGCCAAATGGATCGTGAAAATATTGACAAACTCACGGTGCACACTGGACGACTAAAGATCCTCGTTAGTCTTCTGAGTTTATCGATAATTTCTTGAAGTTTCCTTCTTGACTTATTTCGAGGTTACAAAACGCGATCGATTCGTCTACAAATGTTTATGTTGCTTGCAAAATATCCAGCAGAAACTAATCCCGATTTTCTCTTCTTCTCATCCACAGTTCAGATAATATTTAAACAACAGCGAAATGGTAAGTTGCACAACAGAGACCCTCAAATCTCTCATGCTATCCAGAAATCTAAACAAATGTTATTAATATTTTAGGCCAAACGTACGAAGAAGGTTGGAATCACCGGAAAATACGGCACCCGTTATGGTGCCTCTCTCCGTAAAATGGTGAAGAAGATCGAAATCTCCCAGCACGGAAAGTACACCTGCACATTCTGCGGCAAGGACGCCATGAAGCGCTCGTGCGTCGGAATCTGGTCATGCAAGAGATGCAAGCGAGTCGTCGCCGGAGGAGCCTGGGTTTACTCGACAACAGCCGCCGCCTCAGTGAGATCCGCCGTTCGCCGTCTCCGTGAAATGAACTAAACACCGTTCCTCATCCATATATGGTCTGTTTTAACATCAACGAGCATAAAGAATAAAGTTATGCGGAGCAGATCAATTTAAAGAAGTTGTCGAGTGTCGTGTTTGCGTGAGAGAGGAGATGACATTGTTTTTCAGGACGAACGTAGCGATATTAACGAGCTTCGAAGCTTTTAATTGATGCCATTGAGTGAGTTTGGTCGGAGGTATCGTCGAGAGCTTCTCTGCCCACTTGCAGTTGTCCCTGCCTCCTAATCGATGCTTTATCAATCTGACGTCTTCCTTAATCATTCTAGAACATTTCAGCGGAAAGAAAACCTTTATTCGGCACAAACTGAAGCTTTTTCAATCCTCTGCATCAACGCATCTCGTTTTGAAAGCAGATCGTCACGTTCAACAAGACACATCATAAGGGCTTCATTTAAAACTCCACGGAAGTCAAGAATTTCATTAACAATTATTTGGAGTTGTGTAACGTTCATCGTCTGCAAAAGCTCTGCGGTGAATCCCTCGGCGGTCTTTGCGTGCTTTTCCCTGTTTACTTTAGCCAACGTTTGCCTCATAAAGTTCGTCATTAACGACACACCTTGTCTATTTTTTTCGAACTGGAACGGGAAAACAATTTTCAGTGGTAGCCAAAATCCCCCGGCAAAGTCCCCGCTCACCTCGAACTGTTTGATCGCCGATAGCCTGGCTTGAGCCAACCGGTGTTGCAAGTTTGCATTGCGAATCAATTGTTCCGAAGCTCCAAGATATTTTTGACTGTCGCTCGTTCTCTGAAAATGATGAATAATAATTTGCCGCAGATAATCGTGTCGCCAAGCCGCTCGGATCGAACACAATGCGTGATTCCGCACATGTAAAAATTCCGCCGCAGAATTTTAAGCGCGGCCTCGAAGTTGCAATCACGAAGTTTCTCTTTGCTGCCAATTGCACAACGCTCTTTCCACACGAGGCTTTTCACAACTCACCTCATCAGCAGCCAGATCAGTGCGGAAGTAAAGCGATGAGATCAATTCGACCGTGTCTTCCAGAGACTCGTGGTTGTCGTAGGTCAGCGTGTACAGATCGTTGACGTAGCGCGAGTCTTTTTTGTAGTGGCGTTTGATTGATTTTAAACTTGCTAATGAATCCATTCTGTTATCGATGTACATGACTAGCTTAAGAGCGACGACTGCAGCTGTAGCTTGATGATGTTTTTATCACATGGAATGACAATTTAATTAAGACCAGACAGCGAGTACAAACTCCGATGTGGTTTTTCGAACTAATGCGAATGACTGATTTCGTTTTACAATTTGCGGTATTTTTTTGTTTCTTTCGCTTTGCTTTTTGTGCGAGAGACGGCAGAGAGAAAACGTTGGACGGAAAAAGTTTAATTCACATTAGGTGGAATTGCTCTCTCGTTGGAGAAAACCAAACAGCGGTTGCCAAAGCATGAACGAAGCCTCATCGTCGGTAACGTTTACAACTGACACGACAGCGCGTTGATCACGAACATGGAACATTTAGGCCTATGGCAGTAATTAAATCAATTGAATAAGACTGGCGAATGTAATTAGAGCCTCGTTTGAGGAATCGCTTTTAGTCAAACTTTCTACCGTCAGACGACAACTTGATTGAAATTAATTCGACACGAGATAACGACTTTGATGTTACGAACTTTTCCTCTTCGCTTGGAAGCTCCGCGAAACTTAATTAAAAATTTAAATTTCCCGGAAATTTTGTATCGTTTATGATTCAATTTCCTTCCAAGTGAGCAAACAAGGTAATTCAGTGTCAACAACTAAATCGCTTTGAAGAATTTCGCGCTAGATTGGGAAAGCTTTGGAAAGCTTTCCAGGTTTCCACAGCGTTTGTAAAAGCTTTCCCACGTGGAACGCATGCAAGACTCGTTGCCAATGGGGGATGCGAGTTGCGATTAAATAGGTCAGTAATAGTTGTTTGAAATTTATTCAACTGTGGGAAATTGCTTTCCGCGTTTGCCTCGTTTGGTTGTTTAGCAATTTTGTTTTTTGTTCCACTGAGTTATTAGGCTCCGAGCTTTTGGGGATTTTGGCAGTGAGCTTTCGAAGCTTTTAGAATTTTTGTGGGATTTTTGTAGCTATAGAAGTTTTATTCTTGGAGATCGACACGCGTCGGTGTAGAACCAATCTTTGATGCTTGCATAGACTTGAGCCTTCGATTGAAACTTTGGCTCGTTGAGTTTCTTGCAAATCTTGCAAAGGTCCAACTGATGTTTGCTGGCTATTTTGTAATATTTTCTCCACCAAAAGAACTTGATATATTCGTGGGGGTTGCTTGAGAGGAACTGCAGGTAACTTGCGAGCTCAGCAACGCTTTCGAAACTCTCGACGTCGATGTAGGAATGAGGTGGAAGGAACTTTGAAAGGTTTGCGCCCGAGTAAATCACAGGAATGACGAAGTTCTGCATCGAATCGTAAACTTTTTCGGTGACGTAGTCAGTGCATAGGGTGTTCTCAAGAGCCAAGTAAAACCTGTAAGTGCTGTTGAGCATTTCATTGCATTTCGTTGAAGATCTCTCGCACTTCAACTGCCCACATTTCCCATACACGTCAACCTCAACATACTTCTGAAGGTCCTTCACCAACTCGTCTCGTTCCGAAAAAGCGTTGCAATGCGAAACAAACCAAGCAGCTACGCCAGTCTTACTTTTGGCTATCTTCAGCAATGATGAATCTGAACGACAACGAAAATTTATCCCGATGGAGTTCTCTAATGTTTACAAACCGTTAAAAAAATGGTCAGGCTGCCTCCATTGGACATTCAGAGCTGGAGCTATTTCCAATCCCGTCGAGAGATCAATCGTCGTTCCATAAGTCCACGGAATGTCAGAATCCAAACGGTACGTTAATGTGAGATTATAAAAACTCTGCTCGTTTTGAAGATCGTGAACTAATTGAGATGGACATCTGGAATTAAACATTCGTCAGAAAAAGTCAAATTGGGCTAGCTATCTGACTCTTTTGTTGCCACTATGTAGACTTGGCGTGGGTGCCTAGTTGCTGGGAGATCGCTCATGTAATCTTCTCTTTGTGCTGCATGAAAAACGATTGCATCATATTCATGTGGATGACGAAGGTGGCTTCGATTTGTGGTAAACATGCAGTTCGTGACGGGACATTTGATCGACTTCAAATAGCCTTCACGAAACGCGTTAGCTCCCAACGTCCAAAACGGTGAGGAGAAGAAATTTGTCCAGAACAAAATCGTTTTGTTCACGGGAAGTTCTTCTTTGTTTAGATATTTTCTCAGCTCATCATATCGAACCGACTTCACTGAATAATTTCTAACGTTCGGAATAACTTGCACATGTTCTTCTTGGAAACTCTGAAGTTGTTTGTTTAAATAAATGAGAGCGACTGTGATTGCTAAGCTTATAAGAAGCAGAACGAGGGTTCGACTATTTCTTGTCATTTTAGACAGACGACTGTTGATGAATCGATAAGTTTTAAAGATGTGAATGGTTTGTTTAAATTCCACTTCAGTCGATGATAGTGAAATTCCTAGTAGAAATCTTATCATTATGAATTTGACGATAAAAATTTCGCTGCGAAGTGAACGTAAGAAAGCTCCAAAGAAAGCTCCGAGCTGACGACCAACGTCACCTATCGGCATCGTTTCAAAGCGCGGATATCCTTTGCTCGATCTCTCTCTTAGATATTCGTTCATAAAACATGTCAACGACTTTCTCTGCTGAAATGTGTTTGATAAGTATCAAGCATGTCAGAACAATTTCTCAAAGAAATATTTGAATTTTTATCAGGCAGGAGAATCTGTAAATGTTCGAGACTTCAAGCGTCATAAGGCGCAGTTTAGCTTTGATGGATATAACTGACGACTCTTGGAGAATGTAGCCTTCGTACATAAGATTGTGCGTAGGTTTGTTCATAGCTTATTTAGCTGGTTTTGAACCAAATTTATAATATCAATAAAATATCCATCGTTGCTACAAGCGTAGTCAATCAAATTAGGATCTCAAGGTCTTGGCCAAAGTAAATACCCAAAGGACTTAAGCTGAGTTATTAGCTAATGCCCGTAATATTTTTTGTCTCTTGTTGCTTGGGTTTCTCTTCTAGTTGCAATGAACCCCGCGCTGTTAATTTTCCAATCGCTGTCACTACGGATTTCATCATCAGCAGTTCATTAAATCACACGAGCAGGCAAAATCATTAATAACGAGCAGATCCGGCAACACATTGTAAACAACTCGGTTGTTTTTTCCTGCTTGACACCGAGAAGTGTAGCGAAAATATTGTTGGAACTGTGATTTTCCTCTTGTCGCAGAATGTGCTGGAGATAACAATTTTTTATGTTAAGCCATAGAGCTTTCAGCTTGTTTATGTTGCTCGAACTAAAAATGAAGCGGCAAACGAGAAGGGAAAAGAACTGCAAACGGAAGAGCAAAAATGTGTCATTGGGGAAGGGAAGTTTTTTGTTTCGTGGGTGGGAAAAAAATGCAAACTTGATTAGAATCGTGAATGGAGCGAGAGCTTTTGAAGAATAAAAGCTCGAGCGTCTTTAGATTTAAATCGTATTTATATCGGATTAAAGTTGTGAGCTCCGTCTCAGCCTCTCACTCCTCCGTCACCAAAAATGCCGCATGAACGACAGAGCTGACGAAAGCTCGAAGCTTTGGCAAGGTTCATAATTCCATCAGCTCGAAGCTTACGATCTTGCATGCTCGAGAACTTCGCCTCGCTCTCGTCTTTCAACTAAATTCTTGCGGCGAAATTCTCCACACGTAATTAATCCAACGTCAGATAATAAATTTAATTTGGACGGAACAATGAACTGGCTGGGAGATTTTTAATTCATTTGACACAAGTTTAATTATAAAAGAATTAGGTTTAATTGGCCGTTTGCAGTAGAGCGAAGCAAATGAAGCGAGAGATGCGCCGGGAAAACCAACCAGCAGGTGAAAAAAATAACGTTGAATATGCGTTAGCGACGAAACGTGACAAGAATCGTTGATTCGCTCCGGTTTGCTGCATGCCGAGTTCACATGCAATGCCAAGGCGAAGTTACTCGACGAAATTCAAATCATTGCAATGTCGACAGACAGAGAAATTGAGAAATGAAACATGTCGCAGCAATTTGTTCACATTCTCGTTTCTGCAAGTTGCTCGTGTTGAAAGAACTGCTTGCATCATCACAAAAGCTGCTCCTGTAATGATGACAAGCGACAAAGCTCAAGCGGTCTAGGGCCGTTGTGTGTGTCCAAAGATAGAGCAGAAGGGATGAATGAGACATGCGGTCGGAGTTCCATGTTTTATTACGAATTTTATCTCTCCCGGCAACGATCCACGTTGTCCTCACGTTTACACTTTTTATTTCTTCGCAAAACGGTAAAAAATGCTCGAGCGAGCCTTTAATTATCGCTTACGAATTGACCGAGAGCAGTCGTAAAAAATATTTTCGGAATGTTTGGGGCAGGAAACGCTCGATGGAACTCAAGCACGAACGATAAATCACCTTAGAATTGGCATTTCCTGGCAGCGCGTCGTCAATGCATGGCTTGCCTTCCTTCCCGTTCATTCTTCACGTTTGCTTCGGCATTTTAATCTTTCCCTAAGTAGATTACGATGAACGAGAACTGACAAGCGAGAAAGAAAGTTTTTGATGTTCAACAAGACTTTCCTGTGTTCAACATAAGTTCGCAAAGCTTCAGGTAGATTGAGCATCTCATTATTTTTAATGCAACCGCACACATCTCATTATGTTCATTATGAGAAATTGAAACAGTTGCCGGTTATGTTCACCGATGCATCCATTGAACTCGATGTCAACCTGCATGGCGAAAATACGAAGTTATGAATGGAGAGAGCTTTAATGAAAGGAATGCAACTATCTGAAGCTGACGGTTCTCATAATGATGAGAAAGTTTTTAATGACCGTGTAGCAGATACTTAGTCAGATATTTTAATCTCCATAATTACTCTGACAACTTTAGAACTTTGCAGCTTTAAATGGTCCAGCACTAAGCTCTGACACTGTTAAAGCCTCAAGCCTGGCTAGAATTTCTGTAAGCTCTTCTAATCCGCTCAGGTCTCGTGAAACTGACATGTTGAATGATAATTTGCATAGCTTGAACCAAAGTGCTCAACCCGTAACGTTCATCCATGACATATTCAATTTGCAGAGAAAGTTTGCAAGAATGTTAGTCGATCAATTGATGAAAGTAGCTGATAACAAGCTTGGGCGAACGTGATCAGAAAGCTTGCTTTCGATTCTTCTCTTGACCGACAACTGAAGATTGCAGTCTCGCATTGGCTTCAACGTTGTCGACTCAATTCAACGTATCTTATCAAGTAAATGAGATTTTTCCTCATTTCACCCTGAGACTGGCAAAGTTCATTACGTTGAATCCCTCATGACTGCAGAGACGAAATCTTGTCTTATAAAATTCAATTCACATCAAAGGATCCCCAGAAGATGCAAATGTTGCCAGAACTCCGAGAGAAAACAATTTTCTGTACACGAAAGATTGAGTTGCGACGGCATTCGGATAAAAATCAATTGATCTCAGACCTTTCCTTTCTCCAGGGAAGAAATTTCTCGTTGTTTGTGCTCATGTGGAATGGAACTGCTTCCTATTAAAATAAAAGTTTATGAGATCAAAATTCATTCAACTGCCTTCAGCAACTGTCAGCTTCCGATTGAATTAGGAGTTCAATTTACTGGGCTTGTTGCTAAGGCGCTCATGGCATCGCAAACTGCGAGTCACCGTCAATGGGTGACAGTGGAATCTTCCAGCAAACCGTTGAGCAACCGTCGTTTGCTTGATAGCTTCATTTCGCAACCGCAAATTTATTTGTTTATTCTCGAGGAGCGTTCGCTTGAGAACATCAAACGATTTTGGATCAAACCAGATCGCATTAAGATTACCTCAACAAGTCTGCAAGGTTAACCAACTGCGCGATAGCTTCTAGCTTTCGTCTCGTTAATCGTAAAGCGTCAAAGAGAAAATATTCAGATCAAAGCGACACCGAAGCTAGCATTGATCTGAATAAAGAATGAAATTAGAATTCATGCGATGCTGTGAAAGTCTCGAAGCGCTTGTAGTGTCACGCGATTGCTCCGGTTCTCTCAATTTCGTCTCGACGACGACTTGTCTACTTTCGTTAATCTTAATCTCAGTCTCCGCTCTGTCTAATCATCGCGCTTATCAAATGAATGATTCACGAGAACTCGGAGAGATGCTCAGTTGCGAGTTAATCTTCAAAGCGAGAGGATTGAATCAGTGAAATGAGTCTCAGAATATTTTTGCTTATCGTTGTGACAGTGAGCTTTGAACTTGCTTCCGCAAAGAAATACGAAATTTGTGAGTTCGCGAAAGAGATTTTTGAGAAGCACAACGTGACCAGAGAAGATATTTACAAGCACATCTGCATCGCGGCCGTTTCCCTTGACACTGAAAGCGATGGAACGCTCGCTGGCATTTACGGCATTGGCAAAGTCTGGTGGTGTGGAGAAACGGAGCCGAGCGGTGGCTGTAACATAAAATGCTCCAAGCTACTCGACGAGGATATCTCCGATGATGTCACGTGCTTCCAGAAAATATTATCTCAGCAGGGACTCGACGCTTGGGACGAGACAGAAACGGACTGCCAGGACGAATATCGACACTACGTCATCCAATGCCTAACCCTCATCGACAGCTTACAAAACAAGAACGACACACTAGGAAATGAAACGACGACGACGACAACTGCGAGCTCGTTCTTGAATTCCACAACATCCAAATCCTCATCTGACCCGTGAGATTTTTTAATAAAGTTCAAAGTCGTCGCTCTCAAACAATTTTTGTAAGACGATTTTTTTTTGTCGATGAAAACAGTTTTAAAGTTTCCCATCGGATCGCTTTTAATAAAATGAATAAACAAAGAAATGAATCACACTTCGCGAGATTGGATTGTCAGGGCGCAGAATCAACAATATTTGTTCAACTCATGTTCGAGTTTCCTTCTCGAGTCGCTTCAGTTCTTTCCAAACCTTTGATCGTGTCGCGTTCAATATTGCAAAGCTCTCCGGTGGTTTTGTATTGAAGTGAGAGATTGTGGAAACATTAAATTGCACTCAAAGGATTAATCAAGTCTTTCAATTTCAACTTCCAGATTTTCAAGGTAAGGACGAGATTTTATTTTTATCGAGTTGTGGACGAGTTACTAAGCCTTGTGTTGTCCAAGTGCTAGTTTAACGTATCAAGTGAAGCCACAAATTTTCAAAGCTCCAGTAGCTTTCAGCCTAACCCCAGAAATTCCGCCCAAGCCACTCAACTGTCTCCTGAAAGCTTTTCGACTCGATTAGAATTTGCCAAAGCTTGACCCCGAATTTTAATCAAAGCTCTGAAGCGAGAAGCTCAAACGGAGTCGAGGCACGAACAATAAATCACTCTTCCTACTGGCATATCTAAATGGCACAGTCGATACATGGTTTATGTTTCTTTTCCGTCCTCTTTAAACTTCCTTGCGAGCAGCGCCTTTCCGTCCTCGAGCGAGATTAAACGAAACGGAATTATTGTAATGATTACACTCGAGGAAGCAACAAGGACAATGCGAAGCAGAAATTGCTTTTAGCGAGCCGGAAATTATTTTTCCTGTCCGCTCTCCCTTCGATGCGCTCGCTTTGTTCTCGAAAATTGTGTCGAAGTTGCCGTAAATCTTCAGTTTTACGAGAGTCCTGTCGAACGAGTTGACAAGTGCGGGGAGATGGAAAAGCTTCTGAGTCACTCAACAATTTTCCAATGCATCATTAATGTTTGAACGAAACATCTTTTTCGCTCGCAGCAATTGTAAAGTTGGAAACAAGCGTTAGCTTCTTATCTATCAGCGATAAAGTTCAGGAAATATTCATTTTATTAGCCAGATCGATTAGCTCGTCTTCGCAGGAAATAACAATTCACGTTAATTGAAACTAATCGATAGCAATCTCTGTGTGCAAGTTGATCCAGTCCAAGTAGGGCGTGACGCGAGTGAAGACATCAGGGAAACCTTGACGAGGAGTTTCAACAAAAACTTTTTAAATATTTGAGTTGAACAATTTTTAAAGTTGAAAAATTTCATAAAATATTTCCAAATTTTTGTCGCAATGCTCTCACTTTGATGAAGTTCCTCTTACCTTTCTGGCAACCTGATTTAGCTCCGAAAGAAACGACTCCAATTAAAACTCGTCTGCCGTTCACTTCGCCAGTCAGCGGACCTCCCGAGTCGCCTTTATGTTTTAAACAATCACGGAAATCTTCAGATTCATTTGTCAAACCTTTTCTTACCTTGGCAGCTTCCTCTCCTTAAATTAAAGAATATTTTTAGAGCATTTCTCTATCAAGATCTGTGCCTTGCTCTTACCCTCCGTCTCCGTCGACACAGAGATTATTGTCGGTGATTGCATCACCAAAGACATCCGAGCACTGAAAATTATTAATTAAAATCTTCTACGTCGAAGTTTCATGCTGAAAATTTCTCTCACTTTGCTGTTTCCTGTTACTGGAGCTACGACGAACCTCAGAAAGATGGATGGGGTTGTCAGCTCGTCGTTGTACTTTCCGAACCCACTGACTGTTGCCTGCACCCCTTGCAAGTCTTCTTGAGCATCTGCTCGATTTGGCAGGGCAACAAACCCGATGAAGTCTTGAACTAATTTAAGTTTCAAACTCATCACGCTGGTTTGGAATCAAAAGTTTCTCCTCTTACGTTCATCGAAAGGAATCGTCTCAGTTCGAAGTAAAGCAATGTCATTGATAAGAGTGTCGTCGTTGTACGACGGGTGCAGGATTATGTTACCAGCTTCAACGAATGCTGTCCAAGGAGCGGTGTCGTAGCGACTAATCATCCCAGCGTAAACCCGAGCGCCAGACACTTGATAAACACAATGACCAGCCTGATAAGCTTTTATTATAATTATGAAGCAGTTCGTAGAATAGAAAGACTCACGGTTAAGATAAAGTTCGCCGAAACAATTGAGCCACCGCACAGAAACTGATCGAACAAACCGTAAACTTGATAAGGGAACTGACCCGCGACCGCGTAGCTCCCTCCGACAATTCTTCCACCGCGCGGAACTTTTGTCTCTGTCGAGTAAAGACGACTCAAGAAATCTTGATATCTCGCGTTTTCCATCGGGCTCTTAACCAACTCCCATTCACTCGTTGGCAGAGCTTGAGAGAACCCGAAAAGAAAGCAGAACAAAATGAGTTTCATTTCACTTGAAGTTTCAGCAAAGATTGAGGGAACAAATTGAATTAGCAAAATTTATAAGCGAATCTTATCAACTTGTGATAAGACAAGTCGAATGATTCGGGAGAATCCGAGTCACGAGCAGCTGCGATTAGATTGACAGCGGAAACTCGCAGCTAATCGAACGGAAATTGAAGCAATTTCTTTTGTCAACAAATTCCTTTCGTCATTGAAATCAAGAATTTATGACCAAGTCAGGCGCTCAGTCGGAAAATCAGTTTCCAACTAGGTCATGTTGATGCATCTCTGTTGCATTATGAATCACAATTATGTGTTCGATAATCGCTTCACCTTGATCTCAATCTCGCTCGCAAAGTTTGTTGGCTTCACTGGGCTTGATTTATAACGAACATAAAATCTTGAGCGCGAATAAATTCATGGCGAATTGTTCGTTCATAAATTATTGGCAGTCTCGGTGTTTCAATGTCTTCATCGTAATTCGTCGAATGATTTTCATATTTTCTTGGAAATGTTTTCCACTGAGACTCGCAGGCTTTGACGAAAATCGTTCAATTTGGGAATTAAAGCTGCTAGGGCTGAGTTTGTAATTAGAAAAGCTGGCAAGGACGATCGTTAAGAGCAAACAGCTGCGAGAGTTCGCCAACAAGTTATATTCGTGGTACGAACTTGTTGATATCCGCAACATTCATCCGGAATGAATGTATCATTTACATAAAACTTTGTATTCATCTCCACGACGACGGAATGCGTAACTCAGATAAACGGAGCCATCGTGTCGAGGGCCGGAGACTGTTACACTTTATGTTATAATTTTATTATTCGCAACAGCTATTTGATGTGCACCAAGCGTAAAACTAACTCTGCAGACGCACATAGAGAGCGACCGTAACGGCAATAACCTTGACGATAAGACGGTGGAAGCAGACTCTCCACCCGAAGTGCTTTGGCAGCTGAAAGTTTCCACGAACGGGACGTGGCTTGTTAAACTCGCAGTGAAACAAAAACCTTCATGACTTTCCACAACGCGATTATGATTAATGTCAGGCGTGTTTTATTGCGTGAGAACAATTATTTGCGAGACACTATTCGCTTCAACAATCTTGTGTGTGAGTGCGACGGAGCCTTAGGCTCTAAGAAAGTGAAATAAAAATTCTTTCCTTTCTTAATAGAACTAAGAATTTTCATTCACGTCAACTGTAAGTAATGAAGACAAACTCGTTTTATTTTGCCTTCAAATTTTTAATACTTCCTTGCCACAATGAGGGAGGAAGGGAGACGGTGGAGCGGAGAACGTCGTTGATGAATAATGATTTTGTAATGATAGGAAACTCCTTCTTTATGCGGCACTCAACATTCATACATGCGATATGTAAATTTTTTAATAGCAATCGACTTGATACACGCAATCAGGAGAGACGCAAGCGTCGATGAGGTTGAGCGAGAAACGTTTCAGGAAATAATTGAAAGATTGGGAAAAGGATGAAATGAGAGTCACGTACTTGGTGAATTACAGTATTTCATCTTTGTTTATTGTTCCTACGACCTCGCTTATCTTGCTCATCATCCTTCGCTATTACCTCGGCATCGTCTTTATCAAGCCAAAGTAATCTCATGGAGCAGAGAAGAAACTTTCCGTTCAGTTAGCTTTCAAAATGAACAACATAATGAGTTCTGATTTCATTAGTTATCATTTGGAAAGAGTTGAAGAAGGTAGATTTGGGTTGATGGCAAGCTACGTCTGCTTATTCGATCTTGAGAGCTTTTGGAGCTTAAGGTTGATCACACAAAATTGTCTTATGCCACAACTCGCAAACTCTCCCTGCACATGAAGAAATCTCTGTTACGAGGGAAAAACCAGATAATCTCGGTTGATGTGCACAATGATTGTTGGCTGGCTTGTTTGCTTCTTCCGCCAGGATTTTTCTCGAGAGTTTTAAAATTTTCGTAGCTAATTCTGGATTTCAGCGAGAGCCAAAATATTATAAACACGTGCATGCAATAAAATAAAAAAGTTTCCGTGTTCCTTTTGAGAGCTCTGACTGATTGTGCTCGTGAAAGTTTCATCGTAGATGTTTAATTTGTCTGGCGGAAGGAAAACTGACGAAAGAAAAATACAAATGTCTGCAGACTTGTCTCGGTTCATTCTAAATATTTAATTTCTTGTGCAATCATCGAGCCATTTGTAGAGAATCATGTTTCATTGGTGAGAACGGTGAAGTTTCCTTTGAGAAGCGAGCGGCACTGTCGTTGTTGCAAACAAGGAAGAAGACGGTTGAACACGTAAACTGAGCAATTTTAATACTTTCGACTGCTAGAGACAAATAAGTTTAATAAATTTATTGCATGCTTGCTCGCAAATTGAACTTTCCCATTAGCAACTTTCGCCCTTTTTGTCTTGCCTTCCCTTCCGTTCATTAGTTGGCGTTCTAAGCACATTTCACGTAATTTCATTTGATTCTTTAGAGGGCATTCGTCGCGGAGATTGAGGTTTGATTTGAACGAATGTTGAGCGTAGTTGAACAGAAATCTAACGGAACGATTACGAGGAACACGTTTTTGCTCTTTCATTTGAATATTCATTGCTACACTCGCAGTCACGAAACTCACAAAAACTTTTCCTCATTGATTTTTCCGGAGGAAAAACATTTTTTAATGGACTTTCTTTGTCTTTTTTGTGGAGACTCTTTCATCGGGCTGATAAAGAAGTAATCGATTAGCAAATGGAATGGTATCGTTGGGAAGTTTCCGAGTGCTTGAGGCGAAAGCTTTGCGTCATAAAAACTTTACATGGAGACTTGTAATCTCGTCTATCGAACATTTTATTATTCAATTAAAGTTCGCTGATGGCAATCGCGGGTGAAGTTGTTGAGCGATCGTTACAGTCTTGCGCGACGTTTAACGATGCGTCGTTTCAATCGCTCGCTTTCACGTCGAGTCGTTTTCAATTGGAAACCTATAAAAGCAAATATTGTCGCTCGTCGACGCTTTACGTTGTTTTTGCACATTTGACTTGATACCCACGTGCAGTTGAATTTTAAAAAGATGAAAAGCTCCCCACACTGCGGAGAATAAAAGTTGAAGCAACAACTTTAAGGCGCCGCCATCGCGCACACTCACCAGCTTGTCTTCAGCTACTCTTTGTTCTCTTACAAGCTTCATTCAGTTTGCTTTTAAGCTCTGTCGAACGTCGAACGTCTCTAAAGTTCTGTTGTTTTCCGAGACGAACATGTGTTGATGAGAATTTACGATCCCTGTAAATAGAAAAGGGTAAGAAGTGGTTGATGCAAATCAAAATCCGAGCCGGAATAAATTTGCGACGGAAGAAGTTAATGCGATCGCTTTAAAGCTCGTGGCAGGCGACGAGCATTGTAGCGAAGCTTGAAAGGAACATTTCACGGACAGCGGAATTTCTTGAGTTGACAAGCACTTAAATGGGAATTGTGGTTTTGTCGTTGAAAGAAAATTCCGTTCAAATCATTTCCTCCGGCATGGCTGCAGTCTTATCAATCTCAATCATAGCAGTTGTATTATTAACAACGCAGCATTTTCCTCGGCAACGTGGAAAGCTTGTTTGTTCGAAAGAATACGTTCTGTCATGATTGTGAACTGATTGTAAACATGGCTTATAGAACGTGTGTCGACTGCTTGTGACATCAGGTGTTGGATGATTTCATTATAAACTCCCAACGCGACGGAAGAAAGACAATGATGTCGCTGTTAATCATAAGAATTCGAGCGATAAAAAAGATTTTCCTGCGTCTCCATAAACTAAGCTTTCGTTTAAAAACGAGAGGAGCTAATAAACGTGAGACGAGGAGCAGTTTTTCTGGTGACGACGTAAGCGAGGAGGGTGAGACAGAAAGTTTCGCACAGGGAAAAACTTTCGCGTTACTCAGAACTCAGCCGACACAAACCGAAGTTCCTCCAACTCAGTGAAACGCTTTTTATGAATGAACTCTAAAGCTTGGAAACATTAATAATCACAGTGTGGATCGTTGAGTTGAGTGGCTAAACTTTAATTCCTTTTTATTAAAGTTTTCCAACTTATGCTTGGGTGAAAACTGTTAGCTTTATTTCAAACGGATTGAAAAGCTTCTTCAAGCAAATAATTTCCGGTAGAGTGAGCGAGAGTCGTTGTCGCTTGTTTTCCTTTGCAACAGAAAGGTCCTCCATCGGTACCTACATCTGATGTAGTACATCAAGACAAACTCTCGCAACTTTGAAGCAGTAAGACAAGCTTTGCATTAAAATTCGCGCAACAGCGAGCGGGAGATGAAATCATAAATTTTCCGCACCACTCAATCGCCGCTCAAAGCGAAGGGGAATCGTGTCACGCAACATTTTTACTGCCGGCGCCTCAAAGCCTGAAACCGAAATTGTAATCACTTTACATTTTGATGTGTGTTAACACGGAAAGGCTCTTTCCGTGGAAAGTAAGCGGAATGTTGTAAAAAAAAGAGCTTCGCCTCACTCCTTTCATGACGTCGGGCGACGAGGCGAAAATGCATGCCGACTTCCATAACGGGAAATCCTTCCAGTGGATGTCGACGTGAGCATTCTAGTAAGATTTTCCATTCACTTTACTGCGGGTCTTCAATCGAATCGGATGAAATTGAAAAGTGCTTTCGAATTTTTTTGTTAAACGATTCATGAGTCAAACTGAGATTGGTGAGGATTGCGAAGAGTGAAAGCGTTGTCAGTCGACGCATCGAGTCGAATCGTTGATATCGCGATCAGAAAGATCGAGGAAGCTTAAAGCACTAAGCTGAAAGCTCATCTGGAAAGTGTTTTTGTTAAAAATAAACTCGTGCGAGTTTTGTGTGTGGAACTGAAAGAGAAAAAAATCAATAATGGAAAACTTTACGATAATGACGTTTGGTGAGTTTCCTTCCCTTTTCTCACTCGAATTGTCGAGATGCGACTTTGTCGAGAAGTTGGCCGAAGAAGAAGCGACAATAATCCTCAAAGGTATCAGAGATGATTAGTCATCGACTTGACAGCGGCGAAAGTTGGCATAAACCGATGGAAGAAATCCTTGAGCTTAGTTTGGGGAAGTCGATAGGGGGAAATCGATTTTCCTTGCAACGTCGCGCAATTTCAAGGTTGCTGATTCGTTTGATCGCTCCAATTACTTTTGACTCCGACAGACACTTCATACAAATTAATAATCTTGATGGTTTTAACGGCGGAAATTTTATCGCGACGTTAGGTTGATTTTATACTCACGGGGAGGCATGTCGGCTTAATGCGCGATTTATGACCTGGGGAATAAAGCCATACGACATCGTCGAGAGTATCGCATTTCTTCTGTGTTCAGAAATTAAATCATATTCCTTGCATGAGGCCGCTGAGACGATGTTTGCAGACTTTACTTTTATCAAACATGATGCGGGGTGATAAAAAGCTATAGTGCCATTAAACTTATTGTCAGTTTGTTGACACTGTAAGTGCTTTCGGTCCTCTTTGTCCCTTTCACGCCTGCTCCATCGTAAATGGCTTCTAATCAAATATTTTCTCATCACACACGCTCAGCTCATAAGCGGCCCTCTTATGACGGAAAACAATGAGGACAGAAACGACAATGTCTATGAGCCTACGCCACTTATGCTTTCTTCTCTATCCTCTTCGATTCCGCTACACAAACTAACGACAAAGCGAAACGTTCAGTTTTCAAAAATCACAATCAGCTTTGTGTGCACGATTCGATTGAAGTGCTTTGAAGAAGCCCTTGCAAAGCAGACACTTCAAAGGAATAGTTTGGATTGAATGTCACGAGGAACTCTCTATACAACTGAAGTATACTTCGTCTAGACTTCCGACTAATCTGAATTTACTTCTAAAGATCAAATCGGTGCTTTCAAGTCAACACTGAGCTTTCATCGAAGGTTCAATCTAAATCTCTCAATTGAAAATCAATCAATTACACCCTACAAAATAAGTTTCCTTGTGAGTTTCCCTTCAAGTATAAGAAAACTTTTCAACGTCATACGTAATTGGATTTGCGAAGATTCTCAAGCATCACTTGACACCGAACTTTAAACTTTGAAGAATTCTTGAGAGTTTGAAACTTAAAATATTCACAAGGATTTTGTTACAGAGTTTAGACTTCAAAAAAGTATCAAACTCTTTTTGCTTCTGACTCGAGAACCTCGAGAGACTTTGAAACTTTGAGCTTGCGTGGAGTTTTCTCCTTGACATCACTTCCGCACTCGTTCCATCCACAGAACCACCTTTGAGCGCCTTCGCAAAGGGGGAATTGTTAAAACAACTCCGTAACGAGATGAGCGAGGGCACTGTAAGGAAATTGAAGTTCTTCCTTTCTTCTTATTCTGCGGAAATGTGGGAAAGCATAAATGCGGTAATAACGAAATAGAAAGGTGAAGTCAGAATGTGTTCTGGTATTTGAATCTCCAAGCTCATCAGGAGGAGGAAATCGCATTGCGAGTTCCTTTGACGATTCAAGTGAATTCAATTTCAATGCGAACGAGAGATTGCCAAATAAAATCAAATTAGGCAGTTCAGTGACAAAGTTTGGAGTAATTCCTGCAGAATGATGAAAGGCAAGGAGGCAGTTTGGGTTTTTAGGGCTCCGAACATCAAAATTCTGTGACAAATGGCAGAGTTCTTCATGTAATTCAAGCCTAGCGCACCCAAAAATGTCAAAACAGAAATTTTGATTTGATGATGGAAGGTTCATGACGGATTAATTAATTAATTAGAAACTATTTGGCTTCCGGGCCGTGTTGGGCTGGTTGAGGCTTCTGCACGATTTGTTCTCTCTCTCTATCGCATTAAAATTCAAAATGATACTCGAACAATGACTGAATTGAGCACAAATTAAATTGACGATTATTGTGTTTGAAAAATTGGAAATGAATTTATTTGTGGGAATTGGGGTTTGACTGAGTGAACTCCCCATCGAATATCGGAATCCAATTGATATCTGAATAATCCATAAAATGAATGTGTTACGGGGTGAAGAAATTAGGAGGATTCTTAGTCCCTACCATCGACGGCTGAAGCAGAAAGTTTTATCGGCAGATAATTTGGCTTTTTACGGGGCCCGCCACTTCCTGCGTTGAGCAACAGAATTATGACGTTCGTAACTTCCCTTTAATGTTCGTGTTCAAACAATTCAGTCTCTAGCCTACCCATCGCTCTCTTCCCCCAACATTGATTTTACGCCAAAACTGAAAACTTTACAATTCGGTTCAGCGTAATTTCAGCGCCCCAAATCAGACGAGGGAATTCACGCTGGAATAATTTAATGGCGTAATTAATTTGTGAATTCAATAACCGTGCCAAATCTCACACGGATCGGATTCGTTCGGGAAGGTAAAACGCTTTCGTCGCTCGCTTAAAGATGCGGAAGAGTTCTGACGCTTCCTTCCGTTTCCGCACTCGTTCAGTCGTAAAGGCAAACGCGATTTACTAATTATCGATTTTCTCGAGAGTAATTTCAAACTTTGTCTTCGGGGGCTTTCCATGCTTTCACGCTCAAATGAGCGCTTCACGCTCCACGGAAATAAACTTTTCTGACAGGAGAATTTATGATGTTTTGTGGCTCGGTTGACGCACATGATAATTTTTCGGCTCTAGCCACAAGCACACAAAACAAACGTCGAAAGCGATTCTCCTTCGTACAAAGGAAAGCAATTACTTTCTCATCTCCACACAAATGCCACTGAGTGAATGCGAAGGCGCTTGGCAGGCAGCAAACAATTATTCAACTAAACGGTTAAAGGATTAAGTTTGCCTCGTTGTCGGGTTTTGTTTGAGAGTTCCATTAGTCCCACTACACGCTGGATGACTAAATGAGGATCAAGTCTTACAAGACCAATCAAAAGCTCCCCTCTCGTCCAATTAAGAATATAGTCAGCCCGGATGAATTTTAAGAGAATCGCAATCAGCTCAACGAAGAAGAAGTTACCGATTAGGCTTCTTCTCGTTATGCGCCCATCTGGATCGCTTCACCCACGTTCATAACTTCGAAAAGGTCCAAAGGAACATTTCCCGAGAGACGAAAAACTATTTCCATAACAATTCATTCCACTTTCCGCCCGAACCGGAGCAATTACAATCGTAGCGATAAAATAAATACGAAATGTGGCGAAGGCTTTCTCTTCGCCACCGTCGCTCTCGTGTCTCAGTAATAATGTCGAGAATGATTTTACCATATTTTCATTGAGTGCGAGGAGAATGAACTGTCGGTGGGAATTAAAGCAGGAGTGAATGTGAATGGCAGTGAAAGAACAAGCCGTGAAAGTGGATGATGCCGAGAGTTCCATTTCTAATTGAATTCGGTTCTTTCTGTGTGCTTTCCTTCTCTCGCCCCTTCGGCTGGTTGGCGAGAAAAATGTTTTGTCGAATAATTGGCAAGTTTATCAGATGAAGCGACCTTCTGTTGTGGGAATTAGCCAGCAATTTTAAGGAAAGACTTGGACGCTTTATCTCATTGTGCTTTGGCCTCGGATGATGTTTTCAAGAAAAGGAGAAATCGTTCCGCCTGCGAATGAAACTGCTGACCGAGGAGTCTTCATTCTCTAATGGCTAGAGACGGGGAATTATGGTCAATATTAGCCGCAAATGGCAGCAACAGTGGCAGGATGAGAAATCTTTTCTCTTTCACGTGAAAAAAAGAATTCAACATTAATGAACCGGCCGAGGTCGAGTTGCACAATAAATATTGCAAGACCTGAGATGACGTCTGCTAATGAATAAATTGTGTCAGAACCATTAGAGTTTGCGAAGAATAAAAGTTTGTCGAGGGTAGAGAGCGTTAGCGAGTGGCAGCTGCTTCTTCGCTGAACGGAATTTATTCCTCTGACCAGTCGCTGCGTTAATAAAAGTTTCAGGCTAATAAAATTAAGGCTCACACACACGAGACGCTGAGGAATTTCACGAGAACACTCGAGGCCATAAATTTTCCTGCACAATCAAACATGTTTTCCTCACGCTCGTAAGTCTTTCCTTAATTTACGGTCTTCGATACGCTTACATTATTCGTCAAAGAACGAAAACATCCAGGGGAGAGAGAGAGATAGAGAACACGCTTACATGATTTGCAAATTACACGCAATCGCCATAAATAAATAAAGACGTTTATATCGAGCGAAAGGAAATTAATCGCAAGTCAAACAGATCATCCGCCCGCTCTTTAAACGCCACTCAAGGAGAAAGCCATAAAGAAACTCGAATTCATATTTCAATGCATAACGAATCAACAATAAACCATTTCTCAAAACGAGAGGCTGGCGCTTAGTCAATGCCGAACAAATGATTTGATTAAATTTTCATGCACTGCGCTTCGAACATTCAACAGTACGGCGAGCGGCGGCGGAAGAAGCTTAGGCATCTGAGCTTCGAATTCCCATTTGATCGATTTTGATTTTAATAATTTTATTTGCTGCGCTTGAACGGCGATCATCCTCTGATTCACTCCGCTTAAGCTGCTCCGCATCGATTGTTCAGGATTGAGGAATAATGCAGATTGAAATTAAGCATACATTTGGTTTCATTCCATCGAAGGCGAAACGAAAGGCAGAATTGTGATATTATATTTGCATAATGTTCTCTCACTCGCTCGCTCTTCTGCTGCCTTCGAACGTTGGTTGGGAAAAATAAGCGAAGGATGGAGCAAAAGGCTAAAGCAGAAAAAAGGGAACAGAGTTGATGGGGTGGATCTGCAAGTTGCGTGCAGGGCATTAGAAGGAGCCCGAAGTGCTTTTAGGAGCGAAAGTTGTGTGAGCGCCAGGAAGGAAAAGTTTAGAAAATTCTTGAGAAATTTACATTCTTCGCTCTTGAATTATTAATAAACTCAAGTTCAATTTCAGTTTTTATTGTTCTGCTGAGTGTCTGTTGCTGGCTGGATTTCCGCTCGCTCGCTTTTGAATTGGAAAATGTTTTTCGAATGAGAATAAAAATCGATTCAGTCGTTTCTTCTCTGCTCAGTGTCTCGATGACTAACTACAATTCTCGATTGTTCTTGCAGATAACTCGCAATGCGATACCATCAGCCCTTGGGCGTCGTGCCTCCAAGCAACGACTTCATAAACGTCATCAACGTGAACCTAATCAGCAGCGAGAACAATAACCGAGTCCATGGAAACAACTTTGCCAACGTCACTGAAGGATTAAAGCTGAAAGACCTCACTTCGAGTAACAGCTTCGATTTGCCACTCAATAAAACGACTACGCTTGAGGAGATCCTGAAACTAAAGCCCGACAGTCGATATTTCAAGAACTATTTCGACAGCCAGCAGACGGATACGAACAACGTCGACCTGAAGAATGGGAATAACGACATCATCTTCATCGAAACGTTAAACTTTACGGCTGATAATTTGTCAGAGGTGAGAGATAAAGTGTGCCATTAATTCCCCGCTGAATCTGCGGGCGCGCAAAATCCTAATTTATTTTTATTGGACGAGAATAGTGGAAGATTCCCCAGCTCTAATCTCAACCTTCCCGGTCCCAAAAGCACCGTCTTTGTTTACGGAAGGAGATTCAATTAAAAATATTACGATTCTCACATTTATTTTCCGCTCTTCCGCTCGCCACGAGATAAAGCCTCCGTCCATGAGCCCCAGAAATCTTTTTAGTTTTTTGTCTTCTTTTTCGTTTACTTGTTTTTGTCGTTTTGCGCTACGACAAACTTCTTCTCTTCCCTTTCATGATATTTTATTAATTCCCTTCGAGCTCGCTTCAGACCAAAAGGAAAGCTAACGGTTAGATCCACTCGCTCCTTATTGGGTTGAGACAAAGTTTGTTTCGTTGAAGCCAGCCGGATGAAACACAACAGACGAACGTTGAACATGACTTTTCTCCCCTCTCGCTAGTTTGTAACATCATCACCACCGACGACGCCATATGATAATTGCGTAACAAATCAGAGTTTCTTCCGACAAAATCGCCTCAGTAGCGTCCAAATACGGCGGCGGGAGAATCTCATCAAGCTGGATTTAGCCACTAGGTACATGACAAAGTATGAAGGGCCGATGCAGGTGGGCGACAATAGTGCGGGCTGTTCAGTGGAATCGAGTCCTGTCGATAGCTTGCTAGACGACCAAGGTGAGTCTCTGCATTCCTAATTAGGAGCTTTCCTCGTTTTACTTCCACGCATAATTGAGTCTGAAAGCTGAGATCCCATTTTAATCACCAAAACCCTCTGATGAGACCAAACAAGACATAAATCTTGATCTCGGCAAAAGTTTTTAAACCTTTTTCGCCTGGGTTGTCGGTTTTTCATTTGGCTCGAGTGCAAGCCAAGCAGAGTGAAATATCCAGCCCAGTTAGAGGAAACTGAGCTGGGGGAAAAGTAAAACAAATTATGATGCTCGCAAAGCTCAGCATCAGTAAATTAAGTGTCGGAGGTGTCAAATTAGGCATCCCGGGCACGTTGGCAATTTTATTAAGTAATGAATACTCTGACTCTGCTTCTTGCGAGGCGACATGCGATGTAATCTCCGCAGAAAACTAGTCGAAGAAGTTTATTCCTATGGAATTTGTTGCTCTCGCTTTGCATGATGATTAGGATGTGTGTGGGATTCTCGCTATTAATTTCATCTTCCACCGCTTCGTGCTCAAATGAACCTCTAACGCTTCATGAATCTGAAAAGAAAGCGGCGAAAAGCGTAATGAATCCCTGAATGGAAATCATTTCCTCATCGCAATCCGAACTTTTTTCTCGAAAATCTCGAGGCCTTGCAATAAACCAACGGATAGAGATCAAAGCTAAAAGTTTCTGGGAGAGCAAAGGTCATAAATAAGTATCAGGAGCATTTCAATCAGAAGCGTCGCAGAGGAATTAATTACGGCCTTTGATCGACCCTTAATTGAGAATGTTGAATGAAATTGTGTTAGTCGTTTGATCTTGAAATTTGATTGAGTTTCTGGGCCCAGACTCGGCTTGACCTTTTGGGATCTAAACGTGAACCACTGGCCTGTGAAGCACTGAAACACAAACTGCAGCAGCTTGATCACACTATACTAGACACGTTAGTTCTACAAAATCATTTCCGTCAATCTGACGAGCATCGCAACTAGCCGAGATACTTGGAATGAAAAATGGGCCAAAAGTTATTCATGGAAATGGCAAAAATCATAATTCGATTTCGCTCCGTCGTTTCCTGCCATGTTTTCTCTTTTTCCGTCTTCTGGTGAAAAATTGAGCGAACACAAAAAGAAATATTCGAAGTTACAGCAAAAATTGTGATTGAGGAACATCGCATGATTCAGTTTTACATTATTCATCAATTTTTCTTCCTTGGCAAATAGTAAGTTCGCCTCGCTCAGTCTCCATCTATCCATTGGCTTACACACACAGACGAGTGGGTGGCAAAACTGCAAGAGCAGAGAAACTCGTAAAAATATGCTTTGGATGTGCGGCTCGTCCTCGTCTTCAGTTGTCGCCATAGTTATTGTCTCGGAGAAGAGAGAGAGACATGTATGCATGTCGAGGCCTGAAGGAAATTTTCGAAATGTGCCCGGAATATTTGAGCAGCAAAATGAGGCTGAAAAATGTTTGTTTTATCGTCGCAAGGAGAATGTGAGCTCGCACGATGAGTTTGTGTGCCGTTTGATGATTGAGAATGAATAGAGAACTTTCAATTTTTCAACGCAACCTTTTCGGATTATGCTCAGCCTCAGCCAATTTCTTCTTCCTGTTCCGCCCGCACACGCAATTTTGAATTCTTTATTTGCGTGTTTATTTGAGGAACTTTTTACTCTCGAGCGCTAAAGACTTCTTGCGGCCTCCGTAATGGGAATTCAGCCCCTTTCATACATGAGAATTTATCTTCTTGTTCGCGCAATAAAATACCGAGCTCGCTTCTCAAGAAAGAAAACTCATAAAAAGCATTTTCCGGATCGTCGGGAGGGAAATCGAATGAGCGATTCAATATGGCACGGGCTGTAATATTATTGAAAGGTAATAAAACATAAACAAGAGTAGCTTCGTCTATTATTTTAGAGCTCCTAATTGCTCAGGGTTGGGGACATGAAAGCTGTCGCTGTTGATCCACCTGAAGAGCTTTCAGTTGAAACGTTCTCAGTCTTCAAACCTCCCGAGTTTTTCATGTTTTCCTCATGAAATTACCTGAGTACGAAACCCTAACTTGCCTGCAGCGATGCTTCGAATCAATTGACGGAATGAACAGAGTGAAATTGAAAATTAATTTCCAGCTATTGCTCGTTCATTCGAGGCACATCTTGAGACTTAATTCCTTGGAAATTGAAAACAAATATAAACTTTACTCTTGTCTCTTTTTGCAGAACTTCTGTCGCCTTCGGTCTCATCTTGCGCTGACCTAAGCTCACCCGATCCCAACGACTTGCAACAGCATCGCCGCTACCCACGTGGCATCATAAACCCGAATTACCCGGGCTTTCAACACTTGGCGCACACACTCGCCGAGCATTTTATTGATCATCAGTTCGAGCATTCGTCAGATAGTGAAATATCTGAGGATTTTGACTTTGATGTAGCTTATCGGAGTGGAAATCTCGGTATCGTAAATATCATGAACGATCCCAATAACAATAATGATAACATCAATAACAATGGCGAAGGGCCGGATAAGAATATTGATTTGAATCGGAATAAAAATAGGCGCAGCAGTTTTTCACTGCCGGAGAACGTCGTAAACGACTTGAGCGTGATGAAGGAGAGCCAGCAGCAGCAGCAGGCTGCAACGAGGGCGAAGGAGTTTGAGGACGGAAACGTCAATTTGATGATGAAATCCGAGCCGAAAGTCTTTTGTGAAAGCAAACAGTTGGGCTTGAATGAGCCCCATTCAGAGTTTGAATCAGATGACGATGATGAGGACGACGATTGTAATGTCCCGAGTAGTTTTAAAATCGATTCCGATCCCCAACGGATGGATTTTGATGAAGACGAGCTGGCTGATTTGAGTGGCGAGGACGATGCAGCCATCAAGAATGAGCTAGAGAATATCGACAAGGCTGACGACGAGTTCCATGACAACATCGATTGCGATCTCGCCACTTATCTCCAGCAGTACGATTATAAAATAGATGTGAAAAAGTCCTACAAGTATGAGAGCGAACGGGCGGAAGACGAGTGCTTGACAGACGAAGATAATAGTAAACTACCCACGCCAGACATTTTAATTGAGCACAACAGCAAAAAGCTCCAAAACGACGAGACGACGACGCCGAAGGAAACCGAAACCGTTGAGAGGGACGAGAGACAAAGCTTTGTTGACGTATCGCCATCCGATGAGATGCGCGATTACCAACCGGATTTAATTAAAAACATAACCGACACAATTAACACTAACGACAATAATCAAAGCGCTGAGAAAGTGCAGCAAAGTGGAGAAGGTGATAATGAAATTTTTTCGCCCCTGGAGCACGAAATTGCGAACAAAGAGAGCGCTAATGACGAAAAGATAATTAATCAGGAGATGATGCAGTCGGTGAGCAGAAACCTTCCCCTGTCCTTCGAGAGTGCAACGTCAACGACAGTCGACATCATCGGAGACTTTGGCAAGGAAATTGAGAAAGAGATCGGCCTAATCGTCTCGGGGTACCGGAACGCCGAAGCTTGTGGGATGGAAAATTATCAACCCACTCGTCAAATGAAAGCTCAGAATAGACCGGAACTCGTGTTCGACGAGAATAGATTCATGGAGCATCTTAAATATTTCAGCAAGGTGAGTGACTGTCATATTTACCCACGCCCAGCCATGACATTCAACTTCACCCTCGCTAAAGTATAAAGAGCGACGTACGCCATTAAGCCCAATTAACATAATCATTACGATAATTCAATGTCGGGGCTTGAAATGATTTTCTTGTTCGGGAATAATTTCGTCTCTGTCCAGTCATCACTCAACTTTACGGCACGCGCAAAATTTATCTGAGGTGAACGCCAGTGGCACTTTGGTGATGAGAAAACTTTTCCTTCTCCTCTCGCTTAATCATTTGTCACTCGAAAGCTTCAAGCTGCTCGAAGCGATCCAGAACAAAAAGAACTTCGATAAAAACAAGCACAGGCAATGATTGGGCAATAAATCAGGGAAAATTATTATTTCATCGAGTCAATTTGATTAATTCCGTTTTTGTACTCGAGCTTCAACCCTTCGTGGTTAGCGCGCCGCCCTCAGCGGCCATTCGCTGTGGCTTTAAATTCTATTTGTCATCACACAAAAAATCACTCCGCTCATCAGTTAGCAGACATTTCAGTACAGTTTTTTGCTCGATGACCCTGCAGAGATACATAAATTAGCATTGTAGCGGAGCAGATCCCATCGCTTTCAATCATCAGCCGCTGAAACTTTGTGGCGAAAAGGGAAAAGTTTTCTCATTCAATGGCGCTCAGTTTGCCCTTCGGGCTCTCGTCTCGCTTCAAATTATGCAAAACTCATTAATTGCGAATGATGGAATAAATTTCCAGCACAAAGTTTCCGCTCGTCGGTTTTCAATTTTCGTATGCAGTAAATGGGCGGTAGGTGGACCCGAGCAAGCTTCAAATTCGCTTGCAAATTGAAAAACTTTCGCCTCCCCCGCTCTACCGCATTCGAGCTTACGTTCAATAATTAAAAGCCAGTTCCGCTCTGAATATCAGGAAACATATTCTGGCTTCAGGCTTCAGGAAATCCCAAAGATTGCAACTTAAATTAAAAGTCGTGACTTTTATCACTTCGGACTGGTGAAAAGTTCCGAACAAATTCTATCAGCGGTCGCCAAACTTTACAAGGGAAAGATTTCCATCGATACCGAAAATGTTTCTCTTAGAAGAATTCGCCGATTCTTTTCAATTATTTAGAAGAACGCGCCAGCCATAACTAGAGCTCCATCACGCTCGCATTTGTTTTTATTTCCAATGTTATTATGCAATGTGTTCTCTCGTTTGCGAAATGTATTTTTAAACATCACAAAGAAACGTTTGTCTGGCGCTTGGAATTAGTTCAGCGCTTAGTTCACTGGTTTTCCGTGCTCCCTGCTGAATTCTTAATTAAAACAACACATGTGCGGCAGGTTCCACTCGATGTCTGGAGAGATCTCGAGTGGAAAATGTAGCCAAGTCAAATTTCTGTTGATAACTGCATTGAAGTAATTTTCTCTTTCTGTTTTCTTTCACACAACGAAACAAATTTAAACTGAAAACCAGATGGGCGACGCGTCGTTATCAAGCGTGGAGGAAAAGATCGTCGTAAAACATGCATTAGTCGACGACGCGAGCGATCGGCGTGAGTCAAACGTTAGTCAGTCTTCAATCGAGTGTGGCGAGAGTTTCATTCCGACGGCGATCGTGAAGCCAAAGTATCAAAAGTTGTCATTCGACGATCGGCAACTCCCAGTTTGTGGGTCGGCAGCTGACGAGGCTTGGCAAAGCCCGACATCGACGACCATCACCACTACGCCCAGGAAAATCCAGAAGCACTTGCCAAAGTCATCGCAGAAATCGTTCGCGAAGCAAACTCGCAAGTTGGTGAACAAGAGTGCGGAGTATTGTGCCGATTATGAAGTGAGTGATAAAGAATCAATCGGTTCGTTGCGCCCCGCTGGAAAAGATATTGATTGCTGTGTCAGCCAGAACAGCATTGCCATTGTTCAACCGCTTAAAAAGACGATTGACGCTAACGCGAGTGTAAACAGCGATGAAAAAAATCAAAAACCAATTGATAGTTCTAAAAATAGTTTCAATATGAGCCATAAGCATGAACAGAAAATTCGAAATAGCAGTAAAATCGTTGCCGCAAATGTGTTCGCATCGAAAGTGAGCGAATACGATAATAGCAATCTGAACAACGCGACACAAAAACCCGCGAACATCGAGCGAGTCTGCGAGAAAAAGGTGCCAACAATGAGCAAGAAGCTGGAGAAGGAAAACGCAGGTGAGAAGTTGTTAACATTTTCAGTTGGCATGAGAATGGATGTTGGATTAGCGAGCTAAATGTAACATGAGTTGAGTGTCATTGAATTGTCGCGATTCGTTTGAAGTCGTTCTGGATGAGCTGCAGTCGTCACGTTTTCTGGTCAAGGGCAACAGTTGGATTAGTCAATGATTAATTATCATAAGCAAAGAAGACGCAGAGGTTCTCCAGCAACAAGTGATGAGTCTATTTATTCGACTCGAATATCATAAAATCGCACCATCAGCTTGTGAATTTCTACTTTCATTCGATAGAAAACAGTGATGAAAACTCTCAAGTTTTCAATTTTCCATTTGTGTTTTTTATTAAAAACGATTCGTACTCATAAAACTTTCATTTCTTGAGTTCGGATTGCCAACCCGAACAAACTTTTCATTGCAACTTTTCGAATCAAATCTCAAGCGGAAGTGTTTTTATGACGCGCCCAACCAGAATGTTGAAGTGATGACAGCAATAAATCTTATCGAAAACTTTGTCTTTACATCGCTTGACACATTTAGGAAAGCGGCAAGCTTGCAATTAAACGACTCGAGCGCAATTAATCTCAGATTCACAAGCGACGAGTAATTACTGTCAACGAGTCTTCCCATTTAAGACAGCAGCCTCTGATTGTTTTTCTTTGTGAATGAAGACGAATGAAGCACGCAACGATTAATTTTGATATCGTTTTAATTACAGACATTTTCGACGTCTACAATATCGAAACAGCCCTTCCTGTCATCGACTTGGATGCCATCGAGTCGCATTTGATGGCGGCAAAGGAAGAAGAGCAAAAGGTGAGTCCATCAAGCATTAAGTGACGGGGGCGCGCACCCAAATCATAAATAAGTCGATCGTCGTCAAAAACGAAAAGCCTTTTTCATAATTTAATGCGACGTTGTCGTGCTTTGCATAAAGATTCAAAGACTTATTCATTACGCGGCGTTAGAAAACTTTTCAAAGAAAATGAAGACTTTCAAACAACGACGAGATTCCGATTCATACGGAAACTTTGTTCATCAGAAGGAGCAACGACGCTTAATAGAATTAAGATGTGCAAGGTTCGCTTCGAAGAGGAAGACAGAAAGCGAACAAGTTTGCGAAGCAATTACGAGATGTGTGGAACTCGTGTAGCTCCGGTCGTCACGATTTCTACTGCTTGCTGTCTCGATCGAGTTCTTCTTGCTGTTGACTCATGGTCCACTTCGAATGGATGAACGTTTGTCTGCCAAGGAGCAAATGTAATTTAAATGGAATTCCCAGTGAATGATGTTGGAAGCTACGAAAGCAAAAAGTTTCTAACAAACTTTCGAGTCGAAGAAAGTGAAGCGAGAATTCCGTCGACTGCTCACTTCTTCTTCGCTTACTCGCTGTCATATTTCACAAACCCCTCAAACTTTCCCCAAACATAAATCCCGACTGAGAGTTTCCACATTTTCGCAATGGAAAAGTTTCGCTGCTCGAGCTGTTTCTCGCCAGCTTTAAAGTTTGTTGCGAGCTTTTCTGCCGGCAAAGCAAAATGTTTAAAGGGCTGTGAAGGCATAAAGTTTAGCTTAACTGTTAAGTAGAGCAAGAAGTTCAATAGACCACATTTTAACAGCAATTTGTTGTCCTTAAACAACGCATTCGGAACCAAATCTTCATTGGTGGGGAGCCTTTACGGCTTTCGCTCTCTATTTTCTAGGTCGCCGGTTTCGTATTCTGATCGACACCGAATGGAAAACCATTCCGACCTTCGCCTTTCATGTCCGACCTTTTTTGCTGCTGTCAGAGGAAAGTTCCTCTCGCTATTTAAGCCCGTGAGCAAGGACGACTAGTACGTGCTGACTGGTGTTTATGAGCGAATGGTGGCATTGTGAACGAACTGACATTAACATTCTAATAGTTGTCGCCGTTTAAGTCGCTCTCAACTTATTTAAAGCGTAATCACAATTATTAAAGCAATTTGCATTCAACTGGCAGCTTTTACGAGTGACGGCAAGGATGCTATCGCATTTGGATCTAGAAAGCTCAAAAGCTCGAGAGCGCGCGGGAAATTTCGACTTTGCGGCTGAAACTGTAATCATACGAGAATTTATGACGCGAATGTGAAGTTTTATCATCGCTCGTCGACTGCGGGGACGCGAGAAATGATTCACGCTCGAAGGAAAGCTCCTCGTCTCTCGCCAATTTTCATTTTGTATTCAGCGAAGGCGGAATCGAGCGGGGAAAGGAATTTTAATAAAGTAATGCATCCGACGTTGAAACTTTTATTGCCTAAGTTTTTAGTGTTTTTTGAGCGCAACGAAGCGTAATTTAGCGTTCAACTTTAACTATCGCGGTGAACTATGCGAGACATTTGATAGAGCAATGGCTTCTTATTAGATTTTTGCCAAACTTTGTTTACATGATGTAATTGATGTTTGATAGAAAGCGAAGTTTGCGTAGCGATTCCTAAAATTGAATTTTAATTCCATAGTATTTCAATGCCTTCCAGCTGGCTGAATATGTGATCGTCTCAACTACAACTAAGACGAACTCAAACTACTGGAGCTCGAACTCACCCTCGCTCGTTACTTTCAGGTTTCCCCGCTGTTTGCAAAATCCCTCGAAATAAAATGTTTAATCCCTGCGAGAGTTTATAGTTTCACGGTTGGAAAGCGGGAGCGAATGAAATGTAGATTTTGAGCTATAAAAGTTTTATGGCCTCGAGAGGAGCAGCGTGTGTGTTCGAGGAAGCATCAGCAGCTTTTGCAGTTTCCAAATTGCATGTTTCTCTCGTGCAATGTATTGCCTCATGCATAATTCTCCTCTTGGCTTCATTTTTGATACACAAAAGACTTAAATTTCAATATTCAACACGACTCTTTCATACGCTAGAAGGTTGGCTAGGCTTTGCCTCGGAGACAAAATGATATTGCATCATAAATTTGTTCGCTCCTTTGAAGGGTCTAAAGCTCTCCTAATTTATGTCGGTGCAGACCTTCGCAAGCTTCCTACGACAAGCAGTTCCATACAATGTTCCGGGGAGACGAGAAACTCTCCGTGCCGAGAACTGTGTCAATCGAGAGTGTCTCAGACGGAAAATCGATAAAATCCGGAGGCGCACAGCGAGAAGTCCATTCAAGACAGCCGGAATGCAACAAAATCTATTCTCGATAAACTTTTAATGATGCATTTGACACGGATTCCTCAAGAGGAAGACGTAAATCGTTCTTGACGCTCTGCCAAATTCTACAACGAACGAGTGCAGAATCGTTTTCTACTTGCAACTGGAGAGAGAACTAAACTTTAAACGAATTGTTGCTCATCCAGCGAACTCGATAATTGAATCGGAGACCCGGCAGATTTTAATTATGACGCTTCATTAAAACTTTAACGATCAACCTCGAGACCTAAAATGAAAGCGGGAAAATTTGCCGTGCGAAAGCTTTCAAGAGGTAGAATCGATTTAGGTTAAATCCGCTTATCGCTTTGTTGTTTGAACCATCGAAATGGCAAATGCACACGTACACAATTGCTTGCCGTTGTCATTTTCGATTTGCCGAGGTAAGAACACCGTAAAGATCAATGAAACGAAAATCGAACGATTTAAAATCAAGCAGTGAGCTCTGTCTGATTCAATTAGGTAATTGCAGTTGCTTTATGCATCTGTGATTTGTGCTTTCGATTTTCGCTCTGCGGGCTAAATTTCTTGCTTGTCATAAAACACAATTAATGAATATTTATGGAAATTGTGCATTTCATTAATTCATTCGATGCCGTCTGGTGGTTTTGGTGCTGCTTGTTAATTAAAAGAGCTTCGGGCGATAGCAGCTGCGAGTGTCTGGCTGGTAATTAGCTTTGCAAACTAAGTGTGATGAGTTAGCGTTGAATCATTGGCTATGAACGAGCTTTGAGTGTGAGTCGTTAATCATTAAGCTGCAAGCGATTTCAAAATGCTAGAATACTTTTCGTTTCCATGGGAAGCTTTGGGATTAGAGCAGATGTAGCAAAGCTCATCCTAAGAGCTTTATCAAACGTTCAAGCTTTAAACCTTCTCATCAAACTTCACCTGTAATGGTGTTGAACAATCCACAAATGTTCCAAGCTGCCCTCAGTCTCGTCCACCAGCAGAACATGTGTAAGCGGTTTGATAAGGGTCGCGAGGCGATAACAAGTCTTGTGTCAGTTCCAACGGGTAATCCGACCGCATTTTTAATTGAATTCTGTCAAAGTGTTTGTCAAAACTGTTTTTTCGCGATAACAAATTCTCGATAATTATCGCGGTAAAGCTTAGGCAGAGACGATTCGATTATCGATGTTTGTTCAAACAAGACTCGAGTCTGCACCACTGAGAGTTCGACTCTGAACGTTGGTAAATGAAAACTCATAAACTTCACGAGTAAGGCGACAAATGTCACGTTGAGCAAATATTTTCAGTTTATGTTCGAAGTGTTATCCGGAAGGAATGTAAATAAGCTAAAGCGGCGTGCGATCCACTAAGCAATAAACAAATAGCAAAGTCGCTGGAAAGTTGCATAATCGTTGCGAGTCAAACGATGTGAAGTGAACGCGAAAACATTCCGCGCGACTTGATCCAGTTCTTGTTCAGTGTTCCGTGCGCATTAAAAAACAATAAACTGCGGGGCTTTGCAGGGAATTAAATGCTAATTCAAGTTAGAATCGAGTGGTCGAGACGACATGAAATTAATTTGTTCTCGTCGAGAGTTGCTGTTTGCTCGTGGATAATGTTCGGCTGCTGCTAATGTTTCGCAATTATTGCATAAAACACGGAATGCAGATTAAATTGTATTTATCGACTGAGCGGTCATAAACACACACAAACGGAACGTGATTTGTTATCACCGAACGCGCTTGATATCGGCGAGAAGCGATCGCTCTGCTGTTTGTTTAGCGGAGTGACACGAGAAGTTTGGCACACAAACGAACGAATTATCGCCTCAGGGGCGCGTTCAAAAATGATTACGCAAGTGTTACAGCACAAGTCCCCCCGCTCGTCGTCAGCATCTTTGCCTCCGTTCCTTCATCTCAGCAAAAGGAAGAATTCCGTTAGTATTTTATTTCCTGTACACACAGGGCGAGCATCTTGAATTGTTCTTCCCAGAGCTTAAGAAGTGGAAGCAAAATAAATTGTCTCGCTCAGTTGAAGTGAAATAAACATTCAAACGATTCCCATGTGTGCGAACCTTTTGCTTTCATATTTCCTTTGACGTTGGATTCATCAAGCTCGGCTGTCTGTTGGACTTTTTACTGTCAGAGCGATAAAAAAGACCCCCAGCAGTCGTCTTTAAACGTCCTCCGCCTGTTAGTAGGCTCAGATGAAGTTTCAACTAAACAATGAACATCATCAAGATTATTTTTTTCAATTTTCCTTGAGCGCGGACTTTTCTCTTCTTTGCATCTTCGGAAGCTTATCGGTCCATTGGAAACTTAGGAAAACTTTTCGTCCATGCCACGGGCTTTCTCAGAAAGTCATCACTCTGAATGATGAGATTTACGATTGACTGTAAAGTGGAAATGAAAGGCGAAATTAAAAAGTTTGTGTCCGGGTCCGAAGGAGAAAGGAATCAAAGGGAGGGAAAACCAATGAGCGTTACTTTCATGATTGCTATAAACGAGCAGACGATTCAAGTAAATAAGAAACTCCAAAGTATCGTTTGAGATTGCTTTTATCTCTCCATCTTGAGAGATTCTTTGTTCGCAATTAAATTTAGACTCATTAGAACTTTATTCAACGATAAACGGACGACAGTGATAAAATGGCGATTAATCATTGGCCGGTTGAAGAGACGACGAGAGATTTAAGCGACAAATCGTTTCCTTCGTATTGAGGAAGACGACGAAATGAATAAGATATTTGCTCCCAGATTCAAGAGCAGGAAGGACAGCTTGTTTGAAAGTGACTCAAGCTCTAAACTTTTTGTGCTGGATTAAAGCGGCATATTGTAGTCTATGAAGAGAAAGATCTCAATGATTGCAAGCTTTTGGCACTTTTCATTAGAACCCAAAGGAACAAAAAATAAAACCAAAATCTGTGCTCAAACTTCATAACTGTTTACATTCAGTTAGTGCGGATTTGATCCGCGGGCGTTCTGGAGCAAAAGCTGCTCACGATTGCACTTAACATTGTGACTACTTTTCGTTTGGTTGAGATTTGACAAACTTGCAACTAAATTGATTTTTCTGAGAACTTCGAACTGCGCTAGAATTCCTAATCTTCTTACTTGAAGATGAGGAAACGCTCAGCATTATCTGTTCTCTCCGTCTGTTATCTCTGCCATCGAGGTGTATCGAAGCATTGTGTGTAAGTCTCACATCTTCTGTCACTCGATTTTCATCTCCGTGAAAAGAACAAAATATTTCCGCTTCTGCTCTCTCGCCTTTCTTATAATTTCATCTATAGCACGTTTTGTATTAAATAACTAGGAAAGCAGGGAGAGCATTTAAGCATTTCCGTTTCGTATGCAGAGGCCGTCGCATTTCGCCTCCCTCTCGTTCATCTCGGGAGCTGAAAAGACAAAAGTCATCCCTCGAAGTTCGCAATAGACCAAAATCACACACTGAGGTGAGCGACGGGGAAGGAAAGAGTTTTCCACTTTTCGGCTTTCCCTACGCTGATCCTACGCACCATGTCGGCCCGCTCTGAATAAAATTCACATTTATTTACATTATAAAAGCGTTCACTTGTATTAATATCAAACGAGCGGAGGAGCCTTCACCTCCCATGAAAAATGATACAAGACGCAAAGCGAAATTGTTTACATACAAATTCGAGATTTTCCAATGTAGATTTAGGGCACGTCGGGGGGCAGGCGGCTCAACGACATGGCAAACATTACAGCCAAGGAGCCACTTGACGTTCCCATATCTTTATCAAAAACATGTTTTTCAATAAACTCGTCGTCGTCATCTCCCCCGAACATATTTTTCCCGTTGAATAAAGAAGAACGAGAGATTTCTTTTCTTTATAAAGTGATAAACAAATCGTGTGAGAAAGGAAACTTGCGATGAGAGAATCTCTGCTTAATAAAACATTACTTTGGAGATGAGAAGCTCCGTCAGAAAAAGCTCGAGAAGATTTTAATGAGAAGCGTGAGGGCCTCAAGATTTTCCTGAGGCGTGAAGGGCAGTAGAGCGTGAAATTCTACGGCAAACAAACTTCACGACTCAGCTCTTAGTCGAGCATCTCGAGCCGGAGAAGACGACGGGGAGAAATGTTAATGATCTCAAGTTCGGCGCCACTTTGAACTTTCGGTAAAGCGAATCGTCAAGCTCAAAGATGTTGGAACAAGAAGATTCAAATTCCCTTCAAGCTCTTTATATTAGATACGTGCGGATTCAGAACTTTCGAGATCTGGATTTATCGCGGTGCTGGAATCTCAAGAATTCACGATTTTACGACTCTCAGCAGCAGCGTAACATAAAACCTGAATCAATTTGACTAAATTTGTCTTCGACTCGCAAACACTTCGAGCAAACAGTAAAATCGCAAACAAATTTCAAATCTCTCCGCTTTCAAAGTGAAACTCCCAAAAAATGATGCGTGAATTCGACTTGGACGACAACGATCCGCTGTCAATGTATTTGAAAACGATTATGAAGGTTGACTCTCCCAACACTTTGCTCCCGATGAACGCAATCCAAACGACACTGACGAGAGATAACAGAGATGATTCGATTAGTGACGCAGCACGACGACGCTCTGGAAATATAAATCACGTCGCAACCGATACCGAGAATGATAAACTGAGCGAAACAGAAGTAAGTAAACAAATGGATTACGGGAATGATCTCTTCGCAGCGCTCATTCACCGTCAGGAAATCATTCTCGTGTGAACGCCGAAGCGGGGTATGAGTGACGAAGAGAGAAAGAATGAAATATACTTCGGAAAATGCTCGGCGGTTTATCTTTTGTTGAAGTGGTGGAAGGACTAATGAAGTTACCAGACTTCAAATTTCTTGTTTAGTCAGTTGAAGCAAATTAGAATTTGAGAGATTTTTCATAACTGATTTGAGTTCTTGATTGATTGTTAATCTGGGTTCGAATGACTTCGACTGTGCGCTTTATTTTTTGGACTTAGACTCTAATTATCCATTGCATCAACTTCTATCATTAGCCCGTGCTAACAAGGAACAGCTCAGCATTTATTTTTTTATTGAACATTAAATTTCCATAACAACGAGCGAAAAATTTTAATTGCTTTCACGCGACTTCTTAATCAACCCAGAAAACTTCTTCCCATTCTCGATGGAACTTTCTGTTCATTTCATGGCGGAGCTTTAGTTGAAAGCTCAACACTTGCTGTGAGAGCCTCGTAAAAATTCAACGCCGCCACTTCAACATCATGTGAATAGCGTCGGGAGCTCTAATGAAGGAATTTCCATATCGTCGAATTTGTAATGCCATTAAATTTTATCAGGCATTGCCACAACTGCGAAATGTGCCTTTTATAAGCTGATAAAATCGGCGGAGAAATTAATGACGGTTGTTCTCGGAAGGAGAAATATTGCAAGCATTATAAAAACACTTTAATTACATGTCGAGTGGCGGTGAACGCGTTTGAGGCGGCTTTCATCGCCTCGCGCACTCAACTCAGAACATTCCACAAGACCCGCTGTCAATTAGTTTCCGCGGCTTCGATGGGAAAACTTTGTCGAAATTCTTCGTGACGCAAAGCAATGAAGACTTAAGGAAAAACTCCGCTTCATCAACTCACCGAATCACCTTGAAAATGTTTTTCGCGTTACAGCTGGGAAAATGCTCCGAGAAACTTAATCTGATTCGATCCGAATCATGCTTTCTATCTCGAAGCATAAGTTGCTGTTGGATGAAGCGAATCAAATGAGACGATGTGGGAGTTGTACGACGGTTTGGGGCGCCTGAAGACAGAAGAGCTTTAAGTTATCGGTTGACTCTTAACTTTTAAAGTAGAATTTGTGAAAGATTTAAAGTGATACACAAATTCTGTTGAATTGGGTTCATACTTATATCACGAATTTTTGTCACTCGTTCCTTGAGTTTCCTTTTTAATGGTGAACATCATCAACGGATTTGCCCCTTACCCATTTTTCCCCCAGAAATCTTCCAATTTCCACCATCGAGCGTACCAATTTCTGCTCACTTAACAGCAAAACAACTTAATTCGATAATTCCTCGTAATTTCTTTCTTTTGCTATCTTCTCATCTTTCCGCTATTTGATCTCGAAATTGAAAGAGACGAAAGCGAGTAGAAATGCTTGGCGGTCAGGTGGTTTTCTCATCTGAGCTTCGCCGTTTGTGTTGAGGTCGAGTCTGCGATAATCGAGGCTGGTTGTTGAACTTGTAGTTAAATTTGCTAGTTTCTTTTTGGCTCGTTCATCTTCTCGCCACACTCAATCTATCGACAAAGACAAAGCGGTACCCACTCGAATCTGGCAATAATCTTTATGCTCAGTTGTGAATTGCTTTACAGTTTGGATTTCTCTCTTCGCTTTGCTTTTCGTCGGAATCGATTGGGCCAATATCTCTCGAAAGCTCCGAGTACGAACATCGTTGGCGAGCGCTCAATCATTCGAAAGTTTTCGTTAGTGCGTGCTTTAATTTCTCGTGAGTGCTCGTTGCCTCTGTAGTCGTTAAGGCTTGTGATAAAGTGCTTTTTGATCAACCGGATGGGAACAGCCGAGAGACTCTTGAAAATCGATAGAAACTCCCTCGAGGCACTCAGCCTCTGTAATTGATTTGTGGCTGCCTTTCGATAGTCTCGTTGGCTGGCTGGGAGGGAAAAACAGCAGAATACGCGTCAGTGTCACCAGAAATGGAAGGATGATTGATTGTGACGTGAATTGAAAATTGAAAACTTGAGTTTTTCCAGTGCTTCTCTTTTTGTCTTTACTCGCAAGCGTTAATCGACTGCTGTCGCCGTGTTCCCCCGGTGAATCGAATTTCAGTCCCCGCAAAGCGTGGCAATTCATTTTTTGTGTGACGTTGACGGCAAAGATCCACGAGAGCGTTTTTACCGACCTCAATTGTGCTCGCGACAAGCCGGAAAATTCTTCGTTTGCTTTAATCGACAGTTGGCAGCCGCACGATGTATATCGAGAACATGGACTCGTTGTCAAGTCTGATGTCAATCAAGCGGCATTACAAGAAGGACTCGCGCTATGTGAATGACTTGTACACGCTGACCTACGACAATCACGAGAGTCTCTACATGACCAACGAACTGATTTCGTTGCACTTTGACGTAGAAACCGAGAACGTAAGTTCAACTGACTCTTCGGAGTGTTTCAGGGGGTCACAAGTTGAATCAAATGTTGCAACGTAATCCACCCGGGAGGAAGATTTATGATGAAAGTTTTTGTGTCAGAACAAGCCAACAAAAAAGCATAACGATTTGCATGAGCTGAAATAGAATTTGTTGAATTTATTTCTCCGAGTTTCTTGAATCACTCGACGGCAACGAACAACAGTTCGATGGCAAACGTTGAGGTTTTTGAAGTGAAAATGCAAAGCGTGTGCGAATCTGTATCGTTGCTCTGCATAAAACAGTCGAACAGCATATCAAATTGATTAATTGTACTCCAATGAGCCATTCTCCCGTTCTTTATGGCTTCGCCTTGTTTCCACTCTTTGCTTGCCTCGCGCGCTTTCAACGATGATTATTCATGAAGAGTTCTTTCTCGAGCTTCCAAAGTTTGAATAAAATACTCGTTTCGGGTTGAGATGATGATTGATGGGTTCGATGCTCGCGGTTAAACGACTTGACGCCGTTCCGAGCTTGTTGATCACTTAAGACGAACTTCCACAGTGCTAAAAGCTTCCCGGGTTAAGTAATTTCCTTCCGGTTCGCATTAGTCGGCAATAAACGCGTCGTATCAACCTCAATCCTCAACCCAACATCAACCAACGCTGAGGATTTATGACGGCTTTAAATCACCAGCTTTAATTTCAATTATTCTCCCTTGATTACTCCAGCCACTCCAACTTACTCCGCGAGTGCTCCATCAATCCGATTAATCCTGATAAATTATTCTATACGCTTGGCCTCCAAATCCACTTTCAGCCATTGCGCTTTTACTTCGCTCACTGCATTGATTGCGGTTTAATGTGGAACATTTTTGTTGTGGGCAATAATCGTGAGCATAAACATAAAGTTTAATCGCACGAATCGCTAGGGAGAATGTTTTTACGTGAAACTAATATTTCTAATCAACGAAGAAAGGCAACTGACCGGAGAGTCTCGTGCTTCCCTCAAGTTAACAACGAGCAATCAGATTAACGCGTTTTACTTGCTTTGATTCCTCGAATTCTCTCCTGTGACTTCCGAATCGCCACGACAGCAAAGGTGATGGAAAAGTGATGAATAGAAATAGCCGCAGACCAATTTTCATTAACGGGCAGTTAAGCGAGCCATTGCCGGCTCTTACAATGTTTTTATGGCGCAAAGTCACGTTGTTGGATTAGGCGAAGAATAATGCTCGCGGAACGAAATAAATGTCGGCAGAACGACCCGACAAATGAACTTCAATATGCTGCGTGCAGGTACCAAAGAAGATGATCCGACCCTTGGCAATCCCTTCGAAACCTTCTATGTTTGGGTGACTCACGTGATTGCTGTGTGAGAAAGAAACTCCGAAGATTATTTTTGCGGAGACGAGAGACCAACACATGCACCGGGGCCAATTTTCTTCAAAGAACTTCTTTCATTATGATTGAGAATTCATTTTTCGATAAATCACCAGCTGTTCCAACATGAAACTCACACAATGTTCGTCTTCTCAGGATTGCGAGTGAGACCTTTAAGATTTTTTTGGGTTTAAAGGTTCTCAGTTGGATTTTAGATTGTAGAGTGAAGTGAAGTTTGTTTGCTCCCTTATCGCTCGTCTCGATGCTTGGAAACTTTGTTTCTACTCTCAGGAGTCGTTTGACGGCTCGTGTCAGCGATGAATCGTATTTCAATTCAACAGATGAACATAAATCACGAAATGTGTTTCTAAAATTGTTGAATGCGAGCTACGCAGTCGTTAGTCAGCAGCAGGACGACGCTTATTGCAATGACAATTTATTCATGCTGCCGAGAGTTTACTCTCAGAAGACGCAGTACGACTGCGACCCCTGGTCACCGGTCTCGCTTAAACAGCCTGAAAAATCGCTCGATGAGCTCGATAACGTTGTTGAAAAATTCATGCGATGCATCAGTGTGGAAAATCGTAGCTTCGACTTCAATGTAAATCGAGTTGAACCTTAAAAAAGCTTCTCCTGCCATTTTTCATTGTGCGTTGTATGATAAAATTGATTAATGACCTTTCCCATTCTCCCTTTTGCAGAGAAAAAATGATCGCGAAGCGATTCGACGACGTCTGGCAATGGGCGAGGAGGATGATTACTTTACCGATTTGGCTGCATCGCGACCCATTCGTAAGCCGAACTTACAGTCACGACTACAAAACGGTTCGCATAACTCAGCCGGATTGATTGACAGTCAACTCATTAATCTCCTTTCTTAGGTCGAAACCTTCAGATTTGTTTCATGAACGAAGCGGCCTCGGATAGCGAGAGTTCCGATAGCGAGACTTGTCCCAAGTTGTCGCAAGGAATGAGTCGAAAGAGAAACGTTCAGAAGTCAAGCAGCTTGATGAATCATCGAACTGCGAGCTTGAACAACAATCCTTACAGTTCACGTCCACTCTCTGTTGTCAAGTCTGTGATGGATCCAGTCGAGAAAGGTATAGCAAACTTGCTCGAATAGACAGCGTTGATACTAATTCTCAAAATTCAATAGCTGAACGACCTGCAACATTATCGTTAGGTCCACCCGATCCAAGCGACAACAATTTCTTCACGCAGCAAGCTCGTCTCCAAATCGAAGCACGGATGGCCCTGGCTCAGGCCAAGGACATGGCCCACATGCAAATGGAGGTAAGTCGCACGAAATCTCACCATCAATCACCATTAACACAGTTTCATTCTACGCAGATTGAACGTCAGAAGCAAGGCATGTGTCCGGTCACAGAGTTGGTGCATCAAACACTAAACAAAGTCGGCATGAAAATTCCTCCTACAAAGCGTCGACTCTCCCGACAATTGTTAACAAACATGAACATCGCTCAACTGCAGATTATCATCAACGAGTTCCACACGTTTATTGAGACACTTAATGAAGTGCTGGTGAAGTACTTGATGGATCGTGACGACTTGAGCATGCGACAAGACTCAATGCTCATTGATATTGAAGACATTACGAGATACTTGTAAGTTTCATGAACTCTGAAGTGCTTTTGAACCACGCGTATCATGTCAAGTGACGTTAACTCATCACGTTTCGCTTCTTCACGTTTTAGAGCGGAGAAGGAAGAAGTTCAACTGAGTGCACTGTCACCGCCAACGCAAAAGCTTTCCGTCGATCCCAAGCCAGCCTTCTCGCAACGAGTCGCACCAGCGGGAGCGGAAGCACGCCCGAAAACACAGCCTGCTGCAATTGAGACTAGACCGAAGGTGGAAATCCGACCGAAGGTTCAGCCAGCAATCACAGCTGTCGAAGCGCGGACGAAGCTTCAGACACCTACAGCCTTCTCGCCACTCCAACAGAATAAGAAGTCGCTGGTGGTGAATGGAAATGGTAAAGGACACCGAGTGAGAACGACGATTTCACGAGCAGCTATTGAACAAAATGGTTTGCATCTTTAAAAGGACAAACCTTCGAGCAATCACGATTCAAAGTTAGAACAATTTAGAGTTAAGACGACGAGAATCACAAAAGCGTTTTCATCGGTTTCGTCACACGCGCCCATTTTCCCATGAAACAAATAAAAGTTATGCGAAAATTATACGTAATCGGGTAAGCGACACGAGTCACCGTCTTATCGTCTACTGTAAATTAAAACACAAATCCAAAAAACATTCGAAACGCCACGCCGAACTGAGAAAAGTTTCGCGTATTCCGAGGCAAATTAATTTGAGTTTCAGAAGAAAAGTTTCGACTTTGACTTGATTTCCTCGAAGACTTCATTACGTCAGGAAACGCAAAAGCTTAATCGAGAATCGTTCTCCATTTCCAGAGGATTTTCCGCAAAAATTTCCATTTAAATTAAGTTTTTCGGGAAAATTTTTGAAGAAAATATTTCATTCTCTTTCACACTCGAGTCGAGTGACTCGACAATGAAGAGTTCTTATCTCCCCCGCCTGATAATCTAAGCAAATCTAAATGTGAATCCACAAATTGTTCAAACTTATGCTGATTGATTCGAGACTAGCGATAACGCAACGAGAGAGATATCTACAACCAACAGTCGTTCAAACTTTTCGGTTCCCTTAAACTTCAATTACTTTCTCTTCATTTAACAACGACGAGCTTTTCGGAGGAAATGGGAAATGTTGAAGATTCGAGATGAGGATTACCGACATTTCCAGCCCCCGCACAAACTCGCAGATTCAATCTGCCGCAAGGAGAACATCGACGAGCACGATGGAGCTCTTCATTTAAAATCAATTCGGATTTTTCGGCTAACACAATCCAATTAAATTCTCTTTGTAGAACAAAAAATGTTTTGTGAAAATTAATTTCCCGGAAAGGCAAACATTGCATTTCACCAAGTTTCGGATGAGTTTCTCATTATTCCCCTCAATTGAAAATTAAGCCGTCGCCCGCCCGCTCCGCCTCAAGTCGCCCAGAAACAAAAGAATTAAAATAAAATAAATTGAAAATTGTTTTCCGATCATTTGAGCGCTCGCGAGTAATCCCCAAAATTTTCAATCAGCAAGAATCGTTTCGCTGACTTGGCAAACTAAAAGAAGGGAGCGATTCCAAGTACTATTCGAGGGCTTAGTTAAATTGAAATTTGTTTCGACTTTTTGCTTCTCGAGTTCACAGCTCGCTTTTGTGACGGTTCCAAGACCAATTCCATGTGAACAAAAACTTCATCAGACACTGACCAAAAACCAAACCGCATTTGAATAAATGAGGGGCGAACGGGAATCCCTCTTGTCAGGAGCTAAATTTAGCTTTGTGTCCGAGGAAAGCCACGGCAGACGAAGCAATAGAGAAGCTCGTTATTATTCATGGAACAGTAAATCATGAGAGCAAAGTTCGGTGCTGGAGGGGAAAAGTGTTCGTTTGACTCAGAAATCTATTATTACGAGACTCACAGACGATTGCAAATTGTTATTTCTGTTCGATCGTCGGCAGAAGAGCGCAATAAATACACAATGGCCGAGATGAAAGTTGTTTGTTGTGTTACCCTCGTCGTCCCGTTTCAATAAATCAATGTAATCGAATCAAGGAGTTAATTTACGAGAATTGAGAGTGAACAGCTGAAGGAAAATAAGTTTCTGACGTTTTTATTGTGATCGAGAAAGTTATTTCTCCGGCTCCCTTTTGCATTCGCTTTATGAGACTTTATGACGATGTAAAGTCGTGGAGAGCAGCCGGAGCTTTTCAAGAAGAAAATTGATGAAGTTGGAAGTTGGAACGTGTCGAGCACTCCGCACCTGCCCCCAAGATCCGGTGCGTGTCGCCTCCGAGAAAGGCAAAGAAGAACCTTTTTATCAAATTTAATCCATATCATGTCTCTTGTTTTTTTTCGAAGAGTTGAAACCAGATTTAGATAAGAAAATGAAATACGAAAATGACTTCCTGCCCTGAAAAGTTTCCTTCTACATAGCATAAAGAGCAAAACTTTTTATCGTAGGAAACGATTTTTATTCATTTTCCCTTGAAGCTCAGACGAGTTAGAAATTGTATAGAATCGAACTCTTTTTTTTTGCTGATAAGGCTTAGCGGAACTTATTTTGAATTAGAAAGGCGAAGCTAGTTGAAGATGAATCTATTTTCTGAAGATATTGTAGACGGTGGAAACTCACGGAAGCGAGGAAAATCCGATTGATGCAAGCAAGAAAATTTTATTTTCGCAAGTTTAGAATAGAAATTGATCGATTGAGAAACGGAGCTTCTGCACTTAAGAACCTTAGTTTTGCCCTTGTGCCATTTATGTGTATTATTTTGATATGAAAACTTTGTTATGGAAAGAATATTTTGTATCGAACATGAACAACAAATATTATCAAAATGAACTTGTTAGCGACTTAGAAGTTACACGAAAGAAAAAAAGAAATTCTGAAAATTCTCCAGCAAACTTTGTTCCTGCTTTGAAAATCCGCGATATGACGAGAGAAAAGCTCTCAACTTACATTTGGAAAATTTAGAAACGTTATGAGAAGTTACATGGAAACTTATTCGTAAGGACGAAGAAAGAAACTTGTCGCACGTCTGTATTATAGACTCTTCACGTTTGAAATGAAATCCTTCTATCCAATAATAAAAGGTGATAACATGAAAACTAATCGAGAACTTTAAACGACGTGAATTTGAATTTTCCAGGTCTGAACTTTTTGTCTCAAATTTCCTTTTGTCTTCCTCAATTCGAGGGCCTCGAAGCTTTCAGCCGAAACAGTTTGTTCTCAGGTGAGTGTTTTCCTGAAGCTCCGATAAGCTTTTATATCGAAACTTTCATAAACGAGCTTTTATCAAGCTTTCAAAGTTTTTGTTTATAAGCTTTTGAGAATGACTTGTGAGCTTTTTCAGATGTTCAAACCATAAGCAAAATCTTAATCTTTCTCGTAATCTAAAGGTGTATCAAAATCATCTCGTGTTGTCACAAGAGTTAACCATTCAAAATTAGAAAACTTAGAGCAAAAGCTTTGGTCGATTGGCTTGTTTCGAAAATGGTTTACTTCTCTGAATTTTTCTCTCTCAAAGCTCGATTTGCACCCTGCAAAGCTCAGAGAGTTTTTCATCGAAAGTTTTCCCATTCGTCTGTTGGAGTCGCTCGTGGAATCAGTCGATGAACGTGTGCTCTTCGTTGCTGTCGTGTTCTACAAGTTGGAGTTTCCGTTCTACAACTGCAGGCTCGCCAATTTTATTTGAGATTCGTTTTCTCGCAATCTTCGCAAGTGCTGAAATAGAAAACGCTTTCGATAATAATCACAATCAATTTGATGCTGCCTCGTTCATGAAAGATAAAGTGCTTCGTGCTGTTGAAAATCTTGTATTGTGATTTTTCTCGTCGGTGACAAGGCGGAGGTAAAAGCAGGGCAGTGAAACAAAAGCGAAGCAGAAATAAAAGAGAACAAGTTGTGTGAAAAATGAGCGATCATCTTCAAACGACAGCAGCGATGGGCTTTATAAAATCTATGCTAGTGGGGTTCAACATTGCCTTTTGGGTGAGTCTCGTGCTGCGCCTCTCCCCCGACTTCCATTCAATTATCTTCAACAACAAAGTGTGGAGAACCTTTTGCCCCTTCTACGGAACCATAAACTGTTGATTGCGGGCTGGAGTCTCACCCCGGATCATGTCGAGGGTTAAAGCTGGCAAATAAACAAAAGAAATCATTGAGTCGGGGATAAAAATTTGCATACTCAAAGCTCCATTCCGATAAATAATGTTCAGACAAAACTTTAAAGGAGCAGCCAGTGTGGGACGAAATTACAAGAAAATCGATACGCTCGTGTTTGTTGCTCGCTCCATTGTTGAAAAGATTTTCTCATCTCATACGTTTTTACAACAATTCAAATTTCCGCTTTTGTGGATGCTGCTGTTCATCAAGCTGCCTGTCATCGCCCGGGGGACCATGTGTGTGAATATGTATTAATGAGTTTCCCGCTACTTCTTCACGCATCATTGGACTCGGTTTCCTGCTACCGTTGACTTCCTTATCAATCGAAGTCAACCGCACGGCGCTCCCAGGAGCCTCAAACAAATCAGCGAAACATGATTTCTGGTTCGCTTCAAACCAACATCGTATATAGCTCTGCATGCGAGTTTACTCCCACACGCGTATCACGCTTGATGAGAATCCTCTTTGGTTGGGTTTACTTTTACAAACGAATCTCCATCCCCACTTGAAGTTGAGAGAGCGCGTTTCTCTTCCCTTCCCCGCGAACGATTTTCTTACTTCATTAGACTTCTCGGTACCGATGTCCTTCATCTATTATCAAAAGCAAGTAACAGCTCAATTTACGCAAAGGCCGCAAACTGAATGTTGAACCCTTTCGCACTTTATTATTGTTCCCTGACCTTTTTACCCCTCTCTCACTCGTCTGCTCTGTATCATAATTTGCAAAAGTTCCATCTTCTCTTCACTGTTGCCCCTTGCCCTTGCCTCGCTTTTCATTTTGCTCGGTGTTTCGAGCAATTTAAAAAAATTCATTGCCGGATGACAAAGCGCATGCACGTTGAATCCTCATGGCTATATTAAATTAATTAGAACGAGCAGCTTCACGAGAAACACCCGATAGATTGATGGCGCTATTAAGGGAACGACAAGTGCAGCATGCAAGGAGGAAATAAATTTCCCAAGTCTTTTAAGGAGAGCTTTTTGGCTCTTAATTAATGGCTTCAGTGCTTTCGCAGCGTGAGACTCGCACCGCAGACTTAAATCTAAGAAACGTTTTCCATTCGCTGAAGCTTTTACCACATGTGCCTCGCAATAAGAGCTACGCTCGCACGAATGACATCACTAGCTTCTTAGACGATGAGAGCTCTCTCAACTAATAATCTTGACTCGACACGCCATAAACTTTCGCTGATTATGCTTTGAGCTTTCGTCTGAATGCGCTCGGCAGCTTGTAAGCACGGTACGTGTAACTTTCCTTTTTTCCTTCGCCAACAACACTTCACTCAAGACGTGTTCCTACAATTGACGTGCAATGCAATTTTTCTTGACATGCAATGATATTCCTCTCTGCAGAAAGATTTTCTACGACTAACGAGATGAGAACCATCAACCTTGAGGTCTTGCTCCGACTCGTTGAATGCATTAAAAGGATTATAACAAGTTGTGATAAGAAAACAGTTTGAGGTTACTGAGGGCGAAGCTTTCATGAGAGCTGTCGAGATTCTTCTTGGGATTGCTGAACAAACATTCGAAGAACTAGACTCTTTGATCTTTACAGCAAAGTTGTGGTTTAGAACTTTGACAGAATTGGAAGAATTTTCGGAAATATCGTAAGCTCCTCTCATTTCAGCAGAGCTCTTTTCTTAAAAATATCTTAGCCGGGTTTTCCGTACGAGTCTTCCAAGCAATTTGGGGAACGTGGGAGCTTAAAAGTAAGACTTTAAAATTGAGCCCATATTGAGGCTTTCATCCATCCGATAAACAAAGCTTTCGCATGAAGCTTAAAAGCTTCCAAGGCAGCTTGAACTTGTTCTTATTCATCGTCTCAAAAAAAAAAATTATTTTCGATAAAATTTTATGGATCTTTATGCAAAGCAAAAATTTCTGCTGTTTGAAATTAAAACTTTCAAGATACCCGTAAGATTATTAATGAGCTTGAACGAGAAGATACCCATGAAAACTGAATGTTTTTACAAGTTTCACAAACATTTTGCAAGTAGCGAAGCTTCGTAGTTTTACATCAGTAAAGTAAGCAATGAGTCTTTTGCAAAAAACGCTTTCCTTGATGATCGTAAAACATTTTCTGACTCGTCTCAGTTGCCATTGAAGTTCAATCGAGTCGGGAAGACTTTCATTTCAAAATTTCCTTTGCGAGGTGAAGTCGCAAATTTTGTTCCTTCCGCTAAAATAAATTTTTCGTTAAGAAATGGACATTGATATTGGCATTGACGATTGGATCACTGGTTTGGTTCAGTTCGTGTTCTTCGGAGCTTTCGGCTACGCTTACTGCACGCGAGGTGCCACAGCTAAAGACGATACTGATGATGTCGACGTTGCGGGAATGACGAAGAAGGATGTTAAGTCCTTCAAGAAACTGGCTGACGAGATTCGCAAGGAGCGTGAGAAGATTGCGAAAATTGAAGAGAAGCTGGCACGCTACGAAGAGCTCCTCGACAAGAAATCGACGACGTCCGAGTTCATTGTCAACGAGAAGCCAGGAGTGAAAGCAAGCGAATCAAAGAAAATCCTTTGAAAAGTTTGAAAGAAATAAAATCGAGTGGCGCTTGCTGCGATAGCGAACAAAATTAATCTAAGCCTTTGTGTCTGTTGACAGCTTCTACCTTCGTGGAATTATCAAGCAGCACTGCTTGCCCAATCCATCAAAACTCGATGAATGAAAGTTCTGTGAATGGTTGAAATCAATTCAGCTGCGAGCTTCACTGTTCAGAAGCTTTTATAGGATTCTCAATTCTACGCAATCCTCGTCACGCTCAACAGACTCTCATTCTCACTTCAGCCCTGCTCGACAAAAGCTCTCCACTTGAAATTGACAATTGAAACAAATTGTTGGATTGAGCGCACTTGAGCGTGAAAAATTGAGTTTCATCTCGATGATGACTTCGTTCTTGTAACGAGATCAGGCAATACGTACGTCGAAGCTCATGACAAAAATCAATACAGCTCACTTTGTCTCCTCCATCTACACAATCTCGATACCCAACCGTGAAAACGGCATAACAATAATGATGAAATTTTAATGGAATTCCTCTGCTTCCTCTGTTTCTTCCCCGCCGACCGACAAAAAAATATACAAAAACATTAACAAACGATGAAATTCTGACGCCGACAAAACGACAACGGTTAGGTTTCGGGCTTAGCCATGCTGTGTTCAGGAATTTGGGTACAGATTGGATTGCATCGCTACATGGAGCTTTCCACCGTGAGTCTGTGGAACGAACTTAAAGCTAAACTCTTCTCATCGAATATTTCGTTGTTCTCAGGATTACACGAACACATTCCAAATCGTCCTGGTGGGAATGGGGTTGATCATTCTCTTTGTCGGCACGCTCGCCTGCTGCTGCACTGTGAAAGCTCAGTCTTCTCTTCTCTATTTGGTGAGTCGCGACGAAAGCATCGACGTTTCTCCTTTAATTATGTCACTTCCTTCCGTCCTTCCTTCCTGTGGCACAGTATGCTGGCTTTCTGACGATTATTCTGGCCTGCGAGTTAGGAATTGCGGTCAGCATGTACACGTACAAAGACCATCTGGCTGACGGACTGCAGAAGGGGTTGAATCAAAGCATCAGGAACTACGGACCTGTATACGTGATGAAGTCTGCTGACTTCGATGCCATGCAGGAAAATGTAAATTTTTAATAATTTCATAATCTCGACGCTCCGCTGCTGGCGATAAATTTAAAATTTTAATTACTTCGTCATAAACCTTTCGTGACTAACGGCTCGCGATGTTTGTGTTCACAGTTGGGCTGTTGCGGCAATATAGATTATAAAGACTGGTACACATTGAATCCACCCCGACCAGTTCCGCGTTCATGCTGTAAGCAACCAGGACCAGTGAGATGCGACACGCAGGACGAGACGCAAATCTACAATCAAGGTAACACAGACAGTTGTCTACCCTCACAATAAAGCCAATCTCATGGGTCATTTGTTCAACTTAGGCTGCTACGTTAAGGTGACTCAGTATCTCGAACGAAACATGGGACGAATAGCGATCTCATCACTTGTTGTCGCCGTCTTTCCGCTCGTCGGATCAATCTTATCGATTGCCTTGGCCAAAAACATCAACAAGGCAAAATATGAGCAAATGGTAAGTCGGAAACGTCTCCGCGAGACCATATAACGAACTTTGTTTGTCTGTTCCAGGCATAAACATCGCTTTTTATCATGTCTCTGATTCAGGATCCCAACTTTATTTGATGATTTTTGATGCGTCGCACCGTAGAGCTTTAAACTTTTGCACCTTTTTGAGCGTTTTATTATTCTAATTGTGTGGATGCGAAAGCTGTGCAAGCGCTGCGAGGGTGGTGAGCGCCAACTGTTGCGCTACTCTCTCTCCTCACACTCCCATCCACCCTCGATGGCAGAGCTTTCCGTCCCATAAAACTGACACACGAATTGTTGATCTGCATGTGATTTCGATTATTGAGCACAGAGTTGATTAATGCACAAAGTTTATTCTTCTGAAACAAATCTTTTCGATGTCGAACGTGCGAGCGAAAGTCTCGTCCGCTGTGTGTGAACATTCTCTTGATGTTAATCCGACAGAAGCGATTCATTAAGGGCGCTCAAGTCAAATTCAAGTCGACGTTAAGTTCACTGTCTGTCGCACTTTGATGTTAACTATTTTGGGAATACTCGACGCGAGTGAGAAGTTGAATCGAAAGCAAACGAAGATGTTAAAGAAGAAACTCCTATCGATTAATTTCCCAAAGACTGATTTTCAACGGACGAAAGCTCCTCGACCGGAGCTGTGCCATTCTCTTCTGAAGTTTCCTTTCCATCGACTGTGGATTTGCACAAACGATTATTGTTGTTCGTTCGATGAGCTTGTTAACATTTATCCGCTATAATTCTCATTTACTGCCTCTTGGTTTGATCCCTGAGATTAAGCCCAGCAATAGCCGGAATGCAAAAGGACATGATAAAGTGATAAAGAGAAAGCGAAACACTGACCAAAGCAACAAAATTACAAAACATAATTAAACGATTGCGTGTGAGGCGTTAATTCGCTCACATCAGACGCTCTCCGATGCCAATGAATTATCGTAATTGTCATCGATCATTGATGTGAGTATATAATTAGACTTCTTAAGGTCGTCGAAGCGGAAGATAAACGGAAAACGATAAAAGATAAACGCTTTATTTTCGTGTGAAAATTGAAATGCTCTTTCATATATTATGAGTAGATATCGAGATGAAGATGATTGAAGAGGAGCGAGGAAATGTAAAAGGAAAGCACAAGCGAGAGTAAACATTTGATATTTTTGTTAAATTAGGCACGTCGTGCACGAGAGAACTTTTTTTCGCTTTCATTTTTCATCGTTTCCTCGCCTTCTCGCCTCGCCCCACCCCCCGACAATCGAAAAGTTGGGTAATTAAAAGACAAACAGCAATCGAGATGATGGCTGGAAAGATGTGAAAACGTGGAAGAAGCAGAAGCGAAACCCATTAAGTCATTAACCAAAAGGCGAATTCGGGGGAGGCGTTAAGACATCCGTGGAATGATAATGTGTTTAATTTTCATACTCGGGAGATTGTTTGTAGTTGGGCGAAGGCTAGGGCTTTGGGACTTGACTTTTGACATGAAATATTGATTGGAAGCTTTGAAGCTTCAGGTGATGAGAGGCAATTTAATACGAGAGTTCAGGCTAGCAATCGCTTATTGATGAGATCGTTACATTATGAAGTTAGTCCAATGTGTGCTCTACATTATGTGTTGGATTTGTGAAAGGTGCTCGACAGCTGAGGGCTTGACTATTCAGCTAAGTGCTTGAAGCATTACGAGTAAGCTTCGTTATCGACACAATTGCAAGCCATCGCATTTCTAGCCTTTCTATCCAGTAAATAGAAAGTTCGAGCTCTCGAACTACACAGATCTCTTCCTTAGATTTTATCCTTTTCGGTCCCAACTGTCCTATAACCAACCAACATAATTTTGCTCAGCCTAATCTACTAAACATTTTCCTTGAAAATCATCGAGGAAATTCAAGCGGAAAATTCGGCTGTCACCCCAAATTACTTCCTGTCTCGTTATCCAGTCACTTGCTTCTAATTTGCATTTTCTGGGAATGATTTTGCGTTCTTGATCGGTTACATAGAAACTTCACAATTCTAGTTGAAGCGTTTTGACTGATGTCATTAGCCGAACGTCTCAATCAGAAGCCCTGGAGTTTCCTTCATTAAACTTCAAACAATCCCTTTGCTGTCTCGAGAGTTTTGGTTGAAAAATTAACGACATTACATCATAATTGCGACCCGAACCCGTTTTGCTAAATAGCAAATAATTAATGACTCTCCAAAATGTGTTACTTTTGCAAGTGGAGATGTTTTATTAAGGAAGAAAGATGAGGAGGAATGAAAATATTTTGTCGTCGTCGTTCATCATTCACCTTAAAATGCTGACAGAAGAGAAACGTCAGGGAGCAAAGCTGTCGCAAATCTTTATTCTAAAGCATAAATTTATCAAAATGTAACGTTAAAGGGAGACAAATCTTTGAATTCTTAAGAAATTATGTCATAAATTATACATCCATTAGGTTGGAGCCGCGGCTTCAAGCGTTAGGCTAGAAATTTGTCGAGTTCGCCGAGTTGGAGGCGTGGGAATTGAATTGAATAATTGTTGAAGCATTGAGCTCGTTAGCGTGTCTCGAGTTGAAGATTAAATGTCATGAAGCTATCAGTAAGAAGCTTAGCAATTCAATGTGCAGCTGAATTCCCAACAAGCTCACACCCACTCCCTCTCCTGCCACTCGTCGAACTCGAGCCTCCAACATATATTTTTTCATCGAAATACTTTAGAAACTCGCTATAAACATTAACATATTTTAATGATACAACATTTGTTTCACTTCATCGCACGAAGTCTTCTCTTCGCGGAAGCCCGAGGAAGAAACTTTTCTTTCCGTTCTCTTCCATTTGACCTCTCACGTTGATTAAATTAGGAGAGAAGAGGAAACTTTTTTGACCTTCTTAATACTTATTGATGTATTTTCGATATCATGGCAAGAGAAAACTTGCAATCAAGGCAATGAAAACATATTTTCAATCAAATCAATAAAAGGAAAACAAGCAAAATGTTTATAATGTTTCATGAATGAAGTAAACTTGACGTTGTTTTATTTCGCTGCGCGCCCACGTCCCGTAGGATCGTGGATGGAATTTCAGATTCTCACGTCGTGCACTCTAAAACTTTTTGCTTTCAGGTCGATTCGGTCTCTCTCCCTCAGCGCTGAAGCACCGTGAAAAGCTTGTCCCAAAAAAAGCTCGAGAAAGGAATTGAATTGGAGATTTTGAAGCCAACAATCGGTGCCCTAAGCCTACGTGTTTATTTATTATTCATGAGATTTATTATCTGGTTTATAGCGCATTAGGTAAATTACAGACAGAGAGACTTTAGAGAAGTTATGCGAGGGATATTTTTTCAAGCGAATGTAGATAAACAGAACGTAGAGCCCCCGACTGAGATGAAGACACGATGAATGGCATTTGGGATGAGATCACATTTATAGAATCCAGCGTGCGTCGCTTTTCATTCACTCTCGCATAAATTTACTCGTCTCTTCTTACCGTCGAAGCGAGCGAGGTTCCGTTGCTCCCCTTTTCCATCTTATCCACTGCTCAACATGCTCCATTAACGTTAGGTACAAACGATCCACTTGAGTCATGCGATGGGGCACGCTGTGTGCGCGTGAGATAAATGACCAAAGCAGAATCTAATTCTTCACATGCGAGTTTGTCAAAGTCGATGAGCTGTTGCTTTTCAGCATCTTTCCCTTGCTAACGGAGGTTGAGTGAAGATCTAAAGTTGACATGTTAGTGGAAGTTGAACCCGGAGCTTTGGGTCGGAGTCCTATCGTGCGAATGCCTAGAATTCATAATGAGGGGATTTCTTTTATTTATCTCAACACGGGACAAACACGGCGAGATAGAAGGAAATCAATTTGACAAATGAGGATGAGTCAAGTTCACTTCTGATAAAATTACACTCGAGCCGTCCTACGCACTCAGCCAAACTGAATGTGACGAAAGGGACGTCGACGACACTTATGTTTACCTAATTTCTTCTGGAATGCGACTAGAACGCTTCGCTTAAACACGAAGATGAAGAAGACGAGGACGCCTTGGAGGAGATTAAAGCCATCAGAGATGTACCAAAATCCCGGGTACTGATCGAAAAGCGTGGCAAGGATCTCGAGTAGCCATGATATTCCCATGACAATGAAGAGCTTCAGGTTCATTAAAAAGCTAATTGGATCGTAAGAGAAAATTATTATAAATCGATTCTGATGGAAATTGGCTATTTGTCGAACGGGTTGCTGGCGAATTTTACGAGCAATAACTTTGATGCGGAACTTTAAAAGTTTCCATCTCAATTCCAATCTAAAGTTTTATGATTTTTCTTTTAATGAATGAACCAAGGTTGACTGCCCTAGTCTCATATTGAAACAGCCCTGATTTCTATCAGAAATTCTATGGGTTTGAATTAAGCCATAAGCTGAGCCAAAGCTCCAACAGGCAATACAAAAGCTTTCAATCTTAAACCTCACTTTAAAAGCTGTCTAAGGCAAAAGCTTCCTTAAGTAGCTTTCAAAGTATTAAGCTCGATTTAACGAGAGAAGCTTTTAAAGTTCAAAGTATATTGCTCACAAAGCTCATTACATAATCCGTTTTACCGCTTGTGCAATCGCATAAAAAGTGTGACACTATACGCTCTGTCAATTCTATTTCCATTCGAACGTGTTCTTCTTTCCCACAGATGCCTGCTCACTTTCATTGTACCATTTTTTATTTTATGCGATTTCAATGACGACGACAAGAAGCAGCAGCGACGAGTTATCAAGTCTTATGCGCAATAAAAGCTCGTTTAAAGCTTCCATTGTTCTCTGTCACTCTCGCAACTTACATCGCTTTGTCAGCTATATACAGACGCTTCTTTTGTTCGCAGCTGTCGTTCATCTGCATCCGATGGATTTCAGACTTAACTCGATTGCAGTGAATCGCTGTGATAATGAACAGAACGACGTTGATTGATACTTGGATGCCAACCTGAGGAAGAGGAGAAAAATATTAGAAAAACTACCATCGCAGTGAGTAGTTTCACTAACAGGCACAAGGAAGAAAATCAAATGACCCGGTGATGAGTTTTCTGAGGGGAAGAAGATGAGAATTTAAATGGAAAACTTGTGTTCGTTTAACGAACCAAACCAACAGGAAGCTTCTCCAATATGAGGGAAAATCTTGTCGCCCAGTTCTGTCTCGCTGATGAAAACAGGACGATACGTATCGATCATGAATGTGAACATCGTGACAAAGCAGGGAAAACCCCAGGCATAGAGCGAGTAGTAAGCAAAGCGTTTCACTTCCTTCGTCCGCCGAATCCCGTGTGACATCCGAATCGACCTGGAAAGGATTAAATCTTCCATTAAAAAGTTCTCATTACAAGTTTTTGCATTCCAAGCTTTTTTGCCCAGTCAGAGAGCATGAAATGTTTTCCCCAAAGAGTTTTGCATGCCCTCGACTTGATGATGATGACGTTGGTTAATTTCAAATGCTGCATGGTCGAGATGACTCGCGAGAGAGATTAATTTCCATTTACATTTAGTTAAAGCGCCGCAAAACTTTTTTCCCGCTTCGCTTAACCATCAGAGCAACGCAGATGAAGTGAAAGCAGCATCCAGCCTACTTAACTATTAATAACTTAATTTTCCTTTATTGTTTCGAAAGCGAAACCCTCGTAGAGTTGGCCAAGGCACTCTCGCTGCAGACGTTGAATATTTTTCAAGTGATTTCATCGACCCTCGTTCCTCACTTCGCCAGCGTTCTCTTTGCGCCTTTCTCTTAAAGTAAACATTTCAGGCAAGCTAACTTATTTATTGTTGTTTTATTTTAAAAACAGTTTACACCTCACCGTTGCCTTCATGCAAATTTCGCTCAATTGAAAGCAAGAATTAAGTCTTTTGTGAAGTTTCTTTCATCCGAGTGCTTGTTGTGTAACATTTTGCGTTGTCACGAAGCGCTGTTGAGGGTAAACGAGGTTTCAAAAGTCTTTGTACACTCGCGACAAAGGCAATACCGATAACAGCCGTTGACAAAAGCTCAACCCAAACGAGCTTTGTCTTTAATCACGTTTGTTGCGGCGATTTTGTTAGAGGGGAAACAGAAAGAGAATCCAGTGGCTTGTGAAGCAAGGAAAACAAACAATGCTAAGGCTTGTAATCATAGCGACATTTTGACAGTTCGGTCACAGAGCTTTAAAGCTCTCGAGAAAGTTCCAAGTGAAGAATAAATTTTCTTCTGAAATTTATTAATCTTTGAATGTCAAAACTTTTTGCCGTAAAACCTCTTAAGGTGAATATTTCAACGAGCGCTCGTCATTTCCGCTCTCAGTCCATCAGACTGTCACCACCCGCGGTCACTCATTTATTGTTTCAACGCTCGAATAACATTCGGCTGGTCGTTTCTTGCTTACTCGGCGCAGTTTTATTCTCTTTTGTTTGAGTTTCAAATTAATTTTTTACGATGCTTGGGCTCTTCAGTTGACTGTAGATGGGAGCAACTGCGTTGGCAAATGAACCGTGCAGCGAGCATGCGATGAGTTGTGGGAGGCCAAGAAGCAGAATTAATGGTTCATCAAACAGCGGCTCGACAATGTCCACAGAAAAAGCAAATAACTTCGCGAAGGAATGAGATTGATGGTTCCTTCCACTCGGTTTGGCTCGCCGTTGAGTTTGTCAGCTATAATTCACTAACTCATTGTGCTGTTGTCGGCAAATTTACGAGCAGATAATATTTCAATTTAATGACACGGAAATTATGATCCTTCCTGATGGATTTCCAGTACTCAGGAGAAACTCGTTCAATCAAATTTCGGTAATGAATTTCATGAGCGTTCTATGGATCAGATGTTGAATAAACTGCCAGCTTATCGAGCAGACGACTGAGGCAATTCACCGCAACACTGTGGCTGGGGAGCTTCTAATTTGATCTCGATTTTTATCGCTGTTTGAATTAGAGTTTTATCGCCATTTACATATAATTTGAATGAAAAATATTTTGATGCCCGTTGCCAAGACCGCGAACAAAGCTCACTCAAGATAATTCAATAAGGAAATTTAAATTGCTCAATTGATTTTAATAAGAAGATGCCAACAGTTCGATTGGATTGTCTCGCGTATGCAAGAAATTAAAGGATGATTGATTGAAGTTCAATCGTTGTAGGACAGCTGATAACCTTGAGACTTTCGCATTCAAAGCTTTGAATCTGAAAATTTAGTTCAATGAACAATTTGTTAACCCTTGAATTTTCGGTTTCGAACATGGATGGAGCTATAGAGCTTTTGATTTTACATCGGCGATTTAACTGACTTAAAGCTCAACGGGATGAATCCAACGTCTCCTCGTTCTTCTCCCTTTTTATCTGCAATGTCAGAGAAATGAAATTCCTGTCGTGCTCATTTACCAGTCCCGTCGTTTTCGCGTCAATCAAAACTGAGCAAAGTAAATTCTCACACACGCGTGACTTTTAATCTGATTGTACGTGCTGAAAGTTCTGCTTCAAGAACCATAAGCAAACTGACTTGTTGCTTCTTTGTTCTTTGAGTAAATCCTAAAACTTCCGCAGTGAAATTTCTCCAGCCTTGGAGAAAAGATTAACGAAGGAAATCATTTTCAGGATCAGATTTCTCATTTGGAAATTCGCTGAGGAAAAAATTTTTGGAGAAGCTCCAGGCGAAAGCTATGAAGCAACATTTCTTCTAATGACGAGAGACTATGATGGATCATTAGCAATTTCGAGGCGGAGGCTGCGAACAAGCCAGACAGATGCGAGCGAAAGAAGAGAAGCTTTCAAGCGTCGTCATTCAATCGAATGTCTCAGTTCCTAATCGAATTGAAACGTAAATCTGTCAATGTGCTCGAGAGACTCGAGGCGACATTTTCCCTCAACGATCCATCGACGTGTTCTCTTCATCAACGCTAATTTTGCTCAGCTTTTGGATGATACGCAGCGTATCAAGCGTGCAAAATACTCGAAGGCAAATAATGTTCTCGATCGCAAATATTTAACCCGAGCAAACAAAATCTGAATAAGCAAAAGCTTCGGTGGATGTTTGATATTTGCGTCATTCCGGTTGCCTCCTCCTCTTTGCTTCTAATTTCATTCCAATTTTAATTGAAATTGCGTGCGAGGCTTGAATTTATTAGAGAGGAGAGAGAGCATGAATTGCGCTACTGACCGAGGCCAAGAGCTCGCAACCAGATTTCCCGATCCAATCAATTAATTGCCAAACACGAAGCACTAGTTACGGCTTTAATGGATCGCGAATCGCTTGTTGAAGTAATTCAACAATGCTCGAGATTCCCGCCTCGCTTATCAACATGAAAATCTAAACCACAATTAACCTTTGCTAATTAAACGCGATTGCGATAATGATTTTTCGTTCTTGATAACGAAACGTCGCAAAAAGCTCCGAACAGTTCATTTAATTAGGTTGCAACCGGAAACTCACCCGAAGGTCCAAAATATGTCGAGACACATCACGTTGAGCCATGAGAAAGCTGAGAAGGGAAAAGAAGGAAATTTGATGATCTTAGAAGGAATTGGAACAAAACGCTTTTAACTGTCGGACAAGAAAAGTTTTTCTGTCCCTTCGACCCGCCCGGCGACCTTAATCTCGGTCTAATCGTTGGCAGAGTCAACAGATCAAAGTCAGCAAGTACCTGATAGGAAAGAGAAGAACACGACGTAAGCTAGAACGGAAAGATTTTGTCACAAACGAGTTGAAACACGACTGAACGATTGCTCACCGATAGCCTTGCAGTACGCCAGGCGAACATCTGTCGCGAACTGAACAGCTGACAGGAATGAGTAAGCGACGAAGAGACTCAGCACGTGGCAGACAAGAGTTTTCCCATGGAGATTTAAAAGTTTCGGTAGGAAGATGTAGACAACGAAAGTTACGCCGAGGAACGCGGCGGAGATAGCCAGAAGGGTCGCGTAGATTTGGAACTTCAATCGAATGCTCGCGGTCTGCTCATCATCAAAGCAAACGAAGGTTTCAGTCTGTAGATTGATTGAAGAACAAACGTTTCAATGCTAAAAGAAAAAGAATAGACAAGATAGTTCAACGTACCTGAATCTCATCGACATCGGGATCGAGGTCGCCATGGAAGTAAAAATAGTCGACACAATAATTGTCGTTGGCATGAAATTCCTCCAGCTCAGGAATAAATAAACTGCCATCAATGCCGCTAAAGAAATGTGCATCCGACTCTCGGTCCAGCTGGAACTTCTCGCAATGTCTCGGCATAAGGATTCCGAACTCTGAGAATTAATCATGCGTCACGCAACAGTCGAACGAGCAACATAAATAATGAATGGAAATTTATTGTCCTCGGGCGCTTCTTATGCTATCAGTCGGCAGACTTGACTCGTCCAAAATGCAAATAAATAATTTTCAGTGATTTGAGGATTGACGTATGAGTTGGAGTTTAATCGGAAGGAAATGATTGTGACGTTCATATTATAATAACGTTGACTAAGCCGAATAGGCTGAAGCAAAGGCTGGGCCCTAATCAAATTGCAGGCTTTAAATAATCTAAGCTTGTTAACGACATTGCACATTAGTCGAGCCCCGAGCTTTAGGTAAACTTGGTAAGCTAAGCCTCTGCTCATAGTCAAATTTTCTTTCCAGACTTTCCGGCTCTGCTAGGAAATCACCCAGGGCTTCTCAAACTTCTAAGAAAAGCCTTCAGAACTAAGAGAACTAAGCTCACCAATCAATTTAGCTTCAGGCCTAAATATTCATTGTTCTGTATAATTCATGTCGTCAACCCCTGAGCATCAAAATGTTCCGCCGGGTTAAGCAAACACGTTTCCAGCTCGACCCTCTTTTGCCCTATGCACGCTAGATGAGACGGAGATTTCACTTAGTGTAATTGTTTGTTTACTTTTCGTGGGCGTGAAATATCTACGGACTGAAAACACTTTCCAGTGTTTGAGGCTTTTCTATTTAAAGTTTCTCCGTAATTCAACAGTGAATGTAAACAGCAGGCGAGAGAGAGAATTTTCCAACCGAAATAACTTTGGAGCGCGATACAGAAATCACAAACTAGCCAGTTTATCAATTGAACTTGGAAATAAACGGACGGCAGCTGTCGCGTGTTGCACCTCACGTAAATCATGGGCCGTTTTAATCGCAATCCCTTTCATGTTTTAAACAATTTTTGTTTGGAAAAGTTCCGGGAAAATAATCAAAGCTCACCGGTCGGCTCCATCTCGTTCGGCTGCTCGTTCGACTCGCGCAAATCGAAAAAGTGGAATTTGACGTTGAGCCCCGTGTCGTGCGGTTCACAGTAGGTCTCGTTGTTGTGGACCATCCGCTCGCCCTCGCGACAACATTTCCTTATGCAAGGCATCTCCGAGCAAATGGTTTTCGGGCGACACACTTTCGCAATCCATTTCGACGATGCTTTGAGCTGCGGGTGTTTATGGTTGGGCGAAATCGTTGGAAGAGCTTCAGGATTGAGCGTGGACTCCACGCAATACGAGTTGATTAGGTCGGGGCCAGAGTGCGCCATCGTTTTTATCACCAGAGAGCTTTCGTGGATCATTAAATTGTGCACAAGCGAATGATACTCGACCAGAACATCGTCTGGCTTACACTGCGGCATTCCAGACTCAAAAACTGCGATTTTATCACCAAGAAATTCGCGGAAGTCTTCGTTCAGCGACGAGCCGTTGTTGTCCACGCACCGTCGCGAAAAGATGTCGAAGGAAAAGTTTTTCTCGCAGCACTTCCTGAGCTTGTAAATGTCAACCGAGTCTTTGTTCGCCTCCGAGTTCTCGTCGCAGGCAAACACGAAGAAGAAGCCGCTCATGATATCTACACAACTCGACGATTGACTCGCTTTAAGCGATTCACTTAGTGCGGAGTGCGACAGAACGCTGTTCTCGCCACACGTCGGCCAGTGGGAGGTTCCATCCATTAGGAGATTGTAAGCAATCATCTCGACTATCGACGTCGAATTGACTATCGAATATTTCTCCGACTCGCGCTTGTTCTTCGCCGTCGACCGGATCGGCAAAGGTTTCACACACGAGAAGTGCCTCCGGGGCGACAAATTGTTGTCCTCGATCATATCAACCTTAACGACTTCATCACTCGGACAGCATTTCTTAAAGCTCGCGACTGTTGATCCCATTAAAGCCGCGACCAGCAGCAGCTGGCGAAAGATCGCTCTCATTATTTTCCGATGTCGACCGTTCGAAAGCTGAAAATTGACTGAACCCCCTAAGCGCTCATCGCTCGAATGGAGAATAAAATATTTAACTTAGATAAGAACGCGGTTCTTCTTTCCCCTCTGGAGCGTTTGGCGATTCGCGAGCGACTGAACAAACGCAAAGAGCAAACTTATTGTGCGGCTGGGGTGAGCGATAATGTTTTCCCGTCTCGTCAATTTCAACTTTCACGCTCGATGGAAAAATCTACCGACGCTACAATATGTTGTGGAGATACCAGCGATTGCTTAATCTGCGGTGCTGATTGATTAGATTGACTAATTGCCAGAACCGTTTGAATAATAAAATTAAAAGTTTAGAGATCAGATCAAGCAAAAATCAAACTATACATCGTTGATTTCAAATTCAATCAAAGTTTCTTAAACGCGGACTGCTTATTTCTGTTTTAATTTTCCCTTCCTCTGCCCCCTCAACTTTCCAACAGCCCCCAACAGCAGCGTTTATTAAAGTTTCATTTAATCTTTCGTATAAAGTTTTATGACAACTCGTAAAGAACGCTCTCGAGTTAATGTGACGCGACCGCGAGTTTCTTTTCTAAACTTCTGCAGTGACATTCTGTCGTCGTTTCGGGTTGCTTGTTGCTTAAAGAGACTTGCTCCACTTGTTAGGCAGACTGACATAATTTTGCTTCGTCACAAGGGATGGGGGAAGGGTTCGAGGATGGTCCGTTGACAATGGTTCATGCTGTTCAAACAATTCACAGTCACGCTCGCGCCTGGAATAGTCTCCACGCTTTCGTGCGGAGCGAACGTTAGCCAATTTGCTCAAGATTTTGTCGTTGAAGAACTTGTTGAACTCTTCAAATCCCATTTGCTATTCATGTTGCTTCGCTCGTGAGCGTGTCTGAAGAGACGACAATTAAGTGGCTTGGCGCCCAGGCTGTCGACATATCCGAAAGCAAAACACTGTCCAAGTGTTTGCAACACGAAACCTTTTTTGCAATTTGCCTCCTTGCCCTTTTGATAAGGCTGTTGTTAGCCAAGACTTCGACAAGTGGTTTCGTGTTTCTGAATAGCAAACACATATATGATGACTGACATTAGAAAATGCAATTTATTAAATCATTTGACTCAAATGTTTCTAAATTAGAAGAACTTAAAACTTTCCACGCATTTTAAAGGACGTGATCAACTATGAATTCGGTTACGATACCCTCATTAGATTTCATTGCGTGTCTGATTTTCTTTCACGCGATAAAACGTCTTCCTCATCATCTCGTGATCTTCTCGAGCTGCACAAAATTTAGGCAACTCATGGCAAGGAAACAATCGTTGTGCTGTTAGAGAAATGATTCCGCACCTGTAAGCTTTAGCTTAGCTTAGCTGAGAGAATTAATTTTTCACCTAAGCTCAAGCTTAGCTGTTACCGGCACGAGGCGACCTGGAAAATTCGATGCGATATCGCATAACAATTTCTTCTTGAACTATGAAATTAATAGCGGGTCATTTTGTAAAACATCACCGCCTGCTTATCTCGCAGTTGGGCCAACAGTAAAGGAACGAACATCAACCTGTTAATGGCTAAATAAAGAAGATTAAACGGACAAAACAGCCCCAAACGACACGGAAAGGTAAGCGGAAGAACATCAAACTATCAATTGTCGTATCTGAAACTATCTCAATAAAAAAATATGTGACAAGCGATAGCCACTCGGTCCCCGATGGCTATCCGCAACCGGAGCTTTCCACAGGTCATTTAAACCTATCAAAAATTTTGCGGGAAGCTTGGCGTCGAAAGACGATGAACATTTTATTCCTGATTTAGTAACGATGAAGATTTAGAGTCCGAGACATTGGTCGAGGTGTTCGTTGATCTTTTCGACCTCGATTGATTGGTTGCAGCAAGGGCAGTGACAGAGATCGTTGGGTTTTGGCGTGAAGACCTCGATGGGTGGAAATTGTGATTGGAAAGTGTCGTCGAACTCACCGTCAATAATTATTATATCATCGTCATCGAACTCGAGCTTGACTCGGTCGTTCCATCGACGTGCTGAGGATTCGTCGTCAATAACAATAACATCATCGCTAACTTTAATTGGAGTTTTCTCAGTCTTTGGTTTCGGTTTCTTGTCAGCGAACACGTCGAGCAATCGACTTCGTCCTGATCCGGCGCCGCCCAAAGTGAATCCACTAGTCGATGGCTCGCCTGGCTTGACAATCGCTTTGTCTTCAATCTTAGGAACAACTTTGGTCGCAACTGCTTTCGGCGAATTCTTATCAATGTCAGGTTTGAAGAACTTTCGAATGTCTGCTCCTGGTGACATCTTGGGAGCTTTCGACGGTGGTTCGATTGCTTTCGTCTTGCTCTCTCTCACCTTGCGCTTCTTGACAAGTTTTTCCGGCTCCTTCACTTTGATGAACTGACCACCACAAGTCTGTTCATGATTCTGCCACCAACGGTCTGACTTTCCAGGAGCTCGATTGACGGTTCGCTTAACGAATCCATAGTAAGGCGCTCGCTCTTTGCAGACGCCGTCGCAACGCCACCAGTGCTTCTTGTAAAGTGCAACTTCATCATGAAATGTGTGATAGACTGAGATGTTCGTGCCAGCAACGAGGTTGATCTCGTGCATCTTTTTGAGGAAGTTCTGTCCATGTCCTCCGTTCTCTTCGCTGATTCCTCGAATGAAGTTCCAGGCGTGAATCATCTCATGCAGCAGCGTCTCAACTAAATCCTTGCGAGACCGAAGCTTTAGCAACGGCTCACTTAGACGAATCACGCAAGCCATTCCCATTCGGTTGCGACGAGAGTAGCAGATTCCAGCGCACTGATTTGGTCAAAGCACAAGAATAAACTGTGAATTTCGAGCTTGATTGTTTAGTTACCTGATACATCTTGACGCTCCATTCAAGTTCAACGCAAGCCAAAGAGCCGCTGAAGAATTTGAAGTTGAACTTGTTAAAGAGTGAGTGGACGTCTGGCGTTGGATCGATAATTTCCCTAGAAATAAACAGAGATTTAGTTAGTTGATGAAGGTGATCTCGCTATCTAAATTTACCATTCGGGATTAACCAAATGCTGGGTAGAATTTAAATCTTTCTCCATCTGCTTGGTTCTTGAAGGCACTGTGTATGTTGTCATGGCTTGCCGAAGTTCTAAATCATCAGAACGAGTAGAATTTCTAGCTTGTCCCTTCGCGGGCTTTTGATTCCGTTGTATTTCGAGTGAACTCTGGGGAATTAGTTCGGCAATCGACGACGAGTTCGAAGCTTCAGTCTCGGTTGTCTCGGATTTGTAGCTTGCACAGCAGTCAACTCTTTTATTCCTTCGCAAATTAAGATTACACAAATATCAACAACTTCTCAGCCCGATGCTTCCCCAGTGCCGTCAAACGAGTTCGGCTTACGGAGGCTTCGATGGTCGTGGTTGGAGTTATCAAGGCATTTGAGCGAGTTCAGTGTTTACACAATTTCGCTTCCAAACCGAACAACTTTCTAATTTAATTTCTCCGTCTTTTACGTGTCGTTGATCAAAGTTCTGTTCACTGTCAAGTTCTGTTGTGTTGGACGAAAGCTAGCTCAGTGAAAATGAATCAATCTGTGACGTGTGTGGCGCCTGTCAACATTGCAGTCATCAAATATTGTAAATTGCGGCGAAGTTAATTGGGAGACAATTGAAGTTTATTGATGATTTAATCCGTTCCAGGGGGAAAGCGCAATGAATCTCTAATCCTGCCGATAAACGACTCGCTTAGTGTCACACTTTCAACTGCTGACGTAAGTGAAATTTCTCTCTTCTCCGTTCGATCTGATTATGATTTGCATAATTTTTAGCTCTGCAGCAAAACGACAATAACTGCTGACGCGAACTTTAGCGATAACGAAATGACTTTGAACGGGAAGTTGGAGAGTTTCGAGAACGAGAGGATTGTGAGATGCTTCAATGAAATTAAGGAGCGAGCCGCCGCTGCCAACTCTTGTCCGAAGGAATTGCTGGAGTGCAAGATTCATATCGTTTCTGAGAACAACTTTCCAACGGCGGCGGGGTTGGCGAGCTCTGCATCCGGCTACGCTTGTTTGGTTTACTCGTTGGCTCAACTCTACGGCTTGAAGAAACAGGAAATCTCTGATATCGCTCGACTCGGCTCAGGATCTGCTTGCCGATCCATCTACGGCGGCTTCGTCCAGTGGCAGAAAGGCGTCAGCTTAGACGGCAAGGACTCGATTGCCGTTCAAGTCGCTCCAGCCTCGCACTGGCCGGACTTGCATGTTCTCATTTTGGTTGTCAACGATAGCAAGAAGAAAGTCGGATCGACGAGTGGCATGGCCAGAAGTGTCGTGACGTCTGAGCTTATCAAATACCGTGTGGAGAAGTGCGTGCCTCAACGCATTCACTCGATGACACAAGCAATCCGTGACCGCAACTTCTCGAAATTCGCCGAAGTTACAATGAAAGATTCTAATCAGTAAGTTGAAGGTAATTCTCGTTTTGACTCCAATAACTTTGCTCTTTAGGTTCCACGCTATTTGCTTGGACACTTATCCACCTTGCGTTTACATGAACGATACTTCCCACACAATCGTCAACTTCGTCCATGCCTTCAACCAGTTGGAGGGCGAAACTAAAGTTTGCTACACCTTCGACGCTGGTCCGAACGCTTGTCTCTACTTGCTGGAGAAAAACGTGAAACGAGTCTTGTCATTCATCAATTTTGTCTTCCCTAATGATAGTCAGAAAACGCCCGAATATGTTCGAGGCATTTCCGTTGATGAAGAAGCCAATGTAAGTCCAATCTAAAGGTTTTACTGCTCGTTTTGTTTGCAAGAGTTTCTTTTTTAGGTTCCACAAGAGTTTGTGGACAAGTTTACTCCATTCGACAACAATGCTCTCAAATACATCATCCACACAAAGGTTGGAGATGGCCCATCTCGTCTTGATTAACAGTTGGAGAACATGGAAGACGATAAGAATCTCCTCAGCGCAAGCTAGCGCAACGACGAATCTGCTGCAAAATGACAAAGTTTAGGCAATCAACAGGTACTCGGGCATTTTAGGCTTAAACATATTCAAAGGGTTGCATTTGTCTTTTAGTATTGTCTTATTATTTAATCAATCGCTTCGGAGTTGGAGTAGAAGAAAATTTATTTTTATTAAAAAAATGCAAATAAAAATTAACAGAAAATTTATATTCAAAAATGTTTGAAGCGTTTTTTGCTTTGCGTCAGTTGCAAGTTTCAAGTTAAAAATCGCACGTTGAAAAACTGGAACTTAATTGGAGTTTTCCCAATTATCTACTCGGTATCCTCATACAACCGGAAAGGAGAACATAAATCGTATTAGGAGGCATTCAGATGACATAAGATTCTGCGGATTGACAAAGACAATCCAGGGATTTCTGCTTTGTTTTGATTTTGCAACGAGAAAATATTAGAAATGATGAATAAATCGTTAGACGAGCAACGCAGGCATCTTCCAGCGTATGCTGTGAGACAACAGTAAGTACTTTTCGATTCACAGCAACTCCCCGCTAACGATTTCTCATTGTAGCATAATAAACTCAGTACAAAAATATTCAACGATGATTCTTATTGGAGAAACCGGCTCGGGAAAGTCTACGCAGATCCCACAGTTCCTTCTCGAGCAAGGGATGTTAGACAAGGGAATGGTGGGCATCACACAACCTCGACGAGTCGCTGCCATCACACTGGCGAGAAGAGTTTCACAAGAAAAGATGAAGAACCTTGGTGAACTTGTTGGGTGAGCATCGATCCAGCTTTACTTAGGCCTAAGCTAATGAAATATCTTTCAGATATGCTGTTCGATTCGAGAACGCAACCAACGAGTCAACCAAGATTAAATACATGACTGAAGGAATTCTTCTTAGAGAAGCGACAACCGACAGATATCTAGCGAAATACCAAGTGATCGTCCTCGACGAAGCCCACGAAAGAACAATCAACACTGACGTTCTGTTCGGCCTGATAAAGAAGATTCAAAAGATGAGACAACAAATAGAAATGCCAGCGTTGAAGGTCATTATCATGTCAGCTACGATGGACGTCGATCACTTCTCAAAATATTTTGACAACTGCCCGGTGCTTTATCTTCCTGGTCGAGCGCATCCTGTCCAAGTTCTACACGCTAAACAAAAGCAGGACGACTACATGTTTTCAGCACTTGTTACTTTATTCGAGATACACAAGAGCGCGCCGCTTCAAGACGACATTCTGATGTTTCTCACTGGAAAAGACGAGATAGAGTCGATGATCCAGCAGATCAGAACGATTGGGAAGTCTCACGACATGTCGGGGCATCCGCCGCTGAGAGCTTGGCCACTTCACTCTGCACTGCCACCTCAGAAGCAACTCGAAGCTTTCCAGCGGTCGGGCGACAGTTATCGACGAGTGATTGTAGCAACGAACATCGCTGAAACTTCCATCACGCTTCCCGGAATCAAATATGTAATTGACACAGGCGTGGTGAAGATGAGAAAATACGATGCCATCACTGGCATCGACAGTCTGAAAGTTACAAAGATTTCACAGGCCCAGGCGTGGCAGCGGACGGGACGAGCTGGTCGCGAATCAGATGGAATGTGCTACAGAACTTACACGACTGGCGAGTTCGATTTGTTTGACAAAATGACAACGCCAGAAATCCTTAGATGCAATTTGGCGTCTGCGATTCTCCAGCTTCTCGCCACCGGAGTCAACATTGATCAATTCGACTTCATGGACAAACCACCTCGAGAAGCAATCGAGCTCGCGTTCAAACAGCTCAAGCAACTTGGAGCGATTAAGTCAATCCAAAACCCTCAGCTCACGGAAACAGGCCGACGAATGGCAATGTTCCCGCTCGATCCCACGTACAGCAAGGTCATCATCTCGTCCCCAAAGTTCGACTGCGTAACTGAGATCCTCGACCTCGTAGCCATTCTCTCATCAGAAAACATTTACTGCGAGCCAGGGCAGAACAATCGAGATCAAGCGATTGCGCAGCACGCAAAGTTTCAAACGAGATTCGGTGACCATCTCACGCTTCTCAATGTGTTCTCGCAGTATCAGAAGCAAAAGGGGAGCAAGGTAAGAAGCTCGAGTGGCGAACTAGCAGTCAAGAAGACTAATTTACATAAAATTTCACAGCAATGGTGCAACGAGCACTTCCTGAATCAGAAAAGTCTTCACTACGCGTCTGAAGTTCGCAAGCAACTCGCGGATATCTGTGACAGTCTCGGGATTTGCACCACAAAGGAAGCGCAGCTTTGCAAAGTGGATCAGGTATGCAATATTTCTAGCTGCTCGTCCTTCAAGTGTGCTGATTCATCCTTTCGTTCCGCTAGATTCGCAAGTGTCTCATTACCGGTCTCTTCAACAATGTAGCAGAGTTGCAGCAACGTGACAACAACTACCTCGTACTAGGCAATCGACAGAGGGCAAAGATTCACCCGTCGAGTGTTCTGAGTGGCTACCATGCAAACCTAAATGGATTCTCGAGCACGAACGGCAACGGATCTGTCGGGAGCAAGATGAAGGACTTGAATAATCAGCGACCGAGTTACGTCTTGTTCAGCGAGATAGTTTTAACCACTCAAAGCTACCTGCGGACTGTGACGAGGATAGAGCCGGAATGGATATCGGAAGTCGCGCCAGACTGCGGATTCATCAACCGATTAAACACGAATCAACTTTAGCAGTTAATCATCCTCATCAGCTTCGTTATTAACATTCAGAAAATTTGATGCGATTGATAAAATAAAAAGAAAATTCGTGGAAGAAACGAGTCTTTCCACTCTACCAAAGATTGCGCTAGCGGTCTCGACACATTTTCAGAAGACATTGAATTAAATTGGCAAGCGGAAATTGTGTCAATGCAGTTTTATTTGTTCTCGATAGGTAAAGAAGGGAGTGAAATGTTCTAATCACTCTCAAGCTTCGCTTTCCTACGGAAACTTTAATGCAACGCGTTCAAACTTTTCAGTTCCTGAAGTCCAACCACCTTCACCGCATCAGAACTGCTGACCACTTTCGTTGTTTCCGAATTCGTTTTTCGAATAAAACAGTGAGTTGACGGTGAGGCCAACTCATTTGCTAGTCGTTTAAGCGATGGAAGAGTTGTCAGAGAAATATTTTCGGTGGATCGAGCACGATTCGGATCCAAGGGTTCGAGATTTGTTCCTTCTCTCGTCGCCGCTTCCGTCTTTTGCAATTTGTGTTGTCTATCTAGTGTCGGCAAAGTTGCTCCACCTGTGGATGAGAAAGAGGGAACCGATAAGCATAAGATGGCCAATCTGGTGCTTTGATTTCTTTCACCTCGCTATAAGTTCAGCTCTTCTTATCACAGCAGTTAAGTTGAAGCTGCTCGACAACTTTAATTTCCGGTGAGTAGAATGAATTAAGAGTTAAGTGGAAAACGTGAAGTGAGAAACTTTTGCAGCTGCCAACCACTCGGCGATACTCAGAACAGCGACGCAGCAATCACCCTCGCCTGGATCTATTTGCTTTATAACTTCACATTTTTCTCGGAGATCTTCATTTTTGTACTGGGAAAGCGCCACGACCGCATCACGAATTATTTCCTCTATCACCACATCGCTCTCCCCATCAGTATCTGGTTTGTTGTGAAGTTTACGCCAACGGGCCACTCGTTGATGTTCGCAATCATCAATTGCACTGTTCACATTCTTACCTTTGGCTATTTGAGCTTAATTGGAGCTTTTCCCAAGCTCAAAGTTTATTTCTGGTGGTGGAAGCGTTTCTTCCACTCATTACTGGTAAGCCGCGAGCTCCTCAAGATGGAAAATACTTCAAAGTTCTCTTGCAGGTAATCCGGATCGTTTCAATTGTCCTTCACGCGGTTCAGCTTTTCTTCTGGAACGATTGCAATTACCCGCTCATCTATCCAATCATCGTCCTCATTAATGCGCCGTTCTTCATCTTCTTGACGTGCCTGGATCACTTGCTAGCCGACAGAAAAAGGAAGCGACGAGAATATTCACTCTAGATTTCAATAGATTACTTCTACGTTGAGATTACTCTCTCCAGCTCAATCATAAGCTACAACAACAGAACAACCAACGTGCTTCAATCAATCTGCTCCAGTAGACATTTAATTAACTTGTTTTCGACGTGAAGTTAATTTTCTGTTTTGAAAATAAAAACTGAAAATGTTTTTTTTTTGCTTGATGAGGCAAAAGCAAAACTGTTAATGAAAATCATGAAAAGCGCGGTCAGCAAATTATTAACAGCGAACTGGAGGGGAACGTTGATGAGTTGCGTCACGAGGGAATGATCGGGAAGTCTAAACCTGAAACGTTTAATAGCAAAAGTTGAGAACTTTTGGGGCTTTTTTTTGAAGCTTTTGAAAGCTTTGTGACGTTCCTGGCTGTGTTCCCTGTCACTTTTTGTCTCGACAGCTTCTCCCTTCGTTAATTATGCTTTAAATACGGAAATTATGAGCTCTGAATCCACAGCTGAAGAGTGTCGCTTATGCTGCGACTGTTGAAAGCTGAAAAAGTGTTGATAAAAAGTGCTTTCGACTCAATTCGGGCTTGAACATGGCCACAGAGCAACGAGGGTCAAGCGATGCAACCTCATTTCCGCGATGATTTATCTGCACTGGAGCAAAAAGGGAAGAAGAAAGCAACTCGCCGTTGTGATTGACTTATTTATAGCCCTCCAACGATGTCGATCATAAATATCTCGAGCGTGCTTGTCGCAATTTATGAACCAACCTGAGAGTTTCCGAGAATAAAAACACGAGTCAAACATAATTAATACAAAATTTATTTCCATTATTTTAAAATAAATTAATTTCGCTTCAACGTCTAACATAACAAACACTCGGCAGCATGAAGTTCACCACCTCACGAGCTCAGCTAGCGAACGATCTCGAGCAGAAAATAAATAAAAGAAATCGCTGGTAATAATAATAATTTACAGTTCGTCTAGCTATCGCAAAGCTTCAACTGTTTTCGACTAGGTCTTCTCAATAATACTCCATTCAATGGACGGTTGATGTTTCAAGCTGAATTGACGCTTGATTGGATTGTCTCGCAATTCAAAATTTGTTGACAGTTTCGAGAGCTTTAAGAAGCTTCGTTAAAGCTCTTTTTGTTTTCTGCTAGATTGCAATGATTAAGTTTGACAACAAATTGTTACGACAACTGATACTAAGCTCCATCAACGAGTTTCATAGTAACAGTTGAATTCAGTGTAGAGCTTAAAGCTCAACAAATTGATCTAAATGGAAATTGACAACGTGGAAATAAATAAATTATTCTATCAAGTTTAGTAATTGAATGAGAATGAATACTTAATGCTAACAATCGCAATTCACCTGGTTGATTTTTTATTCTAAATGCTTATGGCTCGACTCTTCAACCGAGGAAAGAGGTTTGGAAGAAGCGGAGAACGGCGCCTAAGAGGTAATGCGTAGAGCAGCGGCCGATTGTAGGTGCTGACCGAGCTTGTGTCAAGCCGAGCGCCTGAAGTACCCAATCCTCAAAGTCGAAATAACTTTCATCTCCGTGTGATCCTTTGCCGTGTCTCAGGTCATGAACGTGATGGTAAACACCGTCTTCAAAATAAGTGTAATCGGCCGGAGGCAGTTCGTTGAACGACGGAAGACCGTCGGGGGGTCCGAGCTTTTCCGCCGCGTCGAAACCGAGCCTATCCATTTTAAACGGTCCAAGCGGTTGCTGTACAAGTCGCTGAGCTCTGCCTCCATCAGCACTGTCGTAATTTGTTCGTCTAATTGCTGGCTTTGTCGCGTTTCCGCTCGATAGACGACCGTCGTCATGACGGTTTATTATGAAATACCGAACGTTCCTTCCGTCATCGCTGATGGTGCGAAAACGATGGACATTGTTGGGCAGTTGCGGTGGTAATTTGAGTTGTCGACCGAGTCGCGTTGCAGATTGTGTGGCGTTGGCTTTCGGCTGTAGGTGTTTCAGCATCTCGGCGACAGACGCAACTTTTGGATCGAATTTCTCAACGAGTGGAGCGTTTTCCACGTCGCCGACTCTTCGAAACGGCCCGAGGTTTTGCAGAACTTGCTGGGTTCGGTATTCATGGTAATCTTCTTCTGTCATCGCTTGGACTTTGTTGCTGATTCTGTATTCGGGTGTGTTGTGGTTGCGGTCCCTGTAGCCACTCCAAAAGTCGCTCATGAAACCGTTGATCATGCGACTCGCTCGGCTCATCATTGCGTGTGACATTTCCGGGACGACAGGATAATTAAACCACGCATAGCGGAAGAGGCACCCGCTGAGTCCGACCTCAGGACCGTAATACGTCCAGGCGAACAGCATTCTCTTCAGAGAGCGCGTGACGCCGGGCAACGCAGGTAACGAGCGGCCGTCAGGCTGATTCATTTCCGGTCTGTAAGAAAAAGGTTTCGAATTGGATTATCATCGACTGAAAGATGGAAATAGGTTGTTCTGCCTTCGCCCTTTCAGGCGTGTGGAAACAGTTCTGGCTGTTATTCTCTCAAATGACTGCTCGGAAATTGAACGATGCAAATTTATTCAAATTCGATTCAATCATCAATTTTTATCTGACACAAATCTTCCGCTCTCTCGCGTTCGTCTGAACACATCCTGAAGCCTTCCAAAAGCCCTCGGGAAGGCTTTTAGTGTTCAATCCTGTTCGAGCGAACAAATCAAGTCAAAAATTATTTATTTACACACTTAACACGGTTCAGCGCGAAGATTCTGATTTCAACCGCATTGAGGGATGGAATGTTTGCTCTGTTACAACATTATCAGACATAAATTACAAAGTTAAATCGTGTGGGAGTGGAGGCTGGAGCGTTAAACCGTTAGAGTCTAACGCGCGAACTGGGCACGTGCTACAAATTTCCCTCGCAGGCTTGAAAATCCGCCGATTGGCATTAACACGAGATAGACCTTTTCGCTCGCTTTCCAACCTTTTGACTTTCGATATTGCCTCAACGAGCGACCGGTTGCATTATCCTCCGAAGAAAAAGCTATTAGGAACAACGAAGGGATTTCTAGGACGCTTAATTATGGCTGCCATTAAGAGAATAATACATTTCTTGGCCGGTCGATTATCGAAGGCCCCATTGACCAGTGGAAGTGAACCGTCGAGTCACCTTCGACCTGTGGCCTTTGAAGAATATTGACGGTAGACTTCTCAAAAGCGAGATGAATGAAATTTGTTTGACATTGAACTTAAGATTTCATCACGCTTTATAACATCGGGAACATCGCGGGAAAGCTCGAGGATTTGAGGAAAGCTTCCGTGAGCTTAGTAGCTGAGCATTTTCTAGTTTTCTCAGCTGCTTCATAAAGCTACCTAAAAGCTTATCACCGTTTCAGACAATTTTAAATCCGGTAAACTACTGCCAATCTTCACACATTGAGCTTTCGTGATCTTAATCAGATTCTCCTGAATTCATCGACTGACTATGAAATCTCCTAGTTTCGAGCCTTTCAAACAGCTCAACTCGCTCCATTCCTTCAAGAAATCTTCCATCATTTCAAACAAATTTTATTCCCTAAATTTATCTTAAACCAAAGCTCTCCAACTTGAAATACAAACTTACGCGCACATTTCAAGTTTTCCTACGGTTGAACTGCGCGTGTAAACGTCTGCGAGAAGGTTTGATTGAAATTGGTTTTGACGTTAAGTGAAGATGCGAAACATTTTTGAATAAATTTTCATTTTCTCCTCGAGCGAGCGAACGGGCGGACCTTTCAGGCCCCAATCTCAATGAAGACGCTCGATTTCCGTTTCGGAACATCAAAACAAACACCTTTGCCTTTTCCTTTCAGCGGCTAATGGAATCGAGCCATCCGACCGCAAGGTCGACGAAGACGAACCGTAAAAGAAGGAATCAACATTAAAAGTTAATGAAGTTTGAATTTATGACGTTTATTAAACGTTTGCCACTTGATGGAAAATTGTGCCATCAACAAGATGCGACGGAGACGATAACTTCAAGTATATGACAAACTTAAAATAATGAGGTCGAGCCCACGAGAGGGAAAAAGAAAGTCTCGCGTCCTAAAATCGGAGCGCTTGATTGGTTTGAGATTTTTAGGGTCGAGTGGACTCTACATTGAATCGCTTCGATATTAATGATTCCATCGATGGGAGTATGAACAGGTAAGTGAAGCGTCTCATCAATGAACTCTCGTCCCTCTTGCCAAGGGAACTTGATGCCCGAGATGTTTGCGCTGTCGGGACTCTCAGGGATCAATTTACGACGTCTTAAAAGCATTCTACGCCACTCGAGAGATTGCTTGTCTTTCGGAGACGACGCCCAATGAATGAATTTATGACGAGAAGTGGAATCTTTTCATTCGATGAATCGACGTTTAAGCCTTCGTCATCCCATTTCACACTCAATGGCCAGCTCTGATGGGCGAATAAAATAGAAATTTGTTTTGTAATTGCGAAACCGTCGAGCTCGCGGCATGGCTCCCTTCATCATCATCATTCGTCATCGTCTTCTCCTTCTCGCTTTTGTGGAGAAAAAATTTATGAATATTAAAACTCTCGGAATTCTCATTTGTGCAAGCTCGTAAATTCCAGAGAGACTTTAACAGCCCAGATAGCAGAAGACGTGAAATTCTCGCTGTCGATTTCACACCCAACGACTTTCGGCTTGGCCTTCAACTCTTCGTTTTATGTGGAACACAAGTGAGATCGTCGATGATATTTCTCATCGATTTCTCGTTCCCAAAAAATCGTTTACGCAGCACACAAACCGGTATTTCACGTTGGAGCTTGCGAGACTCAACGGCATACGCCTGATGGACCACATTCAACAAGATGAGAGTTTGCATGATAAGATCTTCATTTCCGTTTGGCTCTTTCCGCTCTTAAGGCCAAAGACGTGGGAGATAGGAATGATTGATTGGACTTTCAGATGATTACGAGTTCAGTTCGAAGCTCAACAATTCTTATCAGCCAAACCAAACTTCAAAAGTTAATGACGTCCACTCACTTCCGAAAACCGCTCCGACTCGCTTGTAATATCAAATCAACGACAAATAATTCCTGTTATTGTCGCTTCTTTCACTCTTTGCGGAGAAATCGAAAGTCGGCGTCGATTTCTTACGATTATTTCGGGTGAAAACATGTGATCGACAAGCTTCAGTGGGATTGTGGGTCAAAGGTCTCGCCATTGATTTCGCTGGCCATCTCCAAGCTCCACTACTCCTTCGGCCCGTTACTCGTAGATACTACACTTTGGAGTGTCTGCCAATGTTGTTTGCGCCATTGGCGATAGAGAGAGCAATTTCAAAATATTTAAATACCATTTCAAACAATCAGAACAATAATAATTTTCGGTTCCATTCGGTTGAATGATTGATTTCCGCTTCGAGGGGTGAAGCGAACGTCGGAACTCATCTGACCGTAAATTGAATTTTTCTTCGCCTTTTGCCTTTGCCTTGCCATTCCTGCGAGAAACATCGAGATTTAAAATGATTTCGGGGTAGCTTTAAAAGGTTCTCGGGTGCGGGGAAACTCAACAATTTCCACCAAACAATGCTCAGACGAAAATGTTTTTGCTCCGGATAAAGGCGAAAGGAATCCTTCGGTTCAATGGAACGAAATGCCAATCGACAGGAATGTTTTACGTCTTCGAAATGAGCTCATGTAATGTTTTCATTATCGCCGATCGGAGCTTGATTTAAGTTTCATTCGATTCTGTTTAGTCAACCCGAAAATTCAATCGGAAAGTGAGACAAAGTTTCTTTGTGATGGATCTATTTTTAAAGCTTTAGGAAAAACCTTAGAAGGCTGTTCACTTAATACATTCGTTTCCTTTAAAATTTATGGAGCAAATACGAATTCCACAACGGACCAGAATAGGTAAACGTTGATCGATTACCTTTCTCGTCCTCTCCCTCAAGGTCTACATATTAAGTGAACGGCCGCAAAGCTCACGTCAATCTCTGTTCAGACTCAGACCCTCGTTGTCTATGATGGATAACGAGCAACTCGTTCACAAGCTTTATCGCTTCAAGCCACTTAGACTTGCAAAAGCCCCGGACCTCTCCTACTCGTTTGAGCGACAGTAAAGACTATCATCTTTCTCTCCTAAAAGAAATTGATGGATATTATCGATTGTTTCCTCGTTATTTACAACGAAACACATTTTATGTGTCTCATCTTTTAGAATCTCGGCAGCTCGCACTTCCCCCACGCTTTTCATCTCCTTCGTCCTCACTGTCAATGTAATGATAAGGCATTTATTGTATTTGAAAAATGAACCTTTTTTTATGAGATTGATTAGAAACTTTATATCGGCCGAAGGATTTTTTTTTCTCCTTTTTTGCGAGGCTCTCGAAGCTTTTTTGTGCGCGGCGAGCAGAAATGATATCAGATTGGACCAACATCGAAGCTTCAGTTAATAAAACTCTCGTTTTATTGTTTTTGTCGTCTTACAGAAATCTCATTTGACGACTGAATGAGGAAATGCCGCTCTCGAAAGCTTAACGTCTTATTTTGTTTTCTTGGGTTCGATGACAACTGTTCGCAGGGAAACCAGATTGAAAAGGACAGAGGAAGGCTTAACAGTTGAGAGTTCGACATGGAAACAATTAGGGGCAAATTGCTGGAAAGTTGTCGGGTTGAGTAGCTAGGAAGAGACTCGAGTCTTCAGGTTATCAGATCGCGAGCTGATGGAGAGAGATGCTGAGATGATAGCGACTCGTTGCGTCATTGCATCTCATCTGCATTCAACTTGCTTTTCTCTGAATCTCTTGATGGTTTTCTGTAGCTTGAGCTTTCATGTAATCGACCAGGAGCAGTTTTTACCATAGAAAATCTACGTGCTTCGGAAGCCCAAACTCCAAATCTTTGGAAACATTCTAACTCATAAACTGCTGAGCTTTAAGCTCATTCCAAGCGGAAAAGCTCTTCCAAGATTTCACAAGCCGTCTCTTGGATAACTGCCAAATCGTATAACGCGAGACAGCTCGGGAAAAACAATTTTCCATTCTCGATGATGTGTGGAGGAAGGAAAAAGTTTCCTCGACAACGAGATAAAAATTTGCCGAGGGAAAAATCAATTTATGTCTCTCTGTTTTCCCCAACTTCATTCATTAAAAATAAATTAATAAGCAGACGAAACTGGATGTGATAAGGATAGGAATGAGCAGAGAAAAAACTTTATATTGCCGGGATTTCCACCCGAGGATCACTTTCAATTAACTGAACTTTTTCGCCACCAGCTTCCGCAGCTGTTCCACCGTCTGAGTCCAATCGACGTCAAGCGGAAAAAGTTTGAGGGAAAATATTGAACAGATTCACTGCCACTCTCATCATCGTTTCGTAATTATGTCTCACCCGATTCTCTCCACCGAGCAAATCATTTTACGAGCATGGAGTCGAAGGAAAATTGTTTTTAAATCGGAGAGCTTTAGCTTAAAGCTGCAATCTCTTTGAGTGCTTGTAGATGAAAAACTTCTGACCGTGCGAAGAAGAAGAGCGGAATTAATGAAAATCTTGCTGTCACTTACACGTGCTCCAAGAAATTGATGCTCCGACTCTCGTTCGTTTGTTTGACTGATGTCTCGTTGAGCTCACTCGGATGAATACTTTCGTTCATCCGTCCATGAGTCACTTCAATGCCGCTAATCTCCTCTGCATGTTCACCTTGCTGCCTCAGTACTTTACAACTCGCCAGATAAATCAGCGTGAAGCAGATAAAAACACGGACTAATGACTCCATTGTCGAACGAATTGGATTCAATTTGCGATTGTGTAAAGCGAGAAAAATTGAATTAATTTCGTTTACTCGTCCCGACTGATGCAGCGGATTACTTTCCCTCTCCTCCAGCAGTTATTAATACCTCGGTGCGCTCTGACGAGCTCGGTGCAATCGAATCGGATATCGAGAAACGTTTTTATGAAAATTGCTTTTCAAGCTTGGCCGGAAAACTTTCATCAGTTCATTCAATTCATCGGAAAAACTCACTGAAAGCTTTTTTCTCTTCTCGTCGAGAGAAGCTTTTCGAGTTCATTTGCAAAATTAATTGAGTTTGTTTGAGTGTTCTGCTGTGCCGTTTGTTGTTTCGCTTTGCCTGCAAGGCTCCCTCGCAAATTGAGCGGAGCTCGTGTCTCTAGCCTTTCAGGAGAATCACGCCGTTGGCGGATTGTTGATGTTTCAGTGGATTTCCGGCTCGGAAACTAACAAACCGTTCGAGTTGTTGTTTGCTCGCTGCACTTCTTTGCTTCGCTATCGGAACAGCAAATTTATTTCTCCCAAAGTCGATTTGAATTTTTCACCATGAGCGAGCCTCGTTGCGAGAGGCGAACGAGGAGGAAACTTTTCCACTGAATTGAACTTTTCACTTTATGCACCCAAGCAAAATCACTGGCAAATTTTTCTCCACTTAAATTTCTCCGTCTATGCCGTTCTATCTACATGCAACTATTTATGTCTTTCGATACTGCTGTGTTCACTGTTTTAAATGCTTTAGACCCTTCGAGCTTCGGCAATCGAGTTTCAAGCGGACTTCATCTGCATGCATTCGAGTTCACTCATCCAAACCTGCCGGAAAATTTTGTTCGTCTTTCTCCTTAGCAAGCAAACTTTAAGCTCAATACACTCGATTGATCGTTTGAAGTGAGCCGGGAAATTCAATTTAAAATCACTCAGCTGCGAGGATTGCAAAGCCACGAGAAAGTTCCTCAGAAATCGACTGCGAAGCTAAACTGCTTTAGTCAGAAAGTCAACAACGAGCACTGCCAATGCACCACAAAGTTATTCTAGTCGTGTCGCTCTTCTTTTTACACGATTATTCCTTTATATTCAATTTTATTCGCAACTTTAACCGCGCACATCACACGAGACGTGTTATCATTATGCTCTGAGCCTTCCTTCGGCGTTTTCGTACAGGAATGTTTAACACTTTGCTTGCGAAACCCGCACTCGTCAGACACCGTCAGACACTTGTTACAGAATGAGCGAGCGACTCTCGCGACTGACACTGCTCACACATTTTGTGTTGTTGATTTCCGCTACGGCATGTGCTTTCTTACTTTAATTTCATTAACTTTTCTCTTTCTCCGGCTCTCCTCCTTCTCTCCGCTTCTTTCTTCGTCTTCTTGCCCAGACGATCGCTGTCGCTTTTGGACGTTTGTGGTTTCGCTTTATTTTTGGCAGACCCACAAAAAGAAGAAATTCCAGAGAAACTTTCTTTTTCGCTTGCATCTCTTCACCTACATACATTTTTTTCGGCTAGCGTTTCTACTGCGTCGCCATAAATAACAGAAATTATCGCAATCGTGCTTGCCACGTGCTTCCTCTAAATTGCATTAAAAGAACATTAGACGTTTCTCTGCTTCTTCTTGCTGCCTCACTTTGAATCGTGTTGGCTGTAGCTTTACGACTAAGCCAAGCAAGAGCAAATGGAGGAGCTTTACAGGCCCAGGAAATGATGTAGACTAGCGGAAGACATGAGGTTCATTGTCAGTGAAAAAATGTGTCTGAGCTAATGCCTACAAGCAAATACGTAACGACACGGCTATATCAATTTATTTGAGGCTATTTGAAACAATTTTCATTATTCAGAATCTTCATGACATAATATTGCTTGTCTCCAATTTGATAACCTTGCTTAATCTTTTAGTTCAAAAACAAACCCCGACTTGATCTCGGCCCTTTCGACTCTTGATGCTCTCTAGCTTTGTTTGAAGCTTGTGGCTGATTTCAAATCATTTGATTACTGATTGAATGGATTTTTAAAGACAGCCTTGATCGTCTTTAACATCCAAACTGCATTTCGATTGGAAAACGCGCATTAGCTTCGAAGAATAATACAAAAGAACGAAAGAATTATATTGCAATGAATTATTAAAAGTTCATTTCTTGTTGCTTTCCGAACACTTTCGTCCGCAAAGCTCTCGGGAAAACTTTTCATCTTCTTCGCTTCCGCTGGAGAAGTTTTCCTTCCCCGTTGCGACGCGCTGAGCGAAAACATTAAAATTATTTAAAGAAGCATTAAACGTGCGAAGCATTAACATTTTCAAACAAGAGCAAATGCTTTCTAGTCGAAGTTATAATTTGCTGCACGCTCAGAAGCTGGAGAGTTTGCGCTACCTTCAACCGTGATTTAATTAGTTTTCTGCGAACCTCGAGTGAACGTGTACCCGCTCGCATTAAAGATTATGCTGAGCGAGTTAAATTATTCATACGAGGCGAACAGAAGGAAAGGAAAAGGATTTCGTTGATGTCACATCAGCTTCGTCTTCTCCTTTTGCTGGAATCAGCAGAAAATTTACAATTCAAAAATTGTATTAGAGAATTATAGACTCAGACCGAGCAAGAGTCGAAGACGAAGGGAGGTAGAGCAAGATTCAAAGACGAAATCTCATTAAAAATAAAACACGCTTCTTTTCCCGTTCAGTCGGGGGTTGAACGGTGAGCGCCTTTTCGAAGAAAGCTTCTTCGATTAACCCGTTGCTTCATCAATTTTAATTTTAACAGAGGAAGCTGGCCGTGCAATTAAGGTCAGATTCCCTTTCGGCGGCTGGCTGCGGTGCGTCATGCGAAACAGCAAAGCTTATCGCAACTTTTCCGGGGGAAACTTTGTCTGAGAATTTCTGTGCGCATTAAAACTTTTCCACAACTTAAAGCGCCATAAAACCCCTCGTGACACAAATTCTCGCTCAACTGCGGCTCATAAACAAGCGGCGGGTAAAAAGTTTTCGGCGCAAGAGATTCAATCTTTCTCTCTCAAGCCACCGCCAACTTTTTAAGTATTCCGAGATGACGACGGCGACGAGACAAAAGGCAAGAGACCCAAATTGAATCAGAAAACTCTCCAGCTTCGCGTGCAATACGAGAAAGCAGGGGAAACACTTTGTCGAATGAATGTGTGTCGATGGAGTTCGCTGACCGCGCCTTCATGATTGACTTGTCAACAGAATTTTCTATGGACCGAGAGTCATTTGCAAGCGGCGCTCGTCGTGTGATATGAAATTGAGCAGTGGAGATGCCGACTGAATGTGTAATTCGCTTTCAGCATTTGATGGTCGTGCTTAACGGTTCCGGAATTTCTTTTCCGTCAATTAATTCAACAACTTATTACGATGCGCTGAAAAGAACTCAAACAAGAATTATCATAACTTGAATGTTGATTCAGCTTCTGCCTGGAATTTCCTTTGATGCTCGCATGAACTCATTCGGAAAATGTGGATTAATTTAAAATTTCCTATTTTCCTCCGGCGGCATCGAGCGATGTTTGAGTTCGTTCGAAATCTTTGATTACTTTCCTTCGATAAAAAATAATTTTAGCATCAAAGGCTGCCTACATCTGACATCTATTCCAGAAATTCCCAGCCTGAAGCTGTGAACTTCCTTTTGACGGATCCTCAAACTATTACCCTTGAAGCTTCGCAACTCATAAATTACTCAATGTTATCCCTTCACCCTCCAGCTCAGTTCTTATAACTTTCTTCTCATCAATTCATCTAATTTGGGATTCAAATTCAGCTGGAATACATTTCACAAGGAGCGGCTAATCCAGCTCAAAGAGTAAAAGACAAAAAAGTTCGCGAAGAAAGAAAACGAAATGATTCGCTGGCGAATGGCTCATGTAGTGCTAAGTGATAAATCGCTTTTTTTATTTGGAGCGAGAGTTGTCTTTTCACGGTCGAGCGCGAAAAAAAGAAAACATTTCCACTGCCGACCGAAGAAGACACACAACGTGTCGATAACGAAGTGAAACTCATTCGAGATGTAGAGATCAATTAGGAGCTTTGAATTTCTATTGTTGGAGCGGCAAACCTTCGCTTGTGTTGACGTAGGTCAACGCGTTGCACATGATTGAGTTTGCTTTTCTCTTACACATGTTGAAGGCACTTTGGTTGCTGTGTTAACATAATTAAGTGATTTGTGACTGGGAGAAATCACAGAGCGGCACGTCATCGTCTCCTGGGATTTGGCTAACACAAATATGATTCATCCACCCACTCTGAGTCACCACAGGATCCTTCAATAACGAGGATGAGGCTGACGCATCGTGAGTCGCATTATGCAGCATGAATAATTTAGTGGAGTGACTTTCTACCGAAGAAGACAACTTTGTGAAGTGGCAACGACTTGTTGATCTTCGACAAATTTTGTTGCAACGAGTTTCAATAATCAAATTGCCCATGCTCGTGTTGCAATTTAATGGAATTAGCTTGCTTAATGTCAACCACATCAACAAGCACTTAAACCGATACGTCATTAGTCGCATACACGGCAATTTCACCCTTGCTTCTCTCTCTGTGTCTTTTCCAATTTGCATATTCGCCAAGAAATTCCAGTTCCGTGTCTCATCATCAACACCAGCATGGAGTTGTTGGCTGACCGTCGCACTAGGTCAATGGGTAGATGAACTGAAAAGCTAATCGTCTGAAAGAAAACAAAAGTAAAGCCAGTGCGAAACGGCGGCAATTAAGGCCGCTCGACGAGATACTTACGCGCTTAATTACAAAGACTTCTCTCTCATTCGAACGTCCCACAGTTGCCAACGGTAGACGCTTTTCTTTTATTGCATTCTCGGAGAAATATTTCAAGAGATGCTACCGGTTGAGTCGTGCGATCGATACAAAAGCTTCTGACAAGATTGCAATCGGAGACGGACGAATCGTCTTCTCGTCTGACAATAGCAAAATAACAGCTCAGCTGCCTCGCTGCAAGAATATTTCTGACGCAAACAAACAATCGAATTGCATCCGTCCCTACAAATGAGAAATTCCGAGCTCGAGCGAAGCGACAGCCGAGCCAGCATTTCAAGATTAAATTAATTTCTAAATTGCTAATAAATCGCATTTGAACGCAGGAAGACGACAAACTATTTAATTAATTGACTAACGTATGCTCGAGTGAAGTCTTCAGCACGTAGACTCGACTCTGACAACTTCTTCAAGAAATTGAATTTAAATTTTATCTCGGGAGACCGGAGCGGAGAATTTCTGACGAAGTTCTCTCTTGACTCAACTCAATTACGTGACACTCCTTGCTTTTAGCACCGACAGCTGTCGTCAATAGGCTCGAGATCCTCATTTGATAGTCTCAAACTTTAATTGATCACATCACACGAACGACAAGTTAAAAGTCCCGAGACGAGAGACGCGCTCAAGGTCTGGAAATCGTTTTAGATTGAAACATTTATCAAATATTTGATGTGGGAAAACTCTACAGACGAAAGATGGAAATCGAGAATGTTTGCTCGACGAAGCCAAGCGATGAGATCCCGTAACTATTCGCAAGTTTATCGAGTTTCGTTTGAGGCGTGAGCGCTTTGCGATAGGAATTTGTGACTGCTCAAAATTAAATTTCAACTTTAACCACGCTGTGTGGTTCACTGAGTTAGAGCGAAGCCTCTGCTCGGCAGATCCTGACGCCGAGATTTACTTGCTCATTTAATTACGCCGAGATTTACTTGCTCATTTAATTACTTGGGAAAGTTACAATGTTTCGTCTAATCGGATGAAATAAAGCTCGTAATCTCGTTGCAGTGCTGAGCTTCACAGACATTTCATGTCGAATAAATCTAGAGGGAAGCTCGATGCGGAAAATATTATTCTAGCGAAAGCTGTTGTTTCGGAGTGAAGCAGCATTTCCCCTGAGAATTTGCAGTCTGACAATTGAACAGCAATGAAACTTTTCGAGTAAGCATGGTGAGATTTACCTCTAAATGTTAAAATGCATTCGCGCTCCAACTTGCTACAAATCTTTTGAGATTTCCACATAAATTTCCACGGAAATTTCGTAGCAGACGTGAAAACTTGAGATGAACAAAGAAACTTTGAAATAAGAAACCGGCAATTTCGTGATGAGGAAGCAACATTGGTGAACTATTGAAGCTTTCAGGCAAATTTGTTTTTAAGTTAGAGCTTAGGTGAGACAGCAAGATTTCCTTTGAAAGAAAACATTTTCTTAAGTAAAACTTTAAAGATTTTCTTTGGAAAACTTTCAACCTTTCAACTATTTTGATTCCCTTTAAATTTATTTCAGTTTAAAACCAGAAACAATTTCTTGGAAATTTGAAAAATGAAATTCAATCATTGCAACTCTGATTGGAAATAACTTTGATTGCAACTGAAAACTATGTCTACGTTACCATGGAAATCGAAGCTACTGCATCAATGCAGTTTAATTAGGAGTATTAGATGAATTCAATACTCTTGATCCGAAACCAAGATCTGTAATTAGTGGCTTCAATTAGTTTGCAAAGATATCTCATTTCAACGAAGAGCTATTGCATGGCAACTTCACAAAAGAGTCTTTGTCTAGAGGGACTGCTCTAAATGCACTTCCTCCTAATAACTAATTTGAAATTCCAACTCATGACTTCAATTTGACATCAACCAGATAAAAGATTCCAGAACCTGAAACCTTAATTTTCCTGGATAGTTTGAGTGTCTCAATCATAAGAAAGATCTTCAACTCACGCTTCGTTTATCACAGCACTGAGGTGAGACGGCAATTTGACAAACACATGACAGGGAGCTTCGGTAGCGAATTCATTTTACAGGCTTTAATGTGAGCAATGAGGTAAAGCCTTTGCATGAGTAAATTCAGTATCAGGTTGAATGACAAAGCGAAAAAGAGAGCTGAGGCTTCCTTGTTCATAATATTTCAAATTGCTCGACGTTGCAGCATCAATAATAGAGATTGCATAACTGAAGAGAAATCCTTTGTACACGAGAATCTCTCGAGCTTGAAATTTTCCTCCTTTTGCAACAGTTTTGATAAATTTATGAATAAGACCACAGCACGTCGTATCATCACAAGAGAAAGCTGGAAGGATCTGAAGTTGAAAACATCTTTGCATTTTATTCGATTGGGTGAAATTCAATGCATTCTGATATAAATGAAACTTCAAATTCAACTGAGAATGCAAAGTGAATTCATTGAAATTCCCAAGCGAAATGAACAAATCGAGACATGGAATCAGAGTTTGATGAGAGAAGAAACGCTGCGTCATTTGCTTCAGATGTGAATCGAAACCGCTGCAGGCAAAGTTGCCAAATTGTCAAAATTATGCAACGAACCGTCAACAAGCTTCACACTTTCTATCGCAACGTCCTTCATCAACGATCAACAAACATCTTCGATACCACCTCTTCTTCTATTTGTCGAGATTTTCGATTCGTTTGTTTGAAGTGATTCATGGCCACACTGGTCTGTCTTGTTTTTGTCCATTGAAGACAGACAGTCGCTGTTTAGTCTTAGAGTCGAAATCATGGAGCTTTTAAAAGTAAATTTTCAAGTTATCTGAGTCGAAGTTTTTACCGAAATTCTTCCTTTAGGAGTTCTGTTTGGTTTTTGTGTGTCTTGCGGTCTCGACGACCTGCCAGCCGCAATCAGACAGTGCCGATCGCTATCTCTCACTACCAATACGTGACAAGTGCAACAAGCGGTTTAAAGAGGCACAGTACAACGGCCGAAACTTTTTCTACAGCGGCAATGACCCAGAGCTGAAGAACGAGAAGTTCGATTGGCTCGACTCGAGAAACACTTGCCGGGAGCGTTGTATGGAGACAGTGTCGTTCGAGACACAAGAGAAGTTTGATTTCTTCAAAAAATACATCGAGCAGCAGAACATAAGTTTCATTTGGACTTCCGGCCGTTTGTGTGACTTTGCTGGCTGTGAGGGACGTTGGGATTTACTCCCTAAAAGGTACGAAAACAAACGACACTCGTTTCCTGTCTGAAATCCCCAATTCTTCATCTTTCTCAGAATCAAGGGTTGGCTGTGGTCAGCGAACCAAGTCCCGATTGCCGAGACAAACAAAATTCCTCCAGGTGAGTGCCGACGACAAACTCAAAACAACTTTAAATCTCCCTTCAATCTTCGTTAAGGCTGGGGTTATCAGCCTTGGTCTTTCACCGGAATTCGCAAGAGGCCGCAGCCAGACAACGCAGGTGAGAGTTGAAGATAATGTGAGAAATATCTCGTTGACATTTCGATTGCTTCCTCGAAGAAATTTACATCAGCCAAACGTCGGAAGCTTGTCTTGGCATCTTGAACAACATGTACAATGATTCAGTAGCTTGGGTGAGTCGAGAAGACAAATGTCAAGGAAACCAAATCAAAATTCATTTCGGTTTTTGCAGCACGATATCGGTAGGTTGACTCTATGAGCGTGCTTGATGATCTAATCGAGTGCGTTTCGTCTTTTCGTCAACTGTTATTAACGGTTCCAATTCGCTTTCATCTGCCCACTTGAAGCTTGTTACCATAAGACTCGCTTCATATGTGAGGATTCGCAGCTTCTTTTAGACGACGTAGAACGTGAAGAAGAGGAAGGAAACAGCCCGACGACTGTGAAGCCCACAACATCGACGACAACTGAGAGAAAAACATCAACAAGCAGATCAACCACAGTTCATTCAACAACTGAAGATTATTTAGGTCTGGGAACAACAGATGTGAATCTGATTGAATCGAGCAATCTTCTGAAACGTCAAAACTTGGATGATGAAACTTCAACTGTTGGCTCGACCACAGAGGAAATAAAAGAAGCTGAAGTCTCAACAGCAGCTCATTCATCTACAGACGTTCCGTCAACGACACAAGCTGAGTCAACGACACATGCTGAAGTTACGACGGAGACTGAAGCAGCGACGACCACGAGACGTTCAAGACTTCGAGGGAGACAAAAAGAGACAACAACATCAGAGGCAAGCTCGTCTGTAGAACCGAGAAGACGTGGAGTTTTCAGGAACAAACCGACGACTGAGTCGAGTAAGAAAAGGAATTTTGCATTGTTACAAAAAGTTTCACAACTATTTCCAGCTGAGGGAAGAAAAATAAGCGACGACGATAAGAAAGATGGCACAACGACCGAAGCATCTCCGACGACAACTGAAAAAGAAATTGTGAAGGGAAACGAAACTTTGAATTCAACAGATGCGGAAGAGAAAATCGTTGAGGAAGTGGAAACGACAACAGCAGCAGAAGCTTCTTCGACTAGGCGAGCTGGTCGTCGTCTCAGGAGACCAGTTCCGAGTCGAGCAGATAACTGATTCAACATTCGCCCGTGCATGTTACATGAAAGTTTGACTAAGCATCAGCACTTTCCATTGTCTCAGACTCTCTCGTGTTGTTAATTAAATAACGTTGGAGTGACGACAAACTTTTCTCTCGTTTACAAAACGTTTTTATGCAAATAAATATTCTAGCAAACATGAAGATGAGTCTCAAATTGATTCCTGGAAGCTTTAGATAGTTTGTAAAGTTTGCTTTTGATTTTCGAAAACAATTCGCTGGAAATCGACCAGCAATTGAACAAATCAGCAACCACAAGTGCAGACAAATTTTCAAGGCATTGCACAAATAGCTCAGAATGGCTTTGAAACCCCACACAATTAAGTTCTCAATCACAGCTGAGCTTTGAGGTGTACGCGGGAAAATTCGATAAATTTAATTGGGAGAGAGAAAATCCGATCAAACCGATTCGAGAAAGTCGAAAGTAGACATCAAAGGAAACTCGATGCTCGATCTGAGAGACCCCGAGCAAGATTGCGATGGCTTCAATTACAATTGAAACCTCCTGAATGAGATTTCATATGAAAACTTTTCAACTCAATCGTTTTATCGCTTCCATCTCGACAAAGCTTCGGGCTGTCCTCGACGTGATTGACGAATGTCACCCACACACGAAGCCGTATCCTCGGGAAGACTTGCGAGTTAACTGAATAAACTTGTTTATCATTTCGCAGATTGAGAAATTCGCCTTGAAAATCGAATTGAAAGAAATATGTTTAGCGGCTTTTTGCTGACATGCGAAATGATTTTGCTGTGAGCTTTTTCTCTCGTTCAGATCGAATCCTTTATGTTCGTCTTTCAGCTTAAATTGATTTATTCTACACTCGCTCGTTGAATTCGACGGTGGAAAACAAGATTTTTCACATCGAGCAAGCGGATAAGGAAAAGTTTCCACTGCGAGCTGCGAAACTTTGCACTCTGGCTTCAAGAAACTTAGCTTTGATTCTGATGTTAAATTCAATCCAAATGCATGAGGCTTTTGTGGGCTACGCTGATGCAACGGTGGTCGATAAAACCAGATGTGCAAGGGATAGTTGCAGCCACTTCAATTAAACCTCATACATATTTGAATGTTACAGAACAGTCGACTCAGAACAAACAGCAATCGTCGAATTGCCTAAGTATTCGAGGATAATGGAAATGATTCAAATGAAGTTTTGAGTTGATTTGAAGTTGGGATACGCATTTGATACTTACGAGCATTGGATGATCGTTGAACATCACACATCAAACCGCCCACGCTATCTAATAATTCAATTTAAAACTTCAAACGTTGAAGGGAGCGAGTACAATTGTTCATCATTGTCAGCAGAAAAAGTGTTGATTGCTTATTCAGAATGCATAAAATCAATGATGGAAATAACTTTATCTGCAACATCTGCAATATAAACATCTGCGATTGATGAACAAATTTTCTGAGCCGCAAACCAACGCCAAGAGTAAATCGACATGTTGAAAATCATGGACCAATTTACGTCGGAAGCAGCATACTAGGAAACTTGGACGAGTAGCTAAACTGAACTTGATATTTTACCGCGAATAAAATTTAGTGAAAAACATTTTTGAAATGATTTTTGAGTCCCTGCAACGTTACAGTGAGCAACGGCTATCAAACAACCTGTTAGCTTCCGAGATTTCTGACAGGTAAAAGCATGAATTTCAATACTCACATTGAAATTTCTAACACTCAGCACTCGACTGCTCTTCTGCGGAACTTTACACTTTTGCTAATCTGATTCAAACATCCATTGAGAATCGTTTTGCTGTGGCAATTACTCAGACATATTGCAACAGTTAAATGGCAGACAACTAGCGTCGAATCAATTGGTTCCAGTATAAATCATATTAGCTAAGTAGTTAGCGTTCGAGATCGAGCTGAAACTCATCTCGAGAAAAATGGAAATGAAGGCAACACAAACAAGAAGCATAAGATTACCGAGACGAAAAAACTTGAAAGAAAAAAATTTCGGGCCGAGTTGAAAAGTTGGCTTGTAAACTTTGCTACAGCTCCTTCAAACTCAAAGCATTTCCGGTTGAATTTACAGTTTAATTTGTTGTCGACGGTTGTCGCTCAGCGGCGATGTTTTAATTTTCTTCCGACAACCTTTTCGCTTTCTTCAAATGGAAGTGGGCGGGCTGACAAGTCCCTGCTACACAAAGAAGGCTGCTCTCATATCGCTTCGATTAGATAACTTCTCACAATGCGATTCCGTGTTGATCTCATCACGAAGGTCGGGATTTCAAAATGAAATCGACTGTCGCTGCCAGTTACTTCTAATTGAAATATAGCTGAGCGATTGATGACCCAGATCACTTCGTCCGAAAGACTTTTGTGCTCAAATTGAATCGTAAACTTCCAGAGAATTCAAAAAGATTTTCTCGCTCGATCGCCTTCGCCGTCCTCACTCGACTCAATCCGAATCGAGAGCGACATCGAATCTTACATTGAACAGACAACTACTCGAAGTCGTAAAACGAAATTTGTGACTCGAGCAGGGAAATGAAAGGAAATTCGACGTTCAAGACAGGAAAGTCATAAACTTCTTTTTCCCTCTGTGAAGACATTTCGAAGTGAAACTTCACTCAGAAGTCGGATCAACTTATTCATAAGCTCTTATCTGCCAATAACGATGAATCGTCACCAAGTAGGACGCTAGAAACTTGAGCGACACTCGTTGCTCAAGTTCACCCTGCGGACTTACTCTCGAAATGAGATGTAAAACGATGCTTTGAAGTTTACGATCGTTTCAAGAGTTCGATGATTTCGTCGTTGGTAACAATGTGATTCGATTGCGCTTGTAAAAGTTCCTTCGAGTTGACGTTGAAGAGAGATTCAAAGATTTATGAAACGTTCACAGAAATCATTTGCTTAAGCTCTCGACTGTCGAGTCTTTAAACCTGCGAACTTTCTGAATAATTCAGTAATCACGTGGTTGTCATTGCTCGCAAGAAAATTTGCTAAATTGAATCGACTTCTCGTGAAACATGCGAAGCTCGTTCGGAAAAGCGAGCAAAGAAAAATGCAATTAGACAAAGTGCCGCTCCGCTCTGTAATCTTCTCGATGAAAACTCGCTGACTTTGCATCAGCTTATCTCATTCCATCAACCTTGTCGTTGCTTCAAGAGATGAGATTACATGGAATCATTGAGGGCTGTGACGTTTCAAATCAGTCGTGCTTGAATTTCCTTTAAACCTCAAACCGAAATGAAAATAAATTTGACGAAAATTTCTTCGGCTTGCGAGACGGAGACCTGACAATTATGAATGGAAATGGCTGCAAAACGACAAGGATTTATTTCGTGCATGCAAAAGACGTGGACGTGAGCATTGACAGACGCGTCTCGTTCTTTGTTCCGACAAATCCCTATGGAGCTTTGACAGGGGGATTCCGACTGAATGCTCTTTTTTATGTTGAACTCGAGGACAAGTTAGGAAAAAGGAAATTCTCATTGCAAGCACATATTGAAGCGCTCGGATGATGATGATACTAAACTCTAACCTTGCCTCCAGTCGCTGTAACCAAGCATGAATATTTAATCATAGAAACTCTTGCTCATAAGTTTCGCTCGCTTTCCAGCTCTCCGTTGTTGCTTGTGCAATAAAGCTTGAGAAAAATTTTCTGGTTTTCTCATAAATCTTAATTGTAGTCGAGCAAATCAGTTCCTCCGGTCGCAATCCTTTGCTTGACTGTGCGTAGTGAAATGAACCTCGAGCTCTTCATGGAAAACTCTTGAAGTTACTCAAATTGAAAGCTAGTCAGTGCGAGGGGCCAAGACAGCCGAGGGAAAATTGATCTTCATTCCTCATGAATCAAGCCGCGCTACAGTGAACTTTCAAAATAAGCAAATTGGCAATTACGCACAGGGTGGAAGAGGCAAGTTTATTTATTGCTGCTCGTTGAGTTTCGAAATTAGGGTTCGCTTCGAGACTTTTCATGAAGTCGCTCGCTTGCCATGCGGATTTACCTTTAAACAAGTCTGATAACATGAGAAATATCTTCTCAAATATTTTTCAGGTCAGCAATTATGATTTTCCTGAGAAAGATTTAATTAAGTTTCGAGCGAGGAAGAAGTTTGACTTGCGGTAAGAAAATATTCCGGAAAATTTTTCTCTTCTCCAACAAAAGATTTCATCTCTTCTCCCCTCGTTATCAAGTTGTCTTCCAACCGAGATCTCTGTGATGGGAAAAGTTATTGCTGTAGCCGATAAATATTTAATTATCTCGGCACAAAAAGCTGAAACGTTCGTGGTTATTAAGTGCTTTGAGTCGAGAATTTATTCAAAATCAGGACGGGCGAGGGCTTCGCAAATGATTTTGTGTTTGGATGCGATGGAATTGTTTAGAATCGTCTGTTGATTGCCTTGAAAACAAGAAGTGAAATTGAGTCGAGCGCGGAAAACTTGTTCAACACTTGATGAAGCTTGTGTAAGAGATTCTCAATTATTTAGCATCGAAATAAGTTAGCTTTGTGAAACAATTATCAATTCCAAGATAATTTAATTTAAAAATCTTTGCTTCAAAGTCTGAACCAGAAAAATATCTTCAATTTCAGGAAACAGCCGCAGAAATAGTGACAGATTCTTGCAGATTGTGGCTTGGAACATACAAGATAAAACATCCGTCATCACCATGCGGCGCAACTCAAGTCACGACGACTTCAACTAAGATGAAAAATTTATTTCGAGACCGTCGAGATTGAATTTCACTCGCTGCCACTTGAGTAAATGTTTAATAAAGAAGGGAATTTAAATCAGACGTAAGACTCACATAAAGATCTGAAAGATCGTCCATCAAACTCACAGAGAACTGAAACTTCTCAAAGTTCTTTTTAAGCTCGCTCGAGATCCTTTCAAAGTTGTCTGCAATGAAACTTTTGCTGTCCTCTGAGCCGAACAATCAAAAGTGATCAACTTCTCAAGCTTCAGCTCCCAATTGCCTTAAACTGAAATGACCCAACTTGAATCTTCATTTCTTTCTTTCTATGGAATCAGTTTGCATCTTCCCGACGGATTTAAATGATTAATTCATTCGACTGGGGGGTCTGCAAACAAATGAAAGCCATTTGTAACTGCGACGAGATCGGAAAACATAAAATGATGAATACAAGATTTAAATTAAAAAAATTGTTCGGCAGATCGAGAGGAAACCCACTTGGCCATCAAAAAGTCCGAAACCTTTTGAATGAGCGGCAAAAATCATCAACTCGTCGCAGCGAGCAAAACTTTATTTTCTGAAGTAACACTTTTCCGTCATTAAATTTTTTTATTTCCTGTAGTTGCAAAAGTTTCTGTGCCTTTTGTTGGTAATTTGATGAATGACGAGTGGTGGAACGAACTAAAAACTCGTTGCACTAATTCAACAATGTCTTCTCGCGTTCGGCTGACGTTTGCTGGCAACGCCTCGGTTGCCTCAACAACTTCTGATCTTATGAATCTCGAAAACCCTTAACGAACTTTATCCACTGAGTTTACGTAAGTTTGCTTCGTCAGGGAGTTTTGTTTCTTCAATTTACTGAATGTAGTCAGAAGAACATGCATCATGAGCTTGATTAAAAGTTCAGATGAAAATGCATGAAACAGAAGCTTTTAATGAGTTTCACCCTTATCTATTGAATATCCTTTTCAAAGTTTGAGTGCAGGGAGATTATGTTATGTTATTCATTGACCTCTCTTCATGAATGTTACAGATCAAAGCTGAGCCAACAAACTCACCTGAAGGCTTCATTAGAATTCTCATTAAAACTGTAAAGAGTTCATTATGATAACAAACTTTCAGCTTGATGAACTTCGTCGTATTCTTCATTGAAATTCTGCAAAATATGTCAACGATACTCTTGGTTGTGAAAGCCACAAGTTTTTTTTGTGTGTAAGAATCTGATAGAGTTTCCCTAGCCATTGAAACGATTTAAGATGACACAATCTCATGCAAAGGATTGTGAGTTGCACAATTTTCTGACGCTGTTGAGGAAATTGGCGGAAGCAAAGTCGAAAAAACACGCGAGATGAGGAAAATTGTCACGAAGACGAGCAGAACAGTGCATTGTCTCGTGCGAAGGAAACTAGAACGAGCACGTAAAGGCGCATACATCAAACTGTATCTCGTTGCCCCGGGAAGAAAGGAGTTGTTGAAAGTAGAGCTCCCTGATAGCTGAGCTGGAATTATGAACCGAATGAATGAATAGAAAAAGCTTCTTACAGCTTTACAAGAAGATAGCGACGGAAAGCAGAAGCGCGGCGTGAGCGAAATCGTTATTTATAAGTGAAATATCTTGCTATTTAAGCTTTACAACTCCCATGATCCTGGATAGTTTGCAAGGAATGAATGGGAAGAAGCGACAGCTTGCAGTGCTTGCCTTTCTTTCCATTCCTCACATCCAGATCGTATTACACGATAAAAAGCCAAACGAGGCGGAAAGCAAAATTGTTTAGTATCGCTTAACTCCCATGCAGTCAAACGCTGATTTTATGCTGCCGTAGTCTGTTACAACATTCGTCAGTTCTCATGACTTGAGACAGCGCCTGGTATCAGATTTCGAGACGATTTTACAACTTTATTGTAGAATGTTTTATGACGCTGTAAGATCGTGCAGCGCGCTAAGTTGGAAAATGTAAGCGACGAGCTTTCATTCCAGCATAACGATAAACACAGTCATGCACTAGACATGAACGCATCTCATTGATGAAGGTTTCCTCGTTGCAGTGTTGTGACAATGTGAACTTGCAACAAAGAGAATAATTAAAACTCAAGTTGATGTAGATCGATGCATTGACAAGCTTTCATTTGTCAGCACAACTGAACGGTTGAACGAAACGATTCAACTCGTCGCTACAGTTTCATTCACCCAATAACTTCGTTTACTGATAAATTGGTTTTTCTATCTCCAACACATTCGATCGATTAGATGGAAGGAATATTTTAAATCGCAAGATGAATGATGAAGGCCCCGGGGAAATTTATTGGTTTTGCTGCTTCGACGGAGTTAGACTACGACTTGAATCTTTTGTCGGCTCTCATGGAACTCTTCTCGCTTCTGTTGACCTGCAATGCCAACGATTTCCTTAGACGTTTTATTGCTTAGAACGCGATTCAGTTTAACACAAAAAGCTGCAAACTTAAACTGGAATGATTACAGCTTTTGCTGACTCACTGCTTTTATTACAACGTTTACATCGAGTTCCCTCATCATGATTTTTTTGGCTGCCGTTGAGCTCTGGCTTATTGAAATGTTCTCGACTGCCTCGCTCTCCGGACGACTTACATAACTATCGAATTGAACAGCTGCCGATTTCTCGGATGAGAAGAAAAAAGCACATGCCACAGCCAAAGCTCCTTGGTTAGTTTCTCTGCAAACAGAAAAAAGTTCTCGAAATCATTTTTCATTTACGGATCATCTAAAAAGCACACAGCACTGACTGAAGGGTTGATGAAATTCTCTTCTTCGCTTTTTGCATAAGCCAAACCGTTGATTCATTTTTAATTTTGTTTGTGTATATCGAGAGCATGAACTTTTTACTACAACGGAATGTTGCGTTCGCTTGTTCGCCATCATTTGTCATGCTACGCTTGGACTTCCATCGGGTTGCTTGGGCTGCTCGTGAACAAATTATGTAAATTAAAACTCTTGGGAATTTCCATGAGTTCTCGAGACTTTTAATAAAACGTTTGACCGTGAAACTTTTCCTGGTAAGCCTAAGCTCGTAAAACATTCCGTCATCTATTTCGCATAAATTGTAAACATCAGAGCGTTGACGAGCGAGCATAAATCAAACTTCAAGCGGCTGTAGTCTATTTACATGAGAGCTCGCTAACCCAGACTTTATGTCTTGTCATCGTTTCACTGCCACAGTTTTCAATCATTCGCATCCGTTTGTCGTAGTACGAAAGAGTTTTTGCATTCGATAAATAATAAAACAAAAACTCTTAATCAGAGTTGAGCAAATAAGTTTGAAATATTGATAATGGGGGGAAGGGAAAAGTTTGGTCGTGAAAAATATTTCTGAAAGCTCTCGAGTTTTACGGTTATTGAGAATCTTTAGAAGCTGAAAGTTCATAAACTTTACATTCTTTTGTCTTTGAAAGGAAAATATGGAGCTCGGCAATAACTTCTCAGCTTTTTGTTGGTTCGAAAGTGGGAACAGCAGAATAGTTTTATCGCACTCGCTCCAGATCTGCAAATGAATGAAAGGAATTTCGTCTCCTTCCTCATTTCTCGAGATTGCAAAGCAAAGTTTTGTCCATTGTTTGATGGTTTTTTGTTGCAAGTGGCTCGATGATTTCAGAATAAAACTTTTTTTCACGACCGTTCTTCGTCTTGCAATTTTGAAAAGTGAAATATTAAAAGACAAGAAGCTTTTTAATTTCGTGACAATTTCAACAAACAATTTCTGGATCTATTTTTATCAAAAGGGAAATTAGATATTTAAGTACAAGCTTGTCCTACATTTTAAAATCCTCTCAAACATTGAAGTTCCAAACTGTTCGTATTTAAGTTGAGTCTAGGAAACGAGCTTTAATAAAATTTACGAGCTCGTAAGGTATCAGGCTTGAATTGATATAAAAATTACAGCTACACGAGTCAGGAAACCTATGAAGTACGCAACCACAAGAAGCTTTAAAAGTTACGCAACTGGCAAGCGCACACAAAACGCCTCTCTCCCCTTATTTCAATGAATCACAAAAATCTCTTAGAGTTTGTAATTCAATCGAGCATATGAGGGAAACTTTTCAGGTGCGGCTAGTTTGGTTGATGCTTCATTGAGTTTGAGATGAGAGCTTCCCATTAAAAATTCAAGCATCAATTGTTAACAAATTTGCTCCAATCTCTACTGGGTCATGATCCTTCTTAGTGCACTTTAAAACTCGTAAACCTTCCTCCCTCGCTCTGTAAAGTTTAATTTTGTGTTAAAAACTTGAGCACTTTGTATTAAATGAATTCCATTGAATGGAAAGGAAACTTCTCGGAGGCAAGAATTCTCTCCTTTCTTCAAAATTACACATTGGGAACCGTGAAGCTACATCATCGTGCAGCTACATCTTTCTGCCATTTATTTTTATTATTACATAACGAGGAAAACTTTCAAGCATCTCTTGTACTGATGTTTTGAGCTTTCATCGCAAACCACTGTTATTTGTCGAGTGTGTGTTCTCGAGAAGGAAACGATGACATGAGTGCTCGTTTAATGGACTTGAGGGAAGTTTGCGGAGGCTGCAAGAAAGTTTTAAAGCAATTTGAGACACAATTACTTAGAGGAACTTTAACAATTCCGAAATGATTTCATTAAGAAGCTTTCAAGTCTCAAAACTGTTGTTCGTTGGAGGTTTCCAGCGCTCTAGCTCATTTCAAGTGAGGATGTCAGATGGTGGATCAAATATCCTCAAATGTTGATTCAGGCCATTCGAAAACATCAATTTTGCAGCAGATTGCTTTAAGAACAACGACAAACACGACTTCACAGACAGCCGAAACGGCTTCGCATCCGAAGATCATGTCAAGCCACTGAAGACGAAAGCAAATAAATCGAGAAGGGGCGAAGGAAAGAAAGAATGAGGAAAAGAGGACACCACAAATTGATAAATTATTTCCATTTACATTTCACACTTGACACAGAAAGGGACGGACAGAAGCGTTGACACGTGATGGCCCGAGAGCGACGACTGTCAGCCTCCGGAACTATTCTGCTAATACAGGCGCAATCTTAGACAGTTAAGGATAAAAGACTCTCCTCATTTCCGGCTGCAAGAGCTCGCCCGCTTTTCCTTCACCCGGACGAGCGGCGGAAAACTTTTCTTCTTCCCCTCGTCGCCTCAAGGCTTGGACACAAAAAAGTAAAACATTACTTAATAAAATTATATAATTTCTTGATATTGTTGGATAATAAAAGCAAAAAATATGACAATTTCCGGTTTGAATGTAAAAAGCCCGACGATGTTTCTCTCTTCTTCCATCCTTGAATGTAATTTAGCCAATAATAAAGCCACGGAATATTTTTTATGGAGGAGAACGCTCGTTTCCCTGGCTTTTATCTCCGGACATATCGTCGTGACGAAAAGTGCTTGCCGTCGTTTTCTCCCTCTCTGTTGTTTGTCGGGCGATCTAGTTCGTGTAGGATTATGTAAGTAGGTGACTACGGAGCAGGAAGAATGATAACTTATCGCATAATTATGTGGGGCATAAGGAAAAATATCGATGTCTTCAATCACGTCTGGGCTGGCTGCGGAAATCGATTAACTGCCTACAACTAATAAACTAATGATTCAAGATTCATCGACCGAAACTGAAGTCACAAGGTTGCTTACAAGTTTTGTGTTGTCTTCTGCAAACGTCGAGGTCAATGGTGACAAGCTCGAAAGGAACAAGAATCCCTTAACTTTGTTTGTTCAATTTCGCTCTTTGGAGATTCGACCTTGTCGCTTGCAGAGGGAGAGAATAGCCGAAAGGAATTCTTCTCTTTCAAGTTTTGTGCTTTCATGTTTTGCTTGGGTTGGTGCGTGGGTTAGACGGATTTGTCATTCACTCTCATCATTTGTGAGCAATTTAAGGAATGAAGACTCGAACGTTGAAACTTACGCAAAGCTTTGAAAGATCTAAACATGTTGCTACCTTACTGATGGATTTCCCCGGGAAAGACAAATGTCAAATGATTCCGCATCATTTGCAGTCATTTCCACATTGTCAAGAGCTCTGGTCTCATGAAATTTATCACGCTTCATGTTTCACTCTGTGCTTCGCATTTAGTTTCACTGAAACCTTTTTCAACGGTCAATTTTGCGGCCTGAAATTCCACGAAAGCTTCGCTACGGAATGATTCATTCATCATTTGTAAAAAGGTTTTTGTTAGCCACAAGCGAATAAATATTTTGGCGTTTAGTGATAACGAGCATGTCGCTGAATAGTTTTAAACTCGCTTAACGAGATGCGCATCATTTAATTGTAAAACTTGTTGGCGGGTTATTGAGCGCCCTGAAAACTTTATTAGACGTTAAGCGTTGTCATAAACTGCGGGGAAGTCGCACAAAGGTAGCAAGCGCAAGTGTGCGATCCAACAAGTGAGATTTATGGCTCCCGTAGATGATATTTTTACCTCGTAAACAGTCAGTTATCGTCTCATTTCAACGAAGCTCGTTGAGATAACCTGGCGCATGGAAAATTCGAGTGCCGATTAAAATCAAGTCAGATAACTACGATGCAAGCTGCTTAGCTAATCGGTTTTGATTATTGCAAGACGCTTGAGGAGCGTCGACGACCGGCTGATTAGAAGTCACGCCGAACTGTCCGCGTCATCGCGCGCCCAACTTTTCTTATCTAGTTCATTCTGGAGAATTTCTGTTTGTTTTACAGCGTGTTATGAAGTTTTTTTAACGACAGCGACGGGAAACTTTTTCATTTTCTGTTCTCGTCGCGCTCAGTTCACTTTTATCCATCAGAGAGAATTGAATTGCCTCAAGTACGACTCGACTTGATCAAAACGAAGGCAAGTTTGTCGATGCAAAATATCTCACTGCCGACTCAAAGTTTTAATTGAGTTCTTGTGTCAACAAGGCGCTGATGATAATGTAACAATCACTTTTGTTAGTGATTGCACAAACAGTGAAGAGATTTAGTCAGTCAAACACGAACTTTCTTGTTGATCGAATCAAAATGAGGTTGAGAGTTTTCCAATTAATTGCATTACTCGCATTAATCGAACTCGGTTATGCCAACATAGTTACATCAGCGCATCATCCAAATGTTATCATCATGCATATCAGCAATCTGGTAATTGAAAAGAATATTTAACGTTGATCGAACTCAATAGATTGATTTCCTCAGCTCTGGAGTGATCTAGGTATTCACGTGAACCAGAAAGACAGCGAGAACTCGACTCCGAATATCGATTACCTCGCTTATTCGGGCACCATTCTGAATCGCTTCTATGCGAACGGCGGAATCAACTCACTTCTCTCGGGATGCCACATTCGTTCGCAGTACAGCAACCCAAATCTCATGAAGACTTACTTCGAGCGAAACGGCTACAACGTAAATTTCGTAACTCGAAGCAATTTTGATAAGATTGAAGAGTTTGAGCGAGGAGTACTTGATGCAATCACGAACGACAATGATCCATTTCTGGCTGTTGTTGACTTTGGACACCTTGGAACTGATAGTAAATCGCACTTTAATTGAATGCGAATTGCTTTAATTGATTCGAATTTTTATAGTCAATATTCCTTTCGTCGATGAGATCGTCGCTTCGACTGTGACGAGGGCTCACCAGCTAGACGTGCTGAAGGACACGATAATTCTTTTCCTGTCCCTACCGGATAGCCGCGACTCACCACTAGAAATCAACATTCGCCGCACGGCTTTCATTTACAGCCCGCTGTTAAAGCTTCAGCAACGAGTGTCGAATCAAATGCTTCACATAATTGATTTGTTGCCGACACTCGTCAATGCCACCAGTCTTCAATGGCGTACGAGAGATAGAATTTTTATCGACGGCGTGAATCAATGGCAAGCCCTCAACGAGAACGAAGAGCGGCGATTAAATGTCTACGGCGACAATTTTTTCATCAATAACAACTGGAAACTGTCGTTGGGCGCGAGTGGCGCTCTCGATTTCTACGGAAGCATTGCTAACGAAAACATGGAGAGCGATAAGGATATGACAGACTACGACTTCTCTACGTACGCGAGCGCTATTTTTTCGTCTGAAGTTCATCTGGTCCTCAACAAACTCTCACCGGAACGAATCATGTACATTCGAGCCCGAGCGAGGGTTCATTGTAACTTGAAGGATATTGATGAGTCGGCCGTCAATAATATCAAGTGCAGTCCATCGGAGCCGTGTCTGTTCGACTTGTTCGAAGACCCGTGTGAGTTCGATAACAAACATGAGCAAGAGTTTGACGTGAGACGGGAACAAATGCGTGCTGCGTTCCAGCGCTTGCTGAACGGGGAGAAAATTGATGAGGTTTCTGTCAAGAGCACGAACGTTGAAGGCGAAGCAGTGGCTAAAGACGGAACTTTAACGGGAGTGATTCTCGGCTCGAGTGTTCTTGCGTTCGTTGGCGTTTTTCTGGTCATCGTCTGCATCAAAGAGCAATGCATCAACAAGCGAGATGTCTACAACGACAAACCATTAGAACCGTCCAAGTCTGAGAGTGGAGGTTGGGGAAACGAGTCGTCGCCTAATGGCAACGGAATTTCTGTCATTAGCCATAGTTCGAAGCTGTGAACTTAAACTTACTCGAAGTGATTGTATGTAGGAAAAATGATAGAAAAAAATAAAGAAAAGTTATCGAATTATCAGTTCGGGTGAGTCCGCTTGAAGTTTACAGCAGTTATGAAATTTATTGTCAGCTTGAGGGTAAACAAATACCAACGGCCGTCATCGTGGTTTCAGACCGTCGCTCATTGATCTAATCGAACAATTGTTTTTGCTTTAATCTAAGCTTCTCATTAGCTACGACGTTCGTAATGCAGAATGCTGATTCCCTTCTCATGTCCGAAAGCGAAAGTAATTAGCAGCCCTCAAATGAAACTTTTCCAATTTGTCATCAGCAAGAAAAGCTTTCATTTAAAAGTAACTAAAAAGACTTCATCTGCTTATTTCAACAGTTTCAGTACTCAGTGCGTTCATCCGAAAAAATCTTTTAAATATTTAGATGAGCGAACATAAACAAAGTCGACTTGAAAAGAAATTTCGCCAATGCATTTGAAAGCTCTCGAGAACTTTTAAAGTTTAATCGAAACTTCATCGTCAGCGAGCTTCGTTATTTTGTAAAGGCAAAAAAATCTATTTAAATATGAGAAACAAATTTAATCAAAGTCGTTGAGCAACTCAGGTAGAAGTTTCAATGAAAAGAGATTGATGGCTAAATGCTTTTGAGAATGAAGCTTGCAGGAAGCTGGAACATGGCAACGAAGGTTTGGAGGATGGTAAGTATTTCTAAGGACTGTGATATTGGCTGCCTAAGAAACAGTAGCAATCAACACTCCTTGGCCGCCTGAAATGAGCATGTCGACAGTTCAGTGCTTGAGCTTCAGACTAGTAAGTTTGACAACGTCGAATCCTTCAATTTTTTTCTAGCCTTTTTCTTCATCTAAAAACTCTCAAAGTCTAAAGTGGTTGTCTGGTCAATGACATCCGAAACTTTAAATTCCTCTTGAGCACACAATAACTTGAAATTAATCTTCTCTCGCTTCCCCCAACCAACATCATTCACCGACGAACAAATTTATAAATTACCCGAAGGTTTATTGTTTTCCAATCTCTACCGCCCCACCAACTGCCACAACAGGAGCAAATCCGCAAATAAAGGTTTTCGGAATGATTATTAGTTCAAATATATTACTCGTCGATGGAGGCAACGAGGACGGGAGCACGAGCGGAAAGCGGAAGCGAGAACGATAATCGTGAATAAATCGGGAAACAAAAGCTCTCTGAAGACTCTCCTCGTTCGTTTTATAATAAATTTGAGTTTTTCTGGGCGGAATTCATTTCATTGTTCAACGAGCTCGTTATCGATCAGCATCACAGCTTATATCTTTACTTGACTAAGCTTCTGTTATCTGAAATTAATGAATTGTTGAGCTCAACGTTCGACTCACGAGAAATTTGAGGCGATAATCAGACTACTTAGTTCACGGGAAAAGCAGCCTGCAAAGCTCCAGGGAGTGATTTCGACTTTCTCGCCGCCCACCGAGCGAATCGAATTCGATTTCTTCTCGTTTTTTGTGTCTGCCGATCGACGAGAACATAAATCCTCGCTGGAACTCGATACATAGAGTCAAATTATCATAAGTTATTTCGAGCATAAATCTCACCGCCTAAAAAAGTTTCTCGTCCTCTCGCTCGACTTTCGTCTGAAAGCCAATAAACTAGTTCAATGAGGGTTGCGCGTTCATCTTATTAAAAACCAATAAACTGGATCTGAGGTGCCGGTAGCTTATTAAATATGCAACGCAAGCTGTTATGTCGGCATCAAATTCAGATTCACCAAAGTGTTTATATCTTTCCTCCACACAATGCAGCCGAAAGGTTCAGCCTAATTTTGACAGACATTTATTGGTGATCGATAAGTGATGATCGAAGATGTCAGGAGTGAGTAATGATTAAGCTTCAGGCGACGTTTCACTGGGTAAATTTGCTCGTGATATTTCAGTAAAGATATCTAGCCTTTGTTATTTGACTGTAATTGAGTAAATCATTCTAATCATTCAGTCCGTTTTTGCATATCACGAGTTTCTTGGAAGTCCTTTATCACAACTCTGGACCACTTCAAGCCTCCTCCATCCATCTTTCCAACAAAAACTTTTGGAACATCCTGTAAAGCTTCTCGATGGAACGACAGTAACCTGATAAGAGCTGCAAGCTTTTCCCATGAGAGCGGCGAGTCGGCAGAGGAAATCTTTCCTCTCTCATCTGGTTCAACAGTGACGATATGTTTTTATCAGTCCAACTTTCATGCAAACACAAGACATGCGCGAGATGAAAGCTTTCCAATGCTCCATTCCCGCAGCTTCCCTCTCGCGTTGGAAAGCTTCTTTCACCATCCAGTGAAAGCTAACTTGGTTTGATATCATTGGAATGCGTTTTCATGCCAGTCCTTCGCGAGATTCGGTCAAAGATGTTGAGTGAAAAGTAAATATTGGTTCGCTCTTCAAAAGATTGCATTGACTTCTTTGACCCACTATTCGCTACTCCTGCAGTCGAAGTGGAAAGTTGCTCGCTGTGTGCGAGCTTTAGTCGCGTAAGTTTCGCAGAGATAAGGCCAAAGCCGCTTCGGCGAGTGAAAATATGTTGGGAAGAAAGGAAGAGATGAAGAAATAGGCCATAAAGAAGAAAGTTATGTGTCTGTGAAGGCAAGTTAACGATTGCTGATAATGGAATTTAATGACATAAATTGTTAATGACATCGCGAGCAAGTGAGCATAAATATGAGCCTCTTAAAGTGTTGTGATGATAATTAAATGATTATCGTACGAGTCAGAACTTAAAGCTGCCACCAATCAAAAGGCGTACGAGCACGAGCAGTAGTGATAAACTAATTACTGCTTAACGAGGCGAGTGAGCGAGGCAAAAGTTTACGATTGTTTCATTGTAATTTTATTATCGATAATCTAATTACAAGCGACGCTATCCCTCGAGAAAGATTTATGTTGCGAATGAAATTTTCAATTAAAGGACCGAAAGTTTTATGATTTTGTCAACGCAACATTCCGTCCGAGAGCGATAAAGCTGATTAAAGAGCAAAGTGAATAAGTTTAACAAGCATTAATCAAGCATTTTTCATCCGCCCGTGGGTGGAACGGCGCCGAGCTGAGCTGATTAATTCTCCTCCGCCTCAAGGCTTTCTAATCAAGAAGAAAAAGCGTCTTAAAATAATTTGGATAACAACTGACGTGTTTGTGACTAAAGTGTCTCTCCTTGACGTTCGTCGAGGTTTTTACGCCCTTCGGCTTTAGGAAGCTGAGAAAACGTCGTGGATTTTGTGATGTGTGTAATTTAAACGAGTAAATAAGTAAATAGCGAGTAAGCGAGTTTACACTCAAGGCCAGGAACAGCGTTTGCTTCGACGTAATTAAGAAATTTAATTATAAACCAAACATTTATCATTCTCTCCGTTTGCAACATAATTAATGCTCGGATGTCTCAGTGCGACGAAGGAAGCGAATGTGCTTTAAAGCTAGACGAGATTTCCTTTCCCGGAGCTCCGACTTAAAGCCATTAAGCGACTGTGCCATTGTCGAGCCTCGTAAAAGCGGTTGAGCTCGTGGAATCTTCCCGCAGAAAAGTGTGAAAAATGAGGGGAAAACATATGATACATGCGATTATTATGTAAATCCCCGCGCCAGCTGAAGAATGGAGAGGAAAATATTTTCGTCTTTTCATTCGGCAAAGTAAACGAAACTGTGCGAAGGTTGATATATCGGAGAGAAGGAGCCTAACGTGTGAGACGAAAGAATAACACGAATCCGCAATCGCCGGGGAGCAGGAGAGGATAGAGAAGCATTGCCATAAAGATAAAAGTTTTGGAGCAAATAAATTATGCGTAAAAGTGTCTGATAACAAGAAAAAAGTGAAATCATTTGTTCAGAATTTTCATCCTCTCGCTCTTTGCAGCCCGATTCGGCCTCGTCTCTTGCGGGGAGCGGGGCGGGAATGTTTCAATATATTTTTAGTATCATCACAGAAATTGATTAAATTCCATCGCTCCCTTCCGCAGATGAACACGAAAGGCTGATTATTGTGTGTTTCCTTGCAGTGTCTGCAGAGCTGGATGAACAGTGAAGAATCGTGAAGTTTATAAAGAAAAATAAAAGAGGAAGAAAGAGAGAGAGAAACCAACAACTTTAATAAAGCTTTCATCGTATTTTCTTCGTACTTCTCTTGGAAGATTAATGAACTTTTGAACATACAAATGTAAGTAAAACACTTTCTGTCTTAAGCATTCAAGTGAAACTTCCGCTCAAGGGAACGTCCATGGGTTGAGGGATGCGAAATCGATTTGAAAGGAATCGAGGGAGCGAATAGACCCTGCAAGGCTCTAAATAAGATTTTTCCTCTCTGATTTGAATTGTAATTTTGTGGAAAACTTCGTATGAGGCTCATCCATTGAGGAGGAATATAAATTGAAATGTTACAAGTTTAATGTCGAGAGAGGAAAAAAGCGGCACTTACCGAAAAGAGAAAGAATCGAAATTCATTAAAACGTCGCGAAGATCGTTCATCAAAATATTTTTTGGGAAAGTTCGCGACCTCCAGGGCGCTTCGGAATTTTCTTACTTGCTCTTTAAATCGAACGAAGAAGAAAGTTTCCAGAGAAGTTTGATCTAACTTTTTTTATTTACTCGACGTTCGTCGCCTCGTTCGCGACTCCTCGTTTTGTCATTCGCTTGTAGCGAGCGGTAATTCTGATTGAAACGTTTTCAAAGCACCCGCATCGTTCGCACAAATTTTATTTCAAGCTTCTTTGAGCTAAAGGCAACATCGTTTAACAAAATATCAAAGGGCGGAACGCTACAATTACCGCGAATTTGAATCAACGAGTGTCACATCGTTCTTTACATCCGATACAGATGCTTCCGTGCATTTAAAATTGCAACTTCAAGACTTTCTTATCCTCAACGATTCGTTTAAATATTTTTTTCCCTCAACGTTTCTTCTCTTTCGTCTCGAGCAGACTCAAGCGACAGAAGAATTTAATAACATTAAGAAACTTTCAATATCATGAATACAAGTTTGCCTTGCGTCAATATTTGAATCTTTGATGTTTCTATTAAATCCATAAATTCTCAGTCGAATACATTTTTCCTGGACTTGTCAGACGGAATTAAATATTTTCGCCATCTCGCGATGACATTATTTATGAAGCTCCTCGCATAATCTTCGCTCCAGTCGCTCTGATCAGGAGAATTAATTTGAATCTTCCAAGTCGGAAAAATATTTCCGCTTCGTATTTGCTCGCAACAGTTTGAACAGCTTTTCCGGTTAGGATCAATTCAACTCTTTGCTCGACGGCAACGAGCAAACATAAACAAAACTTTCGAACTCAGCCCGCAGTGAAGATATTTGTCGTGCTTTGCGTTCAATTTCACAAGAATTTATTTTGTTTCTGTAACGTCTGTCAGTTTGTCTGGCTGCCATTCACACTGAAAAAAGTTCCTCGTCGGAAATATCTCTCGTTTCCATGAAGACAACTTTAAATTTATCTTCCCTCGCCTTAGCAAGTCGCCCTGGCATCTTTTAATTTATTTCCACCCGCGCTTCTCTCGCCAATGCTTTGAAAAGACGACTCGGTGACCTGACAAAATTTTCTTACGCGTGCCATTCGCCTGGGATTGCGAATTGTAATTAAAAGTTAAGGCGGAAGATTTAATCTCGTTTCGAGGGAATCGTCGTCTTCGATCAGACCGAGACAATCAATGGTTTAATCAGCTTCCTTTCGACTGGTCTCATCTGTCGTTGTTGAAGGCTTCGCTGTTCAATTCAAGCGCTCCCCTCTCACTCTCGATTAATCCTACTCAACGTCGTCTACTGTCTGACTAGACGGAACGGACGAAGCGACATAAAAATATAATACCAGCTCCGAAGGAATATATTTTCATGGGCAATTGTTGTTTCAGTGTCTCTCGTGCTTTCTCTCAAATGAAATTCCTCGACGAAAGAATTTTGGGTGATGAAATAAAATCGCAAGAATTCAGATTGGTTTGCTCTTCAAAATATTAAACGACGAGGAAACTTTTGTGAAGGAAAAATATTTCCTTTTACAATCTCGATACCGTCGAGATCCCATCGAACTTGTTCTGCAATTTGTTCGGCAATTACCTGTCAAGAAAAGAAAAGCGGAAGTTTTCCTCTTGATTGATCTCACCTGCGAAAAATATTCAGCGAAAATCCGTCAGAGCGAGACGAATGGGAGACAGAGCGAGACGAACACTAATAAACATGTCATCGTACATCATTCACCTCCTCCACATGTCTTCCGTCTTCCTTCCACTCAATCACAATCCCTCTCCGTCCCGACACTTGGAAAAGGTTCTCAAAGGGTTGCGCAAAATGTATTCACGTTCCTCTCATGTTATGATGTGCTGAGTTGTAATGATACTAGTTGAATGATCCGTCGTGTCGTGTTGATTGCGCAATAGAACAGGACTCGGGAGAGCAATCGAGAAACCAGCCAGGCAGTTCACAAGTGAGTGTGATAAGAGCTCATTCATTCGCGGCTCGTTTCGTTACGACAAAGAAGAGATGAAACGGAAAATGCATTTGCTGCACATAAAGCCGCTGCGCCTTTCGAGTGCCTACAAATAAGTCCTGCTGACGTCAACTGCCGTTAGTTTCAATCCGTTCCTCGTCATGTCGAGATCAACTTGTTCTCTGTTTGGTGCCTGCAGTGAAGAAGAATTGAGTGAAGTAGTTGATACAATTGTTCGATCCACAACTATGGAAACGTTTCCATCGACAATAGTTCGAACGCCGCTTCGGCTTTATTGGGAGCAGCCAGTGCAGAGAAAGCGAAACAGAAGCGGAGCATTTAAACGCATCAGTAAAAGAAGAAAGAGAAATCTCAAAGGTAAAAGCGACATAAATTTCGTTTAGATTGTGTTTGCTCGAGATTTAAAGAAAGGAAACTTGTTTTCCATCTCCGCCGTTCGTTGAAGAAAGAAAAGTTTCCATTTGGCTCTTAAGGTTTTAGCTCTCGCTTTTCATGCTACATGCTTCATTGCTTCTCCTCTTTCAAAGTTTCCAAAGTTCAGTCGAATGGGAAGAGCGAGAGTCTGTGTCAGTCTTCTCCTTCTGCTACATTTCATTCCTCCCGTCGTGATCCTTTTCGTTTTACTTCTTCAGTAGGACTCGTATGAATGAAGTGTGCAAAAGTGAGAAGAAGTAAAAATTGTCGGAGGGTTATTTAAAGGGGAGTAAACAATGCCGACTAACAGAGAGAAAGGAAACTTTTTAAAGTCCTCTCGAGCTCACTGAAATTTGTTTCCATCATCGGCAGAGTGGTTGGCAATTAAAGGCGAACCCTTCTCGAGATGTTTAGCGAAAGGGGAGTAAGAGCCCGTTTGACAGGAACAGCGTCACGAACAGTTGGCAGACAAGCTCTCTCGCTCCCTTCAACCTTCGACATCGTGATTTCCGAAGCTGTGGAGAAAGTTTTGCTCGCTTTTTCTGTTTACACATCCAAGCTCTTCGCAAAATTTTGCTAAGCGATGTTTCGGGACTGAGGCCTAGATCCAGGGCCTCCGTCAGATTTTATTATTTTTAAATCTCGGGAATATTTTCGGGTTTCATAGCCACAGGAAGTTTCATGGAAAAACTTTTTATGGCCTAAAATCGACGGGAGGATTGGGACGAGCAAAGCCTGACCAAGGCTTTCCATCAACCCCTGTTGAAGAATTTATCACAGAACTCGATCTTAATCGCTCGCTACAAAATATGTAAAATATCGGCGAACAAAACTTGTCGAGCCCAGCGATAATTCACACATTATTAAAGGGTGAAGCTGCGCCATGTTGTTAATTTCATGCGACAACGAGAGAAAAATGTTTTTAATAGGAAAATGTTCCGAATCGATAAATTTCGTATCTTAATGTTTATTGTTTCTTCAACCCCATAAACAGTTCTTCTTTCGCTCGTCGTGCCTGGCCTTCTATTACGCTTTTGTTTCCGAGTGTAGCTCTCGCTTATCGATTTTCACCCTGCATCTTTGCTTTCGCAACGAGAGCACTTCGCCTACGAGTTCAAAAGACAGTTAACGTTTGACCCAAATACATAGTAATCCCATTTAAGTAGACGGCAGCCAAAATATCCAGTGCGAGATAGTGTCGAGCAATACGCCCGATAGAACGGTTTCGCATTATTATGCCAAATGCTTAATAATACTTTCATGCTTAATCCAGAACGAGACAAAAACGGAAAGCGAGCTCGGAGCTTAGGCTTTAAGTCTGTCTCCGGATTGGAACGGAAAAGATCAGGGAGCTAATGAACGTATCGCAGCAGAAAGGAAGCTCGAAATGTTCGAGAATTACTTCGCAAACGAGGCAGTTTTGTGGGGATATGGAAGGGGAGAGTTCGTCAGTAATATCAACTCCCCAACACGTTTTCTATGCCGATGGTTGATGATATCTAGACTGTGCTTAATACACAGCTATGCAGTGCGAGATCATCAGTGATTGTGTCGAAGTATTCCTAACAATTCTCTAAGTAGGCAAGGCAAGAACTTTCCGGAACGAGCATAACAAAACAAATGTTAATTGAAATATGCTCGAGCATAAAATTTTTATCTCTCGCAACATAAAAAGCACTGCGTTAGCTTCTAGTAAACGATGCTCAGTGAACGTGAGCACATAGCGAGTGGACGTTATTCGAGCGAGCTTTGCGACTTTGCCGTCGCCTTTGTTATCTACCTTTTCTGTCGCTGTCTTTACTTTCTGGTGAACCCCTTTGGATTTCGTGATAAATTAAATAAAGCGAAATTGCTTTACGACCGCTCTTCAATGGACTCGCCCATTCTCGCTTTTTATAAGGCGAATTAAGCTTAAGCTTCTCCGAGAATCTAGAGAGTAAATCATACAACAGACACAGTTTCCCTTCTGCGGTTCCTTGTTGATTCTTCCCTTGGCCTTAGTCGGCAGTTGGTTTAGCTCCTTTGTATGAGTTGCCACCCAAGGAATATCGGTTAATGTTTTATTCATCACTCAATCAAAAGCTTTTCCCTAATTGCACATCAAATATTAAGCGTCGTCCATCTCGTTATCACATCGGCCGGCTTATGTCAACCCCCAAAACTGTGATGGCAATCAAGTCAATCATGTAATGACCGATTCCAAGTGAAAGTTTAATGAAGCGCATCAGCTTATTTAGAATCATCCCTACAAGTTTATTGATTTTATTCGAAGCTTTCATAATTATGTTTGTTGAGGATTCTTCGGGATTTTTGCGCTGCTCAAACATCTAGGCAGAAATGGTATCTCGAGCGGGCGCTGTTAGATATTTTACGATAAGATGTGTTTGCTAATCGACTAAAAGGATTGCGGGCAGAGCTGTAAAATTTATGGAGTGATTATTCTATCATCCTCAAAGACGTTCCCTCTTTCGCCTTCGAGCGAACAAAGCGATTAAACTTGATATTATTTACTGGTAAATCTCGAGCCGCAAAGACGTCGGGACTGATTTTCAACCCATTTCTCTCTTTACAGGACTTTAATCGGACACACCATTAACTTGCTTAGTCTACAATCATCCCGAGGATATAAATGCAAATTAGAACTCAATTAAACGACAACCGTACCCACTCAGCTCGTGAAAATGTGGTGCAAGAAGTATCTGAGACGTCTGACGCTCGTCAAAATGAAAGCGGTCGGGTTGACGTCGGTGAATTTGTGTATGTTCGAGTGTCCGCCTTCGGTAGGGATTTGCATAGGAACCACTACAAGTGGTCGCCGCTTTACTCACTAGATAAACTCAAATCAAATTGCTCGTTCCTCATCAAATATTTATTGACGAACTCGTTCCTTCTGTCGAAGAGCTTCTGTCGCCAACCAGAGAAGTCTCTGCGACACACCGGGACACTCTTCTACGGTGTCGTTGAGCAACTTCGGACGGAGCCAACGCATAAAAGTTTAACGATCGATAAAAGTTTCATTCTACTTTCGTTGCACTCGGCGACTCCTCCGCTTCATCAGCAAGCAAAGTCGACGACGAATTTTTATAGAAAGTTGTATAAAATTTTATGGAATTTATTTTACGAGTATTTTAATAACGAAACGAATTGTCATCATCCGCTCTGCCGGCATCATCAGCACAAGCGAGATGCGTTTTGTGATTTGAGTACAAATAATAAAAGTTACGGAGGAGGCCGAAGTCTTCTGCTGCTTATCAACGAGACGAGTGGAATTGATCAGCAGAGCCAGCAGCATCGCTCGGCTGACTTTCGCCATCGAACCCTCAATCTCTTCTACGGTATTCTTCTCATTCAACGGCTTGTGATGTACGAATTTAGTGATAATCATCGTGTAAGCCACTGCATACTCGTTCGCTTGCTGGCGCATAATCAAATGATTCTCCATGTAAATGCAACATGGAATTACAGCTGCTCGCACACGAAATTCCAATTGCAGGACGATAAAAGCTGTCACGAAATCGAAAATGGCATTTCGACACTAGCAACGACTAGCAATCACAAGCTGAAAGCGACGGAACAGAACGATAATGACGCTTGCCATCAGGAAAGTGAAAAACTCTCGAACTGCTATCAGCATTTTCATCGTGCATTCCGCTCTAATGACAGCGTTAAAAGCCATTTGAATGCAATTTTATTTCTCATCATTCTCTGCATTCCACTGCTGACGGCAGCGTCGGGTGTCCACAACCTAAAGTACAGCTCAAACGTGGTGAAAACAAAGTATGGTCCACTTCGTGGAATTATCCTGAGATCGACCCCGACGGTTGAAGGCTACTTTGGAGTTCCATACGGTAAGCGCAGAGATATCCTGAAGGTAGAGGACGAATTGATTGGGGACGAAGTTCGTTCATTAAAGCTCTTATTGCTAAACATTGCTGGAAAACAGACATTAAACAACAGCCAGCTAAAGCAGTCATGAACAAGCAAAAAGCTTGAAACATAAGATGGAGAACTTTTTTCATTAACTGCTTCACTCGTTGACATTGTCAAATTTGTGCGATGACACAAGTTGATGATAATCGAGATAAAGGGCTTCGTCTCAACATATGCGCAAAGGGCTTCCGTGACAAACGACTAACACATTTCTCTATTCTTTTGTTTCTATCTTCTTCTACTCTACAGCAACTCCGCCGTTGGGAAGCCTAAGGTGAGCAATAAATTTACATCATAATTATTCATCGTCCCGATAACAGACAACGAAATTAATGAGCTCGCTCTCTGCTTGAAAAGAAACCCAAGCAAGACCTTCATCCTTTCTTACCTGTTGCCCCGAGCAGCGGCATCGACAATGTTTCCAACTGGGCGATCAAAGCTTCCGAGTGAAAAGCTCGTCCGAAAAGTTTTTTTTTCCTTCGAAACATGCGAACGCTCTCACGAGTTTGCAGCAAACATTCGGAGGGAAAATCAAATTTTTGCCGACAGCAACAGCCGCACGTAGGAAAAAAGATTCTTTCTCATCCTCTGTATCTTCTTCCTTGTCCTCTGTCGACCTATTTAGATACATGCCCCCAGTGACACCGTCGACGTGGAAGAACACACGTCTGGCCGATCATTTTTCTCCGGTGTGTCCTCAAAGCGTGCCGGTGAGCGACACGGGAATGGAAGCGCTGCTGGAGATGCCAAGAGGCCGATTAGCGCAGCTTCGTCGCATGAAGACGATGCTGTCTAATCACTCGGAAGACTGTCTTTATCTGAATATGTATGTCCCTCGTGAAGGTGAGTCCGATATCAGATTAATCATTCAGTACGTCTACAGCCGCCTGTAGCTTAATCGAGGAAGAAAGGTGAAGGTTAAATTTTCTGTGGGCGAAACGAGAGCGAAATTCACATGATGGTTGCGATGCAACGTCAAAGTGTAATGTAATCCTCGAGCACGTGATTTGAAAATTGAAGACACGCTTCGAGTTGCCAAGATGGTTTTCGCTTGAAATGAAACACAACCTGTGCAAGTCTTGCGCGTGCAAAGACGTAGAAGATAAGCGAAAGTTCATCAGTCAGCAAAGTCAAATGTAATTGCACAAGTAACGCGACAAAATAAATTTCTTGTTTGAGTTTGTCTTCGCTTTGCGGATTAAAAGCGGCAGCCGGGAGTGAACAAACGATACCAGCGTGAGTTGTTTGTATTTTCGAAGCGCAAGAAATTCGAGAGCATGATTGATGAGACTCATTGCTGTGCAAACATCGTTAATCTATCAAGAACTCGACACATGTTTAATTGCAATTTGAAATCGCTCTCGAAGGCGAACGAGCAAGAAAGGGCGGATACCCTTTTCCACTCGCTCGACGCTGACACTTTTGTTTGTTCTAAAAAGTCTTAAACTTTGTTGTTGCCGCATCGGAAGCGCTTCGAGGTGCGAGGGAATTGTAAAAAAATATTTCAAAGATTATTGTGATTTTGATGAATTGCAGAAGGAGAAACAAATTCCTAAGTAAACTCTCGGCAACCCTCGATTGCCTTTTCCCTCGGCTGTCTACCTCACTTTAGAAAGTTGAGGTTGAAGCTTGAAAGTTTAAATTCTTTGAGCATTGTGGGAAATATTTTTGGAAACTTTGAGAATGGCCAGCCTTTGCCTCTTAAAAGTTCTGCTAACAAATTAATTTAAAACTCTCTCGTTGAACTTCGCTGAGCCGGCAAGCGCCACGAGACATATTACAATTATTAAACTTTCTCCCCTCGCTCCTAAGCAAGTTTCTCCATCCAACGACCCCATGCTGCGACTTGTAGTTAATGACACTTCGAAACCCGAGAAGGATTCAGTTGAAGAAACTTTACCTCGACGGATGAACGCGCGTCTGAGATTGACAGAAAAAGTTCTGATGGAGTTTTTCTTCCGTCGTCACGGAAGGAGAAATTGGCAATGATTTTCCCTTTCCGTCGTCATATCCTTTATGTCAACATTAAAAGGCCAACGTTTCCCGAAGAAAAATAAACGGTAAAAGCTCTCATTAGCTAAGTTCACACCAACGAGCCTCGCCCTTCTCTTTGCTCTCATCTCGAATGCTAATATCGCGAGCCCGAAAAAAGTTTGAAGCCGAAATTTTTTAAATGGAAAGCCAAGCGGGGAGAGATTTGCCTGGGTCGTTTTGTTGAGTGCGAGGCATCAATTTTTAATATTCGCCTCTCAGCACAACGAGCGAATAATTAAACACATTTAAAATTGGCATGAGAGGTTCACCACCGCTTTAAGTTTGCTCTTCTCGCTCCCACGAGCCAATTGGCAGCTCTTGTGTTAGCAAGACCTTTCCCAGCTCTTTGAACTTTCAGGTCGGTTGTGAAGTGGCTTTAAATTTAATGAGTTTCGTTTTGTAGTTCGCACTTATCGAGCAGCCTTTCAAACGAGCTTGTGCCTTTACCGCTTGAGTTAGCTTGAAAAGAGACGAGAGAACAAACGGGAAAATAATTTAATTTAGGCTGAGAGAAATCTCCATTAAGGAGACAACAAGCGGAAGAAAACGTGAATTACTTTTCGTTCTTGGAGTTTAATAGAAATTTATTTCAACAGGTATTTGTCGCAGTTTTGCTTTCGCAGCTTTTCTATGGTGGGCTTTTAATACGAAAGCGAACGTGGCGTCGCTGAATTTTCCGTCGGTTCTAAAGCAGCTTCAGCTTTTGTGTGTTCCTGCGACGATAATAAAAGCTCATTTCTCTTCGCATTTCGAACAAAACTTAATGGCGAAAAGAGCGACGCTCGACTTCTTCTCCTCTTCGTCTCCCGCGGCGCGTTACACGACTTCGCAACCGAGAAATGCTATCGAAGCGAAAGAAGAAGAACGAAGCATGAAAAATACATAAAACAGCATAAACGGTGAACATAATTTCGGCCATAACGCTTGACGATGTTGCCATTGTTAGTGGCTTTAATAAGAACAAGTCAAACGTCACTTCTTGTCATTCATCTGAATGGCGAGCACGTAGCGTTTGCAATATAAAGACAAATTTTGTGCTTTCATGCGTATACATCGACGGGGTTGATTAATGAAGACAAAGCAAGCGTTCAAAAGGAAGAGGAGAGAAGGCAAATCGGCGAGGCGGGCCAAATTGAACGGATCAATTTGAGATTTGTCATAACAATTCGTCGCTCGACAGCTTGAAAAATAAGCGAAACTTCTCCTCTTCCTCGCTTTTTACGAGTCTACAAGTTTTTCCTTTCGTTCAACGAATCCCAATTTCTCATCCTGTTATCACTCGTAATCTTTGCTGCGATGAAAAGCGAGCGCGACAGTTGATGTTCTCAACTCTCGACAAAGTTAATTACGAGAAAGAAAAACACGGGTGCGCAAGGCTCAACGAAAATCCGTGGATCTTTCTGCGGATCCTTTCAAGTGGCAATCATAATTAGATGTGATTTTTTATAGGCGGGATGAATGCCGCGTTTGCTTTTTGCCATAAAAGTTTCAAACATTGCTTAGGGAGAAACTCTCATATCTCGTGACACTGTTGATGCCTTGTTGGTTTCTGTCATCAACCGTCGCTTTCCCATCAACGTCTGAAGATTTTGCACATCGCATTACGCGTAATCTTTCTGCTTTGTAAAAAGTTCAAAAACAAGAATGTGACACGCACCATTAACTGCTTTAATTCAATTAAACTGAACAGATTTCCTCGACTTATCACAAGGTTTCGAGGAGCGAAACAGAGACAACGACGGCTTTATCGATCTCTCGAGCTGTGAAGAGTTATTCTCATCCGTTCGTGATGCTTAAGCACAGCGCAGTTATGCAGAAATATGAAATTTCTTGATAACCGAGCGAATAAATTTCCTACATTCACGCTCTTCCATGAGAAATTGCGGGTGGAAATATTGCAAGAACATTGAAACTGCATTCGCCGATAGCGCGAGAAATCATAAATATTTATGAGGATTTTAAATTATAGAGAGATTGTGGTAGAGCTTTTTAAAGCTGTACACTGTAAGCTTTAGCGAGAAACTCGAACGTCACAGGATGACAAAACGAGAAACTACAGAATCCGAAAGCTTTTGTCAGACGTCACGTTTGAAGCGTGACAGGAAGACACAAAGTTAATGAAGCAACTGAGTCAACAGAAAGTTTATTAAGTCAACAGAAGCTTAACGCAACCATGAACATGATATTGTTGCTCTTTTTACTTAAACTTTTAATAGTCTCGGTAAGCTTAGGGAAGAACTAAAAAGTTGCAACAAAAACTTTAGCGTCACATTCAGAGTCACAGAGGTCGATCCGTTTCGAACAAAGACAAAGTCCCTCGGTTAAACTTTATCGCTTTGTTTTAATAGAAATTCGCTTTGAGCAGGAAACTTTTCAGAAAAGAAATTTTTCTCTAAACGAGTCCCGGAAGGAAATAAATTTCCTTAACCAGTTTCATTCGCAGTGGAAGCGAGCGAATGAAAAATGATAACACAATGAAACAATTAAATAAGCATAAAGTATAAAATTTCCATGGAACAGAAGTCAAGAAGGCAGTTGCTCCAACCACCTCCAACCCTTTAAACATCGCAACATTTCTCCGCTCCAGCCTTTAGTTGTAATGAAAAGAAAATTCCATTTTATGTAGTACGAAGAGTACACTTTATTACTACGTGATTTTCATACGGTATTTGTTTCTCCCCATGTGTGTTCCCTCGTTGTTACTCTTGTAAACAGTGCTTGGATGAGCGGGAAGAAGACGAAAAGCGCTTCAAGTCGTCGTGACTCGGGGACAAGAAGAAGACGAGAGGGAAGTTTTCAATAGCGTGGAGGCTTCGAACGAGATGGAAATGTCAATGGCAAATGATTATTAAAAGCTTTCAGTCGAACTTAGACGTGTATCGAGCTCAAAAGAGGTCATTTGGCAGGCGGCGGTGATAAAACGAGATTGGAATATTGAGAACCTAAAAGCGACCGGAGAATCATTTCGATATTGAACTAGGAACGTATTTTATGTTCAATTCCGTAGTGCATTTGCAGTGTGAGCAAAAACCAACTGCAAGCACAGCGGAAGTGAAGATAAATTATGAAATTAATCAACGGAACACGCGGCGATGGAAAAAGCGCCGTCTACTCATACAGCTCGCACAACGAGCGACGACGACAAAAGCTGAAAGTGAAACATTGTCCGACACGACGACAAGCTGACAATGAATTTCATGTATCGTTGTCGAATGCAGCAGAATCCTCTCGACAGCAGTTTTAGTTGGCCCTTCCTCCGACCCCCAAGCAAATATTTGTGGAATATTAACATTTGAGTATCAGCTTTGACAAGCTTTACATCTCATTTGAATATCAAAGCCAACGAGAAGTGGAAGCTGAGAGCTTCAGGCTTTAATCGCTAGCAGGGAAACTGCAGCGTGAGGCAAGAGAAAGTTCTGCTAATGAATGAATTAATTTCAGAAATGGAAAAGTTAGCGAAAGTCATGGAAACACTTTAATCAACTTGTAATATGTATGAATTGACTGAAGTTTTAACTCAACAGTAATCGAAGCTTTTAGAAGTCAAAACGTAAAGCTTCAGTCCAAAAACAAATTCAAACTTTTTGTGTTTTTAAAGTTTGAAAGCTCTAAGCTTGAATCTTCTGACTACACTCGCATGATCTGAAATCAATTTAGCATCATCTCGATTGGAACTAAATCAAATGGCTTACGAATGCACTTTTCCTCTCAATCGAATCATCGGTCTCTGCTCATGTAACATTCATCTGCAGACGACTAGGTAGAAAGGAGTTGCTACAGATCTAATTTAAAATGGGGAAAGACAAGGAGCTCTCTTCGATGTGAAGCACCGTAACGTGTTGTTGAAATCAAGATGAGAGTGTCGTTGAAGAGCTCTGATGAAACTGCGTGAGAATCGATTAGGCAATGATGTCGAAATCCGATATCGAGTGATGTGCTCGGTACAAGGTGAACGCTCAGCGTTTAAATTTCATCTTCATCGCTCGAGTATCGTTCAATCGAAGGATGTTTTCACAGTCTCATCGAACGCAGAGGGAAAATTCATGTGAAGTGTTCGCCTGAACAGAGAAAAATAATAAGAGCGATTTCCCTTTTCCCTCATCCTCGAAGACACCAGATTGCAAAATGTGGAATCATTGTTTCTTTTATAACATAACGAGCATGTTTATGAAATCATTTCGTTCTCGCAACGAGCTCGAATTCGATTCCGTTCTAATGGATCGGGGAATCGGGGAGCCATTTTCATGTGATTTTAAAGCCTTTTCGCCCTCCACGCGCGCTATAAATTGAAACTTCTCGCGATTTCAAAGTTTTATCGTGAAACATTTTCCATCCTTTAACACTTTTCACTCTTATCTCTCCGCTTGCAGATGAAACAGGTGCCTCGATCGAAAAGCCCATGGCAACGCTAGTCTACATTCATGGGGAGTCTTACGAGTGGAACTCGGGGAATTTATACGACGGAACGGTGCTGGCTGCCCATAGCAACCTCATTGTTGTAACAATAAATTTTAGATTAGGCGTATTAGGTGAGTTGAGCCCCGTTATTCATCATACATATCTCGCGTGGTTATTATGCTCGGATTGCTGCCCGATTACCTACAATGAGTGTTTGAATTAAACTCATCTCACGTTGGAGCACATCCATGCACGAAGCACAATGGAACGAGTAGCTGCCCTTCTACAGATACAGAAAATATTTTATGGCGCGGGAATTTATGGCACACAAACAGAATTACCGAAAAATTGTGAAACATTCGGAAAGTTTCTTTTTTATGACTCTGTTTAGACTTTTATAGCAGTTCAGGGGAAATTTTACAAGCAATTAAGTTGTAGAGAGCTACGGAAAAATTTGCTCAATTAAGCTAAAGTTCCACAATGGGACGAAATGGAATGCCCGAGAGAAAATTTATTTCTCATTAACATAGTTTATTCAGATTAACGTCGTGGCGATAAGACGGAACAAAGTCTTTGTTGATTGCGGAACGCTTTGGGGGTTAACTTATGTTTGCTGTTGGCATCGACGTGTCAGTTGCCTTCATGAATCGTTCTACCATTAATAATCGCTTTGCAGTCGTTTGTGGATTAAATTATTCACCGAAACTCTTCTGAAGTTTACTCTAGTCAGTTTACGGAAGAGCTTCGTCGTCAGAAAATATTTCCTAGCTTCATGAGTTGAGATGCGGCTGGTGGGCAGTCTTCTGTACCCGCAGAAATTTTCGTTTGAGTGGTTTGAAAAGTTTCAATTCTGGTTGAACTATTTCCACGAATTCTTCTACATATTACGTTTGGCGAACTTCAAATGGCATACCAGAACAGAAGCTTGAGCTTGTGTTATTGTCACGTCATTAACAGAAGACACCAAGCTTGAGTTTTTGTGTCTCATCTTCAGCTATCGCATGCACTTGAATCTTCACCACATCTCCAACCCTAAATGGACGACGTTGTAATTGATTGAGACCCTAAATATTCAGACGTGACTGAGAATTCAAAATTGTCCAGATGTTGAAAGGGTTTATTTCAAGACAAGCAGTTCAAGACAAACGAACCTGCATTCCTATGAAAAATCCTCTGGCCACCCTTCACCCTACACAACGATTATGCAAAAAGTTCTTGAAACAAACATTACGATTTTCTTTCCTTGATCTATCTCTGTTGATATGGAGACAGCACGACTTTTCGTTTGGCTCCCCACAAACAAAAGTTCAACCTCAAAGTCTTCGTCTTCTCTTCGCTCATACGCCAATTTTGCAATCCATTTACTCTCGTATTTATGAAAGCGTCTCATACTTATTCGGAAATTATCGCTGTCGGAAAATTAATGAACACTTTTTTCTGTTGGCAAATGACGACGGGGAAGGAGAAGAACAAGCAGTTCCGGATCATTTCTCAAGAGCATAAATGCGCATTTGTTATGTTTCATATTCGAGCAGACATTCTGTGGCATGCATCTCAACTGCGAAACTCATACATCTCATACATGTTCCTCTTCCCTCAAAGGATTTTTAAAAACCGGAACGAAAGGCAGCGCTCAGGGAAATTTCGGCTTGATGGATCTTGTCGCCGGGCTACATTGGCTGCGCGAGAATCTGCCAGCGTTCAATGGAAATCCCAACATGGTGACTTTAATGGGACATGGACATGGCGCAGCATTGGCAAATATTCTGATTGTTTCGCCTGTAGCGAGCGGTTCGTATTTATTGTTTCTGCATGACATATGTTCGGCAATACGAAGCGTTTCTCATTCATTGTTATTATTGTGCAAATGCAGCCGCACAACGAGACAAGCGGCAGTGAAAAATGTAAATTCGTGTACAATTTTTCACATAGCAGCTAGAGTGAGAAAAGTTTCGTGCATATGGCTAAGAACGAGAGGACAGAGCAGCGGGAATGTTGAGCACAATGGCCTCTTGTTGCAGTTTATGCTTGAAAAAAAATTGCGATTGTTCCTGCATCGAGAGCGGCGGCTTTTCCTTCTTGTACAGCGAATTCGTTAAATGCAAATTTAGTCGACAATTTCGCCTACAATGTTGACGTTCGTCACATGCTCGAAGGCTGTTAACATTCCCGAAGCTGCTTAATTGGTTTTCCTCTCCGCTTGCGAGCCAGCCACTTCAAACTTTTTAATCAATTGTTTTTTGAACTTTTGCCAGATCTGATTCATCGAGCAATCTTGATAAGTGGCTCGGCGTTGTCCCCATGGGCGATTCAACGCGATCCATTGTCGGTGAAGAAGAAAGTTGCTGCCGACACGGGTTGTCACGGTGATTTACTTGAAGACGATTTGGCGCCATGCTTGCGGAAAAAATCGATTGTAGAGCTTCTGGCAATCAAACTTGATCCGCCCAGGTGAGTAAATATCACGCGATTAACAGTTACTCTCACTGAATACATCAAATCTCCTCAATTAAAAATCATTTATTCAGCATGAATCAACGGCAAGCGAACAGATTCATTTTCCTTTCATTTACGTTTCGAGCTTGTACGTGATCTATCAAGGACCAGAAAAGTGCTCCAAGCTCGTTACCGACAAAACTTGAACTATTCTGGATTTCGAGGACACTTCAAAATTTCTTCCAAAGATACGAAGACATAATTAATGTAGCGACAATTTCTTGAAGTTCTTTTCTGTTTGAGTTTAACGTTGCTGAAAATTCTCGTTCAATGGCGACGAGAACTCGAGCTAGACATTTGAGAAAGCTTATCCGTGATATCGCGTAAAGGCAGCGCTTTAATTCATTGAATTACGAGTTGTAATTTACAACGCTGTTCGCAACATGAATCCGCCGGTCGATTTTCACAGCAGCTGCTAAAGCGTTTTCTCGCGATAAATGAATACTCCAAGACAGATTTCGTAGAATTAAATTTATGCAGAACGAGCTTTGCTTCAAACATCAAAGGTTCTCTTTAGCTAATCTTCTACTTAACTTTTGTTTGAGGCAAACAGAAATCAAATTTTCCAGTCCGCATGAAATCTCATGCATTTACTTTAAAACTTCTTTGGGTATTTTGTTTGACGTAATTAATCAACTTTTAACGAACTGCTGAACACAGAATTTCTTTGACTGCTCGACTACTTTGACTAAACGTTTTCTCCTTTGAACAGATTCCTCCCAGGGTTTGCGCCATTCGTCGATGGAACGGTCATTGTTAATCCTTCAATTACACCCTTCACGCCAGTCTCCGTGCCAGCAGGTTCAGCAGTAGCTGGGTGAGTTCAAAAGAGTCCTGCATCGCTTTTGCCTCGTACAAACTAACATCATTCCAATTCAATCTTTCACATTTGTCGCCCATTGCAGTCCCGCTGGCATCGAACTAGCAGATTTTCCCACACGTGAGCTTCTCTTCGGCGTGACGTCCATCGAATCATATCTCGACTTCAGCGCACAAGACTTAGAATTCGGTTTCAATGAAACGCGACGGGATCGTATATTACGAACGTATGTTAGGAATGTTTATCACTTTCATTTGAATGAAATATTTTCGGCCTTAAAAGTGAGTATTCATTCAATTTGGAAAAGTCACCGCAAGGGCGTTCATGCGGCAAAATATGCTGCCGGAAAATTCTGCTCGCATCACGTCCCGATCCCGATCGGAAATGCCTGAATAAATGTCTAATTCATTAAAATTTCACGTACGCACTCGTCATGGATACGATGATGATCGACCCGCCAGAACGAATACACAGACTGGGAACGACCACCTAGGAATCAGTTGAACTCGAGAGATGCTGCCTTGGAGCTGCTGAGTGATGGACACACCGTAGCGCCGCTAATTCGACTTGGTTATTTGCACAGTTTGCGAGGCGGAAAGTCGTATTTCATGCATTACAAGCATAGGACGGGCGAGCGAGATTTTCCACAGGTGAGACCAAATTCCCTTTTTTCCTTAACGAGGTTAGCGCCGGAAAAACAAGGCCGAGGGAAGTTTTTTATTGAAAAATCATTTTTCAACGACAATAAAAATACCTTCGGAGGCGGAAAAGCGATATCGGTCGGAGGGTGATTTCACGAGGAAAGCCGGAAATCTCCAGTGTTTTCAAAGACATAAAATAAATGAGGAGGAAAAGAATGAGGCTTGATGTCGGAAAGGGAAGGCGAAAGCAAAAGAGCCAACGAATGAAAATATTTCTCCGAAACGATATTGCTTCATAAAGAAATTGTTACTTTCATCGTCAATGCGCCTTTTGTTCGCTTGTTCGACAACACTTGCTCGCCCAGAGACATCAAAATTACGCCCTTTCAGGAGCTTGTCAGCAGAAAGTTTCCCTTGCCAGTGTGGATTCGTTCGCCACTCATCGTTGAGCTTTAGTGAGATTGATGAATGACTTTTACGAGATTAACGGGAGAGACAATGGAAAAAGAGACAAAGGAGAGCTTTCGTGCATCTACCTGAAAGGAAAGCTTAAAGTATGACGCAAGAGCTTTTTAATCCGTAGAACTGAGCTATTGATGAAAGCCGGATGAAGAGCTTTAGCAGAAAAAGCTTTCGTTTCCTCATTCAGTTAGCGACTGTTTGCAAATTAAGCAATTTCATCAGCCTGACCGACGCCTTTCACCATCGATTTCCTCACGCTAAGCTTCGTCAACCATCTCGCTTATTGATTTCTCTTCTAATCCCAATTTCTGACCTTTCGTCCACAGCGATACGGAACAGTTCGTGGCGAAGATGTGCCTTTTTGTCTTGGACTTCCTCTGACACCGCTGTTCCCGTACAACTACTCACAGCAGGACGTCCAAACAAGTAGGATATTAATTCATTATCTGGCCAATTTCATCCAGACCGGGTACGTGAGGTTTTATATCAGACTGTCGCTCGTTACCAAAGTTTTTGTTATTCGTCTCGTCACGGCTTTAGGAATCCCAATGGAGACGCCAAACCTTCATCGAAAAACCCAATCGACGTCGAAACTCTGAAGCGATTGGGCAGTAACGGCAATAGCCAATTGACTGAGTCATTACCCGCGCCATCATCTCTGTCATCATCAGCCGCTGCTGCCATTCCGATGTCTTCCTTACCATCCGAAACTTCTTCTAGCATAAGCCCCATCAGCAATCAAAATTCTAATAACCACACCATAAAAAGAAAGCGGGAGAACGATGGACGCTTCGTTGCTGTCGAGTCCATTCAACAGCTTCAATCGCAGTTCATTCATCATGCCTTATCATCAGCTAGGAATCGCCATCGTCGATCGTTAACGATGGGAAGCAGCAGTTCGGGCCGCCGACGCTTGCTCGTCAAACGAAACTTCCCGAACAATCAACTTTCAAAGGCCTCGAAAGAGATGACCGAGGATGATAGCAGTGAGGATGGAACGGACGAGGGGGAGAGCGATGATTATGTCGAGCGTGAGACGGCAAGCGAAAACGAGAAAGAACAGGAAAAGCAGCACAACGTCCCAAATGGCCACGATCGTTTGGATGATGATGATAATGAGAGTGATTTGGAGAAATCGATGAAACTCTTTGTTCCGTACTGGGATCCTTACGATACTGTAAATCAATTATTTCTGGAAATAAGTGAGTACAATCCTCTTTCCATGAATAATCGCATGACTCATCATACGTTAGCTATGCTTCCTAAGCAGGCAATCCCCCTCCCCTACCCTATTTCTAACCGACGATGTCGCATTTCATTTCTCTCATCTCCTTTCGCATTTTCGCTCGCTACCAAACAAACGAAAATTAATTGAAACAATATGTTTGACGAGCTGATTTACGCTTCGCCTTCAACAGCCAAATGCGCCATATTTCACCCACATAATGCAATTAGAATTGTAATCTGCAAAATGTTTAATTAAAATCACTGCACAGTGGCCAGCGGCATGCAGCAGTCGCATCATCAGTTGGTGTTGTGTACTCTCTGACCCTTCAGTCAGAAGAGGATCATAAATTTTGCTCCACAAGTACGCTCGTAATAAGCCGAATCGGCTACGCGGCGAAAAGCTATTAAGCACAACCTCAAAATGAGCGTACAATTCAATTAAATTCAAAGCGCGGGGAATTATTCAAAATATCTACGAAATGATTTTTTACCGAGCCGAGCTTTATTATATTCGCAGCAAAAATGTAAAATCATGCTAATGAGCGGGTAATAACTCGCAGTTGGCCGGGCGAAGAAGAGAGGAAATTATTTGTGCGGTGAATTCGAATCATTATGCAAAAATATTCAATTTAATGATGTCGATGGCCATCGAGAGAGTTTCGGCAAAATATTAAAATCCAATCGTTCATCAGAACGACGCAAAAGTTCTAGTCGAACCGGAAGCAACGAGAGAATATTATTGGAAGACAGTCGAAATCACCGCAGGTGCCAAAGCCGTCAGATTCGCAGCGCTTCGACAGTAGCATTAATTGTAGCTTATTGATCGGGGATTAGAGGAAAACTTTCGTGATCGCTTTAATTCCACTCTAATTGAAAAGCCTCGGGGAAGAATAAATTTTCCAACTCAAACCGTGACGAACCCTTCGGATCGTTTCATATCAAACTTATTAACCTTTTTACTCCCCAGGAATTAATTTGCTGTGACTTGCTCCCTAGTTTTCCCTTAATTGAGCTCCAAGGCGTTGTCGCAGTTGATTCCCAGAAATTGAAAATTAAACTGCGAGAGCTTTTAATTGAGCGCTGCGCTATCAGATTGAAGCTTGTGTTGATTTAAATCGGTCATAAAATAATATTTTCTGATTGCATTAAGATTGCCAAGGAAATCGTCCATGCAGGGATTGGAAACATTTCGCTCACTTCTCAGCTTGGTACTGTTTTCTTGTGAGCTTTTATAAAAGCTTGAACTAGAATCTTGATAACTCTGAGTTGGAAAAAACCCCTGGAAGTAATTAAATTCCCCATTTCGGATCAAAAACATTCAACACTGTGCCAGAGCTTGTTTTACGATTCAACATGCGGTTGCTGTCGTTTTTTTGATGACAAATCTCCATTCCTCAACTCGACATTAATGGCCGAGCCGAGTCGTAAAGTTTTCTTGAATTCACTGGGTCGATGTCAGATATGAAAGCTGGCCGACTTTTCTAAATTGCTCTGGAAAATCTTTTGCCGTTTGTCGAGAGAAGTCGGATCACGGTCACTTTTGTCGTCCGGTGCCTCTCGATCATTGTCGGAAGGGAAGCAGAAGCAATGTTTCTTAAATGGTCATTAATTTCCAATGGCCCATAATCACAAAATGTACATAAAGGCTGCTTCCATTAAACCGCTCCCTCTTGCCCTTTCCACCCCTTGGCCACACAACAATTCACTCGTTGCGATGTGTTTTTCGATGAAAATCTATTTTAACATTTATTGCAATTGCTTTTTTGGCCTTTTCCTCAAAACCTAATTTTAATTTATTGGGTTTCATGCGCCCTCATTCGCCTTCAACATAAACAACTCGAGTCTCATTACATTTGGTTGTGCTTTTGTACTTTCGCCTTTTCCCTTTCTGCTCCTGCCGAGCTAAGCCTAGAAATCATTCTGCGTTTTAATTCGAAGATTTGTATGCATTGCTAACATAACTTTAGAGTTTTTTCGTACCCCGCCTCTCATCGCAACTCTTTGGCTGCTGACTTCACATACAGACATGCGGCCGGAGAAAGCACATAATGAAAATAATTTATGGCTCCTTCCCTTTTAGGAAATTTCCTATGTTGAATCCATACGGAACCGCAATGAAATCATTTCCCTCTCCCGTTCGTGTGTCTTAAATTTCGACTGAACTTTCGACAAATTATTCACCAAGCAATTTTCTCACAACCGTTAGATAAGTTTTAATGGCCTGTCACTACATGCTGGACAAGCTAGAGGAACACGAGCGACGGAAACGCTTATTTGTTTGTCGTTCTGGTGACTTGAAGTGCCAACAGCAGCACCGTGTCAATTTAAACTTTACTATGACCACCAGGTTGCGACCAATTGATGTCAAATCGTCAGAAATCTTTCAACTGAATTTTCTCGTTAGCTATGTTAAACCTGAAAAAATACTACATTTCAGTTTGCTAATGAGCTTCTCGTATTAGTTTTGAACTACCTTTGACTTGATCCAATTCAAACATTCGAAACCAGTTTAAATATTGAACTCTAAAGTTGGGAGTTAAATATCCTTGCAAGCTTTACATTTCAGTCGAAATAATTTGATTCATATCTCAAACATTTGCTGATAACAAACCAGAGATTTGAACGTTTCACAAATTGGATTCCTCTAGCTAATTAAAAGTTTCAAATCGAAAGTTTAGTTGAAAATACAAACTTTCATAAAATCCGAAATTTATCCTCTCAACTTGAGGTTTTCAAACTTTTGGTATCAATTACTTTAATAATCTTCTTAGTTGAAGCTTCCTTTTATGAGACTTCCTCTCCACGTCGAGGCGAATAAAAATATAATTCGTTTACTTTCAAGCTTGCCTGTCTGCTGACAAAGAAACATCTTCGAGTGCTTTTAACCATGCATGGAGTTTTCGAACAAAACAAAGTACGTCGAAAGCTCGTAAAGCTTAATCACGTGTGAATTATTACGTCATCGTTCGCTCCCCCGAGTGGAAGCTCAAAATCGAATAAACGCGAAGAAGTGTAAGATAAAACTCGTCGTCTACCGCTTCGGGAATAATTGCCACGCACACGTTTTGAGAACTTATGATTTTATGTTCACGATTTTTCTCAATTTTCCCTAACATTGGAAGCCATTTCCTTCTTCTCGCCACTTTATTCCACCAGACTAAGCAAGAGGCAGAACTCTCCTAAAGCGTTTCACTTCTGCACGAGTGGCAAACCCTGTTTCCATTTTATTTATGCAACGGCTTTGACTTCATACATCAAATGTGTGTCGAGGCCAAAGACATCGGCGCGAAAAATTATGCTGACGGAAGTGTAACAGAAAATTATTTCAATTAGATTTGTCGACGCGATTTGTATTCAATTCGCTTTCGCGACATTACTTTTAATGTTATGTGGATGCGAACGTCGCTGTCGACTGCGTGAGACATCCAGGGTGGGAAAGAGCTTACACACCGCAAGCTCAATTGTGGCATTAAATTTTGAGAAATTATTTAATTTTCATGGTATTTCCTCGGAGAGAATTAAAACCTCGTCAAGGGGATTTGCTCGCGTTTCCTATGAGGCAACAAAAGAAGAAGCAAATTATCGTCGTGAGTTCATTTTCATCGTCAGATATTAAGAATCATTTCGGGGTCTTTAATTATTAAACGTTTCCCTGTCGTGTCGTCTCTAATCTCTTCCCTCCTCGTCCCCTCGCACAGTGACAATTCATTGTGACTGTCTCATTAATTCTGCTTTTCTCATACTCATTCACTCAATTCATTGTCTCTGTTTCTCTCTCCTCGCTGCGAACTTGAAGACACAAAGCCAGAAATTAAAAATCATTACCGTGGCCATAAATTATCAATGTGGCTGAGCCTGATACCGCAGATTCATTCACCTGGCGATTCGCCGGATCTATCAATGCGCCATCATCATTTCATCGAGGAAAATCCGCAGTTTTATGACGGTGAGTCGGATTCACGCAATTCGCAGTAAAAGCTCGATCAATAACCGCTTCCCTTCCGATCAGGTAAAGTTCGTTTACAGAGCTTGGCTCGTCCGACTGTGGTGAAAACAAGTGCACCATTAACAACAGCCACTCCCAAACATAAGACTGAAAAAACACCATCACCTTTAATGCCATCAATGACAACTGGTAAGCTGGGAAAAAGTTATTTTATGTCTCTGTCCAACCCTCCCTTCATCCTCAGAAGGCGATGTTGACCATCCGCATATTTGACTTTTATTAAACTTTCGCTTCCCTTTTATTCTTAATGATGCTACAGAATGTCCACCGAACACAACAATCGTTCCAACAATAGCAGCAACACGTCCCCACCAGACACAAGACAACAGCATCAACAACGGTTTATTGAGACGTTTGACAAACAATCATTATCAGAGTTATGCAACTGCCTTAACGGTCACAATCGCTGTTGGTTGTTTTCTATTGCTTCTCAACGTTTTCATCTTTGCTGCAATCTACTATCAGCGTGAGAAACGAGCTACGTATACGAGGAAGAAGGAGGAGTTGACAGAAGCGGAAAACCTCAATTCCTCATCCTCGCCGAGCATCGACCGGTATCAGCAGAAAGGCAGCCGCAAATCAAGTTTGGCGAGCGTGTCAGGCGCTGGCTTTGGCGAATACAGTTGCTACGATGAGAAGCTCCGATGCAAAGAGAAACGAGCTTTAGTGGATTTGTGTACAGTCGAGCTTCCAATGCAGGAGTTTAAATATTCGCCGCCTTGTGGGAGCACAGCCGGAAGTATCCGCAGATCAATCACGCCGGATAACTTTAATAACAAACATCACACAATGATGGATCACCACCAGCAGACGCAAGACGGATTTACGATGCTACCACCGAGCTATGCTCCTCAACAAAATGGATCCAACAACTTGGTCACTTATCGATCGATAATCATACCGAAAGCTGAGTTATGCAATCAGGCGACTCAAGCTGATTCACCGCCTCGATTGCACGATGCAAGCACGGCGATAGACGAGAATGATCAAGAGCTGAGTCCAGATATTCCTGACCCACCGCCTCCCCCACGATCCTCCCTTCAATCGGGTATTCTGAGGCAAGGCAGCGCCCCAGCTACACCGGGAACGGCAAAGAAACGTGTTCAAATTCAGGAAATTTCTGTCTAACAAAGCATTCACCAAAAGATTTCTCCCGTCTTGAAAATGCTTCAGAACATTTCAAAACACATCACTGACCAAAGCGCTCTGGTTGTGCAGCATAGCAGAGAACAAAAACACATTTCAATTATGTTGCAACAAATTTCTCGCATCGTTGAGAAGGAAAATTCTCTGAACAGAGCTTTAAGATATTTTACGTTTGTTCCTCCATTGGCTTCTCCGGTTGCTAGACATGAACTCTAGATATAAGCGGAGTGAAACCGTTCACCATAGCTTTCATACGGTCGTGACGAGATGGAAAGACGAATCTGTGGTCTCTCACAACCACACGAGCTTGTTGACGATTACGACATATGTGCATGTTATGTTTTACATTTTATTTGAATAGATTCTTCCCGTGTTGTGCGACAGGATGTTACTGTTGTCGGAGAGAGAGAAGTGATGTTAATTATAATGAAAACTCGTCAGCCAGCCAGAAATATATTATGTGTGTTTAACAATAAAGCCAACAGAGATATTTTACTGTAATTACTTGGAGTTTGCCGAGAATTTATTTCATTCTTTCATGAACCCGGAAAACGCAGCAGGAGTTGAACAAACAAAGATATTTTTAAAATTCCTCATTGTTCAAAGCCCTTGAAGCAAGTCTTAAGATTTCTTTTTAGTCCCACAACCATGGAACGCTCATTGTGTTGAATTATTTGTAGATTCTTCTGAACAAAACAAAAAGTGTCAACACTCGAATTCGTTTTCATTCTTCTCTCGACAGAAGGAGATGAAACTTTTACCGCAACGCCCACGACGAAAACTTCTTGATTTCTTATCTCAAGAATTCCCGAAAGGAAAGTTTCTCTCCGCAATCCAATAACAATACAAAAGCAGCAAAAACATTCTTTCTTTCTACTCGATAAAGTTCTCATGTTGTTGTTTCCATAACTGTAATCATCTGACTTTAAATCAAAAAGTAATTCCCACGAAAATTGATTTAAAGTTTTGGGGCGACTAGGCGTTGAAAATGTGAAAGTTTTCGAGTTTGAGGTTCGAAGGATAATGTAAAGAATAAAATCGTGGGAGTGAATCACATGAGGTTGTTTGATAAATAGCTCAGCATGTGGATATCCAGCCGAGTCCTGAAAATTTCCGAATCCTCTCTGGTTAAAAGCTCAAAAGCTTAGAAAAACGTGTAACAGAACTCGAGTGTAGTCACCCCAGAAAAAAATCATAAAGTAAATATATGAATGGATTATCGGCAACTAAACTAGATAATAAAAGACTTTTTATAGTTACGACAATGTGGAAAGCATTGGGAGACGAATGAACACTTTGTAAAACACACAATGGGTTGCATTCTTCAAATGGGTAACTAGGAATTGTACATAAAATTATTATGAGAATTAATAAAAGATTTGAATTGAAAATCGATTTTAAACTTTCATGAGTTTTCCTTCGACAAAGTTTCCCGCAGCCACGTCGGCACCCTTCACGTCGATCTCAATATTTTCAGACAGAATTTTTTTCGTCACCTCATTGCTTTAGCAGCAGTCTATCAAAGTCGTCGGAAAAAACTGCGAGCTACGTCATAAATTTTTTAGTCGAGCGCTCTGCGGCTCTCTTTGCGGTTCACGAGTTGTCATGAATTTGCATTGGAGGGCGAAGGCAACGTCCAAATTCCCTTCCTGAGCTTTCATTCAAACGTTCATTTCGTCCCTAACGATGACATAAGCGATAATCTCGAGTGAATAATTCGTACGGACACTGGAAGTGCCATAAATAAGGTGAAAAGTATTCTTCTTTAGTTACAGAAGCGACATGTGAGCATATGGGAGACTCGAAAGAAATATTATCATCCTCGCATCTTTATTCTCTTCCGTTCTGTGCGCTAGAAATTTTTATGAAAAATCGTTCTCTCGTTTTTCGCCTTCAAAAGAAACAAATTCTGTGTTTGTTTTGTGAATGCTTTGATAATTTATGTCTCTGTCGCTTCTTTCTTCGCATTCATCCAAAGTCTTTATCATTTCTACCTTTTCAAGTCGTACGAGAGTTCCTCGAGAGTATGAGATTCCCATTCATGAGCTTTTTAATGAAAATTCTTTCATCCCTCGTCGCACATCAAAGACTTTTAATAGCGAGCAAAAATAGTTTTGGAAAAGTTCATGAAGTGGATTGAGATGTGCATACGGGAAAATTAATTGCAGAAAGAAGAAAAGTTTCCGCAAAGATCGCAGACATAAATCATCGCTTTGATGCTGCTAAGTTACCCTGAGTTTTATAAATTTTAATATCTTAAATATGAGTTTCGTTCAAGCAGTTTCAACCCTCACCACATTAACAATTTCCGCTTCAATTCGAATCTTTTTTCTCATTAGGATCAGCAAGCAACTTGATTAATGTTTGCTCGCATTAGCAGCTGAATGCAACTATCGCTGCACTCCAATCGCGCTGCATTAAAAGGGTCGTCAACCCCCGTTGCAACGCTTTGAACTCCTCTATCACTTCATTCACTTTGTCGTTTGTTGCAGCAGAAAAAAGTGCTGAAGTGTTTTTTAAACCCAACCCGCTCATAAATATGAAAATGAGTTTGCACAGTAATTTCCTGTCGACTCTCTTCTCACTCCTCATGTGTTGTGCAATCTGTTTGAGCTTGTGCATTGAAAAGCTGTAGATCAACTCGACAACAGCAGCCTGCTTTAATATTTATTAAAATCCAACCATGACGTGATTGCATCTTCAACAGGTCTCGTGATGAACTCATTTGGCTTCAGATGAACGCAAACAAATTTACTCTGGTAAACAACGATAAATAGAGCCGTAAACACGCTTTCTTGCACTCGAGCAAGGGTTGTGAATAATGCAAGCGCCTTAATGGATTTTCATGGCTTTCGAGAGCGATGAGACTTTGTCGCACTCATCTCGATTCTCGTCGCAGATTTATCGCGCACACACTAAATGTCAATAACATCAATTTGCTGTGAGTTTCGCGCATCAAACGTGACAAAATCTACATAAGTCTTGCAAAGTCAATCAGTCATCGATGGAAGGGCAAACTTTTTGGGCTCGAAAAGATCGAAATAAACAAATTTTAGAATCGAGATTCAAAACAAAGCGTGAGAGGAGCAAATTTAATCGAGTTCATGTTTACAAAACAGACGTGATTGAATTTACAAACGCAAAAAACAAGAACGCCGACTGAAAAGATGATCGAAGAACAAATAGGCGACTGATTCTTCGAACCCTTTTTGCCTTCGACATTTGTTGGAAACTTTTTCTGTGGAAAAAAATAACAAAAATCAAACCCTTTTGATTATGCACGAACGCGTCCGATCGAATTCTCGAGATGGAATCGACAGGAAATCGAACTGACCGATTGCGCTCCAAGCGAGTTTGAGCTCAGCAAAGCTTAACTTTTCTAAAGCCTTGAGAGAAATAGGTTGCCACGTCCCAAAGTGAGCTTTACCTGTTGATTCGTTACTAAGTTGTTGAAATATAAATTTGTTGACTTCGGCTCAGTTCTGTTGATTCATTCGGCTCAGTTCTTAAGACGGTCCACGTGCCAACCTTTCATGTACCTCGTCAGTCGTTTGGACATCATCTGAAATTAACTTATTTATGAGCAGAGACTTCAGCATTCGAGTCATTTGATTTATTCATCATTTAATTCCAGCATTGAGGCTTCAACGCACAACTGGCGGAAGCGCCTGGAAACGGAAATGAATTTTTTCCTTCAATCTCTCTCGAGCGCTTAAAAGTTTAAACTGTTTTTATGAGATCCGGAAATTATAACTTTTCCATCGTCTGTGATTTCAATAAATCCCCATCGTTCTGCTCTTATTTGGATAACGAGAAAGCCGAGCTGAAAGAATTGCGAGTCGAAAGAAAGCAGATTTCTTGTGCATGAGACATAAATTTCCCTTTCTCGACGAGACATCCGAGTAACGTTGTTATCTGCTCTCTTTCTGCCGTCAGTTGCCACATGAACCGTAAGCGAGAGATTAAATTGATTTCACATTCCTCAATAATCGCACTGAAGCAGTTGACTCCCTTTCAAATTCTCTAACCCCCGTAAACCTTGAGGCAGAGACGCAGCTCGTCGACGAAAATTGCAGAATAATTCATTCGCTTTCACATAAATTTGCCGAGTCTTAAAAGGTAAAGTTGTTCAAAAGATTTCACATAAAGAAAAAAGGCTTCCACATGTGACAGCGAAGCGAAGATAAATTTTACCTTCTTATTAAGACGCATCCAGAAGGAATAATTTGACTTTGACTTCACGCTCGAGAAGCTTTTCACAATCATTATTACAAAGTATTTCTCGACGAAGAAAAATATTGTTCTTTCCGTTCGTGAGCCCTCGCCATGTGAAAATTGGATCGCGGCGCTTCAAATCGCTCTAAACGTAACGTGACTGAGCTCAAAGCTTCATATCACAGCTTACCTCGTTGAACTCACTCATTTCTTCCCGCTCCCGTACACGCAAATCCTTAACAACATTATTAAAATTTTCCTTTTCCCTTCCCAATAACGTTTTAAGGGATTTTTCTAAAACTTGTGAAAGCTACGAATAGCAAAATTTCACTCAACCAACGAAAGTAACGAATTAAGGAGAATTCCGTGAAAGCCCTTAGAACTTCGCTTCGATAGCAAGCTGAATATTTGCTCGTTTCATATCTCGTATACGACATCCGGTAGGTAAGATGCTTCCAGAGAAAAGTGAAACGTTGTTGTCAAGAGGCACGACAAGAGTCAACAGATAAGACGGTCAAGTTTGAACAAAATATTTACGACTTGCTGAAATGAAGCAGTGTGAAGTCTCGTTTCTCCATTTAAACTTTAAAGTTTAAAGCAAAAATAACTTTATCGAATTTAAGATTTTGAAAAGCTCATCAATATTTCCAGCTACTCAAATTGAATGAACGAAAGTTCGAGCTTTGAAGTGAAAAACTACTATCGAGAAGTTCTTAAAAGATAGAAAAATATTTTCGATGGAAACTTAAAACTATCGAAGTTTTACAGTTATTGATTTTGTCGCTGGAAGCTTACAGTAACTTTTAGGTAAAACTTTACACATAAACTTATGTTTGATTTCAACAGCAACTCAAATGACAAAGTAAGATGCCGTTGCTTCAATAGAATATCGACAATTTTTGACCAGAATTGTTTTAAATACGTCGAGTCCAATCTGCTATCGACCATTTAAGGTGCAAAAGTAAAATTCGCCACGCCTTCGACCAAACGTACCTCGTCGTAACAGCGTAATGCTTAAAACCATTTAGCGAAAATGGAAGATTCCTTTTTATGTCCCAGTATTTCTCCCTATAATCATCGCCCGAAACAGATTTTTATGAAACGGGAATAAAGGAGAATAAAAAATGAATTCTATTAGAGACATTATTGACATCCTGTGCTCTAAATAAGCTCCCAACAACTCGACTTTCCTTCTGCCCAGCAGTCAAATCCATTTAGGACTTTTACATCGGCGTGGAGAGAGAAACAGCCAACATAAAAATTAGTGCGGCTCTTACAGCCTCGACCGTTCGCCTTGGTTGCTAATAAAATTGCTAAATCAAACTTTATGGAGAGGTTTTCCACTCAAGTTGAAGCAAATCACTGCTTGAAATGGAATTTCCCGTACCCGAGAACAAACACGAAGTGAGAAGAATATTTTTGCTTTTCACTTTGAGGCGGAATGGAAAAAGTTTTCAAATAAAAGTAAACGACAGAAGGAATAAAGTTTCAATCGCAAAAGTGACAGACTAAAAGTTTCGATTTCTCTTTAAACTCTACGAGCGACTGTTGATTCATCGGAGAAAGGCAGAGCATTCGATTAAGCTGATGCAAGAGTTGAATATTTCAGGAATTCCGATGCTCTGGGATTAAACTTAAACTTATCTGCATGCACTTGAATCTTCTCGAGTAAATATTATCACGAGATGCTTGTAGGTTACGATTGTGAGAGGCGAGGAATTCTACATCGCAACACCAAAAATGTTTCGTAGCTCTCAAAGTTTCCAATTTCTTCCGAGCCGAGTTTGGCAAACATTTCATGATTACACAACGTTGAGCAGCAGTTTAATCCTCGTAAGTGTATTGCAGGCAAAGTGCTTTAGAATGTAGTTCAAGACTCCAACTCTCTCATCGCTTTGGGTGCCATCTCTCCATTTTCGGCTGATGAAATGAATTTGCATACAACAAATATTAAATATTGCTCGTATTTTTATGTACATGATATCGTAAAAATGTTACGTCGCTCGCTTCGAAGATTTTTATATCTCCGCTTATTCGTTTTTAATTTGATTTCAACGTTATTTACGTGAAATTGCGCCAGCGAATTTTCCGGCTTCGCTCCTTATTAAGACGTTTCACTTTCCTTGATCATACAAGATGAATTCATCCTATCATGAATTTGGCATTTCTATTTAGTCGCAAGCATTGGCAAAGCAGATCCCGTTAAACTTCTCATTTGAGATTTTTATTTGATCAAGCAACGTTGAAATGATTTTAATAATATTTTCCGAAAAACATTTTGCTGTGGCTTGAGCATATTAAATTGTCGGGAAAATCCTTCACGTGATTTGGTAACAGAATTAAAATTTTACCCTGGGTTTACTACCGCACTTTAACTTTCTTACAGAGGTTTAACAGGAGGATGAAGGTTCACCTTCTTTCTGTAATTAAAGCTCTAATGAAGTGACGCTTCGGTCTCGGCATGGGGATGTTCGTGCCTTGCGTCAGCCGAATCAATGATCACATCTCATTAGCATTCCTCCGACAAAATCCAATCAATTGATTTCCCTCTGAACTACAAAATTAGAAAAGCGCGTGAGTTCAAGTCACAGCGGCGAAACAAAGGTTGGAGAGGAGAAAATCCAATTAAATTATTAGTGAACTCAGCGGAGGCGGCGCCTTCAACGGCAAAGATTTAATTTTAATTTTTCCACGTTTCTCATTTACAGACTTTGCAGAGCGAATGAAAATGTAAGAGATTCCGATAAGAAGATGAGAAAAGCAATATAAACTTTATTGCCTGTTTTATGTGTTTATTCAACTTTAAAGACGTTTTCTTCCCAGTGATCGCTCGTGACATGCCTGCGAGCGTCGTGATGACTTCCGATCCAAGGTTTAAAGCAACAACTCACGAGCTTTAAATCATCCTCGCTAACCATATTCAAAGCATTCTCCTTGATTACTTTTAAGAGATGCCGACAAAACTGTCATAAGATCGTAAATTTCGTTCTCATTTTTCAAGACTCGTTCGACGGCCGAGGAGGAAACAAGGGCGAGAATCACTCGAACAACAGCAAAACGATTGCGACTATAAAAGCTAGTGGCTTCACTCTCTGCGCCTTAAGTTATGAAATATTAAATTTAGTGAAAACACTTTTATTGCTCGAAAGCGTCCCACCGCTTATCGTCACTCCATCGTGCATAGAGCTCTGTAAGCTCAGCTTTGCCCCAATTTACTTCCATCGCCAAAAAGTTGTTTTATGATCTCGAGAAAATTTGCATTACGGACCAAATTACGAAAGTGACTTTTAAGAAAGTCGTAAAACCCTTTTCATCTCACCCACTCGAATCTCACCAAGTCAAGCGTCGTCGTTGTCTTGCGAATCTTCAATTTCATTGAGAGGAAAAGTCTCACAGCTGAAACAACAGCAATTTCGGTGCAATCTGTGCAAAGCGATTGTGAACTGTCATGGAAATTTGCATTTCTCGTCGACTGGACTAATCACACTTCCATGTAATGAATTACTTCCTTCTTCTCCTCGATTCGTCGTTTAAAATAGCTTCAATCTCGCTCACGTTTCTGTGGAATATTTTTGCACAAAATACTTTAACTTAGTTCGTGCACTTTATCATCTGGAGGAGGACTGAAGTTTTCGTTCGCAAATTTATTGCTGTGGAGATTGCGAGGCAATTAGAATCATCGACGTTTCTCATAAAGAAGAAACTTACTCCAATAATTAGTTAAGTGACGAGATAAAACAGGAGTTAATTGGAAGAATGCCAAAGCTGCCGAGTATTCTAAAGTTGGACGGCGCTCCGAGGGATTTGAAAGTCAAGTTAGTGATTTAAAACAATATAAATTGTTTCTGGCTATTTACTCAACTCGTTGTCGATGGCTGTACTCGAATTGATGCTACAAACAATGGAAGCTGTTTGTTCTGCTACGCTGTTATTGTTGTGAGGGCTTATAATTGTGCTGAAGATTTAAGTAGAAAAATACCCATCGGGCTGTTTTGCTGTTATTTTGGGAGCAAACCTTGTCCGTTTCCAATGTTACAATAGTGAAAGACTTTTTGCTGATGTTTAGCGGAGCAGCACAAGTTCCATTTCCAATCGATTCTTGCGTTGTTCGGGAAGAATCACAAAAGCAAATAAAACTTTTAGCACTTTAACACATCACTGAAATATTAACAACTCGTATTGACTATTTTGATTGTCGTAGCGCTTTCGCGGTCACCACGAGCAGGGCAAAGAAACGGAGGGAAGTCATTAAAGGCTTGGTTAATTTTTCATTACTACGCGATTTTAGCAGGTGGCGACGTGAATTTCAAGATGTTAGCGAAGTAGTGACGGGCGATTATTGCGAAAATTATTATCAATTTGACTCGTCTGGCGATGGATTTAATTGAAGCTAAGCGATTCATTCACGCGGTGATGTGAACTGACGGTGGCGCGATGCATGAGATTTCAGATTATTTATTCGACAGCGACAAATGTGTCAAGTAGCCGCTGGAGGAGTTTGAGGGAATTTGAATCCATTGAAACGCCGCATGAATCAAATTCGATTAAAGTGGGACTGCATTTAGTTCGTTCCGAATGCAAAATAGCAGCGGCGAAGGTAAATTTGATGATTGAGCTGCAACTGATGAGTACTTCGGAATAGGGACAAGAGCAGCATCAATTGCTTCACGAACGCCAACTCGTAATAGAATCCTGAGGGGCTCAAACAGTGAATTGGAATGAAATTGAAGTAGTCATTTTTAGTGAGTGTTCACGTTAGCTCAGTATTGTTTCACCTGTCAACGAACTCAATTTGCACAGAGATGAATTTGCACAATAATAAACTCGTTTAATGAACTTGTTGAAAACCATAAATTTATGCGTGAAAGTATCGCGTACGAAAGCTCAACAATCGCGATTTGATCAACAACATGAAGCTTTAGATATTTTATGTTTCCACAATAAACAATCCATTAATTATCATAAAGAGAGCGATTAGAATCCAAAAATTTTCCAGCGACTGAGTGAATTTCGTGCATCGCAAAGCACTGTTTCATAAATTATTCAATTCGATGTTAATGTTGCGATTTTCCGGCTTAAGCTCTGCTTAAAATTAATGCAAAATCAACTCGCCACAAAGCCCTCAAACGCTGGATTACAATCGAAGCTCTTGTTCCGTTTCCTACAACGCTAATTCGCTTTTGGTTGGAATCAAATGTCCGATACGAGCTCGTTTAATTGATAAAAAGCGCAGCAATTTGTAATATTTTTCTCTCCGCACGTTCACTGGAATTAATTGCGAAGCGAAAAAAGCTGCAAGCGATAAAGATTTCGGGAAAATGAATTAAGTTTCAACGTGGTTCAGAGCGAGGCAGGAATTTTTAAAATTTATTAGTTCAATTTAATGAAATTTATTTTATTAAAAGCTCGCTCGCCCGACTCGTGCTGAACACACATGCGCCTCGTAATTGATAACTTTTGCAATTTGCAGTTTCCCTCTCCCGCTACATTGTCATTTACTGCACACGACCGCAGCACGGGGCAAAAGCTCGTTAAGACTCGCTGCGTGAACGTGTTCTCTCGACACTGAACACTGATAACAAACGAGAAGCCTCCATAAACGTCGATGGCTCGATCGCAAAAAGATTCCCTCGACTGAAATCAATTGATTTATTGCCGCGAAATCTTATCCAGAAGATTAGAAACCTCTCGCCCGCAGCTGTTTTCTTTTCGCATGACTAATATCTAAGCTAACCGCATTCTGAACTCTTTCGATTTATTTCTGCAGAATCAAAACTCACATGACTTGAAAATTTTGTTTGTTGACCGATGATTCGATTCAAAAGAAAAACAAAAAGATTCATCACAACACGTCACGTGACTCATGTCAGACTTCAGTGGAAACTTTTGTTTAATTTGATGCGACCATCGTCAAACTGCTCATTGGATTTTACGCTCCAGACATACAGAAATCTACTAAATCTGAAGAGGAATCCACTTTGAACGCGTCAGCATCGTCAACGAGTTGCTTTCTTAGCGTATCAGCCTAGCCGTGCCCCTTGGCATCATCGAACATTGTTAAAGTGCCGTAAAACACTGGTTGTCTATCGCGTGTCATTGATAAGCCCGAAAAGCTTGCGCAAGAAATGACTGATTGATATAATCGCTCGCTTATCCCTCGAGTTAAGCCAATTAACATGCCAGAATCACATGGCAAGTCGTCCGGTGCTAACTGGAATCATTTTCGTTACACAATGCGAGGAAAGTCTGTTGATCCAGTCCAATCTACAGCGATCATTGTTTTCGTGCGACTCTTTTCAATTAATAGAAGTCACATGCGACCGAAAGGGGCGCGAGAGAACGTCAACGATATGTGAACATAACAGTTTCATGAGCAATTAAATTGAACACTGGAAGATAAATAAACAAACAAACACAAAGTCTAAGCAAATTGATCGGCGTTCTCCTCGGGCTTCTCGCTCTCCGAGAAGTCGGACTTTAAGCTAGTGTTCGTCAATCGAAAGGCTGTTGTCGCTTGTTCATTTCGCGCGCGTCTCAAACGATAAAGAAAATATAAAACTTTAATACAGTTTTCGTGTTTCATTCCAGCGCTTCGTCTCACAAAAAAAAAAGAGTTTATTTAAAGTATTAGCACACAATTTAAAGCCACAGCCTATATAAGCCGTGCCAGTGTGCGGTATTTGATTTCAGTCGGGAAAATCGGATATCGAAGTGAACAAGTGGCTCTTCGGTGCGAGCGACCAGTCGAGCTTTACATGCATTCGCAAATGAAATGAACTAATTGTCGGCGGAAAAGTTCAAAAAACGTTCAATTAAAAAACTGATTACCGTCAATTAAAAATCGTGCTGCACTAATTGGAATTCGCAGAGTGTCACTTGCAGTGTCGCGCATAATTAAATTGAGTTTTCCGATACGTGCAGTGTGAATTTCATTTGAAACCCGAGACAAGCAAGTCGAAGAACTTTAATGTGAGTAAACGATCGGAAGTTGGAATGGAAGAGTTTTTATGTGCGGAGTCGGGAGTTGAAACCATTGATCACATAGCGGAATCACAATTAATTGAATCCCTCAAATTGATGGAAATCGGAATCAATCGAAATAAATTTCAATCAAAGTTGACCGAGTGTTAATTAAAAATTCACATGATTCTCGTGCAATCACGAGGAAAACTTGAAAGCAGTGTGCGGCTGTGACGAGGAGAATCGCGTCGTGCTGGATCAGACTTGTTCAATTATTCAGTGGCTGTTGTGATGAGCAGAAATTGGTTCTCTAGACGGAGAAGATTTCAACTTGTTAATCGCCTTCGCAAACAGTCTCGTGATCATTTCAATATTTTCCCATTTCATTTGGCGACGAGGTGTGACAAAGGAGTTTAAAGCGCACTCGAGCTCTATATTTTCTTTACGCCAATTAGAGAAAGTTTTTAATTTTCTTAAATGTAGCGTCGTCGTCTTTCAGCTACACTGAATCGAGTAAAAATATTTCCACCGAGAAAATTCCTTTTTTGCTATTAACGTAAACGACATAATGAATTTCAATTTACAAAATTGTATCGTGCTGTGGAGTGTGCAAGCATAAAAATGCATCTGGGACTTCGATGGGAATAGTCAAGCAAGGCGGAAAATGTTAAGCAAAGAGGAAAGGCGAAGGAAAGGATTTAATAACATTGCACCTGTTGTAATTCGCCTGCACGCGATGAGGAGGAAACGACACCTTAACCCTTAGCTATAGCCACTCAACCAGCCAGAAAAATGCTCTCGTGTTCAACTCGACTCCTGCCAAACTCAATTAGCACTTTACACAGTTCCGACCATCAAAGAAATCCATTTTTATCTTTTGCCCTTGCAGTTGCAAAACATCAACTGACTAAATGAATAATTAGTACTGAAGCACTACAAATTTCATGTAATTAATCAGAAATTTTTCTCTCGAGGAAACAATTTTCATTGCAAGCACGACGAGAAATCTGAAATTTGTTTCTTGTAGTTTTACAAGTTAAATTAATTTCACTCAACGCCACAGCAATGCGAATATTTTTCATTGAGAAAGTTTTCGGCAACGTTAGTGAACTAATTAATGGGATGAATTTCTAAGCCAGAACTCATGTCTGGTTGACTGGTCGTGAAACACTTGATTTGATTAAACAATGAATCCTTTCATGGACGACGCTGTTGTGGTTCGATGTGCTGTGGGACGAGTTTAATGGCAGAGCAGGCGGACGAGCGTCAATCAAGCGAGATTTTCCGCATCAACAACTGAGAAAAATGTTTTTAATGTAATTAAGTTGATGTGTCTTCTTCGTCGTCGCTTCACGAATTATGCTCGAGGAGATCTCGCTTTTGAAATAATGGTGAAGATTAATGGTAAACCAATTTTAATTGGCGTGGCGTGTCGGGGAAAATATTTTCCAGTCAGGGCTTTAATTCTTTCGGGACGCGCTATCGCACTCGAATCATAACCTCGTGCGCACTTTAGTTAAGCGTAGACAATTAGTATGCATAACCATGGATTCGATAATAATATTGTGTTAATGTGTGGCGTGTATGGGAATGAGTTTTTGGTTCCATGTTCGGTCAGAGGTGGAGCAGGGGCGGAAATGGCCCACAAATCAATCGGTTTGAAAGAAATTTCTAGAGCTTTCGCCTCCTGACTTCAGCTCTGGCTTGACTTCCGAAAAGTTACGCTCTATAATCAACGTAACCCCGAGAATAAAACACCATGAAATATTAATTTCATTTCGTTGGTGTTGTTGGCGGTATCTAGCAAAAGAAAAGCGAAGAATCGAAAGTTGCCAGCTCATCACTGTCAATCATTAAGGGGCGAATATTTACATTTAATTTACTCTCGCAGCGCTAGTTTCATTATCACTTGTTACTAGTGACGACGGAAGGGTTCCTTGAAAGTTATGGTAGGGTAATCGACAGCTTTAAGCTCAGAGATATAATTAAAACTTTTTAATTATCATCGACATTGTGTTTGCCATCGGCATTAGATATTGGAAGGGGTCGTAAGCAACTTCACAATCTTTAAATTAGGAATCTTTTGTGTAGGATGTCGAGAGTCGAATTCGCTTGCTTCACATGAAAGAACTTTGTCGAGATCGAATGAGGCGATTTGCTCGAACTTTTAAAGCTTCCAGCCAAGCGAATAGCTTCGGTAGCACTCAACACGTTGTTAATGCTACTCGGACGACCTCGAGACAAGCAGGAAAAACAAATTGATAAAAGTTTCCGATGTTGACGAGTGAAGACATTGATTCACGCTGAAAGCGACTCAGCACGACGAAAAGAAAACAGCACAAGGCGAGCGAGACTCGCGACGCGACGAGAAATAAATCGCAAAGATTCAAGATCAATAACACATGCTGCAATAAACTGTCTATGCAATTGGAGTCGCGAAATGTACAATCGTCATACACGACTCAATTAAGATTGTCTCGCATGGGATTGTCTCTAGCGGTTTCATTCAGACTCGCGAGATGGAATGTCGACCAGTAAATCGTGATTCATGACAATCCCGTGCTGATTGCTTAATGAATTAGCTGCACGGAGAATTTGCAGCAGGAATGTCTCGGCAAACTATTTAGAGCGTGCTTCACAACTCTATCAGCTCTTGCAAACACTTCAGGCATCCGTTCATGGAATCTCGCATTCTTAGTGAAGGCATCGAAGCTGAATGGGCTTGATGAGCTTTCCGCTCGTACTAAGACGACTAAAACCCTTTGTTCTGAGTAATTTCGCCCAACCAACTACCGCAGAGTGTCGAAATGCGCCCGAAACAAACAAACTCATGAATAATTCACGTTCTGAGAAGAAAGCAATATCAAAAGAGCTCCATTCAACGAAAGTCTTTCCACTGCAATCGCAAGAATTCGTCGGGAATTGCAATAAAATTTACATGAAGCGAACAAGAGACAGATAAAACGAGAATGAACGGAGTCGCTTTAATGTGAGTTTAATGAGCTTGCAATGCATGAACAATCAACGTTTAGTCGCACAATTTGTCGCATTCATCTGAAGGTCGTCAATAAAACAGCACGCAGTCTCGAGTCGTTGCAAAACGTTTCGTTTACTCGCGCAAGTTTGTTGAACCCGCAAAGTTGATTGCATGTCGCGAAGAAGCAACAGAAGCGCGGCAGAAGGTTCGGATATTAATTAATTCAAAAGTTTGTTCTCGTCGCGATGAGGGAGGAGATGAGAAGCCTCAACAGCAGACGTTCTCGATGTCATCCTCGTCACCCAATTGTTAACTTCGCGAGAAGATTTCACGCTTCGTGATCATCCAATTCTCAGAGCTCTCCCTTTAACGCAAAAATTCTCGAGCAGACGAGTCATCGCAATAGATATGAAGAAGGAAAATCCAATAAATTCGAGAGACGATGAAAGCTCGTGCGGCACTTTGTGAACGTCTGCTCGAGTGTAAATACAATTTTCGTCAATTTTTCCCTCTCCACCTTCATCGCAATTCAATGAACAAGATTTTGGTTTATGCCATTTGCCTAAAAGCAGCAAATTCCGCCAAGCAAAACAGCATCCATTATAAATAATTCGATTTTCGCCAAGACGAATTCTCTGGAACTCAGCCGACGAAAGCGTGCTCTGCATAATTAATTAATGATTTCGTACATATGCTTCCACGAGTCGTTGACGCCCGAGCTCCTCATCGCGAAACAGCCAGTGGAATCTCAAGAATTTTCATGCGAACCCCAAAATAATTGAAAACGAATGACGACAAAGTTTCGGAGGAAACTGCATGGAGCTTTTGGTCGCCCTCCTGCACAAGATTGAATGTCTTATTTATTCTTGTGTCATTCAGAGTTTCCCAAGCTCAACCAACAATTTCTCGCCCTTCTCGTTTTCTGCTTTTGCAGCATCTCGTAAATTGAGGAGAAGTAAATTCCTCCATTGCGGAGAAATCACGTCCTGTGAAATGCAGCTTGCGAGCAGCTTTTCCCTTTTGTTTGTTTGCACAAGCATTTGCTTTTCGCTCGGACGTGACCGAAGAACTGTGTCAGTGTGACAGCATTAGGGATTTACAATGCGGAAGAAAAGTTGTTGGACGCAGAATTAGTCAGGAGATTAGCTTTCAAGATTTATCCTCCCCAATCCCAATCGACGTTCTACTCTGATTAACTCACATGGCAATTAGTTCGCCAATTTATTATTGCATTAGCGCGAACTTGTCGCAGTCAGACAACACTGCAACTGCCACATTGCCTGAAGCTTGTTAATTAAATTTACACATCAAATCAATTGCATAATTTAACAGATAATATAATATTTTCACGATTATTTGTGCTAGCTTTAGTATCGCGACACTAAAAACCAAATTTGTCAAAATTAGAACGCCACAGTCACAATCAAAACTGATGGGGACGGATGAATTATTCAATGAATTTAAATCGAGATGGCATGACAACAATTTATTTGGTTTTTTGAACGTTTCAATTACAAGAGAATTAAATATTTAAGCCAGCAGTTCGCAACCGCTGACAACATCAAGGAATTCAAGCAAAGCCCCTTTGATTTGACGATGAAGTGTTGTAACACTCGAGATTAGAAGATTCGTTTAATCTAATCGCTAGTCGCTCTAATTCAGAACTAAAGCCGCTGATACTGGAGCTCAAAGTGCCGTGGAACGCAAATTGTTCGACGTTAGCTTTCAACACCGATCGAACCTCTCAACAAATGTTAAATCAATAGAGATATCAATATGGATTTGCAATCTCAATTAAATCCACTTTATCGAGTTTATAGGCTCGAGTTTGATTGATTTATGCTGGCACGATACGCCTCTACATCGTGCCCGCTACATGTGTAGGCCCCCAGACTAATTAAATTATTGCAATAGACCGTTCGATTGGCTAATATCCTAAAAATGGGGAGGTTGAGAGGACTGGGATTCTATACTGGCGGAGGCCATCAATGACTTTTTCAAGGCTAAAGAGAAAAGTCGAAATCAACCGGAGCCTCGTAATAAATTATCATCGGGAGCAATTTACTTTGACTGATAAAATGAGTTTGCGCTGATTAATTATTCTGCTCGCGGAGCGAGAGTAACGGTAATGACAGAGAATCTTCGCTGTGTAATTAAGCGGACGCAGAGCCCTCGAGAATCGAAACGTTCGCCGATTTAATTTGTGAACATTTGTGGAAGCTCAAATTATGATTCAGCGTTCAGACATCGAGTCGAATTGAGAAGAGCGGCGTAGTCATTTGGAAATATCACCGAAGATGAATGAAGATTCTTGTGAGAAAATCTCGAACTTCTTGTGACAAACGAGCGCCCGACATGTCGACAAATGAAGATATCAATTTTAATAAATCGTCGTAACACTTTTTATTGCTTCGCTGACATCGAGAGCGACAATGAGCAGATTGATTGAAGCAGCATCGTGTCGACACTTTTTTATTCAATTCAAGTCATGTTGCAGCACTCGCTGAACTCTTCGCTGATTGATCGATGCAAGTGTCAATTATTTTGTTTGGCCGACGCCAACAAAAAGAAGAAAGCGCTTCCACAACAATGATGAGGCATTAAACCTTATCGTCAGATGACGAATTGTGATTTATTGTCAAGTTTGTTTGGCAGAAAATTCGTTTCAAAGCCAACCGTAATCTGTGTCAAGTGGTCGAGAGCGTCGCAATCACGACGCTTGACGAATTTATTGTCGCTTATCAGCTATCATGACAATTGAAGATAATAATTGACTAGGTAGCAGTTTGATAATTGCTGCAATTACGATTAGCTATCGAGAATGTAATGAAATTCCTCGCTTATCGTTCCGCGAAAGCTTGCGTTTCAAACTGGATTGCTGTTGCGTTTCAGGGACTCTAATCAAATTTTCTTCTTGTTCCAGCTTTGACATGGCATCAACAGATAACACGTCGCCGTCGGTTGCGAATAACGATCATAATCCGCCACCAGCCGCGCATGAAGCTAAGCGCAAAGTCTCAATCCTCACCGACCCACCAGCAGGCTATGACAATTTAGCTTACGATGGAAAAACCTCCCGCAAGATTTCCCAAGTGAGAATTAAAATTAAATGCTCGGGGATTGCCATCGAGTAAAGCTTGAAGGCTTCAGAAATCCCTACGCTCTCAAAAGCTTAAGAGCGAAAGCTGTCATCACTGACTCACGGGAAGCTAATTAGCTTTTATTCGCCCATTTTTACTTAGCAATCTGACCACTCCGACCTCGGTCCGACGCGGAAAAAGAGTATACTACAAAATCCCCTTACACCTCAACAGCAACAGCAGGCACTGCAACTCGCACAGCCCGAACCAATCGTGCAGCAACCTACGATTCAAGCATTACCTGCAATCATCCCCCACTTGCAGTCTATTTACGGTAAGTTTGACTTGAACAAGCTTCATACGTATCGAGAAGATGGAGAGCAAAGCGGATTAAGGTCTTTGCACACTTTGAGTTCGTAGGAAAAATAAGAAATCCAATTAGTTTGCTCTCAACTCTAATTGAAAATTTTCATCCTCTCCGGTCATATTTAGAGAAGCAAAATGGCGATCATCAACGAACGAAGAAGCATTCGACGACAGAGTCATTGTATTCGCGGCACGAGAGGGACTCGAAGAAGTCAAAAGACGAAAAGAGCGGCGGCAGTTCGCTTGAAGGCTCATGGATTTATGCTTTGTGTATGAGATGCCGAGTACAATGTGAGTTTAGGAAATCCGACAGCTCTGAGCTTTCGGCATGGGACGGACTGTTAATTTGAATAATCGTTCCATTCCGCATATTTTTCTGTCTTTCTCATTCTCGCTTCGTTCATTACTGAAACACATTTCAATCTTCACTCAACAGATAATACGCCATCGTGGCAGCCGAAATACTGGCAGAAAGTTTGTCCCTATCCGGTAAGTTGTTGTTTAAAGACAGAACATACATAAAACGAACAATAATCAACCATTTATTGTGACAGCTCTGTCCTTCATACCGCCAATTCGCACGATTGCTCAGCATCATTCTTATCGGTGAGTGCTCCGGGGCTTGGGACAAAGCCTCGTAATTAGAGATTTGTTATCTTAATAAAGGATTTGCAGTTGGTTAATGTGGCGTGTATGCGAGAGCGAATGGATGAAGCAATCATAAAAGTTTGTTTAGCTCGAGGAATACGAGCATGGATGTCTGAGGTCAGAGACGTGGAGCTTTAACTATTAGTGAGGATTTTGGTACCGTAGTCTACGGTTTAGTCAACTGGACGCCGTTGTTAAACGAGTCCCAGCAATTTGTTTGATGTCTCGTTGTCTTGAATCTCATATCTTGTTTCAAGAAATCTCTGGAACAACACATGGAAATAACAAATCTCAACCAATTCGCTCCCCCTGATCCATTCTCATCCATATCATTTGCCATAAGCAGAACGCAGAGACCAATTTATTATTTCTCACTCTAAGCCCCCCGAGCATACTAGCGAAGGCTGAAGACGATCCAGATGGCATGAAATCTGAGAATTTCCGAAGACACCGAAGACACCAAATCAATTCATCAAGACGGAGGCTCATGGCTAAATCAATTCTGACCCAGATTTGCTGGATGGAAAGCTGTCGGTTCGAATGTGTTATGATTTCATTACGGAATTGTCACGAGCTCTTCAGGCCCAAAACCTTCTCTTCCACTCGTTTTCCATTTCTCGTCTTTGCTCATCCCTCTCAACGCTGACTTAATTACATTACATTCATTAATTTGGCTTCATCTGTCTCACGGCGAGGCGAAAGCAAAGACGAAGTCGACTCATTGTGTGCAAGCGAGTAGAGAAAGAAAGTCCTGCGGCCAACAACAACGAATCAGTATGAAAGCTAATAAAAATCAAACAACATGACTTTCCGTCCGTGTTGAAAATGTGTTATTATGTGCTGCTGTGTATTGTTTCTCCTCCTCCGATTGATTGTGGCAATGGGCGAGAAAGGGGAGTGGGAGATCATTTCTCCATCGAAGGCATTCAGCATGCGAAGGAACATAAAGAAAACAATTTCTTTCGAAGAGAAAATTATTTATTGCCGGTTTGTTGTGCCGTTCGTCATCGAATCGGGTGAAGAAAAACGATAAATATTCGATATGGCGTAAGGACGAGTGGAAAATAAATTCATTAATGCTTTTTAAAAGACAATTTAATGAATTTACTTCCCTTGGAGCGCGGCTCAGGATGGGGCGCTTTCTCTCGACATCAGCAACAACAGAGAGTCGTTTGCTGATGGAAGCACCATCTTCCTACAGTCATTCTCTTTATGGCACAGCTAGAAATATTATTTTTCCATTTTTTATGTTCCTTCCGGTTAATGCTTGACACACTTCCCTCCACATATCATTCGATTTGCGAGCCTCCCACCCTTGCTCGTCAGAAGATGAATTACCAGAAACAAAAAGCAAGCAGCATACAATCGTTAAGGCCTTAGCAGACACACACCGCCCTCCTACCTCCTCCATCCGCCAGCTTACAAAATTGGGAGAAAATTTGATAAATTGGATTTATTTACTGGTTACGCTTTAGTGATTCTGACAGTCTGCTTTCAGAATAGAGCGAAAAGCACATCGCGATACGACTTTTAATGCCGTCAACCACACAGAACAAAACTCGATCGAGGTGCAAAGCACGGCTAGAAGAAAGAGACGGAGAGCTTAGCAGCTTGTCCGCCACTTCCCTCTCTTACTTTTATGTGCGGCGTTTATTTGGCTCGGGGGAAGTGCGAAAAGCTATAAACAAAATTAATGCAAAATAAACTAGAACGACGAGAGACTGTCGTCGGAGGTCTTCTGCTTCCATAACATGCAACACATAAGTCGTAAAGATGGCCAATGGCCGCTCTCAATTATGGCGAAAGTTTCATGTTCCGAACGGAGATGCTTGCGGCCCGACCGATTCACGCATACATCATCGTTCTCGTCATTAATTTTATCGTAGATTGCGGGCATTGATAAATTCTCTGCTTCCTTCTCATAGTCCTCGCTGCTATTTATTGTTTCTGAAGACCGAGATACATGTTTTCATTATGGACTCGCTCGATTCCGCTCCTTTTATAACATTATTTATCGACATCTTGCTTTACTCCTTCTCTTGGCTTCTTTGCGGCAAACGAGAAGCTTAGCAACAACTTTTCGTATCAATGTATGACGATGTCTTGTTAACCGCTTTCGACACGTTCGCTTGCACATCTTGAGCGTTTGTTTAAATATGTTTCGTTGATCGTACGGAAGCACTCATAAAACTTCGATGAGAGGGCGGAAGCGCTTGCTTCTCCTCCTTCTCAATCACTTCATTGTTGGATGTGGACTGAATCTTCAAAAACTAATTAATCACCGAAGGGAAAAAACAGCGAACTTCAATTAAGCGTTTTGAGGGTAGAAAGTCGTCGGAACGTGATGGAGTAATCACAAAATTATTCCGGTCATTCATCATCGTCGATAGATTTTTGCTGTGGAAAGTTTCGCAAAAACGTTGGCGATTATGGAGTGTTGACCGGAGAGTTTAGAGCTGTTGTAATTGAGTTCGTCAATTCTCGTTCAAACAGCAACGGCTGCCGTCGACAATCAGCTGATTTGATTTAGCTTTTGTGCTAATTCTAAGGAGAGCTAGACGTGAAGTTTCGTTGCTTAGAAATGTTTCTCTACTGACGAGTTAGCTATGACCTTTTGTACTCCCTCTGGCTGGCTGACTACTCATTAATAACTCTAGCAGCCTCTGTACGAACCATTCTATATTTAAGTTGTTGGTAAACGAGTCGGTTGTTCATGGGAAAGTTTCGTCCGTTTTGATCAAAGCTCGTTTGATGAAGGTTCTTGAAACCGACATGTAACTTCATTCAAACCTATTTTCCACATGCAACTAACGTCAAACAAGATACAAGTTAGACTCTGTGAGATTCATGAATGTCGATATTTTGCAGTCGTTTGACAAATACTGAGGAATTAATTTTAAGTTCTGTTGACACGGATCTACAATATGAAATTTCAATCGAAACGTTCACAGTCCTCGGTAGGATTGGCAAGCAATTTATAGCGACAAGCACAACAAATCGTCGCCGAGTGAAAAGGAAATTTGAAGTGAAATCTTCGCATAAGAAAAGTTTCTAAAAGTTTTCTTTTTATTCGCCGTCGAAATGCAAACAAACGCCACAGCCTCGTGTCCTTGCCATGTTTTACTGTTGACATGGGAATTAAGATCCATTTCGGCTTAAAAACAAACTAAGGCGAGAATCAAAGATTTGAGCTTAGAGAAAGTGGAGCGAGAGCCTCGCACAAAAGCAAATATTTTTTTATCTTGCCAGATCTCGACAGAGGAAAAACTTTGCCGATGTCAAGACCGAAATCACAGTAAAAAGGGAAAAGAAAACAATTTTTGAAAAGTTTATGGCCGAGAGTGTCGAGACTAAGGCAAAGGATGTGAGAGAGTTGAAGGCGTCTCGCTGCCAAGTCCTGCTTAGATCCCATTTTAATTATAGAACTTTATGAGCGCCAGATAAAACAATCCTTGGTGTTTCTGTTTGCAAGCAAAAACGGATCCGATAGCCAGACCGCAATGTGTGTGTGTTATGGGCACGAGACCTTTGTTGAACTTTCTCTTCCGGAAAACATGATTTTTTGCCTTTTGAGTCTGAGTTTAGGAAAATTTCTAACCCTTTTTGGATAAAAAGTTAAAACTTTTTAGCACGAAACTGTCGCCCAGACGACGAACTCTCGCAAAAACTCTAACTGAGCTGGACGTCGGCAAGAACAGTAAGCGTCGGAACAAGCAATGAAGTTAGCTAATGACTTGTGAATCATGAACCCTCCGCTTCGTTCGAAAGCTTCACCTGTACCGTCAAGTGGACGAGAATCGCCGACAGGCTCATTAAGATAAAATTAACTGAAAATACAACCGAAACGATCCCATTTGTAATGAAAGTGTTCAGCAGGAACTTCAACTGCCGCATAGCCTACTCGCTCAACCTCCGTTCAGCGTCACATTCGAAATGCTCCAGATAAAAGTTTGTCGATCCGTTCGCCTCCCACGCTCGACTCATATAATCAAATTAAATTCGAAAACTTTAATTTTCCTAAAAACTCGACTAGGAGGCAAAATGCAATGAAAAAAGCGTACCGAAGTTGTCAGCAAATTTAGTTTATTTGCTGTTCTATCGTTGCTGCTGCTGAGCTCGTGCAAACATTCACTCGTGGAAAAGCTTCGAGCTTTCTCGCTTTTTAAACTAAATGCAAACATTCATATTTCAGTTGAATTTAAAATTCATGAGTTCCAGTCACTTTACTTGAAAAGCGAAGGAGATGAGTGAGGATACTCAAGGTTTTCAATGCATGAGCCAGCACATTGCTTGAAGAATGGAGCATAGTCTCCAGATGCTTCTGACTTTCTTTGTCGAGGTTTTCTCTTAAGGACTTTGAATTGCTCATGAATCGAAATTGACCATTTTATCAGAACTTTCATGTTGGTTATGACGACTTTCAAAATACTCACATGGGCTTAAGCCTAACCATTAAATGGCCGTTACAATAGTACAGCAACAGCTTGAATCTTTTAATCTTTTCTAAGAAAGGGAACTTTGATGTTTTCTAGTCTCTTAAATTGCTGCCCAATCAAACTCGTGAGCGTCCTGGTTCTTTTTTTGTATTATTTATATGATATTGTGTGGTCACCCTAAAGCGAAAGCTTTTTCCTGCAATGAAACCTTTAACATTGTCGCCCTCCGGGAGCTTTCATGATTTGCATAAGTATTTAAAATCCCTTCCGTAGCCATCGCAACTATTTGCACGCTTCAAATCCCTAGAACGAATGTGAATGAATGAATGATGAAATGGGTTTTATCATAACAAAAAGCTTGAGAAGCGTAACAGCTTTCGAATGAATCGTAGCGATACTCGCTCTTAATTGCCATTAGACGGTTTAACAATTTCCATTTATAAATGAACGTGCTGTAATTTGTAGGAATCCTCATCTGGGCTACGGTCTATGCAATCATCGGAGATACAGCAGCTCCCGGCGGCCAATTATTCAGCTTAGTTACGCTAACGGTCGCTGCCAACTTTGGTGGTTGGTTGGTCGGATTAACGACGCTCCCGAGACTCATAGGGATGCTCCTTACGGGAATTCTAATGCAGAACATTGGCGCTGTGAACATTGATGGCGAATTCAAGTACGTCACAGCCGAGCTACGGAAGTTCGCTCTTGTCATTATCTTGACTCGAGCGGGACTTGAGATGGATCCGGAAGCCTTTAAGAAAATTTGGCTTACCATCTTAAAGCTTGGCCTCGTCCCTTGGACTGTCGAAGCAGCTGTTAACTGCGTTCTTTGCCATTATCTTCTCGGATTGCCTTGGATGTGGGGCTTGCTTTTGGGCTCCATCATTGCCGCCGTGTCACCAGCTGTCGTTGTACCGTGTCTATTCAGATTGCGAACGAAAGGCTATGGCGTCGCTAAGGGAATTCCAACTTTAATTGTGGCCATCGCTGGTATCGACGACGCTGCTTCGGTTGCCATCTTCGGAATCATTGCGAGTTTAATGTTCGGCACTGGAGGGACTGCTTTCCAAATATCTCAAGGTAGAGGTTGCCTCATATTAAAGCCCGAATGATAAAAATTAATGTCGAAACCTTTTATTGCCTTTGCCTTCATAGCTCCCGTGTGTATATTTGGAGGATTAGGTTTTGGAGTTGTGTGGGGAAACCTTGCGAGAATTGTGAGTAACTAGCCACAACTTTATTTGAAATGTTTTTCCACACTCAGACCAGTTTCATGATTTCACTGAAACCATTGAAACCAAATTTAATTGCATATTCTGATTCGGTTTCTTTCATTTTTCTAGGTCCCAGAGAAAGGCGATGAATATCTCATTCCGATTCGAATCCTTATGCTGTTCGGTGGAGGTTTGCTTGCAGTCTTTGGCAGTGAAATGGTTCACTTTGAAGGTGCTGGCCCTTTGGCTGTTGTTTTCGCTGCTTTCACTAGCAATTACTACTGGTGCAAGCAAGGAAACGGCTGGTCGGTTGAAGACAATCCCGTCTCGACTGGCTTTGAAATCTTCTGGATGGTTTTCGAACCGATTCTCTTTGGAATTACGGGCGCTACTGTCAAGGTAAGTGAACGGTAATTAAACAAATGCATTCGTAATCTCACTAAACTTTATTTAGCTTAACGAATTAGACCCCACCGTTGTCTCTTATGGCTTAATTTCACTTGGAACCGGCGCAATTCTAAGAATTTTAGCTACGATCCTGATTGCATTTGGCGACAAACTAAACTGGAAGGAGAAGGTTGGATAGATTTATCAATTTTGAATGTCGTCTCTCAAGCTCATTGATTTCAGATCTTTGTGTCTCTTGCCTGCGCTGCCAAAGCTACAGTTCAAGCTGCCCTCGGACCAGTCGCGCTTAAACATTTGTCCGCTGATGATCCAGATCGAAAATATGCCGAAATTGTTGTGATGGTGTGCATATTGGCCATCGTATTAACAGCTCCGACGGGAGCCATTCTCATCTCGATCACGGGCACGAAGCTCCTAACGAAAACGAGGCAGCCACAGAATGTTGAAGGTAAGCGGAATTTATTGAGCCATAATTAAATTTTATTGCTTTCAGAGCTCTAATAATGCTTGTTTAATACTTTGGCCCATTCTCGATGTGGGAGGAACAAAAGAAGCAAATTAATATTCACGTGTGCGCTTTCTTTCATTCCCTTTACAGGATGGCGCCGCTCGCATCGTCCTTCACTTCGAGATATCTCGATTATCGACGAAGAGGAAGAGCGCGACAACAACGATCCCGAGCTCGGACCCGACAACCGAACCGTTCAAAATACTCTTCAGAACGCCAACTCCGTCAACAACCTAACGCAAATCCCCGCGTTTACGATAACAAAGTAATTGCCTAGTTAGTTTAATTGCGGTAATCAGAGAATGATTATTTTATTCGCCTCAGCCTTGCTAGTTAGCGCAGCTTTGCTACAGTTTAATTAGTTTGTAGTTAGAGCGTACAAGTTTGTGTCGATTAGAAAATTGTTTTCCCTGAAATTTTCATACAGATTAAAATAAAGTTATTTTACCGAGACTTTGAAAGTTTTTCTTTGTTCATTTCCACTGATATTTCTGATCCCTCGACATGAACTTGACCGCTCAACACATCGTTGAATAGTTGCCATAGAAACGAAACATTCTGCAATTAGTGCTTGCTTCGCCTTTCCCAGAAATCCTGTAAAATAGGAGATGAACCGAGCTGATTTTGAACCCTTTCTCTTCCTCCCATGACAACGTGAAAAGGTTCTGACAAAAGTAATGTAATACAACGATGCAAGGAACACTTTTGGCTGCCTCGCGGCTACAATCAACAAGCAATACAACATGCCGTACATTACACAGCAATCCGCAGACAATGGCTTTGCCTTCTTTTCTTGTTCACTGTCGTCGTTAAATTTATGGGCTTTTGAACAACAGTCGTCATCGGCATAAATGAGAGCCCAAACGAAGGGAGATAAAAAGCTTTCGACGACGCAAAGTATTTATTTATTGGAAAGGCATAACGCAGAATACGAAAGCGCGCACAGCATCATAAAAGTTTATGTTTTATTACCGTTAACAGCATCGATGATTATTGTTTACTACTCAACCGCACTTTGTTAGCGAACGTTGATGAGTTTGATGTAAGGAGAATAAAAATTGAAATTGATGTGTTTATTTCTAGAGCAGACGCAAGTGTTAAGATTGGGTTAATGGATGGCGATTTGCGAAAATTACGACGGTGATTAAAGCTCTGTTGGACTTTAGAAGCTTCAATGAAGATCCCTAAAATCTTCGTGCACTTTTCTTTGAGCTGGAAACTAAGTTGAAAGCTTGTGATGCTACAAAGCTTTGATTGTGACTAAAACCGCTTGCTTTCAGCTTTCAATGACCAGAAAATTTCCCTTTCAGAAACTATGAAAGCTTCAATGGTCATACGAGTTTGCGACTAAGCTTTTGCTTCAAGCTTTAAAGCTCTGATTGAGCTTTTAAGCTTAACATTTCACTTTTTCCAATTACTGAGCAAAAAGTAGCGATGAAATTTCTGTACGATCCCAAGATATTTTCCGGTGTTAAGTTTCTGCTTACCCTCACAACCTCTGACGTTTCATATTTTCCTCGTAATTTGTTAAAGCTTGAGTTGCCGATGAAAGAAGGTTGGAAGTTTTTCTTTCTTCCCTTCCTGAAACGCATTCCGATCAAACAATGAACATTTTTGCGCTCTTTCCTCGGATAATTTCTTCTTCTTTGATTAGCGGAGGAGATTGCTGGCGTGGAGGGAAAGTTTAATTGCCCCGAAAATGTGTAGAAATAATTGCGTTTAAGGCTAAACAATACGATAATAAGAGCTGTTGAAATGAAAATTAATGATAATGACTGAGTTATATTCAAATTGAGTCCTTACCCCAGCTTTCTATTCAGCTTCCACCCGACATGACGGTAAAAAATTAGTTGAGAAACAGTTTTTCCAACACAATAACTCTTAATTTCTTTCCTCCCTCCTCAGCTCGGCGATGTGCTGATGCGCATAGTATAATTAAAATGTGTAATTAAATGGTTTAAACATGAACTGCGGGAGTCTCATATACGGTTGGCAAAAAGGCGAGAACGATGAAACCGATGATGTTATTATTCAAGTGTCTTCTTCATCTCATGAGGTTGACATGGAGTAAACTACACCGAAGCGACGAATCCACATTGCATGAGTTTTCCGACGTTCAGTGAGATGTAAACCGACTCAACCACGACGAGAGGAAATAAATCCAACCCAAAGGACTCGAAAATAATTAAATTGCAATTAGTGACTTGAAACACGCAGCTCTGAGAGCTTTAAATCGCGAACTAATTACGGAAGGTTGAACGCAAGCTTTTGAACGGAAGCGAGCAGAGTTTGCTTGCTTTGGGCAGAGTAATCGCGAGATTTTTGCTTCAAGTGGCTAATTAGCAAAAGAATCATTGAAAGCTCAAGCGGCTGAGTTTTCTGGTTTAAATTCATAGGTTTGATGCTTAAAGTTGCTTAAGAGCGAATGATTTTTAAAAAAACTAAGAATTTAAGTGGTAGATTAAAAAAATCTGTTCGCATTTGAAGAAGAAAAACAAATTCAAATGCAATCTGCGATAATTTCTGAGAGCGGAATCATTGTTTGGGTAAACAAAGTTGGAGAATTAAAGTCGAGAGAGATTGGCTTAGTTTGCTTTATTACAGTTAGCCGCTTGAATTTTAATTCTTCACTCTATCTCCACTCTGAACGCGAGGGAAGTTTATTGAGGGGGGAAGCTTTGAAAGCTCTGGAGAGCTTCGAATCAACAGATCAAGGTTTGGTAAACTTCTAATTAGCAAAAGACCGTTCCATCATTCCGGAACCGTCCCTGACAGCAAACATTTTGTGTTCGGTTGTGGAAACTTTGCCGTTCGCAGTAGCGAAAGCGAAAAACTTTTTCACCATCGGCGTGGAATTTCAGTAAAAAATACATTGAATAATTGCTGGTGCAGTTTGCGAGGAGAAAAAACTGCTGTACAATTATTTACAGCAAACAGGAAGCGCCGGCGATTGCTGCACTTGCTCGAAAAATATGGAAGTTGAAGTCATTTGGGTTGAGTCTATCGTAGATAAAACGGGGTAGTCGGTTGGATAACACCCACAGCGTCGATTCATTATCAATCTGTAACGAATGCAACTTTTACCAATTTAAATCAACGACAAAGTTTTGCTCGTCGCACCGTCAAATCGACTGGATAAATCAGCGTTGCGTTGTTCTGTTCGACGATGTGCACGTTCGATGGTTTGAGAGGCTCCTTGATGTTCCAACAGCTGACCGAGTTCTTTTGCATCTCGGCAAAGAAAATCACGTTCGAGTTGAGGTCGTAAACGTGCGAACCTGACTGAGAATACGAGCCGCGCTGACCCAGAAACTTGAAATCCTTGCCGTGAGTCCGTCGAGAGGCAAGCTGTTCATTCCGTAGCACTTGAGTCGATACTGTGAACTCGCCTGTCGAGCCAAGAGGATGAAAGAACGCTGTTCGATAGCCATTCGGTTTTGTCGTCGACAGAGCAACAGAGAAGATTCCGTCGTTCCATTGAAAGTCCAAGCCTGAATCAAATCGGATTTTAATCGGTTTTTCATCGACGATGCAATCGATAGCATTACCCTCAACCGAGAAGTCGCCTTCGAAAGGATTGAAATGGAAGTAATTGTGATCGAATCGCCATGCTTTGTTCTCAGCTGCGCTGTACACAATCAAAGCGTTATTTTGCCAATCCGACACATAGGCAAAGCTATTTGTGCAGTCATCATCGTCGATTGTTATAGCCGACAGCCCTTTCCCATGTGCAACGATGCTGCTGGGAATTTCGTACCGCTGGATTACTCTGTCGGTTTGTAAATCAATTCGCCAGATCGACGGTCGTTGAACATTTATTTGATCTTAATGCGAGATGCGAGAGGTGTTTATTATTTAAAAAGCACCGAGAGCGACAGCGGAAACTCACCTGTGTATTCTAATACTCCCGTGTCTGTAAAATGTGGCAACGAGTAATCATAAAAATGCTTTTACCTCGACGAGCGAGATTAAAAATAAACATACCGACGAACCATAAGCGCTCGCAACGATCGACTCGTGGCCTATGAAACAAACATAAGCAAAGCTTTTGTTGATAGATAATGTTGCCAAATCAAGGCCTGTGCATTTCAATCACGGCTCGTGCAGTTCCTAGCTCACTCACCTGTAAACCGAAACAATTTTCGATGGGTCTGCTCGGTTTGTCGGCTGCAAATAAATTAATTCGAGAGCGTTATCATTGAAAATGAGCTCGTACGTTTGCTCAATTGATGCTCACATTCAGTGAATTCGATTGATAACTTGGATACGACTGCAGCTGTGGGTTGGCGTAGGGAGGGTTTCCCTGAAGCTCAGTCAGAATGTTCAACGTTGAGGGGATGCCTGGGTTGCGTCGTGGTACGGCTACAAATAGTTTGCCTTTGTAATAAGCAACCCCGAAGGGAACATTGACTGATGCGTTGTATGCCTCCGATGGAACTCCCGAAGCTGTTTGAATAAATGATAATTGCACTATGAGCAACACGAAGCGCTATCAGTCGAGTCAAAGACCCAGCAAATAAACGAATCCACACGAGCATGTATGAATAATAAACAGCTATTAAATGCTTGTAAAAAATAATGTAAACAAGCAATTGTGTCATCATTGCATTCTTCAGGGCTTCGCGAATTGGACAACAAACTGAAATCAGTTTGATGAAACTCTCAAAATCACTCAGTCAATAAAAGCTTCGAAAAGCTCCACAACATCGCAGGTCGACAGTTGAACAGCTCTGTCCGAACTATGATCGAACGACAAAAAAATTTGTTGACACTTGATAGCTGTGTCAACATGACAATTCTCGTGGTGTAAAATTGATGCAGAATGAATTTTCCATAGGTTAGTCTACCTCGTGCGGTTTCTCACTTACTTGGCGTGTTCCGATAACTAATGCTTTGCCACTTTGCAAACTCGTTGAGAACCTCGCAATTTGCCAGCGTGTAGAATTGGAAAGTCAAACAGAGAAGAATTCTCAATCTCACGGCTTCCATTTCGATTCAAAGTTTCAGCGAGCGTGGGCGGTAAAGTGACAGCGGAGAAAAAACTTTTTCAATTTCTTTTTCAAACTTTCGCCAAGTCCTCGCGATGCGCGTCTCGATCACCGAAAATATACTCTCAATATGGATTCGATTTACGTGACAGCAGCGAGTCGCGAACGAAGAAAAGAAACTTTTCGCTCTGCGTTCTAAGCGCCCGTTCATCAACGACGTCTTTAAAAACTGATAATTCAGGCTGCTCAACTCGTTATCTCTTGCTTAGTGACTCGATTCAAGTCTCATCAACCCTTCTCCCTACCTCCAAATGGCGACATCATTGTTGAACGACCTTTGAGCGGAAAAAATCTTTGTACGAACAGCCGGGAGAGAAGACTTAAAACTGCTCGAAAAGACTTAAAGGAAATCCTCTTCTTCTATTGCGAAAAGTGCGAGAGTTAACATGTCACACGAACCTCCAGCGATGATAACCGGGAGTTCTCGTCAAACCAGTTGATTAAAATCCGGCGGGGGAGCGACGGCAGAAGAAGTTTCGTCTCCAACTTAATTCTCTCGGAGCACAACTCGTACTTTACACGAAAGAAACTCGCGATAAAAAATCAGCAAACTTTTTATAATCCCTCGATTTCTTTCATAAACTTTATTCACATTCCTTCTCTCCTCCGCGTCGGCATTCTGGAACTCATTTGGAATGTAAATTGTTGATTATATTTCCTAATCTCATTACATCTGGTTGGAGGCTGCAGATTCCTTCTCTGACTCATCCTTCCGTCGAGCCTTCATCTAGTTGAATCAGGTATTGAAAGTGTCGTTGGGAGAGCGCGCGAGGGGTTGAATGGGGTTGGGTCGACTCGCGATGATTCGCGATATTTCGTCGAGCTCGTGATTCTCCTTAGTCATCGTCGTCGTCAGAGACGCGAAGCAGCAACTCGTCGGCCTTGATGCCATCACGAACATTACATTTCTTCCCCCGAATTAGATCCTTGACGCTGGCACGCAAGATGTAGAAATTGTTCTCGTCGAAATTTAGCTGCGAGTAGATGACGCGTGGCATTTTATTCGAGAGCACCCAAACCGTCGACTCGCCGTCAATCTGATGAAAAACAATAAATTAAATAAACGAACCAAGCTCGACGACGTTAACATTTACAGTAAGGTCTACTGGATAGTAAAGCGTCTCGTCGTTCTGATCAACTATATCAATAGAGCTTGAAGAAAACGAGTAATCAAATCGCCAGCAATCGACAGCGTTCTGTTGAAGCTTCGTCGATAACAATACTCGAGTTGAGAGATCAAAGACATGAATACCCGACTGTGAACGTTGGCTGCCTCGGTGGCCAAGAAGCTAACAAAAGAAAAAAGTTGTAAAGCGTTAGCAGTTACTCAACAATTTGAAGAATTGCAAGGCACGAAAAGCTTTGAACGCTTCTGAAAATCCAGCGATACCTAAAGTTGTAGACATGGACCTACATAACCATAAGCTACAAGTCTAGCAAGACAACTGCACAACTGCACAACTGACCGCCTTAGTTTTCGTCTAGCCATTCTAGACATCACTGGACAAAGCCAATGAGTCGCGCAATTTTCTGCCAAACTCTTTTCTTACTCCATCATCCAAGTTGTCATGCCAACTTCCCTTGGGGGTGATTTAATTTTGCTTTACCTTAAAATCTTTGCCATGGAAGGTTCTCGTCGCAAGACTTTCGTTTCTGAGAATCTCCGTCGAGACGACGAACTCAGCGTCAGAGCACATCGCATGGAAGAAAGCGATCTTGTAACCATCACGTTGTCGATGACTCAAGGTCACGGAGAACAATCCGTCTCGACGTGTAAACTGAAACCCTCCGACGTTAAAGTTGCCGTGCAATGGATCGAAATGGAAAAAGTTGTGGTCGACCACCCAAGCTCGAGATTGTTGAAGACTGAACACAATGAGTCGACTGTTAAGCCAGTCAGTGATGTAAGCGAAGGTGTCGTGACAGTTACTCGCTGGGTCGTCGATTGTGAGCGACACTAATCCCCGTCCGTTGTCCACAAGCGTTGGCGGAATCTCGAAACGTCTTATAAGCGAATCGCTGTTGAGATTTATGATCCACAGTGAAGGTCGTTGAACGATAACTCGATTTTCAGGAAACTCAAGCACGCCGGTATCTACAAACCATAATCTTTCACATTCGTCAACTCGCGGGCGATAAACGCTGACGATGCGATTAGGGTCGGCAAAGTTTTGTGGCTAAAAGTCAACACGAATCGAGTTAAGGTCACGTTCAAACGATAAGACGATTATCTCGAGAGAGGTCTTTAATCTTCGGCTCGGAAAGTTCTTTTCGAACTTACGTGGAGACTGTTGACTTGAAAGCTCGGATACGCATTCAAGGCCGGCTCATTCCCTTGATCATTGAGGTTGATGAACGCGAGGGTTGCCGGGATTCCTCGGTTTCGTCTTGGGACGCCAATGAAAATTCGATTCCGATGCTTTGCTATTCCAAACGGAACTGGATGAGTGAAGTTGTAAGATGAACCATAAGGAAGATTTCTGAAGCTTAAACTGCGCCACTGAAACGCGAGCTGAAACCTTCCTTGCACTTCAACGACATTGCGATGCGCGACGATAAGAAGAGAAACGAAAATTAACAGTCTCATCGCTCGTCTGATTGCCTGCGATGCCGAAAACAAACTGAAATCGAGGCGAGAAGAATTTTATGGCAGTGAAGTCAGGCTGCAGGGGATTGTAACAATTTACACGATTGACTTCACCCAGTTGAGTTGTTTGCTTTCAAAGATACAAACTGTCGTGAGTCTGTCACGACGGAGATCCCGACGGGAAACTTCAGTCGATGACTCAATGACAGGCTCGATTGTTCCAAGCCGATATCAATCTCTGCCATGCTAACTCTAAATCAATCTGTTGGCTCGACTAATGCACAGTTTGCTTCTCTGAATAATTAAACTTATCAAAGATTTCCGAGTCATCCCGAAGAAATTTCTCTTCGATAAGACAGAAATCGAAATTGAAACGTGAATCAAGAAGACACAAATTTATTCGTCGATGCACAACATTGATAGGAGGAAATTAAACTGAAATGCGAATTAGTTTCAATCTTGGCTCTTTCAATCTTGCGTCCTTCGTCTCGAGCTTTGTGGTCTCTTTCCAGCTGCAACGCATTTCGTTCCTTTGAACAGCTCGTTCACCGGCGTCCGGAAGACTCGGAAATTGTAGTCGTCTGCGTTGAGCTTCGAATATAAATGACGGATCATTCTGTTCGACAGCACCCACAAGTCATCATCGACAACCTGAACAAGCAACGATACTAGATGAAAAGGCTACACTTCTTTGTATCTAACTCACATCCAAATCGCTCGGATAAATCAAAGTCTCGTTATCTCGCGCCACCTCAACCACGTTCGATGGACGAAGAGAGCTTTTGCTGTTCCAACACGACACGGCATTCTTGTTTATCTCGGCGAAGAACGTCGCGCCCGTCTTTTGGTGAACTCCGTGCATGGTACTCTGCGACTTCTCCCCGCGATTTCCAATCAACTGTTCTCGAATCGAGCAGAATGGAAAATGTCAGTGAAGAAATTTCCTCAGGGATAAGAAGGAAATTACAAAAGCTCTCGATATCTCTGAGTGCTCAAGGACGACTTAGCGAGAGCTTCACATAGTCAGGGACGCTTTTACTACTTCCTTGGTTTCAGATTCAACAGTGACGTAGTCGCATTTGCTTGTCAAGTATTCTGACACACGACACCGCTGATGAACGAGAACCCATGCGATTCCCTAGCTCAAGAAATCGCTTGAGTGTTTCCAGGAAGTTTCAATTCGAGGAAACAATCTTCCCAGCTACAGAAAGTTTGATTCGAAAACATTTCCAGAGAATCGCCTCGGGTTGACGGAATATAAAACTTGGTTCCTACCTTGAAATCATCGCCATGATAGCTTCGCTTCGCTAGGTTCTCGTTACGTAATACTTCTGTTGAGACAGCGAACTCGGAAAAGCTTTCAAGATTGAATAAACTGAAAGCTATAAAAAAAAAGCTTATTTGACGAACCTGCTCATTGCGTGGAAGTAAGCGAGTCGATAAGTCGAGTTTGGGTCACGTGGCGACAGCGCAATCGAGAAAATTGCGTCATCCCAGCTAAACCGCAAGCCGTCGACGTTGTATTCGCCTTCAAGCGGATTCATGTGGAAGAAATTGTGCTTGAAATTGTACGAGCGATTCTGCTCAAGGTTGAAGACCACAATCTGCGAGTCTTCTAAATTTGGCATGTAAGCGAAGCTTCTCTTCTCACAGTCGATTACATCAACCGTGATGCTTGCCAAGCCCGCGCCAGTTCTGCTGACTGAAGCAGGTATCTCGTGCCGAAGGAGAACCTTATCAGTTTTCAAATCAATCACCCAGATTGACGGACGCTGCACGATCGTTGCATTGCCTTGGAAAACATAAATTGAATTTTCCTATCGCGATGCGATGTCCGTCACGCTCACCGGTGCTTGTGTTGATGACTCCCGAGTCCACGAACCAAAGTCGCTCGCATTCATCCACCCTGGGCCGATAGACACTCACGATGCGATTGATGTTCGGAGCGTTTGAAGGCTTTTGGAACAAATAGATTTCTCATTATTGGTGTGATATTTGATGCCACGACACTCACATCGAGCTCATTCATCTCGAAGCTCGGATAACTGTGCAGCTTTGGATCGTCGGAAGGACTTTTTCCGTTCTCGAGGGCGATGTAGTTGATTGTCGATGGAACGGCTCCAGGAAAGCGACGAGGAACGGCAATGAAAAGTTTGTTTCCTTTGACGTATGGCGCAAAGCCTTGTGGCACATTATTGTATTGCGCGAATGGGAAGTTGCCAGAATCTAGTGGTTGCTAATGAGTGAAGAAGCTCAAACGACTTTCAAACATTTTACTTTACCGGGTAACTTAACAAATTCAACTTGTTTAAACTTTACGAACTCGCGTAATTTCGCATGTGCATTTCCATGGAATTGTAAAATTTGGAAAGCAACAAGAAAAGCTCTGAGCAGCATCATGTTGAGATAAATTGCCACTTGAGGAAAACTTCGGAATATTAAAATAAGTTTAAGCAAACGTTGAGCACTTGACTGCTAGGAGAACTAACGAGAAATAAAACGAAACTGCTTACAAGAACGGAAGAAATTGCGTGTTTCAGCACTGTGCTCTGTGCTCTCGACTTCCAAGAAGTAACGAGTTTAAAACAGGTTAATGGAATTAATGTATAAAGCTGTCGTTTGTCACCTTGATTAAACAATAATAAAGTCGTCAGTTGGTTATCTGTTGCAGGCTGAATAAAAAGACAGACGTTGGGTATTCTACAAGGTCGATGATCTTGAAGCTGTTTCATGCTAAAAAAACGTCTAAAACGGTTGGAACTTTGGGTAGAATTCATTAAGTTTATTGACACGAAGGTTGCGAGTTTCTTGTTTAAAATTTAACGAACTTTGAAATTTTAAACTTTAAATTTTGTAACGTTTTCTGAAAATTCAAAACATGCGAATCGCAATGAAAGTAAACAAGAAAACATGTGAGAAATCTCGATCGCAAAATTAAGTAATTAAAAATGTTTGTGTCGGATATAAACGATGTTAAGATATTCAATCTTAGTGCCGGAAAGTCGCTCCCTGACGTAAGTAAAGAATCACTGTGGAGTTTCGCCGATTTCATGAGATATTCGTTTTAGTGGCTCACGGACCGAAAGAAAAGATCGGCGCTGAACAAGAATGTTGATTTAAGGAAGAGAATCGAACTGATTCAAGACTTCGATATGCCTGGCGTCTCGACGTCAATTCGAATGTCACCGGACAATCAATTCATCGTGGTAACAGGAACTTACAAGCCAAGAGTGAAAGTCTACGACGTTAACCATCTCTCAGCCAAGTTTGAACGTTGTTTTGATTCGGAGGTCGAGACGTTCGAGATCCTCAGTGATGACTACAGTAAAATGGTGTTTATGCACTCAGATCGCTACCTCGAGTTTCATGTTGGCCACGGACGTCACTACAAGCTTCGAATACCCAAGTTTGGACGAGATATGAGTTATCACGAGCCTTCCTGCGATTTGTTCATTGTCGGATCCTCTTCCGAAATCTACCGACTCAATCTAGAACGAGGGCAGTTTCTACAGTCGTACGAAAGTCCTTGCAGTGGATTCAACGCTTGCGATGTCAACCCAGAGCATCATTTACTAGTTGTTGGCTCAGCCGAAGGAACCGTCGAAGCTTGGGACCCTCGAGATAAAAGGAAATGCGCAACTCTCGATGTTGCAATGAAGATCAAGAACAACCGCGACTCTCCGGCAGTTTCAACGATCAAGTTCAAGAACGGACTGCAGATGGGCGTCGGAACAGCAAGTGGTCACGTTCTCATCTACGACATTCGATCCAGCGAGCCGCTACTCATCAAAGATCATCTGAACCGGATACCAGTTAAGAAAATCGCCTTCAACACAGCCCACAACGTCGTATGCTCTCTCGACAGCGCAATGTTGAAGATCTGGGATGAAACTTCGGGAAAGCAAAGCGCTTACATCGAGTCGACCGCTAACTTCAACGACTTCTGCACAATCCCAAACACTGGAATGTTCTTCTTTGCCCAGGAAGACGTGAAGATGCAAACGTTCTACATTCCCGCCCTTGGACCGGCGCCTCGATGGTGCGCTTTCCTCGACAATCTCACCGAAGAAATCGAGTCGGAGGTTGTGCAAAACATCTACGACGACTACAAGTTTGTTACTAAGCAGGAGCTCAATGATCTCGGCCTGGATCACCTTGAAGGCACAAACCTTCTCAAAGCTTATATGCACGGCTTCTTCGTCGACATGCGACTGTACCAGAAGGCGAAGTCATCAGTGAATCCTTTCACATTCGAGAAATATAGGAAGGAGAAGGTTGACAAGAAGATTGAAGAGTCGAGACCTCAGCGGCTTCAGGTCAAGAGCGATGTTCCAAAAGTCAACAAAGAGGTCGCGCTCAAGTTTATGGACTTCGAAGACACTGGAAAGAAAACGAAGAATCCGAATCTTCTCCGTGACGATCGATTCAAAGCGATGTTCGAGAATCCCGACTTTGAGGTCGACAAGGAGACAGAGGAGTATCGGCTGTTGAAGCCGCTGCTTGTCCAACTCGACAAGAGCAAGATCAAGAAGTTGGAAAAGAAGTTCAAGGAGCGCGAAGCGAATGAAACGAAGGAAGACGAACAGAGCACTGACGACGATTTGTTCTCGGAGAAAGATGAAAGCTCTGACGAAGACATCAAGTGGACGAAGGAGGTGAAAAAAGAGTACAAGAAGATTCAGAAAGAGAAAAAACGACACCGTGACGCAACGCCAGAACCCGAAGAAAGCAAATCAGTCAAAATGCAAGACGTTGACGACTTCAAACTTAGTGAAATGTCGAAGAAAGTCAGCAAAACATCGCTTGGCGCTCGAGTAGCTAAGGAATCTGAAAAGCCGCAAGTTCAGATCATCTCCGGTCTAGGCAATCGTCAAATGGTGTTCAGCACAGAGAAGCCCACGAACAGAGGATACCAGAAACGGCAAGAGGAGATGAAGAAACACAGAGAGGAACGAAAGAAAGTTATAAGACCAACGACAGGGCTCAAGAAGCGATGAAGTAAAAGATGAAATGTTTTATTTGAAATAAAAAACTTTACACAGTTTAATGGAGTTGACAATTGAGCTTTGATTAGTATCAAAATAATCGCGCTAGGCCTTATAATCTTTAATTAATTTCGCAAGTTTCACTAATTGCCAATCTTGTTAATTTTTAACGGCTACAGAAAATTTAAATCGATTTTGTTTACAATTTTTCTCACGAAAATTTCGCCGGTCATTTATTTAATGAAAACTCGTGGAAAACGCAATGGAAATCATCAAATCAAGTGAGTAGCGAATCACTAACATGAAAACTTTTGTTCAAGCGTGGATTTTTTTCAAGATTTCGTGGATAAATTGCCTTCGATTGTAAAAGATCTCGAGGAATCTTCTTTTATCGCAATTGACGGAGAGTTCACAGGTCTCGGTAGCAACATCTTGCCACACGACACGAGCGAGGAGTATTACTTGAAGTACCGGAACACATCGCAGGGATTCATTCTCGTTCAGCTCGGTTTGACGTTTTTCAAGTTCAAGAAAGATCCAGTCGATGAGTCTTCAGAGAAAGTGACGTGCAACTCGTACAACATCTATGTCTATCCACAATCCAAGAATACAACGTTCAACTGCTCTGGCCAAAGCTTGTCATTTCTAGCAGAAAATGGATTTGACTTCAACAAACTGTTCACAAGCGGGATCTCGTACTGCAACGCCGCTGAGGAAGAACAAATACGTAAGGAAGTTGAAGAAAAACAAGCATTGCGACTTGAACAGTTGAAGCAGCGAGCCAGCAATGAGGAGGTAGACACATCAGGGCGCAACTTCATCACTATTCCTGACAAGGAAATCGAACTTCTGGACCAAGTAAAAGCAAAAGTTCAAGACATCGTCGATGGCAAACTAGCCGAGACTTCATTCGACAAGCTCAACGGCTTCCAACGCAAACTAATCTACGAACTGATTGAACGCGACTTCAACAACAAAGTATCAACGTCAGTGAAGACCATCGAGAACAACCAGAAGTCGTTTTTCATCCAACAAAAGCGATCGGAAGAGGAAGAAATGAAAATCGAGCTGAATCGTCAGAAGGAAGACGAAGTTTACATTGCTGAGAAGGTTGGCCTTCGTCTGCTGCTCAAAGAGCTCTCAGCCTCGAAGAAGCTAATCGTCGGTCACAATTGTCTGTTGGATCTGATGTATCTGATAAGCCAATGTTTCGAAGAGTTGCCCAACAACTACGAGCAGTTCAAAGTTCTCACCCATCGCATCTTCCCAAACATTATCGACACCAAGTTCATCGGTGGAAGTGACAAGTTTAGAGACATTTTCTCGTCGACTGTCTTGAACCAGCTATACGAACGGCTTACCAAAGATCCATTCAAGAAAGTCGACGTTGAGTTCGAAGATGTTTATCACACTTACAGCTTCGAGTTCCCTAAAGAGCACGAGGCTGGTTACGACTCTTTTCTCACTGGCTACTGCTTGTTGGTGATACTAAAGTACCTGAAGGTCCAACCCGGCAGCAATTTCGAGCCGAACAAGTGCAAAGAGCTTAACCCTTTCCTTAACCGCATCGCTCTACAGCGCATTTTCAATCCTTACATCTACATCGTTGGCAAGGAGCCAGCTGTTTCACGAACGCACGTCTTCTTTACGACTTTCCCACCAACTTGGCAATCTTCAGATATCCAAGATCAGTTCAAGAACTACGGACCGGTGCAAATCGGGTGGGTTAACAGCACAAGTGCTTTCGTCGCGCTCTGTAACAAGGAAAACGCCAGCTGCGTTATGAAAACGATTGCAAAGCCACCGGGATTCGACATTCAACCGTTCGCTCAGTACCAGTCGTCGGAGAAAGAGAAGCGCGATCTCAGCCGCAAGCGGAAGCAGGAAGACTCGGAGTCGTCGGAGAGCTCAGTCAGTGCATCGCCGCTCAAAGGCAACGGCTCGAAGCAAGAGCAGAAGAAAAGCAAGAAAGGAAAGGCTGCCAAGAAGAAGGCGTTCGTTGAAGGAGACGAATGGTGATCAGTTGGGAGATCAATGAATTATAAATCGACATTTCAGTGGACCACGAGACTGATAATAAAACAATTCCATCAATAAGAGAAAATACGTTTTTATTTCGTGATTCAAGGCTTCACTTCATTTTCTTTTGCTGGATCAAATGCTTTCTCAGTGCCATCTGCTTGTCTCTGAACGACTTCTTAACTTTCCCTCTGGCCTTGTGACGGATCATTTGGAAGTTCTTCGTCTTCTCCTTCTCGCGGTTCGTCTTCGAGCAGTGAATGTTCTGTCGACCGTCTTTGTAGCCGAATTTCTCGCGACCCTCGCGGCCTTTCTTGATCGATTCGATACGCGACTCTCGGTCTGTTCGTCGCTTCTTATAAATCATCTCGATGTCTGTGAGTCGAACAAACTCCGACTTCTCTGGCGTCGGCGCAGGCTCAGCCTTTCGCTTTCTAGAGTTGGTGACCTTCTTCTTCAGCAACTCGCCCTCGATCCTTTTGAAATCGTTGTCGTCGAAGATCTTCGTCAGTGCCAACTCCTTAGCGGCAGCTCTTTCCTCGACTGGATCTTTAACCTTCTTAGCTGGCTTCTCAGCATCAGATTCTTCGTCTGAGTCCTCCTCGTCTTCGTCTTCACTTCCTGTTCCCTCTTCGATTTCTTCCTCGTTTTCTGAGTGGCTAACATCAACCCACGAACCTGATTCGTCGGATTCATCGCCTGAGTCGTCGCCCTTGTCTTCTTCCTTCGACTCCGTCAGCAACACTTCTGTTCCGGGAATGAAATCGACTGCTTTCGATTCGCCGTATTTCTTCGGCTCAAGTTCAGCACTCGCTTCCGTCGGTCGTCCACGATCTTTCTTGTGCAAAAGTGTTGGAAGATGTTCACGATAAAGCGAAATAAGAGACCTCGAAGCCATCATCACTGATTTGTCTTTGTAGTTCTTGTACATCGTTAGATCGCGCAACAAATCTTCTTCCATTGACAGCGGGCAGCGTTGACAAACTTCTCTGATTGCGTTGAGTCCAATAGCCATGACATCGCTGGAGTTCCGCTCGCTCACAAAGTTGTTGGCGATGGTTTTGTTGATGGGCTCGATGACCTCTGGCGGAACCAGCTCGTGGGCTGCTTGAGCTGCGAATTGAAGAATTCGCGTGACTTGACGCTGATGTGGCTGCAAGAATCTTGTCACGTATGGATAGAAGCTGAAGATGAACAACTCGTGGATTCCGATCAAGCGAGAGACGACGTCGAGGTGAAGCAGTTTAACTTCGAAGCGCTCGTTTCCGTCTTGCAGCTGCTTGAACAAATCCTCAGCCATTCCTTGTGGATTGTGAATCAGGTGAATCGCTGAGAAGTTAAAGGTCGGCGCGTTCTTTTTCTTGTTCTGTGATTTTTTGTACAGCTTCTTGACATTCTCCAGTTGCTTTGCGCGTTTCTTCGTCTTCTTAGTGACGCGGTTGGCTAAAATTGCTGCTTTCAAGTCCGGCTCGTTATCAGAGTCGCTGTCCGACTTCTCTTCGTCTTCATCGGTACCGAGGAAGAACTTCAGCGCTGCGACCATCACCTTCGTGATCTTTGAGAAGCAGCCGACCGTCCCGATTACATTGACGGTCTTAGCGTCATTCCAGATGTTTTTCTTGTAGAGCTCAATCATGATGTCGATTGACATTTTTGCAGCTTTCGGATTAGAATCTTTAACCATGGAAAACATGAAGTTCTGCAGCGTTGCATTCAGCTTCATATCTTTGTGCTTTGCGTTCATGTTCTTGATGTCGGTGATGATGTGATTTTCTAAAAACTTGCGAAGTGACTTGTCAGGGCATCGCAGAAGCTGGAAGAAGAGTTCGAGCAGATCCAACGGCGAAATCAGATTCTTGTTGCGCAGCAGGATCAAAGCTCGGCAGAAGGAGTTTCTCATCTCCTTGCAGAGGGTTGTCGAGTGTGTCTTCAAGAGATCCACAAGCTGTTGTGGGAACAGTTTCAATTCTTCTGGATAGCACTGTGCAACCTGAAAATTATTTCGTCGATTAAATGTTCTATGTAATCAACAAATATCTTACCTGAGCCAGGAACATGACGAGCTCATCAAGACTCTTACTTTCCTTGTCTGGTGACAACTTGAAAATCTCCAAAGTGTTGAGGAAGAAATTATATTGTTGCAAAAAGTCGTCTCGGTAGCTTTCCGGGTCGCGTTTGACCAGATTCTGCAGTTGTGGCAGATTGTCCGGCAGCTGATTGTTGTGTCGCACCATTTTAATTGCTGTAAGTGCTGATAATAAACGAAATAATTTCGTTTCGTTGCCTCGTGGTTGGAAACCTTCGGCGTAAAGAAAGCTCGGAACTGAAATGACGCGAAAAGAATCGTTAAATTCAAAAAACATGCGAAGAAAAGACGCGAAATCTTACCGGCAAAAAAATTGACTCGCGAAGATTAAACTTATTTTTAACTGCGCAATGATCGAGGAAAAGTTAAGTTTCAACCTTCTCGAAGTGAAGTCAGACTTGATCGTCGGGATCACCGAGTGTAACAAGCGAGGGCTCATTCATTCTGGTGAGAATTTCAAAGTTTAGGTTTTGTTTACATTCTAATTAACTTGTTTTTTTAGCTAAATGGCTAGCAGAGCTCAATCGAGGACTTAAGCTGCCTGAATTCAAGTTCAGTCCACCACCATACGAAAGTGGAATCGCTGAAAGCGAGTATGATGATTACTGCGTGGCGAAATCTCATTTCGATTGTCGAGAGTATGACCGAGCAGCTTATTTCACACGCAACGCTGAATCGCCAGTTCCAAACTTCCTCAATCTCTATTCTATGTACATGGCGAAGGAGAAAAAGCGTCTTGATAACTCCCCAGACAACACAACGCTCTCAGGCAATGCTCATCTGAAAGATTTGAGCGAGTTGATGTCGCAGTTGAACGAGAACTACAACCACAAAAAATTAGATGGCTATGGAATGTATCTGTACGGCGTTATCCTCAAGAAGCTCGACCTCACTGAACTAGCAATCACAGTGTTCCTCGAATGCGTTCATTTGGTGCCGACCTTGTGGAGCGCTTGGGTCGAGTTGGCTCCTTTGGTTCATGACGTAGACCAACTTCGAGGTCTCGCGTTGCCAAAGCACTGGATTAAACCTTTCTTTATCGGTGAGTTCTATCACCATCTGCCTTCAATTCACTACAATCCACATTTCTATAGGTCACGCTCTCATCGAAATTTTCGTCAACGAATCTGGAATTAGTTTGTTCGAGGAGATTCAGTCCGCTGGCTTCGACAAATGTCTCTACACAACATCGCAAATCGCTATCGCTTACCACAACAAACGCGATGTGGACAAAGCCATAGAAATCTTCCAACAGATCTTGGCGACTGATCCTTACCGACTTGAAAACCTCGACATGTACTCAAATCTACTGTTCGTTCGCGAGCAGAAAACCGAGATGGCTCATCTCGCTCACAAAGCCGTCGAGATCAACAAGTATCGTCCAGAAACCTGCTGTGTCATTGGGAACTATTACAGTATAAGAGGCGAGCACCAGAAGGCGATTCTCTACTTCCAGCGAGCACTAAAACTGAACCCTAAGTATCTTTCCGCCTGGACGTTGATGGGTCACGAGTTCATGGAGCTGAAGAACACGAACGCAGCGATTCAGAGTTATCGACAGGCGGTTGAAGTCAACCGTCGCGACTTCAGAGCTTGGTATGGCCTTGGGCAAGCCTACGAAATCATCAAGATGCCATTCTATGGGCTCTACTACTATAAAACGGCGACACAGCTTCGACCGTACGACTCTAGAATGCTTGTCGCGCTTGGCGAAACTTACGAGAAACTCAACAAGAACTCGAATGCATTAAAATGTTATCAGAAAGCCTGCAACGTTGGTGACATTGAAGGTTTTGCAATGCTCAAGCTTGGGAATTTGTATGAGAAGACAAACGATCGGAAGAATGCTGTTCAAGCCTACAAGAGCTACGTGTTGGATGAGCGAAGCAGCTCCGAGAAGAGCTCATTGATCAATGCCTTGATTTACCTCGCCAACTATTTCCTTGACATCAAGAACTACGAGGAAGCGACTTTCTACGCTCACAAAATCATCGAAATCGACGAAACCAAAACCGAAGCGAAGTCAATTCTTCGCGAGATTGCAGAGAGTCGATCGAAGCAAACAGAAACGGTCGATGATAGCAATGAAGTCGCAATGGAGGAAAGTAACATGGAGCTCGAACCAGACGTGAACGATTCCATCGAAATCGCTTCGAGTGGTGATGATCTTGAGATGTCCTTTTCATAAAAAATAAACTTGCAAATTCAAATATGTAGCTCTTGATTTATTTTCCATCTCCAATCTACTTGCAACTTCCAAACACAACGTTGGCGATGCCGCACATGTTTCTTCCTCTCGCGATTCTAAAGTATCCTAAGGTTGATGAATCGTTTGGTTAGTTTAAGAGTCTGAATCAATTCAAAAGGTTTGAGCTCAACTCACCATTCTCGCCCCATTTCGTTCCCCAAGAGTTACGAACGATCCAGAAGTCTTTGCCGTTTTCAGAGCCATAGCCAACAATGACCTTGAAATTGGTTCAAATATGTATTAAGCTTAGCAATAAACCTTTTTCGAGATAACTTACGACAGCATGATCAGCGTATCTCGAATCGCTCGAGCATTCGTTCGAACTGAAGATTCCAGACTTGTAGAAGTCAAAGCCGTCATCCGCGTCTGTGGGGCCCAAGTTTGAGGGAAAGTTTGGTAAAAAGCTTTACTGTCTACTCACTCATAATGGCAGTTAGCGGGCCGTACTGTGCGACGACGTATTTAACAAACTCCTCGTTGCCATCAAGGTTACCGCCACAGATTGATTTCGGAGTGAAAACTCTTGGGTATTTAGGTTTGAGACACGCTTGCTGCTGTCCGATGAATTTATATTTGTTGCCATCGGAAATTCCTGATTCCTTTGCGTACGTGAGCGCTAGGTATGTATTACCGCCGTTGCAACCATTCGCTTTTGTGACACAATCGATGAGTTCCTGATCTGATAGGCTGAGATTCTTGCCAGTCGTTTTACTCATATATTCCAGAACCGCAGTGGATGCAAAGGCCCAACAACCACCTAAAGCAATCGATACTAAAGACTCCTGTTTAACAATGTTCACCGTGAGACTTACCACACTTTCCTTGATATTTGATCGGAGTCATCTTGCTAAGAGTTTAGAGAATCCTTAGTAAATATTTCAAGTCGTGTAGCGCCTACCTGACATAGCTGACAGATGCTGGTGGCGTTCCTTTGACTTTCTGAGGAAACGGAGAAGATTCGACCTTCTTGTCGTCGTGTATTAATCCACGACGATGAGCGCGTTCTTCTTTCGTGGTGTCGGCTACGTCGTTCACGCCTTGCTTGTAGGTCGCAGTTGGATCTTCGTTGTGCTTCTTGATCGCTTCCACATTCTTCTTGAAAGCTTTCTCTGCCTCCGTTTCAGACTTTCCACGACTTGAAGAGTACTGCTTGTTATGCTTGCTCTGTAATAGAAACATCAAATAACTGTTGGATTACGCTAGATAGGCCAAGTTGTTGACTTACCTTCCAGTCTTTGAAGTTGTCAGAACCAATAGCACTGTTGACGACAGCCAAAATCAAAACCACCAGAACCACTCGCATTATTGAGCCTTTCTGTCGATATTTACTGTTCGACTTGCTATTTATTCATTTAAGTTGGCGCTGTCACAGGATGAAAGTTGTCATGGGCAAGGAAATGTCAATGTTAAAATTTAGTATCCCGGATGAAGAGCCGGATTAGTGACGACCGTTTTTGTAAAAAATTAGTAAACGTTTCGAGCTGTTTTAACAGAATGTAAACTGGGCAAACAACAAAAGCTCAGAGAACCAACATCGATTGATACTGTTCAGTCATTGCCTCTCGGTTCAGACATTAATAACTTCAATTTTTTTCGTTCTACTTGAAATTTTATTTCTTCAACTTTGACGATGAACTACAGACAACGTCCAAACGCTTTCTTGGTAATGCCGCACATGTTTTTGCCTCTCACTATTTTAAAATATCCTATGAATATTAAATATGTAGATAAGTTTAATAATCTTCTAGACAATTGGTGAATGCCTTGTCACCTTTCTCGCCCCATGAAGTTCCCCAAGAATTACGAGCGATCCAGTAGTCGCCAGCTTTAGCATCGGTGCCGTAGCCAACTAGAGTCTGATGAAGCAGCGTTATAAAAATCCATTTGTCTGGCTACTAAAAGCAACTTACGACGCCATGATTAACTTCCGTCTGCGAACAATTTTTTGAGCTGAAAACTCCCGACTTGTAGAAGCTGAAGCCGCTCTCTGTTGCATCTGCAATGATACGATTGAATTGAAAATGTTCCTGATAACTCAAATGGTTGCCCATCTACCGATTGCAACGGCCAACGGTCCATTATTTGCAAGCCAAATCTTCAACTTGCTCTCGTCCACATTTTTAGCGCCGCATGTTTTGTCCCATTTGTATACTGCAGGATACTTAGACCGTTGACATGGCTTCTGTTTGGCTACGTACACGTATTGACTGCCATCAGATATGCCTGATTCTGCGGCGTATTGAAAGGCGTATAACGAACTTCCTCCATTGCATCCTTTCGATTTCGTTACACAATCAACCAGGTTCTGCTCGGAGAAGGTTTGATTGGGTTTTTTGACGCCCCAGTATTCAAGCACAGCAGTGGCTGCGAAAGCCCAGCATGAACCTGCATTGGAATGAGGCAAATGTAGCCTTACCTCCTAAAACTTCTGTATTCACTCACCGCATTTTTGTTGACTTTTGATTGGAGTCATTTTGCTTAAGGTTGGAAAGTTGCAGGACGTAAAGATGAAAACATTAAAGAACTCACCTGACATAGCTAAGAGATGCTGGAGGCGCTCCTCTAACTTTCTGAGGGAATGCATCAGCTTTAACATCTCTATCGTCATCTTCTTTTGCGAAGCGATAAGCGCGCTCTTCTTTCGTTGTGTCAGCAAAGTCGTTCACGCCTTGCTTGTAGGTCGCAGTTGGATCTTCGTTGTGTTTCTTGATCGCCTCGACATTCTTCTTGAAAGCTTTCTCTGCCTCCGTTTCAGACTTTCCACGACTTGACGAGTATTGCTTGTTATGCTTGCTCTGTAATTGAAGGGACAATCGACAGATTCGCGCACAATAATTTGTTCAGCTTTACCTTCCAGTCTTTGAACGTGTCGTTACCGGAAACTACGTTGAATACCATCAAGGTCAGCAAAAACAGTGCAGCTTTCATCGCAAAGCTTGATACAAATTGAACTCTTGTGTCGCTATTTATACTCGAATGTGGACAAAATTCCGTGTAATGTGCAATTGTTTTACAAACGCTTTTTCATGTCACATTTTCTTTCTGTGCTTAAATTCTACATGTGAGGATGTCGTTGAAGCCTCGTTTCAATCCTTATTTCAACATGAATTAATCTTTTTAAATTTAAATTGTTGAGTGTAAACTAACTGTTACTGATCAAGCTTGTTAATTGTTTAGTAAGATCTACATTATGTTTTCTGAATGATAATTCTTTGAGTTCGCTTAGAGTTAGCTCAATCTATAGTTCGCTGAATCTGTTATTAAGATTGATCGCGCATTTTTACATTGTTGAGCGCAAGAATGTGACGAGCGAGTAAGCGAACTGCAAAATCTTTAGAGAAATAATATTCGTTTAATCGATCGAGTTATTGAATAAATATTTAATCGAACCGTCAGAAAAGTCTCCAAGTTCACTTCGTTGAATATTCCGTTGTAGCCTCGCATATTTTGCGCCATCACCAGAATCGTTTGGAGCTGCTTTCGATGGTTGTTCCCCAGCACAAACCAATCCACGTCATAGATTTTAGCCTCGAAGAGTTCGAATCTTTCGATGACGCGAGTACCAAACCAGCAGTACACAAAAAGGTCGCAGAGTAATACGAGCAACAACGGAGCAACCATGACTGAGTCAGATGGATCAGTCATAATGCTAAATGTGCAACAGCCCAGAATGAAAGAGAAAACCGAGAAATCGACCAGGAAGAGAGGTGCCAGATATCGTTGCGTTTCCTTTCGCCAGTCTATGACTTCAATGCTTTTCTCGACGACAATCTCCAATTGTTGCGTGATTTGGCGCTCACGAAATTCGTTTTCTCGTTCGTGGTCCTTGCACAAGTGATGCAGTTTCTCGACGGAAATGATAAGACAATCCATTCCCCAGCAAGTATGATTGATGAGCAGCAAGGTCACGAGAGAGTAGACAACAAAAAAAGGGACAACGGAACAGACCAACAAACACTGATAGAAATAATTTAGAAACCAAATGAAATTGACACCATCTAATGGCAAAAATGAAATGTGAAAAGCGATCGGCAAATGGTTTTCCCTGACGAAAGCTCCAACAACATAGAGTAGAATTTCTACGAGAGCCATTGCGAAAGTGCAAGCGATCGCCACACAGAATTCTGTCATGCAATACTTCAACGTCCTTGGCCATTCGTCGAAACTTTTCTTCGACGCTTCCCTGTTGTGAAAAATGATTATTTACATTTCATGCACGCGTCGAGTCAAACCTTTCAACAAGAACTCGGTCAAGCAGAGCTGCAGTTCTCGCGTAATGGATGATTTGATAGCTTTGAAAAACAAAGGCGCGAAATATGCTGACTTTGGGCAAAATTAATTAACCTTAGAAAGCTATCGAAATGCCGCGAGACTTACGAAAAAACGCAACAAGCTCCGTAAGTTCCGAAACCTTCGTCACATCTCTTTTCATTGTGTAATGCCAGACCACCAACAAAATGCTGATTTGGTTAATCAAGCAAAACTTCACACTGCAAATTAAATATTTTCATGACTTTCTAAAAAGCTCACAACTTTTTTAATTTACTAATTCGAAAGCTTTCGCTTTCCCTCAATTTGCACGTAGGGATTTAGGAAATCTTTCGTCGAACTCAACAAGCGCGAAAAACGAGCGAAATATTTTTCCATCCGAATGGTTTGATGTCCTGCGAGAAACTAAAAAGGTTTCTTCAATATTGTTGCACAGCTACAAGTCAAAACGACTGTAAGTCAAGACGTGGACCTTTGAATTTTTAATTTCTAAGAAATGCAACACCGCCTGTCCATCATTGCAAGTTGACAATGAAGAATTTTTATGTTATCATGCAATGGTGACATGCGTGTGAATCAAAAAGCTCCTCCAACTGAACGCAATTATTTTTATTTTTAAAATGTTTTGATTGTCATTTAGCAACTTTATGTTGTAAAATGTATTGCGTTCAAAAGGCACGCAAAGGTATCTCTGGATTATAAACAAGAAGTTTGATGCACAGCGACAGCTTCTAGCGTAATTTTTTTTGTTTCTATGGAGCTTTGTCCATTCAAAGCTTTCAAATAAGTAAAATGAAACCATTTAAGGTAGCTTCGGGCAACGCACCAAGGGTTTGTTTGCTATGCCGCACATGTTCTTGCCTCTAGCGATTCTGAAGTAACCTGCGAATGTTAAACTGTCAGTTGAGAAATCTTCTGAATCATTGAACCAACTTTATCACCTTTTTCACCCCACGAAGCTCCCCAGGAGTTGCGAGCAATCCAGAAATCGCCAGCTTTTGCATCGGTACCGTAACCAACCAGAGTCTGTTCAAAACATTTTGTCGAAGTTGTGATAAGGTTGGCTAAGCAAAACTTACGACAGTGTGATCGGCCCTTTTGATGTCGCTCGAGCAGTTTTTCGATGTGAAAATTCCAGACTTGTAGAAGTCGAGGCCGGTATCGCTTGCATCTGAAGGTAATCGATCTTAAAATGAGTGCGGACATAAACTTACAACTCACCTATCATCACAGTGGCCGGACCATTGTTTGCGAGAAGTATCTTCAAGTTGGTTTCATTTCCGAGATTAGCCATCGTGCAAGTTTTGCCCCAAGTGTAAATTTTCGGGAACTTAGATCGCTGGCAGGCTTGTTTCTTCTCTATGTACTTATACTTAGTACCATCAGAAATGCCCGATTCCATCGCATATTTGAAGGCTTGCATTGGATTGCCACCTTCACATCCTTTCGATTTTTCTTGACAGTCGATCACGTTCTGTTCCGAGAAGATTTGGTTAGTCCCGTTCTTTTTGCTGTAGTACTCCATGACAGCCATTGCAGCGAAAGCCCAGCCAGCTCCTAAAATTCATGGTGTTGACGAAAATAGAAAACAAATGCAAGCTAAAACTTACCGCATTTTCCCTGGCTTTTGACTGCTGACATTTTGCTGAGAAAAGAAAAATATTTTGAGCCTGTGAAGAATGGAAACGTCTGTCGATTACTCAAGGTAGGTTAGCGAATCTGGAATTTTCCCGCGAACTTGTTGAGAAGCCACAGCGGGTGTCGCGTTGTCGTCATCATTGCCTGGCAATCCACGACGATACGCGCGCTCTTCTTTCGTGGTGTCGGCTACGTCGTTCACGCCTTGCTTGTAGGTTGCAGTTGGATCTTCGTTGTGTTTCTTGATCGCCTCGACATTCTTCTTGAAAGCTTTCTCTGCCTCCGTTTCAGACTTACCACTGCTCGCCGAGTCTTTTGATTGCTTCTTCTACAGTAAGCAGAGATAACTGTATTGTTTCTAGCAGCAATTTTACGCTATCCAACCTTCCAGTCCTTGAAGTTATTGCTGTCATCAGCAGAGTTCAAGATCACCAATGCAAGTAAAATCAATGCGGCTTTCATCCTAGAGCTGCTGTTAAGAATATTCAATTTTCCTGTTGCTATTTATACCTAAAATTTGATTCGCAACAGGATGTGAATATTTGCGAACAATGTGAATTCGCGAAAAACTTTGTAGGAGGAAAACAAATGCAACTCGGTCACTAACAGGACTAGCGGAAGTGAAGACATGTCGCGTTCCAATCACTGACGACTTCGTGATATAAATTTTTTGCCATGGGTAACTGTGCAACTTAATTGATATCGATCGGATAGCACTCTGTTTAGTTAGATGGATGTGTATCGCGAAAACGATTGATTTCCATTGAAGATTTAAATTTTGTTCCTTTCAACTTTTCAAGCTTTCAGCTTCACGCATCCAAAGTCGTTTGGAAAGTTTCCCAAAGATTCTAAGCTTTAAAACCAGCTTTATACACGTTGAGAATCAAATGAAATCAGACAGAAATAGTTTTGTACGAAAAAGACTTCAATCTGAACTAAGTTCAGATTGAATTTAAAGTTTAAACTTTAGCTTTAAACTTTAGACTTTAGGTTTTTTTTGGCGTTTTTTGGCTTTAGACATAAGCTTTAACTTTAGACTTTTTGAGATTTGCTACTTTCACTATAACTTTAACTTTAGGATTTTAAAAAGCCTAAAGTTTAAAGTGTTATTCACCTCAACCGTCATAGAAAAATCAAAACATCGGCGTGCGAAAGTTCTTCGGAAGAACTAGACGATCTTGATAGTTTTTTTGGGGCCCTCCGAAGCGAATCTGAAAGTCAAAACGACGGTTCAAGCCAACAAAGAGATCAATTCAATGGCGAGTTTGCTGCTTACGAAGAGCTAGATTGGGATCTTAAATGCAAACAGAGTTGCATTGACTTTTGGCTCTCGAAACGTAGTGAATATCCACTGCTCAGCAGCATTGCTCTTGACGTCATGGCAATTCCAGGGAGAGAAGTCTCAGTTGAGCGACTCTTATCTCATTAGAAAATCGTCTTCACCGCTAAGCGCAGCAGAATGGCGCCAAAGCTTCTCGAGTCGATCTTGCTGCTTCGCCTCAACAAAAAATTCACGCAAATGGCTTAGAAACGGAATAAAGGGCACTTTGATTATTTCCTCGACTTTAGACTTTCTTTAGACTTTAGCTTTAGCTATAGAGATTTGAAATTTTCATTTTATAGCTTTAGGTTTTGAAAAATTTGATACTTTAGACTTTAGCTTTAGGGTTTAAAAAATGTCTAAATTCAACTTCAGATTCTGAAGTTTAATAAACTTTCCTAAACCTTAAGGTAATAACTACAAAGAGCTTTCACGTTCCAGAGCAATAAACTTGAGTGTTAAACTCTCCTGAATCTTTTAATTAAATCTCAAGTAGATCAAGTTCAAAATAAATATTACAACGAAGCTTGTTTCACCTTAGACACAGGTCAAAATGCATTCAAAGTTCTTTATTCGTTCATATTCGGATTTCGACAATGATCATTAGCAGAGTCCATAAACTTCGTTGGCGATTCCACATTGGTTCTTGCCTCGCTTAATTCTCATGTAGCCTTTTTCGCCCCAAGCTGTTCCTGCGAAGTAGCGAACGGTCCAGAAGTCTCCTAGCTTAGCATCAGTTCCGTATCCAACGACAATCTGATTGTGTAATTTCAGAAAAAAGTTTGCTAAAGCAGAAAACTGAGAAACTCACAACTGCAGTGTCAGCCATCTCAGGTTTGTTGGAACATTTCGTGTCGGCAAAGACTCCCGATTTGTAGGTGTCGAAGCCAGATTTGTCAGTACCTGTAGATGAAATATTGGTGAATTGTTTCCATTCTCCCTAAGTGCAGTCTTACTGATTAAAGCAATGACTGGTCCATAGGTTGCGACAACTTGCTTCAATATGGCGTCATCTCCACCTAATCCGCCACCGCAAGCGCTTGTTAGTTTGTAGATCGAGGGATATTTTGATCGCTGGCAAGTTTGATTCTTTGCAACGTATTTGTATTTAGTTCCATCGGAGACTCCTTGGTCATAGGAATAAACGATTGCGTTGACAGGATGGCCGCCTTGGCATCCCATCGAGTTCTTGTCGCAGTCGAGAATGTTTTGATCGGAGAGCAGTGGCCGCGTAGTCTTGTTCACCTTAGCCTTGGCGTCCATAAGATCAACCACTGCCATCGCCCATTCAGCAACTAAAGATTCATAAAAAAAACTTGTTAAAATCAATATTTACACGACGCTAGTTCACTGACAGCAAGTTTTTCCTTGATCCTTGATGGCTCCGAAATTGCTGAAAACAAATTTATTAAATACTTTGATTTGTATAAAAAATTATTTGCCTTACGCAACGTAGGACAGAGTCGCTGGTGGTGGCTTGGGAGTTACTCCTTGAACCTTCTGTGGAAAGCTCTTGACCTTCATCTTCGTTGCTTTGAAGGCCGTTCTGACTCTGCTGCCAGATTCTTCAGCATTCTCTGACTGTTTCTCCTTCCAGTCCTTGAATTTTGAGTCATCATCAGCGACAGCGTAGACTACGAACAAAGCCAACAGAACGAAAACAGTTTTCATCTTAGAACAAGTGATGAATTTAGCTCAGTTCACATCGTCATTTATACTCGAAAAATCGCACAAAAAACTCATCCGAATGTTAGACAGTTGAACATAATCCGGAAACAGTTTGTGAAACTAGCACGACAGAAAACAATAAAACATGAACATTTCCTGGTGCGAAAATGTAGAACACGAAAATCATTCTCCTCACTTGGAGCTTCCGAGACGCTTTCAGTTTCAGCTCAACGAGTTCATTGATGCGTATGAAGCTTTTTGTTTCAATGACAAAAACTTTGCTTTCGAAGCTTTTGGATAAAAATTTTCTTATGAATCTTCCTTCGTATTTATGAAAACATCTAATTTTTGAAGCTTTGAAATTCTACTCTCAATTTCGATCAAAAAGCGAACGAGTTGCTAATGAGCTGTAGATTTTATCTAACATTAAAGCTCTGGCAATAATAATCAATCATAAATTGTTAAAATTCAATGCTTAAAAATAACTTATCCCCTGCCGCGCACCATTCCAGCAAAGCTCTTGAGTTCGATCTTCAATTATTATTCGACCGAGGCGCGAGAAACGAACCTCTCAGCCAATCGTCGCTTGAACATCTTCGTCATGCTTTTAGATCAAGCGGACTTGCCAATTAAATAACACGAGACGATCTCTCTAGAGAGCGGGAGAGTTGGTCGCGTTAGGAAACAGGTTCCACTTTGAAGAAGACGATGTTAGAAGACGAGAACGAAATGTTTCCAGTATCAGTCGAAGATCGCCCGAGACACTCGCCGCAGGCATTTGGAACTTCTCGTGTGAAATTGAAAGTCTTCATTGGAAACAAGTTTTTTTTATTGCGTGTCGTGTGACGTTCAAATTGCATTCAAATCTCAAACATGGAGGAGAACGACCCAAGCGCCAAAGCTAAACCTCCTGCACCGGAGGTCTCGTTCTTTAGGAAAGTCCTCTCCAACATCACAGTCGAGCCTCTCGTGATTTGCTGGCTACTGCCTTACGTCTTGACCTACTCGTCGATCGAGAATCTTAACGTGGAGAAGGCGTGTCGTGGCTTCGTCGAGCCGACCGATGGCTTCAGCAAGGACATTTGCAAGATCTTCGTTCGCAAAGATGCGTTTGGAATCTCGTGCGATGCGGATGCCGTGGTGGGAGCAGATGAAATCAAGCGCGATGATATTGCAGAGAGGTTTCCCGTCATTTACGGAGAAATCAAGGACAATTTCACAAGCGCGATGGACTTTCTTTGTGTCACTGAGATCAAAGCTCAAGCGAAACTTTCAGAGATCAACTCGTTCAGAAATCCAATCTCCGCTATCGGTCCGCTAGTGATCATGTTAGTTCTAACAATCAAATGAGTTTCATGATTTAACTTAATATTATTTAACATAGTTTGTTCGCCGGCCCATGGTCTGATAAAAAAAATCTACGCGTTCCATGCATGTTCGTGCCGCTCTTAGGCGAGGCAGTCGGATATTTGTGTGAGATTCTTGGGAACCTGTTTCGCAACACGATAAAACTGATGGTCATTTAACACTATTTATAGCGCTGTTCATTTCGGCAATTTTCATCAACGGACCGGTTGAGTTTCCAGCTTATGCATATCGACTGCTGCCGTCGCTGACAGGAGCAGAGAACCTAATGGTTGGCGTTGGATGCACATTCTTTTGACTGACTGACAAGGTTTCTTTGTAGGTGATGGGAATCTTCAGCTACCTCAGTGCAATTTCGACCGAAGAGAATCGAACTTTCCGCTTCGGACTTTTCCAAATTCTAATGACGTAAGAATTCAAAAGTCGACTTAAAGTCTAAACTTCTACACTGAAAATGATTCTTAGGATCGTACCAATCGTCGGGCAAAGTTTGAGTCCGACTGTTAATGAAAGCTTCGAATACGAGCGTAAGTGGGAAAGAATTCTAACAAAGAGCCAATTCTTGATTAGCACCTTGTTCTCGCAGAACTCTTCGGCATGATGATACCAGTTCACGTAATTGGATTGCTCTACACGATTTTCTTCTTGAAGGAAGTCAAGCAAGAGAAAAAGGCCGATGCAGCGTACGACAATGCGGCGCTCGAAGCCGAAGCGTCGAACGCTACCACGCTCGAGATTCAGGATGTGACGCCAGAAAAGGCCAGAAACGCTTGTCTCGAGTTCTTCGACTTCCGTCTTGCGGTTCAATGCATCAAAACGTTCCTGAAAAAGCGGGAATACGGCATTCGAACGATTCTCATCCTACTCATGCTGATGCATTTTATCACCCACGGAGCATCAAACGGCGAAGTTCAAAATCTCTTCCTTTACCAAAGAGTTAAACTCAGATGGGACGTCAGTACGAACACTTATCACTCGGTTTACTCAATCGTCATGAACTTGATCGGAACGCTCTTCGCCGTTGGAGTTCTCAGCAAGTTCTTCAAAGTGCCAGATATTTTCCTAACGATTATCTCGACCGGCTCGACCATCATCTCCAGAATCTTTTACAGCTTTGTCACGTCGACCTTTTGGTACTTTGTCGGCACGACAATTGACTTTTGTTCTTCAGTGAAGTTCCTGGGAACGCGTGCGATCGTCTCAAAGATTGTTCCAACTGAGGATCTGAGCACGATGTTCGCGGTCATGGGACTTTTTGAAGCTTTCGCTGGAATCATCTTCCCTTACATCTACCCGACTTACTATCAGTATTTGCTCGAAGCAAAGGGTCGTGACGTGTCCGAGATCTTCCATCTGACTGCTGGTCTAGCGGCCATTGCTTTCATCACTTATACGTGAGTAAATGGCAATGTGCAATGGATTACGAAGCTGACTTCCTTCATTTCAGTCTTGTATATCGTTTGCTAAAGACGAAGGAACAGGAGGAAGAGGAGGACAATGCCCGAAAGAGCGCAAAGAAAACTGCCAATTCAGCTTTGTAGCGATTTCCAAATGCGCAGATATTTTTTTCCAAACCTTATTATAGATATTCGAGCGAGCCATCAGTCAATAAATTACGTTTTAGTTTTGAATCCATTTATTCTCTTCTAACTCTTGCACATTTAACGGAACAGTTTTGACAACTTAGTGACCTGCTGCCTTCTTAGGGTCCCACGCCTCAACTTTCGGGCGGGTTGTTGAGTATGGCATGTAAGCATCTGCAAAAGCAACAGCATTTAGCTCTCAGCTAGAGCTCGACGTCAAATATTGCTTACCAGTTGTACCGGAAACATTCTCACTGTGCTCTGCCATCCACTTGTAGGTTTTACGGTTGCCATCGCGGTTAGGAGGCAAATCGGTCTGAAAACAGTTGATTGAAAGCTTTCTGCATATCTCAGTAACATGTAAAGCTCAAACCTTGTAGTGCATCCATCCAAACCACTCAGCTGGAATCTGAGATCCGTCGTACTCCAAGTTTTTGTGTTCGGTGAACTCAACCCAACGATTCCTACCGTAGAACTGAGTGGGATCTTCGTAATATTTATTTCCGTAACGGTCTGTGCCAATCAGAGTGCCAGCTTTCATGTCATCCATGCTAAAATCGATAGATATACAAATTACTGGATCTGGTTCATGTTGCGTAACTGTAAACCCACCGATAAAGCTTCCTCAAGCTTGCACCGATCCCTCCGTTTTGTTTAACATAAGACATTAGTTTCGCAACTTTGTCCAAGCCTAAATATCGCGCCATCGCTGCTCCGATTCACCAGAAAACCAAATTGAAAATGAAGTTTTCTCTAATGTTTACAATTTTTTCTGCGACTGTTCGATTTCTGCTTCAAAGACGCGAAAAATTCAAATTTCATTTTGCCGCTTTTATTACAAATCTTCGAAATGAAATCAAGTTTTTATTTTGGTGTCGGCATCACTGTCGGAGGCGCCATAACATGGGAATGATCCCCCATGGATCCCATTCCAAGCCTTGCTTGAGGCAATCGAGTTCCCGGCTTTACTGGATTCAGCGTGAAGATCGAGCCAAACAGCGCGTGTTGAATGGCGGGAAACTTGGATAAAACTTCTTTTTGGTACATTTTGATGAGTCCCGAACAGATCTTGCTCCACGAAGTAACAGCGCTGATGCTCCAAAGTTGGTTCGAATGCTCCGCAATGTGTCCAGTCTTCACTTGCTGGATGTAGTCGATGCATCCGATGAACATAAACTCTTTGCGATAAGTGTCGATAGTTTCTTGTTCGACAAACTTAACAGGCTCGATGGGCGTTCCAATGAGCTGAGCGCTTCCCCAGATGAAAGGAATGAACTGATAGTCGTCCAAGCTCCAGACACCGTGCGATCCCGCCGGTTCCATTCGATACGTCATCTGAAGTTTGCGAACAAAGTTCAAATAGAAGTTGAAGACTTTGATGACAGTTGCAAGCTCGTCGGTCTTTGGCAACACTTCAATCTTGAATAGTGCCATAAGGAAAAAAATGAACGACAGCTCATGTCCCGTTCCATAATCGATGCGAGTCGGATTACCGAATGAATCAAGCAAATAAGGAAGAAGCTCGATGGTTGCGTTGTGGTGGCTTTCAGGTAAAACTTCTTTCAAGTAAGAAGCAGAGTGCTCATTCAGCTTTTGGTACCATGTCTTGAACGCTACGTTTCCGAATCTTTGCGGCTGATCTACTGGCGGCGTTTCAATGGCCAATTGTTCGATCTTCTGCAACATTTCAAGGAGTTTCTGTGCGACCGGCGAAATCTGACATTTCGTGCTGAGACCTTTGCCTTGGACACACATGCACATACTGTTGACAAAGCCGATGAGGTCGTAGTATGTTTCGCTTTTCTCCCATTTTGCCTGCAATGTTATTGTTGCTAGAAAAGATTCATTCTCGAAATGACGCGCATACCATTTCCATCGGACTTTTGATCTGTTTTTGGGGCTCGACGAAACTGAACTTCGGCTTTGGTGGATCCATCGAAGTGTCAGGATGAGTTTCAACTGTGTCTGTCATTTCTGGTTGGCTTAAAAACACTTCAATTCGCTTTTCAATTGATTCGTATTTCTGTTTGTTTTGAAACTGCGAAGTGACGCGAAACGTGAAGATGCAAAAAGGATGCGAAGAGTTCAAAATTTCGCGTCTTTGTTTTGTTTATTTTTTTCTGCTGAACTTTAAATTAACAAAATGAGCAAGAACGGAACAGTAATTCATTGGTTTCGCAAAGGATTAAGAGTTCATGATAACCCGGCATTGGTCAGAGCTGTTGATGAAGCGATTCAGAGGAAAGCTGAGCTTCGGCCGATATTTATTCTTGATCCTGGCATAATCAAATGGTAAGCTCGTTTAAGTTGAAAGTTCTGCCTTATATTGACATCTTATGGTCTGCGTTTAGGCTTCGCGTTGGACCGAATCGATGGCGATTCCTGCAAGAGACACTTGAAGCTTTGGATGAGAATCTAAAGAAGTTGAACACGCAACTGTTTGTTGTTCGCGGAAATCCAAGAGAAACCTTTCCGAAACTATTTAAGGAATGGGAAGCGATCTTACTGACATTCGAAGCTGACATTGAGCCGTACTCAGTGGAAAGAGACGCTCATGTTCTCAAATTAGCCGAACAGCATAAAGTGCAAGTCGTACAAGAAAGTTCGCACACAATTTACAATCCTGAACTCGTTCTGCGGAAAAATGCTGGCGTTCCTCCTATGACATATCAAAAGTTTGTGTCCGTCACAGGTTCTCTGCCTTTTCCATCGTTAGCGCCCAACCCATCAAAAGTGCCTGAATCATGTAAGCCTGAAAGCGACAAGAATGAGTTGAAGAACAAAAGTTGCTACGATGTTCCAACAATTGAAGAGCTCGGGGTTGATCCGAAATCTCTCGGTCCACTGAAGTTCCCGGGCGGAGAATCCGAAGCTCTGCGAAGAATGGAGTTGAATCTCAAGCGATCGAAATGGATCTGCGAATTCGAAAAGCCAAACACTTCACCTAACTCATTAGAGCCATCAACGACAGTCTTATCGCCTTACATTAAATTTGGCTGCTTAAGTTCGCGACTGTTTTATCAGAGATTAAAAGAAGTCTACAAAGGTTGCAAGCATTCAAAGCCGCCTGTTTCGCTCGAAGGTCAAATGCTGTGGCGCGAGTTCTATTATACAGTCGCCGCTGCAACGCCGAACTTTGACAAAATGAATGGAAATCGGATTTGCGCTCAGATTCCTTGGGAAAACAACAAAAGCTTTATCGAAGCTTGGACGCACGGCCGAACAGGTTTTCCTTTCATCGACGCTATAATGCGACAGCTAAGACAGGAAGGTTGGATCCACCATCTCGCCCGGCACGCTGTCGCTTGCTTCCTAACAAGAGGCGATCTTTGGTGTCATTGGGAAGAAGGTCAGAAGGTTTTCGAAGAGCTGCTGCTTGATGCCGACTGGGCATTGAACGCTGGTAATTGGATGTGGCTGAGTGCATCTGCTTTCTTTCATCAGTATTACCGAGTCTACAGCCCGATAGCTTTCGGCAAGAAAACAGACCCTGACGGAATGTTCATCAGAAAGTACGTACCAGAACTAAAGAATTACCCGAACGGTTTCATCTACGAGCCATGGAAGGCAAGTCTCGAAAGTCAAAAGAAGTTTGGCTGCATCATCGGCAAAGATTATCCGAAGCCAATCGTTGAGCACGACGTAGCAATGAAAGCAAACCTAACGAAGATGAAATCTGCTTACGCGAAGAAGAACGCGGGCAAGAAAGATGAAACTGTCGGCATCAAAAGGAAGACTGAAGCATCGCCTAAGCCTGGTGGGAGTAAGAAGCCAGCAACGCAAAAGAACACAATCGAGAAATATTTCCAGGAAAGTTAAGTTGTCGCTCACAATTCAAAATAAAGATTCACTAACAGTTCAACACGCTCTTCACATATTGCGTCGCCAAAAGCTGAAATGCTCGTCAGAAGCGTAAAACCTAAATTAAAAATAGATTTCCCAAGAGCCGGCCCGTCCCGAAAGCCCTCAAGCCATTCAAATTCAGATTCAATTGTCGTTGATTCATAATTTGCACTCGAGAAGGATCAATTACATCTGAATTTGAAAGCCACAAGCGCTTGAGTCACGAGTGTTTGAAGGGAGCGGCAATAAATTATCAAAGCGATCCTGTTTATGACACAAAATACTTTTTTATTTGATTACGTTGCTGTAACCAGCGCATAAATATTCATGTTCAATCAATCTTCGCTACGTTAAGATTAGGTACGTTGGACATCGTTTTAAGTTGTAAGTGTTGAAGGATGAAGGTGCGTGTCGAGCTCAACACCAAAAACGGATAGTGAAAGCTTTGCATTTTGATTGATAAGTGATGTGGCTTAGAGGCTGCTCATTACTTTAAAATTCCTGATTTACAGTCCAAGAAATCATAAGGAAATATTTGGTTGGCTTAGCGCGTCGTTCGCGGATCAGACAACGAGATCCATTGAGCTGTTGCTGTCTTCGTTCGGAAGATCTCGTCGAAGAACTGTTTCTCCTCGATGCGAACCTCGTGGGAGTTACCAACTAAAGCGCGTCCCAAAAGCTCGTTGGCGCCTAGCAAACTGTCGTGCATCACTAGAAACTCAATAACCGAATGCTTGAGAGTATCTTTAGCAATATCAAATGTGAGCGCTTCATTGAAAACGGGATTCACAGTGTTACGTATAGCGGTCGTCTTCCTCTTCTTCAGGCGCTTGCCATTGTGAATTATTGATACCTTCACGTACGGATCTGACGAATATTGAACAAGAGAATTAGAATGGATTTACTGCAATCATGTTCAAGCACATACCCGACGAGTTTCTTGTGTCATCGAACACTCGAAGATTTCTAGCTTTAATAACAACGACAGTGAGTCTCTCGGCCGACGGTAGATACGACAACGAAATCATCAAGTCGCCCAGCTCCACTCGCGCGTCTTGTTCCGCGCATGGTCCTAACGATTTCCACAGCTCCACTTTGTCTGACAAGTCAACATGTGCTAGAAGGATCTTGAGGCCGCCGATACAAACGTGACGCGAGTAAGCGTCGAAGTCGTAGAGGAGAATCTCGAGAGTTCGTCGACCGATGGTTGCGGGTCGTACTTCAAAGACAAAATCTTCGTCAAACACTGAAACGAAGTTAAGTCAGAACTCTGCACGACATTTGAATAATCAGATTTCTCCAACCTGGGTTGAGCGTTCGCTTGTGAATTCTAGTTTGCCACATGTTCATCTTCGAAGCGTCGGGAAGAAGGCGAACTTTAGCGTATGGGTCTGCAGTTCCACTAAAGTCTCGAGGTTGCAAGTCGTGTGCCTGATAAAAAGAAACTTGTTAGAAAAAGTCCCTTAAAGTTCAATAAAAAGTTCACGAAAGCTTTCAAGCTAAAAGCTTCGCTCTCAAGCGCCCACTCGAGCTTACCTCAATTAGTCTAACAGTCAGGATTCCAGCAACTGGATCGTAAAGCATGGTGAAGTGTAGCGTTCCTCTTAAATCCTCCGAGGCCATTGAAGGATGTCTCTGAGGAGAGTTCTATAAAACATTCGTTAAGCTTCGACGACTTTAACAACCGGCAGAGCTTACTTGTTGGTAGAGCGACGTGTCTATCTTTGTGTGATCGAGTTTTGCTTGCATCGATGCCATTTTAGGTCGACATGGACTCGTTGACGTCAGAACAACGTGCTTGTCAGACCGGACAATTGGAATTGAATTAACCGAGAGCGTGAATGAACGGTTGCTGCTCGTTGGGGAAATCGGTGTTTGCGGCTCGGAGTCGTCTGTTGTCGAGGGAAAGGAAAGGCATAACGAAATTCTCGCAAACTCTCTAAAGTGGAATCAAAGTTTACCAGAGTGTACGTCGCTACAATGACCACCAGAAGGCCCCGAAGGCACCCAAAATGTCGGATCCTCGGTGTGGTTTGACGTTGGGCTGCTCACATTTCGATTAAGCGACCTCGAGCTTCCAGCCACTGAACTTTCATTATTGAACGACATTCCGCAGTGAACGAGCACTTCGTGGCTGCCAAAAGTCAACGGATTATTTACAAGATAACGCGAAATGTTCGGTTAACAAACCTCTGCGCGTTCTCCTCATTCTCCTTCGCTGTCTCTAGCAGATTGTTCTCGAACCAATTGAGCTTGTAGCGTTTGGAGCAAGTGAGGTAAAGGAGAACGAAAATAAACGACACAACAATGCAGGAGAGCGTGGCGTAGATGACGACCTCGGACACGGTGACCTCGTCGTTGCTTTTCAGAGAATCCATCATGTGTCTGCTCAGCTTGACCTTCTCACACGCCAAAACAGGCTCTGATTTTGTATTCCGATCTGTCTGGACGGCTAATGAAGCTTTTGTTCTGAATTAGATTAGCGCTCTATGCGAGACTTCGCACTACACGAAGCGTAAATGTTTCTGCAACGATCCGAGAGCAGAATAAGAATAAGATTTTAATCTGACAAGGAACAAGATTAAGCAAACATTTCACGATTTGCAGAGCTTGCAACGAGATTAGATTTCAAGCTCGAGGTAACTGCCAAGCTTTAAAAGCTTCCGTCTGACATAGCTAGAATATCAAAAGTCTTTGCTCGTTTAAGCTTTAACCTTGTGGAAGCTGCAGGAGAGAAGTCTTTAATCGCGCATCAACTTAATTAAACTTTAATGCGACCTTTAAAGTTTTTAACTACTTTATGGCTTGAAAGCTTCACCTCCTTCCTCCCGCTTCCTCTTGCTGAGAAATTGCAGCGACACGTTCCGTAATGTGAAAAATGACTCGATTTGCTTGCGCGCTACAAACAGGATGCGATTGTGACTTCACAGTCCCGTAATTTCCTTCTCGTTTCAAGTTTCCAAATGGACTGACGCAACTCTAGAATTCTAACGAAGAATCTTGAAACTGTCATGAGATTGAGGCGAGATTTCTTTGATATTCAATGAATTCGATTACGGATTGAGAAACGTTATTGGCGATGAAAAGTTTTACCACTCGACGCTGTAAAGTTTCATTGATACGAGCAGTTAAAGCTTTTTCACATTTTCACCAGGTGCCGTAAACCTTAATAGTATTAAGGATGGAATGCGATTTCAATTGCCTCACTTAACTCCGTTACGACCGATGAATGGATTTTAAAGCTTTCCACGCTCGTGAACCAATAATAGGTTGCAATTACTGAGAGATACTGTTCAAGGTTGGTTTCAAAATTAAGGAACTGCAAATGAATTATCAGAGTTTTTCGCTCCAGTTTTACAAGCTATAAATTATCTCGTTGCTTCATTAGCTGCTTGTTTCTCTGGCTTGTCTAAAGACTTAGAAGAAAAAACTTTTACTCCTTCGTTTTAAAGGTTTGGTTGTCTAGTTTCCACAAGAATCTTGAATCAGACAAAGGATTTTTTAAGCTTCAAAGCAACCATTTGCCGTCTGTACATCTAGTAACGATTCGCTACGAATTATCTGATGCTGCAAGTCTTCTGGGAAGGCAAACGTTCCCATCTAATTGCTCCATCGACGGTGCTTCGTTTTCTAGAAATTCAATTGATTGCTCTCTGAGTTTGCCAGCGCAATCTTTGCTTGGCTCTCTTGAGCCTTTTCCGGAAATTCCAAGGCGCAATTTGAATAAAACTCGCTCCATTCGGAAATCTGATTGAAGATTCTTCTGTTTTGGTTTCCGGTTGAACGCTTTGCCGTAAAATTGGAACGTGATTCGACGTGACGAGAAATTTAGGTGGTTCGAGCGAGCTGGCATACGGAAAAGGTTAAAGAGCAACAAGTCACACGCCAGTCTAGATAAAGAAATCCGTTATTCAGTCTTCGATAAACAAACCTGCCGATTGTAAGCTTTTCTGCTCAATTAAAAGATTCCTCGTGATTGATTGGCTTGAAAGGGTTTTAATCTATATTCAATGTTTGCTCCCCTGACCTTTCCTAGAAGAACCCTTTTTCCGACTTCTCGGAAGATATATTTGCACTGATGTTGACTTCAAAATATAGCGACATCGTGCTGGGATTTCAGTAGCAACGTTTGGATAAGCTCAGTTTCTTCAGCAAACAAAAGCTCCAACGGCGCTTGCCATAAAGTTTTCATGAAATTCTCAGCTGCCGAGGACGAATCTTAATCCGACACGTAACAGGAAGCGCTTCGTCGACGTGTTGCAACGAAGTTCTAGCTAAACCGAAAAAGCTTTCACCTCACGAATCAAATTCGGTAAAAGCTTTGATGTCAAGCCATCTCTCATATTGGAAAAGGGTAGCAACAAGTTTTAGCCTATAGCGTAGGCTAATTTGATCAAAGAAAAAGTCTTGACGTTGAAATGTTTCCTTAAGAGCGACGTTGCGGAAGCTGTCGACATCTCATTTTCGCCCTTAGATTCTGTTTCAGAAAAGCGATGTGTTGTCAGAAGCTGGCATCTTGACCTTTTTATTTTTGCGACTGATGGACCATTGAAGATGGTTGTCCCTAGTTATCTGAATGAAACTTTCATGAAAGCAGAATGTCAGAGCCTCGATGGACCTCGTTATTATGATTTGCTGTCGTGTTGCAAAACGAACAGAAACCTTTCAATCCGGAAAATATTTGTCGCACATGGCGAAAACATTGACAGATTCTCTTTACGGAAAATAATCAGAAATGGTAATCAGAAACCTTTCTGACGAATTTCGTTCCAGCTCTAGTTATACGAATGAGCTGAGAGCCGGTGACGAAGCGCAAAATTATCTGAATGGGATTCCGAATTATCTGGTTTAGAAGCTTACGACTTCGTATTCAGTCACTGCCGACACCTTCCGATCTCTGTTAAGCTCATTGATATCGAACAAATATTTTAAATTCACGTGCTTTAAGCTTCTCAATCAAATGCGATACAGAATTGCGTAACGTTTGGATTGCTTTTCAGATCGCATTAAGTCATTCCACGTCCTTGCGAGACACAAGAGGAGAAAAATAAAGCTGAATCGATTTCTTTTGATGGCTCTTCCCATTACGTAGACGACAGATGAAAGGCCAAGGTTTAATTTAATATAAAACACAGTGATGCAACTTCCCTTCCATGATTAGATTCATTAGGAACTTTATTGTAGGGAATCGTCTCGAATTGAAGCAACGTTGTTCGTTTGAAATCTACACTGCGAAAGCCGATACAATGACAGCAATTTTATTGCGAGGAGGAAAATTCTCCTTCGGAAAATCGTAAATTTTTTCAGCTCAAGTTCGACACTGCAATGATCAATTGTAAAAATATTTAAATCAATTTTCCCTCGAGTGCTACAAGTTCATAAATATTTTATGTTCAGACTTTCAACTTTTCGGGTTCGATTTGCAAAGAATATTTGCCGTAACATCCGATATCGATTATTGGTGTTCGAAGTTCTGCGAATTCAAGTTAACTTAAAGGTTGCATTCATCAATAACTATGTACGTTGAAAAACGAGAGTTTTGGATCCTTCCAACATGAATAAATTGTCAGCTTCTTCTCTCTAAAACACCAACGTTGTTTTTTTTTCAACAACTCTCACCCACCCTACAGTTGACTTCAAGGCATTCAAAGAATTCGATTGAGCTTCATACGATGAAGCTCGCTCATGAAATGTCTCGTCTTTTCTCTCGAATGAAAAGCGATGAAAATTGCTTTGTTTTCTTCTCCCAAGTTTTTCAATCATCAAACACCTTAATCACGAAAAACGTTGCAGAGCTGTTAAAATAATTGAAACGTTTCTCGGCAGTTAAAAAAATTTCTTTTTGAGTGTAAAGTTCGTAAGTGAATTGTTAGAAGAGTCAGCGCCCTCGCAACCTCCCACGTAGATAAATTTCTTTCTTGACTTCAAATCGCAACGTTCACAAGAAAATTCGGTGGGAGATTTCTTTGAGTGCGAAAGGCAAACGAACGCGAAGCTTCAAGACGAAGCTTTAATACAAAGCAAACGTTTAAACGCCAACTCTCAAAGGAAATCAAGCGAATCTCTTCCGGGATTTCAAGTTGATACAGTTGATGTCGTCGACAGTGAAATAAATCCTCGCTTTTGTTGCGTGGTAAAATCTTTCTCAAGACAAATTCTACAAAAATCCTGAGCTTCCTCCCGCCCACGCTGGAACTCTTTAACAAAGCACTTCGCATTTCTTTTTTTGACTAGTCAACCTCAACATTTGTAAACATTTTCCGCCTTATCATCATAATTGTGTTTACATTGTGTTTACAAAGGTTTGCCACACGTCGCCTTAGCCTACATTCTTCATGTCATATGCTGACACGATATCTTCCTTTCCTGCGGGCTTCACGCAACGGCAGAGCGGAAACTTTCCCAGGAAGCCTTAACATAAGCCGAATCAAGATTTATTATGTCGGTGCCAACGACCACATCTCAATTATCGCATCTCGTTCCGAAGAATGTTCCTCGTCAGCTTGCTCGAAGGTTTCCCTTAAAGCCAGACGCAAATTAGATTGAAGAATTATTCATGGGAGGAAAACGGCAGCGCTTCGTCTTATTCTTTGCGCCGAGAGGCGAGAGAGAATAAAAATTTATTCAAATGATTATTATTCATTCGATACGGAGGCGTCAAAGCATTTGCATAAACAGCAGTTTGGGAAAATCGTGAACAAAAATCAGTAATCGGGAGAACTTTCATCATTTAATTTTTTCTGCTCAAACTGTTTTAACTTAACGTGTGCTCGATCACGAGGACCGAAAGGTCAATCGAGGTTTCTTCAACCACAAACTTCTGTCAACCATAATGAAATATTGAAGCGCAAGTTGCCAGCCAAAAGTTGCGGCAGCCAAACTTTTCCGCAGCAATAATGACGCTTTCCATTTAACTTGAACAACAAAACCTTTCCGTTTTCAATTAAAACTTTACACAATTGCGGAATCTGCTGCAACATGTGCGGTTTGCAGTGGTTCAAAGTTAGCTCACGCTATGCTTTTAAATCAGTCGAAAGTGTGCAACGGAACGAATTTTTATTCAGTTAAATGTGAAGCACAACGAGCATATTCAGATAAAACTGGATACCTGTAGAATTACCATTGACAGTTTCTTCTAACCTGGCTTCGTATTCAAGTTGAATAGTTCAACCACTCGGAATATTATTTTTAAGTTTTCCTGCAGATTTCCTTGAAGGAAGTGAAGTTGAGTTTGCAATTCAGAAGCTGTCTTCAAAGTTACGGGAGAGCTTTCGAATTATTTCGGTTTTTGAACTTTCGACAGCTTTCACAGCTTTGAGAGCTTTTGTAGTTTCAAGCTTTCCAAAGCTCTCCAATCATAAATGAAACGCTTAAGGCTTGAGTGCCTATTTTTATTTTCTTCGGAATCAATCGACGAGTGTTCACCGCTCTATGAGCCACATTGCAACATTAATTTTTCGTTCGGCTGCAACATTCGAGCGCCTTCACATTAATCTTTATCATAGTCGCTTAGTCGTGTTGATGTTTTCATCGCGTTCGTGTCGTGATCCGAATTCTCTCGAGTTTTAATAGTTTAGGCTAGTTTTAAATAATTTGAACATCAAAAATCTCTTGGTGAAACTGTGATTATTCTTGTGAACTAGAACGAGAAGCCTTGAACATTGTGGTTTCCTTGATATTCCCGAAATTTCTACGTACAACAAAGAATGTAGAGTTTGTTGCCCTTAATCAGTTGTTTTCGTAAGCTTGCTGACTGTGCAATGTTGTTGGAGCGCATTGCAGGTGGTGGCGATCAGCCGAAATCTCTAATCAAATTTCACAATTGCCGAATTCTTCGCAATCACAAAATTATTCGAGAAGACCTTTGGGTGCGCTGTGGCAAGATAATCGACCCGGAAAAGGTTTTCTTCGACGAGCAACGGCAAGCTCATTTGGTAAAGCGACTCGTTCATCATTCTCGTGACATTTCGATATTAATTTTCGTTCACTTTGAAGCAAATTGATTGCCACAATGCTATCATCTCACCCGGTTTCATTGATCTTCAAATCAACGGTAAGTCACTAGGAGGAAAGTCAAGACCGAGCGATCTTGATTAACTTCAGCTCGCCGTGGGACAACTCAAAATAATGATAGTTGTCTGCTGCAATATAATATTTATCAGTCTTCATCCTTTCCTTGACCCATTCAGGAGGATATGGAGTTGATTTCTCGTATGACGTGAGCTCTGTGCAAGAGGGAATGTTGAAGGTTTCCAAAGGACTTCTCGCGCATGGAGTTACCAGCTTCTGTCCAACTCTCGTAACATCACCGACAGAAACTTATAAGCAAGTCCTCCCTCAAATCAAGAAGAGAGAGGGCGGAAAACATGGCGCAACTGTGCTTGGTGTTCATGTCGAAGGTCCATTTATCTCAATTGATAAGAAAGGCGCTCATCCAGCTCACTGCATTCGAGAATTTGACGATGGATTCAAGACTGTCGAAGATGTTTATGGAGACATAAGCAACGTCTCCATCATTACCTTGGCGCCGGAAAAGCAACGGGCGTCGGAAGCAATCGACGAGCTTGTCAAACTTGGCATCACTGTATCGCTTGGCCATTCGATGGCGGATCTGAAGCTAGGCGAAACTGCTGTGAAACATGGAGCCACTTTAATTACACATTTATTTAATGCGATGCTGCCTGTGAGTTGTTTGCGCTCCAAGTGACAAGAGTTCTTTAACCCTTTGACTTTCTTAACAGTTCCATCATCGCGATCCAGGTCTCGTTGGCCTTCTTACCTCTAACGAAATTCCAAATGGGAAGATTGTCTATTACGGAATCATCTCCGATGGAATTCACACGCACGGCGCTGCACTTCGGATCGCTTACCGTACTCACCCGAGCGGACTGATCTTAGTAACTGATGCTATTTCGGCGATGGGATTGGAGGAGGGAATGCATCGAATCGGACAGTTCAGCATTGAGGTGAGAGATCACAAGGCCTACCTCGCTGGAACGACCACTTTGTGCGGATCTATCGCGCCGATGGATGAGTGTGTGAGAATCTTCAAGCGGGAAACTAACTGCTCTATTGAGTTCGCACTTGAAGCTGCCTCACAACATCCCGCCGAATGTCTTGGCATTGCGGATCGGAAAGGAACGCTCAACTATGGCTCTGACGCAGACTTTGTTCTACTTGACGACGACATGGAAATTCATTCCACGTGGATCGCGGGTGAATGTGTTTTCGAGTCAGCCGAGCACCGCGTGCCAAAAGTCTCAACCCAATGGACTGAAAACGAAGCTTGATTTATTAGCAATCGTCTGCGAAGATGGTGGCAGCATTACTTTATTATGTGTGTTGGGAGTAACTTGTACGAAGATTGACGAAGCGTTAAATGAAATTTATTTCTCCGACGGTTATTAAAGATTTTATGTTCACTTTCTTCGATGAAAAATAAACACGAGAAAATTATTTTCCATTTCTCGCAATCTTCTTATGCATTATAATTCCTCTGAGTGAAGACATGTCGCTGCCTCTGACTTAATTCTAATTTGCCGGAGCTGTCAAGCAAAGCGTAGACATGAGTGAACTGTGCGAGCTTTTCTTTGAATCAGAAATACGTCGCGACTGTTTGCACTGTGAGCTCGAGTTGGCATTTGCTTGTAAATATTCAATGATTCTACTTAATGTTAAACCCTTGTTTACTTTCAATCATCATCTCGGAGCTTTCAAATAGCTCAAGTTATTCAAGAAGCTTCCAGATGGATTTTCCTCTTCGCTTATTTAATGATAAGATAAATTTTGAGCTTTGTTTTTGCTCAAAGCCTCTAAGCTTTTTAAACAAACGCGAATCTAAAATTATCGATTCTGGAATGTTTTACCTGCCGCGAAAGCTTTCTGGTTATTATGATTAAAGCTTTTTATTATCTTACGGCATTTTAACGACCTTGTTCTGTAGGTTTAAGCACGTTGGATCGAGAAGTATAATCAAAAGTATTTGATGAACTGAGGTGTCAAAATCGAGCTTTTCGAGTGCAGTTTACTAAGTTTGCTTTGCGTAGGTTGCCACAAATAGCTCTGACTGTAATACCAATTCAAGTCGAATCGACATTGAACTTAATCTACCCAAACACTTCAATAAGCTTCGTTCCATCGCTCGATTAAAATCTCCAAACTTAAAGTGAATTCAAGGAATATTTAGGGTCGTTGAATATCTCAGAACTTCTTCTTTCTAATTTCTTGTCTCAGCCCTGTTTTACTCAATCCTTTTTAAAAACTGGAAGCTGAGACTTTTAAAAAGTTCGATTGGCCTCGAAACTCCGGACTGTTAACCGCATTTTTTCTAATAAAAAAGTTTACAGTCGGGTTTGTATAGCGAGGACGGTGGCGAAGTTTATCGCTTGTTAACTCGGCAGATACATAAACAAAACCCTGAAGGGTGCCTCGCCGTCTTGGAACAGAATACGAATTGGTAAAGTTTCCAGTTCTTGAGAGAACGAGTCTCGTGATAACAGAACATTCGTTCCGTCACAATTTTGCCCGCAGACAATCCCGTTGCCTCTGAGAGCTTTCAGCTGTTGAATTTCTCAATCGAGATAATCTTAATGCGCTACTCCGTCTCGTGGATTTTCGGTGGAATCATTTTAATTGGAAGTCTAAACATTCTTTCAGTACCTCAAAGCGAAGCGAGGAACGAAGAGACGGATGATGGGATTATTGTATTACATGTTTATTTCTACGCTTCTCGCGTCTTTTCTCGAAGCACTCCACCCACGCATTGAAAAAGAAAACCCGGAAATTCTCCAGAGCTGAGCTTGTTTTAAAATACAACTGCTACCCATCCCTCAAGTCCATTGCGTGACGCACAACTGCGAAAGCTTGCTCCAAAAATAACAGTTATTCGTTCGAGTTCTGCAATTCATGCCAACCAAGGCGAAGAGCAACTTAATGTGGGAACTCACACGCAGCAAAATATTGGTTGTTGACACGAGCCTTTGTTAACCGTACAGCAGCAATTAATGAAACCGAACACAGTCCGAGGATTAATTAGGTTCACGTTTGTTTCGAGCGGCTCTTATGGCAGTCGCTTCCGAATGACCACGGGAGACGAGAGATGAATGATTGGCAGCTTTTTCAATAATTTTGATGGCTCTCGGCGATATGTTTAATCGGCAAGTGCTCTAGAAGAGTGCAGAAGTCTCTGATTCAACGCTTACAGCAGAAAATTTATCAAATTTCTCGATCAAATATTTGATGACTGGAAGTTTTCTTTTCATTTTCCCTTGATTGCAAAATGAACGAGACGCCGAGAGAATGTGAAAGCAGAGTAGTTACCATCAACCAAATTAATTTTCCTATTCAAGAGTTTCCTCGCTTTGGAAGTGATAATGCTTTAGAGCTTAGCAACGAACTTTGAGGGGTGGAATTAATGTACGATAATCGCTTGTAAGCCGAATAATTAGCGCTAATTAATCGAGCTGTGTCGTCTGTGTCAGAGCATTCCAGCGCCACTTTGAATTGGCTTCTTAGAAGTCAATCGGATACATTGAGAAGTTTGACTTTGATTAATTCACTCGCAATGACAAGACGACAAGAGTTCAAGTTTGAGTTCGAAGGCTCTAATCAAGAATGAACTTTGATTTCCCGGCAACTCCTTGAACTTGGTGAGTGGAACTGTTTATAATTTATTCCACAATCAATAATTAAATTGACAAGGTCTTGATTGGAAAAGTTTGATAATAGATTTGTGATTAAGCCGGTCTGAGAGAACTTTTCATGAACATTGTCAGACTCGGAAGTTGCGCCCGAAGCAATTCGAACCTTTTAGAAATCGATTTCCACTTCGTGTCAACGAGAAAGTTCTAAACAAGCTTCATTATAGGAGGACATTTGTCATACTCGTATAGCGAAGACGATTCACGTATTCATGAGACGGTTAGGTATGGAATTTTATTCATGAGGTGGAGACAACTGTGGTGTGAAGGTCTTCACGCAATGCCATTTTCGCTTTCATCATAAGTACGTGACGAAAACAACGGAATGAGATGGCAAATTAAAGTGAGAGTCTTAAAGTTTGGCATAAGTATTTAAAGCTTGACTTGAAACTTATTTGTTCGTGAACTAAAATTCGGGGTAACTGGAAATGCTCAATTAGTATGGAAGTTTGTGGAGTGAAAACATTTTAGTATAAACATTGACTAGTTGCTACAGCGGATGCGCTCACCAACAACTGAGGAGTGAATTCATAATGAACTTCTTTCGCTTAAGGGAAGAGATGAGACAGCCACTTTAACTTGTAATTGCTGCTTGATGTAAAGCACCTTGCGAGAAACTTGAGTTGAATCCTTTTCCATACGATGCTTGAGCTCACATAAAGCATAAATTAATGAAACGTTCGTGCTCTGTCGAAGATTCTCTCTCGCTCTTCTCACACAATTTCCTCATCATGAAATTCGCTTGGAAAATTAAGCGACCCCATTTTCGCGTAAACGAACTTTTTGTTTTTTTGTCGAAGCTTTTCTCGTCTTGAGCGCGATGAAAGCGAAACTACCAACGAAAAAGTTGAAATATGAAAGGAAACTCAATTTATTCTCATCGATGGAGCAGAAATTGAATTCAGCAACAGTTTGAAGCTGCCGTTGATGAATTGCGCGAAAGCTTTTGCTTCGAGAAGCAGAGGAACCAAAATTTTCGACAACAAACTTTTGCTTTTAATCTCTTCCCCGTAAAAGTTTAATTATTTCGTTCCACATAAAATACTAAAAAAAGGTTCCGAGCTTGAAGTATTTTAGGTATAAATTGCGAAAGTTTCACTGAGGTTGAGCTCAGAAATTTCCAAAGTTCATCTATGACGTTGTGGATCAAAAATAACTACAAACGTCGCCATAGGCGAGCTAAGCTGTTAATGAGGACCCTCGACCTTTTTCCCAAACCTGCCGGCACTCATAAGTTTTGTAATTGGATGAAAAATCAGAAATTCCTCTCGCTCGTCATTAACAAGCAAGTCGAAGTGTATTTTTGGCTATTGAGCTTTCAGGAGAAAATTTAGCTTGAGCAATTACGAAGAAGAAGCTTTTTATTGATGTTAAGTTACAGACAGAAGAAACGAGGACGGAATTAGGCGAATGTTTTATCTCAAATTGATAGAAAACTGGAGACAAAAGCTTGAGTAGGATTCAATGATAAACAAAGCGCCGAGAAAGAACGCACTAGAGACACTTTGGCTCCCTTCTTTCGTGGGACTTTTAATTGGCATTTGGCGTCTGATTAAGAGCTTTTGTTGCTGCTTCATTAGCAGTATCCGAATTCAAAGCCCCCTCGACCATCTGTTGCTGATTGTTTGATAATTTTGTTGTTGCAGACGCTTATCTTACTCGTTCGCGTTTATTGTTCTCATGCGCCTTGCCCGGGAGAGTTGGCCTGAACTTGAACTTTACGTTGCACCTGCCGTTAAACTTATTTCGCTTACTGCTCCATCGTAAATTCTCGAACGTAGTTGGAGTCTTCCTTCTCGAGATAGTCACGCCAGCCTCTCGTCGTCAAGATAAACAACAGACGCTTGTTTTCCTTGCTCATCACGAGTGAGAGCCCTTCATCAATGTAACTAATTGAAACGACAACAGCACGACAAATCTCATTACGATCTCATCCCAACGTTGAGCGGAAACAAAATTAAATGAATTGAAATTTCTCAGCGCCCGCAATAGAACGAGTCGAGTCATTCCACCGCGAACCTTTATCCACCGCCTAAAATTATCTCATCACGAGGGTGCAAAGCCTTTCACAAGAGTCAACAGACCAAAGTGAAATTTAATCAAGTTATTTGAGCGCAATGAGCGGCTGCGGGGCGAAGTAGCCCGCTCGGACTTGTAATTCGCTAACATATGTTTGCGGCCGTCAGCATGAGGGCGAACGTTCGCTAAATAAACTTACATTTTCCTGCCTATCGAGAGCTTTATAAATCCATTCTCCTGCGTTCGGTTGATAACAGTTGCGTTCTCATATCGATTAACCGAGTTCACCTGCACAACATATCAAACTGAAAATCGATAAACTTTTACTTCGCCGTTGCAGTTCATTTTCAAACAACTCACTAGACTCACTAAACAACACTAGAACGCAACAGTTTGTCAATAACTTTCCCTCGAATCGCCTCGATTGATTGATCAAGCTGTCTATAGTCAAATTCAAATTGTACAGTCCGGAGTGCTCCGAGGAAAGCACCGACTCGTTCACTTGTTGCAAGAGAAGTGAGTTTTCTTTTCGCTTTCGATATCAGCTGCGGGAATCAAGATGATAATGCGGGTGCGGAGCGAGACGGGAAGCAATCAACAGGATGCCTCGTAAAACGAGTCAGTCATCGAACGAAAGCTCAGAATCTTCGCCTTTCAGAGCTTTTCCTGTAGGTTTCCCCGACCTGCGCACTGCGATCCGGCTAGTGCTCGTAATCAGTAACTGAATAGAAACGAGAACGTAGTATCAATGAATGTTAAACTTGAGTAATAATATTCAACAATTAGTGAAACTGCGAAATAAAGTCATCAATCGATGTCGCTCGTAGAAATTACGCGCGGACTAAACAAATAAACAGATCAAGCCTTGAACGCAATGCGTCACGTTTGAGCTCTGAACACGAGGGCGAGAGCAGCGAAATTGTCAAAAATAAATAAAACCGTCGCGATTGCGTTCAACTTCTCGGAAGTCCGAGCGTTGATTAGAACGTAAATCTTGCAAAATATTTATGAGAACCGTCGGGAAATAAATCTCTGCGTCAGAGACATCTTGCGTACACAACGAGCTGCAAAACATTCGTCGCGCAGAGCCAACGATAAGCCAACGACGATCACAACATTTTGCATTTATGTCTAACATTGTTGAACCAAAAGCATCGAGTTCAAGGAGAGCTTATCGCCTCACTCTTGCGAGGTGAGTTCCATTCATAATCTGCTGTTATCTTCTTATTTCGGAGTCGAAGCAATTAAAACGTTGTACCGAACTGATTGTCGGTGCTAGAATAAAATTCTTATCAGCCACGCTCCGACAAACTTTTTGAAGAATTTACAATTTCTATCAATGACTAGTAAGTTCCGAAGTCTCACGAAATTTAGTCGTGTTGTTAATCAGCTTCGATCGGTTACTCAGCACTTTCATGTCAAAGCGGTTTCTCTCGCTCTTGCATCATCCAATTATGCTTTGACCCGAGCTGTCAGTCATATCACGCTATCAACGGATTTTGAAGAAATCTCCTAATCTTCGCCTTTGGGGACTCCGTCGACGTCTGAGGATTCATTGACTTTTGTCCTCATAATTGTAATCAAACCTCGTCTTGTTCCAATCGCTTTGAAAAGAACAATTTTGGTTGAACGTGATCAGAATCGTTACGAAACTAATACGATAACAAATTGCTACAACTTTGCTTTGTAATTAGTTTCAAATGTCAATAAACTTCTCCTTGGCTCTAGCGACGATAACATCTTGGATTACATCGAAGAAATTATGTTGAACAATCGATAATTAGGCCATGAAACTTCGGTCGAGCGACGAATCAATTACTGTCTTGATTACCGTCTTTAGCAGACAGAGCTGTGACTGAAAGCTGAGATCTTAGGTTTTGTGGGCTCGCCGCAGTTGAAATCCGCGCCTTGTGAAAAACAAGTTCTAGGGCTTCGTCTACTGTTACATCAAACAAACTTGCAAGTCTAGTTTCGATTCATTTCCTTGAAGACAACTCGTGACCGTCTAATTATGGAAATGCCATGCGATTAGTTGGGATTGTCTCGTGATTGCTAAGGACGTTGTGCACGTTTATATGGAAAGAAAGCTTTCCTTGAGGCGCTACGGAGGCGCCAATGATCGCAAGCCAATTAGGAGCCAAATAACTTATTTCATATTCTGGTCATCATCGACGTCAGTAATCAGGGTGAAAGGTCATAGCAGATGGATCTCGAAGGTGGGTGGTGAGAGGTTGAGACTTAAGGACGCCACTGTCAAACGAACCCAATGGAATCGATTTATACAATGCCATGAATTTGTAGATCGTGATTGTGTCTCGACGTCACAAATCTTCGGAGCAGCCAGTGAATGAAAATCTAGAGATTCGCAGAATTCTATTTTGGGTTTAATTGGAGAGTCCAATTACAACGAGTAATGAGACGTGGCGGGCCAGCCCACATTTCTAATAAATTGCGCGCGTGAAATCACTGCCGGGGTCGGAGAACTGCGCATCAACAAATCGCTTGTTATCAATCTCGCTCAGACTCGCTCGAGATTTTGTAGGTTTTCACGTTCTCTTTCAAGTTCAAGCTGTTTGTATTGAGGCGATTCTCAAATTGCTTCGCTCATCGTCGACGACTTTTCTTATAAATATGCTGAGTGCGAGCGAGCTAATTAGTTTAAAACCGGCAGTTCACGTGAGAACATCGCTCAGACGACGAAACATTAAAAAGTGAAATAGAAATTTCAAAGGATTAAAAAGAAAACCTTGAAGATGGCTTTAATAGCAGAACTATTGACCACAGCAAATGACATTGAAAGCAGCGAGACTGCAAGTGCGGCCACGAGTTTCTTAACGGACACTCTGAGAAGTATTTTCTTCTCAACGAATTCTTCGACCGTTGGGCGAGAGAGTGAAATTGATAAGAAGCTGCGAAACATCTCGATGGAAGAAGTTTCGGATCACGACAACTACGACGACTGTTGGATCATAATCTACGATCGAGTATACGATGTCACCGAATTCCTGCGCCGAGTAAGTATCGAGTAATATTTTGCATAACTGACTGCACACGTGAATCGGGTGCAAAAAGGGTTATCGCCGGCAAATGGCCAATTGCAATGAGTGTCTCGTTATCGCGCTGTCATAATAATTTCATGGGCTTGCCCACGAATGAAAGATTACACATTTTTGAAACGTGTAAGTTCAACAACTGTCTTGAGGGCAAAGCTAAGCCGAAACAAAGTTATCAATGAAGCTAGAAATATTCTTTAACCACACTCAAACCATTTCCAAAGATAGAGAAGCTAAACAATATTTTAAACTAACGTTGCTTTTGACGCAGCTCAAGAAGATTTATGAAAAAAATTAGTTCCACATTTTAAATTAAGATTGTGTTCAATAAATTCGAATCCTCTGAAATAAGTGTTTGCACATTTCCGTACAAAAAAAATGATTCCCATTCATAACAAACTATAATGATACAACAGCGTATCAACAAACACTCAGCTTGGGGGCTTGCGAAGGAATGCAAACTTCTCTCATGACGTCTGTCAAAAGCGCCGTCTCGTTCACGAGCGGCTTTCATATGATTATCGCTTGTTATCAGTTTCCGTCTCAATGTTTCGAGGTCACGAGAGGATGATTTTCAAGTGCAATGTTTGTGTTTAAATGTATTTTAATTGGGATTAATCACTAATGAGCCATTCTGTTACAATTTATTTGCAGCACCCTGGAGGCGACAGTGTCATTCTCGAGCACGCTGGAAGGTAAATGAACAATTTCGTCTATCGTGAACAACTTTAAATAAATCTTTGATGATTTACAGAGATTGCACTGTAGCTTTCCGCGGACATTCAAGCAGCGCCGTGCAGTCCCTCAAAGAATTCGAAATCGGAGTTCTGCCGCCACGCGAAAGAATCTACCGCTTTCCTGGAATGATTAGAATATCAGAATCGAAACCGGAGTAAATCACAACCTCAAATGTGATCAGCCCAGACGTTCCGTGAACAGTTTTTGCGATGTCTCGCTTCTTATCATGCGACGATTTATGTTGTTGCTTATTTTTGTTCCGACACATTCGAATCATTTGCAGTATTTTAAGTTAAATTATTTTTCTTGTTTTAAAAGCTAAATGAAATAAAATATTAATTTATAATTTGAAGCTTTAACTCATGAAAGCTTTCAGGATAATTAGAACTTCGAGCTTTACCTTTTTCACAATTTAACGGTTGCTTGATATTTGAAAATTTGAATACAGAGAAACCGTTGAATGTTTTGCATTTGCAACTTGTCGCTTGACCCTCTCGAACCAAGTAAACAAAACAAATCTAATTTACATTCAAAGTGAAAATCATGGATAAACTTCCCTCTCTGCAAAGCATTAATCCCATGTTCGTCCCATCTGTTCCTGTGATAAATAGAAACAAGAAAAAGAACAAAAAGAAGAAACTATTCAATAAAAACAACAACATTTATCAGAAGTTTATAGCTTCTACCTGTTTGACCAAAGGACTTCCCACAGCTCCTAGTGGTTTCGTGGCTGGAGTTCCTGCTCCGTCAACCAGTAAAAATGTCGGAAACATGTTCGCGCCGCCAGTTCAGATATCAATGTTTGCGAAACTTATCAATGATTTCGTTATGCCTCGAACAATTCAACCTTCGTTGTTGGAACCGGCTGTGGTCTTGAACGGATCATTCGTCACATTCACAAGAGAGACATGCTCCAATTTCACTACTAAAGATCACACACTTCTCCATCCATCTCTCTGGCAAATGATTATGGTGAGATCAAAGTGGAGTTTGCTTTGAACATTGACAAACTTATTTATTATTCAGATTGTACATCAGGAGCGAGCAGAGACGACAGACATTGTGGAAGCGCTTTACGCAGCCGTTGGTACCGAACTTTTTGCTCCATTTGCTTACACATCAGCTAAGGAAATCGATTACTTCATCGTCTGCAATCAATCTGATGCAATCAAAAAACTGTTCGCTAAGAAGCTCACGATTACCGTGAAGAACATAGAGATTCTTCTGGTCGTAAAGCTTGGAATCTCTCGAGTTACAGCCGGCCATCCTAAGTTGGTATCAAAGATTAAAAGCGTCATAAGCGACCAGATGAATGTTCGACTAATCGGTGGTGAAGGGAAGCACCTCGATCTCTCAAACTTCAGCGAGCTCATGTTGGCTAAAGGCGTCACATTCTCTCTGTCCAACAAAGCATGTTTCAACCTCTTGTGTGATCAACTCAATAGCGTCGAGGTGCTCAAAACAAGCTGTCGTGATTATCGTTTAGCCCACAACAAAATTCGAACGCTCGAGCCGTTCACTAAACTCTTCGGATTTGTCATGAGTAATCTCGATTTGCGATATAACGAAATCAACACGTCCAGCGAATTTCACTACATTAAACACCTTGACATCAAAGAGTTAGTTCTCGATGGAAACTTCTGCACAAAATTGTCGAAATATCGAGAGAAGATTCAAGAGATCGTGCCCTCGGTTGCTCGAATTGATATCCAAACAATGCCCATAGTACAAGAAGAGCCAGAGATACAAGTGCGGTTCGGAAAAGGATTCAATAAGTTCAATAACGGCATTGGTAAGTTCAACATTTGCCAAACAACCGTCTTACTAATCTTTCTCATCCTAGGAAACATGCCAATTCCATTGATCGAAGACGGAATTGTGATTCGACGAAACCCGCGGAAGCACTTCGAGTTCACGAGGGTCCGAGACACGTTCCAGAGCTATCGCAATGATTACTCGTGGGCTCAAATCACGGTACATCACGAAAACTCATTCACGAAAGAAGAAATCATTGACGAGGTCGTAGAGAAAATCGTCGGCAGTCAAGCCTTCTTTCCTTGCTACTACAAAAGCTACGGAGACCGAGACGAGTTTTACTTATGCAGAAACTTCGACGCAATCAATCAGCTCATGATCAAAGATTTGGAGCTTCAGATTCCCCCTAGCATGAAGAAAATCGTTTTCACTTTGCGCTTAGATGCTGCAAAGTTCAAGAACGGCCAAGTTGACTGGTCGCACAAAATCCACTACGTTCTGTCGAAGAGAATCAAGGACAACGTCATGGATATCCACGATTTCGCTAACGATCCGGAGTTCGAGAAAATCGTCGTTCCAATGAGCTCCAAGTACACATTGAACTTCATTATCGAGCATGCGAAGAAGCACAGCGCACATATCAGCAAAATTATCGCACACAACAACGGCATCAAAGGCTTGGAAGGCTTCCAAAGCCTTCACTTTTTGTCAAAGCTTGTCACGCTCGACTTGCGCGACAATCGGATTTCGTCGCTCGCTTCTATCAGCCAAACAACGTCAGTGAGCGAGTTGATGCTCGATGGGAATCCGATCTGCGAGAAGTTCAGAAATCCTCACGAATACGTCACAGAAGTTTGCAAGTTCTTCCCGCAGCTCGAATGGCTCGACGGCCATCGAGTCAACTCGCTGCTTGGACTCGCGACGTTACAAAACTTTCTGGTGGTTCGAGACGCTTACACGATCGGCGAGGAGTTCGTTAAAACGTTTTTTCCACTCTACGACTCGTTCGAACGTGGCTGGTTGATGCAGATGTACGATCGAAAAGCGATTTTCAGTTTGAGCAGTCTCTACAACATCGACCGAGTTGGCGGACACAGCGCCGCATTTCAACGAATTCAAGCTTACACAAAATTCTCGCGAAACCTAAAGTTCTTAGCAAACATGAGACAAGCCTGTGAGAAAGTCGTTGTTGGAACTGAAAGCATCAGCCGCGTGTTCAGCGAACTTCCAAAGACAAACCATGACATCAAGAGCTTTTGTGTTGACGTTCCTGTCTTCGATCCGACTCGAATGGTCATCATCACTGTCAGCGGAGTGTTCGAGGAGCAAGCAGAGACGTTGAACGGCACAACCTTCCTACTTGGATTCGCCAGGACATTCGTCTTGGTCCCCGCAGACGGTGACGCTTACAACATAGCCAACGACCAACTCTTCATTCACGATCCGCCTTTCCTCGCGTCGATGCAAGGAATCAATTCGACAACTGATAATAACTTGGAGAACGTGTACAAAGATTTGAAGCCGACGGAGATCGAAGAGAAAACCAACAAATTGCTGCTCTTCCAAAACTTGACTGAGCTGAAAAAGGAAGAATGCATTCGTCACTTGGAGGAGAGTTTTTGGGAATTCAAAGTGGCGCTAGCCACCTTCAACACAATGATGGACAGCAACGACATCGCAGACAGTAAATTCGATTTCAAGTGAAAACTCAGCAACTCAAATGAAATTTTTTACTCAAATCGAATAAAATTAGAGAAATAAATTCAAACAACGTTGATCTCTGTTTGTTCGCAATCGTGTTTGCATTCCTCGGCGCCGTTGCAAATGTCGCAAAGAGAAACTTCTGGCGGATTGTAGAAGCTTCTGGCACGTCGAGCTGTGGACCAAAATCATTTGTAAATCGAAAGCTTCGAAGTTCAGATCTAGACTTACAGTTGTCGTAGTAATCGTAGACGATGACTGGCGCTGGCTTCTGCTTGGCCACACTGTGAGTTCGGTAAGCTTTGATTTCAGGACAAAGCTTCTTCGATCCCACATCGTCGAAGTAGATAACAACGATGGTTTCGCTTTCCTTCGTTTCGATTTTCTAGAAACAAAAAGTTGTCAACTTGGAATCAATCGAACTGTCGTATGATTCGTACCTTGACGTTCTCAGTTGCTTTCAGTTCTGGTAGCGTGTCAGTATCAAAAGTGTAACCGCTGGGAAGGGCAACTTCCATCACTGCCATGTTCGACTTGTCAGCCTGATCATCAGCCACGAAGCTCGTGCAAACTGTCAGGTGCAAGAAGTCTTTGTTCGAGTCCTTGTTGACGACTGGTTCGAGAGTGAATCGAGGCCAGTCACCAGCGTTGTTTAAGTTGTAGCGGTAAGCGATCTGAAGAATGCTGAAGCCTCGACCTTGGGCTTTGACTTCGAACTCTGTGGCAGTTGGAGGCAACTCGTGCTTCTGCAATATCAGAGAGTTCTTCTCGTTGACGTTTAGATTCGTCGTTGATCCTCCGCTGTGCTTGATCGTTATGTCGATTTTGCTGTTGGGCACAGAAATCTTCGTCGCTAATCTTGAGAGAGCTTGCAGTCCGACGACAGTGTCTTGGGTCGATTGGAAACCTCCGTTCTCGTTACGCTGCGTCACCAGCCATTTCATGATTGGAACCGCGTCGGTCTCGCGCCCAGCTTCGACGATGGCCTGGAGGGCGTAAGCAGACATCTCGACGTTGACTGAGTTTGGCTGGTAGCTCCACGGATTACTCTGGTCAGACTTCGGAACCGCCTTCTCCCAGTGCATCATTCCATTCTTGTTCTCCGCTTTCGTCTCAAGTTTCTCAGTGAATACGTCTTTCGACTTGTGCTTGGACAACTGCATAGCGTACGAGGCGATTGCGAGTGAGTAATTGTCATTGAGCGTGTCATAATGTTGAACCACATAATCCAAAGCTTTGTTTATCGTGCTCTGATAAGTTTTGTTCGAATCTTGTGTTTCAAGGAACGTGATGAGTGTGTAGGCAGTCAACGCGATGCCGTCTGACGATCCGCCTTGCATATCCTTGTGAGAAACGTGACCGACCTCTGGGAAGCTTCCGTTCTCCGTCTGCACCTTTGAAAGGAAGTCGAGAGCTTGCTTGACGATTTCCTCGTCGACCAAGATGTGTTTGGCTGCTTGATTGAACGATTTGGCAACAAACGCGGTCAGCCATGTGCTTCCCGACTGATCATTTTTCCCAAACGCGCTGTAAGATCCGTCGTCATGTTTGTAGGTCAATTCGCGTTGATAGCCTGACTCCATGAACTTCTTGGCTTTTGACTCGATCTCGGGTGTCAGTTTGTTGAGCGCTGTCAAATAGTCTAAGACGACGATGTTGGGCACAAAGTTCAGCATGTTCTGCTCTCCGCAGCCGTAAGGAAGTTTGCTAAAGGAAAATAAATTTTAAAACATGATCATTAACTTTTGACTCGACACTCACATCAATTTGTCTAAGTTATCGATTGATGGTCCCAAGATGTCGCCGATGGCTGACGCTTCGATCTTCGTTGAGTCAGGAACTGCGTTTGGTGGAATTGAGATGCTGATGTTGGACTTGAACTCCGGATTGTTTCTCAGATCGATGAAGACGGCTTTGTTCATGTATTGAGTGACACCCTCGGGCTCCACAATCAGTTGTCTTTCGACTCCGTCGCCTGCGACGTTTGAAGTTGCGACGACTTTGATCGTAATGTGACCGACTTTAAGAGGACGAATCATGAACGGGATCGAAGTTCCGCTCTGTGACTTCACCATAACTTTCTTCTTTCGTTGCGTTTCCAAGGCTCGTTTGCGTCTAGCTGGGCTGGAGTCTTCCTTCACCTCCACAAACTCGAATTCTCCTTCGCTGTTGAAGAAAGTCACTTCGGCCTCTTGATCGTCATCTAAGTAGTTGAAGACGACAATCGGAATGGAAACAACTTCGCCTCGTTTGATCGAGTAAGGAAGATTCGTCGAGACGAAGAAAGGTTGGAAGACCGTGAACTTCGACGGTTGCCGCGTCAATCCCAAGCCAGTGATTGGATCTACCGAGAAACCTGTGATGATCCACGAAGTGATTGTGTCGGGAACTTTCTTTGAGATCGTTGCGTTCGACGTGCTAAAGCATAAGAGGGAAATCAGATCGGTCGAGTTTGAGGCTCACGAGATCGATTCTCACCTTGAATCAAAGTCAAAAGTGTCAAACAAGAAAGTCTCTGGGAAAGTTTTCCTGATCTCAAACGAGGGCGGAGCTTTAGGCTGTTGGATTTGAGTGACAAAATTTGATTGAGCTCTGTTCGTTTTATTTTCAGGATACTCACTGCTGCTCCTGCTGCACCAAATGCTGCACTTCCAGATGGCGAATCAAATACTACAGGATCATTCTGCGGAGGTGGTCCAGGTGGTCCAGGCATCCCCGGCATCCCAACAACGCCATCTCTGTGAACTGCAGATGGCGAATAATATTGCATTTCTCGGTGATCGTATGGATAGTAGATTGGAATGTAGGGACGAGCTAAGGTAAAATTCTGTAACTTTTTTTTTTTCAACGAAATAAATAAAATCTCACAGTATTCTTTCTTTGCGTTCGTGACCACGACTGCTTGTGATCTGTAAAAGTCGTTCCACGAGCTGTAATCGTAGTTCTGTGACCATTCATAGTTGTATTTGTCGATTTGGTTGTAGCGGTCCAATTCATCAAACACGGTCGACTGCTCGATGTCGTTTCCTTTTTTCAGCAACAAAACGCTCTGATCAACGCCAAGCAAACCTACGAACGAGTTTGGCTTTGAGTAGATCGAGATGTCAAGTTTCTCCCCAGGTTTCGCTTGATCTGCAGACAGCTCGACGTCAATCTAAAATTTAAGTTCAGTTGATTTGACTGATTGTTTGTTTAAGGATTTGAAACTTACAAAGTTCCTCAGCTCGTTTCCAAATTCAACTTTCAGCGAGTCCGAGATGATTTCGCCGTCGGCTGTGATGTAGTAAACGACAACGTTCGCCGATGGAACCATCGAGAGAGTCGGAACGAACTCAATCTGGTGTTGTTTCTTGTTCTGCACGTCGACCACTTTCGAGACGACAACTTCGCCTTTCGCAACGACTTGGAAAGTCAAACGTGTTAAGTCGTTCGTTGCCAGTACATCAATTTTCACGTTCTCGGAAAGCTTTGGCCTTGAAAAAGAAATTGAAAGCTTAGCAGGCAGCTTTTGACGGAAAGCTTCAAAACTTTTACTTCTCTGTCGCCAGTTTGGCTTGGATGAACTCGTTGCTTTCAGCTTCTGCCTTTTGAATATAATACAATGTCTCGTCCGTATCTAAATATTTAGCAGTGACGTCGATTCTTGTGGTATTGGAAGAGAATTGAATGTCAAGTTCAGCGAATCCATTCGAAACTAAAGCTTCTTTCTTCTCCTCGTACGATTTCTCGTCGCGGCACTCGTAAATTTCGACTGGCACTTCAGTTGTAGTTGGTTCCTCTGTGGTTGTCGTTTCTGGTGTTTCGGTCGTTGTGGCTTCATCTCCACGTGGTAGTTGTTTAATGGCTGGCACTGGCCTTGGGTAGTAGGGTCGGTAAACATATGGACGTCGCTCACAAGTTCTCATTACGTCGTAATAATGTTTCACAGTGAAAATCAAAGGGTTTTTCGAGTCCGTAATTGGTGCGTTTTTGTCGTGAGCTTTCACAATCGCAGTCACTTTGAACGGCAATCCTGGTTTGAATTTGTTGGCGCTTTTAGTCAGTTCGATCTTGTGCGGGGTTTTGTGAATCTTGACGGTCGTCGTCGCATTTTGTTCCTTTCCTGTAAGTTCTTCAGTGAAGGTCGCGGAGAGTTTGACCGTTTTCTCGTACGATTTGTCAGTGATTTTTAGTTCATCTTCGATGTCGAACACAACCGGCGACTTTCCATCAACTGACACTGATTTTACAACTGTCACTTTCGGCTTTTCTTCGGCTCCGTAGCCTCTCCAGTAGTGATACCTCTCTTCAACTTCGGCCGTCACAGTTGCATTTCCTTTAGCGACCTTTCCAAAAGTATATTTCGCCTTGACCGTCGCTCTGATTTTCCCTTCCTTGTAGTTTGCATCGGGATTTGCCTCAATCGTCACTTCGAACTTTGGCAAAACATATTCAGCGACTTCAAATTCTTTTGCTGTTGCCTCTTCACCGTTAAGCTTCACGTGGATCTTCCAGGAGCCTAAGACGGGCAAGTCTGATAGCTGAAGCTCGCTTTGGAAAACGCCTTTGTTCAAAGTAACGTCGTCGAATTGCTTGACTCTGTTCTGAGCCCCGTCCGTTATGTAAGCCTGGACCTTAGCTTTTTTCAGTGGCTTCATATCAGCGTCCAAAACAAGCACTCGGAACTGAACCTTATCAGCCGGTTTGTAAATTGATTTGTCCGTTTGCACAAACACCGAATGTTTCTTCATGTTCATGTCGACCTTGACGATCTTCTCGAACTTGTCTCCCGATAAGCTTTTCGCCTCCAAGTTGTAATCTGCCTCCGGTTGATCTTTCAGCTTTAATTCATTTAGATTGCAAAATTAGTCGCCTGTCGATGCAACAAACGATTAATTGGACTCACGTCAAACTCGATTTCCTGGGTTTTCCCGTTAAGCAGCGTGACATTTTTCACCACTTCGAAAACCTTCTCGTCTTTTTTGGAACTTCTTATCGCCACTTCTAATGTCTCCGGCGCATCGTAACCTTGTGCCGTTATTGAGACGTGATAAGTTTTCTTGAAGCGCATCAGCTTCGAACCAACTATCGTAAAATACCTGGAAAGCAAAGCTATAAATAAGCCGGTTCACCTTGGCAAAATTTCGCATTTGACTCGCCCTTTGCACGCGATCAACTCGCACAGCGAAAGCAGCAGAATCAACTCGATGACTCTGAACCGCATCTTGAGATAACACAAGAAACTTAGGCAATAATCTAACACGAATAATAATTTTCCACTCTGCCTTCCGCTTTGACACTCGACGAGAAACTAAATCTTCTCTCGTAGAACGATTGGATTTATACATATTCCGATGAGCGGCGATCGCTCCGGGAGTTTTGTTTGACTCTCGCGTTCTGTGGATAATGTTCATCTATTCCACCTCCGATAACGTGAGCGGAGATGTCGTTAGCTGAAAGCGCCACCGTGAGTCACCGTTTAATGCTCATTGAGAGCTCTCCGATCTTTCTCAGAATTGATAATCAGCGAGACGCGCTGCCTTTGTGGGAAAATCCCCGGCTTTTTGTAAACAAGCGACTCGAGCCGACAGAGTGTTTTGATGTGCTACATGCGTTTTGATTAAAATTCTACGATCGTTAGCTTTAATTTGCGATCTAAACTTACCCAAATGGACGATTGAAACAGAGCTAACTTAGCCAAAAGCTTCGCAGGTCAGTGAGCTTAAAATTAGAAAATTTTTACAAAAATTTTTTTGCTATGAATGAAAATATTACGAAAATTTATTGCAACAATTTACACTTTCTCTTTACATTTGTAAATAAGCGGACATGGGAACGTGTTCAAATTTTTAGCGTTCTAATTAAGTAGAAAAAGCTTAAATTTTTATTTCGCAAACGTTACTTGAGTATTTAAAATTCCAGATTATTGAAAGGTCGAAAAACTTTGACTCGATTTAAAAAATATGATTTGCTTATTACACAACGTTGATCTCTGTTTGTTCGCAATCGTGTTTGCATTCCTCGGCGCCGTTGCAAATGTCGCAAAGAGAAACTTCTGGCGGATTGTAGAAGCTTCTGGCACGTCGAGCTGTGGACCAAAATCATTTGTAAATCGAAAGCTTCGAAGTTCAGATCTAGACTTACAGTTGTCGTAGTAATCGTAGACGATGACTGGCGCTGGCTTCTGCTTGGCCACACTGTGAGTTCGGTAAGCTTTGATTTCAGGACAAAGCTTCTTCGATCCCACATCGTCGAAGTAGATAACAACGATGGTTTCGCTTTCCTTCGTTTCGATTTTCTAGAAACAAAAAGTTGTCAACTTGGAATCAATCGAACTGTCGTATGATTCGTACCTTGACGTTCTCAGTTGCTTTCAGTTCTGGTAGCGTGTCAGTATCAAAAGTGTAACCGCTGGGAAGGGCAACTTCCATCACTGCCATGTTCGACTTGTCAGCCTGATCATCAGCCACGAAGCTCGTGCAAACTGTCAGGTGCAAGAAGTCTTTGTTCGAGTCCTTGTTGACGACTGGTTCGAGAGTGAATCGAGGCCAGTCACCAGCGTTGTTCAAGTTGTAGCGGTAAGCAATCTGAAGAATACTGAAGCCGCGACCTTGGGCTTTGACTTCGAACTCTGTGGCAGTTGGAGGCAACTCGTGCTTCTGCAATATCAGAGAATTCTTCTCGTTGACGTTTAGATTCGTCGTTGATCCTCCGCTGTGCTTGATCGTTATGTCGATTTTGCTGTTGGGCACAGAAATCTTCGTCGCTAATCTTGAGAGAGCTTGCAGTCCGACGACAGTGTCTTGGGTCGATTGGAAACCTCCGTTCTCGTTACGCTGCGTCACCAGCCATTTCATGATTGGAACCGCGTCGGTCTCGCGCCCAGCTTCGACGATGGCCTGGAGGGCGTAAGCAGACATCTCGACGTTGACTGAGTTTGGCTGGTAGCTCCACGGATTACTCTGGTCAGACTTCGGAACCGCCTTCTCCCAGTGCATCATTCCATTCTTGTTCTCCGCTTTCGTCTCAAGTTTGGCAATGAACGAGTCTTTTAAGCTGTGTTTGGCCAACTGCATAGCGTACGAGGCGATTGCGAGTGAGTAATTGTCATTGAGCGTGTCATAATGTTGAACCACATAATCCAAAGCTTTGTCGATTGTGCTCTGATAAGTTTTGTTCGAATCTTGTGTTTCAAGGAACGTGATGAGTGTGTAGGCAGTCAACGCGATGCCGTCTGACGATCCGCCTTGCATATCCTTGTGAGAAACGTGACCGACCTCTGGGAAGCTTCCGTTCTCCGTCTGCACCTTTGAAAGGAAGTCGAGAGCTTGCTTGACGATTTCCTCGTCGACCAAGATGTGTTTGGCTGCTTGATTGAACGATTTGGCAACAAACGCGGTTAGCCACGTGCTTCCCGATTTGTCACTTTTCCCGAACGCGCTGTAAGATCCGTCGTCATGTTTGTAGGTCAATTCGCGTTGATAGCCTGACTCCATGAACTTCTTGGCTTTTGACTCGATCTCGGGTGTCAGTTTGTTGAGCGCTGTCAAATAGTCTAAGACGACGATGTTGGGCACAAAGTTCAGCATGTTCTGCTCTCCACAGCCGTAAGGGAGTTTGCTAAAGAGAAATAAATTTTAAAACATGATCGTTAACTTTTGCCTCGATGCTCACATCAATTTGTCTAAGTTATCGATTGATGGTCCCAAGATGTCGCCGATGGCTGACGCTTCGATCTTCGTTGAGTCAGGAACTGCGTTTGGTGGAATCGAGATGCTGATGTTGGATTTGAACTCCGGATTGTTTCTCAGATCGATGAAGACGGCTTTGTTCATGTATTGAGTGACACCCTCGGGCTCCACAATCAGTTGTCTTTCGACTCCGTCGCCTGCAACGTTTGAAGTTGCGACGACTTTGATCGTAATGTGACCGACTTTAAGAGGACGAATCATGAACGGAATCGAAGTTCCGCTCTGTGACTTCACCATAACTTTCTTCTTTCGTTGTGTTTCCAAGGCTCGTTTGCGTCTAGCTGGGCTGGAGTCTTCCTTCACCTCCACAAACTCGAATTCTCCTTCGCTGTTGAAGAAAGTCACTTCGGCCTCTTGATCGTCATCTAAGTAGTTGAAGACGACAATCGGAATGGAAACAACTTCGCCTCTTTTGATCGAGTAAGGAAGATTCGTCGAGACGAAGAAAGGTTGGAAGACCGTGAACTTCGACGGTTGCCGCGTCAATCCCAAGCCAGTGATTGGATCTACCGAGAAACCTGTGATGATCCACGAAGTGATTGTGTCGGGAACTTTCTTTGAGATCGTTGCGTTCGACGTGCTAAAGCATAAGAGGGAAATCAGATCGGTCGAGTTTGAGGCTCACGAGATCGATTCTCACCTTGAATCAAAGTCGAAAGTGTCAAACAAGAAAGTCTCTGGGAAAGTTTTCCTAATCTCAAACGAAGGCGATGCAGTTGGCGCTGCACTGCCTCCGTCAGCAGCGCTGGAATCAAATGCAACGGTCTCTTTCTCAAAAGCTTGCGGTTGTGCTGCAGCGAACGCAGCTACAGGGACTCCACTGAGACCTTGAACTGAGCCTAATCTGTTAGCCGTTGTGGTGTAGTAAACCGTATCGTCATAGTCGTAGTAGATTGGAATGTAGGGACTCGCTAGAGAAATATTAACGTTAGAATTGACTAAACACTTGTTTCGAAATAATTAAACGGCTCACAATATTCCTTTTTTGCGTTCGTGATCACAACTGCCTGGGTTGAGTCGAAGTCGTTCCACGTATTAAAATCATAGCCGGAGTAATACTCATAGTTGTATTTATCGACTTGGTTGTAGCGGTCTAATTCATCAAACACGGTCGACTGCTCGATGTCGTTTCCTTTTTTCAACAGCAGAACGCTCTGATCAACGCCAAGCAAACCTACGAACGAGTTTGGCTTTGAGTAGATTGAAATCTCAAGCTTTTCGCCAGGTTTCGCTTGATCTGCAGACAGCTCGACGTCAATCTAAAATTTAAGTTCAGTTGATTCGACTGATTGTTTGTTTAAGGATTTGAAACTTACAAAGTTCCTCAGCTCGTTTCCAAATTCAACTTTCAGCGAGTCCGAGATGATTTCGCCGTCGGCTGTGATGTAGTAAACGACAACGTTCGCCGATGGAACCATCGAGAGAGTCGGAACGAACTCAATCTGGTGTTGTTTCTTGTTCTGCACGTCGACCACTTTAGAGACGACAACTTCGCCCTTCGCAACGACTTGGAAAGTCAAACGTGTCAAGTCGTTCGTTGCCAGTACATCAATCTTCACGTTCTCGGAAAGCTTTGGCCTTGAAAAAGAAATTGAAAGCTTAGCAGGAAGTTTTTGACGTAAAGCTTCAAAACTTTTACTTCTCTGTCGCCAGTTTGGCTTGGATGAACTCGTTGCTTTCAGCTTCTGCCTTTTGAATATAATATAATGTCTCGTCCGTATCTAAATATTTAGCAGTGACGTCGATTCTTGTGGTATTGGAAGAGAATTGAATGTCAAGCTCAGCAAATCCATTCGAAACTAAAGCTTCTTTCTTCTCCTCGTACGATTTCTCGTCCCGGCACTCGTAAATTTCGACTGGCACTTCAGTTGTAGTTGGTTCCTCTGTGGTAGTCGTTTCTGGTGTTTCGGTCGTGGTGGCTTCATCTCCACCTGATAGTTGTCCAATGGCTGGCAATGGTCTTGAATAGTAAGGTCGGTAAACATATGGACGGCGTTTACAAGTTCTCATCACGTCGTAATAATGTTTCACAGTGAAAATCAAAGGGTTTTTCGAGTCCGTGATTGGTGCGTTTTTGTCGTGAGCTTTCACAATCGCTGTCACTTTGAACGGCAATCCTGGTTTGAATTTGTTGGCGCTTTTAGTCAGTTCGATCTTGTGCGGAGTTTTGTGAATCTTGACGGTGGTCGTCGCATTTTGTTCCTTTCCTGTAAGTTCTTCAGTGAAGGTCGCGGAGAGTTTGACCGTTTTCTCGTACGATTTGTCAGTGATTTTTAGTTCATCTTCGATGTCGAACACAACCGGCGTCTTTCCATCAACTGACACTGATTTTACAACTGTCACTTTCGGCTTTTCTTCGGCTCCGTAGCCTCTCCAGTAGTGATACCACTCTTCAACTTCAGCCGTCACAGTTGCATTTCCTTTAGCGACCTTTCCAAAAGTATATTTCGCCTTGACCGTTGCTCTGATTTTCCCTTCCTTGTAGTTCGCATCGGGATTTGCCTCAATCGTCACTTCGAACTTTGGCAAAACATATTCAGCGACTTCAAATTCTTTTGCTGTGGCCTCTTCACCGTTAAGCTTCACGTGGATCTTCCAGGAGCCTAAGACTGGTAAGTCTGATAGCTGAAGCTCGCTTTGGAAAACGCCTTTGTTCAAAGTAACGTCGTCGAATTGCTTGACTCTGTTCTGAGCCCCGTCCGTTATGTAAGCCTGGACCTTAGCTTTTTTCAGTGGCTTCATATCAGCGTCCAAAACAAGCACTCGGAACTGAACCTTATCAGCCGGTTTGTAAATTGATTTGTCCGTTTGCACAAACACCGAATGTTTCTTCATGTTCATGTCGACCTTGACGATCTTCTCGAACTTCTCTCCCGATAAGCTTTTCGCCTCCAAGTTGTAATCTGCCTCCGGTTGATCTTTCAGCTTTAATTCATTTATATTGCAAAATTAGTCGCCTGTCGATGCAACAAACGATTAATTGGACTCACGTCAAACTCGATTTCCTGGGTTTTTCCGTTAAGCAGCGTGACATTTTTCACCACTTCGAAAACCTTCTCGTCTTTTTTGGAGCTTCTTATCGCCACTTCTAATTTCTCCGGCGCATCATAACCTTGTGCCGTTATTGAGACGTGATAAGTTTTCTTGAAGCGCATCAGCTTCGAACCAACTATCGTAAAATACCTGGAAAGCAAAGCTATAAATAAGCCGGTTCACCTTGGCTAGAATTCGCCTTTGACTCGCCCTTTGCACGCGATCAACTCGCACAGCGAAAGCAGCAGAATCATCTCGATGACTCTGAACCGCATCTTGAGATAACACAAGAAACTTAGGCAATAATCTAACACGAATAATAATTTTCCACTCTGCCTTCCGCTTTGACACTCGACGAGAAACTAAATCTTCTCTCGTAGAACGATTGGATTTATACATATTCCGATGAGCGGCGATCGCTCCGGGGGTTTTGTTCGGCTCTCGCGTTCTGTGGATAATGTTCATCTATTCCACCTCCGATAACGTGAGCGGAGATGTCGTTAGCTGAAAGCGCCACCGTGAGTCACCATTTAATGCTCATCGAGAGCTCTCCGATCTTTCTCAGAATTGATAATCAGCGAGACGCGCTGCCGTCGTGGGGAAATCCCCGGCTTTTTGTAAACAAGCGACTCGAGCCGACAGAATGTTTTTATTTAATGTGAAACGTGAATCAACTCGCTACATGCGTTTTGATTAAAATTCTACGATCGTTAGCTTTAATTTGCGATTCAGACTCAATCAATTGCACGGTTGTTTGCATGATGTTCCGCAAGCGTCGCAGGTAGAGAAAACCGGTGCAGAATAAAGTTTCGTTGTTCGTTGAGCTAAAATAGAATTAAATGATCAGCTTCTTTGGCTAATAATGATTTTGTAACTCACAACTGTCGTAGTAATCGTAAACAGCGACCGATGCTGGTTTCGGCTCTGCAACGTTGTGGCTTCGGAAAGCTTTGATGTCGAGACAGGTTTTTGCAGCCGTAAGATTGTCGAAGTAGACAACAGCAATTGTTCCATCGTTCTTCGTTTCGATTCTCTGAAAATAATTTAAAACTTAGGGAGAATGTTTAAACTTTAAGAAACATTTACTTTGACTTTAGCAACTTCTTTAAATCCGGCTGAGTTTCCAGAATCAAAAGTGAAACCACTCGGGAATGAGACTTCGAGCACGGCCATGTTTGATGTCTTCGAAACAGAGTCAGGCACAAAGCTTGTGCAAACATTCACTTCAAGAATGTTTGAAGAATCTAGTGAAGCTTTCACATCAAGAGCAAACCTTGGAGATGAATTAAGATTATTCAAGTTGTATTTGTAAGAGATCTGAAGAATGCTGAAGCCTTTGCCTTTTGCCGAAACGTCCATGTTGCGGGCAGCCGGTGAAATTTCGAAGCTTTGAAGAACCAAAGCGTTAGCGTCGTTGAGTTTTATCGTGATTTTCTTCTCATTCTTGCTAGATAGCGTTATCTCAATATCACTCTTGGCTACGTAAATCTTAGCAGCAAGTTTCGAGAGCGCTTGCAGTCCGACGACAGTGTCTTGAGTTGATTGGAAACCTCCGTTCTCGTTACGTTGGGCAATGAGCCATTTCATGATTTCAACTGATTCACTCTCGCGACCAGCTTCGAGGAATGCAAGAAGGGCATAGCCCGTCATTTCAGAATTGATCGAGTCGGGAACATTGGAGGCTGCTTGAGATTTTTGTCTTTCCCAATACTTTAACCCATTCTTGTTAACAGCTTTTGAGTCGAGCTTGCTCAGAGCAGAATTCTTCAGCCGATGTTTAGCCAAATGTAAAGCGTACGTTGCAATCGCGAGCGAGTAGTTATCGGTGATCTTATCGAGGTTCTTTGCCACGTTTTCCAATGCTTTGTCGATGGTATTTTGATAAATTTTGTTCGAATCTTTGTATTCAAGGAACGTGATGAGAGTGTAAGCAGTCAACGCGATGCCATTCGACGATCCGCCTTGCATTTCTTTATGAGAAACATGTCCGACCTCAGCAAAACTTCCTGAAGGTGTTTGAACCTTTGAAAGGAAGTTGAGAGCTTGCTTTATGATCTCTTTATCGACCAAGATGTGTTTGGCTGCTTGATTGAACGATTTGGCAACAAACGCGGTTAGCCACGTGCTTCCCGACTGATCATTTTTCCCGAACGCGCTGTAAGATCCGTCGTCATGTTTGTAGGTCAATTCGCGTTGATAGCCTGACTCCATGAACTTCTTGGCTTTTGACTCGATCTCGGGTGTCAGTTTGTTGAGCGCTGTCAAATAGTCTAAGACGACGATGTTGGGCACAAAGTTCAGCATGTTCTGCTCTCCACAGCCGTAAGGAAGTTTGCTAAAGGGAAATAAAATATAAAACATGATCATCAACTTTTGACTCGATACTCACATCAATTTGTCTAAGTTATCGATCGATGGTCCCAAGATGTCGCCGATGGCTGACGCTTCGATCTTCGTTGAGTCAGGAACTGCGTTTGGTGGAATTGAGATGCTGATGTTTGACTTGAACTCCGGATTGTTTCTCAGATCGATGAAGACGGCTTTGTTCATGTATTGAGTGACACCCTCGGGCTCTACAATCAGTTGTCTTTCGACTCCGTCGCCTGCGACTTTTGAAGTTGCGACGACTTTGATCGTAATGTGACCGACTTTGAGAGGACGAATCATAAACGGGATCGAAGTTCCGCTTTCAGGCGAAATGGTTACATTACTTGATCGTTTGTGGTCAGACTTTCGGTTGCCATCAACGAATTCGAATTCTTTAAGATTGTTGAACAGTGTGATTTCAGCTGCTTGGGTCGTTTCTAGATAATTAAACGCAAGAACTTGAAGCGATAGAACTTCTCCGCGTTTGATCGAGTAAGGCAGGTTAATGGTGACAAAGAAAGGTTGGAAAACTTTGAGCTTTGATGGTTGTTTCGTCAAGCCCAAACCGTGAAAGGAGTCAAGCGAGAACCCTGTGATGATCCAAGAAGTGATTGTGTCAGGAGCTTTCTTCGAAATGCTTGTGAGGCCCTTGACGCTAAAAATAAAGAAAATATGTTGATATAGTTTAGCTCACAGTTAAACTCACTTGTCGATGCTTTCAAAAAGCCAAGTTTCGGGAAATTCTTTCCGTATTTTTACAGCTTGATTTCCTTCAACTAAATTTCCTTCTATGGTTTCGGTTGGAGGGATTTTGGGTGGAGCAGGTGAAGGTGTTGTTACAAGTTGAGCTCCGCCAGCTACAGCGTTTACAGCTGTGAAGATCGGGAAGCTTCGATCTAAAATATGTTTCATCGTATAATTGAGCTTCCATTTTAGTTTATACGAAACCTACGGTACTCTGGCTTTGCATTTGTGATTACCAAAGCATTTGACATCCAGAAGTCAGTGTAGGACGAATAGTAAACGTTATCTTTTGACTCAAAATTGTAGCGATCGATGTTGCCGTACATGTTTAGCTCATCGATCACCGACGATTTCTCAATGTCGTTGCCTCGCTTCAATAGCAGAACGCTTTGATCAACCCCCAACAAGCCTACGAAGGACTTCGCTCGACTTCTCAGAGTTATGTTCAGAAGCTCTCCAGGTTTTGCTTCTTTAGCTAATTCGATATCAACCTGAATTCAGAGGGTTGAATTTAAATATTTATCAAAGCATGTCAAGTCTTACAAAATTCTTCAAATCATCAGCAAACTCGAGCTCAACGCTGTCAGAAATTATTTCTCCACTTTCAGTTACATAAAAGACGAGCAGCCTGGCTCGAGGAATCATCTCAAACGAGGGGAGAAACTTAAAGTTAAATTTCTTAGATTTCATGGCGTTGAGAGTTGACGAGAGCAACAATTTTCCTCGAGCGAAAACGATGTAAGTGACCAAGCGTAAGTTCGTGTTGCTTGAGATCTCTATGCTGGCTGCGCGGTTCATTGTTAAGCTAGGATATGAGAAAGCAATCATCAGTGAACGCAATCAATATGCTTTTAAAATTTTACTTTTTTCCATCGACCTTCAATTGAATGTATTCCTTGCTTTGCGACGCTCTCGAGCTGCCCCAGTAATAAGCTTCACTGCCTTGATACTCGACCTAGCTCGGCGATAGTAAAGCTAACATTATGGAACTGAAATAATTCACAGACCTCAATAGACACGGACGAAACGTTCTGAGGAATCTTCAAATTCAGATCGATGACACCGTGTGAGAAATATTTCTTGGTTTGTTCTCTGGTCTCGACGTACTTCGGTGGTCGCCAGACCATAATAATAGGATGAGCAGTTGTTGATTGACTCCAATCTTCCGGTTCAACTACATCGAGCACATAAGTGATGTTGATAGTAGCAGGATTTTTGAAATCAGTCACTGGCGCTTCGTCCAAGTCTTTGCCGACAATTTTTAGAGCGAGCGGAAATCCAGGCTTGAAGTCTCCATAATTTGAGATGATCTCAACTGTGAACGGTTTCTCGTGGATCGTTACGATGGCTGATGAATTCTGTTCCTGACCCGTCAGCTCGTCCTTGATCGACACAGTTACGCTAACGTCTCGTTGGTCGTAAAAGTGTCCGATGTCTAAGCCGTTCATGACATCGATCTCGACAGAGTTTTGATTTTCTTTCAGCTCCTGGACCTTTGTAAGCTTTTTGATTCCTGTGTCTGCTTCCCACCAATTGTTGATCAGCTCTGTTGTGATTGTCGCTGTTCCTTTTGTGATTTTTTTGCCATAGGTATATTGAGCAGTGAATGATGCCACGATTTTCTCGTCCGAACGAATTCGTCTCTTCGTTGACACGATCACTTCAAACTTAGGTAAGACGTACTCAGCAACCTCAAACCCTTTCTGCGTTGGCTCTTTACCATCCACTTTGACGTTTATCGACCAGTCGCCAAGAACGGGCTCGTCCGATAACAGAAGTTCGCCCTGGAAGATTCCTTTCTTCAACGCCACGTTGTCAAACTGCTTGACTCGATTTTTGGCTCCGTCTGAGATGAAAACTTCAACTTTTTTCGATTGAAATGGCTTCGTCTCTGAGTCCACTACAAGAACTCGGAACTGTACAACATCGCTGGGCTTGTAAATCGCTTTGTCAGTTTGCACGAACACAGAAAACTTCTTAGTCGACAGATGTAGGGCGACGCTGTGGTTTAAATTTTCCATGTCTGCGCTCTTCGTCTCAATCCAATAATTTCCAAGCTGCTGATCCTTCATATCGAAATCGACCAACTGCGATCGATCATTCTTCAAAGTAATTACTTGCTTAACTTCGTAGCTTCCTCCGGAATCGAGATCGCCTTTGATTCCAACTTCCACGTCAACTTTCTTCGTAATATTTTTGGCATAAACTACGACGCGAAACTTTTCACCGATTTGCATGACTTGAGATGCCACGATCGAATAGAACCTGAAACCAAATCGTTTTCTCACGATCCTTAACTTGAACTTGCTGGTTTTACCCTTCACTGGCGGCGCTTCCATGGTTGACACACAAAACTGATAGAAAGAACAGTTTCAAGTTCATGTTTAAAGTTTTTCACTAAAGGCAAACGAAAATTTCTTCGGCGTTTTATACGTTTGTTCACTTCCGGTGGCCAAAGGCAGACGACTTTAACGAGCAATGAATTTCACTTTTGACAAGACAGCAAATGTGATAAGGAAATTATGTAAAACTTCGTGAATCAGACTCGAATACGATGAATGAATCTTATACGATGAATTGATAACAAATTCAGAGAAGGTGAAGAGAACGTAAACAGAAATACCCCGATGAGTAGAGATGAGCTTTTTGTATTTAAGACGTTTCAATAACAACGCAGAGCTCAGTTTAGTCTCATCACTTCGAGTTTAAACATCGCGAACTCTTCAAAAGGTTGCAACATGCGAGTTGCGATAGTCAAACTAATTCTTCTTTTTTCGCTTTGCGAGCTTAGTCATTGCAAAGGATTTTTCACGATTGTTGGATCGAAGCTTATACGACTAGAATCGAAATATCAAGTGTCGATAGTTGGTCAAAGTTACGATGCGCCAGAGACATTAGAAGTGGCGATAAGAAGTTCAAAGAAAGGAGAGACTGTTTTTGAGGTGGTGAAGAACGTAACGCTAACTAATGACATCCAAGTTATTGAGTTTGACGTGAGTTCACTTGAATATTCTATAGAGAAATTGTTTAATTTATATAATTGCAGCTGAAAGGTCAAACAGAAGGAGACTATAATTTAGAAGCGAAGACCTTATCGGGAGAGAAGTTCGAGAAGGTTATCAAACTTGACATGAACATGAAGAAACATTCGGTGTTTGTGCAAACGGACAAATCAATTTACAAACCGGCTGATAAGGTTCAGTTCCGAGTGCTTGTTTTGGACGCTGATATGAAGCCACTGAAAAAAGCTAAGGTCCAGGCTTACATAACGGACGGGGCTCAGAACAGAGTCAAGCAATTCGACGACGTTACTTTGAACAAAGGCGTTTTCCAAAGCGAGCTTCAGCTATCAGACTTACCAGTCTTAGGCTCCTGGAAGATCCACGTGAAGCTTAACGGTGAAGAGGCAACAGCAAAAGAATTTGAAGTCGCTGAATATGTTTTGCCAAAGTTCGAAGTGACGATCGAGGCAAATCCCGATGCGAACTACAAGGAAGGGAAAATCAGAGCGACGGTCAAGGCGAAATATACTTTTGGAAAGGTCGCTAAAGGAAATGCAACTGTGAAGGCTGAAGTTGAGGTTGTTCGTTACTGGCGGCGTTTTGACAAGCCTCGATTTTTCAAAGTTGTAAAATCAGTGTCAGTTGATGGAAAGTCGCCGGTTGTGTTCGACATCGAAGATGAACTAAAAATCACTGACAAATCGAAAGAAAAAACTGTCAAACTCTCCGCGACGTTCACTGAAGAACTTACAGGAAAGGAACAAAATGCGACGACGACCGTCAAGATTCACAAAACTCCGCACAAGATCGAACTGACTAAAAGCGCCAACAAATTCAAACCAGGATTGCCGTTCAAAGTGACTGCGATTGTGAAAGCTCACGATAAAAACGCGCCAATCACGGACTCGAAAAACCCTTTGATTTTCACTGTGAAACATTATTATGACGTGATAAGAACTTGCGAACGTCGTGAATATCCATTTGGCCATCGGTATTCAGAGCAAGAGTCTTCAGAAATCATCAAAACCAACTATGATTGTCGTGAGGAGCTTTCATTCGATAACACGAAAGAAGTTTTGGTTTCAAATGGATTCGCTGAACTTGACATTGAATTCTCTTCCAATACCACAAGAATCGACGTCACTGCTGAATATTTAGACACTGACGAGAGATTGTATAACATTCAAAAGGCAGAAGCTGAAAGCAACGAGTTCATCCAAGCCAAACTGGCGACAGAGAAGTAAAAGCTTTGAAGCTTTACGTCAAAAACTTCCTGCTGAGCTTTCAATTTCTTTTTCAAGGCCAAAGCTTTCCGAGAACGTGAAGATTGATGTACTGGCAACGAACGACTTGACACGTTTGACTTTCCAAGTCGTTGCGAAGGGCGAAGTTGTCGTCTCGAAAGTTGTCGACGTGCAGAACAAGAAACAACATCAGATTGAGTTCGTTCCGACTCTCTCGATGGTTCCATCGGCGAACGTTGTCGTTTACTACATCACAGCCGAAGGCGAAATCATCTCGGACTCGCTGAAAGTTGAATTTGGAAACGAGCTGAGGAACTTTGTGAGTTTCAAATCCTTAAATACACAATCAGTCAAATCAACTGATCTTAAATTTTAGATTGACGTCGAGCTGTCTGCAGATCAAGCGAAACCTGGGGAGAAACTTGACATCTCGATCTACTCAAAGCCAAACTCGTTTGTAGGTTTGCTTGGCGTTGATCAGAGCGTTTTGGTGTTGAAAAAAGGAAACGACATCGAGCAGTCGACCGTGTTTGCAGAGCTTTCTAAGTACAGCAAGATTGATAAATTCAATTACCAGTGGTCACAAAACTACGACTACAACACTTGGAATGACTTTAAAAAATCTGAGGCTGTCGTGATCACGAACGCAAAAAACGAATACAGTAAGAAGCTGATTTATCACAATTTCCTATGATCAACTTTATCGCTTGAAGCTCGTCGGTATCTTCCAATATATTATCCTTTTGATGAACATCGTCCGATGATGACAGGATCCATTGGTGGCTTCTCACGACCATTAGCAATGGCTAATTCCCGTGGTGCTTCTGGCGGTAGCTTTTCTGGATCGAAAGGCTCGCAACCCGTGTTTGAAGAGAGTCTTCAAGATAGTCTCGATGACAGGATGTTCCTGTCAGGACCTGAGTCAGCCTCACGAACAAAATCTCCACCATCATTTGAGATCAGGAAAACTTTCCCAGAGACTTTTTTGTTTGACACTTTCGACTTTGATTCAAGGTGAGAATCGATCTCGTGAGCATCAAACTCGACCAATCTGATTTCCCTCTATTGCTTTAGCACGTCGAACGCAACGATCTCAAAGAAAGTTCCCGACACAATCACTTCGTGGATCATCACAGGTTTCTCGGTAGATCCAATCACTGGCTTGGGATTGACGCGGCAACCGTCGAAGTTCACGGTCTTCCAACCTTTCTTCGTCTCGACGAATCTTCCTTACTCGATCAAACGAGGCGAAGTTGTTTCCATTCCTATTATCGTCTTCAACTACTTAGATGACGATCAAGAGGCCGAAGTGACTTTTTTCAACAGCGACGGAGAGTTCGAGTTTGTGGAAGTGAAGGAAGACTCCAGCCCAGCTAGACGCAAACGAGCCTTGGAAACGCAACGAAAGAAGAAAGTTATGGTGAAGTCACAGAGCGGAACTTCGATTCCGTTCATGATTCGTCCTCTCAAAGTCGGTCACATTACGATTAAAGTCGTTGCAACTTCAAACGCCGCAGGCGACGGAGTCGAAAGACAACTGATTGTAGAGCCCGAGGGTGTCACACAATACATGAACAAAGCCGTCTTCATTGATCTGAGAAACAACCCAGAGTTCAAGTCAAACATCAGCATCTCGATTCCACCAAACGCAGTTCCTGACTCAACGAAGATCGAAGCGTCAGCCATCGGCGACATCTTGGGACCATCGATCGATAACTTAGACAAATTGATGTGAGCATCGAGGCAAAAGTTGATGATCATGTTTTAAAATTTATTTTCCTTTAGCAAACTTCCTTACGGCTGTGGAGAGCAGAACATGCTGAACTTTGTGCCCAACATCGTCGTCTTAGATTATTTGACAGCGCTCAACAAACTGACACCCGAGATCGAGTCAAAAGCCAAGAAGTTCATGGAGTCAGGCTATCAACGCGAATTGACCTACAAACATGACGACGGATCTTACAGCGCGTTCGGGAAAAGTGACAAATCGGGAAGCACGTGGCTAACCGCGTTTGTTGCCAAATCGTTCAATCAAGCAGCCAAACACATCTTGGTCGACGAGGAAATCGTCAAGCAAGCTCTCGACTTCCTTTCAAAGGTGCAGACGGAGAACGGAAGCTTCCCAGAGGTCGGTCACGTTTCTCACAAGGATATGCAAGGCGGATCGTCGGACGGTATCGCGTTGACTGCTTACACACTCATCACGTTCCTTGAAACACAAGATTCGAACAAAACTTATCAGAGCACGATCGACAAAGCTTTGGATTATGTGGTTCAACATTATGACACGCTCAATGACAATTACTCACTCGCAATCGCGTCGTACGCTATGCAGTTGGCCAAACACAGCTTCAAAGACTCGTTCATTGCCAAACTTGAGACGAAAGCGGAGAACAAGAATGGAATGATGCACTGGGAAAAGGCGGTTCCGAAGTCTGACCAGAGTAATCCTTGGAGCTACCAGCCAAACTCAGTCAACGTCGAGATGTCTGCTTACGCCCTCCAGGCCATCGTCGAAGCTGGGCGCGAGGCCGACGCGGTTCCAATCATGAAATGGCTGGTGACGCAGCGTAACGAGAACGGAGGTTTCCAATCGACCCAAGACACTGTCGTCGGACTGCAAGCTCTCTCAAGATTAGCGACGAAGATTTCTGTGCCCAACAGCAAAATCGACATAACGATCAAGCACAGCGGAGGATCAACGACGAATCTAAACGTCAACGAGAAGAATTCTCTGATATTGCAGAAGCACGAGTTACCTCCAACTGCCACAGAGTTTGAAGTCAAAGCCCAAGGTCGAGGTTTCAGCATTCTTCAGATCGCTTACCGCTATAACTTGAACAACGCTGGTGACTGGCCTCGATTCACTCTCGAACCAGTCGTCAACAAGGACTCGAACAAAGACTTCTTGCACCTGACAGTTTGCACGAGCTTCGTGGCTGATGATCAGGCTGACAAGTCGAACATGGCAGTGATGGAAGTTGCCCTTCCCAGCGGTTACACTTTTGATACTGACACGCTACCAGAACTGAAAGCAACTGAGAACGTCAAGGTACGAATCATACGACAGTTCGATTGATTCCAAGTTGACAACTTTTTGTTTCTAGAAAATCGAAACGAAGGAAAGCGAAACCATCGTTGTTATCTACTTCGACGATGTGGGATCGAAGAAGCTTTGTCCTGAAATCAAAGCTTACCGAACTCACAGTGTGGCCAAGCAAAAGCCAGCGCCAGTCATCGTCTACGATTACTACGACAACTGTAAGTCTAGACCTGAACTTCGAAGCTTTCGATTTACAAATGATTTTGGTCCACAGCTCGACGTGCCAGAAGCTTCTACAATCCGCCAGAAGTTTCTCTTTGCGACATTTGCAACGGCGCCGAGGAATGCAAACACGATTGCGAACAAACAGAGATCAACGTTGTTTGAATTTATTTTTCTAATTTTATTCGATTTGAGTAAAAAATTTCATTTGAGTTGCTGAGTTTTCACTTGAAATCGAATTTACTGTCTGCGATGTCATTGCTGTCCATCATTGTGTTGAAGGTGGCTAGCGCCACTTTGAATTCCCAAAAACTCTCCTCCAAGTGACGAATGCATTCTTCCTTTTTCAGCTCAGTCAAGTTTTGGAAGAGCAGCAATTTGTTGGTTTTCTCTTCGATCTCCGTCGGCTTCAAATCTTTGTACACGTTCTCCAAGTTATTATCAGTTGTCGGATTGATTCCTTGCATCGACGCGAGGAAAGGCGGATCGTGAATGAAGAGTTGGTCGTTGGCTATGTTGTAAGCGTCACCGTCTGCGGGGACCAAGACGAATGTCCTGGCGAATCCAAGTAGGAAGGTTGTGCCGTTCAACGTCTCTGCTTGCTCCTCGAACACTCCGCTGACAGTGATGATGACCATTCGAGTCGGATCGAAGACAGGAACGTCAACACAAAAGCTCTTGATGTCATGGTTTGACTTTGGAAGTTCGCTGAACACTCGGCTGATGGTTTCAGTTCCAACAACGACTTTCTCACAGGCTTGTTTCATGTTTGCTAAGAACTTTAGGTTACGCGAGAATTTTGTGTAAGCTTGAATTCGTTGAAATGCGGCGCTGTGTCCGCCCACTCGGTCGATGTTGTAGAGACTGCTCAAGCTAAAAATCGCTTTTCGATCGTACATCTGCATCAACCAGCCGCGTTCGAACGAGTCGTAGAGTGGAAAAAACGTTTTCACGAACTCCTCGCCGATCGTATAAGCGTCTCGAACCACCAGAAAGTTTTGTAACGTCGCGAGTCCAAGCAGCGAGTTGACTCGATGGCCGTCGAGCCATTCGAGCTGCGGGAAGAACTTGCAAACCTCTGTGACGTATTCGTGAGGATTTCTGAACTTCTCGCAGATCGGATTCCCATCGAGCATCAACTCGCTCACTGACGTTGTTTGGCTGATAGAAGCGAGCGACGAAATTCGATTGTCGCGCAAGTCGAGCGTGACAAGCTTTGACAAAAAGTGAAGGCTTTGGAAGCCTTCCAAGCCTTTGATGCCGTTGTTGTGTGCGATAATTTTGCTGATATGTGCGCTGTGCTTCTTCGCATGCTCGATAATGAAGTTCAATGTGTACTTGGAGCTCATTGGAACGACGATTTTCTCGAACTCCGGATCGTTAGCGAAATCGTGGATATCCATGACGTTGTCCTTGATTCTCTTCGACAGAACGTAGTGGATTTTGTGTGACCAGTCAACTTGGCCGTTCTTGAACTTTGCAGCATCTAAGCGCAAAGTGAAAAAGATTTTCTTCATGCTAGGGGGAATCTGAAGCTCCAAATCTTTGATCATGAGCTGATTGATTGCGTCGAAGTTTCTGCATAAGTAAAACTCGTCTCGGTCTCCGTAGCTTTTGTAGTAGCAGGGAAAGAAGGCTTGACTGCCGACGATTTTCTCTACGACCTCGTCAATGATTTCTTCTTTCGTGAATGAGTTTTCGTGATGTACCGTGATTTGAGCCCACGAGTAATCATTGCGATAGCTCTGGAACGTGTCTCGGACCCTCGTGAACTCGAAGTGCTTCCGCGGGTTTCGTCGAATCACAATTCCGTCTTCGATCAATGGAATTGGCATGTTTCCTAGGATGAGAAAGATTAGTAAGACGATTATTTGGCAAATGTTGAACTTACCAATGCCGTTATTGAACTTATTGAATCCTTTTCCGAACCGCACTTGTATCTCTGGCTCTTCTTGTACTATGGGCATTGTTTGGATATCAATTCGAGCAACCGAGGGCACGATCTCTTGAATCTTCTCTCGATATTTCGACAACTTTGTGCAGAAGTTTCCATCGAGAACTAACTCTTTGATGTCAAGGTGTTTAATGTAGTGAAATTCGCTGGATGTGTTGATTTCGTTATATCGCAAATCGAGATTACTCATGACAAATCCGAAGAGTTTAGTGAACGGCTCGAGCGTTCGAATTTTGTTGTGGGTTAAACGATAATCACGACAGCTTGTTTTGAGCACCTCGACGCCATTGAGTTGATCACACAAGAGGTTGAAACATGCTTTGTTGGACAAAGAGAATGTGACGCCTTTAGCCAACATGAGCTCACTGAAGTTTGAGAGATCGAGGTGCTTCCCTTCGCCACCGTTTAGTCGAACATTCATCTGGTCGCTTATGACGCTTTTAATCTTTGATACCAACTTAGGATGGCCGGCTGTAACTCGAGAGATTCCGAGCTTTACGACCAGAAGAATCTCTACGTTCTTCACGGTAATCGTGAGCTTCTTAGCGAACAGTTTTTTGATTGCATTAGATTGATTGAAGACGATGAAGTAATCGATTTCCTTAGCTGATGTGTAAGCAAATGGAGCAAAGAGTTCGGTACCAACGGTTGCGTAAAGCGCTTCCACAATGTCTGTCGTCTCTGCTCGATCCATATGTAGAACCTGAATGAAAGACAAGTTGGTCACTGCTCAAAGAGCTTAATATTTTGCAGTCTTACCATAATCATGTGCCAGTAAGCAGCAGAGTTTAAAATAATGGAATTCTGGAGACTCAAATTAGTACAGGTTGATGGAGTGATTGTTACTTCTTGTATATTGAGGATGACAGCAGGTTCCAGCGCCGAAGGTTGAATTGACAGTGGCATTGGAAACTTATTAATAAGTCTGTCATGAGCCGATGAATAAGAATCACTGACTTCCAATTTTATATTTTGTTCATTTCGATTAACTGTCTGGTTTCCTGTTGAGTTTGGAGAAATGACACTGCCGATCGGAGTAATCACCATTGGGTTTATGCTTTGCAGAGGTGGTGGTTTGTGAGGATTCATTATTTATCGAGTAGAATGGCGAATTTCTGTTTTGTTTACATACTTTGCTATTTTCAGAGGCGCAAGCAACTTGAACGAACGAAAAATAAACGGAAATTATTTAAATTCAAAATTCAAGTGACGGTTATTCAGGAACTGAAAGCTCTAAGCTCGACCGATCTCGACATGTCGTGGAAACTGAGAGTAAACTTTGACTCATTACGGGCCAAGTAACACTGTCTACTTCATTAAAGTTTTATTCAGATCATTCGCTTCACTTTGACAAGTTTAACTTAATCCTTTTTAGTCAATTTTAAAATTTTCTTCGAAAGTTCGAAAGTTTTAAGTCAACTGGAACATTTTACCAGAGATTACACAGTTTTGTTATGGCAACAACGACCAAAATGGTTACTGGACTAGATAGTTTGTTAGATTCGCCTTTGCCGTTTCCATTGCTATCAGTGGAACCGTCGCTTTGGCTCTTCTCTGATCGGGAAGAAATTCTTTTCTGTGCGAGAACTTTGCAAGCTTCGCCGCAATCGTCGCCATCACAGATGTCGCAGAGATCTGATTGCTTGGCTTTGTAGAATTGTGTGGCACGACGAGCTAAAAAGAATGAGAAGGAAGGTCAAAATCGATTTAGACTTCAGTCTTGTAGACTTACAGTTGTCATAGTAATCGTAGATGAGAACCGGCGCCGGCTTTTGTTTCGCTACTTTGTGCGTCCTGAAAGCTTTGAACACCGGGCAGATCTCTTTCTTATCCATGTCGTCGAAATAAACGACAACGACTGTGTCGCCGTCCTTTGTCTCGACTCTCTGAAGAAAGAAAATGATTTTATGAAATGATTTGACGGACAAATTTCACTTAAACTTCACCTTAACTCGTTCAGTTGATCTCAGGAATGGCGTTGTCTCCGTGTCGAAGGTGAAACCACTTGGGAAAGAGACCTCCATCACTGCCATGTTCGACTTCTCCGACAAGTCATCAGGTACAAAGCTCGTACAAACTGTGAGGTGCAAGAAATCTTTAGTCGAAAGCCGATTGACTTGTGGATCGAGAACGAAACGAGGCCAAGCGCCAGTGACATTCATGTTGTATTTATAAGAAAGTTGCAAAATGCTGAAACCACGGCCAGTCGCCGACACTTCAATGTTGCGTGTAGTTGGTGGCAATTCGTACTTTTGTAGGATCAAAGCGTTGCCTTCATTGACATTCAAGTTTGCAGCAGCAGCGTCATTGTACTTTAGAGATATGTCGACCCTGCTGTTAGGAACGTAGATTCTCATCGCAAGTTTCGAGAGCGACTGAAGTCCGACGACAGTGTCTTGGGTCGATTGGAAACCTCCGTTCTCGTTACGCTGCCCGACGAGCCATTTCATGATTGGAACTGCGTCGCTTTCCAAACCGCCTTCAACGAAAGCTTGGAGAGCGTAAGCGGACATCTCGACGTTGACTGAGTTCGGTTGGCTGTTCCAAGGGCTTTTCTCATCTGACAAGGCAATTTTCTTCTCCCAATGCTTCATCCCTTCCTTGTTCTCAGATTTCGTGTCGAGCTTGGCAAGGAAAGAATCTTTCGAGCTGTGCCTGGCAAGTTGGAGGGCGTACGTGGCGATCGCGAGTGCATAATTGTCCTCGAGGCTGTTGAAGCTTCTCACGATGTAGTCCAGAGCTTTGTTGATTGTGTTTTGGTACTGCGGGACAAGTCTTTGGTTTTCAAGGAACGTGATGAGAGTGTAAGCAGTCAACGCGATGCCATTCGACGATCCGCCTTGCATATCTTTGTGAGAAACGTAACCGACCTCTGGAAAACTTCCGTTCTGAGCTTGAATATTGGCGAGGAAATCAAGAGCTTGCTTCACTACAGCTTCATCAACCATGATGTGTTTGGCTGCTTGATTAAATGATTTGGCAACAAATGCGGTTAGCCACGTGCTTCCCGACTGATCATTTTTCCCGAACGCGCTGTAAGATCCGTCGTCGTGCTTGTAACTTAATTCCCTTTGATAGCCTGACTCCATGAACTTCTTGGCTTTTGACTCGATCTCGGGTGTCAGTTTGTTGAGCGCTGTCAAATAGTCTAAGACGACGATGTTGGGCACAAAGTTCAGCATGTTTTGCTCTCCACAGCCGTAAGGAAGTTTGCTAAAGGGAAATAAAATATAAAACATGATCATCAACTTTTGACTCGACACTCACATCAATTTGTCTAAGTTATCGATTGATGGTCCCAAGATGTCGCCGATGGCTGACGCTTCGATCTTCGTTGAGTCAGGAACTGCGTTTGGTGGAATTGAGATGCTGATGTTTGACTTGAACTCCGGATTGTTTCTCAGATCGACGAAGACGGCTTTGTTCATGTATTGAGTGACACCCTCGGGCTCTACAATCAGTTGTCTTTCGACTCCGTCGCCTGCGACGTTTGAAGTTGCGACGACTTTGATAGTAATGTGACCGACCTTAAGTGGACGAATCATGAATGAAAGTGCTGTTCCGCTCTGCGACTTGACCACAATGTTCTTCTTTCTTTGACTTTCGGTTGCACGCTTACGACGAACTTTGTTTTCCTCCTCGTCCGACTCCGCAAACTCAAATTCTCCGTCGCTATTGAACATTGTGACATCAGCTCGTAAGTCTCCAACCAAGTAGTTAAAAACAACAACAGGAATCGCTACGACTTCGCCTCGTTTGATCGAGTAAGGAAGATTCGTCGAGACGAAGAAAGGCTGGAAGACATTAAACTTCGACGGTTGCCTTGTCAATCCCAAGCCAGTGATTGGATCCACGGAGAAACCTGTGATGATCCACGAGGTGATTGTGTCGGGAACGTTCTTCGTCAAAGTTGTTTTGCCCTCGAATCTGTTAGGAGACAGAGTTAGATTATTTCTCATTCATCTTCTCGTTTCATTCTTTCCAATCCTTTGCCTATGATTAGTAACAAAGTTTTAGTTTCCACAACCAGGAATATGAAAATGGTTCAGCTGTTAGTTCACATCTACTAGCTAATCGACAATGAAACATTACATACCCAGACGAGAATGAGCTTTCAAACCAAGTGTTCGCAATGTCATGCTTTAAATGGATTCGTGGATTCTCCCATCGCGGCTTTGGTATGCGACTGAACGCGTAGGGACCGGCTAATGGAGGTTTCGTATGGTATCTGAACGCGTTTGGTGGACCAATGTCCGTACGAATAGTTGAAAATTGCGATTCAAAGTTCTTGTTTGAGATCTCATTCTGTGACAGACTGATTGGACCTGAAAAATGATGGAAAAAAGAGAGATGGAGATGTAAGAGAAAAGTTGCGGAAACACGTGCGAGAGACGAACAACTAAAAACATTATCAGACGAAACAAGTGTCTACCCGGAGTCGAAGCCTGCGTAGACGATTCAGGACTCTGGAAAATGTTTTCGGATTCACGGCTCGACTTTGCTTGTTCCATCGAGTTCGTCGACGCCGCAACATTTTTCATGAAAAAATCTTGATCTAAAAGTTTACCGAAGATAGAAATAAGCAAAAGCTCCCGTGCAAGCGTGCAGAGTCGAAAACTTAGATAAAAGCTAAGATTTCATCGCGACAATTACTCAAGTTCGTCTCCTTGTATTGTCTCAAAAATCCACGACTCGGGAAACTCTTGTCGTATAATCGCATTCGGCTCATCGCTGATGAACGAAATTTCACGTTCCTTGGCATTTCTCAAGAATTTCGCTGGTCCTCGTATTGGACGAACTTGATTTCTGATGTAACTGTTCGCTTGAAATTATAAAGAAGAAACCTTGAAATCTTCTGGGTTGCCAATCTTTAAAGCAGGGCAGATCAAGGAAGACACAAAGCGGATAACCCAATGTTAAATTAAGAAGTCATACGATTAGTTTTCTTACTTCTCGACATCTAAGTTGTCGAATATCCAAGATTCGGGGAACGTTTTCCTTATCATTGGAGTTGCAAAGGATTCAACTTTGTCAACAGTTCGAGGCGGAAGCGAGGTTGGTGGTCTTCCGGTCGTTGAAGTTGTCCAGCGAACATTAGAAAGATTTTGCCCACCGATATTTAGAAAGTGTGTGAAATATTTGTGTTCACCTAGTCAAATGAGAGCTTTGTTTGTATAAAGGCTCAAGGAAAGCTTCATTGATTCTTAAATCATGCAAGTTTCAATTTTACGCAGAGCATTCTCCCACATCAAGCCGAGAAAGAGACTAACATACTCATGAAAGCTGTCAAAAATCCAAGATTCGGGAAACGATGATCGAACGATTGGCTCGACCTCATTCGACCCTCTAGGCTTCCCTTGTTTTCGCCGTTTTCCCGTTCCACGCAACACGATAGAGTAGGGAACAGTCGTTTCTTTTTTGCCTGCCGAGAAAAGGTGCATGGAGTGCCAGGAGGTAAAACAAAATTTGCAGCAGGTCGGTGATCACACGCAACAACAAAAATAGTTTTTACTTCAACTCAACTAACCCCAAGTCGTCAAAGCTTTCGAAGATAAAACACTCTGGAAATTCCTTTCTAACTTTGAGTTCGGGCTTTGGAGAGCCACTGAATGACATTGTCATCACATCAGTTCGTCGCATTAAAGGGTTTGCTGCGTTTACTCCAATTCCGTCTTCCAAAACCATCGAAGTGATAATCGCTGTAATCATTTCCACATTGATTAAGTGAATTCGTCAAAAATAGTCAAAACCGAGCAGCTTAGGAGCTAACCAACGGCTTAACCGTAGTTAGAAGAATCAGAAAAAAAGATAGAAAAGATTCAGTTCAACGGATTCATGAGATTTCTCGAAATGAAGAAAGTACAATCTACTGAACCATTTAATCTGTTGACTCAAAACCCGCTCTTAGAATCGAAACCACCATTGGCAAACATAAAGAATACCCCGATTTAGAAGACCGCCCTTTAGCGTACCCATCGATTGTTTCCCAGATCCATGTTTCGCGGAAATCTTTTCTTATTGTTGGTATGTTCGATGACCCTTCTTCATTATCAACGCGTTCTTCGGCAGCAAGTTCGTCGTGTACCATATCGTAATCGAAGCTTTCCTCTTGGATTGTTTCTTCAATTTCTGCATACTCCTGCTCTAGAGTAATCGCAGATGAAACTTCCACATTTCCTCACGATGGGGATATTGAAGAGCTAGAAATCAAACTGGCAAACTTACGAATTTCTTCCTTGGCGTTCGTGATGATTGCGGCTCCAGAGTCTTCAAAATCATTGTAGATCCCAGAGAAACCGCTGAAGAAGCGCCGATTCCATCTCGTCTTCTCGTTGTACTTTCCAAGCTCTTCGAACACTGTAGACTTTTCGATGTCGTTGCCCTTCTTCAGCAGCAAAACGCTCTGGTCGACGCCAAGCAGTCCAACGTATGAGTTTGGTTTCGTGTTTACCGTAATGCTGACCTGCTCTCCAGGTTTTCCTTGATCCGCCGAAAGATCAATATTTATCTAATTTGAAAAGATCATTGAGTCAATCTAATTCAATTCAAAACTCAGCGCGAAAACTCACAAAGTTCTGCAGCTCGTCGTCAAATTCGATCTTCAGCAAATCGGAAATGATCTCGCCATCCTCTCTGATGTAATAAACGATGACGTTTGCCTTAGGAACCATCGCGAATGAAGCCAAAAATCTGAAGTTGAAGTTTCTCGAGTTGGGCACTTGAAGAGACCTCGAAATGATCACATCACCGCGTCCCAAGACTTGATAGGTCAGCTGACCAATTTCTTCCGTAGCCATCACGTCGATCGACACTTCTTGGTTGATCGTGGGCCTGCAAGTTGCGTAATTATCAAGTCGTTCAGTTTCTTATTAGCATTTTCTTACTTGTCGGTTACAATCTTTGCCTGAATGTATTGATTGCTGTGTGACTTGGCTTGATTTATATATCCCAAGTAGAAGTCTGAGTCCAAATATCTTGCCTATGAATAAATCAATTTCGATTTGCATAATTCTGTCAATTGTTCAGTTTTTAAGAAGCAAACCTTGATTGAGAGGTAAGTAGTGTCGACGGGAATTACAATTTTAACGTCCGCCATGCCATGCTCATCGAGGTAGTAATCGGTCGAGGTTCCGTTGTTGTCGTCTGATGTGTAGGACGTGAAGATTTTAACGGGATTGACTTTGTCAACAAGAGGTGATCCATCGTGATATTTGACTTTGACATGGACTTTGTAAGGAAGTCCAGGCTTGAAGTTGTCTGCGTCTTTCTTCAGCTCCATGTCGTATTTGAACTTGTGAATTGTGATCTGAGTTGATCCGTTCTGCCGGCGACCTGTCAACTCTTCCTCGAAGATCGCCTCAATGTTCACATAACGTTCATAATCTCCTTCGATCTTCAGCTCTTGCCTGATATCGAACTCGGCCGATCCTTTGCCATCAACTTGTACAACTTTACGAACGATGTTGTCTTGAATAAAAGGCTGAACAGCTCCGAGCCAAAGTACTGGATACGCTGAAATTGTCGCTTGCCCTTTTACTGGTTTACCGTACGTGTACTTGGCGCGAACAGTCGCTCGAATCTTTCCATCCTTAAACGTCACGTGTGGATCAGAGTCGACAATAACTTCGTACTTGGGCAAAACGTATTCGGCGACTTCAAAACCTTTGGTCGTTTCATCTTCGTTGTTAAGCTTTACGTGAATCATCCAATTGCCCATGACGGGTGAGTCAGAGAGCTGCAACTCGCTTTGATAAACACCTTTGACTAATTTCACGTCTGAGTACTGTTTAACGCGATTGTTGCCGCCATCGGTAATGAAAACCTTGACGTCCGAAGCCGGGAAAGGCTTCGTGTTGGAATCCAAAACAAGCACTCGGAACTGAACTTTATCAGCCGGTTTGTATATCGACTTGTCTGTTTGCACAAACACCGAAAACTTTTTCGTGTTCAGATCCAAGTCGACGCTTCGCTGGAAATCGACACCGCTGAGACTTTTGACGTCCAGTTTGTAGTCGCCAGTGCGAATGTTCCTTAGCTAGAAGTGATAAGTTTGCGTAATTAATTAACGTCGAGTTTTTACTTTCGAGGAAAGGTCAGGTTCAAGTTATATCATCTTTATCACCGCGCGTTTACTCACATCGAAGACGAGCGTCTGCGTCTTATCGTTTGAAAGTGTAACATCTTTTGACTGAATGTATACTCGATCGTCTTCTTCCGTTCCATTAATGCTGACTCTGAACAGAGTCGGCTCTTTGTATCCTTGGCTGGTGACTGAGAGATGATATTCCGTGTCTGGTCTAATTACTTTCGATCCAACCATTGTGAAATAACTGGAGTGAAATAAACGTCGCATTAGGTTTGCTGATAGCGATCACTAAAGCGTGTTTATTAAATAGTTTGCAGTTTCCGGAACATTTCAAAAATTGTCATTAGGCAAAAAGTTTGCGCGAGTGACTAAACTTTAATAAGAACATATTAGTTCTTTTTTGCAATCAGCTGGGAAAGCCCGAGCTGCCAAGAATTTCACAACAATTTGCGTTACGGTCGCTTGCCGTGATTTGCGATCGCAACTCCATAAAATTGAGAGAACAAGAATTTAAGAACGCGCATTATTCATCGAGTTACAAGTGAGGCAGTTAATGTCTCTTGGAATCTCCGCCAACGCCAGCAATGACGCGATCTTGATTTTTGTCAAACTCGCGCGAAATAAAATTGTTTTCTCTCCTTCGCTCTTCATTTGTTTGCGTGATATTTCTTGCTGTTTACAGCGATGACCATAAACGGAGATCAACACCATCAACAGTGGCACTTTAAACTTTGCATCGGGTCTTTCACTTGATGATTTGACATCACCCGGAAGTAAATTCACGTCTTCAACTCACCCATCTCCGTTCACAAGCTGCAAGACGATGGCAATTGCTGCCAAAAATATGATGCAGCGCGACATATTGGGTCGCTCTAGTAAATTGCACAACAAACAATAACCAACACTAGCGAAGAAATCACTTGCGAAAAAGAATAATAAATCCAGAGATGTTGCGCGTGCGAGAAACCAACCACGAATGAATGGATCGCGAAGCGAGACGGCGAATATAAATGTTTGCTTTACACAAGTTTTTCTCTCCGCAGCTGCATTGATTGTGTTTTACAGGTATTTCGCTCAGAGCGGCATCAAAGCTTTGAACGAGCTTTCGAATAGAAATAAATATGATGATCACTCGAGAGTTGTTGCTACAACTTGATAGTTTATTGTTAAAGTCATGCATCAGATTCGACTTGATGGGTCTTAAAGTCACCGTCAGCTTCAATTTATTCAGGGAATAATGATCCAGTAATAACAGCATCGCCCTTAATATTCAGCTCATTCAATTATTTTTCGTATTCCACGTAAGCTTCAACAGCAATGACTTGAACATTTCGCTTCTTTTTACCATAGCGAGCGAAGCACTTCATCGATACCTTGACTCGGCCAGGTGGAATCCAGTCGGGTATGCGAGAACAAACTCCTGGGCAAAAGTCTTGGAACTTGCATGAGGAATGATAGTAACCCTTGAGAAGAGCAATCAAATTATAATATTTTGAACCAAAATCGAACATAAATTACCGGTGGAAATGGACATTTCATCTCAAAAACCTTGCAGTTCTTGAAGAACCTATCGTAAAGCGGCTTCATAAAAGCATTCGTCACGTTCAAGTTGCACATGTTCACTGTGGTTTTCATTAGAGAGATATCGAATTCTTTTGAAGCTTTATCTCTTGGAACTCGAACTTCAAAAATGACTGAAATTGAAAATTCTCATTTGCAACATTTGCAAAGTTTATTTGAACAAATGTTTACTTAGCTGCTGCGTGTATTCGTAGAAATCTATTATGTCGAGCGCATAAGAAAAGTTAAAGCTTCCGTATGCGGGGGAGTTGATAGTCAAATTTACATTGTTAACCGCGGGGTTGTTGGTCATGTTGTAGAAATAAACACGAGATTTGCAATAAGCAAGCTGGAGACTCGCCAGAAAAATGAACAACGAGAACATTTCGAGCTCCAAGCTACACTGGTCATAAACTTGTTCGCAACGAGTACTTGTACTGACAGAAAAGTGGTCAAGAACAATTAGAAAACGATTAATATCGAAACGATTAATTCATTGCCCTGAATTTTACTCGTGAAAAATCATCATTTACGATGGCGCCTAGACTAAGTTTATGGTTTACCGATTTCAGAAATGACCACGAGCTTGATGGCATAAAAGCTTCACAAAAAGCTGATTATTGAGCTCAACGATTTTAAATGAAGTGCTCTTGGATTGATTGATAGGTTGATTTGCAACTTGAACAGATGGTGATAATATAAATAAGCGGTATAGAGCGCGGTTCTGGCAGTAAAAGTCTAGCGGTTCAGGGAACTGAAATGAAAACTTTAGCATTTTTCTCTATTGTTGCCTTGCTATGGTTGGAAGTCAGCTCTCAATCAACTCCAACCTCAACAGATTCTCCAAGATCAACGTCTCTAGCGTCATCATCGTCTTCAGTTCCCCAACAAGTCTTAACGGAGGCAACAAAGTTCTGGAACAACATGAGAGAAATGAAAACGACAGGCAAATTTGATCAAGAAAAAGTTACAAACGATCTGGAAGCTTTAATGAAAGCTGTGACTGCCAACTTACGGAGAGCTCCGCGACAAGTTCAGGAAAAGATTACGGAAATTCAATCGCTTATCGAGAAGTCCAAAGCAGCCCCAGAAGAAAAGCAGACGAAACATCTCGTGCGCACGACTTTTGCCTTCGTTCAAGAGCAATTCCCTGAGATCCACGAAGCTATGAAGCTCAACAGGGAAAAACCGATAGTAACTGCCACGACAACAAGAAAACCAAGCAAATGATGACAATGAGTCAAATTAACTGAGGTCGATCGAATAAAGTTATTGCGAACATTGAAACGTTTTTTACATGACAACAAATCTGGAGGCATCGGAACGCGACCAAGCAATTTAAAGTTGTTTATTCACGTGCTCTGACTCACCACACTCTCTTAAATTTGTTTTCTTCCGGCTACTTTATCAGTTTAAGTGGAGAAAATAAATGTTTTGATGGAAATTTCCGAATTCTCATTCTCTCCTCAGCAAGTTCATAAATTTTGATTGAAGATTCTCGTCGCAAGGCTAAAGATGAAACTTTGCACGCATGAAAAACGCTTTTGACACTCAAATTGATTAACCGCAAATTGACTCACTTACTTTTTACTTGTTATGCGGTGGGATAATTCGTTTGTTTACGGGTTTCAGTTGTCACCACTAGCTATATAAGCCGGCCACCGCACGCTTATCGGATCATAAAGTTCTTGAAGTTCGAAGAAATCAGTGAAAATGAAGACAAATACAGTAATCGCAGTTGGTTTGATCAGCTTGTGGTGCGTCGTAAGTGTGTACGCACAGACTACACCAGCAGTTCCACCACAGGTCCTGACCGAGATGCAAAACCTACAAGCTGATATGAAGCAGATGAAGTCGGCCGGCAAGTTTGACGCTCCGAAGACCATCGCGGACCTTCAGTCACTCATGACAGCCGTTCGAAGCAACCTGCAAAACGCTCCACAAGCAGTCAAAGATAAAATGAATCCAATTGTCATCTCGATTGACAAGGCAAAAGCTGGAACGGACGAGAAGCAGCTAAAGGAAATTGTGGCATCAACCATCCATTTCGTCGAGGAACAATTCCCAGGAACTCGTACGGACGACAAAGCCATCAAAAGCGACAAGAAAAATTAAGTTTAGAGTTTGAAACGAAGAGTTGTGGATTTGCTGTAGCGATGTTCTTGTAGTTCGTATTAGACGACAATAAAGATTTATTCAGTGGATGAAACTTGCTTTAGACATTGATGGAATAATGCTAAACTTTTAAATTTGAAGCAAATTTTCAAATTGTAAAGAGCTTTAAATTGACAACCAGAGTGTCAAGCTAATTTGGAGAAGAGTATTTGTTTAAAGTTCATGAGGCGAGCGGAAGCCAAAGGTTATTTCACATTATAAAGCAATTTGGAATAACGACCATCACTCAACCTTCACTTTCCAAACGTTTAAAAGCAGCTAAATTTCCAAGTACAACTCCAGTTGCGACTGCTCGATTAATCAATGATCTTTCGTTTGATTTTTCTTCTCGGCTCCCTGTCAGCTTTGAGGACTGAACAGTTCTCGCGGTTCAAAAGTGCAAATGCAACATCACTCGATGCAAGCTGGGTCACTGTGAACTATTGTTACATCAAAGTTTACTCGAGAACAGTCTCGACGTTCAACATCCAAGTGACATTCCACAAAATACGTGAAAAGCCTATCTTTGTTAGTGGATTTGATTTAAAAAAATTTACTTTATAAAAATCAATTTAGCTCTCGTTCAATGTCGAATACAAATATGGGACAATTTATCGCACGGTGATATCATTCAAGCGGATCGAGTATTGCGAAATTATGGACGGGACTACAGAGAACTTATTCGTCAAGTCGTGCGTCGGCATTCTAGTAGAGTCTTCACCGCAGCTGTTCACCAAATGTCCACTTCCTACAGGTTTGGCTGGTCTTTCTAACGCTACGATCAACGACAGCAAATGGTTCTCGACTTTTCCCTCTGGGATGTACAGATGGTCAGTTATGATGGGCCATAGAAATGCGGACTACTTGTTCGTTCAGTATGAACTTGAAGTTCGTTCAGATATTAAAACTTCTTTCTAAGTCACATCACTAATAAAGCTTAATAATCTTTCAAGCACTGCAAACCCAACTGGATTGTTGTTAATCTAATCATAAGAGTTTGTCTAATCTCATTGGTTTCATGTTGCAATTACTAAGCTTGGAGATAATTTTGCCTCCGAGTAAAATTTCCTATAGTCTTCAAGTGCTCGTTGAACCTACAGAATATGAAACTGTTCAGTCTCTTCGTCTGTCTAGCAGCTGTTGTTGCTTTGAGCTCAGCCAAAAGCTATAAGGACCACAAAGTTGTTTCATTCACTGTTGAAAATGAACTCCAACTTAAGGAGCTACAAGATCTTGAAGGAGAAACTGGAGTCAGATAAACTTTATTTTTATCTTTTGACCTTGAAGTAATTTCGTTGCTTTTAGTTTATCTTCCTGGAACCGCCGATGTTTGTGAACACAAAACTCAGCCTTGTTATGCAACCAGAGCTGTTTCCTCTATTCGAGGAACTTGCTGCCTCGTCAAAACTGTCCTACAAAATCGGAACTCACGATTTGCAGTCGGTGATTGACGCTGAAAAGCCTTTGAAACAGCGCAAGGACGGCTTTGAACTGGATCGATACCACGAGCTTGATGAAATCTATGAGTTCCTGGAAGAAACAGCTGCAAAATACCCTGAAACTGTTACCGTCTTTACATTTGGCGAGACCTACGAAGGTCGCTTGATGAAAGCAATCAGGATCTCAACTAACGACAGCAATCCTGCAGCTTTTATTGAGTCAAACATCCACGCACGCGAGTGGATTTCTTCGGCAACATCTCTATGGATTATTAATGAGATTTTGACCACGCAAGACCCAGCAATCAGAGAAGTGGTTGATAGCATCACTTGGTACTTTGTGCCTATTGCAAACCCGGACGGTCAGCTTATTTCTTGGTTTGATTAAGTGAAAGCTTGAGCTTAGTATTTCAGGTTATCATTACACTCATCATGTCAACCGTTTATGGAGAAAAACGCGGTCAGTTCACAACATTCTATGTCGTGGAGTAGATCCTAATCGTAACTTTGGATTTAACTGGATGGGTAAGGTTTAAATTTGTGATGATATTGATATTATGGTACGAATATTTCCAGAGGGTGGATCGTCAAAGCTTGCTTGCAGTGATACTTACGCTGGCCCTTCAGCTTTTTCTGAAAAGGAAACGCGAGCCTTGATGGACTTTTACGGGACTGTTGCGAATAAAACGGACCTTTATATATGCTTCCATTCTGCTGCACAGATGCTGATGTACCCGCTTGGCAACACGAACTCAACAGAGAATGTTCCGAATGCTAATGACTTGCAAGCCATCGCAAAGGCATCTGCCGAAGCACTTGCAGTGAGATATCAAACGGTCTATGCCTACGGAAACGCAATGAACACTCTCTACGTGACCTCAGGATCAAGCCGCGATCACGCCTATGGTCACTTCGAAACTCCACTCGTTTTCACTTACGAGATGAGAGAAGGTCCAGAGAACATTTTCATTTTCCCAGCAGACAAGATCGGGGAAAACGCTGAAGAAATTTTTGATTCGTTGATTGCAATGGTTCAGACAGCGAAAAGTCTCAACTACTTTAAGCAGAAAGTTTAACTCAAAGCTTCAAGACCTTGACAAGATCATCTGTTGGTTTATGATTGTCATTTCGAGTTGCAATAAAACGAGAATGAAATAACAAAACTTCTGTTTGTCTAATCATCCTAAGAGCTTATCACTAGATAACTTCAATAGCCTCTTGAGGGTTTCCAAGCTCACTAATGATTTTGAGCCACGGTTATTCCAGTCAACTTGAAGAGTTCATTCAGTACAGAAGCTAAGCATGAAACTAGTGGTCGTGTTGATTGTCCTCGTTGTGGGTTCGTTGGGTGTACAATCTAAAAAAAGCTACATTGATCATAAAGTTGTTTCGCTGAGAATCGAAAACGATGCGCAACTTAAGGAACTTCAAAGCTTGGAGCTTGAAGCCGGGGTGAGATCTTCAACGTTCCTGAGAAATGGTTGTCGAGTTTTTATTTGAAATTATATTGTTTTCATTCAATCACCTGCAGTTCGTTTTCCTCGATCCACCAGTCCAAGTCAACATGAAACTCGACGTTGTTATTCAACCGGAAATGTTTGCGGCTTTTGCCGAAATGGCAAACCAGCAGCAAATCAACTTTGAAGTGGCGACAGATAACTTGCAAAGGTAAAGCCACTTGGTCTAATCCAATATGATAAGAAAACAATTTTTTCTAGCTATATCGACGCCGAGAAACCATTAAAAGCTCGTAAAGATGGATTCGCTCATGATAAATATAATGAACTTGAAGAGATCCATCAATACTTGGACGAGTTGGCAGAAACTTATCCTCAACTTGCGAGTGTCTTCAACATCGGAACATCATTCGAGGGACGTGCACTAAAAGGAATTAAAATTACGAGAAATCTAAACAATCCAGCGATCTTTATCGAAGCCAATATCCACGCCAGAGAATGGATTAGCTCTGCAACTGCTGTTTGGCTTGCCAACGAAATTCTTACGACCCAGGATGCTGCTATCAAAAGCGTAGTTGATAGCATTACATGGTACATTATGCCAGTAACCAATCCCGATGGTAAAGCCTTTCATGGGTCCAACTCAGAAGTTTCAATGATCGATCGTTTCAGGCTATGTGTACACACACCATGGAGATCGGCTTTGGAGGAAAACGAGGTCAAACCATAACATTCTTTGCCACGGAGTTGATCCGAACAGAAACTTTGGCTACAGCTGGAAACGTTTGTTAACTTTTCAAAGTTTGAAAACATTCAGTGTTAATCTGAATATTTTCAGAGGGCGGATCGTCTAAGCTTGCCTGCACTGACACTTACATGGGTCCGTACGCTTTCTCTGAAAAGGAAACGAAAGCGATCATGGACTTCTATGCTACTATTGCTGACCACACAGACGCTTACATCTCATTCCATTGCGCAGCTGAAGTTCTAATTTACCCAATGGGTCATTCAAATGATACCGCTTTGCTCCACAACGCTCAGCATTTACATGACATTGCTGAAGCCGCTATTGAAGGATTAAAGGCAAAGCATAACACAGTTTACGGATTTGGTAATGTCGTTGATGTCATGTACGTTGCAAGTGGATCAAGTCCGGACCACGCTTACGGCGTCTTCAACACTCCGCTCGCTTACACTTACGAGTTCCGCGCTGGTGTCAATACGTCTTCCAGATTCATTTTACCGCCGGAAGAGATCAAAGACAATTCCGAAGAGATTCTTGACTCTTTGGTGGCTTTAATTATCAAAGGAAAAGAACTGGGATATTTCCAACGTAAGGTTTGATAGCGTCAAATAAAATGTTGCGTGCAATTCTGATTGATTTTATTGTTGCGATTTCAAACGACACGCGTTCAGCGTAGAGCCTCGAACTCATAAAATGAAAATCGATCACGACTAACAAGCTTGAACATTTCGCCACTTTCGTTCACTTTTTCTACCGAAGTCGTGTGCGGTTGCCTTACAAAAGTGTCGTGACTTGAGTGAATCGATCGCGCTTTCATTTTGATATAAAAATCTAAATGCCGCAGGTTAACTTTACCAGTTTCCCTTCAAACGAGAAGCTCCGTCGGCGCTCGAACTTCATTCAAAAAGCTTCAAAATTCACCACTCAGTGAGAACATGAACAAGTTCTTTCTCATATTTATACTTTTCGCTGCTGTCTTTCTTCTGGGAGCTCTCGCCAGCCCAGTAGCACCCGCCGAGAAATCAGAAGAAATGGAACCTCATGAATCGGGCTCAGGCGAGGACGATTATTACGAGAATGATGACGATTACGACTACTATTGCGGTGATGGAATTTACGAAGAAGACGAATCGTTGCCCGGCAAATGAGGGTTTGAACCACAACATGAAAATGATACTTTTTGATTAAAGTTCGAGTAGCTCAACATCAGCGAACCGCGAAACAATTTCTACCACATAAAAATTCTATCACAATCCATCAATTTCGGAACATGAAGCTTTCTCGTCGAACTGTGAGCTGGTCACAAGGTTTCTCTCGTCGTTACCAGAAAACGAGAGGAAAGAACTGTCAAAAATTCAAACAACGATCAGAAACCTTGATTCTAATCGGCATCAGCGTGACTGCTGTTGGTCATAGCGTTTTTGGCTTTAAATAAAACAAAACAATGAAACAACAAAACGTCTTTTGAGTTATTTGGGACTTTAAAAGCTTTAAAAAATTTCAGAGAATAAATTTGACATCCGCAGATCAACGAAAATTGTCTCACAATTTGTGATAATTAAAACATCGAATACATTATTTAATTTTAAAATTTAATTCTTCACATTTTATTGGATTTTTATTGATTGTTGCTGTTATAGAATTGAATGTACGATGTGATCAAATCGTCAAGCTTGTAGCCTTGTGTGGTTTCACAAAGTAATTTCGTGCCTCCCATCATGTTACCAAATGTTATTTGGAAATATGTGTTACCCGAACTCCAGAAGTTCATCTCAGAAAATTCGTACGACTTCAGTTTCAGCTGAAAATTAAAATAAAACTTTAGGAAAATTATTCTCAGCTCGAGGGCTTCGCGACATGACAAAACCTTTTTAACTGGATCGATAATATGGAAACCGTGACGATTAATAGCGATAAGTAACGTATCGGGGTAGTAGTTGACAGTTCTCTGGTTGACAACGAAGAAAGTCGAGCCGAAGGTTTCTTGTTGCTGCAGGAACTTCAAGAATGCAAGCTTGCATTCGCTTTCAGTCAACTCTGGTTATGAAAATTGGTCAAGATAATTGAGACGATCGGGAGTGTGTATCCAGCTTACCCATTTGCTTTGAGTAAGTGTTTATGATTTGCTTCTTCCACTCGTCAATCTTTTGATCAGGATAAAGGTCGTCAGGCACCAACTGGCTGATCAGGCCTTGTTGATTATCAAATTTGGTTCGATCCATTCCGAAGTGCGCTCGGTAGAGAATAGCAGCGATTTGAACGGCTTCAGCTTTCGTCACCTGAAACCAAGTGTGAAGTTCACTCTTATAAAAAGCTTCGAAGACTCACCTTGTAGTAACCGTTGAGATATTTCGGCAGCTCTTGATAGAAATAGAAAGTTTCATCTGCGACCGGGTCGCGTCCGGGAGTGAAGTTAATCCAGAGCTTTTTCAAAAAGAAAATCTGATAGTGGAATTGAACGCTCTTCTCTTTCATCCTTGTGGGCATTTGGCTTTGCATGATGACGTTTACCAGCTCGTAGATGAAATCGAAAACGTAGTAGGATTCAGGAATACTGATGACCTTGTCGCTGATTTTAATGAACAGAGCGAAACCTTCGCTTGACTTCATTTTGAAGCTTTTGACAATCGTCTCGATCAAATCGCGAGCTTTAGTGGACGACTCAACTTGGAAGGCTTCGTCTGTGTCATCGGGAAAATAAATTTTATGGAAAATCTGTAAAGTTCGTTGGCGGATCGAGTCAACTTCAACTGCGTAGGGAGGGAACTTCCTGTTTCCGTTTCTGATCGTCTTTTGGATCCGTTGGATGCAATCTTTAGCAATCGGATGTGGTCGCGTCTTAAGGAACTCTTGAAGCTCTTTGATGAGTGTCTGTGTAGGAGCCAGTAAGCCTGTTGCAAGCCATATCAAATCCCAGCCCCGTTCTTCACTTGACTGAATTGTGTTTTCAGTCAACTGCTTCATAATTTGACAATAGAGCTCATCACGCAGACTCTCATCGTTTATAGCTGGCTCAAAAATCTCATCAGTGTTCACCGCGGAGCTCCTTGCTTGGGGTAAGTCACCCATATACTTCATGATGTAAACAAACATTTGAGTCGCTTTCGATGCTCTTTCTGTGTCGCCATACAGCTTCATCAATAGTGGAGACTTGATTGGTTCGCGAGTGAAACTCCATAGTTCACCGACCTGACGTCGAAGTGTGCTGATCGTTCCATAGGCATTGGAAATTCTGAAGCAAATTTAAAAGGTGAGAACTTCAAACTTTCTACTGAACTATAAAATATTGAGCTTTGAACTTTGATAACTTTTGTGAGCTTTAAGCTTTGATTGAAAGTTTTTTAACCTCAAACCTCAAGACGTTCGACTCTCTTAAAGCTCATTTAAGCTCTCAACGTGCTACTTACTCAATATTTGGTCTGAAGTAATCGCCAGCGAATTTCTTCAAGTTGTGCATCTTTTGCCTTTGAATTGTGCTGTAATTACTCTTGGTTTGATTCTTCTTTACAGCGTCTTTAACGAATAGAGCGAGAACTTCCTTTCTCGGCGGCACGATGCATGGCAAGATGTAAGCTGAGTCGATTGGGAAATATCCTTTCTCCTCGTTTGATGATCCCAGAATCCACGTTGAGTTCAGTGCCATGACAGCTTCACCAGGCTGGTCGAGTGTTATCAGGTCGCCTTTCTTCAGCTTCAAATATGTTTCCTCGTCTGACGTTTTTGAAAAGTTTTGAATAGCAACTGCATACGTCGATCGTCTCTTAAGCTGCGTCAATAAATAGTTCAGCCACTTGAAGATTGTCGGTGCGTCGATAGCTTTAAACTTAAGATTTTCAGTGGTGATCGTTGTGATCGTAAAAATGCCGCCAGTTGTTGAGTCGTCGCTCTCCTTGTGGGAAACATTCGAGATTTCAGCAAAAGAAAGCTCGAGCTGCAATGTGGAATTGAGTTTAGATCGTCTTTAACATTGGACTTGACTTACCGCCACTTCCTCCCGGTTGTCGATCAAATAGACTCCCGACCAATTCAATGCAAGGATGAAAATGTTTCGCGACGCATCAACTCCATCGTCGACCTTCAATACTTCAAAGAAGCGTGAAAACTTTAGGATCCACGTAATCTTGGCGTAGAAAACGAGATCTTCCTTCGCAGCGATTTTCGGAAGGTTTTCTCTCGTGCATCTGCATTTGGCGAACGAAGCGGCGATCAAAGTTTCCCATTGAGCAGCAGTTTGTTCTCGATAAATCGCCTTGGGAAGGTACTCGGGGAGTTTTTGCAGCAGCAAATTCTTGTCGTACTTGGCGCCGTTCTCCGCATAGAAATTCAGGGCTGCGATCATCGCGATATCCTTCTCTGAAGTGCAAATGTAGTCGCCAAAGTTGATTCCTTTTGTTATTTGATTATAGATTAAGTCTGTGGCGATCGGGTCATCGCTGGGATTGTGCCAAGGGAGAAACATTTCTTTCTGGATGTACAGCTCCCACTTCACGCTCTTCTCAGGGATCCCTTGTTCCTTCGCGAACTGTTCGCAACTAGAAATGGCATCGAAGATGAATTGGTGCTCACAGCCAAGCGTCATGGCTTTGTTCATGATTGTGATGAACAGCGAGAAACCAAGCAAGTCCTTCAAATTGATTTCTTTGGCAACAGCGATGCAAATTTCTTCGGATGTTGACGCTGAGTCAATCTCCAGTTGAACTGATGCTTCGTTCATCAGGTTGACAGTCACGATGATCGGGTCAGTTGTTTTGCAGCTTCTTAACTCCATGAGCGAGGGTGGCTGCTTACGTGCTCCATTCTGGATCGTTCTATCCAAACGCGTTTCGCAGTAAGGTGCGTAGAGCTGCGGACCATTTCTGATGAATTGACGCAAGTAAAGCTCGAAGCTTTCCGATGGCGGGAAGCAACCAATGCAAAGCGAAAGTAAAATCCAACCTTTCTTAAAAGAAATAGAGTTCGGGTTGTTGATAAGCTGCTTGCAAATTTGGCAGAAAATCTCATCGCGAAGTTCTTCCCTCAGAATTCCGTGCCCAATAATGAAGTGCAGCTTCTCAATGTGACTGCTTCGAGTGTTCAACCATTCTTGATACTGCTCGAGATCAGCAGAGTTCTCAATGATATGAAGAACTTCTTTTGGTAGTTTGTTCTTCTTTCGCAATGTTTGACTGATCAGTTTCCTTTCGGACTCGCCGAACTTGAGGAAATCTTGGAATTCTCGCGACTTTCCTGTCGCCTTGCTGAGGGTCGAAGTCAATTTTTGCATGATGTTGATTCTCTTGTGCGTCGGCTGCTCTTCCTCAAACTCATTCTCGTATTTTGCTTCGCCCATATCGCCCATGAACCTCAAGATCGTAATCCACAAGGCTTGCGATGACAATTGCGAGTGAATCGGAAGATCCAAAAGCGAAGTCTTCAGGTGTCTTTTGCTGAACTGATGTGACACGTTGCTCATGAAGTAGGTCGCTGCGAACTTCTGGAATGAATAGGCGGAGAGGTCTTCCCGAAAACGCTGCTGAGCTTTCTGAACGGGAATCGTCTCAGTTTGATTGTAAGTCTCGAGATCGTCTGTGCTTGTTCCTCCATCCTGCAACAAAGTTTTTATTCATACAATAACGAACTTTTAGACAAATGAATTCACCTAACTCAGTCTGTTTGAGTTTTCCGTCTAAAAATGTTTCCCACGCGACCGCTAATTGATAACATCAACGGCACAACAAACAAACATTAGCTTTGTTTCACCGATGGCAATAATTGCCTCCCGTGCTATGTTCACCGATAACCCGAGCTTGAGTGTTATCATTGCTTATCTCAATGATTCACACCGAACACAACAAAAACGAATCTAATGAGAACGAAAACGATGGAAATCGATATTTTAAAATCAGTACATGCTGTGTCGCCGAGAGCGACATGTGTGGATGGAAAACGGTTGGGTGAATGGATGAGTTATGTTTACCCTTGTTGATGGCATTGACACGACCGTTCGGTCGACTTTTCCCGATGAAGACAGTGAATGAGGTGGAGATAAAAACCTTTATAACATTTATTATTGCATTATAAAGAAATTGTGTTATAAAAAATCGGTGGTTTTGTGTGTAATTTGTTACGTGTGACTGTTCAGAGTTTTGTGGTGGAGTCATAGCGAGTTGTTGGACGTGAGAGGAGTTTGGATGGAATGTGCTTTAGATTGCGACTTTTCTCCTCGAGATAAGAAATCATTTTGCTTACTCTGAAACTCGGCGTGTTGCGGGGGTTTTTGGGTTTGAGCTTTGGCGTCTGGAGGTCTTTGAGAAACTCGAACACATCGTCGACGACTTTGTTTCCGTCCTCGATGTTGATGTTGTGTTGTCGCCTGATTTCGTTCTCCTTGTCGAGACGAAGTTCTTGTGAGAGTTTGGTCAAACGATCGAGGAATCGAGTTTCCGCTTCTTGCTTCCAATTGGCATTACCGGCTTGTTTAAGTTGTTGTTCTTCTTGCAATCGAAGCTTGGCAAACTCTGCCATCTTTCGCGACTTCTCCGAGATTTTCCCGGACAAATCGCGACGGGTCAAAAAGCCTCGGCATCTCGCCTGCAATCCGATCATAATTTTTCGTGTCGCTTCGAATTGGTTTCTCGTTTCACGAGTGTGGATTGCTGCTTGGAGTCGATGGAAGCCTTGTCGCATGATCAAGAATCTCTGACGGTAGCCTCGAGCTCTGAAATGTTTCTGGAAAACGGTCGCGGCTTCGCGATATCTTCTAATGAACCGCTTGAAAATTATTCTCCTGAAGCCTCGTTGGATGATAGCGATGCTTCTTGCGTAGATATCAGATCTCATTTTCTCCAAAAGCGCATCATGCTCTTCCTTTAGAAAAATCTTCGTTCTACCTAAAGCGAATGTTGGGATTGAACTCAAAGCTTCGGTACAAATCTTTGTCGCAGCAGCTCGAATGTCAGTTTTGCTGGTGATTCCTTTCACCAGGAATCGATATCGTGTCACGAAATCTTTGTAGGCATGACGTATGGCGTAGCCAGCTTTCCGAATCTTTGCGGTCTCCATCATTCCAGAGTAGCGGAGTTGTCGAATGCAGAGCGACTTGTCGAGGATCTGTGAAGAAGGTTTGAGCAACACATAACAATTTAATATTGTGGCGACTCACATGTGGTTTCTGAACCTCATTTGGTTTAATGCATCGGACAAATGATGGTTGGCAAGCAAGCAAAGTCTTCATCAAAGCTTCTAAAGAGTTTCTAAACTGCAGTGACAGCGTGACATTCTTCTTGGTTGTATCTAACGTGTCATCCGCTGTGAACAGATCAACTAAGAATTTGTTTGTTGATTTTATCACAAGTTCCTTCAAATCCATGTTGAATGAGTCTCGGTTCTTCTCGAGAAAACCGTTCGGATCGTAGAAAACGCTGCCGGCGAAATGTTGGATGCCGAACAAGACCGAGTTGTCATATTTAGGTTTGATGTAAATGCTTTTCGTGCCGTGAGTTGAGTGCAGCTTAGCGACTAGCGTTATGTCGGAGCCTTTAGGGAAGACCGTCTCCTCGTTAATCAATGCCATGATGCTCATCGGCTTCAGCCCAATCATATCGAGGATATTTTGATTGTCGATGAAGTCAATGTTCTGCCAGTTGATTCCCTCATTCGTGTACTCTTCCTGTTCGAGCTTGAAAATATATTTGACGAAGAACTGTTGGATGTTCTCGTTGGCATAGTTGATGCACAATTGCTCAAACCCGTTTGAGTCGAAATTCTCGAATCCAAAAATGTCTAGAACTCCGATCGATGTTTTCTGCTTCAAAGCCTTGAAAATCGTCTTGTTGATCTTCTCGACAATTCTTACGAATATTTTACCGTAGATTGCTTTCACAAAAGCATCGCGAGCTTCCACAGCTTGCTCCTTCGACTGGAATGAAATGACGCGTTCACCATGGGCGAAGATCGTTTTCTGAATGAGTGCATCGCTCAGAAGATTCTTCGCCACGCCCAAGATTGTCGCTATTCGCGTCATGTTCACGCTATCTGGGATTTCGCAAGTGTCCATGTTCTGCACAATTGTTGGCTTGTACTTCAAATTACCAAGGTGAAGAATTCCCGCAAGAAGTTTCATGATTTCCCAGAATTCTTCGTCATTGAACGAGAGAATGTTCATCGCCGATCTGATCGACACAAACTCGGTCGCATCGTTTCGGTGCTCGCAGTTCGTTACTGCGCCTGATGTCAAGTAGTTGTACTTTGAAACGTCTTCGAGCTCTAACTTTTTCTTCTCTTCCTTTGACAACCCAGCGAGCATTGCGTAGAAAATGTGATAGTTCCTCTCGCCTTTGTTGTTCGAGACGATTCTCGATTTCTCTAGCAGATAATGCTCAATCTTAGCGCCTCCGATTGCTCCATTTTCAGTGAAGAAGATGTCAATGTACTTTCCGAATCGTGACGAGTTGTCATTCTTGACAGTCTTAGCGTTTCCGAATGCTTCCATGATCGGGTTGGCTTCAAGAATCTGCTGTTCGATCCAGGAGTGCTTCCCGCTGACCGCAGCGAGATATTGAAGAATCAGCTTTGTGCTTTCGGTCTTGCCGGCTCCCGACTCTCCAGAAATCACGATGCATTGATTTTTCTTTGACACAACCATCTCTTGGTAGGAGTTGTTGCCGATAGCAAAGATGTGAGGCGGCGCGTTGAGATGCGAGGAAGTCGTTTGACTCTTGTAGAAGTTTATCTGGTTGTTTGTGTAGATCGGGAGGATTTCGTAAGGATTCATGGCGACGAGCATTCCACCGATGTAAGTCTGAGTGATCAACGATTAGCAAACTAATGCGAGTAGCTCAAATGATAACCAGCTTACATAAATCTTCTTCTCTTTGTATCGCATGTAGAGATTTCTCAAGATTGTGAACTCTTCCAGCTCGAACATTGTAATCATGTCGTCCACAGTATCAGCAGATGTGGAATGCATGGATTTAAGAATCTAAAATAACAAAACCGTTATCGAAGAGCCAAATGAAAATAAACTTTGACTCACCTGCTTGTTAGATATCCAAACTTCCCGCCCGTCATCGTCGAGAATTAAGCTTTTCTCTTTGTCCGTTCGAATAAGTTTTCCAGCGAAAGGAAGATCGTAGATGTCTTTCGTCTCGGGCTTCACCCAGACCCATTCGCCCTGTCGGTTAAATGATGGAAACAGCGTCAGAAAAATGACTAAGAACGTAAATATTTCATTGACACTCTCGCGAGTCTTTGTGTTTGTTATCGATAATGTTACGATAACGGTAGAATGAATGACAAGTGACGGCCGATAAGGAATCAATCAATTTTGGATATTTTGTGGGCCAGCACAGAACTAATTCATCATCGTCACAATTTGTTTTCTCTCGACTTCATCAACATAGCAAATTCATGAAAAATACATTCGCCAAAACACTTTCAGATAGGAAAGCGAGACACTAAGCTTTTAAGATATCACTCAATCGAACTGAGTTGAACCCTTTTGAACTCGAAAACTCACAAATGATTGCATGTTGGCAGGAAACTATTCAATAAAGCTCGTTTATTAATCGATAAGGTTTTATTATCACTTCAGTTTTTTCACTAATTAAATGTTGATTGATTTTCCACGTTTGCTCTGCTCAACAGTTCGATGGTAAATGAGAAATTTCTCGCACAAACATCGCCAGCTCTTATCAAAACTGATAATGATTCGAAAATGATACGATGAGCTTTTTCAGAGCTTTCCTAAGCTTTCTCTCTCTCTAACTTTTAAAAACTCGCTCCGATTCGGTCAATTCGGGTCAACGAAGCGACATGGCAACAGATTGGGCGGCTTAACAAAATCAAGTTTCTAATCACTACTTTGATCTTGTTCAACAGTTGATACAATTGAGGAAATCCGTGGGCGATATCGTTGTTAAAATATTCTCTTGAAATTAACGCTGTTACTAACCAATTCAAGTCCATACAATTATTAAGTCAGATCGTTTATAATATAAACTTTATACTGATTTTGATTGAAACCTTTTATTAGTCATTTTGAACCCGAAACATTCTAAAATAAACTTACGTAAAAGTAGATATGTTCTCTTCGTTTCAAAGTCTCTTCTAACGAATTAGAAATAAGTTTTCAAATCGGAAACGATTTCCATGTCAAATCTGACATACAGAATGTCTGTGATTGGATCATGGAAGGTTAGTTTCCACCTGTACATACCGGTAGGGAATGTAGATGCCCACACGTTGTCGTTTATTGTCACGTTCTGAATGTCCATTCGACCACCGTAAGGACATTTGTGGAACAAGTAAGGCGCTGAATCTTTGATCAGGTCGACACACATCTTGATGAAAACATTTCTTGACACGTCTTCCATTAAACTGCACCATTCGAAGGGATTGACTCTCAAGATTGACCTGAAGATCGTCCCATACTTATATTCCACATCAAAGGAGATCTAGTTAAAAGAGAAATGTAAGCTGCTTTTGTATCAGGTATCATTGTTAACTTGCGTAGAATGGCTTTGTCAACGGTCTGTGATAAGTCAAGCCAAGGTTGAAGGCGGAAACTCTTCTCGAATAAGCTTTGATGTAGCAATAGTGAATTGTAGTCACGTTGGTATTAAGTGATTTAGCTTCAGAATTCTTCAAACGACTGAATTGCTCAGCCGTTGCAGTAGACAAGAAGCAAAGTAGAGAAAGTCGAACCACGTACATCGCTGAACAGAAGATGAACTTGTACTGATATTTAGCCATTCAACACTGAACTCGTTTTTCGGTCTCAGGAATTATTTATATTTGCTCTACAGGAAACAACAATCTTTTTTCGAAATTAATGCTTTTATTAAACCAATTCAAGTCCGTGTAGTCAGATCGTTTATACTGATTTCTATCGAACCCTTCTACTAGGTTTTCGTCGTTTCAAAACCTCTTGTTGTTGTTGATTTGGTTTATTTTTGCCAATTTTTCCCAGACTTTAATAGGTCTTCGTCGTTTCAAAACCACTTGTTCTAACGAATTAGAAATAAGTTTTCACATCAGAGACAATCTCTACATCGAATCTGACGAACAAAATGCCAGTCGTTGGATCATGAAAAGTTAGTTTCCACCTGTACATGCCGGTGGGGAATGTAGATGCCCACATTTTATCGTTTATCGTCACGTTCTGAATGTCCATTCGACCACCGTAGGGACATAAATGGAACAAGTAAGGCGCTGAATCTTTGATCAGGTCGACACACATCTTGATGAAAACATTTCTTGACACGTCTTCCATTATACTGCACCATTCAAAGGGATTGATCCTTAAGATTGACCTGAAGATCGTGCCATACTTATATTCCACATCAAAGGAGATCTAGTTAAAAGAGAAATGTTAGCTGCTTTTGTATCAGGTATCATTGTGAACTTGCGTAGAATGGCTTTGTCAACGGTCTGTGATAAGTCAAGCCAAGGTTGAAGGTGGAAACTTTTCTCGAATAAGCTTTGATGTAGCAATAGTGAACCGTGGTGACGTTGGGATTGAGTGATTTAGCTTCAGAATTCTTAAAACGACTAAATTGCTCAGCCGTTGCAGGAGATAAGAAGCAAAGTAGAGAAAGTCGAATCAGGTTCATCGCTGAACAGAAGATGAACTTGAACTGATATTTGGCCAATTCGTTTTTCGTTCTTTCCTTTGATGTTGAATACAGGAAGCAACTTGAATTCAAGTTAAATCATTGCACACAATTTTCAGACAATTGTGTCGCATTAAAGAACAAAATAATTGCCATCTCGTTACATATTTATTTTTATTTTGTTGCTAAATCAAACTTTTTTGGAAACGAAATGATCGCGAAGTTTATCCAAAGCTCGGAATCGATGTGATATGCCGTTCTTCGTTTCTTTGGGAAGCTCGCCGTAAGTTTCATCGTAGCCGTCTGGTTGGAAGATTGGATCCCAGCCAAAGTCAAGTTTACCTCTAGGAGCAACAATTGTACCATTGGTGATACCTTGGAACAGAATAACTTCAGAGTTCTCGTCTCGAGAGAAGGCGAACGTGCAGATCGCTTGCGCTGATTTATCATCGAATCCAGCTAGAAGTTTATGAAGTCCGTCTGGTCCAAGTTTCTCCAAAAACCATTTGATGTAAGGGCCTGTGGAGACATAAAGAAAATGAAATTACTTCAGTGAATCTACCGGTCAAATCAAGACCAAATCTGAAGCTTCAAGATTACCCGGCAAACCCTTGAGCGCATTGAATGACAAGCAAGTGTCTTCAACAATCACCGGGCCTTTGACATGCTTAGCTGCTTCCTTGCACTTGATGCGACAGATCTCGTCAATCTCTCCTTGAAGTTCTGAAAGAATTCGAGGTAATAACACGCAAACTATCAACTTTAGATTATTTTCTTACCAGGCAAGTCAATTTTTTCACTTTTCACTTCGTACGGAAAATTGTTACCGAGAATGGCTTTGATCTCCTCAAGCTTCTTCACATTTCCCGTCACAAATGTTAACACACGGCTCATTGTCACTCCTTATTTAAAGCAAGAAACGTGAAGAACGGCAAACCAAGAGAAAAAAGGTAAACAAACTTCGACGACGCCGCTAGAACTTCAAACCAAATCGACGACGCCGCTTGGATTTACATTCGGTCAACTCAGTTCACATTTTGCATTGCGAAAACAAAATTATCAGAGAAATAACATCGTGATTGAATTGAACGATGGCATCTGGAACACCGCAAGGAGCACAGCTGCTGACAGGATGGATGAAAGCCGGCCGGTTCGACAAGGGAATAGGAGCGCAGCTGCCGGAAGCCTACAAGAAGTTCTATCGGGAATGGAGAAACACACTGGCGACTGCTGTCCATTACGTACCGAAGGAAGGCATGTTCCATCGCTACCCTAGCGGCGTAGTACGTCCGGTGCAGAACGTCAGGATTCCTTTGAAAAGCGTGCCCGAAGAGAACGAAGGAATTTGGGGCGGCGAAGCAATCATCAAAGGCTTCCAGAAGAGAGATCCCTACAAGCGAAGAGTTCCTCATTACTGGGTGCCAACACTCAAACGATCAGTCGTCCGAAGCGAGGTGCTCAATCAATACTTCTCAATGACTGTCACCGATCGCACCATTCATGTCATCTTGGAGAATCACGGTTTCGACCATTACTTGCTCAAGTCGCCGGCTTGCGACTTGCGTTCACTTCTCGCCTTGAAGCTCAAGCAGAGAATACTGCAAAGCCTTTACGATGGATGTCAGGAATGGAAGGAAGATCCAAAGCGCCAACAGGAGATCAAAGACGAATACGGTCAGTACCTCCAGAACTATACAGCAGAAGAAATCGAGTGGTACGGATTGAGCTGGGCTGAAGCACTCAAGAAATTCAAACGGCAACAGGAACTGGAGAACCCGATCGTACCACATAAAGTTATCTTCAGGCAGAGGCTAATCGAGCAGTTGAGAGAAGCCGGCATTGCTGAAGCTGGTGCAATTGAAGGAGCCAAGTGAGTTGACAAGCAGAAGCTTTAGGTTTCAGCCTTCTAAACGTTTCTTCTTTTAGGCAACCATCGTCTTGGACGCAGAAGCTAAACCCTTTTTCTAAAACGGAAGCTTAAGTAGTGAATGAGCTTTGTAGCTTCGAGTCGTAAAGTTAGAATAAAAGAATTGAAATTCAAAGTAATCGCTTCGATAACAAATGGTTTAATCACGGGAGAGAGCTAATTGCACAAGTGGTAGCACTTTGATCGACGAGAGATCAGCGAGAACGGCCTCGATACTTTCGATTGTTGAAACTTGCATCAGAGACTCTTTTCGGAAGCTCAAGATTATGATTGCGAGAAGGGAAAGGATCTCAAGCGAATCGTAGCCAAGGATGAGATCCCAGAGAATGAGGAGCTCTTGTGGCTGGAGGTGTCCACTGAATGCTCGCATCAGCCACTTGAACACAACTCGGATTCTGAAATACAATTCGTTTTTAAAAAGCTTTCAGATTTGCTTTCAGCTTACGGTTGAATCTGAAGTTCGCGGAAATGTGACCAGAGTCCTGGCTCGTGCGTCTGAAGCAGCTTCTCGAACAGCAAGCACAAGCTCACAATTCCTTGATTATGAGTGTTCACGCATGTCAATCGATGGCAGTAACGAATGTAGAAGGCGCGAAACGTGAAGTAAAGAGACACTGGCGAGTCGTAGAGATAACAGAAGGGCGCAGCAAACATGCAAATTCCATGGAACGGAACGATTCCAGCGGGTGGGAGCTCGTACTGCTTAAGCTTCGCAGAGCTGATGAAGTCACTTTTAATCATCTCAGCGACTTCTGTATCACGAGAAAAGCAAAGCATAACTTGATAAATGATATCCTCGAAGACAAAGTATTGGTCGTCGTTTGTCGCTGTCAGCTGCACATCCTTGAAAACCAACTTGTCAACGATTAGATCAGTGCTAAGGACGTCACTCTTCAAGTCTTGCCATATGTCGTTGTGCTGAAATGGAAAAACTTAAAATCTCTCGTTGATGTCAACGGTGAAGATTCTCACATGTTCCTCAAGCTCACTTCCCAGTACAATCGACCACACTTTTCCTCTGATCGGAGTCGGTGTTTGTCCTTTCTTGAGAATCTGTTGGCACAGCGGTGCATGCTTTGTCGCCATGATCTTCTCGCAAGTCGACGACCAGTCATTCGTGTTCATTTCATTTCGTAAGAGCTCTGAGAACAACACACGAAGCTCAAAGAGATTCTTAACAGGCAACGCGATATGTGAAAACTCCCATTTTGGTATTACGTCTTCGTCAACTTCATGTTTTTGGTTTGACGGACCCTTTAAAGACAGCAGCACTTCGAGAAGGTCTTTCGGAGCGTACACCGGTCGGTAGTTCGACAGATCGACAGTAAAATTGCTCAGCTCATCCCACTTGTTTTGAAGCTCTTCCTTCTCTGCTTGATTTCTAAGCTGCCCTTGAAGTGGAGCTTTAAGTTCTGAACCCATCGCGTTGAGAGATTTTCGCACTCTTCGCTCCCACTGTATCCCAGCACGTCTCAAGTAGTTCAAAGGGTCGCTCTGAAATTCCAAAGTGAGACTTTGTGACCGAAATTGAAATCTCAAGAGCCTCACCGTCTGCATCGTCAGCTTCACCTCGTTCTTTATGGACGTTCGGATCAAGTGAAAAACGATATTCCGAATTTCCGTCTCGAGGCCGTTCCGCTTCATTGCCATCTCAAGCGTGTGCTTCATGTCATCTTTGCAAACTTCGGGTGAGCACGCCAATTTCTGAAGTGAAAATGTGTTTGATTGAAACGTCCGGTGGCAGGAAACGTCGAAACTCGCGACTGCCTCGGCTCACCTGAACGGTTTTGAAGAGATTGCTGTACACTTTCATTTGCTTGATGTCCTCCGAGAACTTCAGCGCTGTGTGGTGGATGGAAGTCTCGCGAAGCTCCTCCATCGCTGGAATTTGCTAGCGAAATTGCACAAAATATTTTCCTCCCTCGAACACTAACGACTTCAATTTTGAGTCATTTGCAGCGAAATTCTTTTACCCTCGCAAGAAAATTGTCGCCGACAGCTCAGGCGAGTGCAGGCGAAACAATAATTTTGACTTCAAGAAAAACTTTAAACGATGGCAAAATAGTTTTTCGATTTTGAGGAGGAATGTTGGAAAATAAACAAACAGAAAACATTTTCAAGCTTCCATGGCAACCTGCGAGTTGGAGGTTGATTGGAAGCGAGAAAGTATTCACAGGAGCATATTGCGGATTCTTATTTCTCTGTGACCGAACCGATAAAGTTGTCCCACTGATTTCATTTTCACGCGATGCTCCAACACTGTAGTCAGTCAATAAAGTTTTCCACTTAAAAGTTTTCTTCTTCGACTCGAGTAATCAGGCTAATTGTTTGCGACATGCGATTTCAATTGCTCGCGGATTGTTTGTGCAAAATTTTTTTTATTGTGAATTGAATCGTTTGCATTGTGGCACAGAGCTTAAATTGAAAGTTCTCAGAGCACAACTTGAGCTTTTAAAGCTCACAAGAGCTTTTAAATTAACGAAATCCTCTCGTTTTCAATCCTCAATTTTGTATTCAGCAACGGAGACATCAGCAGCAAACGAAGATATTCCTGAGTCGTGCTTGATTGTTAAATTAACAGTGGCGCTTTTCAACTTGGCAAATAATGGAAGAAATCTCATCACATTCCCAGGTAACTTGAAGGTTGAGCTGTTACGGTAGCAATATGAAGTGACATTTTTGTTTGCGCACTGCACAGGAATCCCGAAGATTGCGAAAAAGATTTTGATGATGTGAGGCCTCTCCTTGCGATCGCATAAGTTTGCTTTGGCGCTGACCATTGACACTGCTCCTTGTACAACATTCACTTCCACCTGAGTATCACATTCAATTAGCATTGACGAACAACGATAGTTGTTATACAAACCAATGAAGAATGATAAGGCTGGAGAATTGAACAGGAACGAGAGACAACTTCACAGTTAGGGGTGAGCTCAAACGATTGATTGAACAGATGGATGACTTGAAGCGAGCTCCCGCTTTGTCTTGTATTTAGTACTTTGTAGGTAAATCCATTCTGGAAACAGTAATTATGTTTGACCTACTCAAGAATTTATCAACCTTAAATCTTACGCAAGCAAACAAATAATTGACAGCTAGGCTAAGATAAAGCGCACTGATCAGCAACATCGCACCAGTACAACTGAAATCATTTGTCAAATAGCTGATACTTTAAGCCACCTTAGTAATTAACCTTTGAGACATTCAAGGTTGAAGGTGTGCGATAATTGATCCTGCAAAATACTCAGATAAGCAGAAGATGTTATCGCTAAATTGCAAACGGTTCATCGTGTTTCGTCCTTGTCGTTCCAGTTACAAATATCTTACATTATTATTTAATATTTTATTAGAAATACAATCAGCTGTGCTTTGTGCATTTAAAGCTTCCAACAATGTTTCATTCTGCAGACTTGGATTCAAGAATGAAGACTTCACCGGCAAAAGCAGACGATCCTGTATCGTGTTTGATTGTCATTGTAAAGTTTGAGTGCTTCAGTTTTGCGAAAAGCGGAAGAAGTTTGTCCACATTTCCTGACAACTTGAAGGTGTTGCTGGCTTGGTAGCAATATGAAGTGGCGTTTTTATTCGAGCAATGTAAAGGAATCCCGAAGTATGCGAACAACACCCTAATTATGTCGGTTGGCCCTTTGCGATCGCACAAATTTGTTTTTATTTTGAAGAATGAAACTGATGACCCTTGACCAACATTCAGATCCACCTAAATTGAATGTTTGTGATGTCAATGGAGAGCTATAATTTATATACGAACCGATGCAGTGCGATAAGGACTTAAAATTGTACAGGACCGAGACACAATTTCACATTCGGAGTTGAAGTCGAACGATTGATTAAACAGTCGAATAACTGGAGCGGTGCTTAACTGCTTCATGTTGGCGACTTTGTAAGTGAATCCATTCTTTGAATAATAGGAACCCTTGATAGATTCAACAATTTCGTTTTTTTTGAAAACTTACGCAAGCAAACAAAAATTTGACGACAAGAATCAGATATAACGCTCCCATCAGCAGCATCGCACCAGTCCAAATGACATTTTTCAAGCCCACATAATGTTATTAAGCTCGTACCTTAGTCAATTAACCTTGTTGACATTTAGGCTTGAAAGCGTCAACAATCACTGATAGTGTGAAACAAAACATTTAGATGCAAATCGATAATTTTAGATGATCCGAAATATTATTGCTAATGTTAAACTTGATAGCTAGCCATTTATTTATCTGTTTGGATAAAAACTTAATCACTAAGAAGCTTTGGAAATTACGGCTTTGCCAGTGAAGCAAGATTTTCCAGTGTCATGCTCGATAGTCAATTCAAATTGAACGCTTTTATAAATCATGAACAATGGAAACAGCCTTTGTGTAGCTTCTGACAGCTTGAAGTCTGAACTGGGTTGATAGCAGTGAACAGAAACTCTGTCGTTGGCGCATTTTAAAGGAATTCCCAGAGATGCTAAGTTCATAATAAGCATTTCGGATTTCTTCTTCCGATCGCATAAATCAGTTTTTGCAGCAAATATCGAGACAGATCCTTCAATGACTTTCAGTTCAACCTGAAACTTGCCTAGTTAGTGTACGTGGGAAACGAAAAAGAAATATAAACACACCAATGATCTGCGATACAGATTAAGCTTCGTGCAAGACTGAGACCTAACTTCACATTTTGAATTCAGCTCGAACGACTGATTCACCAGCTGGATGACTTGAGGCGAGCTGTCACAATGTTTGATGTCAAGAACTTTGAACCCGATTTTTTCCTATAATCGAATTGAAAATAGCATTATCTAATTAATTTCTATTAAATTCATATGGTTATTTATAAAATCGTTACACAAGCCATTAAATGTTGAACGCTCGAGACGCTCAGCAAGAACAGACCGATCATCAACATTCCGAAAATAGAACTGTGCTGAGGTTTGATTTATTTATTTATAGCACGATTAAGAATTACATTAACATTAGGAATTACAATGCAAAATAAAATTCTTCGCTTGAAAAACTAATTAACCTGTTTGACATTCACGTATGAAGTTTCAAAGAGCAATCATTAATGAACTGTAAACGTCCAAGTGAACAAAACTTTATGATCAGATCGACTAGAAAAATAATGCGTACTCACTATCGTTAACCTTCCTCTAAAATCAATGCGATCGGTAGCTGCTTTGTTATTTTGAAATGTTATCTCTAACGACGACTTTCCTGCTATGACGTCGAATATGAGTGACATAAAGACGAAGCTATGCAATTAAATTTTGATACTCTTAAGCTTCCGACAAGTCGAATTGAATCAATATTATCACGATCTCGGTTCCCATTGCTATCATCTAAAATAAATTTGCAGTCAAAATTGCGTCGATTTCATTGATTGATTCGTTTTACTGAGAACAAAACCGAGTGGTCCAAGATGAACATTCCGAAGATGTTAAACTCGATCGGAGAATTTTCCAGCTGAATCAGCGCAATGTCAATCTGTTCGCGGGCACATTCAACCGTCGGTCATCGAATTTAATCTCAGTTCTACTCACATTCTCGGTCAGAGTTTCATCGGATTCGTTAATCAGCTCGATTTCATGAAGTTTCGTATTAATTTTGTTACTCTAAAATCATTTATAATCAAAACATGGTTATTTTTGAAGCTTTGTCGGTTACCTCGGCTCGAATCTCACTGCAAGGATTTAAGAACAAGTAGGCGATCAAAAACGAATGAAAGCCTTTGCAGAGCAGTACGAGCACGAGTTCAGCGATGATTCTGCTGTCTCTCGGGCTCGTCGAGATCTCTTTGAAGCTGAAGAAAACCTGAAAAGAAGTTCGTCAGTTTAGAATTTCAACACGAACATGAATAAACCTCAAGTATTTGAATCAGCAGCTGGAACAACACTGAGAAGAGGATGATCACATTTAGTAGCCGACGAAGGTTCAAGGCGAGTAAAAATATTTTTCGGTATTGAAAGCTCGCAGTCTCGGTAGCGTATCGAAGCCTTCCAAAGATTTCAGCTTTTTCCTGTTCATCTGCGGAGTTTTGTAGTGCGAAACTTTCAACTTTCAGACTGTCACCGAGTTTCTTTCTCGAGCTTTTGACGCAAAGTAAAAGAAACTCAGACACGAGGCAAAATGTAACCATGAAGTTGTTAACGAGAATCCTCGCGTATATAAAGACAAGGGCGTTCAATGGTTTGTTGCTAACGATTGCCGAATAAATAAAGGAGAAGAAAAAGTAGAAATGATAAACTCCAAACAAGATCGAGCATTTGCGTTTAGCCTTTAAACAAAGCTCTGGAAAGTTTTCGATCAGTTTAAGATTCCTGGCCACATTCATAGCCTTATCGAATGTCCTAACGATCTCGTTCCGCTCTGATATGACGTAAATCCAGACGACAAGCAAATATGAAATCTCCAGGATAATGACAGCACAGATCTGAAACTTGAGGTCGCCCACTTGAATCATCAGCTCAAACATTCCATAAACTTCGAGAAGCGTCACAATCAAAATTTTCAATGAATTTAAAACCAAATATGAATATGAAATGCTGCATCCGCTCTTGTTGACAGTGAAGAATGACAAGAACAGAACGTTCGAAACCAAAGCGAAATTATCAACGAAGTTTGCCATTTTCATTTACGACTTTTCACTTCTTCCAAATCCGAGCGTGAATATGAAACTGATTATCAATCAGCAACACAACTATTAATATCACCTAAGCTTTTCAATCTAAATTAATGTTTGTCCATTTATCAACTTCAAATCAACCACACGCAGACGCCAAAACATGAAAACTCTCGTTTTAATGTTTCACGATGAAATGGAAATTCCAATCTAATTATTTTTGTCTACGAGAAGCGGAAGTGGAGGCGACAAAACCATAAAAATTAATTCGTTAGCACAACAAATTACCATTAAATTTATCTCGAAAGATCCTGATAAGAAATTAGTGTGACGGCACGAGATGATGAAAAGTTTTCTGCTTACCAAACCTGATTAAACCTGCGATGGTTGTGAAAGTTGTTCTATACATCTGCTCATGTTTATCGATCACATCAAGTGTCAGAATTATCTTCGTCTTTCAAACAATTGTCAGTTTATAATTGTTCTATACCAACAGGTGGAATTTCTCGTTAGCTATGTGAGAAACTGTGATGATGTCGATTCTGTGATCAAGATAATCAACTCGTCAGTCCATCTCAGTTTCAATGGCGACGTAGACTCTTCGACATGCTCGCAGATTCGTCCTTATCAAACTGCGCTAATCAACACAAAGCTGTTTAAGAACTCTGTAACAGTTTTCGATGGGAAGAACGACATTTGCCATCGAGCCAACAAAGCCAACGACTATTATAGGATCTTGCAAGCCCTGTACGGTATTCCTCCAAACTGTCCAGTAACTAGCGATAGTCAGACGTACTGTTTCAACAACTCCAAAGTCGCCACTGTTTCGCCACCCACGATGAAGTTCATGCCAGTTTTCTTTGCTGGCAGCAAAAGCATCGAAGCGAAAACAGTTCTCACTCACGACACTGGGATTTCTTGCTTCGAAGCTGGCTTTATCATGAAGTAATATCAAAAGTTGATTACTAATAACAATTTAATCAGCTGCCGTGTATGATGATTCACTGCAATATCAATTTGGAAAAATACAAATTATCTGATCAATCTCTGACTTTCTGTGTAAAACAAATGTTCATCGTATCATAACTCTCGTGATATTGGGTTGAATTCGATCCGGAATGATAATGGCGATTTCTAAATATTAAACAAAAAGCCGATAAGCGCAATTCAAGTCGCTACCTCCAGCGACTCATTGGCTACGTCGATCCAGCGTGAATAGAATTCAGCGAATCCCATAACTTCAGCTGCCACTAACAGTCTCTCGAACATGTGTATTTACAATGATTTATTGACTCTCCTATCAAAACCTCGTGATAAAACCTCGTGTTTCAGTGCGTCGATATAAAAGCTCGTTCAATCTTTTGTTGAGTGTTTAGTGCGAATGCAGAGGGTCGAAAATGAAAAAATTCTTCTTGCTGCTAACATTGGCTACGCTCAACTTGGCGTTAGCTCTCGACAGTTTTGGTAGTGAGAGTCGAATGGAAACAAATCATGTTGATGATGAAAAGTGCGATGTGCAACTTGGATTGTTCAGTGACGCTCTCGCAAAGAGAGATTTGTGGGCTTTGAAAAGTGAGACAACGTCGTGCAAAGGCCCAACATGAATTAATTTACTTCAATCATTTACATGAACAGTGTTTGACTCGTGGGGAAAGATCGAATCGGGCTACCTAGTAGGGAATCATTACAGTTTTGGCCACTTCGATGAATGCGTGAATTTTCGTTTCGAAACGGATTCATCGTTAGATAGCGCAGATATTATCCAAGGTCAATATTGTTTGGTGTCATTCACGGCCCTGCCAAACTCGACAGTTCCATCGGAAGAAACCATGATAGATGGCTTTGACTGGCGTGAAATGTAAGCTTAGACATTTGGACATGAGATCAATCATTAAAGGAAAATCGTTTCAGAGCCTCGCTAGTGAGAAATCAAAGCGCTTCAATCACGAACGGAATCTGTCTACCAGCGTTTTGCTCTGAGGAGAAAGCTTTGGGGTTTGCCAATTCGTTTTTGGCCGATGCTGATCTTCATGCCACGAGAGCTCGATGCAGCACAAACGACCCGAAGACCTTTGAAGTGATCGACATCGTTGCAATGTGAATATTTCCTGAAATCTTTTTTAACAATTTACAACATATTCTATGGTCACAGAACAATCTACTCGACCTTCGCCCTGCTGTTGCTGTCGAGTACAACCTGCGATATCTTAACAAGACGATACGAGATCGAGGCTAACAAGCTTCTCATCGCCTTTTCGGTTTATACAAACGGGGAAAAGCTTTTCGACGTGACTAGAAATCAATCGCCAAAGTCGATTAACTCATTGAATGGTCTGCGAGCGCTTTCAGTCTTTTGGATCATGTTTGGTCACCGGGTTCTGTCACAGGCTAATTTTCCGATGAGAAATCCACACGCGACCGGCGAGCTCTATAACAAATCATACAGTGTCGTTCTTTCATCGTACAATCTAGCTGTAGACACTTTCTTTGTGATGGGTGGACTCCTGGCTACTGTCTCAATCTTAAATGTTGAGAGAAAGAAACTAAGCCATTTTAGGATTGCGTTACATCGTTATCTGAGATATACGCCTGTCTTCGCTGCTTTAATTCTTTATGTCGTCAGCATTTCGAAGTTCACGTTCAATGGCCCTGGTCGACCGGATGGTATCAGGAAAGCTTGCACTGATTACTGGTGGTCAGCTCTGCTTCACGTGCAGAACATGGTAAACCCGCTGTCGCAATGCTCTGGGCATGGCTGGTATTTGAGCGCAGACTTTCAATTATTCATGCAAACTCCGCTGCTTCTTTTACCAGCGCGAAAGTTCGGATGGAAATATTTGCTGATCTTGCCAGCACTTGCAGTGTTGAGCTCAATTTATATTCTAATTTTAAGCATTGTGAAAGATATACGAGTTCTGGCAATTTCAACATCAACACAGGAGATCAGTGCGCAATGGATTTATTTCGCGACGCATGCACGGATGGGCTCTTGGATGGTTGGAATGGTCGTAGGTTTCGTCCTATTCTCTTATCGAGATAAGAAAATTGAGATCAGCAAAACACTTAATGCAATCCTTTGGATATTGTCGCTTGCAACTTTAGCCACTGTTGTCATGCTAGCTCAACCTTTGAACCAACTGAATAACAGCACTTCGTTAGCCTTCAATGCGATCTATCTGGCATTCCATCGACTATTTTTTGCTCTCTCGGTTTGTTGGATAATTTTCGCATGCGAGAAACTCAAGACTGGTGGATTCATTCGATGGTTCCTCTCCCTTCCGCAATGGCAGCCGATCGCCAGGATGTCACTCAGCATGTACTTAGTTCATCCTTACTATCAACTAACAGGAATTCTGAATCAGAAAGATTCCTTTCTTTTTGAGATTTTGCCGATGGTGAGAGAGCCAAACAAGAAAACAAATTTTACAAAGCGTTCTTTTTACAGTTTCATCTGTACTGGGGTGATATCTTCGTGACTTTGGTGCTTGGGTCTGCGCTTTATTTGACCTTTGAAGCGCCAATTATGTTGATTGAAAGCTATTTTTTGAGTAGGCGTGGCAACAAGTAGCTCGTTGGGCCAGTGATATCAAACAAGTACGAGGGTTTAATTTATTGTCAATAATTATTTTAGTGAAATCATGTCACAGCTTTCAATTCGTCCACAGTTAGCGGCTAATTTTCAAAAGTCCTTCAAAGCAAGAAGTTCCAGTGTCGTGAGCAATTGTAATTTTTGCTGTCACAATTTTTGTTCTGGCAAATAGCGCAATCATTTTCTTAGTGACCGCAGATAGAGTGACGATCTTGTTGGTGCAGAAGGTCGAACTATTTATCGGGCATTTGTCCGGGATTCCCCATCCAGCCATGGTTAATAGAACCATATCAGGCAGTGTTTTCTTCTCGCAAATGTCGAATGCATATTTGAAAACTGTTACCGCTCCATCGAATATTTTAAGTTTGAACTGTAGAATAAATTACTCAAACTTTTGAAGGTCAATAGCTGAAAAACTTATCAAACCACTGCAGTTTTGTAATCAGAGATAACTGAGCAAGATTGCGAGACAAACTTGCAATTCGTATTTAGCTCGGCGGAGTTGTTTACCATTCTAATGATTTGCCGCGAACCTCCGCAGTTCACTTGGTTGGAAATTTCAAACTTGATTCCATCCTGTAAATCAAGCTCATGTATTATCAATCCAGAACTTTTGAAATAAGCTTACGCAAGCAACAGAAAAGTTGCAGCAGCATAGTAAAATGAAACCTAAAGCTTTCAGCATTGTCAAGTAACTAAAATAACGAGATATTCTCAAAATAAGTTTACTCATTTCCTGTTTCTCTTCATTCATTAATATGTAACACGATAAATTTTTATTAGCCTCATAACAAGCTTCTGACTGTTTTAATACAATCATGATGGGTAAAGGCAGATTTCTGTATTCGAGAAACTTCCGTAACTCCTACGGTGCTTTCAAAGCAAGAGGTTCCCGTGTCGTGAACAACTGTTATTCTTGCTTTTATGACTTTAGTTTGGACAAACAGCACAAGCAGTCTTTCAGTAACTTCTGAAAGAGGAATAACTTTGTCATTGTAGCAGAATGTCAAGTTGTTCTTTGGAAATTTGTTGAAGATTCCCCAAAGTGCCATCGCGAATAAAATCATGTCAGCTTTTGGTTTCTTATCGCAAATGTTGTAGAAGCTGTGAAAAACTGTTAACACTCCGTCGGTGATTTTGATTTTCATCTTTAAAAGAAACTTTAATTTTGATTTTTATGTGGTTAACAGATGAGCAAACCACAGCATTCTTATACATATGACGAAGTTGCTGAACATGATCGTAGAACAAACTCGCAATTTGTATTTAGCTCAATTGAGCTATTGATCATTCTGATAATTTGGTTTGAACCTCCGCAGTTTCTCTCATTGGAAAATATAAACTTTACTCCGTTCTAAAGGAAATATCAATCGATGTTCTATCTATCTAATGAGATGAGATCAAGGCAGAACAAAAATGGGTTTAAAATTGAGACCCACGAACTTCCCTTTCTCAAATTTCTTCTTCCATTTTGCAAACTTTGTAATTTCATGTTTCAATTTAACCTGAAACTTTCACAGTGTATTCAAAACAAGAGGTTCCTGTATCGTGAACGATCGTAATTCTTGCTGTTAGAACCTTAGTCTTTGTGAACAGCGTGAGCAGCTTTCTGGTCACCGGCGATAGCGGAACGATTGCGCCAGAGTTGCAGAAGATTGAGTTGTTCACTGGACATTGGCTAGGAATTCCACAACTAGCCATGTTCGAATAGACCATGTCAGGCTTTGGCTTCTTGTCGCAAATGTTGAAAGCTGTTTGTACAACAGTCGACGATCCATCGATGACTTTTATTCTCATCTGTGAAATAAGTCTAAAATGCATATCTGAGCAATCAAAACTAAGCCGGACAAACCAATGCAGTCTTGTAAGAAGTAACAACTGAGCAAGACCTCGCGACGATTTCGCACTTCTCATTAAGCTCTGTCGAAGTGTTGACCATTTTAATGATTTGATTCGAACCACCACAATTTCTTTCATTCAAAAAAATTATCTCAAGTCCTCGCTACGTACAAAAAAAAAGGAATAAAAATGCTCCAAGTTTGTCAAACGTCTTACGCAAGCAAAACAAAAATTTATTCCGCAAAGAATAATGAAGCTCAGAGCTTTCATGATTACAAGCAAAGTATTAACGATCAGTACTCAGAGTTATCCCATTTTACCTGCGCGCAGTAATGACTGATCGCTTTATCGATAGTTGAAATTATGATGAAGATAATGCTTCGCGGACCTATGAAAACCTTTATCTGTAATAACTGATCAAGGTAATTGGACTCAAAAAATAGATAATGTTTCATCTAAGATTATCCGATCTTTGGTATGAAACTATTCCGAAGATACACTGATGGTGCTTTCAAAGCAAGAAGTGCCTGTGTGTCATGAATGCTTAGCACTCTAGATGCGATCACTTTCGTTTTCGCAAACATTCTTTTAGTCACAGGAGACAGAGATTTGGCGAAGTCGAATAAACCATAATTTTGATTCTACTCGTTCTAATTGATTTTTAAAGGTTTCTTTATTTAGTTTCAAGGAAAAAAATTCATAGTCTATTTGCACATAAAGATCAACTTCTGTTGAACTTGAAATATGCTTTAATTTATTATTTGACAACCTTCAATGTGCTTTCAAAGCACGATGACCCAGTGTCATGAACGACAGTGATTCTATTTGCAATCACTTTAGTTCTGGCGAACATAACGAACAACTTTTTCGTCAACGGAGAAAGCGGAACGACTTTGTTGGTGTAGCAGAAGGTAGAGTTGCTCATTGGACACTTGTTAGGGATGGCCCATCCAGCCATGGCTGAAACGAACACGTCAGATTTCGGTTTTTTATCGCAGATGTTGAATGAAGATTCAAGCGAGGTAATCACTCCTTCTATGATTTCCAATTTCAACTGTGGAACAAACTTTAAATTGTCAGTTTTTATGATTAAAACGCGTAACAAACCACTGCAGTTTTGTATGCAGAAACAGTCGAGCAGGAACGGTAAACGAACTCGCAGTTCGAGTTCAATTCAACCGTGCTGTTAACCATTTTGATTATTTGATTCGAACCTCCACAATTTCTCTGGTTTGAAACTTCTAACTTGAGTCCATTCTACAAAAGGAACCATTTGAATTAATCCGAAATTCAAGCAGCACCTTACGCAAGCGATGGACCATTTGATGGTGCACAGGATAACAAAACTCACGATCTTCATCGAAGCACTCTTGAAATGAAAGTACGGTCGAGTCATTTGGTTTCGTGTGTCCCACAATAATCACTTGATTGCATTATCGATAAATAATCGCGATGACTTCATTTGGGGAGGTTCAAGCTTTATTCTTTTTCAACACTTTGTTCACGACCTCGAAGCATGATCTGCCAGTGTCGTGAGTGATCTCCATTCTCAAAACAAACCCTGAATTTATCCTTGAAAACAATGTAAAAAGCCGCTGCGTGATTGCACTGAGCTTCAAAATCTTTTCATTCCTGAAACAATGAACTGCTTTTGATGATATTGGGCAAGATAAAGGGATTCCAAAGTACGCCATCAAGCATCTTTCTAGGTCCGCTTTTGGTTTCTTATCGCAGAGGTCAAAATGGAATGTTGAAATGATCATAGAGTTCTGGATAACTTTTATATCAATCTGTAATTTTGGCACTTCAACTAACGTTCATATGAAATAATCCCTAACTTACTTTTGCTGTCTGGTAAGGACGAATTTCAGAGCAAGAGCTAGAAAATACTTCACACTTCTCATTTGAAGTGATAGAATTATTGATACTCTTGATAACTTCGCTTCCACTGCTGTCACAGTTTCTCTGGTTCTCCATAATGAAGTCGAAGCCGTTCTAGAAATTCAAATATCACTGAAATCTCAAGACGCTGGAGAATTAGTCAAAGAATTTACACAGGTAATTGTTAGCCTAACAAAGCTAACCAGAAAAAGCAACGTCAACATTTAAGAACTTTTCTCAAAAACACACCAAAAACTGTTGAAAATTTGAAAAGCTTTTGAATTGAAGTGGAAAATCGATTAAAAAGTAATCGCATGATTCTCCTGATTTTCTGATAATCCTGATTTCATGTGACATGTAGTTAACCTCGAACAAAACTTCCACTAATCGCTAGTAACGAATCGTTAATGACTCATAGGTAATGTCGTGATGAAACGATACTTAAAATACATTCAAAGTTTGATAGTTCAAAGTATTTAGAATCTTATTTGAAATTCAGAATGAATTTTATATTTGCTAGCACTAAACAAATACACACAGAAAATTTTCTTTCAGACTTATCACGCTTAGATTGAGCTTATTTTTAGCTGTCGCCGCGGATCATCGACAACGTTCGACTTTGAAGAGAAAAAAAATCGTGACTCGACTGAAATGAAAAATAATCTCGCTCGTTTAAGTTTATTTTCAGCGAAACTCAAACAAGCAAATGTGAAAATGCAATGGTCAAGACTCCCATATGGTCTAGTGGCTAGGATAACTGGCTTTCACCCAGTAGGCCCGGGTTCGATTCCCGGTATGGGAACAATTGCATATTTTTGTCGAATTTAAATTTTTTTATCGAGAGTAAATTTTTAGTTTGAGGTCTTTCAGCATAGCTTGCAAATTGGTTTTTAAACTTATCAAACTGATTAGGCCTCCGAATAGCCAAATTTAGGAGCGGAGATATAACTTTTGATTTATTAAAAGCTTAATTATTTTTTGATAACATAAAACAAAGATTGATTGATAAATTTTTTATTGAAAATGAAAAAATTTGTCAAATGATTGCCAGGAAAAATTCTAAAAACCTGGCTCGATAATGAGCAAACTTAATTATAAATCGATATAAATCTTAATCCTAGTTAAAGTGGGAGTAATATTGACGTCAGGTTGAAATTAGTTTACATTCGGAACGTCATTAACTATAATCACGTAACACATACAAAACACTTAACTTTTGTTTAGAAATCTGACAACGTTTATTGCACGACTTTCACATAACTCTACTTAGAAGCATGCAATTGTGAACATTCATTGACAGCTATCATCAACTCAGTCGCGGTTCCAATAAAAATTTTCATCTCGTTCGCTTTTTGCTCATTAGTCAACTCAATTGCTGCCACTACAGCTATAGTAAACATTTTATCTGTAATTCCAAGCTTCAACAGCTTTTCTTTCGCACAGTTAATCGAGCTTTCATTTTTGAAAAACATTGAGAGGTTGAGAGCTACAGCTGATATCATTTGCTTCTGGAATACATCAACCATTTCCTCGCAGTTTGCTTCTGAGACGTCAACATTTAGAGGATTCAGCGCGACGGTGTAGTTTGTGTTGATTAGATTCTTCTCGACGACGTATTTTCGAGTGCAGTAAACTGGTATAGGATTGTCAATGGTTGTTTTCATAGCTTCGAAAAGTTCATCAAGCCAAACAGAAGTTGCATCTGCTACAACACAATAAGCTAAAGCTTTTTCACCAATCTCATCGATTTTGCGTTTAAGATTTTCTAACTCTTTTCCTTTCTCTTCAGAAGTTTGCGTTGAGTAGACCACGTGCAAAAGATTGATCTCCGCCCAGCGTTCGGCGGCCAAACGCATTCTAAGGCATGTTTCAAGTTCTTCAGAAGATTGCGATGTAAACTCACGAAGTGTGTCAACTACGATTCGATAATAGCTCGGTGTGGCTACCTCTATATTCGTCGATGTTAGCTTGTCAACAGCTCGTTTCAAATTTTGTTCAGTTTCCTCTGCCAGCAACTCGTCGCAATCATCAACCGTTGATCCCGCAAACTTTGGGTAATCTGACTCAATAGACAATAGACCGATTCGACAATAGAGCGATCGATTCCTTGCTTTGCTCGTTCCAAAAATCCGACGCAGTTAGCAGCTGAGACGTCCAAATTTTCAGGGTTCAGAACGACGTTGTAGCTGCTGTCGATCAAATGGTTCTCAACGACATATTTGCGTTCGCAATAATTTTGGAAGGGATCGGAGCTAACATCGTTGGCTGCGGTCACTATAAGCTTGTCGAATAATTCAGAGAAAATATCACTGAAGATACACGATCCTATTGCCTTGTTCGAGACTTCTTGGACCTTCTTGAAGATTTTCTTTTCCTTTGCTTTCTTCTCATCTTCTGATAAAGTTTCCGAAATTGAGTAGACAATCATCAAAAAGTTGTTCTCTGCCCATTTGTTCTCTGTCAAACTCGACACAACACAATTTTTATATTTCTGTAAATTTTTCGTTTGGAGCTCGGACATCACGCTTTCAAAAGTCACTCGAGTGGCTTCCTCAATCATATTTGTACAGTTGTCAATGGACGGCCCAGGAAAGTTCGGGTAACTTTCTGACAGCATCTCCAACGCTCTCAAGTGTCCGATTAAGCAGTTCATTCTGATACTTTGATCAACAGACCTAGCTTTAACGTTGACCAAAGCCAACGCGAACATCAGCACAACTGATAGCCTGATGAAATAAAAATTAATTTATTCTGATTAAAGGACAATCATTTTTCACTTACCAGAGCTTCATTCTTATCAAAGGTCTGAGACGAATTGACTTTCAGAGAGATGCCTGACAACCTTATAAATATTTCTAATCGTATTTCAGTCCGTTCTTCAAATAAAAAGTTGCATTCTACGATTCTGATTGAACTTGTAACTAAGTTTAAGCCAGCTTGCATTTCATTGATGATTTATAATAGCGTTGAATCAACGCCGTTGATTGCTTTACTCATCACAATCGTTAAAATGTAAACATTCATTATGAGCTGCGAACTATTTACGTAGTACACACGATTTTAACATCCTTTAATATCTAGAATTGATTGGAATAAAATGAGTTCAAGTCTGAGAAGATGAGTTAACAATCATTAAAAAGTTGTATTTTAAGGTCATCAGAATGTTGAATCTTTACAAGATTTGAATGTCATAACATGAGACAGCGACGGAATGTTCAAGCTTTGCATTTACCAAGCTCATCGACGATGTTAGTCATCATCTCTACAAACTTTTTCTTCTCTGCTTGTCTTTGCTGTTCGGTCAGCCGCGTTTCACCTAGAACAACAACTGCCATAATTTTGTCGATGAATCCAACTTCCTTGAACTTTTCCTTAGCGCAGCTCATGGAACCACCATGAGCAAACTGTCTTGAAAGTTTTTCAACAATAGATTTGTCGACTTCCTGCTTTGTTAGCTTCAAAACTCCTTCGCAGTTAGCCGTTGAGACGTCCAAATTTTCAGGGTTCAGAACGACGTTGTAGCCGCTGTCAATCAAATGGTTGTCAACGACATGTTTGCGTTCGCAATATTTTTGGAAGGGATCGGCGTTAACATCCTCGACTGCGCTAAGTATGAGTTTTTCAAATAAGCCAGAAAATAAATCCTTGAAGATGCACGATCCGATAGCCTTCATCGAAACATTGGTGTTTTTGCGGATGATTTCCTGTTCCTTCGATTCCTTCTCATCTTCTGATAAAATTTCCGACGAACTGTAGACGATCATCAAAAAGTTGTTCTCTGGCCATTTGTTCGCTTTTAAATTTGACACCACACAATCTCTATGTTTTTCTAAATTTTTCCTTTCGAGCCCTGAGATCACGCTTTGAAAAGTCACTTGAATTCCTTCTTCGATAAGAAACGTGCATTCATCAATGGACGCTCCGGGGTAGCTCGGGTAACTTTCTTCCAGTATCTTCATAGCTTTGAGGTGCTTGATAAAGCAATTAATTTTGATGCTTTGCTCAACAGGCATAGCGTCTACCATGGCCGCAGCCAACGCAATGAGCGACACAAGAGATAGCCTAGGTGAACTAACAAATAATTCATGCTGATTAGCGGAGAATTTCTTTTTCACTTACAAGAGCTTCATTCTGATCAACGGTCTGAAACTGAGTAACATTCAGAAATATGCTTGCTATCTTCATATACATTTCTGTATTCCATCCAGTCGATTCTCGCGAGTTTTCGGATTTTGAGTGTTCTCTCAAATATGTAGAAAGTCTCAGATTACGATTCCCAGCTTTTCGTTGTTAACTTTCGGCGAGGTACAAGTAAACTTGTAAAGCGTAAAATCAGTACCATCCAATCAGTCATCAAATCTGATTTCAGAAAACAATAAGCAGAGCGAAGTGTGGTATCAGTGACAACTTGATTAAACTTTATTTGTTTTCTTCATGACTATCACAAAAACTTCCCACTGATTCAGCATTGCTGACTAACTGATTAATAAGAAAGAAACATTTTGTTGAGAAATGTGAATGACTGAATAAAGCTTAAAAGGTTTAAAATAAATTTTATTTTTCCTGAAGCCTTTCCTTCAACTTCAGTGGCAGAGACATAATATGAGATTTCAGACTGCGTTGAAAAATTATCAAGTAAATTTTGTAGTCATTGTCACGAATATAAACTGTTAAGCCTTGCATTTATCAACTTCATCGACGGTGTTGGTCGACATTTCTGTAAACTTTTTCTTTTCTGTTTGTCTTTGCTGTTCGGTCAGCCGTGTTTCGCCCAGCACAATAACCGCCATAAGTTTGTCGGTGAATCCAAGTTCCTTGAATTTTTTCCTAGCACAAGTCCTGGAGCCACCAAGGAAAAACTCTCTCGATAGTTTTTCGACAATGGACATATCGATTCCTTTCTTTACTTGTTCCAAAAATCCGTCGCACTTAGCCGCTGAGGCGTCCAAATTTTCAGGGTTCAGAATGACGTTGTAGCTGCTGTCGATCAAATGGTTGTCAACGACATATTTACGTTCGCAATATTTTTGGAAGGGATCGGAGTTAACATCGTTGGCTGCAGTAGACATTAGTTTATCGAATAGTTCAGAGAATATTTCACTGTAGACGCACGGTCCAATCATCTTCATCGTGAAATCTGTGTTGATAGGAGGTATCTCATATGCCTTTGTATCCTTCTCATACTCTGGTAACATTGTTGACCGAATGTAGACGTCAACCAAGAAATTTGTCTCTGGCCATTTGCTCGCTTTTAAATTCGAAACTATACAGTTCTCACGTTCTCGTGAATTTTCCATTTGGAACATGTCGATCACACTTCGAAAAGTTTTTTGGGTTTCTTCCTCGATGATGTCTGTGCAGTCATCAGTCGAAGCTCCAGGATAACTTGGGTAGCTTTCATTCAGCATTTTCAAAGCTTTCAAGTGCTGGATTTCAAAATTAATTTTGATGTTTGGCTCAACAGGCACAGCGCCAACGCCAGCTGCAGCCAACATAAAGAGCGACACAAGAGGTAGCCTGAGTGAAAGATTAAACAACTCAATATGATTAGCTGACAGTCATTTTCTACTTACAAGAGCTTCATTCTGATCGAAAGTCTCAGACAAAATGACTTTCAGAAAGATCTGGATTTCTGTTTTTATTCCAGTCAGTTCTCACGAGTTCTCGCATTTAAAATGTTTTTTGAATAGAAAGTTGCACCTTGGGCGAGATGCAATACACAAACAAAACACTGCGACTAACTTTTGAAACAAATAAACCAGTTTACTTTTTATTAGAGAACTGATAACGCTCATTGTTGAACTCATCACAATTGTTTTTATCATTTAAATGTGAACATTCATTGAGGGCTACAATTGAATCTGAAAAGACAAGAAACCCTTCAACTAGACGGGACACTCGGTAGTGAATTCATATCTTGTTATTCGAGTTATCAGTTTTAACTTGCGAACACGTAAGGCTGAATTTCCGAACATGAACCAGAAGAAACTTCACAATTGTCATTCAGCTCGAATGTAGAGTTGTACAGTTTAATTAAACTCGTGTAATAATAAAACATTTGAAGTTGTAGATTAACATTAAAAATATTTACAATAAAAATAAAGATTTAGAATCTACTTTTTTGTCATTCATTTCCTGTGTTTGATTATTGCAGTCAATGGTTAAAATTGTGTAGATTTTCATTCGATTCCTGACAGCTGTGCGGAGTTTTTACACTCCGTTAATTCTTTTTCACGATTCTATTAAATGCTTCTAAACAAGACTTTCCAGAATTATGAGTGATTTCCATCCTTATAAGAACACCTGACGATTGCTCGAACAACGCAAGCATTCGTCGAGTGCTAGCATTGAACTTCACAATTCGTTCATTATTGTAGCAATGAACAGTTTTTGAATTCACCGGGCAGGTTAACGGAATTCCGAAGTAAGCGATCATCGTTTTCTCCAAATCCGACTTTGGCTTCTTGTCACAAATATCAAACTTTAGCGACGTGGTCATCATGGTGTGTTTGAACACTTTAGCTTCAACCTTTGCTGTCCTGTAAGGTTGAAGTTCAGCACAAGAGTTGACGACCAAGTCACAGTTCTCCTTTAAAGTGAACGAAGTGTTCAGAAGCTTGACGATTGGAGTTCCACTGACTTCACAGTTTTTTTCCTTTTCCATTATGCAATTAAAGCCACCCTAAATGATATTTTCATAATCAAAATAGATAACCTCTGCAGCAGGATTAACTTACGCAAGCAACCGATATTTTTATAAAGCTCAAAACGTAGAAAAGCTTCAACATTTTTTCTATATTTTGAGTCTAGAAGTAAACTAGCCCGATTGAAGTAAAAACTTGAAAAGTTATGTTTTATATTCGAGCTTGCGAAAAATTATCGAGACTCTCATCAATTAAAAACTCGTAAAGATTTATATTTGCGATTTGAAACGACCAATAATGAAGAAAGCAAACAAAGCTTTTCAGAGCTTTTGAAAAGCTCTAAAAATTACAAATCGTCAGAGTCGTTGAATGCTCAAATCTGCCTCAAAGCATGACGAGCCTGTGTCGTGTTTGACGACAACGCGAGTCTTCAGAGAGTCTTCGCCTCCAAAAATTTTGAAAAGCTTCTTCGTCGTTTCGAACGTGACGATCTTTATGCCGTTGTCACAGAAAGATTTCTGAAATTAAATGAATATTAATATTTCTAACTTCATTTAGAACAAATTTACTTCAGGCATTGAACATCTAAGACCGCAAGCTGACATCATTACGAGAGCCAGCTCACTCCTCTTCTTGCTTTTTTGGCACATGTTCTCCGTTCCATTAAAGATAACCATGTTGTTACGTCGCATGGTGACGATAGCCTGCAATTAAACTTTAATTATTGGTCGACTTTTGTTTTTTGAAACTCACCGAAGCTCTGGCATACGCTTTAACATCAGCACAAGTGAACGAGAACACGTCACAATTGGCATTGACTGTTGTTGTTGAATTTGATGAGAGCTTTACAATCTGATTGCTGTCGCCGCAGTTCCTGACGCTGTTTAGTTTAATTTTGTATCCTCCCTTGCGATTCAAGCTGAATTAGTTTTAGAAGATTTTAGTTGATTCATGAACTTACGCAAGCCACCGAGTCTTGAATGAAGACAACCAAAAGGAAGAATTTGACGAAAAGACGAGCATCCATGCCTACAATACTTGAAGTTTTAAAAATTTTAGAACAATTTATAGCGAACTCTGTCGACCGAACATTTTTAATTCGTGGAAGGAAATTGTTTGTGATGGATTTAATTGGTTGGCAATTTGACCCATCAATGGATTAAAATATTTCGTTCCATTACTGTGGATTTTATCAGAGGGAGGAAGCTCATTGACATAAAAACACTTTAAGCTCACGGACGTCAGTTAATTTACGCACCAAACAACCTGTCCTGGCATTCGTTGCGTGTGCACAATTAGTCGATTATAATCCGCTTATTCACTCTTTACACTTGACCGCCGATCCATCACTCGAGTATCAAATGCTTAACGCACTAACGTAATTGATCTGAAGTCGCATAATCGAATCTCTGACTTCGCCGCACGAAGGAGAAACGAAGAAAGGGAATAAAAGTAGTGACAAGGTCAGCGTTACCAGACAAAGTGTTATTTCACATTAAGCTCGCGTTGGTATTGAAGAAAGTCCGAAACTGAAGTCAATTAAATGTAACAAAGGAGAGAGAAGAAAAACCTTGAAAAGGAAATGGAAAGTGAACCAGATCACGTTCGCTTAGTGATCATTGTGCAAGTGAAGATTCTTTCTTCTCTCGATTGCGTCACGTTGTCAGAAAAATTCTTTTACTTTCTTTTGATAATGTTTCTTCATTGTCTTTATTTACAACTTAATCTTAATTAAAAAGGAGACTCAAAGACTACGGCACTCATAGCAAGTTGCACTTTTTCAAAATCTCGCAATTTAACTGGAAAGCTTCTTCGTTAGAACTGTTTTGTGGCCTCTTTAGTAATGGTAGTTGGATGAAGGTCCGCTGAATGAGACATGAGTGTATGGGGTTCCGTGCTGTTGAGCGTACTGAGGAGCAGCTGCGTATTTGTGGACAGCGACGGCTGGCTGGGAAATGTATTTCTGGACGATTGGCTGGGCAACAGCGACCTTAACTGGAGCTGGGGCTGAGTAGTATTGAGGTGCTGGAGCAGAGTAGTGGATAGCTGGAGCTGGGGCAGAGTAGTGGACAGCTGGAGCTGGGGCAGAGTAGTGGACAGCTGGAGCTGGGGCAGAGTAGTGAACAGCTGGAGCGGCGGCGTATTTGTGAACGGCGACGGCTGGCTGGGCAATGTATTTCTGGACAGCGATGGCTGGCTGAGCGACCTTGACGATTTTGTGGCCTTCGACTGGTTCACGACGAACATTGGCTTGGAATCCGTGGTGGTCATCGGCGGTGTAGTCGACGATTCTGCGGTAACCATCAGCATCGATCAATGAGTATTGTCCTGAGATAGCTCCATCCTTGGCAGTTTCGTGTTGTTGCTTAACATCTTGGGTTTGCGGATCATGAACATCATAGTTGAATTCGTAGTTGGCTGGCTCTTCGTGATGAACCTGTTTGACCAAAGTCGGCTGGACGAGCTGCTTGACAACTGCTGGCTGGTATGACTTGATCAAAGCTGGAGCTTGATAGTGGACTTGAGCTGGGGCTTGGTATTGGGCGTACTGGGGTTGTTGATGGTAATGATCGTTTTGGTAATGCTGGGCTGAAGCAACAGCAACTAAAGCGAAGATTGCAACGAACTAGAACGAAGAAGAACAATGTTGTTTTACCTATTAACAGCTTCTCGAGCTTAACATTTGAACTCACTTTGGATGCCATAATGATTGAATGGATTGCTCGATGTGTTACTGGAACGATTGCAAGAGTTGAACTATGCTCTATCCTCGAGATTTATCGCCTTATATACGGTTGAAAATATTTTTCCCTTGCAGAAATTATTCTCTCCCAAAAACCAACGAAAAAAATCCACTTCAGTTACATTGAACCCGTAATGCTCTTGTATCACATACAGTAAATCAGTAAATTCGTGGACCGCGATACTCTCTTTAGGCATTGTGTGTTTACTTCACCACGCCTTTCGATTTCGGATCGTTCGCTCGTAATTGAGAGCGAGAGCAAGAAGCGAAGTGACATTGAACTGATCAGCCGGCCAGCATCTTATCAGAAATCTTCGCAACGCTTTGAAGATAAGCTGAATGGTCAATGCCAACGTTTGACAATGAAATGTCATGTAATTTGTGGTTTTATTGACGAGGCGATCGCGTGTGAAGTTTGGAAATTATTGGAGCGATAGAGACAAATCGACGAATTTATTTTTAAACTCGAGAAACTAGATGGATGGTAAGATTTGTAATGAAACTCGACGGTCAGGCTGTTGACAAGTTGCAAATCTAAGTTCGATTGGCGGTGAAAAGACAGAACGATTCTTAACAATTAAAAGCTCAATTAAAATTTTAAAGAATTCAGTTCGCATCGACAAGCATACAAGCTTTTATGCCAAACTATTCCAGCTTGTAATAGCGCTCGTTTGTCTATTGAGACACCCATTGATTCATTTCTTCATCAACTGAATCAGAGATCGATGACAAACGAGTCAAAGCTTCATCCAATCGAAAGCTCCATTCTATCGTCGATCAATCTATCAGCTCTCATTTTATTTATTTCTCATCAAACGATAATGACACCTTAAGCGCCCGGCTCAGCCAGCCCACCATGATTGTTGAACATTTTATTGCTTTTTTGCACGCCGCAACGTTGTCGATTCTGTTTTCATTTCAAGGTCGCTTCGGCGTTTATTTTCTCGAATGTTTGTGCAGAGAAAGATTTTAATTAAGCGCAGATCGGGGAAAAGAAAGATTGAAATAATGAATCACTGCCATTAATTTTGCAGTTGATCGTGATCCTTTTCGGTTCGACAGCTTAACAAGACTTGCGAATATCGCAAGTCGTCCAAACAAGCTCCGTCATTGCTTATGTCGCGCGCAGCTTCTCGTTGATTGTAAGCCAATTCCTGCAAGTGTTTACTCATGTCGCATGCTCACGGCCTAAAGATCACATTTGAATCGAGTTTAAGTGGAATAATGGACATCAGAGGCGAGACTGATAGCGAAAAATGGTTTTGCATTCCATTGTTCGCATGTTTGCGATAATTTAGCGAGCACTCGAAGGAGAATTGCAAACTGGAGCATTGCGAGCTCGGTCAGTTTCTTTCTTTCTTTTACATTTCACGCCACCTCTTTCAGCTTCGTTCGCGCGATCGTAAATTAATTTGCGAGTGTTGCCCCAACAACGGCGTTGTCGAACTCAGCACGGGTCTCATGACAACCCACAAACTCTTTTCGTCAGTTTTGCAAGCATTTTGCGCGAGACAATAAATTGCCTTTGAACTCGAAGGTGAAATGATTTCTGATCGGAGCCGAATAACCGCCGCAATTGTCCCGAGACTATTAATTAATCGCTGACTGCTCGTGTCGATATCCTCGGAGCGTTCGCCATGCAGTCACGCTTCGAGTGCAGAGCTCTTTAGCAGGGAATCGCAAGAACTTTTTGCCGTATCAGTTTAATGAGCGGGTTTAATTGGCCTCGCCAAACGTGAGCCTTGAGACAGCATAGCGGTAAGATTGAGACTGCAACAATTCAAGCACATCAGAGGATTGAGTGACACCATTGCGAACGACTTTCACGTTTCCTTCCTTTATCTTTAAGGAATGTCGCCAGCGGCCGGTTCGATTGCAATAACGTCACTCAAGCTCCGCTTGGAACAGCTGAAAATATTTAGCTGCAGAAATTTTTACGCGATTACGTCGACCGAATCCTTCACGAAACATGTCTGAAACAAAACCAGAGAAAAAACATTCACTTGTCGACAATGTGTGGTGAGCTGCTGGCGAATTTGCTCGGCCGATCGACTCGCACAATCAAATGGCTTTTGTCTTACGCGCGACTGCGTAGCCTTAAGCTCAAACACTGATCGATAATCAGCGAGTAAAATGTCGATTAATCATCGAATGAATCTGATTTTTGGTTCACAGAGATGGAGTTGGAGATAGCGAAGACAGCAGATTGAACCTATCAATTAATGTTGCAGCAATGCGGCGACGCTTAGATTCAACCCACCGACCAGCCCAGAACTCCGCATGAACTCTAATGTTTGCCATCCGAACGACCTCTCACCTTCGCGCGCATGAAGCAGAAAACTATTTGGAACGAATTAGTGCAAATAATGGAGCTACAACTCTACATGACAACTGAGCTGGCGAAAAAAGTTTAGCAATTGAAGTTGAACGAAAGACTTTATTAGTATTTTTTGCAGCAGTATCTCGGAATGTCATTCATTAATCTTTAACTGCCAGAAAATCGACGTGAAAAAGCCAATTAGCCACTCTTGCCATACGACACGCTTTGCCGGTGATGATGAAAGTCGTCGAGCTTCTGCTTGGCCGTCTTCTTCCTCGTGTGAATTTCCTTCAGTTCATTCACCAATCCGTCGACGGTGTCTTCTTCCTCATCGTTTGCCTTCAATGTAAAACAGAGAGATGAATCGCGAGTAAAGAAGAAGTCTTTACGTCGTCAATGTCGGGGATTCCGCCGACCAATGAGTCGTCTCGCTGATGCGATGCGAGGCGACGTCTTCATCAGCTCACGTTTTATTACGAGTGTGAACACAGTTGAGATTGAAGGCATAAATATTCAGTGGCGATTCATTAAGTCAGGCTCAATCATTTCGAGTTACAGAACTGATTAGCCTGACCATCAATTTGATGGATGAAGAAATGTTCTGAGAAAGGGGTGACCAGATAAATCTTTGCAGCTAGTTCATTTTTTTCCTTAAAAGTTAAAGCTTCCTTAAAGTTAACTTAAATATTTCCAAAGTTACGATGAATTTAGAATAATTTTCATTTAATTTCCATGAATTTTTGCTCATGTTCAGATGGTCAGCCTCAAGTCAAAAGGTAATTCAGTCACGTAGCGCTATCAGTGAGATCATAATTTATTCATTTCGCTGTGCAAATATTTCTCATGTGCCGAAAAAATTTATTCGCAAACTTGTTTATCGAGAATTGAAGGTTGCGCCTTGTTCGTTTCAGGAGCGCTTTCTTCTTGGAATTGCATAATTTTCCGATCGTTTTATGTTCGTACGTTTAGTTTCTCGTAAAAATAAATTGAAATGGCTATAAATTCAGCCTTTAATTAAGTCACCGAGAGATTCTGCAGCTTTGATCGTAACGCTTTATTAGAAGCGCCGCAGCGGTGAAGAGCCATCGCGATTGAGAGAGATCAAAGGCGATCCGATCATCAACCACGCAGAGTCTGCGAACGAGAGACTGAGAAACGGAAAACCTGGTCGGAAAGTAAAAGTGGTTGCTCTGCGGTCTGACAAGCCGAAACATGAGACGAAAAAACTCAGTTTCAATGTCTGACCTACATTGTGCTCCATATACTTGAACTCTTTATGGGTCGGCGCGATATAATTTCTGCTACGAGTGAACTTGTAGGAGCAACGAGAACCTTACCTTCAGTGTCAGATTGCTAAAATTATTGCTAGCGCTGTCGGCGTGTTGCTCGTTAAATGAGAAACTTCCCGGAGTTCTGCGAAGGAGTAAGAAAGAATTAAAAAGTTCTGATTGGCAATTAAGCTTTAATTGCTTGAAAACGTCTCTGTGCCGTCTGATACTTACGATATTCCAGCTTGCTGAAGCGTTGCTTTCAGCTCTTTGTTCTCTTTCTGAAGTCTCTGAGTCTCCATCTCAAGGTAGTCGATCTGGCGATGCCGAGTACAGCAAGAAAGAAAGAGATAGAAGGAGAGTCAAGCGATGTCCGTAGACTTACATCACCGAGTTCAAACTCCAGTTCATCAATCACGTTCAACGCTTCTTGGTGCTCGGCATCAAGTTCAGCGAATCGCCGCTGAAGGTCATTGAACGCTGCGCTGTCTCTTGGGTTGGACTCGATAATGTCGGCAATAGACTTGATCACTTGAACTTGCGGTTGAGCGACGATTCTCGTGGCGTTTTTCCGCCTGAGGTTGCTCTCCAACACTTTAATCTTCTGGTTCAGCTCATTACACTTCACCGTCAAGCTGTTGAGCTTCACCTTAAGCTTATGATTCGATTCTTGTAAGGTTTCCTTCTCATCCGACTCCTTCTGTAGCTGCATTCGATATTTGACGTTCATCGACGATGTCACCGTGCAAATCTCCTTCATTTCGTCAACCTTCATCGACAGCCGCTGGTTCTCGACTTCCAGTTGACTGCTTCGCGACATATCTACGAGAAAAACAGTGAAACAAGCTCGCAGAAAGGGCAATAATCGTATCAAGAACTTTGCTCGTTTCGCCAAATCAACTGCTTGATTTTCTTGTTCAGTCGAAGAATCTCGTCGTCGTAATGATTCATTGCTTTTTACCTGCGGTTTAGGGAGATAACTGGCTTCTCTCTGTCGATTTTCACTCCTTTCTTTCGCAAGACCAGCGAAAAATGTTCAGTGTGTGGTCTTATCGTGAATGTAAGCTGCGCTTATCGATAACACTGATAGCGTGTCTGTTGTTCGAAACAAAGCATGAAACGAATTTCAAAAGACAATTTGTAGTTAAGTTTTCAGTTTCGTTCTTTATTCGCTTCGATTTCAAGGAATCTTAAAGGCTAATTAACAGTCAGCATGGGATGGAGTTCAATTAGTAGGAGTATTGGGAAGCTGGTCCCTTGAATGAGACGTGGGATGAGAAACCGTGGTTGTCCTCGTACGAGTGCTGTTGAGCGACGACTTTAGTGTAAGCTGGTTGAGCGACGACTTTAGTGTAAGCTTGTTGGGCAACAGCTACTTTGACTGGAGCAGCATAGTGAACTGGAGCTGGTGCTGAGTAGTGGACAGCTGGAGCTGCGTAGTGGACTTGAGCGGGAGCTTGGTAATGGACTTGAGCAGGGGCTTGGTAGTGAACAGCTGGGGCTTGGTAGTGGACTTGAGTTGGAGCTGCGATGTATTTCTGGACGGCGATAGCTGGCTGAACGACTTTAGTGACGACTGGTTGAACTGTCTTGACGACCTTGTGGCCTTCGACTGGCTCGCGGCGAACCTCAGCGTTGAATCCGTGGTGATCATCAGCGGTGTAGTGAACGATTCTGCGGTAACCGTCGGCATCGATCAATGAATAGAATCCTGAGATGGCTCCGTCCTTGGCTGATTCGTGGTGTTCCTTGATGTCTTGGGTGTGGTCATCGTGAACAGCGTATTCGAAGTCGTAGTTAGCTGGCTCCTCGTGTTCAACGATCTTCTTAATGACTGGCTGAACAACCTGCTTCACGACTGCTGGCTGGTAGGACTTGATAAGAGCTGGCTGCTTGTAGTATCCATGATGTTGTGGAGCAGCTGAAGCAGCAGCGATAAGAGCGAAGAAAGCGACAAACTTGAATGCCATCTCGATAATTTTTTGAATGCGAATTAAACTTGCTAGTTGAACTGTTAATGAGTGAATGATAAATCGAACTATAATCGACTCAGTTTTATAGTCCAAATACCCAAGTGAGTTTCTGCTTCGCTTCGCAATCAGGCTCGCATTTCCAGCGAAAATCTCTGAAAAACCGGCTTTGGCTTTCTTTCGGTTCAATTGACCCATAAAACTCACTTCAAGTCCAACGTTGACGCATTGAGCAAGAGACGCATTAATAAAGTTGTCCATCGAAAATGATTTTCGGCAAAGTTCGATTCAAACTTTTTTGGGTTGAAAGTTCATTCAACCTAAACTTGAAAGAGAAAAATATTTGCAGAATTTGTGCGGCTGCAAATGTCTTACGCAACATCTTCTTATTGCATGTTCAAGGTTAGTCTGGCGCTTACATAGTAAAGAAAAATCTTCTTCGTTCTTTTCGATAAAGCTTTGGAAAAGCTCAGAGCATTCAGCGAGCTCGAAAGCGTTCTGAGGATTCAACAAAGCGCATTGGCATTTTGTCGTTTCGCTTAGTTTACATTAAAAAAACCTCAAATCATTCTTAAGGTCGTTGCGTGTTTGAATTAAGCACGGAAGCTTTAGTTGCAATGCTCACGATCTTCAAAACTGTATCGGCTTAGGAAAACGACAAATAGAATAATTTGCAAATATTTCGATCGCGATTCGCGAATAAATCACGCGCAATCCTAAATCTATAATTTGTTAATTGGCGGCTTATCCGTGCATCAACGTTATGTCATTAACGCTTTGATAGACAACTTCAGGTTTTTTTTCTTCGCCGTATGAATTGAACGAGACACGGCAACAGACGTGTTAATAGACCTAGGTCAAGTTTAAGCGGCGAGATTGAGATGTTCGAAGCTGCAAGCAGACTCGATGACTCCACAAAACTTGCTTCTTTGTTGATGCTCCCTTGTTGCGTTTCTTTCAATGGAGGAAGAGATGGCGAAGAATAGACGAAGCTCAGATTAAGTCACATTAACAGCGGGGTGACTTCATGATCCGTTTTGTTTCGCAAAAATTTCTCAATGCTACCGCTCGAAAAATAAGAAAAATCATGCGCGAATTGTGCTTCGGTCAATCGATCGGCGCAGAGAAATATTTGGCCGAGCATGTTCCTCGACATTGCCGAATTTTAATATTTCGGCGGGCCTTTGGGCAGGGAGTTGCAACATTTGATCGAAGCCGTTTTCGTATAAAACGGAGGCAATTTGCGATTCAAAGTACAGTCAGTCTTCAACCTTTCAGACCTCAACTTCTCCTCCAGCCCACTAAAATGGCATTCAAGTTCGTCGCTTTCTTCGCTCTCCTCGCTGTTGCAGCTGCCGCTCCCCAGCATCACGGATACTACGAGCAACCAGCTCTCATCAAGTCCTACCAACCAGCAGTCGTGAAGCAGCTCGTCCAGCCTACTTACATCAAAAAGGTTGTCGAACACGAAGAGCCAGCTAACTACGACTTCGAATACGGAGTCCAGGGTAAGAAGTTGCACCATAAATCAGAACAACTTTCTTAAAAATTTATTTTTCCATGCAGATCACCACACCGGAGATGTTAAGGAACAACACGAAACCGCCAAGGATGGAGCCGTTTCCGGATATTACACCTTGATCGATGCCGATGGCTACAAGAGAACCGTCCACTACACCGCCGATGACCACCACGGATTCCAAGCTGAGGTTCAACGTGAGCCAATCCACGCCCAGAAGATTGTCAAGACCGTCCAACCTGTCATCACCAAGGTCGTTCAGCCAGCCATCGTCCAGAAATATGTTGCTGCCCCAGCCGCTGTCCACTATCATCAAGCTCCAGCTGTTCACTACCAACAAGCTGCCCCCCAATACCATCACTCCGCTCCCGAGTACTACCATCATTAAGTTAATGGTATAAGCACCCAAAGGCTAAACAGTCAAAGGTTTTCAAACTGTGAATCACAGTTGGATTAAAGCTTTGAACGAACTATGAAATAAATCTGAAGAGATTTCAATCGATTTGTTGAATTATCAATACCCGCAACTTCATTTACAGCTCTCTCATTTAAAATACGGCCAATCCCACTCGGTAAAGCGCCTGTACATCCCTTAAGTGTATTTTATTACAAGAGTTAGAAAGATTTCCCTGTTTGGACTTTCGGAGTGGGCGAAAAGACGCCTCTTCTGTTTGTTTGAGTTGATGAACTTGTCATGGACGCGAGTTTGAGTTTTCGCATTAAGTTATAAATCAAAATAGTTGCAGAATCGATTTTCCTTCTATAGTAACTGGCTAATGTGTTTCCATATTCATGAATTTCAGGTTTATTTGCTATATTGTTTCTGCTAAATATTAAAGATGTGACTAATGTGTCGATCTAAGTAATAATCAATTCATTATCAAACTTTTTATTAGAAGCTTTTATTTAGAAGAAGAATGAATATGTGAAAGTACAATAATGCTTCTGAATTCGATTGAAGGCTATTTATTTATTTATTTATTCGCCTATTTCAGTCCATCGTTGAACAAAGGCAGCTCTTCGGAATCAGGCTTTGAACATTGAAATGACAAAGATGTTCCAATTCGCTTCTTCGTCATAATGTCTATGTTTGTTTCAGATAACTTAAGAACGGAACGAGTTGTTAAGCTCAAATGTGTTCGAAGGAGTCAAAGCCTCGATATCAAATTTTACGTGATTTTCTTGGATGGTTGAAGCGACAATAAGAGAAAAAAAGATACAGACAGATTTGATTTTAAAAACTTTGATAAAAATTGGGATACCAATTTCAAAGCTCTAGGAAAAGTTTTTGACTTCCTAAGTTCCAAAGCGACTGTGTCTGAAAAATCGCCTTGAGGTCCTCAGCAATTGAAGGGAAGAAATTTAAAATTTGATTCTAAAACGTTTATTCAGAGACAACTTATCTGATCAAAGGACAATCACCGACTCAGCGGCGTTTAAACTTGTTTTACAAAAACTAACAAAGTCAATTGCTTCATTTTCTACGCAAAATCTCTGAGGCTATGAGGAAAAAAAATTGTGGGCCATTGAAACTTTTGAGAAATTGCAAAACTGAGTCACTGCTTCTTCGACGTGTTCGATTGAAGCATGGAGTATAAAACTGAGCCGATTACAGTTCAAAGTATCATTCAATCACTAACTGTTTCGGTAGCAACTTCAAATCGATCTTAAAAATTATCGAGATGGCATTCAAGTTTGTCGCTTTCTTCGCTCTTATCGCTGCTGCTTCAGCTGCTCCACAACATCATGGATACTACGAGCAGCCAGCTCTTATCAAGTCCTACCAGCCAGCAGTCGTGAAGCAGGTTGTTCAGCCAGTCATCAAGAAGATCGTTGAACACGAGGAGCCAGCTAACTACGACTTCGAATACGCTGTTCACGATGACCACACCCAAGACATCAAGGAACACCACGAATCAGCCAAGGACGGAGCCATCTCAGGATTCTATTCATTGATCGATGCCGACGGTTACCGCAGAATCGTTCACTACACCGCTGATGATCACCACGGATTCAACGCTGAGGTTCGCCGCGAGCCAGTCGAAGGCCACAAGGTCGTCAAGACAGTTCAACCAATCGTCACTAAAGTCGTTCAGCCAGCTATCGCCGTCCAGAAATACATCGCAGCTCCAACTCAAGTCCACTACCAAGCCCCAGCTCAAGTCCATTACCAAGCTCCCGCTCAAGTCCACTACGCAGCTCCAGCTGTCCACTACTCAGCACCAGCTCCAGTTCACTATGCTGCTCCAGTCAAAGTAGCTGTTGCTCAACAAGCTTACACTAAAGTCGTCGCTCAACCAGCTTACACTAAAGTCGTCGCTCAACCAGCTTACGCTAAGATTGTCGCTCAACCAGCTGTTGCCAAGGTCGAGAAGTACGAAACTCCCTACACTCACGTCTCATTCAAGGGACCATCTTCCCAGTACCAATACTAAGCATATATATCGTCAACCGTGATATCTAAAATTGTTTTGCAAAAAAGGCTAAAACTGTAAATTTAATAAACTGAAATCATAAAAAATC